>CM038046.1:83270403-84517903 GCA_021397845.1 Areca catechu
ATGCAGCGGATAATAGTAAATTAAATGCAAAGAATAAAGTGCAAGTAATAGAAAGAGCAATCACACACAAACACCAAGTTTTATAGTAGTTCGATGCACTCTAAGCACCTACGTCCACTCTCCAATCTTTCCTTGGAAGTTTTTACTATAATCTCTTCAAAGATTACAGCCGACTTGTTTTTCAAGGCTCACAAGTCAAAACCTAAGTTGGTTTTGTCACCTAGGCTCACCAACAACCTTACAACTTATTTTGTCTTCAGGCTCACAAGTAAAATCCTAGTTGGTTTTGTACCTTTGGCTCACCAACAACCTTACAACCTAATTTCAAGAACCTTGAAAGCTAGGTCAACAAAGTATAAAGTTAAAGATACAAGAATAAAAGCACAATCAAACTCTCTTCAAAGAGTGGAATATGGAAGCTTTGAGGCTCTTGTTGATTGCTTGATTTGACTTCTCTTTGAAATCTCTTCAAAGCCACTTTTGGAATGTTGAAATAAAAGGCTTGTAGCTTTTTCAATGGAATCTCTCCTTTTTGGCTTTTGGAAGTGAAGTTCTTGAAAGGATATTTGTCTTTGTGTGTTCAATGGTATTCAATACTTCATAAATGAGTTTGGTGAAGCTTAAATACTTCAAAAACTTTCAAAAAATAGTTTGAGACCATTGGAGGATCAAAACTAGCCATTGGGAGCTTGAAAAGATGAAATCTGCCTCTCAAAAAATAGAGCCATTGATGCTGTCAAAACCCGTGAGTCAACACTTGACTTCCAGGTGTCGACACTTGGTTCCAAGGTGTCGACACTTGGTCCTGCAGGTGTCGACACTTGAATCTTATGTGTCGACACTTGACACAAAAACACTCCAAATGGTAAGTTCTGTATTTTCAAAAATCTTAGGCCTTGATTCGATACTTGAATTTAGGTGTTGACACTTGAGTTTCAGGTGTCGACACTTGAGTTTCAGGTGTCGACACTTGAGTTTTAGGTGTTGACACTTGGTGTGCTAGTGGAGAATTTTTGCATGCCAGTTTCTGAAGTGTCAACACTTGGCAATTCATGAGTCGACACTTGGTCTGCAGTTTGCCAAAAACATGTGCCAACATCCCAAAAACACAAAGATTTTCAATTAAACTTCAAGATGAGAAGACTTTCTAAAACTTGAAAATTGCTCAGCTTCATGATACTTTTATTTTGGGAATTTGAGGTTCCTATATCCTGAAACTCATAACTATAATTGAAACATTAGTATAAAATATATACTCAACATTTTGTTAGTCATCAAAATCAAGGGCTAAAGCCAACAAAAGAGGTTACACAGTTTTGGAGTTCCACCAGGCCTCATCCAAGAGCTAGAGGCCTTCACATCAACTTATTGGGCCTTGTTTGCCATACCAGGGTCCAAGATTCCTTCTAGATATCCTAGATGCCCTCCAGATGCCTTCCAGATGCCTTGATACCCTCTAGATGCCAGAGAATATTTCCAGACCAGGGTGCCTCATGATTCCAAGAATATGCTAGTATCCCAGGCCAAGAGATTCCAAGCCCATAAGTCAAGCCCATGAGCCCTAGAACCAAGATTCCAAGGAATATGCTAATACCAGGGTGCCCCAGCTTCCATGGCCCATAAGCCCATGTGCCAAACCAATGGAGGACGCCCCTTGCTGCCCTAAAGCCAAGCCCAACTCTATTTTAGGCATCCAAGCCCAAGAGACCAAGCTCAAGGTGCCTTTGACCAAGTCCAAGGATGGGAGAAATTCAATTCAAATAAGGAGATCTAGTTTTATTTTCACTCAAATTGTATTCTCCTAATTTTAAACAAACTTGTAATCCCTCTCCTACTCAACTTTATAATCCTATCCTAACTATGAGAGGACATGGGAAACATCTATAAATACCCCGCCCCTCCCCCTCTTGTAAGCATCTTTTATTCATGAATCAAAATCCTGCTAAAATTTTGTGTTAAGTTGTGTTCTTGTGTTCTTGTGTTGAGGTGTGTGAGTTTTGTTTGTTAGCCCTAATTCATCCAAGCCCTAGCCATCCCAAAGCACTCTCATCCAAACACTAACATGCCAAGGAGAAGAATCTGTAAGCCGTCCATCAGCAAGTGGCCATCTTCCCTTCTAATCGCCAGCTTCTGAAACCCTAATTCCCACTTTCCTAATCCCTAGTTCGCTTCTTTTTCTTTCTAACTTGTTTACTTGCTGATCTCTGATGCTTGCAGGATCCCTGTGGTGTTTCCCTTCCAAGGAGGATGCCCTCTTTGCCTCTAGGACTGATCCCAGATAGCTGCCCGAATCGAGGAACTGAAGGCTTGTCTTCCAGGTGACGATCCCGAGTGCTGTGTGACCCCATCATCGATAGGATCTTCGAATCAGTGCTTGGTAAATATCCTTTCCCCTCTTAATTTCTGATTTGTTGAAGGTACGCTATCCTAACCAGGGGTTTCTCAATCTTCGAGATCCTTTCTTTTATTATTTTGGCATGAGTTCATATGCAGGTATGATGTTTTCTTTCATTACATACTTGCCTACTGATTCTTTACTTGATTTTGGATTTCTAGCCTACAAATTAAAATTATAAAAATTATAAAAAAAATTAGTTTTAGTTTTCCAATAATCATGATAGTCTTAGGATCGTCCCGCATCAATCCTTCATACACCTTCTGTAAGGGTTTTGGTGACCAGGGTGAAAGCATGGATTTCAAAAATTTATTATTAAACCACTACCAAACCCTTAATCCAAGACCTCCTTACTAGGAATTAAAACATATAAACATGCATATATAATATAAACTAGAGTTTAGGCACCAACCTGAACCGCTAGTATCCAATCCGATGAAGAAAACCCTGATTTAGCCTTCTTCTAAACCAGGCACTCAAACATTCACCCTCCAACGATGATTCACACGAAACTGGGACCAAGGAAGAACTTCTTCAAGTTGCTTGGAGAAGTGGAACTCTTTCAGTAGCCTTTGGTCTATTGACCACTGTAGGACACCCTGTCATACTGTAGGGCACTAAAGATACTCTCCTAAACCACTCTTGGTTTTAGGACAACCATCCTCTAGGACCCCTTAGGCTTATGTCCTAAAATAAAGCCTTGTCCTAGTAGAAAAGACCTTGTCTTAACAAGACAAGTCTTGTCTTAAAGAAAGGAGGGAGAGAGAGACACTTAGAATAATACTTCGGTGGAATTCTTCATTATTAGATTCATTTCACCACCCCCTATTTATAGATACAAGAGGGGCGTGTGATATGTTCTCCCATCAACTTATCAGATATGATTTTTCAAGACCGAAGAGAAGTTATCTGGCTTGAAAAATCATATCTAATACGCCCATTCATGCACCGAAGGCCTTATTCACATCCCTTCTTTTATCTGGACGAATTCTCACTTGCCACATATCAATTACCAGTCCCTAGGATGCCAAGAGGCACCTCTTCAATCTCTAAACATTAGATATTATGAAGAGTCTTGATAGCAAAAGGACTCTCCATCAGAACCGTGCGCCACATGAAGAGTTGCAACTCTTCATGCACCGCGCGCGCCATCCTTCTTCCACGCAAATTTCAAAGAATGTTGACTAGTCAAAACATAGGCAATATGAGTGTCATTGGAAAGAGCATAAAATTTTCTTTCTGACCATATAAATTATATTCAAATCAGAGATCTATAGCTCATTCTGTGCCCTTTTGAAGTTAAGGTATCATTTAGGTACCAAGAGTCCCATGCCATTGGGACTCTTCATTTATGGCACCTAAAATATCCTTAAATCCAAATTAAAATCAGATTTAGCTCTGATTAGGCTAGCCCCACTAAGGACTCAACCTAATTTAGGTTTTTCATAATTAGGTTAGCCCAATTAGCAAGCAACCGGACTCAATCCAATTGGGTTAGGAATTTTGTTAGCCTACATATGCTAGTATGTAATCCGGCTAACCAATTAGGATCCTATGACCTTAATTAAATCATGAATGACTTCCTTGGCCAAGTCTTTATTGTGTGTGACCCATTAGGTTCCATATCTAGCCAGTAGTAGGTTTAGGTTTGAGCCGATTCGATCCGATCGAACCCGATTGACCTAATTAGGTCAAATTGGCTCACCTAATTGTCCAATTCGAATCACACATCGAATTGACTCATGAATCCAAATCAATTGGTTCATGAAGACCTACAAAACAAGATTGATGTCTTGCAACGTGTCATGCCTACCCGGAAGATGAGAAATTTTCGTGGATTTACCAAAATACCCTTCAGTGGTGAGTTACCGGGCAATTCAGTCCTTCGATCTACTTGCACCCTGAATATGACTATGGATACGGATACTTGTCAAATCCAATTTCATATTCATTCCTTGCTCAATCTGATAATGATGATTCATTAATGAAATATTAGAAACTATTTCTAATGTTCATACTTTGATCAAAGATTTCCCGAATCTTCATTTGATTGAAATCATCTGGATGCGCTTCCCTCTTACTAGGGTTGATCGATTCCTTTTTGACCTACTCACAACCTCCATATGCAATCCACCATACCCAGTATCATCCCATGCATGACTCAGTGTCATGATTGAGTGTGAACCAAAGTATGGATTCATGCATACAAGGTACCATGGCAGTCTCAGGTCAAAGGACCACATGCATTACTCCCACTATGAGAACTATCTATTGACAAACAGATAAGGTTCCATTAGATGTTCTCAAGCTGGATCCATTCAGTGAACTCATTCTCTAATGAGCACCCACATCCTAGTATTAGTGTCAAACACAAGTGACTGTGAGATCAGTCACCCTCTTTACCAAGCATACATAGGATGTGCTGGTCTTACCGAAAACATTGATCCCCTACTCAATATCCCATCGACCAGGAATATTCTAGATTAGGGTTTTAAGGCTTTAGGTCTCACTGGTATGATCTCATCATAACCCTAGAACCATAGCCCTAATTTATGGGGATCATCATATCTTAATAAAATTAATAAGACACAGCGTATGATGAAAATAAAATACCTTTATTAATTAATAATATCAATACACCGGTTTGGGATACAAAAGAAAATCCCATCGAAATACAACATTTCGATTGGCCTTTTGGGCATAATCCTTTCAATCTCCCACTTGCACTAAAGCCAATCACCTTTAAATTTTAACCCCATACAATCGAGGTGGCGATCAAACTCCCATTGTGGTAGAGCCTTAGTGAACGGGTCTGCTATGTTGTTCTTCATTTCTACTCTTTTAATGCATACTTCTTGTCTTTCAACAATCTCTTGGACGAGATGGAAGCATCTTAGAATGTGCTTTGATTTGTGATGAGCTCTAGGTTCCTTAGCTTGAGTGATGGCTCCAGTATTTTCACAATAAAGTGGTACTGGACCTTCAATCTCCGGAACAATGCCCAACTCTGAGATGACTTCTTCATCCAGACAGCTTCATTGGCAGCTTCACTAATAGCAATGTATTCTGCCTCAGTTGTTGAGTCAGCTACAGTCTACTATTTAGAACTCTTCCAGCTCATAGCTCCTCCATTTAGGATAAAAACATATCCTGAAATAGATTTGCTAGCATCTGGATCCGACTGAAAACTAGAATCTGAATAAGCTTCTAGTTTAAGATCAGATCCTCCGTGTATCAGAAAAATATCCTTAGTCCTTCTCAAGTACTTAAGAATATTTTTCACAGCCTTCCAGTGATCCTCTCTTGGATCAGCCTGAAATCTGCTGGCTATACCTAAGGCATATGCCACATCAGGCCTGGTACATAACATAGCATACATTATAGACCCTACAGCTGAAGCATAAGGTATAAAACTCATTCTATTTCTTTCTTCAGGTGTCTTAGGAGACATCTTCTTAGAAAGATGTATGCCATGACCAATGGGCAAGTAACCTCTTTTACTTCCCTCCATGCTAAATCTCTTTAGCACTTGGTCAATGTACCTAGACTGGGATAAGCCTAGCATCCTCCTAGATCTATCTCTATAGATCTTGATACCTAGTATATAGGATGCTTCTCCCAAGTCTTTCATGGAAAACTGTTTAGATAACCATACCTTGACTGATTGTAACATTGGGACATCATTCCCAATGAGGAGTATGTCATCCACATACAGAACCAAGAAAACTATGGCACTCCCACTAGTCTTCTTGTACACAATGGGTTCATCTTCATTTTTGATAAAGTCAAACTCTTTGACTATCTTATCAAATCGGATGTTCCAACTCTTGGATGCTTGCTTTAATCCATAAATGGATTTCTTCAGCCTACATACCTGATTAGGTTTAGTCTCCAAGACAAAACGTTCTAGTTGTGACATATAGACCTCTTCCTCAAGGAAACCATTAAGGAATGCGGTTTTCACATCCATCTGCCAGATTTCATAATCATGATATGCTGCTATATCAAGCATGATCCGAATAGATTTGAGCATGGCAATAAGAGAAAATGTTTCATCATAATCTATTCCCTATTTTTGTTTGAAACCCTTAGCCACTAATCTGGCTTTATAAGTTTCGACTTGGCCATCTGCCCCAATCTTTTTCTTATAGACCCATTTGCATCTGATAGGGTTAACACCCTCTGGTGCATCAACCAAAGTCCACACTTGGTTGACATACATGGAGTCCATTTCGAATCTCATGGCTTCCAGCCATCTGTTTGAGTCCCTACTCATGACAGCATCCGTATAGGTTAGAGGCACATCATTTTCAATGATTCGAGCTTCATTATTTTTCAATAATGAACCCATACCTCTCAGGTGCATGACGCACCCTATCAGACCTACGGATAGGAGTGGTGTGTTCTAGTTTTATACTAACTATGTTATCATTTGGTTGAGATGTATCTATTTGTTGAACTTCTTCAAGTTTAATATTTCTTACTCTGCCCTTTTGTAGGATGAACTCTTTCTCCAAAAAAGTGGCATGCCTACTAACAAAAAATTTTTGTTCAGTAGGGTGGTAGAACAGATATCCTATACTATCTTTACGATATCCTATAAATAGATACTTATCTGCTCTAGCATCTAGCTTATGTCCAAAATTTCTTTTGACATAGGCTGGACATCCCCATATCTTAAGATACTTAAGATTGGGTTTCTTACCCCTCCATATCTCATATGGAGTGCTAGAGATAGATTTAGATGGTACTCTATTTAAGATATAAGCCACGGTTTCCAAAGCATATCCCTAAAAGGAAACAGGTAACTCTATGAAGCACATCATGGACTGTACCATATTTAATAAGGTACGATTCCTCCTTTCAGCAATATCATTTAATTGTGGTGTGTAAGGAGGGGTCCATTCAGAGATAATCCCCTTTTCTTTAAGGTGATCGAGAAACTCGGTGGATAAGTATTCACCTCCTTGATCTGATCGAAGGATTTTAATAATTTTTTCCGTTTGTTTTTCTACCATACTTTGATACTCTAAAAATTTATCAAAGGCTTCGGACGTATGTTTCATAAGATACACAAATCTGTACCTTGAAAAATCATCAATAAACGTGATGAAATAAGAATATCCACCCTTGGCCTGAGTTGTCAAAGGCCCACATACATCTGTATGTATGAGTCCTAATAACTCAGTTGTCCTTTCTCTATGTCCACTAAATGGAGTCTTGGCCATTTTACCCATGAGACATGATTCACAAGTTCCTAATGATTCATAATCATAAGGATTAAGGAAATTTTCCTTGTATAACTTGCTAATCCTAGTCTCACTAATATGTCCAAGCCGACAGTGCCAGAGTAAAGTATTGTTTACATCATCTCTCTTTCGTTTGTTACTTACATGAAGTATATTATCATTAGTGGATAGAGTTAAAAGACCATTGCAAAATATGCCACAACATATAATTTCATTAGAAAAGCTGATTGAGCAACCATTGCTCATCACATTCATAGTATAACCTTGTCTAAGTAACAAGGGTATAGAAATGATATTTCTAATGACCTTAGGCATATAGTAATAATCTCTCAGCTCTAAAATCTTCCCCGAAGGTAACTTCAAGATATAAGTCCCTACGGCCTCTGCTTGGATGGACTCTCCTCCAGCACCGTAGAGCTCGAAGTCTCCTTCCTTCAATACACTAAGCCTTTGTAGCCCTGCAATGATTTGCAGATATTATGACCACAGGCGGTATCCAATACCCAAGTATTTGAAATGGAAGAATCCAATGACAAAATAGTATGAACTTCTTTCATACCTTTTGGTGAATCCGATGCACCAGGCTTCATACCTGCAAGGTAAGCCTTGCAATTCCTCTTCCAATGACCCGGCTTGCCACAGTGAAAGCAGGTCATATGTCCGGAGGCCTTCTTTCCTTTATTCTTCTTGATGCCTATTTTTGGGTTCAATCTCCTCTTGGAACCCTTTTTGCCTGACTTCTTCTTGTTGATCCCATCCACAAGAAGAAGTGGAGCCTTATTTTTCTTTAAATGGCTCTCTGCTATTTTTAACATGTTTAACAGCTCAGGCAAGGAAGTGTTAAGTTTGTTCATATGATAATTAAGAACAAACTGTGAAAATGACTCCGGGAGTGACTGCAGGATCAAATCCTGATTCAACTCCCCATCCATAACAAAACCGAATTGATCTAATCGAGTGATCAGGTCAATAACCATCAGTACGTGGTCTTGTATGGATGTACCTTCTATCATTCTCACACAGAACAACTGCTTAGATATCTCATATCTAGCAGTTCGACTATGTTCTCCATATAGATCTTTTAGATTGAGTAGTATGGAGTTAGTGTCCATGCTATCATGTTGCCTCTGCAACTCATTGGTCATAGAGGCAAGCATGATACATTTGAGAGTGAGTGAGTCATTTTGCCACATCTTGTATGTGGTATTTTTCTCTTGCGAGGCATCTTTTCCTAAAGGTTCCAAGGTAGGGGTATCAAGAATGTAAGAAAGTTTTTCCTGGCTGAGTACTATCTTTAGATTTCTCAACCAGTCAACATAGTTCGGTCCAGTCAATTTATTGGCATCAAGTATACTATGGAGTGAGAGTGAAGAGGCCATTTTATCTACATTAACAAAGAACATAACATAAGCAAACAACCAATGTTGACAAAACATAATTAAATTAGGACTTTAACTTAATTATGTCTCCCACTATTTTATCAAGCATCATAACCTTCTATATGATGATCGAGAAACCTTAATTGGTTTTCTTAGTGGGGTTGAGATCCTAATTCCTTATAAAAGACCTTGTGTGTACACAACAAATCTTTTATAAGTTCAAAGGTAGGAAAACTCTTTCCAATTGTATCTCATACAATTCTCAACAAAACCTAGCCTCTAAAATATTAATAGCCTTATGTGTGCACAACAAACTATAATATTTTTAGTTAAGTAAGACCCTTCATTCCTTTATAGTCATGATTGTAATAATAATACCCTTGTATGTTCACAACAAAGTATTATATTAAATCATGCCATAAGCATCAAATGCACCAGGCCAAAATTGTGTTAGTTACCATAATAGGCCTTGTGTGTACACAACAAACGTAATACGAATCATAACATAATAATGACCTAGCATGAAGGAAGGCCTAATGTAGTGAATATTACACTAAGCATATCAATCAAGAAGTAAGTTAATCTTATCAGCCAGGTAAGTGGGAGAGTAGTGGGAGTCCCCCCGTTGCTTTCCTAGACACCAATAAAAATTGGCCAGGTCAGTCAACGGAACCAATTAAAAACCATGTCCTCTTTACCGATCATGAACCACTTTTCCTAGACACCGAATGATCAACTAATCATCTTGATTATTTTGCTTTTGGTATATGACACTACAACTTAATATAATTTTAATAGAGGGCAATTCAAACAGAAGCACATTCTAATATTACCATTCATCAACCATGCATCATATATCATTTTATAATGTGCCAAGTGTGTCATCATACTAGGACAACCATCTACCACATAATGGATCCACCATTATGCCAGGGCAACCTTATTTCAGTATGATGACTAGAAAGCTAAACATATCTCTATATCGGTTAATGATTAAGTAAAAATCCTAACCAGTGACATACATATATGCATAAACGTATCAATCATATGTAACTTTAAACTTTTGTAGAGTCCTACAAAATTGGGCAACTTCAAATTTCGTAGAGTCCTACAAAAATGGGCAACCTTAATAGTCCTACAAAATTGGCCAACTTCAAATTTTGTAGTCCTACCAAAATGGACAACCTCAAGAGTCTTACAAAATTAGGCAACTTCAAATTTTGTAGAGTCCTACCAAAATGGGCAACATCAATAGTCCAACAAAATTGGGCAACTTAAAATTTTGTATGATTTAGCCCTAATAAGGTGGCTCTGATACCACTGTAAGGATTTTGGTGACCAAGGCGGAAGGTGGATTTCAAAAATTTATTATGAAACCACTACCAAACCCTTAACCCAAGACCTCCTTACTAGGAATTAAAACATACAAACGTGCATATATAATATAAACTAGAGTTTAGGCACCAACCTGAACCGCTAGTATCCAATCCGATGAAGAAAACCCTGATTCAGCCTTCTTCTCCACCAGGCACCCAAACGTTCGCCCTCCAACGGTGATCCACATAAAACTTGGACCAAGGAAGAACTCCTTCTTCAAGTTGCTTGGAGAAGTGGAACTCTTTCGGCAGCCTTTGGTCTATTGACCACTGTAGGACACCCTGTCCTACTGTAGGGTACTAAAGACACTCTCCTAAACCACTCTTGGTTTTAGGACAACCCTCCTCTAGGACCCTTTAGGCTTATGTCCTAAAATAAAGCCTTGTCCTAGAAGAAAAGACCTTGTCTTAATAAGACAAGTCTTGTCTTAAAGAAAGAAGGAGGGAGAGAGACACACTCAGAATAATACTTCGGTAGAATTGTTCATTATCAAACTCATTTCACCGCCCCTTATTTATAGATACAAGAGGGGCGTGTGATATGTCCTCCCATCAACTTATCAAATATGATTTTTCAAGACCGAAGAGAAGTTGTCTGGCTTGAAAATAATATTTAAAAAGCCCATTCATGCACCGAAGGCCTTATTCACATCCCTTCTTTTATCTGGATGAATTCTCACTTGCCACATGTCAATTATCGGTCCCTAGGAAGCCAAGAAGCACCTCTTCAATCTTCAAATATCGAAGATTATGAAGAGTCATGATAGCAGAAGGACTCTCGATCAGAACCGCGTGCCACATGAAGAGCTGCGACTCTTCTTGCACCGCACGCACCATCCATCTTCCATGCAAATTTCAAAGAATATTGAGCAGTCAAAACATAGGCAATATGAGTGTCATTGGAAAGAGCATAAAATTTTCTTTCTGACCATATAAATTATATTCAAATCAGAGATCTATAGCTCATTCTGTGCCCTTTTGAAGTTAAGGTATCATTTAGGTACCAAGAGTCCCATGCCATTGGGACTCTTCATGTATGGCACCTAAAATGCCCTTAAATCCAAATTAAAATCAGATTTAGCTCTGATTAGGCTAGCCCCATTTAGGACTCAACCTAATTTGGATTTTCCATAATTAGGTTAGCCCAATTAGCAAGCAACCAGCCCTAATCCAATTGGGTTAGGAATTTAGTTAGCCTACATATGCTAGAATGTAATCCGGCTAACCAATTAGGATCCTATGATCCTAATTAAATCATGAATGACTTCCTTGGCCAAGTCTTTATTGTGTGTGATCCATTGGGTTTCACATCTAGCCAGCGGTAGGTTTAGGTTTGAGCTGATTCGATCCGATCGAACCCGATTAACTTAATTCAGTCAAATTGGCTCACCTAATTGTCCAATTCGAATCACACATCGAATTGACTCATGAATCTAAATCAATTGGTTCATGAAGACCTACAAGACAAGATTGACATCTAGCAACATGTCATGCCTACCCAGAAGATGAGGAATTTTGGTGGATTTACCAAAATACCCTTCAGTGGTGAGTTACCAGGCAATTCAGTCCTTCGATCTACTTGCGCCCTGAATATGACTATGGATACGGATACTTATCAAATCCAATTTCATATTCATTCCTTGCTCAATCTGATAATGATGATTCATTAATAAACCATTAGAAATTATTTCTAATGTTCATACTTTGATCAATGATTTTCCAAATCTTCATTTAATTGAAATCATCTGGATGCGCTTCCCTCTTACTAGGGTTGATCGATTCCTTTTTGACCTACTCACAACCTCCATATGCAATCCACCATACCCAGTATCACCCCATTCATGACTCAGTGTCATGATTGAGTGTGAACCAAGGTATGGATTCATGCATACAAGGTACCATGACAGTCTCAGGTCAAAGGACCACATGCACTACTCCCACTATGAGAACTATCTATTGATGAACAGATAAGGTTCCATTAGATGTTCTCAAGCTGGATCCATTCAGTGAACTCATTCTGTAATGAGCACCCACATCCTAGTATTAGTCTCAAACACAAGTGACTATGAGATCAGTCACCCTCTTCATCAAGCATACATAGGATGTGCTGGTCTTACCGGAAATATTGATCCCCTACTCAATATCCCATCGACCAGGAATATTCTAGATTAGGGTTTTAAGGCTTTAGGTCTCACTGGTATGATCTCATCATAACCCTAGAACCATAGCCCTAATCTATGTGGTTCATCATATCTTAATAAAATTAATAAGACACAGCGTATGATGAAAATAAAATGCCTTTATTAATTGATAATGTCAATACACTGGTTTGAGATACAAAATAAAATCCCATCAAAATACAACATTTCGATTGACCTTTAGGGCATAATCCTTTCACCTTCCACCATATCTGAGAACACCCCGTACATGACTCAATGTCATGAATGAGTATGAACCAAAACATGGCTTAGTGTGTATAAAAAACCATTGTGACCTTAGGTCTAAAGATCACTTGCATAACTCGCACTGTTGCCGCCAAGATCGTCATGGCCCGAAGCTGCTGTCGGTGACAGAGTGCGCTCCCTTCGCGGTCAGGCCGTCCAGTGGTCATGGACCTGCAAAACAGGGATTAGTGACCCAGGCCGGGATTTCCGGTGGGGGCACTCCGACGGTCAAGTCAGTGACAATCCAGGGAAACAGATCCTCCTAGTCGAGCCCCTCTTGATGGACTCCATGCTAGGAGGAGTGAATGATGTTAGAGTGGGATGCAAGTGTATCAGGGGAAGAGTGGCCTAGCTAGAGGGATTCTCTGTGTGCCCTTTCCGCCCGCCCTTGCTTGGATTTTCTTGTGGTGCCGTGCTCTTTGGTTGAGCTTGCACTTGTGTTTGGATGGTAGTGCATGTTGTTACCTCCTTTGTCTTGCTTCCTTCGAGCTTTGTAGTCTAGGTTACCGTCGGGCACCCATCTTGGGATCTCCGCTGGGTTGTCAGGCGTGTGCGGAAGTGTCCCGAGGTACCTTTCTCGATCCATGATAAGGGAAGCTATCATATGCTCTGACATTCCTTCTGGTCACCTCATTCCGGGAAACCTGGCACTACCTCGATCGGTGGGTCGCCACCCCTGGGATTCGAATTTCCTGGTTGACTTCCTCTTTCAGGTGGTTCAGGTGGTTGGTGAGGAGCGTGGCACCTCGATCAGTGGGCCTCTCCCCTTTCTAGTGTAACCGATGGTCGCAGGTGGTCATTACGGCCTGGTGGATGTCTCAGTGCAATTCACGGGTGGCTCGCCGGCATCCTGGAATGGCGGTGTTGTCCCTTGGTTCGTCGGTGTTTACGCCTGAGCTAGGAGCTGAGCTAGAAAGGCAGGGCTAGACTCCGACCAAAGCATCTCGAGCTTGTAGGCTCGCCTCGATGGAGGAGGGTAGAATGCGGGCATGGTCCAGGGGGCTTGACCTCGAAGAGGCTCCACGTGGCGGAGGAGGGCTAATCTCAACTCCGACCACGGGGCTCGATCTCCGAGGGGCTCGCTCTGGAGGGCCCCAGTCCAGAGGGCTCGACCTCGAAGAGGCTCCACGTGGTGGAGGAGGGCTGAGCTTGACTCTGACCAAGGGGCTCGATCTCCGAGGGGCTCGCTCTGGAGGGCAGAGTGCGGGCCCAGTCCAGAGGGCTTGACCTCAAAGAGGCTCCACATGGCGGAGGAGGGCTGAGCTCGACTCCAACCTTGGGGCTCGATCTTTGAGGGGCTCGCTTTGGATGGCAGAGCGTGGGTTCGGACCAAATGGCTCGACCTCGAAGAGGGGCTTGATCTGGAGGGTGCCTCTCAGCTCCGGCCTAGGCATCCCGAGCTCATGGGTCCGACCTAGTGAAGGACAGAGCTCGGCTTCGACGGGCGATCCCGTTGTCCTGGTGGAGCTTAGCCCGGCGAAGGAGTCCGAGCAGGGAAATTGATGTAGCGTCTGGCACGGTGACTTTCTTTGAGTGGCATATGACAGCTGCTCCATATCAGCAGTCTTGCCACATCATTTGCCCCCCACTCCCGAGGCTCGTTAGTGCATGGCGCTCGAGCCGAAGGGAGTAATTATGATGCTGACATGGAAAGGTGAAGATCTGGCGCAATGATGGCCATGATTGTTGGCGCTCCGTGGAATGGTCCCTCGGGCTAGTACGATAGTGCAACGTGGCCACATCCGAGAAGCTGTTAATGTTGGCACAGAATTCAGAGTAACCGAGATGCCCTTTTCATCGATGGCCAGCACGTGGTGTGAATCCATTGGCGGAGAGGTCGTAACGGTATGGGTGCGCTGGGTCACTTCGAAATGAAAAGAAGTTCTTACCAAAATATCTGTTCTTTTTAATTCTTCGCACCCGCTGCAGTGCCCGAGTCTTCTCCTTCCTTCCAGTTTCCTCTGATCTTCTAAGGAACTTGGTTAGTTTCTCCTTGCTTCCTCCTTTGTCAGAGTAGGGTCCTTCCTCTAAGTCTAGGGTTTCCCTCGGGTCTAGTCCATCCCTTCATCTTCTTCCTCGAGTCCTTTGGTTCTTCCTTCTTTAGGGATGTCTCACTTTGGCTCGAGCTTCCGCCCCGCCACCAACCAGGGCAAGGGTGGTCCTTCTGAGCAGAGGCCAGCATCTCCTTCTTATTCTGTTGAGGAGGAGGATGCGGCTCATTTCGAGTTCAGTAGGAGGTTCCCTCCTGGTCCAGTACTCATCAGGGAACCGAGGTCCGGTCCTTCTCATCCTTCTCATCCTCCTCCCTATTCTAAACTTGTTCCTGAGTTCGTCCAGTCCACAGGTCCTGGCGGGATCACCTCGACGATCACCGCCGAGGAATTGGGCACCATTCGGGATGTCTATGGCATCCCGCACTCTGTCCGGCTAATAATCCCCCGTCCGGGAGAATGGGTTACTTCCAGTGGCCCGGGCCATATTGCTTTTTATGATGAGACCTTTTCTGGGGGTCTCCACTTTCCCTTCCATCCGTTCTTCATGTCGGTGCTGAATAATTACCGTTTGGTCCCTGCTCAGCTAATACCAAACGCCGTTAGGGTTATCTTTTCTTTTGTTATGCTTTGTCACCTTCACGTGTTTGTTGCCCGGTTTTCTCTATTCAAGGCTTTTTTTGCCCTGAAGCGCTACTCAATTGAGGACAGGTGGTGGTCCTTGTCTTTCCGTCCAAAGGGCATTAGGTTTGAGCTCCCCTCTTCCGTCAAGGGATGGAAGAGCAAGTTCTTTTTTTCCATGGTTGAGGGGGTCGACTGGGTCTGGAGTGACCCGGACCAGTCCCCCAACCAAAACTCTATGGTTGATGCGGCTGACCAGGATGACTACGAGTAGCTCTACATTGCCCAGGTCCCACCTCTCGAGGTTCTATTATCATAGCAGAACCTCTCCGAAGCCGGGGTCGACCCAATGAATGGGTTGGGTGAGTTCGACCTGAACTTTTCTTCCTCCTTTTGTTATGCTTTTACATTGCTTTTTGTGGGCTCTAACTGTTGTATGGCTTGTGTGCAGGTATGATCTTCACGGAGAGTGACTTGCTAGCGATCACCCAGAAGAGGCAGCCAACCAGGTTGGTTGAGGAGCCTTCGTTGAGACGGGTCCGAGGAGAGAGCGTGTCTGCGGCGAGTCCCTCCATGGCAGCCGACCCAAGTCGGGAGGCGACTGAAGCTTTTCCTGTCGCGCTGGCTGGGCAGAATTCGGGGGCGACCAAAACTGCTCCTGCATCGATGGAAAGGCCGACGTCTGCAGTGATCGAAATTGATCCTACACTGATGGAAAGGCCGACATCTGAGGCGCGTGGGCCGATCTAGCAGGCAGTCTGAAAGGTTCTAGAGTGGCATGGTCAACATGGAATGACCCTTACCGTGGAGCCCGAGGTGGTCATCCGGGCAAGGGCTGCAGCTGCTGCCGCGGCATCCCCCAGTCCCCTGAGCCCGGCTGTGATCGGGGTCGAGGATAGGGAGGTCCGAGCAGGGGCCGAGCCCATGACTGGGGCACCACCTACAAGGGTGCCAGGTCCTCAGCCTGCCCCCGGGGGCCCTGCTACTAGTGGGGCAAGGGCACCAATCCCTAGAGAGAGCAGGAGGGAGGAGGCGCGGTGCCGACTTCCATTCAAGCTGGGACTGGAGAGCTCTTTTCTTCGGAGCCCCACACTGGCCGAGCGCATGATGGATTTTTCAATCCAGCCATGCTATCAGCAGGAGATGGCCAAATTATGGCTGGAAGATGTGCTTAGCGCCATCTTCCCCCAGCTCTACTCGATGAGTGGCTCCACTTCTCTTTTTCTCTTTCTCTTCTTCTTCTCTCTCTCTTTTTTTTTTTGCTAACCTTTTACATGGTGCAGATCGATGCCAAGGCCCTCTTCATTAGGGACTGCTGTTGAAACTGGCAGCGTATTGAACAGTAGCTGGCAGCTGAGATCGAGTCACTGAGGGATGGTATGAAGGAGAGGACCGAGGCAAATGGAACACTCGAGCGGAGGGTCAAGGACTTGGAGAAGAAGCTCACCGACTCTGAGGGGCGTGCGAAGAAGCTCTGGGAGGGCCTTAACCTGGAGTGGAGCCACTCGAGGAAGAGTGCCAAGGAGCTCGCCCTTGCTGAGAAGAGGCTGAAGTGGTACAATGCTGAGGCTGTTCGCACAAGGAGGCCGCTCAGACTACTCAGGCCAAGCTAGCAGCAGAGAAGGAGTGGTTGGTCATGGCTAAGAGGGTGACAGAGGAGTCTGCCAGGTCGACGGAGGCGGCCAAAGGAGAAGCTGTTGAGGCAAGGATGGATGCTGAAGAGGCTGTGGCCAGGTATAGAGCCTCGGAGGAGTTCATCACTGAGATCCATCAAACGGTGTTGGACTCCTTTTTCAAAGGCTTCATGTACCTACGTGGCCGAATTGAGAGATTTGTCCCTGATGAGGGCCGCAGCCGCCTCAGTTATCCTCATGCCTCGGACATGGAGTCAGGCATTGAGGAAGCTGTTACCTCCAAACCTTCCCCACCAGTCGAGGATGAGACTGGGCCACCCGAGGCCGGAGCCGTTCAGCCAGAGGTTCCCGAAAATGGGACCTCACAGCCTCACGGCCCAGCCGGGGGGGCCAGCTAGAATGGAGTAACTTTCCTTCTTGTTCTCTTTTTTTGTACTTGGTCTGGGTCACTTGGCATGTCAGGGACCCGAAGATGTTTGAAGCTAACTTTTGTGAATGAAATGAGAATTTTCCTGCCACCTGTTCCTGAGCACTGCCTGACTTTTCCCCCTCGCCCTTTTTCTTTCCATCTCCTCTCTTCTTTCTTCTCTCTTCTTTTTTTTTTTTAGAGATGAGTGACAAGATCAGAGAGGAGGGTTCCACCTTGTCTGGGATTTGGTCACCAGGCTTCAGTGTCTTCAGGGTTGCCTGAGAGCTGGGCTTAGGTCTTGGTGTCTCGGAGCTAGGCTTGAAGACCTTCTTGGCCGGAGAGCTGGGCCCTGGTCCAAGGGTTGCTTGAGAGCTAGGCTCAGGTCTTGTCTTGGAGCTAGGCTCAAAGACTTGCCATCCAGAGAGCTAGGCCCCAGGTCTTGTTCTCCTGAGAGCTGGGCTCAGGCATTGGCATCTTGGAGCTAGGCTCGAAGATGTTAATCATTTGAGAGCAGCTTAGCTCGAAGTTCCCTTGGTCGGATAGCTGGGTCATCTTGGGTTGCCTGAGGGCTAGGCTCAGGTCTTGGAATCTCGAAGCTGGGCTCAAAGACGTTGATGATTTGAGAGTAGCTTGGCTAGAAGATCCCTTGGCCGGAGAGCTGGGCCCCAGTCTTGGATTGCTTGAGGGCTGGGCTCAGGTCTTGGCATCTCAGAGCTGGGTTTGAAGATGTTGATGATTTGAGAGCAGCTTGGCTCGAAGATCCCTTGGCCAGAGAGCTGGGCCCCAGTCTTGGGTTGCTTGAGGGCTGGCACAGGTCTTGGCCTCTCAGAGCTGGGCTCGAAGATGTTAATGATTTGAGAGCAGCTTGGCTCGAAGATCCCTTGGCTAGAGAGCTGGGCCCCGACCTTGGGTTGCCTGAGAGCTGGCCCAGGTCTTCGCATCTCGGAGCTAGGCTTGAAGATGTTGATGATTTGAGAGCAACTTGGCTCGAAGTTCCCTTGGCCGGAGAGCTAGGCCCCGGTCTTGGGTTGCCTGAGGGCTAGGCTCAGGTCATGGCATCTTGAAGCTGGGCTCAAAGATGTTGATGATTTGAAAGCAGCTTGGCTCGAAGATCCCTTGGCCGGAGAGCTGGGCCCTTGATGCGGGACTAACTAGATGCGAAATGAAGAAATGATGCAAGTGATTTTTAGGGTTTTGTGGATTTTAGATTTTTGTAGTTTTTTTTGGATTCCCGAAGCATGTAAGAGATGAACTAGGGTTCTACAATGACAAGAACTATCAAGAAGCAGGTAGTCCCAAAGCAATGATAAAGAGAGGACCCCAGGATTGAGAAACCCTATAGGACTTATCTCTCCAATCAAGATCTACTTAGGAGTCAGGGGCAAACCTCAAAGATTTGAAGCGCTCGATGCAGAGGTCGCTCACTTTGACAGATGCAGCCTGGATGACCGAGCCATCAACCCTACGGAGGTGCTGGTTGGCTGTTCGAAGATCTCAATGGCAAAGGCAACCGTCTCCGTACCCGTGTCACCTAGAGGACCTACGAACATTCAAAGAAGACAAAGGTTAAATCTTCAAACAGAAGAAAGCAAGGGAAGAATGGAATAAGGGATGTAGAGATGGTGGGGTTCTGATGGATTCGGAGTTGGATGTCGGAGTTAAGGAAGTGACGATAGTTTTAAGGCCTCACACCTTTCGACGCCCGCAGGCGAAGGCGCTCCCTCTCGGAGATCGACGTTCCTAGTGACGAAGGCAACTAACAAGAGTTTGGACTCAAGAAGATAATTTTTTTCATTCATCAAAAGTTAAACATTACAAAGGAGGGGTTAGGTCCTTTAAATAGGCACCTTGGAACCCTTTTGAATTTCAAATGAAAAGATTACAAAATTCTTGAATGGGAGCCCAAAAGCATTGACTTTCTCCTCTCCTTAGCCGACCAAAAGCAGCTTGGATTGGGCGTGGCATGATGCATGGCTTGGAGTGAGGTTCTTGGCGCCTTGATCTTGGAAAGAATCTTCTTGGTTTTGGAAGAAGGCATGAAGAGGGGCTTGGAGCAAGGCATGTGTTCTTCCTCCTTCCTTGGTTGGTATTCTTTCTTTTGTACAAGGCTTGACATGGGGAGTGTTAGGTGGAGGCGCCCAAGGCTCTTGTTTCTCCCTTCCAAAGAGGTTGAAGCAATTTGGGAAGAAGGCTTGGTTGGAGGGCTTGAAGCAAGGGATTTGAATTCCCTACATCAACTTCCATTGACTTCCACCTTGGCCGACCACCCTTGCATGGAAATGAGCTTGATAGGGGAAGGGGAAAAAGGCTAGAGCCAAGTGAAGTGGTCCTCCTCATTGGGCATCCTTGAATGCCAAGTGTGCTGCCCACATGGCAAAATGTCATGGCCCCATGTAGGATGCATAGGTGGGCCCTTAGTTGACTTGGATTCTTTCCTGACTTGATTCCAAGGAGACTAATTAAGACCCACTCTTACAATGGACCCATACTTTTAATAGACTCAGATTGGACTCGATTTGTGACTCGACTCGGTACAGGACTCAATTTGACCTAATTGGTCAAAGTATAGACTCAATTCAAAGCAAAAGACAATTACAAATTTGAGGCTTGAAGCCTTATTACAAGACCTGAAATTGAAACCCTAATTGGAGATCCACAGAGGGTTGAGGAGCCTCTGTCGGATCCTGGTGCCACACCAGCCCCAGTCTTGGGTTGCCTGAGGGCTGGCTCAGGTCTTGGTGTCTCGGAGCTAGGCTCAAAGATGATGATTTAAGAGTAGCTTGGCTCGAAAATCCCTTGGCCGGAGAGCTGGGCCCCGATCTTAGGTTGCTTGAGAGTTGGCTAGGACTTGGCATCTCGAAGCTGGGCTCGAAGATGTTGATGATTTGAGAGTAGCTTGGCTCGAAGATCCCTTGGCCGGAGAGATGGGCCCTGGTCTTGGGTTGCCTGAGAGCTCGCTCAGGTCTTGGCACCTCGTAGCTGGGCTCGAAGATGTTGATGATTTGAGAGTAGCTTGGCTTGAAGATCCCTTGTCGGAGAGCTGGGCCCTGGTCTTGGGTTGCTTGAGAGTTGGCTCAGGTCTTGGTGCCTTGGAACTGGGCTCGAAGATGTTGATGATTTGAGAGCAGCTTGGCTCGAAGATCCCTTGGTCGGAGAGCTGGGCCCTGGTCTTGGGATGTCTGAGAGCTCGCTCAGGTCTTGGCATCTCGGAGCTGTGCTCGAAGACTTCTTGGGGATTTCCTGCAAGGCAGATAGATACTTGCGCAAGAGAAAAACCATTATTATTATTGTTGGGGCAAAGCCTTACATTATTGATAGTATCTTCGCAGATTGCAGGCATTCCATGTTCGAGGGAACCTAACGCCGTCGAGATCCTCGAGGTAATAGGCCCCCTGTGAGAGGGCCTCAGCCACCTTGTAAGGGCCTTCCCAGTTTGGTGAGAGCTTGCCACACTCCCGGGGTTGAGATGCTTCTGCTCGGCGTAGCACCAAGTCCCCGAGTCTAAAGACTTTTGGCCTGACCCAGGTGTTGTAGTACCGAGCTACACGTTGCTGGTATGCCACCATTCGTAGCCAGGCTTTATCCCTTATTTCTTCGAGGAGATCCAGGTGAGCAGGAGGTGTGCAGAGTTCTGCACCTTGTCATATTGCTGCACTCATAGCATGGGCACACCGAGCTCAACCGGGATGACCGCCTCGATGCAGAAAACAAGGTTGAAGGGCATCTCGTTGGTTGCTATTTTGGGCATTGTGTGGTAGGCCCATAGAATGCTTGGGAGTTCTTCCGCCCACCTGCCCTTGGCTTGGTCCAGCCTAGTTCTGAGCCCTTGAAGGATGGTCCGATTAGTCACCTTGACTTCCCCGTTTGTTTGAGGGTGTGCTACCGAGGTGAATCGGTGTTGGATGCCGTGTTCGGTGCAGAACCCTTCGAATTCCTGATTGTCTAATTATCGCCCGTTATCAATGATGATGCAACAGGGGAGTCCGAAGCAGCAAATAATTGACTTCCAGAAGAATTGGCGGACATTGGCTTCCGCGATCCAGGCCAGTGGCTCTGCCTGACCCACTTGGTGAAGTAGTCGATCACCAGCAGAAATCTTCGCTGCCCTGGTGCAGGGGGAAATAGCCCCAAGATGTCCATCCCCTACTAGGCAAAAGGCCAAGGGGCTGAGAGCTGGGAGATCGGCGCCACCGGCTGGCACTGTATGTGAGTATGGCGCTGGCATTTGTCGCACCTTTTAACGAAGTCGACGGTGTCCTCCGTCATGGTCTCCCAAAATTATCCCTGGCAAAGGGCTTTATAAGCCAGCGTTCTCCCTCCCACATGGTTCCCACAGAGGCCTTCGTGTATCTCCTGGAGCACGAAGGTTGCCTCAGGAGGGGGTAGGAGTAAGATCGGCGGTAGAGCTGGCCCTCCATTAGAACGAACCAGGAGACCTTCTTCTTGATGAGGGCTGCTTCCATGCGGTCCTCGGGTAGGGAGCCATTGATGATGTACCTAACATACCTGTCCATCCAGCTTGGCTCAAGGGTGACTTGATGCACCTCCTCTAATCCTTCGTAGCTTGGATTTTCGAGGTACTCAACGTAGGCGCGTCCCAGCGATGAGTCCGGTAGTGTCGCGAGTCTAGACAGTGCATCCGCGTGTGCATTCTCCCCATGAGGGATGTGGAAGATGTTGAAGCGTCGGAGGCCTGTCATGCTTGAGCGGACCCACTCCAGGTCCTTCATCATCTGGGGGTCCCTGGCTTCATACTCTTTGGAGACTTGTCCAGCAACCAGTTGGGAGTCGGTGAAGACTTTCAAGTTCTGCACACACATTTCACGGGAGACTCTCAGACCCTCGAGGAGTGCCTCGTACTCCACCTGGTTGTTTATTGCAGCGAATTTGAAGCGGAGGGCGCATTCTGCCACAACCCCGTCGTTGTTGGCGAGGATGAGGCCTGCTCCGCTCCCGCTGGAATTGGATGCGCCGTCCACATGGAGGATCCAAGTCTCCTCCTTTGGTCCGAGCTCTGTTATTGTCTGCTCTAGCTCCTCGACGAACCCGGTGCACTCGACCATGAATTCAACTAGGACTTGGGCCTTCTGTGAGGACATCGGTCGGTACACTATATCGAACTTGCTGAGCAGCAGGGACCATTTGGCCAATCTCCCAGAAGTCTCGGGGTGGCTAACTATGGTCCTCAGCGGCTGGTCCATCACAACCGCTATCGGGTGTGCTTGGAAGTAGGGCCTGAGGTGCTTAATAGACATTATCAAAGCAAAAATGAGTTTCTCAGAGTGAGTATACCTGATCTCTATGTCAAGGAGGATTTTGCTAGTGTAGTATACCGACTTTTGAGATTTGTCCTCGTCTGCTCGGACGAGAACCAAGTTGACGGCTCCTGGTGTAACCGCCAGATAGAGCAGGTGCTCCTCCCCCTCTTCCGGCCTGGAGAGCAACAGGGGAGAGGCGAGAAATTTCTTCAGCTCCTCGAAGGCCATCCTGCACTCCTCCATCCAGATGAAGTCATGCATCTTGCGCAGCGCCTTGAAGAAGGGAAGGCAACGGTCGGCTGACCTCGAGATGAATCGACTCAGGGTGGAAATATGCCCTGTTAGGTGTTGGACCTACTTCTTGGAGGTCGGGTGCTCCATGTCGACGATTGCCTGGACCTTCTCTGGGTTCACTTCGATACCTCTCTGGGTGACCATGAAGCCGAGGAACTTTCCTTCCGTCACTCCAAAGGCGCACTTCGTTGGATTCAGCTTCATCTGATGTTGCCGTAGGTTATGGAAGGACTCGGTGAGATCAGCGATATGGTTCGAGCTCGGCTTGCTCATAACGAGCATGTCATCCACATACACTTGCATGTTTTGGCCAATTTGGTCCTTGAAGACCTTATTGACTAGACGCTGGTACGTGGCTCCTGCATTCTTCAGACCGAAGGGCATCATCCTGTAGTAGTATATCCCTTGGTCGGTTATGAAGGCGGTATGCTCCTCATCCTCTGGGTGCATACGAATCTGATTATATCCAGAGAATGCATCCATGAAGGAGAGCAGCCTATGCCTAGAGGTAGCATCCACCAACTGGTCGATCTTGGATAGAGGGAAGCTATCCTTCAAGCATGCTTTGTTGAGGTCGGTGTAGTCTACACAGATCCTCCACTTGCCATTGTTCTTCCTTATCATCACCACGTTCGCCAGCCAGCTCGAATATTGGACCTCCTGAACAAAACCGGTGGCTAAGAGTTTGTCCACTTCCTCCTTGATAGCTGCCTACCTCTCCGAGGTGAAGCTTCTCTTCTTCTATCAAACTGGCCTATGCTTTGGGTCAACGCTCAGTTTGTGAGTAATGATGTCAGAAGGGATACTGGTGTAGAATGTAAAATGAAACTATGCAACCCTAATGGAGATTAGCAAATGATTAACCAAGCAATTCTAGAATGGTGTAGAATGTAAAATGAAACTATGCAACCCTAATGGAGATTAGCAAATGATTAACCAAGCAATTCCCTATTTGCATATAAACAACTCAACATAAACTATCAAAGAGATCTAGTGAAGAAGCTCAAAGGATCTACATAAACCTAGTGATCGAGACTCTCAGAATAAGAAAGGAATAGGACCAGAAGAGAACCACGCAAGCCAAGCTAGGTCTAATTTAACATTGCAGACTTAATCAACTCTAGACATACCTGACATTGGCCCTTCAATTAGAATAGATTCACTCTTGAAGAGGTCTCCCGGATGACATGAACATAATACCACTGAAGGCCCCTCTTGTTTTCTGGATCTATGGCAAGTAAACCTTCCTCTTGAAGCCGGAATCCCGGAGAACCCTGCAATAAAGAAACCCTAAGATGAGTGACTTAACAAGCAATCAACTAGAGAAAAGAAAGAAGGGTGGAAGAGGCATTGAAGGAGATCCATCTTGGCATCATGGTGGAATGCTTGAAGTGGAGTAGGTTGGTCACCTTGTGATGATCTTCAGGATTCACCCTTGAACGCTGGAGCTAGTTTGAAGTTATGAAAGAAGAGGAAGTCTTTGGCGTTGGGAATGGAAGAAGGAAAGATTAGGGTTGGCGTGGAGGAAGAGAAAGGCTAAGCTACCACATAGACACATAGGAAAAAAAACACATAGAAGAAAAAATACCAACTTCATTCATTACCCATCCTTTTCAATGGGGCATCCCATAGCTTAAATAGAAGCCTTACAACATTTTTAAAATTTGAAAACCCAAAGGATTAGGAGGATTACAAGGGGGGTTGGAGGATATGGTGGCTTTTGTTGCTTGAAATGTGGGGAGTTGAAGGATATGGTGGCATTTGTTGCTTGAAACTCCTTCAAAGCTTGACATGTGGCACAAGGTGGGGACCACTTGATGAGGTGGTGGTGTCCTTTGGAGCTCTTGACATGTGTTATAAAGTGGGGACCACTTGTTGAGGTGGCGACATCCATTGGAGCTTTTGACATGTGGCACAAGGTGGGGGTCACTTGATGAGGTGGCTTCTTCTTGTCTTGATGCTTCATGGACTCATGGATTGGGCTTGATTTAACTGGACCCAACTCTCAATTACAGGGTTAACTAAGATATTAAACCAGACCCAACATGGACTCGAAATTAACTACAAGATTTTTTGGACTCAAAAAAAAGAAAAATTACAGGACTTCTCTTTTGCTACTCCAACCACAAGGACTCGGACTTGACATGAATTGGTTGGAGTCTTTTCCTGATTCTAGTGCCCACATCAGATACCTGGCATGTCCATCACTGTCTAGGCGAATACATCCGTGCTTGCCTGTAGGAACTCCAATAGTTGAGCCCTCTCCTCCTCGGGTAGCTGGGCTCCAATCTGCACCATCCTCGTGGGGTCATCTCTGAGCGAATAAGAGAGTAGGTGCTCGACCGGGCCTCCCCTGGGGTCTTGAGCTTTTTGGTCGAGATCATCTACCTTGGGATCATCCTCAGGGACCTTGGCCCCAGGGAGGGCTTGGAATCAGTGCTGCACCGGCTGGGGTGCTCCCCTCATCTCCCCGACACCATAGGGAGTGGGAAACTGTACAAGCAGTCTCTTGGTGGAGACAACGACGTCGAGTAGGTTGAGCCTGGGTCGGCCCAGGATCACGTTGTAGGCGGAAGGAAGCCTAACAACCATGAAAGTCATCATAACAGTGCTCTGCCGAGGTGGGGTCCTAGAAGTGAATGGGAGAGTGATCTCTCCCTCCACCCTTACAGAATCACCTATAAAACCAACAAGGGAAGTATGCACAGGTTTGAGTTGATAGGTAGAAAGGTTCATCCTAGAGAAGGCATCATAAAAAAGTATATCTGTGGAGCTTCCACTATCAACCATGATGCATTTTATGGGATGCTTCGTGATCGTCATCTCGATGACCATGGCATCATTATTTACATTCTTCCCCCCGTCTTCTCCTTCCCTCATAAAGGGGAGTACATTCTCAGGATCCCCTGCCCCCCGCAGCCTTCTTGGGCGCGCGCGCGGCTCCCTAGGAGATCATACGCACCGGCTTCTCGATAGGGTGGTTTTCGATTGCTGGAGCTGGCGGGAGAGCGATGAGTGCCTGGGATTCCACTTGAGGTCTGCCCCCCACAAACCTTTTGAGGAAGCCCATCTTGATGAGTTCTTTGATTTCCCACTTGAGGTTGCAGCATTCCTCGGTGTCATGGTCGTGGTCATGGTGAAAGTGACAGTACTTCATTTTATCACGGCCAGTGGAGGGCTTCATCGGATGTGGGCATCTCAGGTAGTCCTCGCCTTCGATCTCCGTGAGGATTTTTATCCTCGGGGCGAGGAGGAGGGTGTAACTCTCCTCGGGAATGGGAGCGCCTTTTGGTCTTGGCCCCCTCCGGGAGTTCGGAGCCTGAGGTCCCGGCTTCCAGGTTCTTGGAATCTCGGTGGGGGTCAGCTTCTTCAGTGGCTTCCCGTCGAGCTCCCACCTCATACGATCCGCCTCCTCGATGTGGATATACTTTTGGGCTCAGAGGAGGAGCTCGGAATAAGTCTTGGGGGGCTTCTTGTCGAGTGAGTAGGTCAGGCGCGAGGTCCTGAGCCCTCGCTTTAGTGCTAGCATGGCAACTGGCTCATCAATATTATAGATCTCCAACACGGTAGCCTTGAAGCGGGCCATATAGTCCTACAGTAGCTCGCGGTCCTGCTGCCGGATGGAGAAGAGGTTGTCTGCCTCTCGTGCCAACTTTCGACAGGCGTCGAAGTGGGCCACGAACTTCTACCCTAACTGGGCAAAAGAGTTGATGCTCTCCGGCTCCAAGCAGGTGAACCACACCCGGGCTACCTTCCGGAGAGTAGCAGGAAAGGCGATGCAGAAAAGAGCATCGATGGCCCCCTGGACCCTCATATGGGCCCGGTAGCTTTCCAGGTGGTCCAAGGAATTGGTGGTCCCATCGTAAGGATCCACTTGCGGCATACAAAACTAACTCAAAATTGGCTCCCCTTGGATTTCTTGGGAGATAATGGGATGGGCATCGTAGCCCATTGGCTCGCTAGTTGAGCCTGGTAGGTTGGCGAATTGGTGGTATATCTTGGCCAACTTGCGGTCATGCTCCTCCAGGTGCTTCTCCGCCGCGTGCCTGATGGCTTCGTCAGTGGACCCCTCCGTCGAAAAAGATGGAGAAGGTGACATGGGTGCATGGCACCCATGGCGGGTGGTCTTACTTTTTTTTACCTCGATGGGGCTTGGATGCTGCCCGTTCAAGGTTTGGTGAGCAGCTCTCACTGTTGGTAGACCTGGCTCGTTATCTTTTTGCCAAAGTTTGATGGCTACCCCGGTTGTCAATGGTGGCCCGTGGTTGTGAAGGCCTTCCTTGGAAGGAACATAAGCTATTGCGGGGGGCCGCGGCATGGGCCATAGGAGTCCCTGGCTGCTGGTCAGTAGCCAAGGACTGGTGCTGGTGCTGAAGCTGGTGCACTGCTGTGGCAAGGATCTGCATTTGCTAGGTGAGTGCAACTAGCTGGGACTCCACCGGAGGTGGTTGAACCGGAGTGGATGGCCCCGCCTCTGGGTTGTGCAGGTTCCCCAGGGAGGGGGAGTCCCTCGCACGACTGGTGGAGGCCTCTCGTGCCCGTGTCATCATCATCCTTCCGTGGAATTTGCTTGTAAAAAGGGGGGTGTTGAGCTAGATCCAAGACTGTTCACAGTACCCCCTACCTGGCATGCCAATCTATTGCCACCAAGATCATCGTGGCCCGTAGCTGCTGTCAGCAACAGAGTGCACTCCCTTTGCGGTCAGGCCATCCGGTGATCTTGGACCTGCAAAACAGGGGTTAGTGACCCGAGCCGGGGTTTCCGACGGGGGCACTCTGACGGTCAAGTCAATGATGATCCAGGAGAACAGATCCTCCTGATCAAGCCCCTCTTGATGGACTCCACGCTAGGAGGAGTGAATGATGCGAGAGTGGGATGCAAGTGTGTCGGGGGAAGAGCGGCCTAGCTAGAGGGATTCTCTGTGTGGCCTTTTCGCCCGCCCTTGCTTGGATTTGCTTGTGGTGCCATGCTCTTTGGTTGAGCTTGCACTTGTGTTTGGATGGTATTGCATGTTGTTACCTCCTTTGTCTTGCTTCCTTCGAGCTTTGTAATCTAGGTTATTGTTGGGCGCCCGTCTTGAGATCTCTGTTGGGTTGTCAGGCGCGTGCAGTAGTGTCCCGAGGCACCTTTCCCGATCCATGATAAGGGAAGCTGTCATATGTTCGACGTTCCATCTGGTCGCCTAATTTTAGAAAACCTGGCAGTACCTCGATCGGTGGGTCGCCACCCCCGAGATTCGAATCTCCTGGTTTACTTCCTCTTTTAGGTGGTTCAGGTGGTTGGTGAGGAGCATGGCATTTCGATCAGTGGGCATCTCCCCTTTCTGGTGTAACCAACGGTCGCAGGTGGTCATTGTGGCCTGGTGGATGTCTCAGTGCAATTCTTGGGTGGCTCGTCAGTGTCCTGGGATAGCGGTGCTATCCCTTCGTTCACCGGTGTTTACGCCTGAGCTGGGAGCTGAGCTGGAAAGGTAGGGCTCGACTTCAACCTAAGCATCCCAAGCTCGCGAGCTCGTCTCTGCGGAGGAGGGTAGAATGCGTTCCAATCCAGAGGGCTTGACCTCAAAGAGGCTCCACGTGGCGGAGGAGGGCTGAGCTCGACTTCGACCACGAGGCTCAATCTCCGAGGGGCTCGCTCTGGAGGGCAGAGTGCAGGCCCAGTCCAGAGGGCTCGACCTCAAAGAGGCTCCACGTGGCGGAGGAGGGCTGAGCTCAACTCCAACCACGGGGCTCGATCTCTGAGGGGCTCGCTCTGGAGGGCAGAGTGCGGGCCCGGTCCAGAGGGCTCGACCTCGAAGAGGCTCCACGTGGCTGAGGAGGGCTGAGCTCGACTCTGACCATGGGGCTCGATCTCCGAGGGGCTCGCTCTGGAGTGCAAAGCGTGGGTCCGGACCAGATGGCTCGACCTCGAAGAGGGGCTCGATCTGGAGGGCGCTGCTCAGCTCCGACCTAGGCATCCCGGGCTCGCGGGTCTGACTTAGTAAAGGACAGAGCTCGGCTTCGACGTGCGTTCCTGTTGTCCTTGGGGAGCTCAGCCCAGCGAAGGAGTCCGAGTAGGGAAATTGACACGGCATCTGGCACGGTGGCTTTCTTTGACATGGCGTTTGACAACTGCTCCACGTCAGCGGTCTTGCCACATCACCCACTATGAGAACTATCTCTTGACAAGTAGTAAGACTTCCATAAGATAGTCTCTGTGCAGATCATTTCAGTAAACTCATACCTAAATGAGCACCCTTATCCTTGTATTAGTGTCTCTACGCAAGTGGCTGCGAGACCAACCACCCTCTCCATCAAGCATATATAGGGTAAGCTAGTCTTTTCGGAAGCATCGATCTCCAAATCGATGATCCAACGACTAGGAACATTTTAGATTAGGGTTTATAGGAACTTAGGTCTCACCGTTATGATTTTCATCATAACCCTAATTTCTTTTCCTTAATCTACGGGGTTTATTATAATCTTTAAATAAGATACAGCAGTATGATGAAACAAGATGTATTTTATTGATATAATAATGTCATACAAGAGTTGGAAGATTACAAAATTGTCCTTATAAAGATTGGCTTTTAGGGCACTTTTCTTTCAATCTCCCACTTGCACTAAAGCCAATCACCCTTGTATTTTATACCCATACAATCTAAGTGGCGATCAAACTGCTGCTGAGGAAGTGCTTTAGTGAATGGGTATGCTATATTATTCTTTGTATCTACTCGTTCAACGACAACATCTTATCCTTGAATGAGGTGGAAGCATCTTAGGATGTGTTTGGGCTTATTATGAGACCTTGGTTCCTCAACTAGCACAACAATCCCAGTGTTACCATAATAAAGTGACATCGGTTGTTTATAGGAGAAACCATGTCCAATTCCATGATGAATTTCTTCATTCACACAACTTTCCTTATGGATTCACTTACAGCTATGTATTCTATCTCAGTAAATGAGTTAGCTATAGTCGGCTGCTTTGTACTCTTCCAACTCACTGCACCACCATATAGGATGAAGACATATCCTGATATAGATTTGCTATCATCTCGATCTGATTGAAAACTAGAATCTGTATATCCTTTTAATTTTAAATCTGATCCACCATATAGGAGAAAAACATCCTTAGTCCTTCTTAGGCACTTAAGGATATTTTTCACAGCTTTCCAAAGATCCTCTCCTGGATCTGCCTAAAACCTGCTCACAAGGCCCAAGGCATAAGCAACATCAGGCCTGGTACATAACATGGCATACATAATTGATCATATAGTCGAAGCATAAGGAATCATAGCCATCCTCTCTCTTTCTTTCAATGTCTTAGAAGACATTTTCTTGGAGGGATGTATTCCTTGACTCGTGGGAAAGTAACCCCTCTTACTTCCATCCATGTTGAATCTCTTCAACACTAAGTCAATGTACCTAGATTGGGATAAGCCTAGCATCCTCTTAGATCTATATCTATAGATCTTTATCTGATGGGTGGACTAACTAAATGCAAGATGAAATGAATGCAAGTGATTTATTATTTTTGTGATTTTTAGGTTTTAATGACTTTCTTAAGGATTCCCGAAAAACAAGACAAAAGTAGATCTAGGGATTCAATAAAGATAAGACTATAAGCACGTAGATTAGCCCCTAAACAAGGATAAAAAAGAGGACCCCGGGATTGAGAAACCCCGTAGGACTTAGCTCTCAAAACAATATCGACTTAGGAGTTTAGGGAGGCAAATCTCAAAGATCTGAAGTACTCGATGCCGAGATCACTCACTCTAGCGGATGCAGCCTGGATGATCGAGCCTTCCACCCCGTGGATGCGCTGGCTTGCTATCAGAAGGTCTCGATGGCAAGGGCAACCGACTCCGTGCTCATGTCACCTGGAGGACCTGCGAGAATTCAAGGAGAGTTAAGATTTGATCAAAGAGAAAGCAAATAGAAGAAGGGGTGAAACTTGAAGTGGTGATGGTGGAGTTATTCTTGGTAGGCACCCGGTTGGTTGATCCCAATGGACCCTAACTCGAAGTCGGAGGATGGAGTTGTGGAAGAGATGGTAACTTGAGGCCTCACACCTCTCGACGCTCGAAGGCGAAGGCACTCCCTCACAAAGATCGACGTTCCTAGTGAACGAAGGCAACTAAAGAGAAAACAGGATCTCAAAAAACTTATGGTTTTTCATTCAATAGCAATTCCCATACAAAGGAGGGGCAAGGTCCTTTTTATAGGCACCTTAGGACCCCATTTGAAATTCAAATGAAAACTACAAGTCCTCTTTGGAGAGGCGCCAAAAAAAATTCAAAAAAAATCAGATATTTCTCCTTTGGCCAACCTTCACTTGGATTTGATTATGCATGGCTTGATAATGGGCTTGGAAGAAGGAATTTGTCTCCCTTGGACTTGGAAAGTTGACCTTCAATTTTGGAAAGAAGGCATGATGCAAGGCTTGTGTCTCCCTCTTTCCTTGGTTGCTCACCCTTCTTTGGAGAGAAGCTTGAAATGAGGCTTGGATCAAGGCCTTTGTCTTCAACCTTTCCTTGGTTGCCCAAGACTCCTTTAGTAAGTGGCTTGATGGAGGGAGGGAAAGGAGGAAAGAATATTTGATGTGCCTCCATTTGGCAAGATGAGGTGGCGCCACATGGGATGGTGAAGTGGCACCACATGGGATGGTGAAGTGGCGCCTTAGGGTTGAAATGTTGACCTTCAAGGCTTGGTCCAATAGTAGTTGTGCTGAACTCAAAGACCACTCCAGCGTGGACCCAGACTCTGACTGGACTCAATACAGGACACAACATGACCAAATTGGTCAATGTATAGGTCTAAACAAAAATAATTGAAACTAAATTCATGACTAAAATATACAATGCTTAGGCTTGAAGCCTTATTACAGGACCTGAGAAATTGGAACCCTAATTGGACATCCACGGAGGGTTGAGGAGCCTCTATCAAATTTTAATGCCCACACCAGTTCTCCCGGGGTGGGAGGAATCGACCCTATCGAGTAAGAGTTGAGATGGCTTAGGTACTCTTCCAGAAGGTCGGGATCGAGGCACTGCAAGTCCTCCTGGGTAATCCATGAGTCATCGGACTCAAGTCAGCCTTGCCATTGGACTAAGAAATGTTGATAACCTTTGTCCCGGGTAGTGATAGCTTGGTCATCCAGGACACGCTCGATTCGCTCTCCTCTCTTAGATAAAATTGGAGGTGGACACTCAGGTTCGGGTTCACTCTCAAAAGAAAGGTCAGGCCCAAATGGCTCGCTAGGTATGTTTGCTAGTTCCCTGTACTCGACTAAGTCTGAGATATTGAAAGTCGAGCTAATGCCATAATTCGGAGGAGGCTCAAGAACGTAGGCATTAAGACAGCTCTCTTTATCACTTTAAAGGGGCCAGCTCCACGAGCATGAAGTTTCTTAATGGTCCCAGGTGGAAACCGTTTAGGCCTAAACCTAACCATTATAGAATCTCTAATTTCAAACTCTTTGGCTCGTTTCCAGGAATCAGCCAAATTATTTTAAAATTTAGATTTAATGCAGATTCTATCATGATGCAAAATGCAGACTTAACTATGCATTCCTAATGAGAGAAATTTTTTTGGACTCTCTAGGGCCTAAACCTAACAGATCACTGACTCTCTAGGTTTGACCCTGGTCTGGTATGTACAGGAAAAATTATCAAGGATCCCTAGCAAATGCCATAAGGTATACCAGAAGTAGGTAGCAAATGGGATGGGCTCTAGGGATTCATGCAACCTAGAAATCTCAGCAAAATGTAACCCCATATCTCTAGAAACATGAGAAGGCTCAGGGAAGGGTAGGAAATAAGAATCAGAGTCTTGGGGTGGCTTATAGGAAACATGAAACAGACCTTGGTTATTCAAGATGACCTTAAAATTTGGATATTGTTCTATAGGTGCAAGTTCAAAGGCTAGAGGAGTGTTCCTAGATGGTGGAAGGTCATTAGGAAGGTCTTAGGGAATGTTATTTTGAAAGTCCTCAAAACTAATGTCTACCTCCTGGGGTGGTTCCGTAGGGACTTGTTCCTGGACCTCCTCTAAGGGCAATACTTGTGAACCTTCACCTTCCTCTACAATGTTCGATCCTGACTTGGTCAGTTCTTCTTCAAGTTCTGTATTGGGTTCAGGATCATTATCCTTAGATTCCTCTGATACCTCCATCTTGAGCCCATCTTCATCACACTTCGCCACTAAGCTTGATTCATGGATATCTTCTTGGGATTCCTTAATAGGCTCAGTGGTTTCTTCACTTACACTCCTAATGGGCTCAAACTTATCCTCTTCCTTTCCTAGCTCTTCAATCTAGAGATACCCTAAGTCTTGAATATCAATGCACTTAATTTGTACTTCAGGGTTCTTGTTCCTATCATTCTTATGAACTAATGGGATAGTAGAAGTTGGTTGGTCTAAGAAAAGTTGACTAGGGTTGGGTTTGGGTCCAAAGGTACTAACCCTGCTGGGCTTAACTTGGTAGTTCATGAATTTTCATTGATATGACTCAAATTCCCTAGCAGTGTTATAGGCTTCTTCCAGGCTATAAAGCTTCCAATGGAGAAGTTCCTGCAGGATATCCCTACATAGACCATGTTGAAACCTAGCTATGGTCTCAGACTTAGATTCAGTGGTGTTACATCTCTTGACAAACTTCTAAAAGTTCTTGATATACTCAGACACTAGCCTATCATCCTGTCTCAGTCAGTACCATCGGTCTAAAAGTCTTTTCTTATAGGATCTACCTAGGTACTTATCTCTCAACTCACTTCTCATGTCTCTCCAAGTACGTATTTCCTCTTCTTTGTGATAACATTCAAGCTCAATAACATACCAATGCAACCTAGCATGTTGGGTGAACTTGGTTTTGGCCAACCTAACCTGTCCTAATTCTGATATGTTAGTGCACTCAAAATACTGATCCATTTGTTCTTCCCAATCAATATATGCCTCTTGTCTTCCATCAAAGGTGGGTGCATAATGTTCGGTGCTCCTAATGGGTCCCTCCTCAAAGTCAACCAAGTATGGGTATGGGCTCCTAGGGCTAGACTCAGGGGCAAGATCATGATCATAGGCTCTTGGATCAAGGGAATTGGGCCTAGAGGAGTTGAATTTAGCATGGGCCTTGCGGGCTTCAAACCAATCTTCAAACTTATCAAGCTTATTGTTCATCCTAGCTATCTGTTCAAGGATGAGCTTTTAATTGATCTTCTCATTCATTCTCTATGGGTTCACTTGATTCGGAATGATGGGGATGATAAGGGACTCTTGATCTAGCCGATATGAGTTAAGCACGCAAAATCGTCTATGATCTACTAGACCTAGAATCTCAACCAATTGCCTAAGTCAGGGTGGCAAACCAGTTTGTAGTAACTCTATGCTTGGCCAGGTAGGTGTAGGGGAGTGGAGGTCCCTGAATGCCAACCTTAGACACCAATCTGGGATTGGTCAGGTAGGCGGACCAATCTCATAAGCCCTGAATCACCAAGCCTAGACACCAAGAGTAGCAGCACACACAGAATGGGCTGACGCCAAGAATAGACACTTAGTCTTGACTCGACCGGTTGGTATCCCTAAGCTCTCTAGAGCAAAATTAGTGTCTACTCGATTTTAATTAGAGCTTGGGTTCGTGATGCAGTTCAGTGATTTTTGGACTAGGGACAGGTAATGAAATCCTGACCCTATGTTAAATTACTGCCCTTAAAATGATTTATGAAAATGATTGCAAGCAAATGCTCTAATGAGATGTCTCTAATTATTATTATTATTATTTTTTTTGGAGTTTTGATGTATGATAACAGAAATAAGATGATGGAAATAAAAAAGATATGACCCTAAATGCAAAAATAAACTATATGAAAAGATTGAAGATGAGATGCAATGAGCTTGCTGAATTTTAGAGCAGAATTTGCTCTCAGTTAGTATTCCAGCTTGTAGAAATTTTACACGCTGCAATAAAATCTGAGGAAATTCTGAAAAATACTTCTAATTATGCAAAGTCCAGAAAAATAAAAATTATAAAAATCTAATATTCCTAAAGACAGAAATAATCAAAATATCAGACTATATTTGGACAGGAAAAAATGCAGAAATTGAAAGACAGAGATCTAATGATGCAAAAAAAATTTAGGATTTTGAAATCTTTTTTTTTTTCTTCTTGTTTTTCCCTTTGAAGGCCTATCACAGTGGCACCCCGACACGCCTTAGGAGATTCCCATGGAATGGAAAGAGAGGGTCTTAAAACCCTACTTTTCTCATAAGACCGGACAGCCTGGTGAAGCACCTAATCCAGGTACTTAAGAAATGCTAAGTCCTAACCATGCTCTGATACCAAAAATGATGGGGGACTAACTAAATGTAAGATGAAATGAATGCAGGTGATTTGTTATTTTTGTGATTTTTAGGTTTTAATGACTTTCTTGAGGATTCTCGAAAATACAAGACAAAAGCAGATCTAGGGATTCAATAAAGATAAGACTACAAGCACGTAGATTAGCCCCTAAACAAGGATAAAAAAGAGGATCCCGGGATTGAGAAACCCCATAGGACTTAGCTCTCAGAACAATATCGACTTAGGAGTTTAGGGAGGCAAACCTCAAAGATCTGAAGTGCCCGATGCCGAGATCACTCACTCTAGCGGATGCGGCCTGGATGATCAAGCCTTCCACCCCGTGGATGCACTGGCTTGCTGTCCGAAGGTCTCAATGGCAAGGGCAACTGACTCTGTGCTCATGTCACCTGGAGGACCTGCGAGAATTCAAGAAGAGTTAAGATTTGATCAAAGAGAAAGCAAATAGAAGAAGGGGTGAAAGTTGAAGTGGTGATGGTGGAGTTCTTCTTGGTAGGCACCCGGTTGGTTGATCCCAATGGACCCTGACTCGAAGTCGGAGGATGGAGTTGCGGAAGAGATGGTAACTTGAGGCCTCACACCTCTCGATGCCCGAAGGCAAAGGCGCTCCCTCACGGAGATTGACGTTCCTAGTGAACAAAGACAACTAAAGAGAAAACAGGATCTCAAGAAACTTGTGGTTTTTTATTCAATAGCAATTCCCATACAAAGGAGGGGTAAGGTCCTTTTTATAGGCACCTTAGGACCCCATTTGAAATTCAAATGAAAACTACAAGTCCTCGTTGGAGAGGTGCCAAAAAAATTTCAAAAAAAAATCAGATTTCTCTCTTTTGGCCAACCTTCACTTGGATTTGATTGTGCATGGCTTGATGATGGGCTTGGAAGAAGGAATTTGTCTCCCTTGGACTTGGAAAGTTGACCTTCAATTTTGGGAAGAAAGCATGATGCAAGGCTTGTGTCTCCCTCTTTCCTTGGTTGCTCACCCTTCTTTGGAGAGAAGCTTAAAATGAGGCTTAGATCAAGGCCTTTGTCTTCAACCTTTCCTTGGTTTCCCAAGACTCCTTTATGAAGTGGCTTGATGGAGGGAAAGGAGGAAAGAATATTTGATGTGCCTCCATTTGGCAAGATGAGGTGGCGCCACATGGGACGGTGAAGTGGCACCACATGGGATGGTGAAGTGTTGCCCGAGGGTCGAAATGTTGACCTTCAAGGCTTGGCCTAATAGTAGTTTAGCTGAACTCAAAGACCACTCCGGCTTGGACCCAGACTCGAACTAGACTGAATACAGGACACAACTTGACCAAATTGGTCAATGTACAAAACTAAACAAAAATAATTGAAACTAAATTCATGACTAAAAAATACAATGCTTAGACTTGAAGCCTTATTACAGGACCTGAAAAATTGGAACCCTAATTGGACATCCACGGAGGGTTGAGGAGCCTTTGTCGGATTCTGGTGCCCACACCATTATCCCATATATATAGGATGCCTCTCCTAGATCCTTCATGGAAAACTTTGATGATAGCCAAGTTTTGACCGTTTGTAACATTAGGATATCATTCCCAATGATAAGTATGTCATCGACATACAAAACCAAAAAGATAATTACATTCCCATTTATCTTTTTATATATACAAGGTTCATCCACATTTTTAATGAAACCAAATTCTCTGATTGCTTCATCAAAATGGATGTTCCAACTCCTCGATGCTTGCTTTAATTCATATATGAATTTTTTTTAAGTTTGCATACTTGGTTCGGTCTCCCACTTGAGACAAACCCTTCTAGTTATGACATATAGACTTCTTCCTCAAGATATCCATTGAGAAAAATAGTCTTTACATCCATCTACCAAACTACATAATCATAGTATGCTGCTATTGCAAGCAAAATCCTAATAGACTTGAGCATTACTACTAGTGAAAAGGTTTCTTCATAGTCAATACCATGTTTATGTCTGAAACCTTTTGCCACTAGCTTAGCCTTGTAGGTCTACTTGGCCATCTGCTCCAATCTTCTTCTTGAAGATCCATTTATACCCTATTGGGTTAACTCCTTCAGGTGGATCTATGTTGACCCCATAAGTGATTTTGATGATAATCAAATATTGGAGCATGCATATATTTTACTAACAACTCTTCAAGTGGTTTACAAGTTTTTGTAGGATGAATTCTTTGTTCAAACATCAACCCCTACATTTATACTTCTTGTTTTGAGTTATGTTTTAATCAGATTTTGTAAAGAATAACCCAAAGAAAAAGTTAAGAAAAATCATGTAAAAGGGTTACTTCTATGTGAGCTGTGCCTTAAATTTATTTTAAGTTGGTTTGTATGAAAAGTTTGAGTGTTGGTGAGAGTGTTCTTAAGTCTATTTGTAAAAATTCTAAAGAAGTCACTCGAGCCGACTCAGTCTGAAGAAGAGTCGACTCTACCTCATGGCACACACCAAGGATTCTGGCACGCAGCAATCCGAGCTGACTCAAGTGGAACCGAGCCGTCTTGTCCAGAGTCCATTTCTAATATTTTCTAGGAATAACCAGGCGAGTCGACCCAAACCAGATTGAGCCAACTCTGCCAGAATAAATTTTAAAGATCTGAGGAAGCGAGCCGACTCGATCTGCAATGAGCCAACTCCTTTAGAGTAAAGTTTTCTGATTTTGAGAAGAAGAGTCGACCAAAATTCAAGCGAGCTGACCCCTCGAATTCGATGTGTTCAACGACAGAAGTTCGAGTCGACCCAAGCTATCAAGAGCCGACTCATCCAGAGTGAAGTTTTTGCACCCTAAGATAGAGAGCTAACCCTATTGAAGAAATGGCGACTCGACCTATCGACTCGAAGGATCCGAGCCAACTCGAATATCATTTTCAGGTACATAACAGCTAGTTCCAAAATTTTTTTTTGAATGCAAAAAGGTGCTCCAACGGTCAAATGTCACATCCCAATGGTCTACAACATCTCAAACTTCCTTGGAGTGATGGAAGACCATATATTTGAGGATTTTGAACTTCCAAAAAGTAAGAGTAAGAAAGATCCTTAAAGTTTTAAGGCTTTATTGAATATCCAACCTACTAACAAGCAAGAGAGCACTAAGAGCATTCAAGTCATTCTTCAAGTCTTCACCAACTCAGATCTGAAGCTTGAAGTACTTTGGAAAGAAGCCACTGAAGCAATTAAAGTGAATTGAAGTGCATCCAAGTAGACTTCTCTCAAGCTGCATCGGCAACTATCAGACAACTAGAGTTTGTCATTTATTGTTGCATTTATTTTCAATTCAATCCTGAATTATTGGGTTATTGGTGAGCCCGATTGAAAAACCAAATAGGTTCTTGGTGAGCCTTAGCTAAAAATAAAGTATTGGGTTCTTGGTGATCCTATAAAAACGAAGTTGGGTTTCTTTGGTGATCTTGTTTAAAACCAAAGGGTATTTGGGTTTCTTTGGTGATCCCGGTAAAACCAAAGTGTAGAGGTTTTGGATTGTGAGCCTGTAAAACAATCATACTATATTTGGGTGTGAATATAGTGAAAATCTCAAGTGGTATCTTGGATAGTAGACGTAGGAGCTGGGTTGCTCCGAACCACTATAAATTTCTATGTGTTTGTGTTGTGCTTCTTTGATCTTATTTAGCTTTTGCAAGTTATTATTTTGCCACAGCACCTAACACTCAAAAAGGAATTTTTAAGTGCATATTATCTACTTAAATTTTTTAAATGCCCAATTCACCCCCCTCTTGGGTAGCCACCTGGGAAACAACTGGTATCAGAGCAGTGTCTCTAAATACACAAGAGTAAAGATTGATGGCTTATCCAATGAGTACGTCCTTGGCTGAAGGCCAATCAACCAATAGACCTCCACTCTTCACTGGCACAAATTATGCATACTGGAAAGCTAAAATGAAAATTTATATTCAAGCAGTTGATTTTCAGTTATGGAAGGTAATTTTGAAGGGTCCATATATCCCCATGGTTAAAATTGATAGAGTGGACGTTCCAAAACCTGAAGAGGATTGGGACGAACATGATATGAAAATGGGTGAGTTAAATGCTAAAGCCATGAATTTGCTATATTATGCTTTGGACAGTAACGAGTTTAATCAAATTTTTATTTGCTCTTCAGCAAAGAAAATTTGGGATAAACTTGAAGTGACCCATGAAGGAACTTCCCAAGTGAAGTCCTCAAAAATTAATTTTCTTGTGCATAATGATGAATTATTCAAAATGGAACCTAATGAAACAATCTCTGCCATGTTTTCACATTTCACTGATATTATTAACAGGTTAAAAAGTCTTGGTAGGATATATTCCAATGCTGACCTTGTGCAGAAGATCTTGAGATCTCTTTCGGACAAGTGGGATCCAAAAGTGACCGCCATCTAGGAAGCAAAAGATTTGAATACTTTGCTGCTGGATGAACTATTAGGATCTCTCATCACTCATGAACTGACCATGCAGCACAAAACTAAGGATGATCAAAAGAAGAAGAAATCTATTGCCTTTAAAGCTGCTATGGATTCAAGAAAGGATGATGAATCGGAAGAAGATTGCTCCTCTATTGAAAGCAACATAGAAGATGAAGATGTTGCCATGGTCGTTAGGAGATTCAAAAGGTTCTTGGAAAGACGAAAAGGAAGAAACTTTAGAAAATTTCACAAGAACAGAGAATACAGCAAAGAAAAGGATAAGGAAAAAGAGAAGGAAAAAGAAGTGCTTGTATTCTATGAATGCAAAAAACCAGGGCACATCCGACCAGACTGTCTTTTATTGAAAAAGAGATTCAAGAAAAAGAAAAAAAAAGCTATGGTAGCAAAATGGAGCGATAGTGAAGCGTCCACATCTATTGAAGAAGAAGAGACCACAAAATCTGCTAACTTATGTCCAATGGGTCTTGAGAATGAGGTATTATCCCCTAAGCTTCAAACTGAATTTACTTATGATGAATTGAATTCTGCTTTTCATGATCTTCTTATTGAATTCAAGAAAGCTGGGGTTAAAATCAAATCCTTGAAGAAACAAAATGACTTTTTACTAAAAGACAAGGATGAAACTTCGGAAAAGAATAATACTTTGCAAAAAGAACTGAATGTCTTTTATGATGATGTTATTGCTTTGAAAAATTAAAAGAATGTTTTAATTAAAACAAACAAAGCTTTAGTTACCTAAAATAATGATTTGAAAAAGGAGGTTGAAAAGCTTAAGCCTCTGTTAGAAAAACTTACTTTGAGTTTTAATAAGCTTGAGCTAATTCTGTATGAGCAAAAAGACTAAAAAAACAAAGCTCGAATTGGATTTAATGCTTTAAATGCCAAAAAAATTTTAGCAACAAAATTTATATCTTCAAAAGCTTCAGCTTCAAATATTAAATCTCAAAAAGCTTTTCCATCAAATTCTATTTCAAAAGGCTTAAAGTATGTCCTAAGAATTATGCTAAAAAATCTTTCAAACCAAACATATCCATTTCTGCATCAGTTAAAGCTTTGAAGCATGCATCATTCAAATATGATAAAATAGTTTGCTATGCATGTCATAAATTTGGGCACAAATTTCATCAATGCTATTCTTTGAAAATTTTCAAGATTGGTGCATCGAAATATAGAACTGTTTGGGTTCTAAAAGGAACCAATTTTGCTAACCTGAAAGGACCCAAGTTAGCTTGGATACCTAAAACCACTCCTTGACTATTTTGTAGGATTGTCTTGCAACACTGAACACTAAGAAATGATGGTATCTAGACAGTGGCTGTTCAAGTCATATGACGGGAGACAAAGATCATTTCATCACCCTACAAATGAAAGAAGGAGGATCGGTTACTTTCGGTGATAATGGCAAGGGGAAAATAATCAAAATCGGTAAGATCAAGATAACCTCCTGTACTTTTATTGAAGATGTGCTGCCAGTAGATAAATCGAAGCATAATTTATTAAGTATCAGTCAATTATGTGATAAAGGCTTCAAGATTATCTTTGAATCATCTATGTGTATAGTAACTAACTCTCTTGACTCGAGCAACAAATTCATTGGTCATAGACTTGGAAATATCCATGTGGTAGATCTAAATGATCTAGCCATGACTAGTAGTTCCAGTCTAGTTTTAATGAATGCTAAGACCAAGGAGTCATGTTTACTTTGGCATAAACGATTAGGTCATGCTAGCATGCATACAATTACCAAATTTATTTCAAAGAATCTAGTTAGAGGTTTGCCATATTTTAAAGTTGATCTTGATTATGTATGTGATGCTTGTCAATTAGGCAAATAAACTAGGGGGAGTTTTAAATCAAAAAATGTTATTTCAACTACTAGACCCCTTGAGCTACTTCACATGGACTTATTTGGACCAACTAGGACCACAAGCCTAGGTGGTATGAAATATGGCCTTGTGATTGTAGATGACTTTTCTAGATTCACATGGGTATTATTTATTGCACATAAAGATGAAACCTTTGATGTATTTCAAAAATTTTACAAGAAGGTTTCAAATGAGAAAAATATTTCTATTATTTCTATAAGAAGTGATCACGGAACTGAATTTCAAAATCAATTTTTTGATGAATATTGCACTGAGCATGGCATTGATCACAACTTCTCCGCTCCTAGAACACCACAACAAAATGGTGTTGTAGAGAGAAAGAATAGGACTTTGAAAGAAATAGCCCGAACCATGTTGTGTGAAGGCAATCTTCCAAGGTACTTTTGGCAGAAGCAGTGAACACTGCGTGTTACGTATTGAACTAAGTTTTAATATGCCCAATTTCAAAGAAAACCCCCTATGAGCTTTGGAATGGAAGAAAACCTAATATTAATTACTTTCATGTTTTTGGGTGTAAATGCTTTGTGTTGAATAATGGTTAAGATAACCTAGGAAAATTTAATACAAAATCTGATGAATCTATATTCCTTAGTTATTCACTGCATAGCGAAGCATATAGAGTATTTAATAAGAGGACTCTTACTATTGAAGAGTCAATTCATGTTGCCTTTGATGAAGCTAACCCCTCACCATCTAGAAAAGATGAGTGTAAAGACAACGATGCAGGTACACTATAAAAGGAAATGCATACAAGACAAGCCAACACAAGATGGAAATGAAGTAGTAAGTAAGGATCATACTAATTTACCAAAGTAATGGAGGTATGTAACTTCACATCCTAAAGATCTAATTATTAGTGATCCTTCACATGGTGTTAGGACTAGGTCTGCACATAGAGATGCATATGACTACCTAGCCTTTGTTTCACAAATTGAATCACATAGTTTAGAAGAAGCTGAAACTGATCCAAACTGGATGATGGTCATGCATAAAGAATTAAACCAGTTTGAAAGGAATAGTATTTGGACACTTGTTAGTAGACCTCTAGACCATCCCATCATAGGAACCAAATGGGTCTATTGGAACAAATTAGATGAGAATGATAAGGTTATGAGAAATAAAGCAAGGATGGTAGCTAAAGGGTATAATCAAGAAGAGGGCATTAATTTTGATGAGACTTATGCTCCCATAACAAGACTTGAGGCCATTAGATTACTTCTTGCATTTGCTTGCTACATGAGTTTTAAACTTTTTTAAATGGATGTAAAAAGTGCTTTTCTAAATGGATTTATTTTTGAACAAGTTTTTGTAGAACAGCCACTAGGTTTTGAAAATCATGCTTTTCCAAATCATGTGTTTAAATTAAATAAAGCTTTATATGGTTTGAAACAAGCACCTAGGGCCTAGTACAATAGACTAAGCAAATTTTTGCTTGAAAATGATTTCAAAAGAGAAAATGTTGACAAAACTCTTTTCATTAAAAAGAAGGATAATGATATGTTAGTTGTATAAATTTACATCGATGATATCATATTTGGTGCAACTAATGAAAATCTTTGTGAAGAATTTGCTGAGTTAATGCAGGGCGAATTTGAAATGAGCCTTATGGGTGAACTCAACTACTTCCTTGGACTACAAGTAAAACAAACAAAGGAAGGGATTTTTATAAACCAAGCCAAGTACATCAATGAGATAATCAAAAAGTTTGGCATGAAAACAAGTAAAGAAGCTAGCACACCCATGAGCCCTACCTGCAGTTTGGACAAAGATGAAAATGGATCCAATGTTGACCAAAAGCTGTATAGATGTATGATTGGATCCCTATTATATCTTACTGCCAGTAGACCTGATATCTTGTATAGTATATGTGTGTGTGCTCATTTTCAATCAAATCCGAAGGAATCACACATGCTTGCTATTAAAAGAATTATCAAATATCTAAAAGGTACAAGTAATTTAGGTCTTTGGTACTCTAAAGAATCATCTTTAAATTTAATTAGTTTTTTGGATGCTGACAATACTGGATGTAAAATTGATAGAAAGAGCACTAATGGTACATGCCAATTTCTAGGGTTGAATTAAATCACATGGCACTATAAGAAACAAAACTCCGTAGCATTATCCACTACTAAGGCAGAATATGTTGCTACTGGTAGTTGTTGTGCTCAAGTGCTTTGGATTAAACAATAGCTAGAAGATTTTGGTGTTACACAATCTAAAATTCCAATCAAATGTGATAACACAAGTGCTATAAATTTGACTAAGAATCCTGTTCAGCATTCAAGAACTAAGCACATTGAAATTAGGCACCATTTTATTAGAAATCATGTATTGAATAATGATATTGTACTTGAATTCGTGCCAACTAAAAACCAACTTGCTGATATTTTTACTAAACATTTAAATTATGATAGATTTGCAATGATTAGATGTGAACTAGGTTTGTGTGACCCATTTTAGACACCTCAACCTAAATTCCTCCAAAAAATTAAGGAAACATTATCTAGATATCCTCCACTCTCCATTTGTTTTATGTGAAAATTTTTGAGTAAAAGCTTTAATTCACTTTTGTGCTCCCTCTGCTCGAGCCGACTCGAGCAGATGACTTATTTGTCAAGCCGACTTGGATGTCGGGCCGACTCTCTCTTAAGTCGAGCCATAGGGTTATTTCTTTCCAACCTTTTCCTTGACTCTTCGTTCTTTCCCTCCGAGACATTGTTTCCAAAATTCCTTCCCTTTTAAACTCCCTGGAACACTGCTATCTACGGGAATGGCTCATAGAAAGTCAACTAGAAAGAGGTCTCATCAGGATGTTGAACAAGCTCTGCAGGAGAGACGTTCAAAATTTTGGGAAGAAGGCTCTTCAAGGGTTGCGGTTCAATCAGTTGAAGCACCTAGCCAACCCTCTCCTCGTCACCAAATTTCTCTTGCAATGAGGCCTGTCACTATAGGTAGACATATCTTATTCAAGTTTCTTAACGAAATTGGTTTAATTGTTGGTGACCTAATTGACAACCAGGGCTGGGATTTCTTGTGCTCATTGAATGTTAATACTTATCCCAACCTTGTCAAAATCTTTTATGAGAATCTAAGATTTGGAGAACAACATATAGAGTCTGTGGTAAAGGGAAAGAGAATCATTGTTTCTATAGAAAGTCTAGGTAGCATGCTTGAAATGCCATATGAAGGAATAGAACATTTAGTTTTAAAAGATAGAACCAAAGTACTTCAGACTATTCTAGAACAAGAAGATGTAAATGAAATAGGAATTTTGAAAGCCAGCTCACTATCCTTGGAAATGAGGCTTCTTCACAGCTTTATAAGTAGAATCTTCTTACCCAGAATAGGTCATTTTGACTGGGTTAGTGAAAGAGATCTGTGCTTTACGGATTTAGTGATACATGAAGATAAAGTTAATCTTCTAGCTATAATGTTATCACAGATGAAGGAGGCTACAAGGAAAGTGAAAGCGCCTTATGGAATGATATTAACTCTGTTTTTCCAAGCAGCACATGTGGACCTAAGTAATGAAGACAGTAGACCTCTACAACACACGGATACTTACACTGCAAAAACATTACAAAGGATGGGTAATTTGTTTTCTGATGGTATTTGGAAAAAGAAATCTGATAATATTGCTGAAATTGAAGAAGTTAAGGAAGAAGGAGATGAGGTACGAGCTGATGAAGACACTTCTATGCCCATTCCTGAGTCACAACCTCAGCCAGGCTCACCTGATCTCACTGGTTTTGATGTTTCTTTTCCTGATACTTCAGTGCTTAACTTGACTCCTTCTACTCCTATTTATGATCAGATAGCTACTAATGTTCATGCTTCTAGTACTGCTGCTCCTGCACATATTGTTGATACTTCAGCATTACAAGACTTCATTTCACAACAAATGGGTAATTTAACTGATTCAATCACTTCTATTATGACAAATTTGTTTGACAACTTTTGGCAGTCAGTTGATATGAGACTAAATCAGTTTGGAGGACAGATTGATGATCTACGCAACAGAGTAGATGTTATTGAAGCCTTCAAAAACGCAACCTGTGCAACTGAGCCTAACCTTCAACCTATTCTTCAATTGATCTCATCCAGGTCTGAAACTCTTAAAAATTCTATCAGTCAAACACTTGAGGCATACAAAATTGAAATAGACAATTTGAGAACCAGAATGGGTTCAGTAGAAGAAGGAAGGAGGATGGAAGAGGATTATACAAAAGGAATTGGGATATTGAGAGCTGAATTTGGAAGATTGAGGGGTTCGACTAAAGCATTTGCTAATGAGCAAGCCTCTGAATTGGTCCAACTGCATAAAGATCTAAAGAAGGTGGATGAAGAAGGGGACACCATTCAATTCAAGCTAAATCAATTATCAAGCCAAGTCATTGCTGCATTTAGTGTTCCTCAATCTAGACCTTGGCCACAACCCTCATCTTTTGCTGGTCAGTCTGCTCATCCCAGACAGCTAGCTCCACATCTTAGGCCTCAGGGATCTTATTCTACTCCACCATCCGATATATTAGATCCTGACCCCATAGCCTCTATGCCTCCTGGCATCCAAATTCCTGGTCAATCTACCAACCCTAGAGTAGATATAGATAGTGACTAAATGTACTTTCTTTCATATTTTGTACTTTGTATTAAAAATCTCTAAATGAAATGAAAGTGTTCTTTTGTCATGAACTATTCTTATACTTATACAATGTCCTTGATGCAAATATAATGTTTTCTAATTAGAATATCTAATTGAATGTGAGAAAGTGAAATTATCTCAAACAAATTTTAAATACTTTCTCATTCTATTTTAAATCTGAGAGTCATTATAACTTAACTTTATATCTAATTATATCTCCTACTATTTTATTCGAATACCATAACCCTCACCTATGGTAAGAGAGAAACCTTTGCTGGTTTCTTTAGTGAGGTTGAGATCCCAATTCCTCATGAGTGCCTTGTGTTACACAACAAACACTCATGAGTTCAAAGGTAGGAATTCCTTTCCAATTGCAATCCATACAATTCTCAACAAATGAACTGCCTCTAAGACACTTATAGTATTGTGTTACACAACAAACTATAATGTCATAGTTTAGTCAGACCCTTCATTTCCATATAAACATGTTTGAATAATATTGCCCTCGTGTTACACAACAAAGCAATACTACCAAACATACTATAAAGCATAAACTGCACTAAGATAATTCATATTTAACACTAGGGTAGGTCTTGTGTTACACAACAAACCTACTATAGTTGTTAATATGAACTATACTTAGCATGAAGGAAGGCACATTGTAGTGTGTTAATTCAATTGGCATATTCAATTTAAGGTGCAGATATAGCCAAATTGGCCATGTAAGTGGAAGAGACGAGGGGGTCCCCCCGTTGCTTTCCTTAGACACCAAATTAATTGGCTAGGTCAGACAACGAAACAAATTAAAAAACCTCATTCCTTTTACCTTCCTAGAACCACTTGCCTAAACACTAATTGGTTAATCATATAACCCTAAATGAATTTTGCCTCTTGAGTAACTTACATTATGACTAAATATTTTAATTATAAGGGTTTTTAATGGTCTCAAAACACATCCTAATATAGACTGAATCATGTCAACCTAACATTCATGATATCATAAAACCTAACATTCATGACATCATAAAACCTAACATTCATGACATCATAATGTATTCATTACCATACACATATGACATGATATTCATTCCATCATTCGAGCATATTAACCTTAATATGCATACCATAAGCATGATTGTAATATCAATCCATTCACCACACTTGTTCATCGGATATGGCCACAGTGGCACCTCTACACGCCATAGGAGACCGCATTGAATGGGAAAAGAGGGCCATGAAACCCTAAATAACTCCTATGACCGGATGGCCATGGTGACTAACCCAATTCGAAACAGTTACTAGGATTTATCATATTGGAAGTATGTGTTTGACCTAATTATGCATAGAATCATATAATCATTCAATAGCATGCACCACATAATAATATGCACTATCATATAATCTTTCAATGGTATGAATCATACTATGATTAATATATATGATCATATTATCATTCAATATATAATTGAACCCTAATTGTGGCATGCATCATATATGATCATATTAACTATATGCATATACAATTGACCATTAATTGAATGAAATAAGGTGGCTTTGATACCACTGTTGGATTTTGGTGGCACAGCAGAAGGATGGATTTCAAAATTTTTATTTTTGAAACTCCAAACAACATGAAACCCTAAGCCCAAGATCCCTTATTCATTACAATTAATAAGTCATTCAATTAGGGTTTGGAAGAATACCTGGAGTGCTAATTTTTTCTTCTTTCCACTGGGCACACAAGTGCATGCCCTCCAGAGATGATCCACATAGGAATTGATCCTAGAAAGCACTCCTTAGCAGGTTGCTTAAACCACTGGGACTCTTGACAGCCTTTCTTCCTTTGGCGGCCTTTCCTTTCTTGCTCAGACCTTTGCTCTCTAGTAGAGCACTCTGAGCCCTCTTCAAATCCTCTCTTCACTCTCTTTTTCACTTCCTAAACTCTTGTTATAAAATAGTGAACTTGCCTTAAGACAAGACCTAAGTTCTAACAAGGGAAGGAAGGGACAATAAGAGTGTGGTGGAGTGTAAGTGTAAGAAATAAAGGATTTATGATTTTCATCGGCCTAAACACCGATGGCTATTTATAAGAGATGGAGAGGTGCCATATATGTCTCTTCATCAACCCTTGATCTGTTAATCAACAGATCATATAAGTCCCTTCATTAAGGAGTCTTATCTTGAAGAGTCATGACCCTTCTTGCACCAAGTGACAAAATTTTTGTCTCTTCGATTCCCAGCCGAAATATCCACTTGCCATATGGCAATAACTGATTGCAGGAAAGCCAAGGGGCATGAAAAGAAAAGGGAAGTATTGGAGAATTTTAAGATACTTAAAGCAAAAGGACTGCCTTATCAATTTGGTGCCAACAATGAAGGGATGCGTCCCTTCATTGTGTGCATTCCACTGTCATGCCACTTCCCACCAATTTGACCGATCAAAGCTTACCTGATATGGGTGTCATATGAAAGAGGATTAAAAGGGCTTTATCACCTAAAAGGTGATTAACAAGTAGAAGGACTCTTGGTCCTTCTATGCCCCTTTAATTGCCACATATCACATTTGGCGCCAAGAGTCCCTTGCCCTTCGGACTCTTGGTATTTGGCGCATAAGAGCCTTAATAATATCAGATAAAATATGATATAATCATCCCACATAGGACTCAACCCAATTTAGGATTCCCTCAAATTGGTTAACCAATTAAGTAACCTTTAGACCCAATTCAATTGGGTTAGAAGTTAAGTTAGCCTGCATATGCTAGTGTGTAATCTAGCTAACCAATTAGGATCCCATGATCCTAATTAGATACCATTTGACTTCCTAGGCCAATTCCTTAATGTGTGTGATCCTTTGGGTTTTACATCTAGCCAGTAGTAGGTCTAGGTCCAAGCCAATTTGATACAATCAAATTCGATTTGACCTAATTAGTTCAAATTGAGCTGACCTAAGTTGCCAATTCAAACTAGCTTTCGAATTGACTCATGAATCCAATCGAATTGATTCATGAAAACCTACAAGATATGATTGACATCTAGCAACATGTCATGCCTACTAGAAAGATGAGAAATTTGATGAAAAGTACCAAAATACCTTTCAGTAGAAAGTTACCATGTAATTCAATCTTTCGATCTTCCTTTATCCCGAATAAGTGATGGGTATGGATAATTATCAAACCCTAGCTGGTGCGGGCACCAGGCTCAGGAAGAGGCTTCAACTAATGCCAAGCACTTTATGGTTAGAAGACTAGGAATTTAAGTCCTGTAATAAGTCTTTGAGTCCTGTATTTATTTTATTTGAATAATTGAGTTATGTTTTATTTTAATTTGGGTCCAATTAGAGTTTAATTAGGCTTTGTATTAAGTTAGATTCAAAAACTACTTGAAGCAGGGTTTCAATTAAGCCAGATTAAGTGCAACCAGCTTCACCAACTACTTGGAACACCACATCATCATTGAACCATGCCACCTTGGAAGACAAGTCATGCCACTCGGAGGAGAGAACATGCCACATCACCAAGACAAGTCAACCATGGATTCCCACCCAAGAAAAACTCAAATGAAGCTCCACTCTTCTTGGGACGCCACCTTGCAAGAGCCATTCCACCTTCTTTGGGATGCCCTTGATTTTCTCCCTTGTAAGTAGGAATTTCAAATTTGAAAGGGCCCTCCTCTCTTCAAGGGACGCCCCTTGATTTTCTCCATGAAAGGAGGTGTAGTTTGAATTTTGAAAGGAAGCTTAAAGTCTATAAAAGCTCCTAAGTTCTCTTGTAATGGGGATGATGAATGAAATGAAATTTTTTTCTAAGAAAGCTTTCTTCCTTTGCTAGCCAAAGACCCTTGAGAGAAGGTAGGTGTGAGACCTACGATACTTAACCAAACAAGATACTAATCCCTCTTTCAATCCCATTCGGCCATCCTTGAAGAACCCTCTTCAAGCTTCTCCAAATTCGTCCATCCCACCTTTCAAAGGAGATCATCTACCATGGAGTTCCCCACGCCAACAAGCAAAGCAGATTCAAGCTATGGGCACCAAGTTGGATCTACTTCATTCCAAGCTTAAACCTCTTCTTCTATTCCTAATTCTCCACTTCCATTCCTCCAACCTTCCTTCTTAACCATTTAATGTTTCCATCTATTTATGTAGGATCCCCGGGTCTCATGGTTTCCAAGATGAAGGTCTACTGTGCCAAAGATTCAAATACGGAGTGCCTTGAAACCTAGAGTAATATCTTAATCATTTAGTACTTCTTCTTGAGTGTCCTTTTCCTCATTTCAGAATATTAACGCCAGATAACCATCTTAATCTTCCTTCAGATCTGAAATAGTGAGTAAGTTAACCCTAATCTGTGTGGTTTCCTAACCACGAAGATTCCTTTTTTAGTTATTTTGATAGCATCTTTTCTAGTCTAGTTTATTTCATTATGTTCCTTTCATGTAATCCTGTTCCTTTTACATAGAATAGCTGCATGTTTATCTGTTTCATTTTTGTTTAGTCCCTCTAATTCCTAGAAATGCATCATTCGATACTTGTCCCTCATCATATTTGGTATCAGAGCATGGTAGGTTAGGGTTAATTTTGAATTTGTGCATTTAGGTAGGTTGCTGAAATTTTCTGCATGCATAGCATTCATACGTGCTACTTAGTTATTATTTTTAAAATCTAATCTAGATCTAAAATTCACGCCTCCTGAGTGGGTGTACACCAGTACACTATCACGACCCATGGGAATAATGAGCCCCTGGTCGGACATGAATTTTTAGGTTGAAGTTTGGTATGTAAATGCCTTTATTTGTTTAAATTCTGCTTGCTATATTTCTGAGTAGGTTGACTGAGATTCGCATAAAAGTCTGAATGAAAGTAGTTAATTTTTCATTGAGATAATTTTTTTCCTACTCCATATTAAGTTAGTTATCAGAACATAAAATTTCATCATCAGAGAAAAATTACAAAAAAAATTAAAATTCCTTCATTCCATCACTATCGCTGAAATTCCTTTATATTCAGTCCTATTTTTTTTTCTCATTAACTAGTTTTCAGTATCTGCTTAGCATAGTATAGATTTTATTTTTAAATTTCCTTTCATATGGAATATCATCTAGAAGTTATCAATCTTCTGTGAATTTTTAAGATTTTTTTGAATCTGTTACGTTGTACTTTTCTACCACTTTAAAACTGCAACACACTAATTCTGCACCTGAAATTTGGATCCATATGTTTGTTGAATTCATTTCATGGTAAACCAAATTAAGGGAATCAAATTGACATAGGGTTAGGATTTCATTACCTATCTCTAGCCCAAAAATCACCAACTTGTATAATGAACCCAACCCTAATTAAAATGGATTAGACATTTAATTGCTCTAGCGAATTAGGGACACCCACAAGGTCGGGTCGAGTCAAGTGTCAAGCCAACTTTGACACCCTGTTTGTGTGCGCTTGTATCTGGTGTCTAGGCAAGTGGTTCAGGGACAAGAACCCGAAAGAAAGTGGGTTGGTTCGCTTACCTGGCCAATTTTTAATTGGTGTCTAAGGCAAGCAAAGAGGAACCTCCACTAACCTTACACTTACCTGGCCAGGTGCCAAGTTACTACAACCCGGATTGTCAATTTGACTTTACATTTGATTTGTACTCTAGGTCTAGCAAAACCCCTAGTTCAAGTTGAGTCCGTGTTAATGGCAACTAGATCAGGAGCACCTTATCAGCAAACCCAAGCCCAATCTAGTATAACCATGGAATAAAACTTTGAGAGTCTGATGAAATCTTTGAATGACCAAATGACTAGGCTGAACCAAAACTTAACTGATCAATTAGCCCAGACCAATCAAAACTTGACCGATTAGATAACCCATATCACTACTAGACTTGATTGATTAGAAGCTCATACCCCTGGAGGAAATCACGAAGTCCAGAATGAGTTAGAGCCTGAAATTGAGTTTGAGACACCCAACAACCCTAGAAGGGCTCTTCATCAAGACCACTTCTTTGAGCCAAATCCTAGGAGACCCAATCCCGATCGAGTCCATGACCCGAACCCTAGGATAGCACACCATGATCCAGTTTATGAGCCAAACCCTAGGAGACACAATCAGGATCAGGCAGACCGTGACGAGCAAACCCTTAGGAGTATTAGGTTGGACGCACCAACATTTGATGAAAATCTGGATCCTGATATTTACGTAGATTGGGAGGGAGAGATGGATCAGTACTTTGATTGGTATGACATGACGGAGGAGAGAAAATGCAAGTTTGTGAAGCTTAGGTTAATTTGTCAAGCTAGGCTTTATAAGGAAAACGTCGAGAGGTTCATTAGACAAATGGGTGATGTTCTCATAGTAACCTGGAGGGCAATAAAACTTAGGCTTAGAGAGAAATACCTTCCTATGTCCTACCACCAGAGACTTCTAGATCAGTGGTAGAGATTGACTCAGGGAACCAAGAGTGTAGCCGAATACATTGCCAAGTTTGATGAATTTGTAATGAGATGCAATGTGGATGAGTCTGAGTCAGTTACTTTGTCTAGATTTAGGGCAGGATTGAGAGAGGAAATCTAGAAGGAGTTGTTTTTGAGAGAAGTTCATGACTTAGAGCTAGCTTACCAAGTAGCATGAGATGCCGAGAGATTCCATAGGGGACCATTTTATCGCAGACCCGAACCCCCTAGAACTAGTGCACCTAGTCAGCAACCAGGATCGAATCAGATGCGACCCAATCGACCCAACCTTAGCACCCCTCTGACCTGTAGAGATGATAGGGGTAAAGCACCAGAAGTTCAGAGGACTCCAAACCCTAATGTGGCTTGCTATAGATGTCATAAGTTAGGCCATTATGCTAGCAATTGTCCAACTAGGGCCTTACACATAGGATAATTAGAAGAGAACGAGTATGAACCCAAAGAACCCCTAGGAGATAGTGTTGAGGAGGTATATCAGGATGAGGAAAATTTGGCTGAAGAGTATGAAGGAGATGAGGAACAAATAGAGCCTGATATGTTGGGAGTAGTTAGATGCATCCTTACCCAAAACGTGACACAGGAAGATTGGCGTAGGACTAACATCCTACAAACATTCATCAAGTTAGGGGATAAGGTATGTAAAATAATCATAGATAGTGGGAGTTGTGTAAATTCCATATCCACTAGTGCTGTCAAAACTTTAGGCTTGTCCACAGTTTCCCATCCAACTCCCTATAAGGTTTCTTGAATAGACTCCACTTCGATTCCTATCAAACATAGGTGCCTAGTCCAAATCCAGTTACAGTCCTATCAGGAAAAAGTGTGGTGTGATATCTTACCAATGGGAGTGAGTAGTATCATCCTAGGTCGACCCTGATTATTTGACCATGACGCGACCCTATACGGCCGATCAAATTCCTGCTCATTCATGCACCTAGGAAAGAAGTTTGTGATAAACCCAACACCACCTAAGGACACTGTTAAGAGAGGATCAAGCCACCTAAAGAAAAAGAAAACGGGAGTCAATTTGATCACTAAAAAGGAAATTAAGAAAGAACTCATTGAGGGTACACATGTTTGGATTTTAACCACTAAGGAAATTCAAAAGCCTTCCTAGAAAGAATGCCCTCAGGATGTGGCTAAAGTGTTAGAAGACTTTAAGGATATATTTCCAGATGACCTACCTGACAAGCTTCCACCACTCAGGGACATCCAGCATGCCATTGACTTAGTCCCAGGAGCCACCCTACCCAACCTTCCATACTATAGGATGAACCCTACCGAGCCTTTATAGTTACAAAGACAAGTAGGGGATCTCCTTAGGAAAGGATTTATTAGAGAGAGTTTGAGTCCCTGTGCAGTACCCGCATTACTGACCACTAAGAAAGATGGCACTTGGAGGATGTGCATTGATAGTCATGCCATTAATAATATCATAACAAAATATAGGTTTCCCATACCCCATTTGGACGACATGTTAGATATGATGGCCGGAGCAACAATATTCTCAAAGATTGACCTTAAGAGTGGCTATCATCAGGTTAGGATTAGACCTGGGGAAGAGTGGAAAACTGCGTTCAAGACCAAGGAGGGTCATTTTAAGTTGGTAGTAATGCCTTTCGGACTGTCCAATGCTCCTAGTACCTTTATGCGGATTATGAACCAAGTCCTTCGATTATTTATAGGAAGGTTTGTCGTAGTTTACTTCGATGACATTCTTATATATAGCAGGACCCAAGAGGATCATTTGGACCACTTGAATCAAGTCTGTTTAGCTCTTAGGGAAAATAGTCTCTTTGCAAACCTTAAGAAATGTGATTTTTTTTCCCATAGAGTCATTTTCCTAGGTTTTTTTGTCACACCTGATGGAGTTTCTGCTGACCCCGAAAAGATTAAATCAATTGTCGAGTGGCCTGTGCCAAAAAGTGTTCATGAAGTACGAAGTTTTCATGGCCTAGCTACTTTTTATAGAAGATTCATTCAGGGGTTTAGTACCATAGTTGCTCCAATCATGGATTGCATTAGGAAAGGTCAATTTGAATGGACAAAAGCTGCTGATAGAGCCTTCCTAGATGTTAAGAATAAAATGACACAAGCATCTATCTTAAGATTGCCTGATTTTTCCAAGGTTTTTGAGGTTGCTTGTGATGCATCAGGAGTTAGAATAGGTGGAGTTATAAGCCAGGAGAGCCACCCCATAGCTTTCTTTAGTGAAAAATTAAATGAAGCCAAGCTTAAGCATTCCACCTATGATAAGGAGCTCTATGCGGTAGTGCAAGCTTTAAGGTATTGGAGGAACTATCTACTACCACATGAATTTATCCTATTTTCTGGTCATGAGGCCCTTAGATTTCTTAGTTCCCAGAAAAAGTTGAATCCTAGGCATGCCAAGTGGGTCAAATACATCCAGGCCTACACGTTTGTCCTGAAACACCATGCCAGAATTGAGAATAAGGTAGCCGATGCATTAAGTCGTAGAGCCCTACTTCTGAACTCGATTAGCACTGAAGTCATTGGATTTGAAAGACTTACGGATGAGTATGATAATTGTCCAGACTTTAGTGAAGTTTACCAAACCTTGAAATTGGGACCATCTAATGACCATAGTGAGTACACCATTTTAGATGGTTATCTGTTTAAGGAAAACAAGCTTTGTGTCTCAAAGACTTTCTTGAGAGATTTTTTAATTTGGGAAACCCATGCTGGAGGTTTGGCTGACCATTTTGGAAGAAACAAGACCATATTGATAATTGAGGAGAAATTTTACTGGCCAGGCCTTAAGAGAAAGGTAGCCAATGTTGTTGCCCGATGTAGGACATGTGCAGTTGCCAAACATCAAAGACAAAACACCGGGTTATATACTCCTTTACCTGTACCGGATTGTTAATGGCAGGATCTTAGCATGGACTTCATTTTAGGACTACCCAAGACACTTAGAAAACACAATTCTATCTTTGTAGGGGTCGATCGATTTTCAAAAATGGCCCATTTTATATCCTGCTCCCAAACTTTTGATGCCTCCAGGGTAGCCAAACTTTTTCTCGATCAAGTAGTCAAGTTATATGGGTTACCTAAGACCATTGTTTCTGATAGGGATGTTCGATTCACAAGCTATTTTTGGAAAACCCTTTGGCACCTATTAGGAACAAAACTGAAATTCTCAACTGCTTACTACCCTCAGACTGATGGACAAACTGAAGTTATAAATAGAAGTCTAGGGAACTTATTAAGGTGCCTTGTTGGAGAGAGTCTGGGAAATTGGGATTTACTTCTACCTCGTGCTGAGTTCGCATACAACAGCTCGGTCAATAGGTATATCGATAAAAGTCCCTTTGAGATTGTCCATGGTTACAGACCTAGGAGACCTATCGACCTTATCCCATTACCCACACACTCACGTGTATCTGAGTCTGCCGAGTCATATGCATAGCATCTTAAAGAATTACATAAGGAAATTAGTAAGAAAATTCCAATGAGTAATGAAGTTTATAAGCATGTGGCTGATTCACGTAAACGGATAAAAGAATTTAATGAAGGGGACTCAGTCATGATAAAACTTAGACTTGAAAGGTTTCCACCGGGAACTATGAAGAAATTGCATGCCCGGGGAGCTGGACCTTTCAAAATAATTAAGAAAATAGGATCTAATGCATATGTGTTAGAGTTACCACCTGAATATGGCATTAGCTCCACTTTTAATATTTTTGATCTAAAAGAATTTAAGGAACCGGCATTAATTCCTAATGAGCCTTTTGGACCTCACCCTGCCTTTGAGAGCGAAACCCTACCTGAGTGTCCACCAGCAATTCCACTAGACTAGAGAGACAAGATTGAACGTATCTTAGATGACCCAGTGATTACTACTAGAAATAAGGGTTATCAGCGTTATCTGGTTCGTTGGCACGGTCGACCGGAATCTGAAGACTCTTGGATTACCCGAGAGGATCTACAACAAATTGACCCAAACATATTAGAAAAATATTACAGTCAAACCAATCCTTACTCGATAGGGTCGAGTTCCTCCCACCTAGGGAGACTTGGTGCGGGCACCAGGCTCAGGAAGAGGCTTCAACTAATGCATAGCTCTTTATGGTTAGAAGACTAGGAATTTAAGTCCTGTAATAAGTCTTTGAGTCCTGTATTTATTTTATTTGAATAATTGAGTTCTGTTTTATTTTAATTTGGGTCCAATTAGAGTTCAATTAGGCTTTATATTAAGTTGGGTTCAAAAGCTACTTGAAGCTGGGTTTCAATTAAGCCAGATTAAGTGCAACCAGCTTCACCAACTACTTGGAGCACCACATCATCATTGAACCATGCCACCTTGGAAGACAAGTCATGAAACTTGGAGGAGAGAACATGCCACATCACCAAGACAAGTCAACCATGGATTCCCACCCAAGAAAAATTCAAATGAAGCTCCACTCTTCTTGGGACGCCACCTTGCAAGAGCCATTCCACCTTCTTTGGGATGCCCTTGATTTTCTCCCTTGTAAGTAGGAATTTCAAATTTGAAAGGGCCCTCCTCTCTTCATGGGATGCCCCTTGATTTTCTCCATAAAAGGAGGTGTAGTTTGAGTTTTGAAAGGAATCTTAAAGTCTATAAAAGCTCCTAAGTTCTCTTGTAATGGGGATGATGAATGAAATAAAATTTTTTCCTAAGAAAGCTTTCTTCCTTTGGTAGCCAAAGACCCTTGAGAGAAGGTAGGTGTGAGACCTAGGATACTTAACCAAACAAGCTACTAATCCCTCTTCCAATCCCATTCGGCCACCCTTGAAGAACCCTCTTCAAGCTTCTCCAAATTCGTCCATCCCACCTTCCAAAGGAGATCATCTACCATGGAGTTCCCCATGCCAACAAGCAAAGCAGATTCAAGCTATGGGCACCAAGTTGGATCTACTTCATTCCAAGCCTAAACCTCTTCTTCTATTCCTAATTCTCCACTTCCATTCCTCCAACCTTCCTTCTTAACCATTTAATGTTTCCATCTATTTGTGTAGGATCCCTGGGTCTCATGGTTTCCAAGATGAAGGTCTATTGTACCAAAGATTCAAATATGGAGTGCCTTGAAACCTAGAGTAATATCTTAGTCATTTAGTACTTCTTCTTGAGTGTCCTTTTCCTTATTTCAGAATATTAATGCCAGATAACCGTCTTAATCTTCCTTCAAATCTGAAATAGTGAGTAAGTTAACCCTAATCTGTGTGGTTTCCTAACCACGAAGATCCCTTTTTTAGTTATTTTGATAGAGTTTTTTCTAATCTAGTTTATTTCATTATGTTCCTTTCATGTAATCCTGTTCTTTTTACGTAGAATTGCTGTATGTTTATCTGTTTCATTTTTGTTTAGACCCTCTAATTCCTAGAAATGCATCATTCGAAACTTGTCCCCCATCACTAGCACTTAGTCATTTCGAATCTCATTTCGATAATGAAGACTCTGTTGATGACTGATTAGAAAACACTTCTAATCTCATCCTACTTTGATCAAAGACTCCCTGAGTCATCAATTGAAAAGATTACATGGGATCACATTTTCTCTTACTAGGAATGATTAATTCCTTATTGGTCCACTCACATCCTTCATACACCTTCCACCATTCCGAGAACACCCCGTACATGACTCAATGTCATGAATGAGTATGAACCAAAACATGGCTTAGTGTGTTGAGATTCCTAGGCACTGATCCCACTTGTTGAAAATTCCAAGCATTATTCCGTACCAGCACCTATATGCAGCAGTAGCAATCTAGAAGAAAATAGTCCAATAACCTACTCTTTGAGCTCAATATCATGCAATAATGAAGTTATAGAGAAAAGATGTAGGGGAAAAAGAGAGATTGCTTTATTAATCCTTTGGAGAAGAACGTTGTTACAAGACAATAAGACTCATATGGCACCCCTTCTGAAACCCCAGAAGCTTCTTGTCATCCCGCACGTCTTCTCTCTTGCAGGCCTCATATCCTAAGAACCCGCGTATGGCCATATACGGATAATACCTCAACATGCATCTCCCACCTACGGACAATACCTCGATGCAGATGTCCCTTCTTCAAAGCCCCATGAACACCCCACAGTACCAAGTCCTCCATGTGATATCTCCCTCACGTGCACCTCTCTGCAAGCCCAAGCTATGACTGTGCCTCCTCTCACCAAAAAGAGCTCCACCTATGGACTCCCTCATGCAGGATCTCCCACGGTCATTCCCCCATGTGGAAAGTCCCTCCATGTGGTCTACTCTAAAGTCCTCCACCATGGCCTCCTTGTACCTAGGAGGTCTCCCACGGTCCATGCCCCGAAGGGGCGTTCCAAGTACCTCACGAACATGAGAAGACCATGATCTCTTATGCATCCAAGAAGACTCCACGTTTCAAGCCTCACGCACATGCTCCTCCAAGCCTTCTCGTGTAGACTAGTCTTCACGTGAACTCCTCATCATCAAAGCCCCAAAGGGTCGGCCCCTCTTGGATGCTCCTCATCACGCATTTCCCCCATCTGATTTATAGGCACATGGGGCGATGAAGTTGGTCTCTTCTTGGGCATCTTGGACTCCTTGATCCAACACAATCACATGGGCTCACAACTTCTTGGTGGTTACAATCATATGGGCAGTTATGACTTGTATTGGGCCAATAACAAACTGATTAGGACACCTCACATGATTGGGTTTCCTAATTGGTTATAATCAACCAACTAACCATCCAACTGGCTAACCTCCTAACTAATTAACAAACCTTAACCCAACTTCATAACCCAATTGGGTTATGTTACAATCTCTAAAAAAAACTTACCTCAACAAATCAATGTGAGAAAACCCTTGACCCTGGGTCAAGCCCCCTGACCTAACATAACTTTGGGGCCCTTTCTGGAACACCTCCAGGAAACCCTGGAATACCTCTAGGACCCGCTTGGGACACGACCCCAAGCTCCAGGAATCCTCTCCAACATCCTTGCTGTGGCCTCCTAAGTCTTTCCAAAGCTTGGGAGCACCACACAAAACCCTACAATCTCCACCTTGGTGCTCCCAAGCCTTGGCAAACTTGGCAATATCCTCCTGCACAACCCCGCTATAACTACGTGTCTTGACAGCTCCTTGTGTGGATATCCTCACCTCTGCCAACATCCTTCAGCTATTGATATCACCTGGAGGCTTTTGGGATGACCGCCTCCATAGCTGAAGACCCTTGCTTGTAACCTAGCACCACAATTATAGCCTTCCTTCTGCCTGGCAGCTACATTAGACTTTTTCTTGGACTTTCTTGGAGAGACCACAGTGAACTTGAACCAGCACTCGCTGTAACTGGAGCTCTACCTAACACCATCTTCTCAGAGCCCGCCAATCTCTACACACTCTGCTCCACCTGGCTAAGTGCACCCTTGGCGCTCGTGCCAGGATATGGTCCTTCCCTATACCTCCCATTCTGAACTCGTGTCGAATCTTGCACCCATGAAGCCACCTCTCCTCGATTCTCCACTTGAAACTAAAGTCCCCCTGATGCCACAGAAATAAATCCCAAGGCCAGCAACTCAATGTTGCCCTGCTGAGCTTGCACCTGAACCTCAAACCCAGTCGCTACCTCCTCGGACCCTTCGCACACCGCGAACCCCTCCGAGACCATTTCGGATACACTACCTCCGGCAAGCTCCTCCGAAACCTAAGAGCTCATCCCAACTCCTCTAACCCAGTGACTGAACCCAGCAACCATCTCCACCTGGCTGATGCATCATGTTCTAGATTGTCTCCCAGCTACATGATGTCCTTAGCACTCCCTGAGACCTATCCCCAGTCTCCCTAAGTTGGCACCCCTATTAACTCCAGTCTTTGTCCCTAGGCCAATACTACCATACCAAGACACTCTCGATTGCCCGATACCCCCGGTGCTCCCTGAGACTGTCTCCTGTCTCCCTGAGCTATTTCTAGCATCGTCTCTACTGATGTACTTTGGTAAACCTGAGAAAACCCAGGCTTTTCTTTTCTCCATTTCTGATAAGTTCTGCGTGACCATCTACACCCTTCATGCTATCTCCAGAGCTAACATCTTTCCATCAAAGCCACCTCGCCTCCCTAGCTGGAACATCAACTCGTGCTCCATAGCTCTTGAGACTCGTGCTCCACCGCACTCCTGACCTCGAACTAATGTCTTTGTGCTCTGTCCCCATGATTGCAACACCAACCCATGCTTTCGCAGTACACCCAGACAATTATGCAAACCTAATGCCAATGTCAGACCTCTTCTCCATCCACGCGGGATACCACACCCACATACAACTCCACCTACCTTGATGCACTCCTTGAATCCTCCTCTTCCACCTTCAAACCAGCAGCTTTGAAATCGCTCCACTTTCACTCAAACAATGGCTCAAACCATGCTTTGATACCAATTGTTGAGATTCCTAGGTACTGATCCCACTTGTTGGAAATTCCAAGCACTGTTCTGGACTAGTGCCTATACGCAGCGGTAGCAATCTGGAAGAAAATAGTCCAACAACCTATTCTTTAGATTCAATATCATGCAACAATAATGTTATATAGAAATGATGTAGGAGAAAAAGAGAGATTGCTTTATTAATCCTTTGGAGAAGAACCTTGTTACAAGATAACAAGACCAACACGTCACCTCTTCTGAAACCACAGAAGCTTCTCGCCATCCTGCACGTCTTCTCTCTTGCAGGCCTCACACCCCAAGAACCCATGTACGACCATGCACAGATAATACCTCAACGTGCGTCTTCCACCTACAAACAATACCTCGGCATAGATGTCCCTTCTCCAAAGCCCCATAGAATACCCCATGGTACCAAGCCCTCCATGTGATATCTTTCACACGTGTACCTCTCTGCAAGCCTAAGCCATGACCGTGCCTCCTTTGACCGAAAAGAGCTCCACCTGCAGACTCCAGCATGCAGGATTTCCCATGGCCATGTCCCCCATGCGGAAAGTCCCTCCATGTGGTCTTCTCTAAAGTCCTCCACCATGGTCTCCTTGTACCCAGGAGGTATCCCACAGTCCATGCCCCAAAGGGGCATTCTAAGTACCTCACGGTCATGAGAAGACCATGATCTCTTATGCATCCAAGAAGACCAAACCGCCATGGTGATACACTCAATCCAAGTACTTTGAAATAGAAAACTATGATGTTAAAGCATACTAGCATTATTATACTATGAAGAACCTGGCTCTAATACCATTGAAGGTGAAAATATGGGCAGGCGAGCATGCACGACAGAAAGATATTTTAAAATCATTTTAAAATAAGCACAACAGAAGGCTTGGTAGATCGATCAAAATGATTTACTAAACTGCCTGTAATAGGACCTAGTATGATAATGTAGCATGCAATAAACATCATAAACAAGAAAAGAACCAAAGATATAAGGATACCTTACCATTATACCTTTGAAGGATGTTGTGAAAAAAGCCCTCGAGCCAAACATGTATCTGGCCTCTATGGGTAGTTCACACCATGGCTCAACTTTGATCAACTCCCTTGGAGTGCTAGCTTTTTAGGATCCTTGAGGCTGATCTTCTTCTTCTTGGAAGACGAGGAGGAGAGGTGGCAGCCTTCCTAACCGGCTCTCTTTCCAAGATCTAGCTTGAGTGCTAGGTATTCACACACCCAATACCCTAGTTCTCACAAGTCCCTTTTCTCTTCCCTCTCAGAATCTCTGTAGCAAGAAAACTTTTCAACAAGAAAATGGTCTCATCCTGCTTGGTAGCCCTAAAACAATCCTTATTTATAGAGGCAGCCATGAGAGGGAGAATGAGGAAGGAGGAGTAATTGGGGGAGAAGGTTGAGGGCTATACCAAATAGGTTCCAAGCTTAAATGGAAAGAATGACCATCATTCTATGAAAGCTTGGAGCAAAAACTAGCCAGATTTTGAAATTCGAATTCAAAATTTGAAGTCAAAACCTTCCCAGAAATCTTTCCATAATTTTTGCTTGTCATAGCCAAGTGTCGACACTTGGAACATGGTTAATCATATTAACCTCTAGTGACTGCAAATGATTTTCAATCATCGATCACCCTTTAGATCAGATAGAAACCTCTATGGTGTGTGATCCCATATGTTCGAACACTAAGCAAGTAGCACTGGAACACTTTCAGTACCAGTCAAAGTCCTCATCTAGTAATGATACCCGATGTCCAGATAGGTTGAAGATTGTAGAGAAACTTTCCAGAACCTCTAGCATATGGTTATCACATAATTCATCCCTTTGACCTTAAAATTCTAAGGATGACCTAGGGTTTGACTGCCAACCTTAATTTGGTTCATCCAGATCGTGTCTCAACCTTACAAGTTCTATGACTCCTCAAAAGAACTACCTTGGCCAAGGTTTTGCTAAATTGAGACACAGCGAGTCATTCACTCTAAATTATTTAGAGGGGTCAATTCCATCTTGATCCACCACCACTCCACAAATACTTGACTATACCCAAAAACCTTCCATCACTGGATTAAAAATCTAGGTAGTCCGGTACCAAAGTACAGTGAGTTGCTTGCAAGCTACCATGGTGACCTCAGGTTTGAGGGATACATATGCCCATATCCCTTCATGAGCAACACTTTGGTAGAAGGAAGTTCCATAGATGGTCTTATTCAATGAGATGTCACACATTTCACTTGTATGTCACATCAGTGTCACCTCACTCCTTGGTCAAGAGGATAACCAACCAATATGAGATACAGTAACCTATACTTGATACATCGTCATCCTATAATAATGTATCTTTTGATTGTGAACTAGTTTAAGAACTACTTGATATATCCTCTCTATATCAAATATAATATAGTTCTAAGGACTCCATCATACAAGAGTTCTTTTTAGAAAAATGCACATGTGATGAATAGCCAAAAGAATAACTTTTATTCATTAAAAATTTATATATAATTACAAAATAGCACAACCATCTATAGCCTAGATGATTGGCTTTGAGACACAATTCCCAGCAACTCCCACTTGGACTAAAGCCAATCAGTACAGAATCTTATTCTCATTTTTATTTACAACTGTCAAACTCTTGAACTCCGATGGCATTAGTGAAAGGGTCAACCAGGTTCTTCTTTTCATCGATCTTTTAATGGTCAATGTCATCTTGTTCCACAATCTCTCGCACAAGGTGATAGCACCACAGAATGTATTTTGTGTGATGATGAGACTTCAACTCTTTGGCTTGAGTAATGGCTCCAGTGTTCTCACAATACACCGGAATAGGACCATCTAGGGAAGGTGCCACTCCCAGCTCGCCAAGAAACTTCCATAACTACATAGCTTCTTTCACTGCATCTAATGCTACAATGAATTCTACTTCGCATACTGAGTCTGCCATAATAGGCTGCTTGGAACTTTTCTAACATATCACTCCTCCATTTAAGGTAAAGATAAATCCTAACACACTCTTGCTGTCATCCTTATTTGACTGGAAACTGGAGTCAGTATACCCCACAAGTTTCAATTTAGGTTCTTCATAAATCAGCCATTGGTCCTTAGTATTTCACAAATACTTAAGGATGGTCTTTACCATTTTTTAATAAGATTCACCTGGGTCAGACTGGTATCTGCTCACTATGCCTAGTGAGTATGCCATGTCTGGTCTAGTACATGTCACGGCATACATGATAGAACTCACTGCCAAGGCATACAGGATTCTACTCATATGCTCTCTCTCCTCCGGAGTTGTCGCACAACCCCTTTTGGAGAGAGCAATTACAGTGCCTATCGGGAGATAGCCTTTCTTGGAATTTTCTATGCATAACAGCTTTAGAACAATGTCGATGTACATAGACTGGGATAATCTCAAAAGCCTCTTAGATCTATCTCTATAGATCTTCATATCCAGTATGTAAGAGGCTTTGTTATCTAGGTGGCTTTTCCAAGAGGGGATGAATTGGGAATTAAAAAATTTAAGCAATTATGTGCTATTTGAAATCCCTTTTAAGGTGTTAGGTGCTGTGACAAAATAATTAACCACAGAAGCTAAATCAAATCAAAGGAGCACAACACAAACATACAACAATTATAGTAGTTTGAAGCAACCCAGCTCCTAGGTCCACTACCCAAGATTACCACTTGGGATTTCCACTATATCCCGCACCAGAATACAGTCGGGTTGTTTTCATAAGCTCACAATCCAAACCTCTATACTTTGATTTTACCAGGATCACCAAAAAAACCCAACTTGGTTTTACTAGGATCACCAAGAACCTATTTGGTTTTTCAATCCGGCTCACCAATAACTCAATAATTCAAAAATGAATAAAAAAGAAAAGCAATATAATGACAAACAAATTTTGTCAAGTGGTTGCCGATGCTGCTTGAGAGAAGCCCACTTGAATGCACTTCAATGCACTTTAATGGCTTCTTTTGCTTCTTTACTAAGTGCTTCAAGCTTCAGATGAGAGTTGGTGAAGGTTTGAAGGCTATCTTGAATGCTCTTAGTGCTCTTCTCCTTGTTGGTAGGTTTGATATTCAATAAAGCATTAACTCTTGGAAAAACTTTCTAACTCTTACTTCAAGGAAGTTCAAATCCCTCAAATATATGGCCTTCCATCATTCCAAGGTAGTTTTAGTCATCATGGACCGTTGGGATGTGACATTTGACTGTTGGAGCACTTTTTGGATTCAAATTCTAAGTTCTGGAACTAGCCGTTGCAAGTCTGAAATCGACCTTCGAGTCGACTCGGATCACTCGAGTCGGCTCGGATCCTCAAAGGAGTTCTGATTGAGTCGACTCTCTTCAATTCAGTCAGCACGCTTGCACAGTGTCTTGATTCTTCACTCTGTAAGAGTCAGCTCACCTTGATTCGGGTCGACTCAAATCCTCAGGCCTTCAAAATATTAGTCTGGTCGAGTCGACTAACTTTCATTCTAGTCGACTCGAATGGCTGTTCTTCTCAGAAACCATTTTCTGAACTCTAGAGGAGTCGGCTCGATCTTCTGAAGAGTTGGCTCAGATGTCTGACCATGTGATAGAGTCGGCTCGAACCTCCTTTGGTCGGCTCGCCTGTCTGATTCAAGAAATAGCACTCTAGATGAGTCAGCTTGGGTCCCTTAAAGTCGGCTTGGATTTCTGCATGCCAGAGTCAGCTCTCTTCTCCTCGAGTCAGCTCGGATGAATGTTTCAGTGATTTTCTCAGTCTTTCTCCAGATTTCATCCAGCAAGTCTTCAAGCTTCAAGATGTCTTCAATTCTAACAAGTTTCTAAGAAACTAAAAGCTTGAAACACATTTAGAAGTAACCCAATTTTATGATCTTTCTTAATTTTTCCTTTGGGTTCTTCTTTACAATATTCAATTACAGCACAACTCAAAATAAGAAATGAAAATGTAGGAGTTAAGATTCGAACAAAGAATTCATCCTACAAAAACTTGTAAACTACTTAAAGAGTTGTTAGTAAAACAAATGCATGCACCCATGTTTGGTTATCATCAAAATCACTTATGGGATCAACAATCTCTCCCTTTTTGATAATGACAAAACACTGGGCATGAAAAATTCTTTACAATTACATGTATAATAGTATTTGAAAGTAAGTATGCACATGTATCAGAGCTAATTATATTTGCAAATAAATCTTAGAGCTCTTGTCAGGAAACTATACAGTGTCAATGTTAGTGCTTTAGTGTGTATCAAAGTATTAAGCTTTGTATGCTTCAGAGTATCAGAAATAGCATAGACATGTAGTACCAGAGTTTAAAATTGAAAGAATTAAAGCTAATTTTAGAGCAATCAGAGCAAAAGATAGGTTTAGAGCTAAAGCCATTTAATTTTAATAAAATTTCTCCCCCTTTTTATAGGTTTTTAAATTTTGAGACAATTGGGCTCATTTAATCACAATCACTTATATGCTCCCCCTTTTTCATTCTTTTTATGCACTTTATGAATAATTCTCCAATGCATGAAATCAGTCATAAATAATTTCAAGAAAGCCAAATATTCTCTTGTTAGCTCAGATTTTTCATGACAGCTCAATGTTCTCCCCCTTTTTATCAAACATTCAAAAAGGTATTTACAATAAAGCTCAATTTTGAAACAGAATGAGAAAGTTTTTAATATTTGTTTGAGATAATTTCACTTTCTCAAATTCATTTGGATATTCTAATTTAAAATTTATCACATTTGTATTAAAAGCATTGCATCAACTCAAAAAAATTCAAGATAGTGCTAGCAAATACCAAAAAGGCTTTCATTTCATTTAGAAAAGTTCAATACAAGGTTCAAAACATGAAAGAAAGTACAATCAATCACTGTCTAGATCTACTCTAGTGCTAGTTGAATGGCTAGATATTTGAATGCCAGGAGGCATAGAAGCTATAGGATCTGGATCTAATACATCAAAGGGTGTAGGAGCAGAATGAGATCCCTGAGGCCTAAGGTGTGGAGCTGGCTGTCTGGGTTGTGCAAACTGACCAGCAAAGGGAGAGGGCTAAGGCCTAGGTGTAGACTGTGGAACTGCAAGTGCTACAATCACTCTATTTGATAGCTGGTCTAGCTTGAATTGCACATAGTCAACTTCTTCATCAAATTTCTTTATGTCCTTGTGCAATTGGACTAGTTCAGATGCCTGTTCATTTGCAAATGCCTCTGCAGATCCCCTTAACCTTCCAAATTTTGCTCTTAAGATGCCAATTCCTTTAGTATAGTCCTCTTCCATTCTTCTTCCTTCTTCCACTGAACCCATTTTAAATCTAAGATCATTCAATTCAGTTATGAATGCTTCAAGTGTATTAATGACAGAGCTTTTAATGGATTCAGAACAAGATGAAACCAATTCAAGTATGGGTTGAAAGTCAGGCTGTGATACACTTTTGAAGGTCTCAAGAATGTCCACTTTGCTGCACAGTTCTTTTATTTTCTCTCCAAATTGGTCTAGCCTTGTTTCTACTGACTGGCGAAGCTCGCCAAACATGTTGGACATAGTGCAAGTAAGTGAGTCAGTAAGAGTACCAAATTGCTGTGAGATAAAATCCTATAAAACTAATGTATCAACTGAAGGTGCATGTTGTCTAGGAGTAGTAGGTGCTAATGGAAATGTAGGTAAAGAAGTTCCAATGTGCACAGTCTCCATTGCTTCAAGTGAAGTAGGCTTAGACCTAGTAGATGCAAACTCAGTCTCAGCTGGTACAGAAAAATGTTCAGTAGAAGTTCCAAACTCACCAATAGGAATGTTGAATATCTGCTCTGAGCTGGGAACAGCTTTCTCAGGTGCTGCTGGTGATGCAGTGGAGATTTTCCTGGGAATTTCTTCACTGCTATCTCCTGAACTGCTGCTGCTGCTGCCTGTAACAGCTCTTTCATCTGTTCCCTTTTTCCTCCATACTCCCTCATTACATACATAGCCCATTCTTATAAGTGACTTGGAGGTGTATGTATCTGTATGGTGCAGGGGCTTTCCATCCTCTCCTTCCAAATTAACTCTGGAGGCTTGAAATAACAATGTTAGGACCATTCCATAAGGAAGACAGGCTTTTACCTTTCGGACTGCCTCTTTCATTTGCATGATCATAGTAAATGGTAAGTTGATTGGTTCTCCTTGAATGATAAACTCCATGAAACTCAGATCCCTCTCACTGACCCAATCAAATCTTTCTGTTCTTGGGAGAAATATTCCACTTATAAAATTGTGTAATAACCTCATTTCCAATGACAATGTGTTGGCCAATACAATACTAATTCCATCAACATCTTCTCTGCCAAGAATTGTCTGTATAGCCTTTTCTCTGTCTTTTAAAATTAGATGCTTGATTCCATTTGCAGGCATTTCTAGTAAACTGCTCAATCTCTCTTCAATTACTATAATTCTTTTTCCTTTCACTATTGATTCAATGTGATTGGGCTCTAATATAAGGTTTTCATAAAATGTTCTTACAAGTGAAGGATAGGTGGAAACATTTAATGAATAGAAATAACCCACCCTTGTGTTTCAATCAAATTTCCAATTTTCAACCCAATCTCTTCTAGAAAGTTAAATAGAATTCTTCTGCCACTAGTTACAGGTCTGTTTGACAAAGAGACTACCTGTCTAGGGGATGAAGCTTCGGCCATTGGTTCTCTTTCTTCTTCTTCTTCTTCTTCTACAACCCGAGTCAGCTCTTCCTGCCAACTCTTTGTTCTTCTTTCTTTCTCAGCAAAGGTTGCCGTCCATTTAGATCTCTTTCCCATAGCCATTTTTGGAGCCATTGTAGCAAATTTGCAAGAAAACTGAAATCAAGGCTTCGAGGAAAGATTTTTGGTGGATTGGTGAAAGTTCTAAGTGGAATGACAGAGTTTAGTGTAAAAATGAAAGCACAAGAAGTGAGAAAAAGTTTACTCAGCTCTATTAAAAAAGTAATTTTTCGACATCCGAGTCGGTTTGCTTTGCCCTAAAATCATCCGAGTTGGCTTGACCAGAGCGAACTCAAAACAAATAGAAATCTGAGTCGGCTAGGCAAACCCTAAATTGACTTAGTCTGCTCGACCAGAGCAAAAGCAAAAACATCAGAGATTCAAGCTGGCTCGACTAGAGCAAAATTTCTCGAGTCGACTCGAACAAAAACTTTCCATAAAAGTTGAAATGATTCAGAACTTGGAATTAATTCAATGAAATTTCAAGGAAAGATGTTCAAAATACTTGAATAGTTGTAGGAGGTTTTCTAGATATTTTTTCCTTAATTTGAAGAAAATTAGGTTAGGAAAACTTAGAAAGGATCACAAAAACCTAATTCTCCTCTAAGCAGTTTAAATCTATCCTGATTCAGTGGCTTAGTAAAAATGTCAGCTAATTGTTTCTCAGTTGAGATAAATTCTAATTCAATGTCACCATTCAAAATATGATCTCTAATAAAATGGTGTCTAATTTCTATATGCTTAGTTCTAGAATGCTGAATTGGATTTTTTATCAAATTTATAGCACTTGTATTATCACACTTGATTGAAATTTTGGATTGTGTAACACCAAAGTCTTCTAGTTATTGTTTAATCCATAACACTTGTGCACAACAACTCCCTGCAGCAACACACTCTGCCTCGGTAGTAGAAAGTGCTACCGAGTTTTGTTTCTTACAGTGCCATGAGATTAAATTCAATCCTAGAAATTGGCATGTATCGCTAGTGCTTTTTCTATCAATTCTATAACCAGCATAATCAGCATCCAAAAATTCAATTAAATTCAATGAAGAATGTTTTGAAAACTAAAGACCTAGATTACTTGTACCTTTCAAATATTTGATAATTCTTTTAACAGCAAGCATATGTGATTTTTTAGGATTGGATTAAAATCTAGCACATACACATATGCTATACAAGATATCCGGTCTTCTTGAAATCAAATATAATAAGGATCCGATCATACCTCTATAAAGCTTTTGGTCAATGTTGGATCCATTTTTATCTTTGTCCAATCTGTAAGATGGGCTCATGGGTGTGTTCATTTGTTTGCTCATCTCCATACCAAACTTTTTGATTATTTCCTTGGTATACTTGGCTTGGCTGATGAAGATTCCTTTGTTTGTTTTACTTGAAGTCCAAGGAAGTAGTTAAGGTCATCCATTATGCTTATTTCAAATTCTCCCTGCATTAACTTAGCAAATTCTCTATAAAGAGCTTCATTAGTTGCACCAAATATAATATCATCAACATAAATTTGTACAACTAATATATCATATTTTTCTTTTTGATGAAAAGAGTTTTATCAACATTTGCTTTTAAAAAATTATTTTCAATCAAGAAAGTGCTAAGTCTATCATACCAGGCTCTAGGTGCTTGTTTCAAAACATATAAAGCTTTATTCAATTTAAACATATGATTTGGAAAAACATGATCTTCAAAACCTGGTGGTTGTTCTACAAAACTTGTTCTAAAATGAAACTATTTAAAAATGTACTTTTCACATCCATTTGAAAAAGTTTAAGATTCATGTAGCAAGCAAATGCAAGAAGTAATCTAATGGCTTCTAGTCTTGCTATAAGTACATATGTTTCATCAAAATCAATGCCCTCTTCTTGGTTATATCCCTTAGCCACTAGTCTAGCTTTGTTTCTTACTACATTATCTTGTTCATCTAATTTGTTTCTATAGACCCATTTGGTTCCTATGATTGGATGGTCTGAAGGTCTATCAACTAGTATCCAAACCTTATTTCTTTCAAACTAGTTTAATTCTTCATGCATGGCCATCATCCAGTTTGGGTCATTTTTAGCTTCTTCTAAGGTATGTGGTTCTATTTATGATACAAAGGCTAGGTAATCATATGCATCTCTATATGATGACCTAGTCCTAATGCCTTGTGAAGGATCACCAATAATTAATTCTTTTGGATGAGAAGTTACGTACCTCCATTCTCTTGGTAGATCTGCATGAACCTTACTTATCGTTTCTTCTCCTTCTTCAATTAGTCTTTCTTGTATGCTCATGTGTTCCATTTCTTTTTGAATGGTACCTACATCATTGTCTATGCACTCTTCTTTCTTAGAAGGTGAAGGGTTAGTTTCATCAAAAATAACATGCATTGACTCTTCCACAGTATGAGTTCTTTTATTAAATACTCTATATGCTTTGCTATGTAATGAATAACCAAGGAAAATTGATTCATCTGATTTAGCATCAATTTTTCCTTGATTATCTTTACCATTATTAATCATAAAGCATTTACATCCAGAAACATGAAAATAATTAATATTGGATTTCTTTTCATTCCAAAGCTCATAGAGGGTTTTCTTCAAAATAGGATGAATCAGAACACGGTTTAAAATATAACAAGCAGTGTTCACCGCTTCTGTCCAAAATTACCTTGGAAGATTTTCTTCACATAACATTGTTCGGGCCATCTCTTTCAAAGTCCTATTTTTTCTCTCAACAACACCATTTTGTTGTGGTATCCTAGGAGCGGAGAAGTTGTGATCAATGCTGTTTTCTATGCAATAATCATCAAAACATTGATTTTCAAATTTAGTGTCGTGATCACTCCTAATTGAAATTATTGAAAGATTTTTCTGATTTGAAACCTTCTTGTAAAATTTTCAAAATAGTTTAAAGGTTTCATCTTTATGAGAAATAAACAAAAACCAAGTAAATCTAGAGAAATCATCTACAATCACAAAGGCATATTTCATACCTCCTAGGCTTGTGGTCCTAGTTGGTCCAAATAAGTCCATGTGAAGTAGCTCTAGAGGTCTAGTAGTTGAAATCATATTTTTAGGTTTAAAGCTCCCCCTAGTTTGTTTACCCATTTGGCATGCATCACAAATATGATCAAAGTCTACTTTAAATTTAGGCATGCCTCTAATTAGGTTTTTGGATATTAACTTGGCAATAGTATGCATGCTAGCATGACCTAATCATCTATGCCAAAGTAAACAAGACTCCTTGGTCTTAGTATTCATTGCAACTAGACTGGAACTACTTGACACGGCAAGATCATTAAGATCAACCACATAAATATTTCTAAGTCTATGTCTAATGAACTTACTACTACAATCAAGAGAGTTTGTTACAATATACATAGATGATTCAAAGAAAACCTTGAAGCCTTTATCACATAATTGACTGATACTCAATAAATTATGCTTCAATTTATCTACTAGCAATACATTTTCAATAAAAGTACAGGGGGTTATCTTGATCTTACCGATTTCGATTATTTTTTCCTCACCATTATCTCCAAAAGTAACCATACCTCCTTCTTTCATTTCAGGGTGATGAACCGATCCTTGTCACCCGTCATATGCCTTGAATAGCCACTATCGAGATACTATCTTTTCTTCAATTCTTGGGTTGCATGACATTCCTGCAAGATAATCAAGAAGTTCTTTTAGGTACCCAAGCTGACTTGGGTTCTTTGCAGGTTAGCGGAGGTGGTTCCTTTGGGAATCCAAATCTTTCTTACTTTACTTTTAACATTTCTAAAGATATTGCAATCAAAAACTTTATGTCCTAACCCTTTGCATGCAAAATATTCAATTCTAGAATTTTGAGAAGATGTAGATTTTGAAGTTCTAGATATTGATGCATAAGATGCAGAAATAAAAGATTTTCTATTTGAGCTCTTGGGAACATATAATGTAGTTTTAGAAGTAGAAGCATAACCATTTGTTGTAAAAGCCTTTTGAGATGTAAATTTTGGAACATAAACTTTTGATTTCATAAAAGTAGTTGCTGAAATACTATTTGAAATTAAAGAATTAAAACCGATTCCAGCTTTATTACCAAAAATCTTTTGTTCTTTAAGAATCAACTCAAGCTTGTTAGATGATAATGTAAGTTTTTCAACAAGTGGCTTGAGTTTTTCAACCTCCTTTTTCAATTCATTATTTACATTCATGAAAGCTTTGTTTTTATCAAGATATGCACTATTCTCAGTTTTCAAAGCTTTATAATTTTCAGAAAAGATATGTAATTGTTTTTGCAATAAGATATTCTTTTTCGAAATCTCTTCTTTTTCTTTTAATAAAGAATCATTGATATTCTTTAAAGATCTAATCTTTAATCCAGTTTTTTAAATTCAGATAATAAATCATGAAAAACATAATTTAATTCATCAAATATAAATTCAATTTGAGCATTAGGGGATGTTACCTCGTCCTCAAGACCCATTAGACATAAAATAGCTATTTTTGTGGTTTCTTCCTCTTCAGTTGAGGTGGATTCCTCACTATCGCTCCATGTGGTAACAATCACCTTTTTCTTCTTTTTCTTGAAGAATTTCTTTAGTAGTGGACAATCTGGATGAATGTGCCCCGGTTTCTTACATTCGTAGCATGTGGGCACTTGTTCTTTTTCCTTTTCTTTATCCTTGTCCTTGTCCTTGGAATGCTCTCCTCGTTTATGGAATTTTTTATTGAATCTTTATTTCTTGTTTCTCATAAACCTTCTAAATATCCTCATGACCATTGTGATATCTTCATCTTCTAGATCATCTTCGGAGGAGGTGGAGTCATTTTCCAATTCCTCATCTTTCTTTGAGTCTAATGCAGCTTTGAAGGTAATTGTCTTCTTCTTTTTTTGATCATCATCAGTTCTATGCTGCATGGCCAATTCATGAGTGATGAGAGAACCCATTAATTCATCCAAAGAAAGGGTGTTCAGATCTTTCACTCCTTGGATGCAGCCACTTTGGGGTCCCATTTATCCGGAAGTGATCTTAAGATCTTCTGTACTAAGTCAGCATTTGAGTAAACCCTGCCAAGACTTTTTAAGCCATTAATAATATCTGTAAATCTAGTAAACATGACAGAGATAGTTTTAATAGATTCCATTTTAAATAATTCATAACTATGTACAAGAAGATTTATTTTCGAAGTCTTCACTTGTGAAGTTCCTTCATGGGTCACTTCGAGTTTATCCCAAATTTCTTTTGCTAAAGAGCAAGTGAAAACTCGATTAAACTCATTGGCATCCAAAACACAGTATAATAAATTCATTGCTTTGGCATTTAATTCCCCCATCTTCATTTCATGTTCATCCCAGTCCTCTTCAGGCTTAGGGACATCCACGCCATTAATTTTAATCATGGGAATTTGTGGCCCTTTTAGAATGACCTTCCATAATTGAAAATCGATAGCTTGTATATAGATTTTCATTCTAGCTTTCCAAAAAGAATAATTTGTGCTAGTGAAGAGTAGAGGTCTATTAGTAGATTGGCCTTCAGCCAAGGAAGTACTCATGGGATGAGCCATCACTCTTTACTCTAAAAGTATTCAAAGACACTGCTCTGATACCAGTTGTTGTCTATGTGGCTTTCCCAAGAGGGGGGTAAATTGGGAATTAAAAAATTTAAGCAACTATGTGCTATTTGAAATCCCTTTTAAGGTGTTAGGTGCTGTGACAAAATAATTAACTATGAAAGCTAAGTCAAATCAAAGGAGCACAATACAAATACACAACAATTATAATGGTTCGAAGCAACCTAGCTCCTACGTCCACCATCCAAGATTACCACTTGGAGTTTTCACTATATCCCCCATCGGAATACAATCGGATTGTTTTCACAGGCTCATAATCCAAACCTCCATACTTTGATTTTATCAGGATCACCAAAGAAACCCAACTTGGTTTTACCAGGATCACTAAGAACATATTTGGTTTTTCAACCAGGCTCACCAATAACCCAACAATTCAAAAATGAATTAAAAAGAAAAGCAACATAATGACAAACAAATTTTGTCGAGTGGTTGCCGATGCAGCTTAAGAGAAGCCCACTTGAATGCACTTCAATGTACTTTAATGGCTTCTTTTGCTTCTTTAATAAGTGCTTCAAGCTTCAGATGAGAGTTGGTGAAGGCTTGAAGGCTATCTTGAATGCTCTTAGTGCTCTTCTTTTTATTAGTAAGTTTGATATTCAATAAAGCATTAACTCTTTGAAAAACTTTCTAACTCTTACTTCAAGGAAGTTCAAATCCCTCAAATATATGGCCTTCCATCATTCCAAGGTAGTTTTAGTCATCGTAGACCATTGGGATGTTACATTGGACCGTTGGAGCACTTTTTGGATTCAAATTCTGAGTTCTGGAACTAGCCATTGCAAGTCTGAAATCGACCTTCGAGTCGACTCAGATCACTCGAGTCGGCTCGGATCCTCAGAGGAGTTCTGGTTGAGTCGATTCTCTTCAATTCAATCACTCGCTTGCATAGTGTCTTGATTCTTCACTCTGTAAGAGTCGGCTCGCCTTGATTCGGGTCGACTCAGATCCTCGAGCCTTCAAAATATTAGTTTGGTCGAGTCGGCTAACTTCCATTCTAGTCGACTCGAATGGTTGTTCTTCTCAGAAACCATTTTCTGAACTCTGGAGGAGTCAGCTCGATCTTCTAAAGAGTCGGCTAGGATGTCTGACCATTTGATAGAGTCGGCTCAAACCTCCTTTTGGTCGGCTCGCCTATCTGATTCAAGATACAACACTCTGGATGAGTTGGCTTGGGTCCCTTAAAGTTGGCTCGGATTTCTATGTGCCAGAGTCAGCTCTCTTCTCCTCGAGTCAGCTCGGATGAATGTTTCAGTGATTTTCTCAATCTTTCTCCAGATTTCATCTGACAAGTCTTCAAGCTTCAAGATGTCTTCAATTCCAACAAGTTTCTAAGAAACTAAAAGCTTGAAACACATTTAGAAGTAACCCAATTTTATGATCTTTCTTAATTTTTCCTTTGTGTTCTTCTTTACAATATTCAATTACAACACAACTCAAAACAAGAAATGAAAATGTAGGAGTTGAGATTCGAACAAAGAATTCATCCTACAAAAACTTGTAAACCACTTGAAGAGTTGTTAGAAAAACAAATGCATGCACCCATGTTTGGTTATCATCAAAATCACTTATGGGGTCAACAGGCTTCATCCAAGTCCTTCATAGAGAACTAAGATGACAACCAGATCTTTATTCTTCGCAGTGCTGGGATGTCATTCCCGATTAAGAGAATGTCATCCACATACAACATAAGGAATACAATAACAGAACCATTAGTCCATTTGTAAATGCAAGGTTCTTCTTCATTCCTAATGAAGCCATATAACTTGATACACTTATCAAATCGCATGTTCCAAGTCCATGATGCTTTCTTCAGTCCATAGATAGACCTTTGAAGCTTGCACACCTTTGACTCGTCTGTGGATGTGAACCCTTCGGGTTGTATCATACATGCTTCTTCTTCCAGCTTACCATTCAGGAAAGTTGTTCGAACATCCATTTGCCATATTTCATTGTCAAAGTATGCCGCTAAAGCAAGCATGATCCAAATGGATTTGAGCATTTCCATAGGAGAGAATGTCTCGTCATAGTCAATACCATATTGTTGACGATACTCTTTGGCAACCAGACAGGTTTTATAGGTCTCTACCTGCTCATCTGCATCCCTCTTTCATTTGAAAATCCATTTGTACCCAATGGATTTTATTCCCTTAGGTGGATCAACTAATGTCCATACATTATTGATTTTCATGGATTCCATTTTGAATTTCATGGCTTCCAGCCATTTCTCAGAGTTGGACCTTTGCATCGCATCCATATAGGTGATCGGATCCTTATTGTTCTCATCAAGTTTAATGGGATCACCGTCCCGGACCAAGAAACTGTAGTATCTGTCCGGTCGACTCGGTACCCTACTGGATCTCCTTAATTGATGGGGGACGAATTTAAAATGATGAATGGAGAGTTTTAGCAATTTAACAGCAAGTAAATTTGAGTAATTAATTATCAAATAAATGATCTAAATTAATCCAAGAAAAGAATCTTCATAAGGAGACTAGTTGATCTAAATTACAATATCCGAAATGTAGATCTAGTTCAAAATAAAGATTAGGATCTTCATGGAAAGGAAACCATCACTACTAGGGCAAGTTAACCATCAAATGATCATATCTAATAAAGCTTAGGAAGAGATTTCCTACCAACAATGATGGCTAATTATGTGGTGAAAGAAGGAGCTCTCATCACTCAAGGATTGAGGTCTAAACCATAAGACTAGCACTCCCTACTTTTAGGACTCACCTTTGCCATGATCTTTGGCTTGGAGACCTTCATCTTGGACTTGAAGAATCAGAGAAAACCTACATCAAATCATAGATTAGGCATGGAAGGAGAATTCAAAATTGGAATCGAAACAAGAAGAAGAAGAAAGGGAAAACAAGGAAGTAGAAGTCGGCGCCTTCAAGGAATGATGCTTGGATCTTGGATCAAGCAAGGAGCACTCCATCTTTCAAACACTCAAGGGTATTCTACCCTTCAAACACTCATTTAAGAACCTCACACTCTCTTCTCAAACCTATCATCTAACTCTCAAACTCGAGAACTTATCACTCCAAACAAGAGAACATAGGGGAACTAAAACAAGAAAGATAACTTTCTTCATTTAATCCAAAGAAGAATGAATCATAGAATGAATACAAGAGAGGGCCTAGGACCCTATTTATAGGCTTTTAATGGAATTTCGTCCAAGGGGAGGGGATAAGGATGAGCTAAGGGGATAAGGATGAGCTAGCTAATTCTAGTTGGATCCAACAACTCTTGGTTAGGTGGTTCAACTAGAATTAGTTTTTTTACAACCATTTATGGATGGAATGTTACAACCAATTGACATGTGGCTCCTAGGTGGCAATGATGTGTCCTCCATTTGTTGATGTAGATCATGTGATGTGGCATCCCACTTGGCAAGTTAGTTAGAGGGTTGTTGGGGTAATAGAACATGGCTTCAATCTTCCCATAAAATTCTTGATGTGGTGTCCTTCCTCCTCCCCAAGAGGTGCTTGATGTGGTGTCGACCAATTAAGAAAAATGGGCTTCAAGTAGATGGCATCCAAGTGAGGGAAGTGGGCTTCAAATAGATGGCACCAAATGGGGAAAATGGGCATTGAAGAAGTGGCCTCATACCCTGCTTGATTCTAGGTTGAGTCGACTCATGAATCAGCTCAAGTATTTGCTGAAAGAGAAGATGGACAAAAACCCTTTATTAGATTTGTCTATTTTAACTGCAAAACAAAGTAAGTTAGTCCAAAAAAAACTTCTTGTTGATGTCCCCATCATTAATGGTTCTTGTATGGGCTTTGGGTGTGATCTAATCATAACCGATTCTATGTTGTCCCTTCAGTGTGTCGGTTCTTCTACTTGTTGAACTTCACTAAGTTCAATCTTAGCAGCTACAGTTCCTTCAACAAGGAACTCCTTTTTCAAAAAGATAATTCTAAGACTAACGAACAACTTTTATTCTTCAGCAAAATAGAAGTAATACCCCTTAGACTCTTTTGGATACCCAATAAATAGGCACTGGTCAGACCTAGGTCCAAGTTTATTCATTTCCAAATGTTTTACATAAGCCGGGCAACCCCAGACCCGAAGGTGTGAGAGTGTCAGCTTACGTCCAGTCCATATCTCATATGGGGTTTTGCTAATGAACTTACTCAGAGCCCTACTCAAAAGGTAACAGGCTGATTCCAGAGCATATCCCCAAAAGGATAGCGGTAGAGAAGCAAAGCCCATCATGGACCGAACCATGTCTAACAGGGTTCGATTCCTCCTTTCAGACACTCCATTTAACTGAGGTGTCCCTGGAGGTATCCACTAAGAGAGAATCCCATTCTCCTTGAGATCTGTTAGAAACTCACCGGAAAGATATTCATCACCTCAATCTGATCGAAGGGTTTTGATATACCTTCCAGTTTTTTTTTCTACTTCATTATGATATCATTTGAACATTTCAAATGATTCAGATTTATGTCTCATCAAGAAGACATAACCATACCTCGAAAGGTTGTCTGTAAATATAATGAAATAACTGTACCCATCTCTGGCACTAATATTCATGGGTTTGCATACATCAGTATGTACCAGACTTAGAATCTCTTTGGCTCATTCACCTTTTCTAGTAAAAGGTGATTTTATCATCTTTCCAAGAAGACAGAACTCACAGGTTGATAGTGAACCACTTTCACTAAACTCAAGAAGACCCTTGCTCTTCAACCTGTTTATCTTGTTCTTATTAATATGACCTAGCCTACAATGCCATAGGTATGCATCGCTGACATTATCTATCCTAGGATATTTGCCAGATATGTACACTACACTAACAGGTCATGATAGTACATAAATGCTATTGTTCATATATCTATTCATCACAATAGACCATTCCAAATGACTTTACAAATGTCATTCTTTATTGATAGTTCATAACCATACATGGCCAATTGGCCTATAGAAATGACATTCAAGATGAAACACGGACAATAATGACAATCATTCAAAATGATTGTACAAGATCTAAAAACTAGTTTGAGGACTCCCAATACTAGGACTGGAACTTGGCTTCCATTTCTCACGTTCAAGAATCTCTCACCGTCCTTGAATCTTCTACTAACTTGAAGTCCCTGCAAAGAATTACAAATATGAATTGGACTTTCTGTATCCAATACCTAGTTAGTAGTATCACAGATAGAGAAACTACAAGGTGTTATCATATAAATACCTTGTCCAGCATCGTCCTGCTGCTTTCTTTTCTTGGACCTGTTCGGGTTAAGGGATGCAATATAAAGAGGACTTTTCTTCTTCTAATGACCCTGCTTCTTACAGAAGAAGCACTCCACTTGGCTCTTATCAGCCTTCACCCTCTTGGCCTGACTGGGCTTAGAAGCATTCTGCACCTTTTTTCCTTTATTTTTCTTTTTTCCTTTCCTAAAGGAACGATGCCCTGCCAAAGATCCTTCCACTAGATTTACCATCCCTTTGTTCAATTGGTGGTCTTTCTCATAAGTTTGCAGTAACCCCAACAGGCCATGATAGTTAACTACAGGCTTATTCATTTTATAATGATTGAGAAAGTTTAGATGGGAAGAGGGCAGGGAATTCAGTATTACATCTTTCCCAAGTTGTTCATGCAAGGGACATCCAAGCTTGCCCAGGTGCTCAATCACCTCGATCATATACAATACATGATCAGTGACTGAGGCCCCATCATGCATCCACACATTGTAGATAGCACATGAGACCCTATACCTCTCAACATCATCTGGTATGCTGAAAGACTCCTTCAAACTTTGAAGGATTTTCTCCAGCTAGGCTTCTTCGAATTTGTGACTAAACTCATCATTCATTGCTACCAACATAATGCATCGGATAGTGATCCTGTTAGAGAGCCACTTCTAATAAGTGTCTCTGACTGAACCCCGAGAATTAGGAGTAGGAGTTTCATGTGCCGGATCTGATATCACATACAGGATCTGTTCATGCTCCATGACAATTCTGAAACTTCGATACTAGCTATCGAAGTTGGGACCCTTGAGCTTCTCGTTGTCAAGAAGAGACCGGAGCAACAAGTTGGAAGACATCTGAAAGGAAAACCAAAATTTATTAGTGTATATGAATTATTAACCTAAAGACATGGATTTTAGTCTAAAGGCCCTCCCACTATTTTGTTTAAACGGGTAGCCTCTACCTCCAATATGAGGAATCACTTTAATTCCTTAGTGGGTACTAAAATCCAATAGACAACACATGAGCCTGACTTTGGCCAGCTCACCCATGCACATCTAATGATAGGTTCTTCAACTGATTACTTCTCCAAGTAACTTCTAGTATTTAGGTTTTGCCCCAAGGTGCACTTCAATTGGCCTTTGGGCTTCCTATTAAAGGTTTCGATTAGGTCCAACCATTAACATGACAAAATTCAATACTTCTAACTAACGAATAGTCAAGCCTAACTTTGGCCAGCCCACTTGACCACCATTAAGAGAGTTACATTAAGACATCATATTAGGAATAGTAATTCCAATAGCCCGATGAACACCCAATCTTTGGATCTGCCAATGAACACCCAACTATTGGACCCATTACCATCCCTTAATGAAAGGTTAAGACTCGGTTATCCCCATAACTTCATCTTTTTATGGACTTAATAATTTAGAGGGTTTAATTTTTATTTGATAGAAGAAGAGATGAGAAGACATGGATCAACCTCCCACTGACCACATCAGTGAGCAAGGAGGGTTACACATAACTAATGATCCATGGGCACCTAAAATCAGTCAAGACTGATTAACCTTGGGTGACATGGATTAATATGAGTCAATGAGCTATCCAGTCAATTCTGATCGACCATATTGGCCAGGTAAGTGAGATCATGGGTTGGGTTTCGCCATTAACCGTCTTGCCTTAGACACCAACCGAGTTGTTGATGGGGAACGAAAATAAAATGATGAATGGAGAGTTTTAGCAAGTTAACTAGCAAGCAAACTTGAGTAATTAATTATCAAATGAATGGGTTAAATTAATCCAAGAAAAAAATTTTCATAAGGAGACTAGTTGATGTAATTTTTAAGTCCCGCAATGTAGATCTAGTTCAAAATAAGGATTAGGATCTTCATGGCAAGGAAAGCATCACTACTAGGATAAGTTAATCTTCAAATGATCAGATCCAATGAAGCTTAGGAAGAGTTTTCCTACCAACAATGATGGCTAATTATTTGGTGAAAGAAGGAGCTCTCATCACTCAAGGATTGAGGCCTAGAAGTCAAGATTGGCACTCTTTACTTTGAGAATCACCTTGGCCTTGATCCATGGCATGGAGACCTTCATCCTTGACCTAGGAACCTGAGAGAACTTGCAAAAAAATTTGGGATTAGACATGAAAGAAGAATTGGAGTTGGAATGGAAACAAAGAAAAAAAGGAAGAAGAAGAAAGTGGCTGGCAGCTTTGGACTTGGAGATTGATCATAGATCTATCAATGGGCATCCCATCCTTTACTCCTTGCAAAAGCACTCTTCACTCTCAAACTCAAACTTAAAAAACTCTCATTCTCTCTTGGATAAGGATCTACATACTCAAACTAGCTAGAAAACTTTCACTCCAAACAAGAACTCAAAAAAACTAGAATACAAGGAAACAATCCTTTCATTAATTCAAATCATAGCATAGAATGAATACAATGAAAGCCTAGGGGCCCTATTTATATGCTCCAATGCTAGGAATTTTGTCCAAGGGTGGAGAGGAGGGGATAAGGATGGCTTAGTTGGCTCCAACAATTTTTAGGTAAGTGGTTTTAACTAAAAACAAATTATTGGTTGAAAATTACAACCACTTGACATATGGCATTCTAGAAGGTCTTCATGTGGTTGTCAAATGCTGATGTGGAGGCCTAGGTGTCATTAGAGGTGGTGCCCCACATGTCACTTGTTGGAAGGTATCTTTATGTTCCCCATAAAAGTCTTGATATAGTATAATTTCTTCTTCCCCAAGGTTTCTTGATGAGGTGTCCCCCCGTGTGAAGATTTTGGCTTCAAGTCTTGGCTTGAATTGGACTTGAATTGCTTGAATTGGGCTTTAAAGAGGCGGCTTTCTATCATGCTTTGATCTTGAGTCAACTCATGAAAAATTATCTTCTTCCATGTGTTGACTCATGAGTATGCTTTAAGAAAATTTGGGACTTGTTTCATGGCTCAAGATTTTATTAACTATAGCTGCAAAAACAAAGTTAGTTAATCAGAGTATATATTCTTATTATTGATGTCCCCATCAGTTGGCCAGGTAATAGGTAGCCCCAAAGAACCAAGATCAAACTGCCAAACTTATCTTGGACACCAATTGGTTCATCAGACTCGATTAGACTAGCCTAAAGACTCGGACTGACCACTAAGCCATAAATTAGGTCCATTTAGATCATAGACTAATCAATCTAACTATTAGAGAGATCTATAAAGAAAAAATCCTAACTTAATATTTGATTAGATTAGTTCTCTATTTAGTCCAATGCATCTAAACTTAGGTCTACCCAATTAAAGACCTAATAGAAGCTAACCCACGACCCTTAAGGCTTATTGAAATGACTTAAAATCTTTGAATCATATTCCTAGAGTTCTTTGTCATTCAAGGTAACTTAATTCTTAATTAAGTTCAATAGCCTTAATGAATCGAAACAATTTTAATTAATAATGTAAAACAATTTTATAATGAATCAAAATTTGAATTCACTATTTTTTAGCATTCTCATGTCAAGTGTCGACTCACCAGAGACAAGTGTCGATACTAGATGTCGACACTTGGGTCCACTCATGGCCCGAGATGAAAGAAAGCAGAATGCCATGTTTTCTGGCATGCGCTCATGAGTCCACACCTTCAAGGCAAAGTGTCGACTCACGAGCCCAAGTATCGATACTTCCTGGTCAAGTGTCAACACTTTATCCTTCATGAGTCAACTCTGTTGGGTTCGTTAACCAGTGCGGAAGCGTGGATTTCAAAAATTTATGAAACCAGGTCCGAACCCTAATCCCAAATCTCCTTATTAGCAATTAAAAACTATGACTGCATGCATGTCCAAATTTAAACATTGTTTAAATACTAACCTCAGATTGCTATTACCAGTCTGATGCAGAAATGAACTCCAAATTGAGTAGTCTCTTGAACACACCAGGCATCCACTTGTCCGCCCTCTGATGGTGATCCACACGGGCAGATGATCAAGACATTGACTCCTTAATTGGGTTCCTTCCAATCAAGTTCTACCCCAAGAACTTGATATATGGGCTATTGGCTAGAACTCCTCTAGCCAAACTGGGACTAAACCTTCTCTCTTACCCTTCTCCTTGTCTTCTAGCAACTTTGGCCCCTTAAGACACTCTTGTCTTAAGAATAAGCCCTTGTCCTAAAATGAGACAAGGCTTGTCTAGGAGGGAGAAGAAAATTAAGACAAGATTGTCTTAATGTAAGAAAGAAAGGAGAGGCGCCTTCTTCCTTTACCGTCGGAGAGTTTCTCTCTGACTCTCCTTCTATTCTGAGATTCGACAGAGCCAAGGCTCTGTAAAGGAATCAAAGAGGAAAGAGAGGAGGGGGAAACAATCTTCTGGAGAGGGAGAGGGAAAATAGAAGCAAGGCTTCGCTGTAGAAAATCTGGAATAGTTTTTCTTCTTCCTTTTTTTTTATTTTTTTATGGTGAAGTCTTCTCCTTAAATAGGCGACAGAGAGGCACCTACCCATCTGTAATCACCCTCTCACGCCCCTCTCTCCCTTCTCACGTCCTTTCCCTTCATCTTACGGCCCTTGAATTAATCTCACGGCCTTTGGGATGGGAAGACGCAAGAAAGAGTCACGAAAAAACATGGAAGGGCGCGCGCAGAATAGAAGAGTCGCGCCCCTTCGGTGTTTTCTTTTTTTTCTTTCACGGTAATCCCATTTTTTGAAGAGTCCACGCCTAGGTGGACTCTCTTCCATGCCCCTTCAGCCAAAACGCCGATCCCCTTTTCTTTTCTCACACAAAAACGCCCCTTGGAGAGAGTCCACGCGCGCGTGGACTCTTCTCCTTGTGCGCGCGTGTGGGAAGAGAGGGGAAGGGCTTAGGCGATGTGGAAAAGGGTTTAGCCTCTTAGGTTAGCCCAATTGCTAGCCTACTATTAGCCCAATGTCTTGAATCTTCAATTAGATTCAAACCGGAATGAATTTGGATCTAAAAAGACCAAATCGGAACCCTAACTCGAATCCGATTCAAGTAGAAGCCATGGTTTGCAACACATGCTAGTGTGTTCATCTGCAAACGAGATTTAATTCCAAATTAAATCCTTGATTATCTATCCTAAGTGTGTGACCCATTGGGTTCCATACCTAGCCAGCAGTGGGTCCGAGTGCAAGTTGACCTAATTTGATCAGAACTCATTCTAATCGATTTAGGTCAAATCGAGCTAACTCGAGTTAGTCAATTAGGACTCCTCCTAATTAGTGATCCAATTAAACCATTTAATTTGATCAACCCACAAGACAAGATTGATTTCTAGCAACGTGTCATGTCTACCCGGAAGATATGGAAATTCTGGTGAAATTCCAAAACTACCCTTCAGTGGAAAGTTCCCGTACAATTCGATCATTCAATCATCTTGCATCCCGAATATAACTATGGATATGGAAACATGTCAAAACCAGCTTATACTCATTCCCAGCTCAGTCATACACTAATGATTCAATTAATTCGATATTAGAAATCATTTCTAATATCTGTACTTTGATCAAAGATTTCCTGAATCATCATCTGACCTAATTTGGCTGGATGCAATCTCCTCCTACTAGGAGTGATCAATTCCTTGTTGACCTACTCATTACCTTCATATACAATTCACCATACCCAGCATCAACCTCGTGCATGACCCAGTGTCATGATTGAGATTGAACCAAAGCATGGGTTCATGTACATAAGGTACTATGGCAGTCTCAGGTCATAGGACTACTTGTACAACTCCCACTATGAGAAACATCTATTGACATGCAGCTAAGGCTCCATTAGATGTTCTCAAACTGGATCTATTCAGTGAACTCATTCGCTAATGAGCACCCACATCCTTGTATTAGTGTCCCACACAAGTGACTGTGAGAGCAGTCACCCTTTTCAGCATACATAGGATGTGCTAGTCTAACCGGAAACCCTGATCCCCAACTCAGGGTTCCTATGACTAGGAATATTCTAGATTAGGGTTTTAAGGCCTTAGATCTCACTGGTATGATTTCATCATAGCCCTAGGACCATAGCCCTAATCTATGGGGTTCATCATATAATGACACAGCGAATGATGAAAAAATATTGCCTTTATTAACTTGTCAATTTACAATGGTCTGGGAGATACAAATATTGGCTTATAGGGCATAATCCTTTCAAACTCAAGGGTCGACTCAAGGCCGGTCACAGGGCAAAAAATAGTGATTTCAAATCCAAAGTTTCTCCAAACTTTTATCAAAGCCGATCAAAATGAAACTATTAGATCTCATCTAAATTTGTTTTATGATCATAACAATCCAAATTTGATTAAAACACTTTTAATCTACATTCTCTTTACCTTTCTTCTTCATGAGTCAAATCACAAGTGGCACCCCTACAAGCTATAGGAGATCCCATTGTATGGGAAGAGAGGGTCTTGCAGCCTTACTTCTATCCTATGACTGAATGCCATGGTGACGCACTCAATCCAAGTACTTTGAAAGAGAAAACTATGATGTTAAAGTATGCTAGCATTATTATACTATGAAGAACCTGGCTCTGATACCATTGTTAGTGAAAATATAGGCAGGCAAGCATGCACGACAGAAAGATATTTTAAAACTATTTTAAAATAAGCACAGTGGAAGGCTTGGTAGATCGATCAAAATGATCTACCAAACTGCCTGCAATAGGACCTAGTATGATAATGTAGCATGCAATAAACATCATAAGCAAGCAAAGAACCAAAGATATAAAGATACCTTACCATTATACCTTTGAAGGATGTTGTGGAAAAAGCCCTCGAGCCACACACGTGTCTAGCCTCTACGGGTAGTTCACATCGGGGCTCGACTCTGATCAACTCCCTCGGAGTGCTAGCTCCTTAGGATCCTTGAGGCCTATCTTCTTCTTCTTGGAAGATGAAAAGAAAAGGTAGAACCCTTCCTAACTGGCCCTCTTCCCAAGACCTAGCTTGAGTGCTAGGTATTCACACACCCAATACCCTAGTTCTCACAAGCCCTTTTTCTCTTCCCTCTCAGAATCTCAATAGCAAGAAAACTTTTCAACAAGAAAATGGTTTCATCTCGCTTGGCAATCCTAAAACAACCCTTATTTATAGAGACAGCCATGAGAAGGAGAATGAGGAAAGAGGAGTGATTGGAGGAGAAGGTTGAGGGCTATACCAAATAGGTTCCAAGCTTAAATGGCAAGAATGACCATCATTCCATGAAAGCTTGGAGCCAAAACCAGTCAGATTTCAAATTTTGAATTCAAAATTCAAAGTCAAAACCTTCCCAGAAATCTTCTTAGAATTTTTGTTCATCACATCCAAGTGTCGACACTTGGAACATGGTCAATCACATTGACCTTCAATGATGGCAAACGATTCTCAATCGTCGATCAGCCTTTAGATCAGATAGAAACCCCTATAGTGTGTGACCTCATAGGTTTGAACACTAAGCCGATAGTACTAGAACACTTTTAGTATCAGTCAAAGTTCTCATCTAGCAATGATACCCGATGTCCGGATAGGTCGAAGATTGTAGAGCAACTTTCCAGAACCTCTGGTATATAGTTACTACATAATTCATCCCTTTAACCTCATAATGTTCAGGATGACCTAGGGTTTGACTATCAATCCTAATTTGGTTCATCCAGATCGTGTCTCAACCTTACAAGTTCTGTGACTCCTCACAAGAATTATCCTAGCCAAGGTTTTGCTAAATTAAGATGTAGCAAGTCATTCACTCCAAACTATTTGGAGGGGTCAATTCCATCTTGATCCACCACCGCTCCACAAGTACTTGACTGTACCAAAAAATTTTTCATCACTAGATTAGAATCCAGGTAGTCCGGCACCAAAGTACAGTGAGTTGTTTGTAAGCTACCATAGTGACCTCAGGTCTGAGGGATATATATACCCATATCCCTTAACAAGCAACCCTTTGGTAAAAGGGAGCTCTGCAGATGGTCACATTCAGTGAGATGTCACACATTTCACTTGTATATCACATCAGTGTCACCATACTCCTTTGTCAAGAGATCAACCAACCAATGTGAGATAAACAACCTATACTTGATACATCGTCATCTTATAACAATGTATCCTTTGGTTGGGAACCAGTTTAAGAACTACTTGATATATCCTCTCTATATCAAATATAATGTAGTTCTAAGGACTTCATCATACAAGAGTTCTTTTTAGGAAAATGCACATGTGATGAACATCCAAAAGAATAACTTTTATTCATTAAAAATTTATATACAATTATAAATAGTACAACCATCTACAGCCTAGACGATTGACTTTGGGATACAATTTTCAATAAGGACTTGTCTTGGGCCAATAACAAACTGATTAGGACACCTCACATGATTGGGTTTCCTAATTGGTTATAACCAATCAACTGGCTAACCTCTTAACCAATTAACAAACCTGGACTCAACCGCATAACCCAATTGGGTTATGTTACACTTTCTCAAAAAACTCCTCCCAACAAATCAATATGAGAAAACCCTCAACCCTGGGTCAAGCCCCCTGGCCCAACATGACTTTAACAAGAGAACTTTTGTTATTAAAGAATCTATGCATGTTGTTTTTGATGAATCTAATGATCAATCTTTTAGAAAAGATATTCTTGATGATAAAATAGGTATTCAAAGGATGAAGAAATTGACTCTAAATGATGCACACTCCAAGGACCTTAAAGAAGATCAAAACAAGGGAAAGAAAAAGAAGAAAGACCTTTGTCAAGACCTAATAATCTATCTAAAGAGTGGATGTATACTCAAAGACATCCTAAAGAGCTAACCATAGATGATCCATCAAAAGGGGTAAGAACTCGATCCTTTCTTAGAAATATATGTGACCACTTAGCTTTGTATCTTAAATTGAACCTAAAAGTATTGAAGAAGCAGAAAAAGATCCTAATTGGATTAATGTCATACAAGAAGAATTAAACCAATTTGAAAGAAATAAAATTTAGACTTTAGTAGAAAGACTGTCTAATATATCAATAATTAGAATTAAATGGGTATTTAGAAATAAATTAGATGAAAATAAAGTTATAACAAGAAACACAACTAAATTTGTATCTAAAGGATATAATCAAGAAAAAAAATTGATTTTGATGAAACTTTTGCTCCTTTTATTAGATTAGAGGCAATTAGATTGTCACTTGTATTTGCTATTTCATGGATTTTAAACTATTTTAAATAAATTTTAAATGTGCCTTTAAATTGGATATATAGAAGAAGAAGTTTATGTGGAACAACCACTAGATTTTGAAGATCATACCTATTCTAATCATTTAAACTTTATAAAGCTTTTTATGGTTTAAAACAAGTCCCACGTACATGGTATGATAGGTTAAGTAAATTCTTACTTGAAAATAATTTTATAGGAGGTAATGTAGATACCACCCTATTTTTGAAAAGAATGAATGATAACTTATTAGTAGTATAAATTTATGTTGATGATAACTTATTAGTAGTATAAATTTATGTTGATGACATTATATTTAGTACCACTAATAAAGTTCTTTGTCAAGAGTTTACCAGGCTAATATAGGGGGAGTTCAAGAAGATCATGATGGGAGAGCTAAACTTCTTTCTCGGACTTCAAATCAAGCAAACTAAAGACATAATCTTCATCAACCAAGTTAAGTACACTAAAAAGATAATAAAGAAGTTTGGGATGAAGACAACTAAAGCACTTGGTATACCTATAAGTCCCTCTTGTAAGCTTGACAAGGATGAGAATGGTAAAAGTATCGATCAAAAAATATAGATGTATTATTGGCTCTTTACTATATCTCACTGCTACTAGGACAAATATTATATTTTGTATTTGCATGTATACTAGATATCAATCAAATCCTAAGGAATCATATTTATTAGCTATTAAACACATACTTGATATCTATCTGGCACTTTTGATATTATCTTATGGTACTCTAGACAATCTGCAATTGAGCTTATTGTATATTTTGATGCTGATTTTACTGGATATAAGTTAGATAGAAAAGCACTAGTGAAACCTGACAATTTCTAAAATTTAATTTAATTTCATGATTTAGCAAGAAATAAAATTTGATTGCTCTATCTACGGTCGAGATCGAGTATGTGGCAGCTATAAGTTATTGTGCTCAAATCCTATGGATTAAACAACAACTCGAAGATTTTAGCATTAAATTAAACAAAAAATCTATATGATGTGATAATATAAGTACAGTCAATTTAACTAAAAATCATGTTCAACATTCAAAAAGTAAATACAATAAGATAAGACATCACTTCACAAGAGATCATGTACAAAATGGTAATTTATTGCTTGATTTTGTGTATATTGATAGATAATTAGTTGATATCTTTATGAAGCCCTTTAGTGAAGATAGATTTTGCATGATTAGAAGAGAATTTGGAGTGATAGACCCATTCAAATGGAACCTTTATATTCTCTCTAGTTTAGTCCTTTGCAACCTCATTTTAATTGAAAACTTATCTCTTTGGATCTCCATAAATTTCCTAACATCATCTACAAAACTCCCTTTAATTCCTTTTTCCAAAAAAAATTTAGAATTTTTTAAAGAGCCCAAGTGTCGACACTTGGATTTTGCCAAGTGTTGACTCACCAAAGTGTCAACACTTGGACAAAATGCAAGTGTCAACTCATCGACAGAAGCCTGCTTTAAAATAGGCATGACCGAAACCTATTTTTCACATTGCTTTTCCATTTCTCTTTTCCATTTCTTTCCAAAAACCCTACTTTGCCCTTCTATAGTTATATCTGAGATCTTGACCTTTTGATTTTGGGATTGATCATATCATTCGATCAGTTTTGTGGGATAGGGCTGTTGAAACAAGTAGTTCATCGAGCCAAAAGGGCTAGATGGGGTGATTCACGAGGACATGAGCAATGATCTAAGGCCCATCATGACTAAGAGGAGTGAAGGGACTTACCCTCGTCCACCCCCTTCACCGACATCTAAGAGGATGTTTGGGATGGCCATCATGAGTAGTAAGAAAATCGACTTTGGTTATTTTGACCAAGAGGGATTCCCCATTGGCAAGTGGATTAGAGTTACGGGATGTGAGAGTTTTTGTTCGATGTCTAAGGGATATTATCCACATCTCATCCATGAGTTTTATGGCTTTATGGCACGAGGAGGAGATGATGGATTATAGAGGTGAGAGGGATCCAGATCCTCATGACTACATAGATACTAGGGAGAGTTTGGAGATCCTTGTCAAAGGAATGACTGCTGACAGCTTAGGTGATAGAGTGGTAGGGTTTAGGTGCATCCTAGAGTGAGAGGATGTACATGGCATATCCACTATGGTTACCAACCAGCTCTCAATCGAGATGTGATTGCTTCATCACATTACTGCATGCATTCTCATACTGAAGACTGGTCAGTTTGACTTTATAATAGATGATAGACCGTGATGTTATTATTAAGGCACCGTGTCTATCAGTTTAAATTAACCGACCTCTAATAAATCAAAAATAGGTAGATAGCAGCAAGTCGGGTTGAATCCACAGAGAAGGTTGTGCTTGGGATAGTTTGAAATCTTTGATTTTTATAAAATAAAGAAAAGTAATTTGAAGTCCGAAAAAAAATAAAAGTATGAAAGAAAATCAAAACTTGGTACGTTCTATCTGTTAGCTAGATCTTAGCATCTACTTGCGAGAAAGTAACATGCAATAATTTAAATGAAAATAATTTTTCATTAATTAAAATAAGAATCTACAAAATATTAAAAATAATAATTAAATATCTAAGAAAGCGGAATAAAGTGTCTAGAGTCGATTGGTACAGCCTCGTCGAGAAGTCCGTTGATGTCACATCCCCTTCTTCCATCGTACTCCATGGAGTGAACTGGGCTTCCACTTCTTCTTCCTTCTTAAATCTTGATCTAGAGATCGGCGTAGGCGAAGAAATGGCATAGATAGCATAGCTTCTCCTCTAAGAAGTCTCACTCTTAAAGGGCCAACCTGTAATCCAAATCTAGACCTTCTATCATGTACCATACTTTTCTTTCCAAGATGCTCTCTTATGTAATCTAGGGGTCCTTTAAATAGAGCTCATTGAGGGCTTCATCTTGGTCAAATTTGTACTCAATTGGGTTCCAAATCAGTAATATATCGTGAGGAGAATTCTACGCCATTCATTGTATGGCATGATGTGGTGATCGAAGCTAACTTCTTTCTCTAGCACACAGAGTCCGAGAGGGACTTTGCTGGGTCTCCGAATCTCGAATCCCTGGGTCTCCCACTTGGACTAGAATTTCTCTCCATGGGCGATGATGAGAGGCGGTGTGAGGTGGCGAACATGGTGGCCAGCAGTGGTGGCGGATAGTGATGATGGCTGAGCAATAGGAGGACCGTGAAACAACCATGATAGTGGCCATGACCGGGGCTTGGAAGAAGGTGGCCATGGCTTCTCTGGTGAGTAGATGGTGGTGCTCGGACATTGGTCATGGAGTGACCATGGACAGGCAACGGTGACCAGTAGGGGTTGAAGACGATGGTTACGGCACTAGGCGGTAGTGGATCGGGTTGAGGGAAGGCTGAGATGGTGACTCGGATGGCTTCTTCGGCAGGCAAAGAGGGAGGGCGGTGGCTCGGAGTGGTGGGATGGTAGCGATGACAGTGAAATGGTAGCAAGCAGTGAAAGATGACAGAGAAGAGAGGGGAATGGTGGTCGGCAGGCAAAAAAAGGGTCTCCGATGAGCCTCTGGCCATGACAGCACTCTCGACGGCACGAGCAACGATCGGGGACACCTCCGATGGCCGGACGGCATTAAACGACACCAGCAGTCCATGGGAATGCATCATCGACTGGCAGTAATGGTTGCCGATGGACCGCAGGCTATTTCGTGAACCGCTTGACAAATCCATAGTGGACCAGTCACTTCAAAAATTGTGTAATTCTTTAATAAATCTTCAAAATTAGATTTCGGGCCCATTTGAACTCTGATTTGAGTGCAGTTTGAACCGTTGAACTCCAAAAATTGAGATCTTTGTAATGATAGTCTTCTTTCCTAAAAATGATATATAAAATATTAATTAAATATAAATAAAGATAGTTTAATTATTAAATTTATATTTTTATATGTTTATAAAATATAATTATTAATAGAGCGGGAGTTGATGCTCATGACTGTCCTAGCATGGAGGATATCAGTCAACCTCTTTGGGGTCATGGAACATCAAATGTAAGAGATAGTGACCAGCAGGTGTTTATGCTTACCTTGTGGGATGGGGCTTTTTAGAGTGTTCCATGCTTTTGGTATTTCACTTGAGGCTAAGGCCTTCAAGGAGATCTTACACATGGACATGTATGTTGATCAATCCCCGTATTGCATGGGAGACTAGAAGGCCAGAGGTAGATGGATCAAGAGAGGATCAGGGTAGGAGACAGTTCCTGATTTTAAGGATGAGATTCGAGCAGCTGGGGATGGAACATCTGAGTTGTCACCTGATGATGAGCGACCTAAGCTAGCTACACCCCTTTAGCTCCTATGGATATGGAGATAGCTTAGCTAATGCCATGGACTACCACTGCACCTCCTCCAAGAGCATAGATAGATGATATAAAAGAGAGGGTCAAATCCATTATTGGTGTGGTTAGAGAGGATGTTCATATACTTTCTATCAGAGTTGATCGGATCTAAACAGAGATGCATCTCCTCAAGACTCATATAGATGATGCTTTGGGATAGCTCAAAGAGAGGATGGAGACTAGTTTTATGGAGATCCTAGCTACTATTCATCATCTAGCTCTAGCTCTAGTAGGTCAGTCTAATCCTCCACCGGATTCTCCACCATCTCTACCATTTGCGGATCATTCCTCACCAACAACTGATCCTCCAACTCTAGTAGATTCTCCAGCTCCAGTAGATCCTCTAGTGCTAGTAGCTATAGGCGATTCTGATCTTTCACCATCTCACTCCAAATACCAGATTCTGATTGATCATTCCTTCAGGACTCAGACCACTAGGACTTAGACCATTAGGGCCTTAGGATCTTGTACTCCAAGCTCTCATCTGGTCCATCTTGTAGGACCAGAAGCATGACTCACCAGACTCGTAGGTCTATTGCTTCTAGGATTATAGCATTCATAGTCTTAGAATTTTTATCTGATGAGGAGTAGCCTTATAGATGTTGTCCTTTCTTATGATTGCATCTTGCTTTTGATTTCCATGATGAGGAGTAGCATCAGTTTTGTTTTGAAACTATCTCTCTCTATATATATATCTCATATTGGTATCTTAATCTTGGACTTCTATATGAATGAAAGTTTCTTTCTCCCCAATGATTGCTATGGTACTTCATTATCATGTGATCTGATACTTTTTGTAATGATCCTCACCATACATATAAACAGGGAAATATTATGAAAAGGAAAAAGTCAAAGTGTATGATGACATTATCTATTTAAATTTTTATTTGCTTTGATGCTGTATATGATAACATTACACTGCTTGATTGTATGATAACAAAAAGGGGGAGTAGAAATATTGGGTATATAAGCAAATAAAGGTGAATTATGTATTTACATAAGAAAGGGGGAGAAAAATTAAAATTTTTGAATATTTACATGAAAAAGGGGAAGAAAAATTGAAAATTTTAAACTTAATCTTCATCATTTATCTTTTACTTCTTCTCTGATACACTTCTAGCACTTCTTGATATATTATGATTCATATTGAAATATTATGCATATATATTGATACAGTGCTGATACATAGGTAAATTGCTTGAAATATTAATATTTAAGAGGTTGTTCATGAACTTAACGCATTAATGCCTCGATACATAAGTTCATACTCTGATACTTCAGCTAATAATAATCAATTATATTCTAATACTCTTATACCTTGATAATTTTAAGGAACTCTTCTAGTAAAACACTTTAATACTTAAAGAATTTAAAAATCAAATCTTATTATGGTACCAACATTCATAATTAGGATCCATACACTTTGATACTTTAAGCTTTTATGTATATATTCAAAGTTTTATCATTATCAAAAAAGGAGAGATTATTGGTTATAGCCTTGATTTTGATGAATAACAAAATGTTTGAGTATATATGAGATACTAATTATTTGTTAGAGTTATGAGATAAATATTTTAGGTACCCTTCAAACTTATGATGATTGATGTGATATGGTATGATACATCTGCTGACGTGGAGTATGCAGGCGGCCACATTGCTGAAGGACCTGCCACCTAGGCATGATGGCTAGGTAAAGATCCAAGATGAGCCCTCTTGTCGAGGTCAACTCCCAGCCGAGCCAAGCTCAAAAGGCAAGCCCTCTAGCTGAGGTCAGCTCCCGGTAGGGGTCAAGCCCGTGCCTCAAAGATGAGCACTCCTACCGAGGTCAGCTCCTAGCCAAGTTGAGCTCATAAGGCGAGCCCTTCGGCTGAGGTCAACTCCCAATAGGGGTCGAGCCCGTGCCTCCAAGACAAGCCCTCCTATCATGGACAGCTCCCAGCCGGGCTAAGCTCACAAGGCGAGCCCTCCAATTGAGGTCAGCTCCCGGTAGGGGTCGAGCCCATGCCTCCAAGACAAGCCCTCCTGCCGAGGTCAGCTCCCAGCCAGGCCAAGCTCATAAGGCGAGCCCTTTGGCTGAGGTCAACTCCTGGTAGGAGTCGAGCCCGTACATCCAAGAGCCAGGTCTCCGAAGCAGGGCTTCACCCCCCACCCAGTGGGAGCCAAGGTTCCTGCCAGCGATATAAGGAGAGGAAACCAGTAGAAGATTCAGAATCATGGAAGAACCTGATTATTCACAGCCCCTGGAGGGTGACGCATGCCCTGCCATAAATGCAGGCCATGCGATGCACCCCGCACATGGCCTGCACGATGCAAGCTCCACCAAGCTCCCTGTACTGTAACATGTCGCCATGTCAAAGACCGCATGACTGGAAGACCATGACCTCTATGACAGGAAGCCTGCCCCTTTCCAAGAAAAGTATTCCATTAAGGCCTCGAGCCCTGCAACACTCTGATGGTCCCCACTAAAATGGAAATGCTCAGGGTGGAAGGCTCTCCCCTCAAGAATCAACTCAATAGGGAGGCGACAGCGAATAACTGAAAGCCCCATACCTTGTATGGGCCACCCCATCTATATAAGATCAATCAGGGAGGTAAGTAAAGAAGGTAAGCCAGAGACACGCTCTCGTGCTTTTCCATTGTCTTCCTTCATAGAATTCATCTTATTCTCTTATTCTCTTTCACCCTCTCGATGAGGAGAGTCCCCCAAGCTCTCTGCCATAGAGATTATGTTCCCCTTGATCATCCTACTGACTTGATTATCAGAGTGTCCCCGTTGAAATTCCTGGAATGGGTCTCTATTTTGTAGGGCCTCCAGATAAGGGAGCCAGTCGAGAAGAGAGAGAGTGAGCACCTAGCAAGAGCTCGATGCATCAGAGCTACGGGCCACGATGATCTTAGCAACAACAGATTGGCATACCAGGTATGGGGGTGAGCATCGAAAACTAACTAGTTAGATACCAGGTCCCCCCGCAGCGAGAAAGACATCCATGGAAAACCATGGCCCGATGTTGACCACACGAGCACATGAAGCCTCCGTCGACCAGGCGAAGGATCCCTCTCATCGTGGTGATCAGTGCCCGGAGAAGGAGCTCCCTGCTCCACCACCATTGCCTTCGGCAGACCCCCAGATCGCTGCACTAGCTCAGTCGGTCCATGCCTTAGCTATGATGGTGCATCAGCTCCACCAAAAGCACTGATCCTTGGAAACTCGACAACAACTAGGGACTCCGATGGCCCACATCGCCATCCCCATACCAGCCTACAATCATTTCGGGAGGGACCCCTGCATGTGGTATCCCACCCCCGGGAGGCCCACCAAGTGAATGGAAAGTAGCTACAGCATGATCTGACCGGCCGGGAAGCCGCTCCCCAGTCTCGGACCACTATGCGCCCTCACACCAACAGTGTCGGTGTGGCTAGGAACTCAAACGAGAGTTCCTCTATTATCCAAGTGGCTTTCCAAGAGGGGGGTGATGGGGAACTAATATGCATGCAATTTTATTTTGTATGTTTTACATGTTGAGTTAGGTGATTAATTCCCAAATTTCAGATCAAAATTATTTGAAGGGAATTTTGTATGAATTTTTGAAGATCAGCATGCAGATTAGGACCTAGAAAAGTAGCAAAGAAGGACCGCCGGGGCTGAGAAGCCTCGGTTAGGGCAAGTTCTCCTACAATAAAACTATTGGAGGTAGAGGGGTGTACCTGACAACGTCTGTGAAGATTGCAGCGAAGGGGTCTCTCGTTCCTCGATGGATGCGGCCTGGAAAACCGAGCCAAAGACCCGCAGATACCCGGCCTTCTGCTCGATGATCCGATTGAGGCTTGGCTGGAGTCGTTGGATTCGTAGGAACTCAGGGACCTGCAAACGACTTGTTAGGGGTTAGAAAGCTCACAAAGGAACAAGAAAACAAAGTAAAAACAGCAAGGGAAGGCTTCTTTTGGAGTGGGCGTCCAAGGATTGGAGGGTTTGTTGGCAATAGGAAGATGATTGCAAACACTGGGAAGAAGAACTCTTACAAATCCCTTTATGCACACAGCAGGGTATCACACCACTCAATAGAAGAACTCAAGGTTTTCATTCATCAAAAATTCTCCTCATACAAGAGGCTAGGGTCCCTTAAATAGACCCTTAACCTTGGGCTCCAAGTAAGGGTACATAAGTCTTTACATAAGAATCATTTTCCCTCTCAAACCCTAGCTAGAAAATAAGGAAATATTAGGTAGAAAAATCCCTAAAAATTCTCTTGACTTGGTCAACACTCCAAGGACGCCTAGGGGGGCGTGTTGGGCTTCTAGGAGCAGCAAGGGGCTGGCCCAAAGGGGCTCGGGTGCATGGGTTTGGGCCTTTGGAAGCTGTGGTGGCCTGGTAGCCAGGTAGCAGGAATATTCCCTGGTATCTTGCTTCTTAGGGTCTTGGGCTTGGCACTTGGGCTTGATTTCTTTGGGCTAGGATGTAGATGAACCTCTAAAATCATGGATGCCTTGGTATATGAATATATTTTGGCATCTGGAAGGGAATCTGGGCATCTGGAGGGCATCTGCAAGAAATCAGGGTTTTCTGAATTTTCCTCCTAGGGTCTTCAAATCTTCAAGCTGGGTTGGACTTGGGCTATACTTCCATGTCTTCAATCTAGTTGGACTTGGTCTTCACTTGTATGATATAGTCTTGAGTCTTCAGTATGCTTGGACAGGACTCAAAAAAATAAAATTAGCTCAACATGAGCTGACTAGCAATGGACTGAACTAGCTCAACATGAGCTGACTAGTACAGAACTGAAATAACAACTAAAAATACTCAAATAAAAACTAAAATAGACTCAGATGAGCTAAGCTCTTATTATAGATGGACTCATAATTTATTGATCAATTTACAGAGGGTTGAAAAAGCCTCTGTCTTATTCTGGTGCCTCCGGTGTCCCCACCAGGGGGTGAATTAGGATTATAAAAACTTTAGCAAGTATGTGCAATTTAAAAACCTTTTAGTATTGTGCTGAACAATGCAATACGAAAGCAAGTAAATAAATGCAATGAAGTTAAACAAGCACAATCACAAACACAAGAAATTTAGAGTGGTTCGGAGCAACCCGCTACTACATCCACTACCCAAGCACCACTTGGGATTTCTACTATATCCCCCACCGGAATACAGTCAGATTGTTTTAACAAGCTCACAATCCAAACCTCTACACTTTGGTTTTACCAAGATCACCAAAGAAAAGCCATACTTGGTGTTAACATGGGCTAACCATGAACTTAAATCCCTTTGATTTTTAGAATCGGGCTCACCAAGGAAAACCCAAACTTAGGTTTTAATAGGATTACCTAAAAACCTTTAAAACACTCTCAAGACACATCTCCTTGCTGTTCTTAAAGAAAAGACAAGATATAACAAATGTAAATTTGCAACTTTACAGCAAACCAAACTTGTTTGAGTGTTGCTGATGAAGATCAAATCGAAGCCTAGCTTTAAATGCTCTTGAATGCTCTTCAAGCTGCTTCTTTACTTCTTCAAAAGATTGGATTCAAGAATGAAAGTTAGTTGGTGAAGCTTTGAATCCTTTCTTGAATGCTTTTGAAGTGGGTTGGTGAAAGACTTGAAAACTCCTTAACTTCCAAAGAACAATCAATGAATAATCTATCAAAAAATATTTAAGCCATCATAAATACTCCCTTTTATAGTCTTCAATCAAAACTAGCCATTGTAGGGCCTAGGAAACTGAAATAGAGCCATTGGAGGGCTTTTGGAATTCAAAAATGAGATTCTACAACTAGCCGTTAGACTGCAAAAACCCGTCACTCGAGTCGGCTTGAGAAGCATTGTCGGCTCGAAGTATCAGACAACCCAAATAAAAGTTCTGGGTGAGTCGGCACTTCTGGGTTGAGCCGGCTTGAACTCTTAGTCAATGGAAAACAAATTCTACAGGAGTCAGCTCTTCAAGATTGAGTCGGCTCGAAGTCACAGTCACCAATAACATAAACTTTGGATGAGTCGGCTCTTCTGGGCTTGAGTTGGCTCAAGGTCTCAAAGACAAAAAACATAAGTTCTTCATCGAGTCGGCTCTTAAGGATCGAGTCGGCTTGAACTTCTGAAACTCTAAAATTTTTTATGCTGTGCCAGAATAAGAGTCAGCTCTTGGTCCATGAGTCGGCTCTTGTAAAAAATTCATTTTATGCTTCAAACTTCTCCAAACTTCTTCAATTCAAGATTCCAACAAGAGCAAGTCCATCACAAAGCTTCAAAGAGCTTACCAAACATGTCTAACCTACTTGCACTCATTTTTACTAATTTAGAGCCTTTTTTACAAGATTACATGAATGAAAAATTAGGGCTTTACAACTTGAAGTGCACATGAGTTCATACAATGTTGGAATACATCTCAACTAGATAGAAAACCAACTGATATAAAGATACCTACTTTCCTGCAACATTTCTTGAGTAATTGAAAAAATTAGTAAAGCATACATGCTCCAATATTTTATAATCATCAAAATCATTCCAGGGGTTAACAATCTCCTTCTTATTGATAATGACAATACACTGGGCATGAAAAGATTTAAAATACTTTACAATTACCTATAATGATATATGTTGCTGCCTAGATCACCATGGCCAGCAGCTTCTTACGTGGCCCGGGTGAGTGGACTCCCTGCCAGCGTCACCGGGCTTGTCGGTCGGAGACGATCAAGGGGAACATAGTCATAGTCGTAGGGATGAAGGGGCTTGATATTGTGTTGTGGTCTTCTTGGACGTGGGCCTCTCCGTTGGGAGAAATCTTCTCTGTATCGTCCCTCTATCGGGCGGACCTACAAAACAGGGAAGACCTGCGCTGGGGATTCCGGCAGAGGCACTCCGACGATCAAGTCAGTGGGACGATCGAAGGAAATAAGAGACCTCTGAGGCAGAGAGCTTGGGGGACTCTCTGCTACTAGAGGGTGATAATGAAGAGAATGTGTTGTTTCTTACCTCTCCTTACCTCTCTATGCCAGTCTTTACGTAGACAAATTATTCCTGTTACTTTTGGGGAGGCGTGCCGGTCTTGATGTAGACTTGTCAAGCTAGGGCAGCATGTAAGGCCATGATGGGCTGGTGAACCTTCTTCTTTGGGGTGGTTCAGGAAGTTGGTGCAAGGGTACAGTACCTTGGATAGGGCATTGTTTACTAGTTAGTGTAAACGGTAGCTTAGGAAACTTAAATGCAAACCTTCCTTGCAGGCGGCGTGTCAGGTGGCGTGCCATAGGACTCACATGGAGGAGGATCCTTGGAAAGAGCACCGGGCCCATGTGGATGGGCCCCTCGTGAGACGTGCCGGGCCCACATGAATTGGGTTGAAGCGCACGGTGTCGAAGTGTCGAGCTGGCTGGGACTTTACTCCAGGTTTCCATGCAGGCATGCGAATCGAGAGAAGGCCTGCAAAGGCTTCTCATGCACGCTGGTCAAGGCAAAGCCTATGGAGGTTCCACGTGGTGCATGGTGCGGACCCACTCATGGCTCCCAGCCACTACCGAGGTACTGGACCGCGCAGGGACGTGCTAGCCAGTGGAGGCGCATTGCTCCCCAGCAAGCAGATCGGTGCGGGTGTACTGGAGCTGGAGCTGGATGGTGAAGCTCCCCAACCACCGGATCGAGGTGGGCGTGCCACGCGGATGTGCAGGGTGGAGCCATGCGGACGGGGCCTTGCTGCCCCCGCATCAAGCAGAGATGGAGATGCCGGGCTCGGAGATGCCGGGGCGCTGCACCGGGCTCGGAGATGCTGGGCATGCCGCCACCTAGCTCGAAGGTGCTGGGGGGACCTGCGTCGAGCTCGGAGATGCTGTGACTGCATCGCGCTGGGCATGGAGGCACCGGGGTGCCATGCTCAGAGATGCCGGGGCACTGCATCGGGCTCGGAGGTGCCGGGGTGCCACGCTCGGAGACACCGAGGCACTACACCAGGGACGCCGGGGCACTGTGCCGGGCTTAGAGTCATCGAGGGGACCTGCACCGAGCTCAGAGATGATGTGACCCATCGCGTCGGGCACGAAGGCACCGGGTGCCGTGCTTGGAGACTCCGGGGAGCTGCGCTGGGCTCAGAGGCGCCGGAGTGCCGTGCTTGGAGATGCTGGGGCATTATGCTGGGGATGCTGGGGCGCTGCACTTGGCTTGGAGGCACCGGGGTGACCTACACCGAGCTCGGAGACACTATGACCGCGCCGCACCGGGCACGAAGGTGCCAGGGTGCCGCGCTCGGAGACGCCAGGGCACTGCACCTGGCTCGAAGGCGCTGGGCATGCCGCCACCTAGCTCAAAGGTGCTAGGGGGACCTGCACCGAGCTCGGGGATGCCGAGGTCGTGCGGAGCAGGACCCGATGCCGGAACTATAGGCAGAGCCGAAGCGAGGATGCTGAGGGCTTGCCTCCGGACCGGGAGCCGGAGCAGGTGAGGCATGCTGAACCAGGGCACGGCTGATGCACCGGCTTGAGCTTTCTCCCGCTTCCCTCTATCTCCTCCTTCTGAGACATGAACAAGGAGGAAGAAAGAGTGAAGACAAAGCGAGATGCTTTCTAGTTCTCATAAGGGTTCACCCCCCATGCCGGACGGGATGGAGGTGCCGTTGCCGAGGTGGGCACACAGGAAGGCCAATGGGCGAGCTGGGCGCCATTGCCGAGGTGGGCGCGCAGGAAGGCCAATGGGTGAGCTGGGCACCATTGCCGAGGTGGGCACGCAGGCCTACTGGTGCAGGGTCGCACCGCTGGCATTAGCCTGGCTGGGTCCCAGTCTCGACTGAAACGGGCCCACCGAAGTACCTTCCTTGCCCGGTCAACGCAGGCTGTCCGAGGTGCCGACCTGACCTGACCGAAGTGGGCTGGCCGAGCTGCTGACCTGACCTCCATAGGGATTGATCTCTTCAAGTGGACCCATCGTTGTGTCAGGGCTGAATGGGTTGGTTACTACTATAACAGATGCCCCCACTCTCTGACTCCAAGGCGTTATTTCTCCTCGTTTTGGGCGAAGGGAGTAGTTTTTTACCCATTCGGCTCTATGTCGTAGCATACCTGCAAAACAAAAATAGGAGGTTGTGTCTTTGAAACTCTCTTGCCTTTAAGTACTTTGACTGAAGGTTAGCTGCATTTTGATAGTGCTAGCATTTCAGATTGACTCCCCTTTGACTGGAGAGAAGGTGGTGCTGCGGAAGAAGGGGTCGGTGAGGTGCGCAGCTTGGGTGCACACAGGTATGATCGAGCACATAGTTGGGCTAAGAGCACTCCTTAAAGCTTTTGATGAGGCTTTTGGTCTGGGACTTTCATTATTTCCCACTTTAAGGTGCCAGTATCTTTGATCTTGGAGTGCCGGGGTTTTCGATCTTTAGGCACCGGGGTGCCCGGTCTTTAGGTGCCAGGGTATCCAGTCTTTAGATGCCGGGGTGTCCAGTCTTTAGGTGCTGGGGTGTCCGATCTTTAGGTGCCGGTGACTTCGGACTTTAGATGCCGGGGTGTTCGGTCTTTAGGCGTCGATGAATTTGGGCTTTAGATACCGGGGTGTCTGGTCTTTAGGTGCCGAGGTGTCCGGTCTTTAGGTGCCGGGGTGTCCGGTCTTTAGGCGCCGGTGACTTCTGGCTATAGATGCCGGGGTGTCTGGTCTTTAGGTGTCGGGGTTTCCGGTCTTTAGGCGCCTGTGACTTTGGGCTTTAGATGCCGGGGTGTCCGGTCTTTAGGCGCCGGTGACTTTGGGCTTTAGATGCTGGGGTGTCCGGTCTTTAGGTGCCGGGGTGTCCGGTCTTTATTTGTCAAACTCGGAGTTGGGCGGATGGGCCCATCCTTAATGAGGTGGCAAAGTTGCTCGTTTGGCATGCTGGGAGGCGAGCCACAAATGTTTGGACCCCTAGAGCTACCCATGGACACTTCCAGATGATAGGTGTGGGGCTCAGTGAAGAGCCTGGCTTCAGCTTAGCTAGATCAAGGGGCATGACTTCAGCTCGGCTGAACTAAAGAGCATGACTTCTGCTTGGCTTCATTTGGGTTCAGCTCGGTTGAACTGAAGAGCTTGACCTTAGCCCTTAACTTTGTCGGACTTGGAGTCGGACGGATGAGTTCCTATGTTGGTAAAGGATAAAGTTGCACCAGAGAGAAACTTTAATTATTGAGGAGGGATTCTTACCTCCTTCTTGGGATGGTGGAGCTGCTGGTTCGCCATGCTAGGAGGCAAGTCATGAATGGTCAGAGCTCCAGAGCTTCCCATGAACATCTCCAGACTTTAAGTACAGCAAATGCCAAACTATGAGTTTTCTCGGTAGATGACAGGACTTCTTGGAGTCTCCGCGGGCATCTCCGGACTATGAGTAAGGCAAGAGCTGAATTGAAAGTCATGCAGTAGATGAGGGGCTCAGTGGGGAGCTGCAGCTCGGCTTTATCAAGTTCAGCTCGGCTGAACTGAGGAGCTTGATTTCAGCTCTTTACCTCGCCGGACTTGGAGTCGAGCGGATGAGTTCCTGTATTGGTGAAGAGCAAATTTGCACCAGAGAGGAACTTTAACGATTGAGTAGGGATTCTTACCTCCTTAATGGGATGGTGGAGCTGCTGTTTTGCCATGCTAGGAGGCGAGTCATGAACGGTTGGAGCTCTAGAGCTTCCCATGAACATCTCCGGACATTCAATATAGCAAATGCCAAACTGTGAGTTTTCTCGGTAGATGGTGGGACTCCTTGGAGTCTTCGCGGACATCTCTGGACTGTGAGTAAGGCAAGAGCTGAACTGAAAGTCATGCGGTAGATGTGGGGCTCAGTGGGGAGCTGCAGCTCGGCTTTATTAAGTTCAGCTCGGCTGAATTGAGGAGCTTGATTTCAGCTCTTAACCCCGCCTGACTTGGAGTCGGACGGATGTGTTCCTATATTGGTGAAGAGCAAAGTTGCACCAAAAAGAAACTTTAATTATTGAGGAGGGGTTCTTACCTCCTTCATGGGATGGTAGAGCTGCTGGTGCATGCACGGCCATCGCATACTCCAGCCGGTGGAGGTGCAGCCATCACAAGCTTCCACGGTGGTTGGCCTTGTGCATCCCAGTGGCCGAGAATAATGTTGGTGACGATGGTGTATGCACTTATTAGTTTTGTAATATCCAATGCCCACATTGTGTGGAGGGACAGGATCACCCTTTTCAGCACATTTGCATGGAGTGGAGGACAAAACCCCCACCCCACAGTCTTGTATGGTGTGCGTGAAGTGACTGGGCCTTCATAGCTTCCTCTTTTTATGGATCATGTTGCCTTCGTTTGTTGCCTTCCCCAGCCATAGTGCAGGTTAGTCTTCCTCATCTCCAATGGGAGTGTGATCCCAGCAGGGAGCTTGGTCTCATCAAAGGGCTTGACTTTGGTGAGAAGCTTGGCTTCATTGGGGAGTTTGGCCTCAACTTTGTTTTATTGAGAAGCTTGACTGTATTCTGGCTTGAATTCAGAGCCTCAGAAGCTCCTTGGCCCCGGTCCAGAGGGCTCGTGCTCAGAGAGGCTCCACGTGGTGGAGGGCTGAGCTCGACTCCGACCACAGGGCTCTAACCTCCGAGGGTCTCGCTCTGGAGGGCAGAGTGCGGACTCGGTCCAGAGGGCATGCGCTCGGAGAGGCTCCACGTTGTCGGGTGAGCACCGAGCTTGACTCCAACCACAGGGCTCAAACCTTCGAGGGTCTCGCCTTGGAGGGCAGAGTGCGGCTCCAGCCTAGGTGTCCTGAGCTTGTGGTCCGACCTGGCAGAAGATGGAGCTCGGCTCGGTAGAGCGGTCCGGTTTGGAGAGTGGACTTGGCATCCAACGCGGAGGCCTCCTTTGACGTGGTGCCTGTAGGTACCTTGGCCAGAAATCTGAGCACCGGTATTGGGTTGGCATCCTGGAGCTGTGCTCTGGGATATTGATGACTGAGAGTTGCATGGCTCGAAGGTCCCTTGGCCGAAGATCTGAGCTCCAGTCTTGTGCAGGCATCCTGGAGCTGGGCTCGGAGATGTTGGTGACTGAGAGCTACATGGCTAGAAGGTCTCTTAGCCAGAGATCTGAGCTCCGGTCTTGAGTTAGCATCCTGGAGTTGGGCTCGGGGATGTTGGTGACTAAGAGCTGCGTGGCTCGAAGGTCTCTTGGCCGAAGATCTGAGCTCCGGTTCTGAGTTTAAAAAGTGATAGCTTTGTTGCTGTATTTCCCTCTCATTCTCTTTCTTTCCTTCCCCTCTCACCTTTTTGATGAGCGGGGAGATCAGAGACGAGGGTGCTTGCCATGTTCCCCTCTCGTTCTCTTTCTTTCCTTCCCCTCTCGTCTTCTTTTCGAGCGGGGAGATCAGAGAAGAGGGTTATAGGACTTGATTGCCTTGGAGCTAGGCTCGAGGCCTTCCTGGACGTGGAGCTTGGCTCGGGCCCAGGGGTTGCCTGAGGGCTTGGCTCATGTCTTTGGCACCTTGGAGCTAAGCTCGAGGCGTTAATGGGAGCTACTTGGCCCCATGATCTCTTGGTGTCTCGGAGCTTGGCTCGGAGATGTTTGAGATTGAGAGTGGCTTGGCTCGATGATCCCTTGGCCGGAGATCTGAGCTCTGATCTTGGACGATGAAATGAAGGTTCTATCGCTACGCTTCCCTCTTATTCTCTTTCTTTCCTTACCCCCTCTCTTTCTCTTTTTTCCTTTCTTCTTTTTTTTTCGATGAGTGGGGAGATCAGAGAAGAGGGTCATAGGTTTGATTGCCTTGGAGCTAGGCTCGAGGCTCTGGTGCCGGAAATCTGAGTTCCGGATCTTGGTGTCTTGGAGCTGGGCTCGAAGAGTTGGTGCCGGAGGGACATGGGATCCTATCTTCATCTCCAGGAGGGCTCGACTTTGATCCAGTGGGCTCTGGCCTTCGAAGGGCTTGCCCCGGAGGAGGAGGACAGGGCTCCGGCCTAGGCGTTCCGAGCTTGCAGGAGCTTTTCCTGTAAAACTGAAACACTATTTTTTATTTTATAAAGGTAGCAGAGAAGGAGTTACCTATTGAACTCCAGTTATATGGATAAACAAAGATATGTTTCTTCCTCGTGGAGGCCGGAATTAGATTCGCCGACCGCCATCTTGGGAGGGAACAAGACTCCACTCGTTGCACGCGAGCATAGAACCTGGTTGCATGGGGGAGCAAGGCTCCGTTGGATGGGAAGACGGTCCTCCGTTGCATGGGAGCATGAGACTCCGTTGCATGGAAGGGAGCTTCGTTGCATGGGAGCATAAGGCTCCTATTGCATAGGAAGGTGGACCTCCACTGCCCGGGAGGAAGTGAGACCTCTGTTGCATGAGGGAAATAACTCCGTCGCGTGGAAGGAGAAGGCCTTGTTACATGGAGAAGACTAGGCCCTGCTGCGTGGGAGAAAATGAGACTTTTGTAGCATGAGGGGGTAAGCTCCGTTGCATGGGAGGGAACCCCGTTGCATGGGAGCAAACTCCATTACATGGAAGGAGGCCCCGTTGCATGTTGCATGGGGGAGCAAGAGACTCTTGTAGCATGAGGGGGTAAGCTTTGTTGCATGGGAGGGAACCCCGTTGCATGGAAGCAAACTTCGTTGCATGGGAGGAGGCCCCATTGCATGTTGCATGGGGGAGCGAGAGACTCATGTTGCATGGGAGAAAACTCCGTTAGATGGGAGCAAGCCCCGTTGCATGGGGGAGTTGGGAGCCACGTTGCATGGATTTCTTTCTTCTTTACGATGGCCAGACCCTTCCTCCCTCTCTTCTTTTTTCTCATCTTCTCTCTCTCTCTTTTTTTTTTTTTTTAATGGGGCTCCTGGATGGTGGTGCCGCCAGGAGGTGGCTCCATCCTTGGCCTGCTGCCTACTGCCCCGTTGAGGATGGCGACGCACCTTCACAGCTTAAGATTTTTTTGATCGAGGCTGCTCCTTGCGGCCTCCAGAGAGAGGGAGAAGTTCTCGTGCCCCCATTCCCGTGCCCCGGTCTGCCCCCCAGGAACTAAGGACAAAGGTGAAAACCGTCATCCCACCTTGTTGAAGAGCATGGATCTGCCCCCTTCCTGGCGTGCCAAACTGTTGCCGCCTAGATCGCCATGGCTTGCAGCTTCTTACGTGGCCCGGGTGAGTGGACTCCCTACCAGCAACACCGGGCTTGTCGGTCGGAGACGATCAAGGGGAACATAGTCATAGTGTAGGGATGAAGGGGCTTGATACTGTGTTGTGGACTTCCTGGACATGGGCCTCTCCGGTGGGAGAAATCTTCTCTGTATCATCCATCTGTCAGGCGGACCTGCAAAACAGGGAAGACCTGCACCGGGGATTCCGGCAAAGGCACTCCGATGATCAAGTCAGTGGGACGATCGAAGGAAATAAGAGACCTCTGAGCCGGAGAGCTTGGAGGGCTCTCTGCTGCCAGAGGGTGATAATGAAGAGAATGTGTTGTTTATTACCTCTCTATGCCGGTCTTTATGTAGATGAATGGTTCCTGTCACTTTTGGGGAGGCATGCCGGTCTTGATGTAGACTTGTCAGGCTAGGGCAGCATGTGAGGCCATGATGGGCTGGTGAACCTTCTTCTTCCGGGTAGTTCAGGTAGTTGGTGCAGGGGTACAGTACCTTGGACAGGGCATTGTTTACTAGTTAGTGTAAACGGTAGCTTAGGAAACTTAAATACAAACCTTCCTTGCAGGCGGCGTGTCAGATGGCGTGCCATAGGACCCACTTGGAGGGGGATCCTTGGAAAGAGCGTCCGGCCCATGTGGATGGGCCTCTCGTGAGACGCATCGGGCCCATATGAATGGGGCTGAAGTGCATGATGTAGAAGTGTCGAGCTGGCTGGGACTTTACTCCAGGTTGCCATATGGGCACGCGGATCGAGAGAAGGCTCGTAGAGGCTTCTCATGCATGCTGGTCGAGGTAGAGCCTGCGGAGGCTCCATGTGGTGCATGGTGCGGACCCACGCGTGGCTCCCAGCCACCGCCGAGGTGCTAGGCCATGCAGGGACGTGCTGGCCAGCGGAGGTGCATTGCTCCCCAGCAAGCAGACCGGTGCGGGTGTACTGGAATCAAAGCTGGACGATGAAGCTCCCCAGCAAGCAGACCGGTGCGGGTGTACTGGAATCAAAGGCCGGACCATGGCAGGTGCGCCATGTGGACGTGCAGGGCAGAGCCATGCAGGCGGGGCCTTGCTGCCCCCGCATCGAGCAGAGATGGAGATGCTGAGCTCGGAAGCGCCGGGCTCGAAGACGCCGGGGCACTACTCCAAGCTCGGAGATGCTGGGCGTGCCGCCGCCTAGCTCGGAGGCACTGGGGGGACATGCGCCGAGCTCGGAGATGCTGTGACCTCGCTGCACCGAGCACGGAGGCGCCGGGGTGCCATGCTCAGAGATGCCGGGGCGCTGCACCGGGCTCGGAGGCACTGGGGTGCCACGCTCGAAGACATCGCGGCACTGCACCGGGGATGCCGGTGCACTGCACCGGGCTTGGAGGCTACGTGGGGACCTGCACCAAGCTCGGAGATGCTGTGACCGCGCCGTGCCAGGCATGGAGGCGCCGGGGTGCCGCGCTCGGAGACACCGGGGCGCTGCACCGGACTCGAAGGCACCGGGGTGCCGCGCTCGGAGACACCGGGGTGCTGCACCAGACTCGAAGGCGCCGAGGTGCCACGCTCGAAAACACCGGGGTGCTGTGCCGGGCTCGGAGGTACCGGGGGGACCTGCACCGAGCTAGGAGATGTTGTGACCGCGCCGCGCCCGGCACAAAGGCGCCGGGGTGCCGCACTCGGAGACGCCGGGGCACTGCGCCGGGCTCGGAGGTGCTGGGCATGCCGCCAACTAGCTCGGAGGCACTGGGGGACCTGCGCTGAGCTCCAGGATGCCGGGGTCGTGCACAGCTGTACCCAGTACCAGACCTGCGAGCGGAGCCGAATCGGGGATGCTGCAGGCTTGCCTCCAGATTGGGTGTCGGAGCAGGTGAGGCATGCCGAACCGGGGCATGACTAATGCACCGGCCTGGGCTTGCTCCCGCTTCCCTCCGTCTCCTCCTTCTGAGGCGTGAACAAGGAGAGAGAGAGTGAAGACAAAGCGAGCTGGTTTCTAGTTCTCGTAAGGGGCCACCCCCTATGCCGGATGGGACGGAGGCGCCGTTGCCAAGGTGGGCGCGCGGGAAGGCCAATGGGCGAGCTAGGCACCGTTGCCGAGGTGGGCGTGTGGGAAGGCCAATAGGCGACCTGGGCACCGTTGCCTAGGTTGGTGCATGGGAAGGCCAATGGGCGAGCTAGGCACCGTTGCCGAGGTGGGTGTGCGGGAAGGCCAATAGGCGACGCGGGCCTACTGGCACGGGGTCACGCTGTGGGCGTGAGCCTGGCTAGGTTCCAGTCTCGACCGAAACGGGCCCGCCGAAGTACCTTCCTGGCCTGGCCGAAGCAGGCTGGCCGAGGTGCCGACCTGACCTGACCGAAGTAGGCTGGCCGAGCTGCTGACCTGACCTCCATAGGGACTAATCTCTTCAAGTGGACCCACCATTGTGTCAGGGCTGAATGGGTTGGTTACTACTGTAACAATATACTATGTACCATATTCACATGTATCAAGGTGTATTCAAAGTAGTGTATATCAAAGCAATTAAAGTATCAAGAAGTTGAACCAAAGTAGTATCAAAACAATCCTTTTAACAAGTATTAGGTCAATAGATTTACTATATTAATCTTGCACTAAAATTGTATGAAAGTATCAAATCATCACTATATCAATTTTCGGCTTCAATTAGGAAAACATATCAAATTTCAGCTTAAAGAAATTTTAATAAATGCTCAATAAAAGCTCCCCCTTTCTCATATAACATAAAAGCTTTCTTCTCATTTTTTTATTTTCATGCTCATCTCCATTTTCATGCATGCTCTTCTCCCCTTTTCGTCATCAACATAAAGGTATATAATTTAGGGAAAATATTCATTCATACTCAATCATTGATATTGATCAAAACATAACATTTTTAAAACACAAGTATATATATATATATATAAAGAGTCAATACAAGATGTGATACATTACAAAAGTGCTAAAGCACACCAAAATAGTATCGCAAACAACAGGAAATGTTAAAAAAAAAAATCCTAAAGCTCAGAAGGAAGGACTAGGCTCATCATCACTAGGTTCATCTTCACTAGAAGAAGAACCAACCTCTAAAATGCTAGGAGTAGGTTTAAATTTAGGGAACCTAGGTCTAAGGTCCCTAAGTCTAGTCCTAATAGGAGCTGAAGATCTAGAAGATCGAGGTCTAGATTTGGTTGGAGGCTCTGAAGAAATCAAGATAGGTGTCGACCGTCCTGAAGGAGGATCATCAGATAATGCAAGGGTGCTGGTAGTTGATAGAATCTGCATCACCGGGGTATCTGCTATGTTAATGCTCTGACCCTGAGTACCAGTACCAAGCTCAACAGAAAAAGTAGCTGCAGTATGAATGTCAGTGTGATGCTCAGCCTCTCCCTATTCATAATCAGTATCATGAATATCAGGTCCTGCTGAAGATGGAGGAGTGCAGAATGACTGGCTATCCTGATCTGCTGAAGCATCGATAATATCTCCTAAAAGCCATCATGCATCTCAGTCTAAAGTACCGCTATCATGGCATCTATCTCTGTCCTACCTCTCTGTAGAGTAGAGATCTCATCTAGAATAAGCTGCAACCTGCGATCATCACCTAAACCATCAGTAGTAGATCCTCTCACAGGTGAATGAGGTGTAGAAGGAGCTAGCTCCAAAGGTCCAGCCTCATCAGTCTGTAGCTTAGCCTCGGTACCCTGTGCCTAACCAGTTTGGTTGTCCTCATCTGACTCCCCATCAGAATGTGTCGCTAGTAGTCCAGAAGTCCTCCTGATCCAGTGACCATCAACCTTCAAAAATCCCATCCTGCTTAATGACTTTACATTATATCTGTCTAAATGAAGTAGAGGCCTGCTGTCTTCACCAGACAAATCCACCTCGGCATCCTGAAAGAGCAGTGTAAAAACCATGCCATAAGGAAGACAAGCTCGTGCCCTAAGAGCTGCTTCTCGCATCTGGGATATCATGATATAAGGTAAGTTGAGGGCCTCCCCCTCAACCAAACATCTCATAAATACCAGATCCCTCTCACTCACCCAATCAAACCTTCCGGTCCTGGGTAGAAAAATACGACTGATAATATTATGAATCAATCTCATTTTCAAAGAAAGCTGGTTGCCCTGACATGCACTATACCAAAAACATCATTTCTCTCAAGAATAATCCTCAAAGTTTTCTATTTCTCCTTTAATACTAAAAAGCTCTCTCCTTCCTTAGGGATTTGAAGAACATCACTTAACTTTTGCTCATTTATCTCAATGTGCTTCCCTTTAACATTTGATTCCACATGAAATGTGCCAAGGGACATATTTTCAAAAATTATCTTACTAAATTTGGAAATGTAGGTAAATTCAACATACAAAAAGATTTCCACCCTTGTGCAATGAGCCAATCCCCTACTCTCAGATTTTCTTGTTCAAGAAAAGTAAAATCAACACATCGTCTGGAAGTAACTTGCCTGTTTCCCATAAGAACAACTTGTCCTGGAGCTTTCGGAGCCTCTTGCTGTTCTTCTTGTGGCTCTTCAATGGGATTTGAAGTGTCCAATCTTTTTTTTGTTCTTCTTTCCTCTGCTACGGCCTGCACAACCCTTTTTGCTTTCTTTCCTATGGCTTTTCTAGGACCCATTTTGGTTGGATTAGGGTTTAGGAGAGGTTTGGTGGTGTTCTAAGGCTTTTCCTAGGCTTGGAATAGGGAATGGTTGGAATAGAATAGGAAAGGCGGAAAAAAAATTGATTTTGAAACCTAATTATGCCCTATTTAAAAAGGGTCGGCCCGACTCTCGAGTCACCTCGACAGAATAGCAGGGTGCTCGAGTCGGCTCAAGCAAAAATTAAGGTTAAAGCTCAAAAATCAAAAAAATAAAAATCTATAGGTTACTTAATACTAAAGGAAGTGGTCATAAGCTCTAGAGAGGATTTTGAAGCATCTAAATAATTTTTATTTATTTTTGAAAAATTAGGTCAAGAATTCTTAATATGGGTCATATAGACCTAACTCACCTCTAATCATTTCGAATCTATCTTGGCTAAGAGGTTTGGTAAAAATATCAGCAAGTTGATCTTCTGTAGGCACAAATTCTAATTCTACAATATTATTTAAAACATGGTCTCTAATGAAATGATGTATAATTTCAATATGCTTTGTTCTAGAATGCTGAATTGGATTTTTAGATAAATTAATAGAACTAGTGTTATCACATTTAATAGGAATTTTAGACTGGATAACAGCATAATCTTCTAACTATTCCTTGATCCTTAGCACTTGTGCATAACAGCTCCCCGTAGTCGCAAATTCTGCTTCAGCAATAGACAGTACTACAGAGTTATGTTTATGGCAGTACCATGAAATCAGGTTGACACCTAGAAATTGACAAGTGCCACTAGTTCTCTTTCTATCAGTTTTACAGCCACCATAATCAGCATCAGAATAACTAATTAACTTTAATGATGAATGCTTAGAATACCACAATCCTATATTATATGTGCCTTTAAGATACTTAATGATTCTTTTAACAGCAATAATGTGACTCTTTGGGATTTGATTGAAAACGTGTACACATACAAACACTAAAAAAAATATCAGGTCTACTAGCAGTTAAATAAAGTAGAGATTCAATCATACCTCTATACAATTTTTGATCAATAGTTGTGCCATTTTCATCTTTGTCAAGTCTGCATGCAGGATTCATGGGTGTTCCAACTTCTTTGCTTGATTCCATGCCAAACTTTTTGATGATCTATTTAATATATTTGGCCTGGTTGGTCAAAATTCCTTCTTTTGATTGTTTGATTTGAAGCCCGGAGAAGTAGCTTAGCTCACCCATTAAACTCATTTCGAATTCACCCTATATTAACTTAACAAAATCTTGGCACAAAGATTCATCAGTAGATCCAAATATTATATCATCAACATAAATTTGAACAACCAAAATATCATTGTTTTTCTTTTGAATAAACAGGGTAGTATCAAAATTACCTCTTATAAAATCATTTCCAATTAAAAACTTGCTTAATCTGTCATACCAAGATTTAGGTGCCTGTTTAAGACCATATAAAGCTTTATTCAATTTGAAAACATGATTTGGAAAAGTGTAATTGATAAAACTAGGTGGTTGTTCAATAAAAACTTCTTTAGATAGAAAACCATTTAAGAAAGCACTCTTTACATCCATCTGAAATAATTTAAAGTTCATAAAACATGAATATGCCAAGAGTAATCTAATAGCCTCTAGCCTAGCTACTGATGCATAAGCCTCATCAAAATCTATTCCCTCTTCTTGATTGTAACCTTGAGCTACCAATCTAGCCTTATTCCTAATTACATTTCCTTGGTCATCTAGCTTGTTTCTATGAACCCATCTAATGCCTATAATAGGATAGTCATTTGGTCTTTCTACGAGTGTCCAAACATTATTTTTCCTAAATTGATTTAACTCATCATGCATAGCTAACATCCAATTTCATCGATTTCAGCTTCTTCTATAGTATGTGGTTCTACATGAGATACAAAAGCAATGAAATCATGTGCATCCCTATGTAAAGCTCTAGTTCTAACACCTTGAGATGGATCTCCTATTATAAGTTTTTTAGGATGTGAGTGTACATACCTCCATTCTTTAGGTATATCTTCATGATCTTTGCTTACCACTTCTTCATGTTGTTCACTTGTTTGCTTATCTTTGATAGTCATATCCTTTAGTCCATGTTCAAGTGTACCTGTATCATCATCAGCACAGTCTTCTTTTCTAGAAGATGTCATATCAGTTTCATTGAAAATAACATAAATTGATTCTTCCACAGTTAAAGTTCTTTTATTAAAAACTCGATAGGCTTTGCTATTTATAGAATAACCAAGAAATATAGCCTCATCGAATTTTGCATCAAACTTACCAAGATTATCTTTACCATTATTAAGAACAAAACATTTACAACCAAAAACATGAAAGTAATTGATATTAGGCTTTCTATTGTTCCACAGTTCATAGGGGGTTTTTCTTATAATAGGTCTAATCAAAACTCTATTTAAAATATAGCAAGCAGTATTTATAGCTTCTTTCCAAAAGTGTTTTGGAAGATTTCCTTCATAAAGTATTGTTATGGACATTTCTTCCAAAGTTCTATTCTTTCTCTCTACAACACTATTTTGCTGTGGTGTTCTAGGAGCAGAGAAGTTGTGATCAATACCGTGCTTTATGCAAAAGTGATCAAAATATTGATTTTCAAATTCTGTACCATGATCACTACGAATAAAAATAACAGAAAGATTTTTCAAGTTGGAAACTCTTTTGTAAAATTTTTTGAATACTTTAAAAGTTTCATCTTTATGTGCAATAAACAAAACCCAAGTATCTCTTGAAAAATCATCTACAATCACAAGGCCATACTTTATACCACCTAGGCTTGTTGTCCTAATAGGTCCGAAGAGATCCATGTGAAGTAGCTCTAAGGATCTAGTAGTAAAAACAATATTTTTAGATTTAAAACTCCCCATCACTTGCTTTCCTGATGCAGAACAAGGTACAAAGAAACGTATGCGGAAGAAAAATTAAGATTAATTCATTTTTTTTATTTTTATTTTTTTATATTTTTTTTCAAAAATTGGTTTTGACTCAAAGGTAAAGCTAACTAAGTTGAAGGAAACTAAGTAAAGATTGAAAGCACAGTTTAGAAGGAACCAAATTATCAGAGTAGTTCAGAAGTAACGGATCGCTGGGGGTTGAGAAACTCCCAGACCTAGGGTTTCGCTCTGAACTTTCAACAGAACAGAAATAGAGAGGAGAGATGGTTTACTAACCAGACAGTGATCTTCTCAGGATTTTGGTGGAAGAACTCTCTCGAGCAGATTGTGGGATCCTCGGAGTCGGCTATCTTCGCAATGGATCCTCTAATACTGGTCTCGTGGTTTGGTCGGCTTCTTCTGGACTCAAGATCTGGGAAAGAAGAGGAACAAATGATGGAATTCAGAAACTCAAGAAAAGATTTTACCAGGTTGAAGAACTTGAAAGCCGAAGTTGCTGAAATCAGGATTCTCCTGAAGGCCGATCTGACTTCCTCTTAGAATTGCTATAGATCTGAGGTATCTGGACTGGAGCTGGATGCTGGTGGCCGGCCTGGACTTGGAGAGGGTGGCCGTGAGAAGGGGAATAGACTAGGGCTTGGTGGAAAGAGAAGGGTGATGGCGGCTAGGGTTTGGGAGTGGAGTGGCTAACCTAGGGTTTGGGGTTTTGGAGATCTCTCACCTCCTCAAGGTTCCAGGGGAACCCGGATTTACTCCCTCACGGAGCTCAACACCTGGAAGCAAGTACGGAAAAGAGAAAACACGAGTTTGCTCATAAAAAAATTTCTTTCATTCATCTGATTCATTTAAACTTACAAGAGGGGTTTAATTTATAAGACTTTACAAGGGAGGAGGGTTTCACATCTTCCCATGTGGGACTAAAGGAGGGGATCTACAAATTAGGGAAAATCATTCATATATGGTCGGCTAAGGTACCAAAAAAATTGGATTTGGGTTATAAAAGGCAGGTAGATGGCGCCTCCTTGCTTGGATCTTCAAGAAAAATTTTTTTCCTTCCTTGGATCAACTCTTTTGGACTCCTCCTTTTCTTCCTCCCTAAGTCAAGGTCCTTCCCATCTTTGTTTTGGATGTTTTTGGCAGGTAGTGGGCGCCCCCTTGAAGTTCTCTTCCAAGAGAATTTCTTCCCATCTTTGCTTTGGAGTTCTTGGGAAAGTCTTGGCCGCCCCCTTGATTTGTGGACTCTTGGTGGACTTCTCCTCATCTAGCGCATGAGAGAAGGGAGTTGCTATCTGTGGAGTGGGGACCAAAGGCTGCTGGATGTAGATATGGCGCCCCCTGGACTGGGAGTGTGGCTGGGAGTGTGGTGTCCACTTGCTTGGTCTTGGGAGAAAATGTAACATCCCAGGTTGAAACCCTAGTCCACTACTGAGTCAACATGACTTAACAAAATAAAATGCAGGTAATGTAGACTCAAGCTAAATTAAGTTGATCTAGTCAACTCTTATTATAAACCAAAAATCCTAATTCTTCGGGCAAGGTTAATCAGAGATCCAGATGGAGCTCTGAAGTCTTCTTCTGAGTCTGGTGCCCGCACCATTTCCTAATTGACATGCATCACAGACATAATCAAAATTTACTTTAAACTTTGGTAAGCCTTTAACCAAATCTTTTGAAATAAGTTTTGCAGTAGTATCCATACTAGCATGTCCAAGTCATCTATGCCATAGTAAACTTGATTCCTTTCTCTTATCATTCACTTCCACAAGACTTTTATTGTTTGACATAGCTAGATCATTAAGATCTACTACATAAATATTACCAAGTCTATGTCCAATGAACTTTGTACTAGAGTCAAGAGGATCAACTATGATGGGGGACTAATATGCATGCAATTTTTATTGTATGTTTTACATGTTGAGTTAGGTGATTTATTCCCGAATTTCAGATCAAAATTATTTGTAGGAAATTTTGTATGAATTTTTGCAGATCAGCAAGCAGATTAGGACCTAGAAAAGTAGCAAAGAAGGATCGCCGAGGCTGAGAAGCCTCGGTTAGGGCAAGTTCTCCTACAATAAAACTACTGGAGGTAGAGGGGTGTACCTGACAACGTCTATGAAGATCGCAGTGAAGGGGTCTCTCGTTCCTCGATGGATGCAGCCTGGAAAACCGAGCCAAAGACCCACGGATACCCGGCTTTCTGCTTGGTGATCTGATTGAGGCTTGGCTGGAGTCGTTCGATTCGTAGGAACTCGGGGACCTGCAAACGACCTGTCAGGGGTTAGAAAACTCACAAAGGAACAAGAAAACAAAGAGAAAACAGCAAGGGAAGGCTTCTTTTGGAGTGGGCGTCCAGGGATCTGAGAGGATTGTTGGCAGCAGGAAGATGATTGCAGCAGTGGGAAGAAAAACTCTCACAAACCCCTTTATGCACACAGTAGGGTATCACACAACTCAATAGAAGAACTCAAGGTTTTAATTCATATCAAAAATTAGGTTTCATACAAGAGGCTAGGGTCCCTTAAATAGACCCTTAACCTTGGGCTCCAAGTAAGGGTACATAAGTCTTTACATAAGAATCCTTTTCCCTCTCAAACCCTAGCTAGAAAATAAGAAAACATTAGGTAGAAAAAATCCCTAAAAATTCTCTTGACTTGGCCAACACTCCAAGGATGCCTAGGGGGGCGTGTTGGGCTTCTAGGAGCAGCAAAAGGCTGGCCCAAAGGGGCTCGGGTGCATGGGTTTGGGCCTCTGGAAGCTGGGGTGGCCTGGTAGCCAGGTAGCAGAAATATTCCCTGGTATCTTGCTTCTTAGGGGCTTTGGCTTGGCACCTGGGCTTGATTTCTTTGGGCTAGGATGCAGATGGACCTCTGGAATCATGGATGCCCTTATCTATGAATATACTTTGGCATCTGGAAGGGAATCTAGGCATCTGGAGGGCATCTGCAAGAAATCAGGGTTTTCTGAATTTTCCTCCTGGGGTCTTCAAATCTTCAAGCTGGGTTGGACTTGGGATATACTTCCATGTCTTCAATCTAGTTGGACTTGGTCTTCACTTGTATGATATAGTCTTGAGTCTTCAGTATGCTTGGACAGGACTCAAAAAATAAAATTAGCTCAACATGAGCTGACTAGTATTGGACTGAACTAGCTCAACATGAGCTGACTAGTACAGAACTGAAATTACAACTCAAAATACTCAAATAATAACTAAAATGGACTCATATGAGCTAAGCCCTTATTACAGATGGACTCATAAATTATTGATCAATTTACAGAGGGTTGAAAAGCCTTTGTCTTTTTCTGGTGCATCAGGTGTCCCCACCAATTCTCCCGGGATGGGAGGAACTCGACCCTGTCGAGTGAAGGTCATACTAGCTCACATATCTCTCGAGAAGGTCTGGGTTGAGGCGTTGCATGTCCTCTCGAGAAATCCACGAATTGTCCGACTCTGGCCGGCCTTGCCATCGGATCAGGAAGCATTGATAGTCATGGCCCTGGGTCATGATGGCTTGATCATCCAGGATATGCTCGATCTGTTCTCTTCTCTCAGGCCAAATTTGTTTGTGGACACTCTAGGTTAGGGTCACTCACAATGAAAAGGAATAGGTCCAAAGGCCTCACTAGGTATCGCTGCCGGTTCCCTATACTCAACCAGGTCAGTAATATTGAAGGTAGAACTAATGCCCAAATCCAAAGGCATGTCTAACACCTAGGCATTTGATCCAACCTTCTCTATCACTTTAAAAGGTCCGGCTCTACGAGCATGAAGCTTCTTTTAGGCCTATGCCTAACCAAGATAGAATCCACTACATCAAATTCTTTGACCCTTCTTCGGGAATTAGCTAGTTGTTTTAAGATTAGTGCGGGTGGTGAACATGCTAGGCACATGCAGACTCCTAACAAATGATGCAAAGGACTCATACTGACACCTAACAGACTCGACAATGCATTCCTATCGAAGGAAATTTTATTGAACTCTTTGAATCTAAACGTAATAGATTATAGGTTCTCTAGGTTTGATCCTAGCTTGACATGCACATGAAAATTTACAGTGAACTCCTAGCAAATTCCAAAGAGTATGCCAGAAGTAAGATGCAAACCTAACATGCGTGATGAATGCATGCAGTATGCTAATCTCAGCTAAATGCAATCTAATGATCCTAGAAATGCTGGAGGTGTTAGAAAGGGCAGAAAATAGGAAGTGGGTTCAGAATTAGTTTGGTAAGGTAGGGAAAAAGGTTCAAGGTTAGTTGGATAAAGTTCGATATAAGAAGACATGTCAGGGACTAATCCTAGACTAATGAGGCTAACCTTACGAGGTTGCGGTATATCTATGGGGTTTGCATAATGGAAGGATGGGATACTAATCTCAGGGAAGAGGTCCTTAATGGGAACTATAGGAGGAGGCTCATCCTGAGGGTACTGATTCAAAGAGATCAAGTCCTTAATAAATTCTTTTGGTTCTTGTATTTTAGGACTAGACTCTATAATTTGGCTCTCCTCTACGGTTTCCTCAGGTAAGGCTCTAGTAGCAGTACCTAGGTTCTCTTCCTCTATTTGTTCTTCCACTATAGCTTTAGGTTGGATGTGGTCAAGGTCAACTACCTCTAGGTTGGCTTCTACCTGGGTATCTATTGGGTCAGCTAATTCTAGGTCATCTAAAGGTGTCTCCTCTTCTCCCTTATACTCATCCATTAAGTTTGCATCAGCTTCATATACTTTCGCATTAATGTAAGCCTTGTCAATCTTAGGAATGGTTGGAGAAAGTTGGCTAGGGAAAAATTGGCTAAGTCCTGGTTTCTGATTATGGACACTAATCCTAGTAGGTTCAGGTTGCCTAAGGGGTAGTGGCTCACTACTGGGCTCATATTTAGGGGTGCTAATCCTATGGGGTTCAAGTTGACTAAGGGAAACCTGACTAGTACTAGATTGATACTTAGGGGTTATGGGTTCTCTGGGCTCATAGGACAAGGGTGCAGATCTATGGGTCATGGGATTATAGGATCTGGGGTCATAGGATTTTGGGTCAGCTCTATGGTCAGGTTCTATGGATGGATCATGGTATGGGGTCCTCCTAAGGTTGAGCTCTCTATATGGATCAGGATATTGGGTCCTCCTAGGGTTAGACTCCCTATATGGGTCAGAATACTGGGTTCTCCTAGGGTTGGACTCCCTATATGGGTCAGAATATTGGGTTCTCCTAGGGTTGGACTCCCTATATAGGTCAGAATATTAGGTTCTCCTAGGGTTGGACTCCCTATATGGGTCAGAATATTGGGTGTTGGGTCTACTAGGCTCATAGGGTGTGGGTGCATAGGATCTATGATCATGGGATATAGAGTCATAGGATCTAGGTTCATAGGTTATGGATTCATAGGTTCTAGGTTCATAGGATTTGGAGTCATAAGATCAATAGGTTGTGGGTATACTAGGCTTATAGGGAGAGGGTAAATAGGATCTATCTTCCTGGTCTATAAAATCCTGATTGGGTCTTCTAGGACTAACCTTAGGGATTGGGTCATGACGATGGGCTCTCCTAGGTTCAGCCTCAAGGTATGGATCAGGGTTTGGGGTCCCCCTAGGTTGAGGATTGTAGTACGGGTCAGGGTAAGGGGCTCTCCTAGGTTCGACCTCATGGTATAGATCAGGGTTTGGGGTCCTCCTAGGTTGAGGGGAATCAAGATCTGGCTCAGACTGTGACCCATGGGTTTTTCTTGGGGTCCCTACCCGGACATTTAACTGATCAAACCTATTGGCAAGATGGTCAATTCTATCATTGGTTTGAATACGAGACTGAGTTAATTGGGTCATCTGGGTAGCCATCTGGGCCATTTGATCAACTAGGGCTTTCATTTGGGCTTGCTAATTTTCCATGGGTTCAGACATTTGTGAAGGAGGTGGGTGATATGAAACTCCTGATCTAGTGCTCATGCAAGACTTGATCAGACCGACTACAGCTAACTAGACCTAGAGTCTAAACTAGATGCTCAATCAGGGTGGCAAACTAGCTTATAGTAATCCTGTACTCAGCCAGGCAGGTGTAAGTGGAGTGTTAGGTCCCTGATTGCCAAGCCTAGACACCAATCAGAGATTGGCCAGGTAGGCGGACCAGCACACAAGCCCTTCGGGATTGAATCCCTGAACCATCATTCTAGACACTACCCCGGACCCGACCAGTTGGTGTCCCTAGCTCACTAGGGCAAATTAAGTCTAGTTAATTTTAGGTTAAGGCTTGGGACCGAATGCAAGGGATGTGGTTTTGGGCTAAGGAGAGGTGATCAAATCATCCCCCCATCTGATACAGCAAGAGTGCCCTTAAAGGTAGATTATGCAATGATGGCAGGCAGATGATGATGCAAATTAGGGTTTAAATATATTTTTTTGATATTTTTGGAGAATATGTAATCTTTTTTTTTATTTTGGTATTTTCTTAAATAGGAAAAAACTTTCAAATTATGGCCTAATAAGCAGGAAATATACTAAAATTAAAAGATATGCAAAAAATGCTAAACAAAACCCTAAAACTTCCAAACTTGTCTTGCTGAAAAAAATAGAGCCAAAGTTTTGCATGCTGTATTTCGGCATGCAGAAAATTCACATGCCATAATAAAATCTGAAAAAATTCTAAAAATTACTGTAAATTATGATGAATCCAGAAAAATAAATTTTAGAATTTTCTGAGTTGTTTTCAGGGATAAATAATTAAAATAACAGAGCATATATGGACTAAAAAATTGCAGAAAATAAGCCCTAATCTAAGCTCTGATACCAAATGATGGAGGACTAATATGCATGCATTTTTTTTTGTATGTTTTACATGTTGAGTTAGGTGGTTAATTCCCAAATTTCAGATCAAATTATTTATATGGAATTTTGTATGAATTTTTGAAGATCAGCATACAGATTAGGACCTAGAAAAGTAGCAAAGAAGGACCGCCAGGGCTGAGAAGCCTCGGTTAGGGCAAGTTCTCCTACAATAAAACTACTGGAGGTAGAGGGGTGTACCTGACAATGTCTGTGAAGATCGCAGTGAAGGGGTCTCTCATTTCTCGATGGATGCGGCCTGGAAAATCGAGCCAAAGACCCACGGATACCCGGCTTTCTGCTCGGTGATCCGATTGAGGCTTGGCTGGAGTTGTTAGATTCATAGGAACTCGGGGACCTACAAACGACCTGTCAGGGGTTAGAAAACTCACAAAGGAACAATAAAACAAAGAGAAAACAGCAAGAGAAGGCTTCTTTTGGAGTGGGCGTCCAGGGATCTGAGAGGCTTGTTGGCAGCAGGAAGATGATTGCAGCAGTGGGAAGAAAAAACAAACCCCTTTATGCACACAGCAGGGTATCACACAACTCAATAAAAGAACTCAAGGTTTTAATTCATATCAAAAATTAGGTTTCATACAAGAGGCTAGGGTCCCTTAAATAGACCCTTAACCTTGGGCTCCAAGTAAGGGTACATAAGTCTTTACATAAGAATCCTTTTCCCTCTCAAACCCTAGCTAGAAAATAAGGAAATATTAGGTAGAAAAAATCCCTAAAAATTCTCTTGACTTGGCCAACACTCCAAGGACGCCTAGGGGGGCACGTTGGGCTTCTAGGAGCAGCAAAAGGCCAGCCCAAAGGGGCTCGGGTGCATGGGTTTGGGCCTTTGGAATCTGGGGTGGCCTGGTAGCCAGGTAGCAGGAATATTCCCTGGTATCTTGCTTCTTAGGGGCTTGGGCTTGGCACATGGGCTTGATTTCTTTGGGCTAGGATGTAGATGGACCTCTAGAATCATGAATGCCCTTATCTATGAATATACTTTGGCATCTGGAAGGGAATCTGGGCATCTGGAGGGCATCTGAAAGAAATCAGGGTTTTCTGAATTTTCCTCCTGGGGTCTTCAAATCTTAAAGCTGGGTTGGACTTGGGCTATACTTCCATGTTTTCAATCTAGTTGGACTTGGTCTTCACTTGTATGATATAGTTTTGAGTCTTCAGTATGCTTAGACAGGACTCAAAAAATAAAATTAGCTCAACATGAGCTGACTAGTACATAACTGAAATAACAACTCAAAATACTCAAATAACAACTAAAATGGACTCATATGAGCTAAGCCCTTATTATAGATGGACTTATAAATTATTGATCAATTTACAGAGGGTTGAAAAGCCTCTGTCTTATTCTGGTGCCTCAGGTGTCCCCACCAAACTACTATACACATTGAAGACTTGAAGAAAATATTAAAGCCAATATCACAAAATCGACTGATGCTTAAAAGATTATGCTTTAATTTCTTTACAAGTAGTACATTCTCAATGCAAGTAGGAGTAATTTTTATTTTACCAATACCGATTATCCTTCCTTTGCAATTATCACCAAAGGTTACCATGCCACCATCTTTTTGTTCTAGGATGAAGAATTGATCAATATCACCCGTCATGTGTCTTGAACAGCTGCTATCAAGGTACTATCTTTTCTTCGTATTTATGGCTGCAAGACATCCCTGCAAAACAATCAAGTAATGGATCTAGGTACCCAAGCTTTCTTGGGTCCTTACAAGTTAGTAGGATTGGTTCCTTTTGGAACCCAAATTTTCTTAATTTTTTAATTGCCATTATATTTCAAATGACATTCAAATGCTTTGTGACCAATATTATTACAAGCATAGCAGATAATCTTTAGCTTTGAATAACAAGTGTATGATGATGCAAACTTAGGTCTATATTGCTTTGATGTAATGAACTTAGGAGCATAAGATGTGGATATAGAAAACTTATTTGAATTTGAACTTTTATAACCGATTCCAAACATCCTATTTGAATCTCTTTGATCTTTCAAAATTAGTTCAAGTTTGTTAGAGCTTAAAGTTAATTTTTCAACCAATAGTTTAAGCTTTTGAACTTCCTTTTGCAAGTCAGTATTTTCATTTTGCAAAATTTTGTTCTTTTCAAGAAGTTCTTCCTTTTCAAATTGAATAGTTTTAAGTCTTTTACAAATCAAACTTGATTCTCTTTGTAAAATCTTGTTCCATTCACAAATTTCATTTTTATCTTTTTCAATCATATCACAATCATTTTTAAAATTTTTTATTTTCAAACCAGCCTTTTTGTACTCTATCAATAATTCACAAAAGGCATTATGAAGCTCATCATAAGTAAATTCTAGATTAGGTTCAGAAGTTGTTACCTCATCCTCCAAACCCATAAGGCAGATTTGAGCAGTCTTTGTTGTATCTTCATCTTCTTCGGTTGATATAGATTCATCACTATCGCTCTATGTTGCAAACATTGCTTTTTTTATCTTTTGCTTGAACAACTTCTTTTTAAATTATGGACAATCAGGACATCTGTGTCCTGGCTTCTTGCATCCATAGCAAATTGGAGTTTGATCTTTATCCTTGTCCTTTTCTTTATCTTTTTCTTTTTCCTTTCAAAATTCTTTTCTTCTAAATTGCTTTCTCCATCTATTTCTTCTTCTTCTGCCCATAAATCTTTTAAACTTTCTCATAACTAGGACGATTTCATCATTTTCCATATCATCATCTAAAGTTTCTGAATTTCCATCTTTGTCCTCTTCTATTGCTTTAAAAGTAATGGCCTTCTTCTTCTTTGAGTCTTCTTCTATTCTTTGCTGCATGGCTAGCTCATGAGTGATCAATGATTCCAGCAGCTCATCCAATAGTAGGGTGTTTAAGTCCTTTGCCTCTGGAATAGCCGTAACTTTTGCTTCCCATTTATCTGACAAAGATCTCAAAACCTTTTGGACTAGATTAGCATTAGTATAAGTCCTACCAAGACTTTTAAAACTATTTATGATATTAGTAAAACATGTATACATAGTAGATATAGTTTCACTTGGATCCATTTTGAATAATTTATATTTATGCACAAGAAGATTGATTTTTGAAGTCTTAACTTGTGACGTGCCCTCGTGTGTGATCTCAAGCTTATCCAAAATTTCTTTGGCAAAATTACAAGTGAAAATTCTGTTAAACTCATTTGGGTCCAAAGTGCAATAAAGTAAATTCATAGCTTTGGCATTCACCTTGGCCAATTTCATATCATTCTCGTCCCATTCCTCTTCCGGTTTGGGAACCTCAATGTCATTAATTCTAATAGTGGGTGTGTAAGGTCCTTTTAGAATTATTTTCCACAAATGAAAGTCTATAGCTTGAATGTATATTTTCATCCTAGCCTTCCAATATGTGTAATTGATTTCAGTGAAAAGTGGAGGTCAATTTGTGGATTGGCCTTCGGCCAAGGAGGTGCTCATGGGATGTGCCATCAATCTTTACTTTAAGAAATTTTCAAAGACACTGCTCTGATACCACTTGTTGCCCAGGTGGCTTCTCAAGAGGGGGTGAATTGGGATTATAAAAACTTTAGCAAGTATATGCAATTTAAAAATCTTTTGGTGTTGTGGTGAACAATGCAATGCGAAAGCAAGTAAATAAATGCAATGAAGTTAAACAAGCACAATCACAAACACAAGAAATTTAGTGGTTCAGAGTAACCCGCTCCTACGTCCACTATCCAAGAACCACTTGGGATTTTCACTATATCCCCCATCGGAATACATTCGGATTGTTTTAGCAGGCTCACAATCCAAACCTCTATACTTTGGTTTTATTGGGTTCACCAAAGAAAACCCATACTTGGTTTTAACACAGGCTAACCAAGAACCTAAATCTTTTTGGTTTTTAGAATCGAGCTCACCAAAGAAAACCCAAATTCAGTTTTTAATAAGCTTACCTAAAAATCTTTAGAACACTATCAAGACACAGCTCCTTGCTATTCTTAGAGAGAAGACAAGATATAACAAATATAAATTTGCAAACTTTACGACAAACCAAACTTGTTTGAGTGTTGCCGATGAAGATCAAATTGAAGCCTAGCTTTAAATGCTCTTGAATGCTCTTCAAGCTGCTTCTTTACTTCTTCAAAAGGTTGGATTCAAGAATGAAAGTCAGTTGGTGAAGCTTTGAATCCTTTCTTGAATGCTCTTGAAGTGGGTTGGTGAAAGACTTGAAAACTCTTTAACTTCCAATGAATAATCAATGAATAATCTGTCAAAAATTGTTTAAGCCATCATAAATACTCCATTTTATAGTTTTCAATCAAAATTAGCCATTGTAGGGCCTAGGAAACTGAAATAGAGCCGTTGGAGGGCTTTTAGAATTCAAAAATGAGATTCTGCAACTAGCCATTAGATTGCAAAAACCCATCACTCGAGTCGGCTTGAGAAGCATGAGTCGGCTTGAAGTCTCAGACAACCCAAATAAAAGTTCTAGGTGAGTCGACTCTTCTAGGTTGAGTCGGCTTGAACTCGTAGTCAATGGAAAACAAATTCTGCAGGAGTCGACTCTTCAAGGCTGAGTCGGCTCGAAGTCACAGTCACCAACAACATAAATGGTGCGGGCACCAGACTCAGAAGAAGACTTCAGGGCTCCATCTGGATCTCTGATTGACATTGCCCGAAGAATTAGGGTTTTCTGGTTTTGTAATAAGGGTTGACTTGGTCAACTCAATTTTAGTTTGAGTCTGTATTTTCCTGTAATTTAAATTTTGTTGAGTCATGTTGACTCAATACAAGTCCTAGTAGTGGTCTAGGTCTTCTCCAAGGTGCCACATTTTCTCCAAGGACCAAGTAAGTGGGCGCCACACTCCCAGCCACACGCTAGAGTCCAGGAGGTGCCACATCTCCATCCAGTGTGCCTTGGTCCCCACACCACAAGAAAGCAGGTCCCTTCTTTCATGCGCCACTTGGGGGAGAAATCCATCAAGATACCTCAATCCAAGGAGGAGCCAACTTCTTTCCAGATAAACCCAAGCCAGGATGGCAAGAATTTTTCTTGAAGAGAGGATCAAGGAGGTGCCCCACAATGTTCCATAAAAACCCAAGTTATAAAAGGGAAGAGAGCATGTCTTGGGGAGAAAATCAAGGAGGTACCCAAAAGTTTCCTAAAGTGCCAAAGCCATGAAAGGAAGAAGCCTAAACTTGTGGAGCAAGACTAGGAGGTGTCCAAAAGAGCCAAACCATGAAGGGAAAATCCTTGATTCATGGAGAGATACTAGGAGACACCCTCATAACCTGCCATTTGGAGCTGATTTTCAAGTTTTCTTGGAGTTTATGGGCTGCCCACTCATGGAAGGAGTCTTGGGAAGAGAATTTGATGCCTAAAGTGTGGGTTAGTCCTATTAGTCCCACATGGGAAGTGTATGAAATTTTATTTCTTTGTTATGTCTATATATTCAACTCTATGTAACTCTTGAAAAAAGATGAATGAAATCAATTTCTTTGTGAGCAACTTTGTGTTTCTCTCTTCCACACTTGTATTTAGGTGTTGAGCTCCGTGAGGGAGTAAATCCGGGTTCCCTAGGAACCTTGAGGAGGTGTGAGATCTCAAACCCCAAAACCCTAGCTTAGTCCACCCATCTCTACTCCACCACCACCAAACCCTAATTTTCCATCTTCATCCCACGGCCCCTCTCTTCCACATCGAAGCCGGTCACCAGCATCCAGGTTCAGATCAACTGTTTCAACTACAGAGCCAGTTCAAAGAAGAGTCAGATCAGTATCAAGATCTCCAGAACTTCTACATCCAACAATCTTCATTTAGTCCTCAGGTCAGTGTCTTTCTTTGAGTTTCTGGTTCTTTTTTTGTTCTTCTTCTTCCAGATCCTGAGTTCGAGAAGAAGGCCAACCTTGCCATAGGACTACAATCCGAGGATCCATTGCGAAGATACCCCGTCTCCAAGGATCCTACAATCTGCTCGAGAGTGTCCTTCAATTGAAGCAACGAAAGATATCACAGTCAGGTATAAAACCTTCTCTTCTCTCTTCGTCTGTTTCTTGAAAGAGGAGTAAACCCTAGGTCTGGGGGTTTCTCAATCCCCAGCGATCCTACTTCTGAGTTACTCTGATAATCCACTCCTTTTAATTGCACTTTCTGTCATTTCTTAGTTTCTTTCAACATTAGTTTATCTTTCCTTTGAGTCAAAGCCGACTTCTGAAAATAAATAAAAAAAAAAAAAATACATTAATTTTAATTTACTTCCGCATCGTATTATCTCTTTTGTTCCGCATCATTTTTGGTATCAGAGCTTCCGTTCTGCATCAATAAACCTTGGACGAGTCGGTTCTTCTAGGCTTGAGTCAGCTCAAGGTCTTAGACACCAAAAACACAAGTTCTTCATTGAGTCGGCTCTTAAGGCTCGAGTCGACTCGAACTTCTGAAACTCTAAATTTTTTTTATGCCATGCCAGAATAGGAGTCGGCTCTTGGTCCATGAGTCGGCTCTTGCAAAAAATTCTTTTTATACTTCAAACTTCTCCAAACTTCTTTAATTCAAGATTCCAACAAGAGCAAGTCTACCACAAAGCTTCAAGGAGCTTACCAAACATGTCTAACCTACTTGCACTCATTTTTACTAATTTAGAGCCTTTTTTACAAGATTACATGGACGAAAAATTAGGGCTTTACAACTTTAAGTGCACGTGAGTTCGTACAATGTTGGAATACATCTCAACTAGATAGAAAAACAACTGATATAAAGATACCTACTTTTCTGCAACATTTCTTGAGTAATTGAAAAAATTAGTAAAGCATACATGCTCCAATGTTTTGTAATCATCAAAATCATTCCAGGGGTCAACATCCTCCACTCCAGCCCTCCCTCATCCCTGACATTTTCTATCGAGGGGTCAACAAACTAGGCCATCCATCATCAAGCAGAGAAGCGCCTCAAAGAGCTTGAGTGCAAACTGGCAGATCTGGCCCATCGATTCGCAAAAGTTCAGGGCTCTCCCAGTGAACTCTCGGGTTACAATACCCATCCTCCCTTCTTCCAAAAAATCCAAGAGGAACCGATCCCTAGCTGGTTCTATATGTCGCAGGTCGATCTCTACGATGGGAAGACCAACCCCCTAGACCACCTGGAAAGCTACAAGGTCCTTATGAGGGTCCAGGGGCCCACCGATGCTCTCATTTGCATCACCTTCCTAGCCACCCTATGAAAGGTCGCTCGAGTCTGGTTCTCCAGACTCGAGTTTAAGAGCATTGACTCCTTCCCCCAACAGGAGAAGAAGTTCATGGCATACTTCAATGCATGCAGGAAGGTGCCACGCGAGGCTGACAACCTCTTCTTGATCCGACAGCAGGACTGAGAGCTTCTCCGTGATTGTGTCCTGGTTTAAGACTGCCACCCAAGAGATCTACAACCTCGATGAGTCAGTTGTGATGCTAGCTCTGAAGAGGGGTTTACGGACATCCCGCTTCACCTACTCCCTCGACAAGAAGCCTTCGAAGACTTACTCCGAGCTCCTCCTCCGTGCACAGAAGTATATCCGCACCAAAAAGGCAAACCGCACTAGGAGGGAGCTAGATGAGAGGCCCCTGAAGAGGTAGGCCATCGAGAAAGCATCCGCTCCCCCGGCTCAGAAGACAACACCGGCCCAACGCCCAGGGCCAAGACCCAGGATCGACCCCACTAGAGAAGAAAAGTTCACTCCTCTCCTTGCCCCCAAAATGAAGATCTTAATGGAGATCGAGGGTGAGTGCTTCTTGCACCGTCCTCCTCCCCTAAGGCCATCCACTGAACATGATAGGTCCCGCTACTGCTACTTCCACTGGGACCACGACCACGATACCGATGAATGCCACCACTTAAAGAGGGAGATAAAAGAGCTGATCAAGCACGGCTACCTCGACAAGAACATAGAAGCAAGGGCACCCCCGGCAGACCAGAGTGAGGAGCTCTGACCTCTCACCATCAATAAATGCCCCACTGAGAATCCGATCAGGATGATATCCTAGGGGACAGAAAAAACCCCGAAAGGGCTAGGGAAAGAGAGGAGAGCGATAATGTACTCTCCTGCATGGGAGAGGGGTCTGCTGGGGTGGACATCCCTAATAATGAGGCCATTGTTGTCGAGATAACGATAGCGAGGCACCTTGTAAAGAGAATTATAATTGATAGTCGAAGCTCAGCAGATATCCTTTTTTATAATGCTTTTGCAAGGATGAATTTATTTGTTGACCAAAAAAAACTGGTATTCATGCCCTTGATGGGCTTTACCGGGGACTCAGTTAGAGTCGAGGGAGAGATTACCCTCCCAACAACTATCAAAAATCTACCCCGGCAGAGTACAGTGCTGACAACCTTCACCATCGTAAGGCTCCCCTCGCCTTACAATGCCATCCTAGGGCATCTAGGACTTAACTTGCTCGATGCCACCATCTCCACAAAGTGCCTCCTCGTTCAGTTCCCGATCTCATGGGAGATTGGAGAGATTAGGGGGTCATGCTAGCCAGTTTCGCACTGTATGTAAATCATTCCAGGGCCTCGAGGAACCGGGCCGAGCCTGCCAATCAACCAGCCAAACCCGACGGACCCAGAGCCGAAGGGCGGACCAAGTGAGCCCTTGCTATCCTTTCCCTTAGGGGAGGATTATTCAAGGATGGTGCAGGTGGGCGCCCTGTTGCCTGAAGAAGAGAGATCTCATCTGCTTGGCTTCTTATAGGCCAATGCGGACGTTTTTGCCTGGATCGCCACCAACATGCCCAGCATCCCACCAGAGGTGATTACTCACAGGCTGAACGTCGATCCCAGTCATCATCCGGTCTAGCAAAAGAAAAGGAGCTTCACCCCAGAGTAGCAGAAGGCTATCAACAAGGAGGTCGAGAAATTGCTCACGACAGGTTTCATCCATGAAGTATGCTATCCTGATTGGCTCGCTAACATGGTGATGGTTAGGAAAGCATCTGAGAAGTGGAGGATATGTGTGGACTACACCGACCTCAATCGAGCATGCCTGAAGGATAGCTTCTCGCTCCCTAAGATCGACCAGCTGGTGGACGTGACATCGGGTCACAAATACCTTTGCTTCATGGATGCATTCTCCAAATACAATCAGATCTACATGCATCCAGAAGACGAGGAGCATACAGTGTTTGTGACCGATGGAGGTACGTATTGCTACAGGATGATGTCGTTCAGCCTTAAGAATGTAGGGGCCATATATCAATACCTAGTCAATAAGGTCTTCAAGGACCAGATCGATTACAACATGCAGGTGTACATGGATGACATGCATGTCATGAGTGGCCCAGAGTCGGACCATGTTACCGACCTGGCGGAAGCCTTTAATAACCTTCGCTCCCACCAGATGAAGCTGAACCTTGCCAAGTGCACTATTGGGGTCACGACCAAAAAATTTCTAGGATTCATAGTCACCCAGAAAGGAATAGAGGCCAATCCAGAGAAGATCCGGGTGATCATCGATATGAGGCACCCTACCTCCAAGAAGGAGGTACAGTGCTTGACCAGGTGCATCGCAGTGCTAAGCCATTTTATTTTGCACTCCGTCGAGCGCTGCCAACCATTTTTCAAGGTATTGCAGAAGATGAATAGCTTCACTTGGATGGAACATTGCCGGGAGGCATTCGACGGGTTGAAGAGTCTTCTCGCCTCACCGCCATTGCTGTCCAAACTAGAGCCCAGAGAAGAACTTCTCCTATCCTGGGGGTGTCATCCAAAGCGATCAGCTCGGTGCTAGTCTGCACCGATAATGATGGATCCAGCAGCCAGTCTACTATGTCAGCAAGTTGCTGTGCGACGTTAAAACTAGGTACACCTGGTCAGAAAAAATCATTTTTGCATTAATAATGTTTGCATGGCATCTTAGGCCCTATTTCCAAGCGCACCCCATCGCCGTCCTCACCGATCAGCCTCTGAGGGCCATCCTCAGCCACCCTGATACCTCAGGGCACCTGGCCAACTGGGTGCTGAAACTTAATGAGTTTGACATCACTTATCATCCACGGTTGGCATAGAAGGCTCAGGTCCTGGTTGATTCTTGGTAGATGCACCTGGGTGGAGGAGGGCCCAGAGGAGACAGACCAGCAAATCAAAGCCAGGTCAGACCCGACCCCAATAGAGGTGACATGGATACTTCATGTCGACGGTGCATCTAACATTGGTAGGAGTGGGGCCAGCCTCATCCTTGCCAATCCTGATGGGGTTGTTGCAGAGTACGCCTTGCATTTTCTCTTCAAGGCGACCAACAATCAAGCTGAGTATGAGGCACTCCTTGTAGGGCTAAAGGTGTCCTGTGAGCTGGGCATCAAGAGGCTAAAAGTCTTCACTGACTCTCAGCTAGTATTGGGTCAGGTCTCTAGCAATTATGAAGCCCGAGACCCAAGGATGGTGAAGTATCTAGACTGAGTGTGCTCATACATGTCGACCCTCCAGTACTTTGATATCTCCCATATCCTACGAGCAGAGAATGCCCGAGTTGACATCCTCTCCAAATTGGCTACCCTGCCAGAGTCCTCACTGGGGCATACCTTCGTCGAGTATCTCGAGACCCCCAGCTATGAGCTTACAGTAGAAGTCCAGCAAGTCACTATTGAAGCTAGCTGGATGGACCCCTACATTAAGTATATCACCACTAGCACCCTGCCGGGTGATCGAAAAGAAGCCAGCTTGCTCAAGAGGAAGGCCATGCATTACATGATCATGGACGGGTAGCTGTACCGAAGGTCCTACTCTTACCCCCTGCTGAAGTGCTTGAAGCCCTCAAAGGCCGCTTATATGCTCCAGGAGAAACACAAAGGCATATGCGGCAACCATGTGAGGGGCGTTGCTCTGGCCTACAAAGCGATCCGATAGGGGTATTTTTGGGAAACAATGCACACGAACGCCGCCGACTTCATTAGGAAGTGTGATCGATGCCAACATCATGCCCACATTTAGCAGCAACCGACATCCCCGCTCTCTCAACTATCGGTCCCGTGGCCATTCGCCCAGTGGGGGATGGACATCTTGGGTCCTTTTCTCGCTACATCCGGGTAGCAAAAAGTTCTTAATTATGGCCATCGACTACTTTACCAAGTAGGTCAAAGCCGAGCCACTGGCCTAGATAATGGAGGTGAAGGTCTAGTCATTCTTCTGGAAGTCCATAATCTATCAGTTCGGCCTCTTGTAGTCGATTATCATCAATAACGGGAGGCAATTCGACAACCGGTGTTCAAAGAATTTTATGCTAACCTCAGCATCTGCCATCACTTCACTTTGGTGGCTCATCCTTAGACCAATGGTGAGGCCGAGGTGACCAATCGGACCATTCTGCAAGGGCTCCATATGTGGCTGGATGAAGCCAAGGGTCGATGGGCTGAGGAGTTACCCAGCATGCTATGGGCCTACCACACCATGCCTCGCATGGCCATCGGCGAGATGCCCTTCAACCTTGTCTTTGGCACTGAAGCCATGATTCCAGTAGAGCTTGGCCTACCCATGCTGAGGGTAGAGCAATATGATGAAGCAGAAAATCCGGCTCATCTCCTCCTCAATTTGGACTTACTGGATGAGACAAGAGATAAGGCTCGACTTCGGATGGCAGCATACCGGTATCGAGTCATGCGCTACTACAACCCCCATGTGCGGCCCAAGGTGTTCCACTTGGGCAACCTCATCCTCAGCAGGGCAGAGGTATCCCAATCAAGAGAATGCAGGAAACTCTCCCCCAAGTGGGAAGGACTGTACAAAGTGGTAAAGGCCTTACTAGGTGGGGCCTACTACCTCGCTGGGCTCGACGGTGCCTGATTCACGAGAACTTGGAATGCCAGCAACTTGAGGGTGTACTACCAATAATGTAAGGTCCTTTTACGATAAATTAAAGTTCCTTTTTAGTGCAACTTTATTTTTCACCTATGCAGGAAGTCGTCCATCCGACTCAATTCTAGCGGAATAAGCCTGAAAACTTACGAAGCCCAGCACTCCAAATCCATAAACTTACGAAGCCTAATACTCTAAGCCCAAAAACTTATGAAGCCCAGTACTCTAAGCTCGAAAACTTATGAAGCCCGGTACTCTAAGCCTGTAAACTTATGAAGCTCGGCACTCCAAGCCCGGAAACTTACAAAGCCTGGCACTCCAAGCCCGGAAACTTACGAAACCCGACACTCCAAGCCCGGAAACTTACGAAGCTCAACACTCCAAGCCTAGAAACTTAGGAAGCCAGGCACTCAAAGCCAGAAGTCCCACCTCTGAGGTCAGGAGATGCCAGCAGCCCTGCCTTTGAGGTCCAGAGATATACTATCGCCTTGCTCATAATCCAGAGATGTCGATGGGAGCCTCAAGTAATCCCTCCATCTATCGCCTAACTCATAGCATGGCTCACTTACAAGTACAGTGCCCCACAGCCTCATGGCCATGCTTACAGCCCGAGGATTTTGGGTTTCTAGGATTTCGATGGCACTATAGAATAATGGATTTCAAAAAATTTCTTTCTTGAAACTCCAAACATCTTGAAACCCTAAGCCCAAGATCCCTTATTCATTACAATGAACAAGTCATGCAATTAGGGTTTGGAAAAATACCTGGAATGCTAATTCCTTCTTCTTTCCACTAGGCACACAAGTGCATACCCTCTAGAGGTGATCCACATAGGAATGGAACCTAGGAAGCACTCCTTAGTAGGTTGCTTCAACCACTGGGACTCTTTTGATGGCTTTTCTTCCTTTGGCAGCCTCTCCTTTCTTGCTCAGATCCTTGCCCTCCAGTAGAGCACTCTGAGCCTTCTCCAAATCCTCTCTTCACTCTCTTTTTCACTTTATAAATATTTTCCTAAACCCTTATCTTAAAATGGTAGACTTGTCTTAAGACAAGACCTAAACTCTAACAAGGGAGGGAGGAGACAAGGATAGTGTGGCAAAGTGTGAGTGTAAGAATGCAAGAAAGAAAGGATTTGTGTGATCTATTGGAACAAATACCGATGGCTATTTATAGAAGAGGGGAAGGTGCCAGATAAGCCTTCTCATCAGCCTTTGATCTATCAATCAACAGATTATATAAGACCTTTCATGAAGAAGGAGTCTTATCTTGAAAAGTCAAGACTTTTCTTGCACCAAGAGACATATTCTTGTCTCTTCAAGTTTCCAGCCAACTTTTTCACTTGCCACATGGCAATGACCGATTGCAGGAAGGCCAAGGGATGTAGCTTTTGAATGAGAAGCATAGATGATTTAAAGGTATTTAAAGTAGAAGGACTCTGCTTACTTGAATTAGTGTCAAAGTGAAGAGACGCGACTCTTCACTTTGTGCCAACTTCCTTCCATGCCATCTTTCCTTTATTTGACCGGTCAAAACCCATGCAATATGGGTGTCATATGAAAGAGGATGAAAAATAGTTTATCACCTTATAAGTGATTAACAAGCAAAAAGACTCTTGGTCCTTCTATGCCCCTTTAATTATCGACCCCTTCATTTGGCGCCAAGAGTCCTTTCAACTTAGGACTCTCCAAATAATCAAGATAAAGGCTGAATAAAGCTGGATAAAACCAGATAATTGCTACCCCACTTTGGACTCAACCTAATCTAGGATTTCCTCAAACTGGTTAGCCCATTAAGCAACCTTTAGACCCAATTCAATTTGGGTTAGGAGTTAGGTTAGCATACACATGCTAGTGTGTAATCTAGCTAACCAATTAGAATCCAATGACCCTAATAAAATGTCAATTTACTTCCTAGAACAATTTTCTAATGTGTATGACCCTTTGGATTCCATATCTAGCCAGCAGTAGGTCTAGGTCCAAGCCAATTTGATCCAATCAAACCGATTGACCTAATTATGTCAAATTGAGCTGACCTAAGTTGCCAATTCAAACTAGCTTTCGAATTGACTCATGAACCCAATCGAATTGATTCATGAAAACCTACAAGACTTGATTGATGTCTAGCAATGTGTCATGCCTACCCAGAAGATGAGAAATTTGATGCAAAGTACCAAAATACCCTTTAGTGGAAAGTTACCGTGCAATTCAATCCTTCGATCTCCCTATATCCTGATTAAGTGATGGGCATGGATAAATGTCAAACCCTAGCACTTAATCCTTTTGAATCTTAATTCGATAATGAAGACTTGATCGATGAAAGATTAGAGACCCTATCTAATCTCATCCTACTTTGATCAAAGACTTCTTGAGTCATTATTCGAAGAGATCACACGGGATAACTTCTCCTCTTGCTAGGAGTGATAGATTCCTTGTTGACCTACTCATTACCTTTATACATAATCCACTATATCCAGAAACACCTTGTACATGACTTAATTGCCATGAGTGAGTATGCACCAAAATATGGGTTCATGTGCACAAGATACTATGGCAGTCTCAAGTCTAAGGATCACATGCACGACTCCCACTAAGAGAACATTCTTTTGACAAGTAAGACTTGCATTTGATGTTCTCTTGTCGGATCAGTTCAGTGGACTCATAACCTAATGAGCACCCACATCCTTGTATTAGTATCTCTACACAAGTGGTTGTGAGACCAACCATCCTCTCCATCAGCATACATAGGAAGTGCTAGTCTTTTCGGATTTATCGATGACCGAATCGATTATCCAATGACTTGGAACATTTAGATTAGGATTTATAGGAACTTAGGTCTCATCGTTATGATCTCCATCATAATCCTAATTTCATTACCCCAACCTATGGGGTTCATCAAAATCTTGATAAGATGTAGCATATGATGAATCAAAAGATGCCTTTTATTGATAAATAATATCATACATGAGTTGGAAGATCATAGAAATGCCCTTACAATGATTGGCGTAAACATTCTTTCAATCTCCTTCTTGCACTAAAGCCAATCGCCTTTGTATTTTATACCCATACAATCTAGTGGTGATCAAATTGCTACTTTGGTAGTGTTTTAGTGAATGGATCTGCTATGTTGTTCTTTGTATCTACTTGTTCTATGACAACATCTTGTTCTTGAATGAGGTGGAAGCATCTTAGGATATGCTTGGACTTATTATAAGACCTTGGTTCCTTAACTTGCGCAACAACTCCAATGTTACCACAATAAAGTGACACCGGTTGTTCTATAGTTAGAACCACACTCAATTCCATGATGAATTTATTCATTCACACAGCTTCCCTTATGGCTTCACTTATAGCTATGTACTCTGCCTCAGTGATTGAGATAGTTATAGTTTGCTGCTTTGTACTTTTCCAACTCACTGCACTACCATATAGGGTGAATGCATATCCTAATATGGATTTGCTATCATCCATATCTGATTGAAAACTAGAATATGTATATCCTTCTAGTTTCAACTTTGATCTACTATATATTAGAAAAACATCTTTAATCCTTCTTAGATACTTAAGAATGTTTTTCATAGCTTTCTAATGATCCTCCCCTGGATCAACCTGGAACCTGCTTACTATATCCAAGGCATAAGCAGCATCAAGCCTGGTACATAAAATGGCATACATAATTGATCCAACAATCGAAGCATAAGGGATCAAACTCATTCTCTCTCTCTCATGGTGTCTTAGGAGACATCTTCTTGGAGAGGTGAATGCCTTGAATCATGGGCAAGTTAACCTTTCTTACTTCCTTCCTGGTGGGGATACCAGAGGCACCAAAATAAGATAGAGGCTTTTCAACCCTCTGTAAATTGATCAATAATTTATTAGTCCATCTATAATAAGGGCTTAGCCCATCTGAGTCCATTTTAGTTGTTATTTGAGTCTTTTGAGTTGTTATTTCAGTTTTGTACTAGTTAGATCATGTTGGGCTAGTTCAGTCCAAAACTAGTCAGCTCATGTTGAGCTAATTTTTTTTATTTTATTATATTATATTATATTTTATTTTTATTTATTTTTTTTAGTCCTGTCCAAGTACACTGAAAACTCAAGACTACATCATACAAGTAAAGACCAAGTCCAACCAGATTGAAGACATGAAAGTATAGCCCAAGTCCAACCAGCTTGAAGATTTGAAGACCCCAGGAGGAAAATCAGAAACAATGATTCCTTGCAGATGCCCTCCAGATACCCAAATTCCCTTCCAGATACCAAAGTATATTCATAAACCAGGGCATCCATGATTCCAGAGGTCCATCTGCATCCTAGCCCAAAGAAATCAAGCCCAGGAACCAAGCCTAAGCCCTTAAGAAGCAAGATACCAGGGAATATTCCTGCTACCTGGCTACCAGGCCACCCCAACTTCCAGAGGCCTAAGCCCATGCACCCGAGCCCCTTTGGGCTGGCCCCTTGCTGCTCCTAGAAGCCCAACACGCCCCCTTAGGCATCCTTGGAGTGTTGACCAAGTCAAGAGAATTTTTACAGATTCTTTCTACCTAATGTTTCCTTATTTTCTAGCTAGGGTTTGAGAGGGAAAAGGACTCCTATGTAAAGTCTTATGTACCCTTACTTGGGGCCCAAGGCTAAGAGTCTATTTAAAGGACCCTAGTCTCTTGTATGAGATAGACTTTGATATATGAAAGAATACTTGAGTTCTCTTCAACTTTGGTGTGTTACCCTGCTGTGTGCATAAAGGGGTTTGTGAGTTCTTCTTCCCGGTGTTTGCAACTACATCCTGCCGCCAGCCAATCCTCCAGAGCCTTGGCCGCCCACTCCAAATTTCCTTTTCCCTTTGCTGTTTTCCTTTATTTTCTTGATCTCCTCTAAGTTTTCTAACCCCTGACAAGTCATTTGCAAGTCCCCGAGTTCCTACGAATCCAACGACTCCAGCCAAGCCTCAATCGGACCACCGAGCAGAAAGCCAGGTATCCACGGGTCTTTGGCTCGATTTTCCAGGCCGCATCCATCGAGGAACAAGAGATCCCTTCACTGTGATCTTCATCGGGTACTTCAGACATTGTCAAGTATAACCCCTCTACCTCCAGTAATTATATTATAGGAGAACTTGCCCTAACCGAGGCTTCTCAGCCTCGGCGATCCTTCTTTATCACTTTTCTAGTTCTAATCTGCATGCTTGACTTTAAAAGTTCATACATAATTTCCTACAACTTATTTTGATCTGAAATTTGGGATTTAATCACTTAACTCCACATATAAAATACACAAAAATAATTGCATGCATATTAGTCCCGCATCATTTGGTATTAGAGCTTAGATTAGGACTTATTTTCTGCAATTCTCTCAATCCATATATACTCTATTATTTTAATTATTTCACCTTATTCAGAATTCTAAAAATTCTAAAATTTATTTTTTTGGATCCATTGTAATTCAAAATAGTTTTCATAATTTTTTCAGATTTTATTTCAATTTGTGAATTTTCTTCAAGCCGAAATATACCCTATAAATTTTTGGCTCTATTTTTTTCAGCAAGACAAGTTTGGAAGTTTTAGGGTTTTGTTTAGCATATCTTTGCATATCTTTTAATTTTAGTATATTTCCTGTATATTAGGCCATAATTTTCAAGTTTTATTTTGTTTAATAAAATACCAAAATATAAAATAAAAAAATTACGTATTATCCAAAAACACCAAAAAAAAAAATCTAAACCCTAATTTGCTTCCTCATCTGCCTGCCATCATTGCATAATCTACCTTTAAGGGCACTCTTGCTATATCAGATAAGGGGAGGAGTTGATAACCTCTCCTTAGCCCAAAACCACATCCCTTGCATTCGGTCCCAAGCCTTAACCTAAAATTAACTAGACTTAATTTGCCCTAGTGAGCTAGGGACACCAACTGGTCGGGTCCGGGGTAGTGTTAGATCACTGTGTCAAGTTAACCTGTGTGTGCCTTGTGCTCAGTGTCTAGAACGGTGGTTCAGGGATTCAATCCCGAAGGGCTTGTGTGCTGGTCCGCCTACCTGGCCAATCTCTGATTGGTGTCTAGGCTTGGCAATCAGGGACCTAACACTCCCCTTACACCTGCCTGGCTGAGTACAGGGTTACTATAGGCTAGTTTGCCACCCTGATTGAGCATCTAGTTTGGACTCTAGGTCTAGTCAGCTGTAGTCGGTCTGATTGAGTCTTGCATGAGCACTAGATCAGGGGTTTCATATCACCCACCTCCTTCACAAATGGCTGAATCCATGGACCATTTTGATGCCAAGATTGATGCCCTTGGAGAAAGGTTAGCCCAAACCCTCAATCTTAGGTTTGAGAAAACCCTCAATCTCAGGTTTGAGCAAGCAAATGCCCAATTGACCCAGAAGCTTGAACAAATAGATGCCCGACTAGGAACCCTAGAGAAAACCCGTAGGACCCAAACTAGATCCAAACTTGAGCCACCTTTACCCACAACCTATAGATCTTATGACTCCAAGTCCTATGAACCTAGAACCTATGTACCCAAAACCTATGAACCTAGATCCTATGACTCTAGATCCTATTTACCCACATCCTATAAGCCTAACATACCCACAACCTATAGATCTTATGACTCTGAATCCTATGACTCTAGAACCTATGAACCCATATCCCATGAGTCCAGTAGACCCAAGACCCATAGAGCTGAATCCAAATCCTATGATCCCAAATCCTATAATTCCATGACCCATAGATCTGCACCCTTGTCCTATGAGCCTAGAGAGCCCATAACCCCTAGGTATCAGCCTAGTACTAATCATGTTTCTCCTACCCAACTTGAATCCCATAGGATTAGTACCCCTACATATGAACCCAGTAGTGAGCCACTACCCCTTAGGCAACCTAAACCTACTAGGATTATTGCCCATACTTAGAAACTAGGACCTAGCCAATTTTTCCTTAGCCGACCTTCCCCAACCATTCCTGAGATTCACAAGGCTTACATTAAGGTAGAAGTGTATGAGGCTGACCCTAGTTTAGTAGAAGAATATGAAGGAGAAGGCTTTGAAGAGGATGAACCCCTTGAAAATTTAGAGAAAGAAACTCCTGAGCCCACTAAGACATCTAAGGGGGCCACCTATGAGTTTAGTCTAGTAGTGGAACCTGTAGTGGAACAATAATTAAAGGAAGAGAACCTAGATACTGCCGCTAGAGCCTTACCTTAGGAAACCATAGAGGAGAGCCAAATTATAGAGTCTAGTCCTAAAATACAAGAACCTGAAGAATTTATTAAGGACCTGATCGCTTTGAATCAGTACCTTCAGGATGAGCCTCCTCCTATAGTTCCCATTAAGGACCTCTTCCATGAGATTAATAACCCAACCTTCCATTACGTAAACCCTGTAGAGATACCTCAACCTTGTAAGGTTAGCCTAATTAGTTTAGGATTAGTTCCTAACATCCTGTCTTTTATCCTACTATATCCAACTAATCCTGAGCTTTTTTCCTTACCCTACCAGACTAATTCTAAACCCTCTTCCTATTTTTTGCTCTTTCCAGACACCTCCAGCATTTCTAGGATCATTAGATTGCATTTAGTTGAGATTAGCATACTGCATGCATTCATTACGCATGTTAGGTTTGCATTATACTTCTGGCATACCCTATGGAATTTGCTAGGAGCCCATTGTAAGTTTTCATGTGCATGTCAAGCTAGGATCAAACCTAGAGAACCTATAGTCTCTTAGGTTTAGGCCCATAAAAGTCCAATAAATTTTTCCTACTATAGGAATGCATAGTCAAGTCTGTTAGGTGTAGGTTTGAGTCATTTGCATCATCTTGTTAGGAGTCTGTATGTACCTAGCATGTTCACCACCTGTACTAATTTTGAAACAACTAGCTAATCCCCGAGGATGGACCAAAGAATTTGATGTAGTGGATTCTATCTTGGTTAGGTTTAGGCCTAAAAAAAGCTTCATGCTTGTAGAGCCGGACCTTTTAAAGTGATAGAGAAGGTTGGATCAAATGCCTAGGTGTTAGACTTGCCTTCGGATTTGGGCATTAGTTCTACCTTCAATATTACACACCTGGTTGAGTACAGGGACCCGGTAGCGATACCTAGTGAGGCCTTTGGACCTATTCCCTCTTATTATGAGTGACCCTAACCTAGAGTGTCCACTAACAAATTTGGCCTGAGAGAGGAGAATAAATCGAGCATAACCTGGATGATCAAGCCATCATGACCCAAGACCGTGGCTATCAACGCTTCTTGGTCCGATGGTAAGGCCGTCCAGAGTCGGACAATTCATGGATTTCTTGAGAGGACTTGCAGTGCCTCAACCCAGACCTCCTCGAGAGATAAGTGAGCCAGTTTCACTCGACAGGGTCAGTTCCTCCCACCCCGGGAGAATTGGTGGGGACACCAGAGGCACCAGAATAAGATAAAGGCTTTTCAACCCTTTGTAAATTGATCAATAATTTATTAGTCCATCTGTAATAAGGTCTTAGCCCATCTGAGTCCATTTTAGTTGTTATTTGAGTCTTTTGAGTTATTATTTCAGTTATGTACTAGTCAGCTCATGTTGAGCTAGTTCAGTCCAATACTAGTCAGCTCATGTTAAGCTAATTTTATTTTATTTTATTTTATATTATTTTATTTTTGAGTCCTGACTAAGTACACTGAAAACTCAAGACTACATCATACAAGTGAAGACCAAGTCCAACCTGATTGAAGACATGGAAGTTGAGCCCAAGTCCAACCCAGCTTGAAGATTTGAAGACCCCAGGAGGAAAATCAGAAACCCTGATTCCTTGCAGATGCCCTCCAGATATCCAGATTCCCTTCCAGATGTCAAAGTATATTCATAAACCAGGGCATCCATGATTCCAGAGGTCCATCTGCATCTTAGCCCAAAGAAATCAAGCCCAAGCCCTTAAGAAGCAAGATACCAGGGAATATTCCTGCTACCTGGCTACCAGGCCACCCTAGCTTCCAGAGGCCTAAGTCCATGCATCCGAGCCCCTTTGGGCTGGCCCCTTGCTTCTCCTAGAAGCCCAACATGCCCCCCTAGGCATCCTTGGAGTGTTGACCAAGTCAAGAGAATTTTTAGAGATTTTTTCTACCTAATGTTTCCTTATTTTCTAGCTAGGGTTTGAGAGGGAAAAGGACTCCTATGTAAAGTCTAATGTACCCTTACTTGGGGCCCAAGGCTAAGGGTCTATTTAAAGGACCCTAGTCTCTTGTATGAGATAGATTTTTATATATGAAAGAATACTTGAGTTCTCTTCAACTTTGGTGTGTTACCCTGCTGTATGCATAAAGGGGTTTATGAGTTCTTCTTCCCGATGTTTGCAACTACATCCTGCCGCCAGCCAATCCTTCAGAGCCTTGGCCACCCACTCTAAATTTCCTTTCCCCTTTGCTATTTTTCTTTATTTTCTTGATCTCCTCTGAGTTTTCTAACCCCTGATAAGTCGTTTGTAGGTCCCCGAGTTCTTACGAATCCAATGACTCTAGCCAAGCCTCAATCGGACCACCGAGCAGAAAGTCGGGTATCCGCGGGTCTTTGGCTCGGTTTTCCAGGCTGCATCCATCAAGGAATGAGAGATCCCTTCGCTGCGATCTTCATCGGGCACTTCAGACGTTGTCAGGTACACCCCCTCTACCTCCAGTAATTATATTGTAGTAGAACTTGCCCTAACCGAGGCTTCTCAGCCCCGGCGATCCTTCTTTATTACTTTTCTAGGTTCTAATCTGCATGCTTGACTTCAAAATTTCATACATTATTCCCTACAACTTATTTTGATATGAAATTTGGGATTTAGTCACTTAGCTCCACATATAAAATACACAAAAATAATTGCATGCATATTAGTCCCGCATCACTTCCATGTTGAATCTCATCAACACTAAGTCAATGTACCTGAATTAGGATAAACCAAGCATCCTCTTAGATCTATCTCTATAGATCTTTATACCCAGTATATAGGATGCCTCTCCCAAATCTTTCATGAAAAACTACTTTGATAGCCAAGACTTGACCGATTGCAACATTGGGATATCATTCCCAATGATGAGTATGTCATCGACATACAAAACCAAGAAAACAAGGGCACTCCCACTTGTCTTCTGTACATACATGGTTCACCCACATTCTTGATGAAACCAAACTCTTTGTTTCATCAAAGCAAATGTTCCAACACCTCGATGCTTGCTTTAATCCATAAATAGACTTCTTAAGCCTACATACTTGGTTTGGTCTCTCACTCGAGACAAACCCTTCTGGCTGTGACATATAGACTTCTTCCTTAAGGTATCCATTAAGGAAAGGAGTCTTTACATCCATTGCCATATCTCAGAGTCATAGTATGCAACTATGGCAAGCATTATCCGAATGGACTTGAGCATGGCTACTGGTGAAAAAGTTTCATCATAGTCAATGCCATGTTATTGTCTAAAATCTTTTGCCATCAACCTAGCCTTATAGGTCTCTACTTAACCATCTGCTCCAATCTTTTTCTTGAAGACCCATTTACATCCAATTAGGTTTACTCCCTCAGGTGGATCAATTAATGTCCAAACCTGATTAGAGTACATGGATTCCATCTCGAATTTCATGGCTTCTAGCCATTTGTTAGAGTCTCCACTCATTATAGCTTCTGTATAGGTCACAGGATCATCATCTTGTATGATACTGGCTTCATTATCATTCTCAATGATAAAACCATATCTGATAGGTGCACTTCGTACTCTCTCTGACCTACGGAGAGGAGGTGTGTATTGTGGTTGTTCCTGAATCTTAGGAACATCTGGTTGAGGAATTGTTTTAGGTGTAGGTTGAACTTCTCCAAGTTCAAATATTATCTCATTGCCCTTTTCTTGGATAAACTTCTTTTCCAAGAATGTGGCATGCCTACTGATAAAGACATTTTGCTCGGTAGGATAATAAGAAAAGGTAACCCATACCTTCTTTATGATATCCTACAAACCTGCACTTGTCAGCCCTAACACTTAGCTTATGTTCAAAAACATTCTTGACATAAGTAGGGCAACCCCAAATTTTAAAATATTTAAGACTTGGCCTTTTTCCATTCCATAATTCATATGGAGTGCTCTTAATTACCTTCGATGGCACCCTGTTTAATATGTGGGTAGCAGTCTCTAGGGCATAACCCTAGAAAGATACTGGAAGATCTGTGAAGCACATCATGGACCGTAGCATGTTCAACAAGGTTCGGTTCCTTTTTTCTGCTACACCATTTAACTGTGGCATATATGTAGGGGTCAATTCAGAGAGAATTTTTTTGTCTTTAAGATGATCGAGAAATTTACTAGACAAGTATTCTCCTTCTCTATCAGATCGAAGGATTTTAATACTATGCCCAGTTTGTTTCTTAACCATACTTTGATACTCTTTGAATTTTTTAAAGGCTTTAGACTTGTGTTTCATAAGATATATATATCAGAACCTTGATAAATCATTAATAAAATTGATGAAATAAGAGTATCCTCCTCTGGCCTGGGTTGTCATAAGATCACATACATCTATGTGTACTAGGCCTAACAACTCAGTTGCCCTATCTCCATGTCCAGTGAATGGAGATTTGGTCATCTTACCCATGAGACAGGACTCACAAGTGAAAGAATAATGCCCTAAAAGCCAATCATTGTAAGGGCATTTCTGTAAACTTTCAAACTCATGTATGACATTTTTATGTATTAATAAAAGGCATTTAGTTTTCATCATACTGCTGTGTCTGATTAATATATTATGGTGAACCCCGTAGGTTAGGGAAATGGAATTAGGGTTATGATGAAGATCATAACAGTGAGACCTAAATTCCTATAAACCCTAATCTAGAATGTTCATGGTTGTTGGATTATCGATTAGGGGATTGATACTTCCGGAAAGACCAGCATATCCTATGTATGCTCTTAAGAGAGGTTGGTTGATCTTACAGCCACTAGTGTAGAGACACTAATATAAGGATATGGGTGCTCATTGTAGACATGAGTTCACTGAACTAATCCATACTGAGAACTTCTTATGGATCCCTTACTGCTTGTCAAAAGGTAGTTCTCATAGTGGGAGTTGTGCAAGTGATCTTTAGACCCGAGATCACCTTAGATCCTTATGCACACTAAGCCATGTTTTGATTCATACCCATTCATGACATTGAGTTATGCACGGGATGTTCTCAAATATGGTGGAAGGTGTATGAAGGATGAGAGTGGATCAACAAGGAATTGATCATTCCTAGTAAGAGAAAATATTATCCCAAGAAATCTCTTCAATTGATGACTTAGGGAGTCTTTGATCAAAGCAGGATGAGATTAGAAAATGTTTTCTAATCGGTCATCAATAGAGTCATCATTATTGAATTGAGATTCGAAATGACTAAGTGCTAGGGTTTGACATTAATCCATACCCATCACTTATTCGGGATAAAAGAAGATCGAGAGATTAAATTGCACGCTAACTTTTCACTTAAGGGTATTTTTGGTAATTTTCACCAAATTCCTTATCTTCCGGGTAGGGGTAGGCATGACACGTTGCTAGACATCAATCATGTCGTGTAGGTTATCATGAATCAATTTGATTAGATTCATGAGTCAATTTGAAAGTTGGTTCAAATTAGCAACTTGGGTTAGTTCAATTTGACCTAATTAGGTCAAACGGGTCTGATTGGATGGAATTGGCTTGGACCCAGACCTACTACTGGCTAGATGTGGAACCCAAAGGGTCACACATATATGAGAATTAACCTTAGAATTTATTGGATATTATATTAGGGTTAATTAATCCTAATTGGCTAGCTAGATTGCATACTAGCATATGTATGCTAGCCTAATTCCTAATGCAATTAGATTGGGTCTATTTGCTTGCTAATTGGGAAAATCAATTTATGAGAAATCTAGATTGGGTTGTGTCCTAAGTGGGGTCAAATAATCTGATTTTATTTGAATTTTATCAGCCTTTATCTTGGATTTATGAAGAGTCCAAACCAGATTGGACTCTTGGCACCTTTTGGTGTTTGTGCTAGAATTAAATGGCGTGAAAGAAGGAAAAGAGTCTTTCTGCTTTGGGGAGGTGGTTTCCAGATAAGCAAGGAGTCTCTCCCCTTATCCTAACACCCATTCCTTCAGCCTCTTTACCGTACAAAAGGGAAAGGAAGGAAAAAATTGGCGCGCGCAACATGAAGAGTCGCGACTCTTCATGGTTGACGCACCAATTCAAATTTAAATGGATAGTTTTATTAATTGAAGGGATATGTCTCTTCATTCCCACACCGATTACCTTCTTATCAGTCGGTTGCATGCCACATGGCATGAAGAAAAATCACCGATTAAGTCCAAGAGATGCAGATAAGTCTTATGGCACATGAAAGGATGTATTCTTAGATCCAAAAGACTCCTTCTCATTGAAGGGTCTTATTTGATCTGATGAAAAGTAGATCAAGGGCTGATGAAGAGCCTTATCCCATGCCTCTTGCTTTCCTATATAAACCCATCGGTGTTTTATCGAGAGCATAATTTATTCTGTCCTTTCTTTCTTACATTCTTGCACTTATCCTCTTTGTCTCTTCCTTCCCTTGTTAAGATATTGTTCTTTCTTTAAGACAAGTCTACCAAATTAAGCTTAGGAAGAGAATAAAGAAGTGTTAAGTAGAAGTAAGAAGAGTTTTGGAGAGGGTTCAGAGTGCTTGTCAGGAGGGTATTAGTCTGGGAAAGAAGAAAAGGCTATTAAAGGCTAGGAAGGCTGCCAAAGAGTCCTAGTGGTTTAAGCAAGCAAAGGAGTGTCTCCTTGGTTCAATTCTCATGTGGATCACCTCTGGAGGGCATGCACTTGTGTGCCTAGTGGAAAGAAGAAGGTTATAGCATATCAGGTATTCTTCTTAAGCCTCATTATATGATTAGTTAATTGTTATGCTCAAGGGATTCTGGATCAGGGTTTCGATTTCTTATGTTTTTCAAATGAGATTTTTTGAAATTCTACCATCCGCTATGTCATCAAAACCCATCAACAAGTTCCTAATAATTCATGATCAAAAGGTTCAAAGAAATTTTCTTTGTATAACTTGTTTATCCTAAACTCACTAATATGACCCAAACGGTAATGCCAGAGATATGTGACATTTATATCATCTCTCTTTCTCTTCTTGTTTTCAACAAGCATAACTTCATCATTAAGTGATAAAATGAAAAGATCATTAACAAATGTACCACAACCAAATAACTTCTTTGAAAAGAAGATCAAGCACCGATGGCTCAAAATATTTATTTCATAACCTTGTTTCAACAACAAAGGTACAGAAATAATATTCTTTATAATGTTGGGTACATAATAACAATCTTTTAATTCAAGAATATTGCTTGACGGCAATAACATCAGATACATGCCAACAGGTGCCAACAGCTTCAGCATGAATGGGATCACCACTCATGCCAAACAGCTTGAAGTCACCCTTCTTCAAGCTTCTGGATCTTTGTAACCCCTGCAATGACTTACAGATATGAGATCCACATGCGGTATCCAATACCCATATATCAGAAGCTGAAGAGCTTAATGATAAGTTTGTTTGTATCATGTACAAACTTTTTGATGCATCACCAGCATCCTGCTTCTAGCTTGCAAGATATAACTTGCAATTCTTCTTCTAGTGCCCTCGCTTTCCATAGTGATAGTAGGTTCCACCAACAAAGGGCTTCCTTGCCTTTTTTCTTTTTTTGGAAGCTACTCTTAGGGTTCATTTGTGCTTGGAACAACTACTTCGATATTTCATATCGAGCAGTCCAACTATGCTCTCCATATAGCTCCTTAAGATTGAGCAATATGGACTGAGATTCCATTTCCTCATGTTGCCTCTGTAACTCATTACTCATTAGGCCAACATGATGCACTTGATAGTCATGCTGTCATTTTGCCACATTTTATATATGGCTCTTTCCTCCTTGGTAGCATCCTCCCCTACCAGATGTAGGTCAGGAGTATCATGGATATAGGAAATTTTCTCCTGAGCTAATACAATTCTCAGGTTCCTCAACCAATCCACGTAATTTGGATTGGTCAACTTATTGGCATCCATGATGCCCCACAGTGAAAGAGTAGAAGCCATAATGTAACAATTTACAATAAGTAAAGAACAACTATAAGTAGACCACTCATGATGATATTCATAATTAGACAAGGACTTTTGCATCTAATTGTGTCTCCCACTATTTTCTATTGAATACCATAACCCTTAACTATGGTAAGTGGGAAGCCCTCCCAGGACTTCCTTAATGGGGTTGAGATCCCAATTCCTTATAAATGCCTTGTGTGTACACAACAAACAGTTATAAGTTCAAAGGTAGGAAATAACCCTTTCCAATTGCATCCCTTGCAATTCTCAACTTAACTTTTGCCTCTAAGACACTTATAGCCTTGTGTGTGTACAACAAACCATAGTATCTTAGTTTAGTCGGATCCTTCATTTCCATATAGCCATGATTGAATAATGTTGCCCTTGTGTGTACACAACAAAGCAACATTATCAGTCATGCTATAAAGCACTAGGTGCACCAAGACAAATTTTATACCAAATGCTAGAGCAGGCCTTGTGTGTACACAACAAACCTACTATAGTGTTGACATAAATTTGGCTTAGCATGAAGGAAGGCAGTTTGTAGTGTGCTTAATCAATTAGGATTTCCAATTTAAGATCTTGATGTGACCACATTGGCCAAGTGGGAGAGATGAGGGGGTCCCCCGTTGCTTTCCTTAAACACTAATTAAATTGGCCAGGTAAGACAACGGAACCAATTAAAAATCTCATTTCCTTTACCTTCCCAGAACCACTTGCCTAGACACCAATTGACTAATCATACCCTTATCGGAGTACACTACGACTAAATATGATTTTTATGAGGGCTTTGATGGTCTCTAACACATCCTAATATAGAGTTAATCATGTCAACCTAACATTCATGACATAATAAAACCTAACATTAATGACATAATAAAACCTAACATTAATGACATCATAATGTATTCATAACCATACATATATGACATGATATTTATTCCATCATTCGAGCATATTAACCCTAATATGCATACCATAAGTATGATTATAATATCAATCCATTCACCTCACTTGTTCATGGGATATGGTCACAGTGGCACCCCTACATGCCATAGGAGATCCCATTGAATGGGAAGAGAGGGCCTTTAAACCCTACTTAACTTCTATGATCGAACGGCCATGGTGACTAACCCAATCCGAAGCAGTTACTAGGATATAACATATTTCATATGTAATTTAAACAATCATGCATCACTTCATGGCATAATAAGCAATCATTACTAATTGCATACATCATACTTGATAATATGCATTATCATATACTCTTTCAATAATATGCATCATACTATGAATTATATAAACATGATCATATTATAATTCACTATATAAGTGAACCCCAATTAGTGGCATGCATCAAATTACCATATATGGCCATCTTCACTATCACATAAAAATATTCAATTGACCATTAATTGAATGAAATAAGAGGGCTCTAATATCACTGTTAGGTTTCTAGGGTTTCGCTGGCACAGCGGAACAATGGATTTCAAGAAATTTCTTTCTTGAAACTCCAAACATTTTGAAACCCTAAGCCCAAGATCCCTTATTCATTACAATTAACAAGTCATGCAATTAGGATTTGGAAAAATACCCGGAATGCTCTTTCCTTCTTCTTTCCACTAGGCACACAAGTGCATGCCCTCCAAAGGTGATCCACATAGGAATAGAACCAAGGAAGCACTGCTTAGTAGGTTGCTTGAACCACTGGGACTCTTTTGATGGTTTTTCTTCTTTTGGTAGCCTCTCCTTTCTTGCTCAGACCCTTGCCCTCCAGTAGAGCACTCTGAGCCTTCTCCAAATCCTCTCTTCACTCTCTTTTTTACTTCTTAAATCTCTTCCTAAACCTTTATCTTAAAATGATAGACTTGTCTTAAGACAAGACCTAAACTCTAACAAGGGACGGAAGAGACAAGGATAGTGTGGTAGAGTGTGAGTGTAAGAATGCAAGAAAGATAGGATTTGTGTGATCTATCAAAACAAATACCGATGGATATTTATAGGAGAGGGGAAGGTGCCACATAAGCCTTCTCATCAGCCTTTGATCTATCAATCAACAAATCATATAAGACCCTTCATGAAGAAGGGGTCTTATCTTGAAAAGTCAAGACTTTTCCTGCACCAAGAGACATATTCTTGTCTCTTCAAGTTTCCAGCTAACTTTTCCACTTGCCATATGGCAATGACTGGTTGCAGGAAGGCCAAGGGACATGGCTTTTGAATGAGAAACATCGATGATTTAAAGGGACTTAAAACAGAAGGACTTTGCTTACTTGAATTAGCGCCAAAGTGAAGAGACGCGACTCTTCACTTTGCGCCAACATCCTTCCATGCCATCTTTCCTTTATTTGACTAGTCAAAACCCATGAAATATGGGTGCCATATGAAAGAGGACAAAAAATAGTTTATCACCGTATAAGTGATTAACAAGCAGAAGGACTCTTGGTCCTTCTGTGCCCCTTTAATTACCGACCCCTTCATTTGGCACCAAGAGTCCTTCCAACTTAGGACTCTCTAAATAATCAAGATAAAGGCTAAATAAATCTGGATAAAACTAGATAATTGCTACCCCACATTGGACTCAACCCAATCTAGGATTTCCTCAAATTGGTTATCCCATTAAGCAACCTTTAGACCCAATTCAATTTGGGTTAGGAGTTAGGTTAGCATACACATGCTAGTGTGTAATCTAGCTAACCAATTAAGATCCCATGATCCTAATAAATTATCAATTGACCTCCTACGATAATTTTCTAATGTGTGTGACCCTTTGGGTTCCACATCTAGCCAGCAATAGGTCTAGGTCCAAGCCAATTCGATCAAATCGAACCTGATTGACCTAATTTGGTCAAATTGAGCTGACCTAAGTTGCCAATTCGAACTAGCTTTCGAATTGACTCATGAATCCAATCGAATTGATTCATGAAAACCTACAAGACATGATTGACGTCTAGCAACATGTCATGCCTACCCAGAAGATAAAGAATTTGGTAAAAAGTACAAAAATATCCTTCAGTGAAAAGTTACTGTGCAATTCAATCCTTCAATCTCCCTGTATCACAATTAAGTGATGGGCATAGATAAATGTCAAACCCTAGCACTTAATCCTTTTGAATCTCAATTCGATAATGAAGACTTGACCAATGAAGTATTTGAGACCCTTTCTAATCTCATCCTGCTTTGATCAAAGACTTTCTAAGTCATCATTCAAAGAGATCACACGAGATAACTTCTCCTCTTACTAGGAGTGATCAATTCCTTGTTGACCTACTCATTACCTTCATACACAATCCACCATATCCAGAATCACCTCATACATGACTTAATTGCCATGAGTGAGTATGCACCAAAATATGGGTTCATGTGTACAAGATACTATGGTAGTCTCAGGTCTAAGGATCACATGCACGACTCCCACTAAGAAACCATTCTTTTGACAAGTAAGTAAAACTTTCATTTGATGTTCTCTTGTCGGATTAATTTAGTGGACTCATAACCTAATGAACACCTACTTCCTTATATTAATGTCTCTACACAAGTGGTTATGAGACAACCACCCTCTCCATCGAGCATACATAGGATGTGCTAGTCTTTCCGGATTCATCGATCCTCGATTCGATTATCCAATGACTAAGAACATTTAAGATTAGGGTTTATAGGAACTTAGGTCTCACCATTATGATCTCCATCATAATCCTAATTTTATTTCCCTAGCCTATGGGGTTCATCATAATCTTGATAAGATGCAGTAGTATGATGAATCAAAAGATACCTTTTATTGATAAATAATATCATACATGAGTTGGAAGATCATAGAAATGCCCTTACAATGATTGGTTTTTAGGGCACCATTCTTTCAGGGGGCCACTACAAAAGGCCATCCACCGCATGACTCACAACATGGTGAATCGAGAAGCTTGGCACCCTCGTCAGCAAGTTGGGCACTCCCCCCTCATCAAGTCCACGATCACCACAGTCGTGCTCACAGCTGGGGGGCACCAAGATGCTGTCCACCACGTGACTCATAGCTCGTCGAAGCAAGAAGATCCAAAGATCTCGCATCCTGGCCTGAGCAGCCTCAAGGGTCAAAGGAAAGAGGGCGAGGTACTTCCAAGGACCTCTATGCCCATCCTGAGGCCTTGAAGTAGGCCCGAAGCAGTCAAGACCTAATGCAGGCACCTACACCATAATTGAAGGAAAGGTAGTAAGGAACTGCACCAAGCTCATCGGACGAACCAGCCTATTTCCTCATTGTTAAGATAAGCCCCCTGCACCCCCAGGAATTCCATGAAGGTGCTTAAAAAAAGAGAAAAAGAAAGAGGAGAAGAAGAGAAGGAAAGGGGCTGAGCAAGGAATGGTAGCTAAAGAAAAGAGGTGCTTCATTAACAAAATTCTTTTTACATTTTTTCATGAGGTGTCCCCAACAAATAGGGTGTCCTCTCGAGACCCTATGTACAAAAGAAAGGAGGAAAGCCTATTCATCGGTGGTCGGCTCCTTGGGCCGGCGAGTGACCTCAGCCACCGGTAGAGCATCCTAGGCGACTTCGGATTTCGCATCCACTTCAACCTCCTCCGGCTCTGGCACCACCTCAATGATGGGTTCGTCCTGCTGCTTAGGGAATGGAAGAGAAGGCTAGATGTTGTCCAGCTCCTTCAACCCGAAGAAATGAAAGGCCTTGTTCTTGAAGTCTCTGAACCCCTAGTGGAAGGAGTCAAGAACGGCTTCCGCAACCTCATTCATAAAGGTCTGGGATGCCATGAACTTGGGGATGGCCTCAGCAGCCTCCTTTTTGGCCGTCTCCATCAACGGACAGCAGCCATAGCCTTTTTCGCTACCACTGTGGCCCTAGCCATCTGTTCTTCTAGTTGAGCCTGAAGGGTCTATGCTCTCCCCTCCAGGTGGGCCACCTCTGTCGCAGAAGCGACGGCCTCTTCGGCTCGATGGGAGTCGACCTCCCTCTCCTCAGCCAAGGCAGCCTCAAGCTCAGCTACCTTTTTCTCGAGCTCAGATACTTTTGTCTGGGCCCTGATCAACTGAGCCTCCAGCCTCTAGGCCCGGCCAAATAGGCATCGAGCCTCGTCCCTCTCCCTGTAGAGGCAAATCCCATATGTTTCCATCCCCCGACAAGCATCCCGTAGGAGCTGCATGTCAACCGCCACCTACATCAAGAATGGCAATTGACGTCCCTTATGAAAAAGATGGAAAAAGAAGTACTGATATGGAGATGGCTTACCGACATCAACTAGGCAAAGGCATCCATGGCGAGCTCCACCACCGACCTTCCTACTCGATTCTGGTGGTTCGATGGCTGGATTAGGGTGTCAAGGATATCCTCTGCCACCCTCCCATCCTGGAATATCATGGAACCTGCAGGAAGAATGATAGTGAACTCCTTGGCTTCCTGGCTCGACACCTTGGGTGGCCTGGTCAGGACCGGGGTAACCTCTAGCGAAGGTGCCATATTTGGGGGACCACCACTGGTGGCTCTAGCCCCAGGTCATGGAGGTGGTACCTCGGTGGCATCAGAACCTACCTCACTTACTGCTTCCGGCTATGGCGGATCGTCGATGCATGGAGGGGCCACTGGAGATGGAGGAGGAGCCCCATCCGTAGGCCTAGTCTCACTCCTGGGCTACCTAGGAGGGGTATGGACCCTTGGTCAAGACGGTGCATGAAGGAAGGCTGGTCCCCTCACATCAAAGATATCGCCGAGCCCCCACCTCGGTTCCCTCCAAACCTTTTTTCTAGACTCCCTCTCGGGCCCTTCAGCAGTGGCCCTCTTTCAAGACATCCCATGAAGCTCCTTAAAGCTGAACCTCATCCCTGCGACATGAGGTAGACAGGTTAGCCCTGTTCTTGGACCTGACCCATGGCTGAGAGAAAAAGATGCCTGATGATGAATTGTACCCTGGGGCTAAGCCTGGATGACCCTAGCTTCAACAAGATTCTGCTCACACAGCAAATCCCGAGGAGACGAGACTTGGGAGAAGACAAGCAGGTCGAATATTTCCCTATCGACCGGCTCGACCATAGATTATCGGTTGGGGGAAGTATTCGGGTCACTCTAGACCCAGTCCGCTCTCTCGATCGAGGCAAAAAAGAACCTATGCTTCCACCCCTTGATAAAGATGGGCAGGTTAAGTTTGAAGCACCCCTTATGGGGGGACACAGACCACCACCCATCATCAAAAGGGTGGCACTTCAGGGTAAACAAAGCCCTGAAGAGGGAGAAGTGAGTGACGATCCCATTATGGTTGTAGAGGACAATAAAATAGAAAATGGTCCGGACAGCATTGGAAGTAAGCTGAGCCAGAACCAGATGGTAGTTGTTGAGAAAGGCAAAGAAGAAGATATGGAAGGGAAGATGAAGGTTTGCCGAGAAGAAGTCTTCGTATAGGGCTATCCGACCGGGACCACTGGAGGTGACCCTGTCCCTCGATCTAGGAAAAGAAAGTTGGATGGAGTCGGGGACCCCAAACGACCTTCGAATGCAAAGGAGATCCTCATTGGTCATCACTGAAGCAATGCCGACGGGACCGTTAGACTCCCTAATAGAGGGGGCGGGCAGAGGAGAAACCACAGGGGGTCCAATCACGATCCCCATCCAACGGGGCCCCCTATGAAACATAACCGGGGCTTCCTCCTCCTCACTATCTGAAGGAGGCCTCGTACCATCGGAGAGACCTTGGCTACGGTGTCCACCACTGGACGGACTCATCAAAAATGATAGAAAAGTGAAGGAAAGAACCTAGAAGCCCTAGCGAGGGTACTCCCCAGGCGCAAGCTGAAGGAGGAGAGCAAAGGAATGAAGGGAGGAGAAGGAGGCCTGACCTACCGAAACTCTATGACCTTGCCCAAGAAAAGAGAAGAAGCTTTCTCTACAAGAAGAAACCTTACCTTTTGCCACCTGGAGAACTTTCGAGAATTGGAAGGACAAGTCTTTTTTAAATGGCCTAGAGCCCCGTCACCTCGTACTTGTCAAAAGCATGCATCAAGTTTGGCCCCAGGCCAGTGGGGGCATGCCACGTGTCAAGGGCGATCCTCCGAATCAAGAGCACCCCCTCTCAAATCGGGCACGGTAATTATGCCCACTCCTGAAGAAGGGTGGCATGGCATCACCCCATTAGCATGAAGGCCCGATCTTCGGAGCGACGGTGCATAGGGCATTAATGGCACAGAATGTGCCACCCCTCCACATCAGCGTAATAATTACTCCTCTCGCCTGGAGTGCCACTTCGATCGCTGGGCTCGAGAGTGGGGGCCATCTAATGTGATATGGTATGATTCATCTGGTGAGGTAGAGTATGCAGGCGACCACACTGCTAAAGGACTTGCCACCTGGGCATGGCGGCTAGGTAAAGATCCAAAATGAGCCCTCCTGCCGAGGTTAGCTCCTAGCTAGGCCGAGCTCACAAGGTGAGCCCTCCGGCTTAGGTCAGCTCTCGATAGGGGTTAAGCCCGTGCCTCCAAGATGAGCCCTCCTGTCGAGGTCATCTTCCAGCCGGGTCGAGCTCACAAGGTGAGCCCTCTGACTAAGGTCAGCTCCTGGAGGGGTCGAGCTCGTGCCTCCAAGATGAGCCCTCTTGCCAAGGTTAGCTCCCAGCCGGGCCGAGCTCACAAGGCGAGCCCTCCGACTGATGTCAGCTCCCGGTAGGGGTTAAGCCCATGCCTCCAAGATGAGCCCTCCTGTCGAGGTCAGCTCCCAGCCGAGCCAAGCTCACAAGGCGAGCCCTTCGACTGAGGTCAGCTCCCGATAGGGGTCAAGCCCGTACATCCAAGAGCCAGGTCTCTGAAGCAAGGCTTCACCCTCCACCCAGTGGGAGCCAAGGTTCCTGCCAACGGTATAAGGAGAGGGGACCAATAGAAGATTCAAAATCATGGAAGAACCTGATCATTCACAGCCCCCGGAGGGTGGTGCATGCCCTACCATAAATGTGGGCCCCACGACACACCTCGCACATGACCTGCATGATGCAAGTTCCACCAAGCTTTTTGTCCTGTAGCGTGTCACCATGTCGAAGACTGCAGGATTGGAAACCACGACCTCTACGACAGGAAGCCTACCCCTTTCCAAAAAGGGTATTCTACTAAGGCCCCAAGCCCTACGACACTCTGATGGTCCTCTTTGAAATGGAAATGCTCAGGGTGGAAGGCTCTCCATTGAAGAACTGGCCCGACAGGGAGGCGACAGCGAATAACAGGAAGCCCCAGACCTTGTCTAGGCCGCTCCATCTATATAAGATCAATCAGGGAGGTAAGTAAAGAAGGTAAGCCACAGACACGCTCTCATGCTTTTCCATTATCTTCCTTCATAGAATTCATCTTATTCTCTTATTCTCTTTCACCCTCTTGACATGGAGAATCCCCCAAGCTCTCCACCACAGAGATTATGTTCTCCTCGATCATCCTACTGACTTGATCATCGGAGTGTCCCCGCCAGAATCCCTGGCATGGGTCTTCTTTGTTTTGTAGGACCTCCGGATGAAGGAGCCAATCGAGAAGAGAAAGAGCGAGCACCCAGCGGGAGCCCAACACATCAGAGCTATGGGCCACAATGATGTTGGCAGCAACAATGATGAACTCAAATGATCAACCCTTAGGTAAGCAAATTTTATGTTTTTGAGATGTCTGCACAAGTGGAAAGCCAAAAGAAACCATGTCTTATTAAGATAATTGAAGATTAAAATGAAAAAAATATATGTCAAGATTTTAAAATTTAGAGTTCGACACATATTTTAGAAGTGGCACAAGTCAAGTGTCGACTCAAGGATTTCAAGTGTGGACCCTTAAAAGAGAAAAAAAAAATGCAAGTAGCACACAATATTTCAGCCAGCAAGCTAAGTGTCAACACTTACTGTTTAAGTATCAACTTATGGTATCGACTCGCAGGTCAGCTCATGCACCAAGTATTGAAGACATAGAAAATAATAGAAGATTGGACTTTTGGCACAAACTCAAGTGTTGATACATAAATTCAAGTCGACTCATGGTGTCAACTCATGCTTCAAGTATCGATGCCATAGGGTGATTCTAGAGAGTAGTATTTTCTGAATAGCCCAAGTGTCGATACCTGGACTCCAAAACTGACTCAAGGTGTCGTCTCATAGGTCAAAGTGTCGACACTTAGAGTTCTGACAGTATATAATGGCTATATTTTCAAAACTGTAGAAAGCTGGGATTTGTATCAAAATAGCTAATTCTCTCTCTAACGGCCATAAACAGATTTTTAAAGATTTTGAGTATATTTATTCCTCACCAAACTCATTAAAGTAATAAGAGAATCTTAGAGAAAGTCAAGTACTTCTAAGAGCTACTTGCAAAATAAAAGTCTTTATTCTAAAAGTGTATGCCTTCAATTCTTAACAATTAGCAATCATTGCAATCATTTTAGACTTTCTATTGAAGAAGACAATTAAAGCCAAAAGCTTTATCAATAATCTTTTTGCTCTTTTAGAGAGCCTTTTTGCTTTCATTATATTGTACTCCAATTTCTTAAGTTGTAATTGGCTTCAAGGAAATTAAAACTAAGGGATAGGCTCTTCTAAGCCTTTGAATTGGATTGCAAGCCTAGGATTGGCTTATTGTAAAGTTGTATTGGTGAGCCTAAGGGAGAAAACCAACAAGAGTTTGATTTGTGAGCCTGGAAAGCAAATTGGCCGTAATCTTGAGAAATTATAGTGAAATTTCCAAGGGGTTCTTAGGGAGTATATGTAGGTGTTTAGAGTGCACCGAACTACTATAAAAGCCTATGTTTGTGTGCTTTGTCCTTCTTCTCCTCTTTTCTTTTTAAGCATTGCATATAGTTCTAATTTGTACATATGCATTGCAACATAATCACTTCACTATTTTTTAAAGTAAGCATATACTTGATAAAAGTTTTAAGAAACCTAATTTTCCCCTCTCTTGGGTTACTTTGCTGGACAACATTAATGCTTAGGATGACTTAAAAGTTAATTGTTAACTATAAATCCATGCTTTGGTGCGGGCACCAGACTCAGAAGAAGACTTCAGAGCTCCATCTGGATCTCTGATTAACCTTGCCCGAAGAATTAGGGTTTTTGGTTTGTAATAAGAGTTGACTAGATCAACTCAATTTAGCTTGAGTCTACATTACCTGCATTTTTATTTTGTTGAGTCATGTTGACTCAGTAGTGGACTAGGGTTTCAACCAGGGATGTTACATTTTCTCCCAAGACCTGGCAAGTGGACACCACACTCCCAGCCACACTCCCAGTCTAGGGGGCGCCATATCCACATCCAGCAGCCTTTGGTCCCCACTCCACAGATGGCAACCTCCTTCTTTCATGCACCAGATAAAGAGAAGAGAACAAATCAAGGGGGCGGCCAAGACTTTCCCAAGTGACTCCAAGCAAAGAAGGGAAGAAGTTTTTCTTGGAAGAGAATATCAAGGGGCGCCCATTACCTGCCAAAAACACCTAAAACAAAGATGGGAAGAGCCTTGACTTAGGGAGGAAGAAAAGGAGGAGTCCAAAAGAGTTCATCCAGGGAAGGAAGAAAATTTTCTTGAAAAAAATCAAGCAAGATGGCGCCATCTACCTGCCATTTATAACCCAAATCCTAATTTTTGGTATTTTGGCCAACCATATGTAAGGGATTTGCCCTAATTTGGAGATCCCCTCCTTTAGTCCCACATGGGAAAATATGAAACCCTTCTCCCTTGTAAAGCATTATAAATTACATCCCTCTTGTAAGTTGAAAGAAATCAATGAAGAAAAAATTATTTTGCTATTCTCTTGTGTTGAGTCACCTAGGTTTCTCTTCTTCCGCACTATTCTAAGTGTTGAGCTCTGTGAGGGGGTAATCCGGGTTCCATTGGAGCCTTGAGGAGGTGAGAGATCTCCATCTTTATCCAAAACCCTAGGTTAGCCACTTAAAAATCCAAAACCCTAGCCGCCCTTCATTATTTTCAATCCATCGAACCCTAGCTCCTTCCATCTCCCATGGCCTCCCTCTCTCTACAAGTCCAGGCCGTCCACCTTCATCCAGATCCAGTCCGGCTACTTCAGATCCAGAGCAAGTTCCAAGGAAAATCACATCAGCTTCCAGGAGAATCCAGTTTTCAGCAATTTCAATCTTCAAGTTCATCAACCTGGTAAATTTTTCCCTTGACTCTCTGATTCCATCAATTATTTTTCTTCTCTTCCAGATCTTGAGTTCAGGAGAAGCCAACCCGCCAAAGGACCAGTATTGGAGGATCCATTGCGAAGATATCTGAATCTGAGGATCCAACAATCTGCTCGGGAGAGTTCTTCCACCAAAATCTGTGAAGATCATTGTTTGGTTAGGTAAACCATCTCTTCTCTTTATTTCTGTTCTGTTGAAAGTTCGGAGCGAAACCCTAGGTCTGGGAGTTTCTCAACCCCCAGCGATCCGTTGTTTCTGAACTACTCTGATAATTTAGTTTCCTTAAAATTGTGCTTTCAATTATCATATTAGTATCTTTCAATGTTAGGTTAACTTTTCTTTAATTTGAAGCCAACTTCTACAAACATATAAAAACAACAAAAAAAAAAATAGTTAATCTTAATTTACTTCAGCATCGCATCCCTTTATTTGTTCTGCATCATTTTTGGTATCAGAGCTTTCGTTCTGCATCAATTTTGGTATCAGAGCCCAGTCTAGGGTTTCTGATTTGCTTGCTTGCTTGTTTTGATTGTTTTCTCTTTTTATTTTGTCTGCTCGAAGTAGACTCCCTAGGACGTCCGGTCCTAGGAACTAAGCGAGGCACAAGCCTCCTCCTCCCATTTCACGGGGTGTTCCTAGGGCGTGTAGGGGATCCATTGGGTTATAACTTCGTAGCAGGGATTATAAACGGGGAAGACAATCTAGTTGCAGCCCGTAATTACCCTATTTTCTGAATTATTTCTCCCTGTATAAAACTCCAAATTGCATGATTTATGCTTTGTTGAAACTAGTATAATTGAACCTATTTTCCATAATTTTTTTGTGATTTATTGGTTTCGGTAAAATTTCTGAGCATTAAAATACAACAACTCTGTTTTTTGTGTTCTGCAATTCAATTCTTTTTGGAGTGATCATCTCATAATTTACTTAAGGGCAATTGAGCATCTAAGATAAGGGGGGGAGTTGATTACCTCTCCTTAGCCCAAAACCACCATCCAATCATTCGAACCTAGACCTAATTTAAAATCAGTTAGACCTAATTTGCCATAGTGGGCTAGGGACACCAATTGGTCGGGTCTAGGCTAGTGTTGAGTCAGTTTGTCGAGTTATTCTGTGTGTGCTTAGCACTCAGTGTCTAGAATGGTGGTTCAGGGATCCATTCCCGAAGGGCTTGTGTGCTGGTCCGCCTACCTGGCCAATCACTGATTGGTGTCTAGGATTGGCAATTAGGGACCTAACACTCCCCTTACACCTGCCTGGCTGAGTCCTGAGTTACTACAGGCTAGCTTGCCACTCTGATTGGGCATCTAGTTTGGGCTCTAGGTCTAGTTAGCCCGTAGTCATTCAGTTGAGTCTCATTTTGTGTGTTTGCTAGCATCATGTCTACCCGGAATAGAGTGCCCTACCAACCTGGTCAAACCCAACCTGATTTAGAGGCCATGGTTAGAGCTCTTACTGAGAGCATGAACAAGTTAAGCCAAGATTTGACTGCTACTGTTACCCAGTGTAAAGAACAAGTCCATGAGAATTTTACCCAGCTTAGGGATCAAGTCCAAGTCCTTGAGAAACGTAGACATCAAAATTGGATCCCTGATCCAAAATTTAATAGGCCCCAACCTCATCCATACCAGGAGCCTAGGAGGACCTTATACCGTGATCCCGAGCATAACCTTAGGAAGCCTAACCATGATATCTATAGTGTGGATCGTGTCTATGAGAGGTCCTTACAATATTCTAGACCAGTCACTCAACAACCCAAGTCTTCTAGATCAAACCATTTAGATCCACACCCATGCCCAAGTAAGGTCTCTACTAGCTTGAAACCCAGTGTGACCCAGGTTCCTATATCGCAAGAATGTTTGTTTTGTGGAGAAAGAGGCCATAAATCTAATCAGTGCCCATGCATAGGACTGGCTTGTGCACAGCTAAGTGGTAAGAATCCTAAGGATGACATTAATGAGGGAGAACCCAAGCCTACCAATGAGGAAGAAAGGTTAGGTATGACAAGCCTAGAATCAGTTGACCCGATTACCACTGACCCGAAACCCATTGAAGATGGCATCGAGGAAGTATATGATGCTGGCTTGAGTCTAGTTGATGAATATGAGGGGGAAGAACTTGAAGAATGTGACATCGATACTATTGGTTCCTTACCTGAGGAGACCTTGGAGAGCAACCAAGTGGTAGGACCTAGTTCAGAAATTCAAGAGATTTGTAAGAATCAGGTTCCTTTAGTCAAATACCCCCAGGAAGAACTCATAGTGTTAGCCCGAGCTATCAGTTTGTACCCTCTAATGACAGTCATTCCCCAAGTACCAATTGAAGATCTTTGCACTGAACTATTTAAGTTTGCTCACCCTATGGTAGATCCTCTCCTTAGGATGACTGAATCAAGCCTCTTACAATTGGACCTTGTCCCATGCCCAGCCACTAAGGTCTCTCCCGTAATCTCAGTTGAACATCCTTGTCTTGAGCGGATTGATTCTCCCAGTCCTGTAGAAGTCCTCCTTATGACCCCAGACCCCTTCCTTCGCATGACTGACCTACCCTTCTATAGAGTATACCTTTCCTCACCCATAGGTCAAATTTCAAGTCTTGAGGTCATCATCCATAGGCCCTTCCATGAATCATTCTTTAATCCATTTCTTGATAAAGTGGATCATTGTTTGCTTAGAGAACAAACCTTAACTATTGCAATCACATGTCCTAGGCTACTCCCCGAACCATCTCTTGATCCATTCCTAGGAATAGCAAACTTTTCCTTTCGTAAGGATGACCAGTTGACACTCATAGATCACCATTCAAACCTTCAGGTCACCACCTTTAATCAGCAGGTAATTCAAGACTCCACCTCATATTTCCTCCCTTTCTCTAGGACTTCCAATGCATCTTACACCATCCAAGTATACTTTGTCGAAGTCTTTAGAGTGAACCACGTGTCAGAACCTATTAGGTTTGCCACCTACTTCTAGAAGACCTTATGGCACCTACTAGGCACCCATGATAAGTTTTCATGCTCTGCATGCCATCCTCCGACCCAAGGTCAAACCTAGAGAGCCGTAGTTTGTTAGGTTTAGACCTAGGGTTCCTTTGAATAAAGTCCATTCTTTAGGAATGCATCGTCAGTCGAGTTTAGGACATTGTCTCAGATTTTGGTTAAGTGAGAATACCAGAGTTGGGATTTGTATTTACCCAGGGCTAAATTTGCATATAATGTTTCGATCAATAGGTCTATAGGCTAGAGTCCCTTTGAAATTGTTCATGGATACAAGCCTCACACACCACTTGATCTGATTTCACTATTAGTCCACACACAAGTCTCTTGATGCACTTGCATAGCATGTAAAAGACTTGCATAAAGAAATTCATGCCAAAATAAATTTAAGTAATGAAACTTATAAGAAGTTGGCTGATACTCAAAGGCGAGTCAAATCTTTTGTTGAGGGAGACTATGTGATGATTAGGTTAAGGCCTGAACGGTTTCCTCCTGGAACCGTTAGAAAGTTACATGCTAGGGGAGCTGGACCATTTAGAGTGGTAAAGAGAGAAGGATCCAATGCCTATGTGCTCGAGTTGCCTCCAGAACTAGGCATTAGCTCTACTTTCAACATTACAGACTTAGTAGAGTACAGGGAGCCAGCTGTGATTCCTAGTGAGCCTTTTGAGCCTAACCCTATCATTGAGAGTGATCCCGACCCTGTGTGTCCACCAACAAACTGGCCTGTGAGGAAAGAGCAGATTGAAAAGATCCTGGATGATCAGGTTATCTCTACTCGTAATCGAGGATACCAAAGGTACCTGGTCCGCTGGCAAGGAAGGCCAGATTCTGATGACTCTTGGATCTCCCGAGAAGAATTACAAGAATTGGACCCAGACCTCTTGGAGAGATACCAGAGCCAACTTGAGCCTTACTTGACAGGGTCGAGTTCCTCCCACCCCGGGAGAATTGGTGCGGGCACCAGACTCAGAAGAAGACTTCAGAGCTCCATCTGGATCTCTGATTAACCTTGCCCGAAGAATTAGGGTTTTTGGTTTGTAATAAGAGTTGACTAGATCAACTCAATTTAGCTTGAGTCTACATTACCTGCATTTTTATTTTGTTGAGTCATGTTGACTCAGTAGTGGACTAGGGTTTCAACCAGGGATGTTACATTTTCTCCCAAGACCTGGCAAGTGGACACCACACTCCCAGCCACACTCCCAGTCCAGGGGGCGCCATATCCACATCCAGCAGCCTTTGGTCCCTACTCCACAGATGGCAACCTCCTTCTTTCATGCACCAGATAAAGAGAAGAGCACAAATCAAGGGGGCGGCCAAGACTTTCCCAAGTGACTCCAAGCAAAGAAGGGAAGAAGTTTTTCTTGGAAGAGAATATCAAGGGGCGCCCATTACCTGCCAAAAACACCTAAAACAAAGATGGGAAGAGCCTTGACTTAGGGAGGAAGAAAAGAAGGAGTCCAAAAGAGTTCATCCAGGGAAGGAAGAAAATTTTCTTGAAAAAAATCAAGCAAGATGGCGCCATCTACCTGCCATTTATAACCCAAATCCTAATTTTTGGTATTTTGGCCAACCATATGTAAGGGATTTGCCCTAATTTGGAGATCCCCTCCTTTAGTCCCACATGGGAAAATATGAAACCCTTCTCCCTTGTAAAGCATTATAAATTACATCCCTCTTGTAAGTTGAAAGAAATCAATGAAGAAAAAATTATTTTGCTATTCTCTTGTGTTGAGTCACCTAGGTTTCTCTTCTTCCGCACTATTCTAAGTGTTGAGCTCCGTGAGGGGGTAATCCGGGTTCCATTGGAGCCTTGAGGAGGTGAGAGATCTCCATCTTTATCCAAAACCCTAGGTTAGCCACTTAAAAATCCAAAACCCTAGCCGCCCTTCATTATTTTCAATCCATCGAACCCTAGCTCCTTCCATCTCCCACGGCCTCTCTCTCTCTACAAGTCCAGGCCGTCCACCTTCATCCAGATCCAGTCCGGCTACTTCAGATCCAGAGCAAGTTCCAAGGAAAATCACATCAGCTTCCAGGAGAATCCAGTTTTCAGCAATTTCAATCTTCAAGTTCATCAACCTAGTAAATTTTTCCCTTGACTCTCTGATTCCATCAATTGTTTTTCTTCTCTTCCAGATCTTGAGTTCAGGAGAAGCCAACCCGCCAAAGGACCAGTATTGGAGGATCCATTGCGAAGATATCTGAATCCGAGGATCCAACAATCTGCTCGGGAGAGTTCTTCCACCAAAATCTGTGAAGATCATTGTCTGGTTAGGTAAACCATCTCTTCTCTTTATTTCTGTTCTGTTGAAAGTTCAGAGCGAAACCCTAGGTCTGGGAGTTTCTCAACCCCCAGCGATCCGTTGTTTCTGAACTACTCTGATAATTTAGTTTCCTTAAAATTGTGCTTTCAATTATCATATTAGTATCTTTCAATGTTAGGTTAACTTTTCTTTGATTTGAAGCCAACTTCTACAAACATATAAAAACAACAAAAAAAAAATAGTTAATCTTAATTTACTTCCGCATCGCATCCCTTTATTTGTTCTGCATCATTTTTGGTATCAGAGCTTTCGTTCTGCATCATGCTTCCAGATGTGTCTCAAGCTAACAAATCTGGTGACTGCTCATAAAGATTATCCTGGCCAAGGCTTTAATAAATTGAAATACTGAAAAGCATTATCTCTAATACTTTGGAGTGGTTAATCCCTTCTTGACTCACATCGACTTAACAAAGTACTTGACTGTACCTAAAACCCTTCTATCACTAAATTAAAAATTCAGGTAGTCTGACACCAAAGTACAGTGAGTTGCTTGCAAGTCACTATGGTGATTTCAAGTTAGAGGGACACGTATACCCATATTCTTCTACGAGATATTTTGATAGCAAAGTATTCTATAGAGCTAGTCATATTCAGTGAATGTACTCTTACACTCAACTGCATGCCATATCAATGTCTCCACACTCCTTGGTTATAAGGACAATCAATCCATATGGCACCCAATGACTTATACTCAATAAATATTATCGTCCTAGATAACAACGTATCATTTAGTTACGAATAGGTTTAAGAACTACTTGACAAATCCTCCTTTATCAAATTGAAGCAGCTCTAAGAAATTCATCATAGAAGAGTTCATATAGAAGATGCATAAATTATGATAAACTACCAAAAATAATTTTTATTTATTAATAATTCATATAAAAAGTTTAATGAGCTCTATTCTTCTATTTTGTGAAACAACAACCCATTTATGCAAAGACTCTTGATTCTTTTATTCTGTGAATACCATTTATGCAAAGCCCTAACAAAAATGACCCATTTATGTAAGGCCCTAACAAAAACAACCAGAGAAAAGATCCCAAGACTCTTGATTCTTCTATTCTATGAATACAATAAGCCATCTATGCAAAGACTAAACCCCCTTAACAACCTACTGGCTAAATCATAACGAACTATCCATTTGTAACAAATTCCTAACTAACTACCCAACTCATGCTTTAGGATTTGTGCATGAGCTGGAAGTAAAAAGACTCTGATGCTTTAAGTTCTAACTTACAATGTTTAAAGTTTCAAGCTCTGATGCTTTAAGTTCTCACTAATAATGTTTAAAGCTTTGAATGACAATTTTTTACAAACTCTAATACATAATGACTCTGACACATAATGTCTTACACTTCAATTTTTGTTAGCTCTATTAATTAAAGCCTGAGAGCTTTGAAATATAAAAAGGAATGAAAAACTTTGCCAAAACATGGAGTATTTTATTTAGGGGGAGATTATCTCTCTATGCCCTAATTCACCTCTCATTGTTTGGCACTAATAGAAATAAACTTGCTCTACTTGTTCACATATTTTTGCAAATGCTATTATACAAGAAACTGTAAAATTTTATACTGATTTTTCATGCCCAGTGCTTTGTCATCATCAAAAAGGGGGAGCTTGTTGATCCCATAAGTGATTTTGATGATAACCAAACATTGGAGCATGTACATTTATTACTAACAACTCTTCAAGTGTTTGACAAGTTTTTGTAGGACGTATAACATGTTCAAACTTCGACTCCTGCATTTCTATTTTCTTGCTTGAGTTATGTTGTAAGTGCTTTTGTAAAGAAGAACCCAATGAAAATGCTAAGAAAAATCAAGTAAAAGGGTTACCTCTATAAGTGTGTGTGCCTTAAATTTTGCCTTGAGTTGGTTTGTGTGAAATTATAAAGGAGTTGGTGAGAGTTTTCTTTAAGTTCAAATTGTAAAAATCCTGAAGAATACACTCGAGCCGACCCCAAGAAAAGAAGAGCCGACTCTGCTTACTGGCACGCAATAAGGATTTTGGAATGCAGCAATTCGAGCCGACTTGATAGAAAGCGAGCCCACTCTAGTGAATCTGAGTCGACTGGAATCAGTCCGAGCCGACTCCTCCAGAGTCCATTTCCTAAAAGTTTTATGAGAATAGCCAGGCGAGCCGACCCGACCTAGAAAGAACCGACTCTCCAGATCTAATTACAAAAGCCTGAGAAAGCGAGCCGACACGAACTGCATCGAGCCGACTCTTTCAGAGTAAGGTTTTTCGAACCTGAGAAGAAGAGCCGACCCAAGCTGAAAAGAGCCAACTCTTCGAGTTCAAGAATTTCAAGATTCAAGTTCGAGCCGACCCGAGCTGTAAAGAGCCGACTCGTCCAGAGTGACATTCTGCGCCCTGAGACAATGAGCCGACTGCATTGAAGAAATGGTGACTCGACCTATCGACTCAAAGGATCCGAACTGACTCGAAGGAATCCGAGCCGACTCGAATGTCGCTTCCAGGTATCTAACGGCTAGTTCCAAAATTTATTTTTGAATGCTAAAAAGTGCTCCAACAGTCACAAATCATTCCCTAATAGTCTACAATGGCTAGAACTACCTTGGGATGATGGAAGACTTTAAATTTGAAGGATTTGAACTACTTTAATGTAATTTTAAGAAGAAGAGAGTTCAAAAAAAAAAAAAGAGAGAGCTTCATTGAATATCCAACCAACCACAAGAGAAAGAGCACAAGTACATTCAAGTCTGCATTCAAGCCCTCATCAACTCTGATCTAAAGCTTGAATCAACTTTGGAAGAAGCCACCGAAGTCATTAAAGCTTGTTCAAGTGCATTCAAGTGGACTTCCAATGAGCTGCACCGGCATCTATCCGACAACTTGAGTTTTTCATTTATTGTTGCATATATTTTCAATCCAATCTTCGAATTGTTGGGTTATTGGTAAGCCCGGTTGAAAAACCAAATAGGTTTTTGGTGAGCCTTATCAGAACCAAGATTTAGGTTCTTGGTGATCGTGTGAAAACCAAGTTTAGGTTTCTTTGGTGATCCTGTTAAAACTAAAGGGTGTTGGGTTTTCTTTGGTGATCCCGTAAAACCAAAGTGTAGAGGTTTTGGATTGTGATCTTGTAAAACAATCCTACTTTATTCGGGTGTGAATATAGTGGAAATCCCAAGTGGTATCTTGGATAGTGGACATAGGAGCTGGGTTGCTCCGAACCACTATAAATTTTGTGTGTTTATGTTGTGCTTTCTCTACTCTGTTTAGCTTATGCATTCTATAACCTTATCACAGCACCTACCACTTGCAAAGGATTTTGAAATAGTACATTACTTGTTTTAAATTTCTAAAATTTCCAATTCACCCCCCTCTTGGGTAGCCACCTGGGCAATAAAGTATTTTTATTAGTATCATAATTGGACTTGAGACGATTAAGTTAAGCATATGACTGATGGGTTTGACAAGTATCTGTAACCAACATCATGTTAGGATTTTGATAAAGGAATCGAATCACATGGTAACTACACCTAGGGGTTCCAATCTTATTCTACTGGGTTGCCACTATATATTGCTAGGTGTCACTGGTGGATTATGAGAGCCCGTTAGGATCATTCACGGATCGATGATCCTAATTAGGGTTGAGCTGAAATTATTTCAGTCCATCGAAAGGAGTTTTGATGATATATAATGGAGATTATAGCATGTCTTATTACCAGATAGGATAGGACCTGAGGGGTCACACACATTAGGAGCTCAAATAACCAATCAGCAAATCAATTTGGACCTAATTATAAGTGTTACAATTAATATTTGACCTAATTGTAAATGTTACAATTAATTGATTATGGATTAATTGTTAATTAATTTAAATTATATTTAATTTAATTGAGTTAGACTCAATTAATCCTAATTGAGTTAGACTCAATTAATGATTCGGGTCAATGTCTGCTTCGAAATGGTTTGATCGGATTTAAAATCACCTTCAGTATGACTATAAAATCATCACATTTGGACCATGACCTAGTATCCAGTTAGACTGGGACTCTCTCTCCATGTCTCCCCCTCCCTCCACACGCCTGCCTTGTGGGTCCCATTTATTTTGGGTGACAAAAGAGATGGGGCATGAAAACCAAGGCGCATATATGTTTTGGCATGGAGAAATTAAGAGAGGGAAGAGTCGTTCTCTTCCACTCCTCTTAATTTTCAACCGGTTGAAATTGAAACACCGGTGTTTTGGTTTAAAGGGATGGGATAACTTGAATTTAAAATAGAGGAGAAGTGGCCGACCACTATGAGAGCAATATTGGCATGAAGAATTATTTCTTTTCTATCGTGAAAAATCCCTCTTAGCCGTGAGCTCTCTTTTGGGGCATTTTATCTGAGTCTCTCTCTTGGTGCCTAGTGCTCTTCTCTCCTTTTATGAGATTCCTTCTTCCTTCTGAGAGATCTAGAGAGATGCTCTACTAGAGAAAAAAGAGAGAAAAGGGTCCAAAGATCTTACATAGTCTGATTTGCAAGACAAGCCAAAAGCCAGTCTGGATTCGGATCAGCACAATTCTTAAAGCATGAGATTTGCTGAAAGAGGAGAGGGCTACAAGGATCTAGCAGTCTAGTGCCCTCTATGACTCGGTTGCGAGAGTTTTGCATGGATACCAGTAGAGGCCGGGCAATTGCGCGGCTCTGATAGAATCCCAGCTTTTCAGTAGCGGATCTGGATGCTTTTCAAAGTAGGCCCGGATAGTGACCAGGTAAGTATTTTATGCATAAAATAATTATTATTTCAGATCTAATATTTTTTTCATGTTATTCAGCATGTTAGGAATTTATGATAAATAAATTAGATTTATTTATGATTTGCATGATTAGATATAAAATCGTTTTTTACATCTGCTTCTACTGGTCAGGCTTTTGATGCCTGATTTTATGCAACATACTTTCCTTATCCTGTGAGAAAACCAACAGGAGGAACTCGACCCCGTCAAGTAAGGGTCAATTTAGCTGCTCAAGGAGGGTCTGGGTTGAGGTGCTGTAGATCCTCACCAGTGCTCCATAAGTCCTCAGATTCTAACTGACCTTGCCATTTGACCAAATACCTTTGATAACCTTTGTCTTGGGTATTGATGGCATGATCATCCAGGGTTTGCTCACTTCTTTCCTCACTTATTAGCCAAATTGTATGTGGACACTCTGGGATGGGTTCACTTACAAAGGAAGGAATTGGCTCAAGGTGCTTGCTAGGTATCACTGTTGGCTCCCTAAACTCTACAAGATCTGAGATGATGAAGGTGGAGCTAATACCTAAATCAGGTGATATCTCAAGCACATAGGCATTGGGTCCACTACTTTTCATTAGTCTGAATGGGCCAACTTTGCGAGCAGAAAATTCCTTTACAATCACATAATCCTTTGCAGAAAATTCTTTCTCTCTTTCGGGAATTAGCCAAGTTATTATTTAGTTCATTATTTTTGTTTAACTTTTGACTAATATCCTGATGCAAATGCTGTGCAGAGGTCAGTGCATGTGTGGACATATGAATCAAGGTTGTAAATTTATTGGACTCAAGACTAATACCTAATAGGCTCAACTAGGCTTTCCTATCAAAGAAAATTTATTGGACTCTTTGGGTCTAACCTAACATACTATAGACTCTTTAGGTTTGACCCTAGCATGGCATGCACATGAGAATTTACAATGTACTCCTACGAGGTGCCATAGGGTTCTCCAGAAGTAAAATGCAAACATGACATGCTCAATGAACGAATGCAACATGCAAACTCCTATAAAATGCAACCTAATAATGAAAAAAATAGAAGAAGTTTTAGGAAATGGTAGAAAATAAGATGTGGGTTCAAGGTTAGTCTACCAGGGTAAGAAATAAGAAGAAGGTTCTGGGTTGATCGGGTAGAATAGGATGTAAGAAGGGGTGTCAAGGATTAATCTTAGACTAATAATGATGACCTTGCCTTATGGGGTTGATGGGTACCTATAGGGTTTATAGTATGGAAGAATGGGTCACTAATCTCGGGGAAGAGATCTATTGGAGTAAATGGATTGACATAATCTTGAGGGTACCAATTTAAAAAGATCAAGTCCTTAATAAATTCTTTTGGCTCTTGAATCAAAGGACTGGGCTCTATAATTGGACTTTCTTTTAGTGGCTCCTCAGGTAAGGTTCTGATAGCAATATTTAGATTCCCTTCCTCTAGCTGGTCTTCCATTACAAGTTCAGCTTGGGTGTGGTCAGGTTCAATTAATATTGGGTGGTCTTTTACGTGGGTATATATCATGTCAACTAATTCTAGATCATCCATAAGTGTGTCTTCTTCTTCCTTATACTCCTCCACTAAGCTCACATCAGCTTCATATATTTCCTTTACAAGGTCATTCTGGTAAACCAATGGGGTGGTAAGAGGGGGTTAACTAGGAAAAAATTGACTAATACTAAGCTCAAATCTAGGGATATTAATCCTATAGGGTTCAGGTTGACCGAGGGATTGTGGATTACTACTAGGTTCATATCTAGGGACTATAGGTTCCTGGGATTTACTAGATTGGGTCACTTGGTCAAGCCTATTATTAATTTGGATAAGATGGGTTTGGGATTGGGTATTGGCTTGGTTCATTTGGACTAACTGATTTTGGATTTGGTTCTGTTTGAGGTTCATTTGGTTCATTTGGGTGGTTAATTGGGCAACCATCTGTTCATTCATGGCTCTTATGATAGCTTCAAGGTTGGACTCCATGGTTGTACTAGGTTGAGATTTGGAATTTTGGTATTGGGTTCCTAGTCTAGTCATACAAACAATCAATCAAAGTGGAATGGTGTAGCCAAGCATGCAAAAGAAAAAGGTCAGTACAATTTAGGGTTTCCAAGACCTAGAGACAAAACTGAATGGGTCAGCTCAACTTACGCTTAACCCAGCAGCTAATCCTTCCTCTGGCTAGGTAGAGGATGGGAGTGTGGGAGGCCGCCCCCATTTTTGTAGGGGTCCAATTAAAAACCATAACACCACTTAGGTCGTTTGACTCTGGACCCTTAGCCTTAGATATCAGATTTCAGTAATAGCACAGGATTAAATGCACTAGTTAGCCCACACAATTCGGACCCAACCTGTTGGTGTCACCTATCCCACTATGGCGAATTAGGTCTAATTAATTTTAATTAGGCTTAGGTCAGTATGATGAGGGTGGTTTTGGGCCCAGCACAGGGGATGAAATCCTGCCCTAATGTTAGATAGCAATTGCCCTTAAGATTAGGTTAAAGAGATGATGGCAATCGATGGTCCTGATGTAATATAAAATAATCAAAAAATAAAATATTTTATATGTGTTTTATGAGGTGGCAAGTTAAGTTTAGGTTGATTAGGTTAGCAAACAAATTGGGCTTGGGATTGGGGTGTGTGGAAGTTGATTAGGTTAGGTTGAGTCAAGGTGCAGAAATAGCAGAATTCTGACAATTAGGGTTTCAAATGATGCAGAATTTGACATAGTTGCTGATGCAAAAAAAAATTCAAGAAATTTTAGAACAGAGGATAAATGGTGATGATGAAATCTACCAAATTTTATTCAAATAAAAAATCAGATGATAATATAAGTCCTAGGGTTTTCGGACTGATGTAGAAATCTCATGATTTTATTTAGGATTTCTAATATGCCAAATTTTAAGAAATTAGGGTTTTTTGTAAAATTAATTAAAAGTTATAATAAAATAAAGGACAAGATAGAAAACAATTTGTGCAATTTTCATACAAAAATAAAATTCTTAGGTGGTCGAAATAAGATGAAAAACATAAACCTAATGCAGCTAGCAGGATGCAGAAATTAGGGTTTGTGATTCTAATGCAGATGAATGCTATCCTAAACCTGCTCTAATACCAAACTAATGTAGGACAAACCTAGGACTGATGAAAAATAATAAATCTAATTTTTTTGTATTTTTTTAGACATTAATTCAGTGGCTAAAGACCTAAAAATAATAAAATATTAGCAAAAAGACTAGTAATGCTAGAAACTAACATACCCACAAGATAACTCATACAGAATAATAATAAGCCAGGACTTGGGAATTGAGAAACTCTTGGTTTAGGATAGCGTACCTATCATCAGATTAGAACAAAAGAGGAGGAAGGGTTTTACCAGGCAATGATTGTAGTTTCTTCGATGAAGAGATCTCTCAGCCTCAGGATGGCGCCTGGAAGAACAAGCCTTTGGTTCCCGAATCTAAAGGTGATCTAGACCTGGTCTGAAGGCAAAGAATGCCTCCTCTGGGGAGGGGAAAGACCTCGGGGATCTGCAAAACATCAAGGTTAGGCACGAGATAATAAAGCAAATAGAGAATAATAAGATGAAGTAAAAAGAAAGGGATTAGGGTAAGAAGGGCTGGCGGCAAGGAAGCAGAAAGAGCTCTTGATCTGGGCATCTTCAAGGCTGCTTTTCTTGGGCATGGCTGATGCTTGGGGATCTGATTCGCTGCTTGGGGCATGAAGGATTGCAATGATAGAGGTCGGCCAACACAAGAGAACAAAACTTAGAACCCAAAAACAAAAACACAAGAACACCAGTCTTAAAAACAATTCAGTAGAGTTTAATTCATAAGAGTTGATTGATTACAAGAGGAGGAGGGGTGGGGTATTTATAGAGTCCCATGCCCTCTCCTAAAGGGATTACAAGTCTTCTCCTAGTTAGAGTAGGTTTACATAAGTAGGAGAAAGACTACAAAATAAACCTAGAACTAGGAGTATAGTAGTTGAATAGAATAAGAACTAGGTTTCCTTCTTCCATTTGAATTCCTCCTTCTTAGCTTGGACCAAGTCAACACTTTGGACGTGTTGGGCTTCATGGGGGTAGCAAGGGGCAGCCAAGGATGGGTTGGGCGCATGGTCTTTGGGCCCTGGAGGCCTGGGACACCTGGAGCAGGAATATTCCAGGTATCTTGGTTATGGGCTGGAATATACCTAGGATCTTGGTTCTTCATGGACCTGGGCCTTGCATTCACTTGGGCTGGGATGCAAATGGACCTCTGGATTCATAATATGACCTGGTCTAAGAATATACTCTGGCATCTAGCGGGAATCTGGGTATCTAGAAAGCATCTGGAGGGCATCTAGGCATCTTGCAGGAATCTTGGACCCTGGAATGGCATACAAGGTCCAATTGGCTGATGTGAAGATCTCTGGCTCCTGGATGAGGCCTGGTGGAACTCCAAAATAGGGTATTCTCTCCTCTTGTATAAAAACTGGACTCTCACTGGACTCATACTTAAATACAGGACTCAATAGACTGGACTAGGTTGAGACAAATCAATTAGTCTCGACTTATTACAGGACTCAATCTTAATTGCTTACAAAATTATGACACATGACTAAGGTTCTAAAAAAAATCCTAATCAGCAAACCATATGGGATCCAATGATCTATGTATGATCTTGGTGTCCTCACCAAAAAGTACAGGTTCAAATGGATCACTGGATATCAATGCTGGCTTTTTATATTCAATTAGATCTGATATATTAAAAGTTGAACTAATCCCTTAGCCAGGTGGCAAATCAATAATGTATGCATTAAGTCCAACATTTTTAAAAATCTTGAATGTGCCTGTTCCTTGGGCATGTAACTTTTAAATGGTTCTAGGTGGAAATTGCTTAGGTCTGATCCTAATTATGACATAATCACCCTCAACAAAATCTTTGACTCATCAATGAGAATCTGCTAATCGTTTATATATTTGATTACTTATATTATTTTTGTTACTAATTTTTTTATGCAAATTCCTAACATGTTTTGCAAAAGATATTGCTAACTCTAAAATTCTAGCATGCACATGCAATGGAATAAGTTTCTTAGGATGATAACTATGCATGATCTCAAATGGACTCATACTAATGACCTATTTACTAAACTATTATATACAAACTCTGTTAAATGTGTATATCTTAGAAACCAATTTGGCTGATACATTATAATCTTTCTGGGACATCATTTGTACTAAATCAAATTTTTATCAATAAAATTGGATGTTTTCTTCTATTCATATTTATGTATCTATAAATCATCCATGGAGTTATAGACAATAATGCATATTGTTAAGAGTTAAGAATTTGAGATATATGCTATTATAGGTTAACTCTTAAATGCTCATGATCATTGGATTATCATGAGGATGGTGATCAATCCATCAATATCAGTACATGGATCGTTTCCTTTTCAGATAGACGAGTCTCAAATCTATAGTGCAGGGATACTAGAGAGATTGCAGGGGGTTATTAGAGAATAATGGTATTGAGCATGACCAAAGAATGAGAAGTCACATGGATGTCTACTTACTCGTTAGTGACTTCTCGAGTTGTAGTTGTGTGACTAGTGATATGTCAAGATTCAGTGGTCTAGCATGGTAACCAAGCTCCAACCTACTCCAGACACATGTCAACCAGTTCAAGTGACGGGGCTATCTCCCAACACCTTACCGTGTGGACATAGAAGTGCGTGCCTACTATTTTCCTACATCCATATCAATCATTACCGGGCCAGTCCTATTCACCCATCCGTGCATGCTCTAGGTGTGATAGTCATTAATGTTTGCCACCTGATGGTTACCTGGCTATAGGAATGTACCGTGCCGGCCACCACTCCCTATCTCATTTATCATGGCATGATCTTCCATCCTGAGTATACCTATAATAGTCAGAATATGCCAGCTATCATTTCCTATCCTTAGACATCATGTACACATCTATAAATTGGTTCTCTGAGACCCTCCAGGTAAGTCAAAAAAAGGCATGGTAAGGATATAAGGAGAAGAACAAGAGGAGACAATAGAGATAGAACTAGGAGCCCACTCCTCTCAAGAACCACTTCCTTCCACCATAAAGGAACCCTTTTCTTACTCATACCTAAAAATACACACCTAGAGCTTCCTGAATTGAGTTTTTCATAGCTCGCCACTTGAGTGAGAACCCTGTAGGTCATCCCACACACTTTCCATTACTCATAGAGTGTCTAGGCCTCTGCAACTCTACTCATCCATATGTCGACCCTAGGAAAGTAAGACTCATATGCACTGAGATTCTCTGCTCCCATAGATCCTATTCTATCTCTCTTTCTCTCTTTCCTTCTTCTCTGGCTCCCCTCCTACTCCTGCTCTAGCACTAGAGGAGACTCCAAGACTCCTCTATTTTCTTATCTAGGAGACTTGCCTTAGGCATCGGAGGGTCCACCACCAGGAATCAACCTTTGGTTTGTCAAACTTTCTAATCTTCTCTATCCTACATAATAAACTCCTAGTAATAGGACCCTGCAAGGCCTGACTTCTCATTAGCAACCATTCCTGCTCCAGCCCTGCCCAAGTCAAGCCTGAGTCAGCATGTTAGGAATAGTGTCCTAAAGCTAATCATCTAGGCTATAGATAGTTGTGCTATTTTATAATTATATGTGAATTTTTTAAATAAATAAAAGTTATTCTTTTGGCTATTCATCACATGTGCATTTTTTTGAAAAGAACTCTTGTGTGATGGAGTCCTTAGAACTATATTATATTTGATATAGAGAGGATATATCGAGTAGTTCTTAAACTGGTTCACAACTAAAGGATACATTGTTATAGGATGATGATGTATCAAATGTCGGTTATTGTACATTATATTATGTTGACTCCGTTATTGATTTTGATGATAAACAAAATACTTAAGTATAAGTTGAGTACTAACTGTATCTTTAAAATGTATTTTTATAGAAAAAGATACTCACCAATTCTACAAGTTTTGTTTGCTTGTCAAAGAATGAAGAAGTCCCTTCCATGATTGAAAGACCAGCTTTTAATAAACTTAAGAACTTGAAGATTTCTTGAATTGACTTAAATGGTGAAGCATAACTTGATTTCAGAAGAGGTCAATGGTTTTGAAGAAATCTCAGTCAAGTGTCGACTCAAAATGTTGACTCACAACTCAAGTATCGACTCATTACAGTAGAAGTATCAACTCAAGCTGGCATGCAGAAAGTGTTTTAGATGGCACGGCTGAAGTATCGACTCATGCCAATCAAGTGTCGACTCAAAGTATTGACTCAAGGATCAGCTCATTGTCTGATAGTTTTTGGATACAAAACTTGCTGAAATTGAAGACTTGCCTGAAGTGTCGACTCATGGCTGTTAAGTGTCAATTCAAGTGTCGACACTCCTGAAGAAGTGTCAACTCACCTGATAATTTTAGAGAACTTCATTGAAGAAATTTAAACTTGGTGACGACTCATAGAATGCAAGTATCGACCCTAAGTATCGACTCACAAGGTTGAAGTGTCGACACTTGGAGTTTTGGGAACAGTAATGGCTAGTTTTTCAAACAAAGAACTCGGCCCTCTTGACTCCCAACGGCTAGTTTTTCATGTCTAACGGTTATAAACTAGTTTTAAGGCCTTAGGATTATATTTAAGTGTTGGAAATCAAATCAAAACATAAGAGGAAGAAGAGAAACAAAACAAAAAGCAAGAAAAGAAGAGAAAAGTAAGTGCATTCACTCCCATTCATTGTGATCAACAATCATCAAGCAAAAAGAAGTCTCCAAGCATTCAAAGCCTTCAAGAAGCATTCAAGCTCAACCTTTGATCATTGATTGAGGCTTCATCAAGCTCAAGACAAGCAACTTCACCGAGCTTCAAAGAGAAATCAGCTTTACTTTAGAAAGCTTTTATTGTTGCTTTACTTTAAACCTTTTCTCTTGTTGTAAATGTTCTTGGTTAGCCTGCAAAACCAAGGAAGGTTATTGGTAAGCCTTAAAAGTCAATTAGATTTTTGGTTAGCCCACAAAACTAAGAAAGGTTTTTGGTGAGCCTTGAAAACCAATTAGATTCTTGGTTAGCCCGCAAAATCAAGGGAGGTTGTTGGAGAGCCTTAAAACCAATTAGATTCTTGGCTAGCCCATAAAACCAATGGAGGTTTTGACTTGTGAGCCTTGTGAAAATAAGTCAGGTTTTGATTAGTGAGCCCGGAAAACTAATTGGCTGTAATCGATTAAGATTATAGTGAATTTCCAAGGGGATCTTGGAGAGTAGATGTAGGTGCATTAGAAAGCATCGAACCACTATATCTTGATTATGTTTGTGGATTGATTGTCTAACTTTTGCTCTTTTATTATTGCATTTATATTTCCACTGCATACTCATTAAGAGCATTATAATTCACCTTACACTAGCACTCATAATTATTTATTGCATTTGGCTCATATTCTTGTAAGTAAATATTTTATTTTTAGAAACCCAATTTACCCCCCTCTTGGATTGCTTACTGGGCAACAAGTCGTATCAGAGCCAGGTTCTCAATTTATAGGTTTAATCACCTTGAGTAAAGATCTATGGCAGCCCCTATTGGTACTAGTGTAGTTGAGGGACAAGCCTCAAATAGACCTCCATATTTTAATGGAACGAATTATACTTATTAGAAAACTAGAATGAGAATTTATATGCATTCAATTGATCATAATTTGTGAAAGGTTGTTGATAAGGGTCCTCATGTTCCTTCGGTTGTTGTTAATGGTGTTTCCATCCCAAAGCTCGAAGAGGATTGGGATGAAAATGACATTAAGCAATCCAAGATTAATGCGAAAGCAATGAATATCCTCTATTGTATATTAGATCCTAGTGAGTTTAATAGGATTTCTACATGCACATCTGCTAAGAAAATATGGGACACACTTGAAGTTATCCATGAGGGTACCAGACAAGTAAAGAACACTAAAGTAAACATGTTAGTGCATACTTATAAAATGTTTCGAATGGAACCAAATGAATCTATCACTGACATGTACACTAGATTCACAAACATTGTAAATGGCACGAGAAGTTTAGGAAAAATTATGTCTAATACTGATCTTGTCAACAAAATTCTTAGGTCACTTCCAACATCATGGGATCCAAAGGTGACCACCATATAAGAAGCAAAAGATGTTGACAAACTACCCTTGGAGCAATTGGTAGGATTACTTATGACTTATGAGCTCAATTTAAAACAAAAATCTATGGATATGGACAAAAAGAAAAAGGAGATAGCCTTCAAGTCTACTATTCAAGAAAAATCCTCAAATGATAAATCTGAAGAAGAAGAAGATGATGAGAGTGAGGAAGCACTTCTAGCAAGGAAATTCAAAAAATTTATGAAAAGAAGAAAGTTCCCTTACAAGAAAAGATTCCGAATAAGTAAAGACAAGAAAAAAAAAAAGAAAAAAGAAAAGAAAAAGAAAAAGGAGATACCTACATGCTTCAAATGCAAGAAGCCCACATACTACAAATTTGACTGTCCTCTCCTAAAGAAATCAAGAAAGAAGCTTAGAAAGAAAGCTATGATGGCAACCTGGAGTGATAGTGAGGACTCTAGCTCAAAGGAAGAACAAGTTGAAATTGCAAATCTATATCTCATAGCACATCAAGAACAAGAAGAGGTAATTTTTGATATTGAAGTAGATTTTTCCTTTGATGAATTAAAAAATGCTTTTGATGAATTAATGCATGACAACAAATTGATTTTATCTGAAAATAAGAAATTGAAAAAGCATGCAAATAGTTTTTCACATGAAAACAATTCTCTTTTAAATGAAGTTAGTGAATTGAAAAATAAACTTGATATTTTAGAAAAGAAAAATAAGGCTTTAACAATGGAAAATGATGTTTTGAAAAGATCTAAAACTTTTATTTTAAATGGTGATCTTTTAAAGAAAAACAAAGATTTAAAAATAGAAAATAAAAACTATAAAATGAACTTGATAAAATAAAATCCTTTGTTGAAAAGTTCACTTATAGTTCTAAAAAACTAGATCTTCTTTTAAATAATCAAAGAGCTTTTTTAACAAAGCAGTATTAGGATATAAACCTCAAAAATAGCAAAGGTATTTCAAAAACTTTTTTGTACCTGCATCATCAAGCATTACATGTTTTCTTGCAAAAAACTTGGATATAAAGCTTTTCAATGCAACTTGAGAAAAATCAATGATTTTGGAAAGATTTGGATTCCAAAAGGAACCAATTTAAGTACTAACCCTAAAGGACCCAAGTTGGCTTGGGTACCTAAAAATAAAACTTGATTTGTTTTATAGGTGTGTCTTGCAACCAAAGAAAATAAAAGGCTATGATCTTGATAGTGGTTGTTCAAGACACATGACAGGAGATGTGAAGCAATTCACCTCTCTTTAAGCAATAAATGGAGGAAGTGTGACCTTCGATAATAATGGTAAAGGAAAAATCATTGGTATTGGTAAGGTTCACATCTCCCCTTCTACTTGCATTAACAATCTACTTTTAGTTGAAAGTTTAAAGCATAATCTCTTAAGTATTAGTCAATTTTGTGATAAAGGTTTTCAAGTTATTTTTGAATCATCTTATTGCATGATAGCTAGTCCTGATAAAAATGGAGTACAATTCATTGGAAAAAGGCATAAAAATATTTATCTAGTAGATTTGGATAATCTATCTTTACCTAATAGAGAATGTCTAATTGTAATGAATTCTACTATATATGAGACTAGTGAGCTTTGGCATCGTAGACTAGGATATGCTAACATGTATTTACTTTCAAAACTTTCTAAAAAGGATTTAGTAAGAGATTTGCCAAAACTTAGTTTTAAAAAGGATAAAATTTGTCAAGCTTGCCAATTTGGAAAACAAGTAAAAACAGGTTTTCAAACCTAAAGGTTTTGTTACAACTACTAGGCCATTAGAACTACTCTATATGGATCTCTTTGGACCAACTAGAACATCTAGTCTAGGAGGAAAGAGATATGGGTTAGTTATAGTGGATGACTTTTCAAGCTTTACTTGGATTTTCTTTCTTGCTCATAAAGATGAATCTTTTTCAGTATTTATGAAGTTTTACTAAAAAGTTTCTAATGAAAAAGGTGCTTTAGTTATTTGCATACATAGTGATCATTGTTCTGAATTTGAAAATCAAGATTTTGAAGAATTTTGTAATGAAAAAGGTATTGAACACAATTTTTCTACACCTAGAACACCTCAGCAGAATAGGGTGATAGAAGGAAAAAATCATATTTTGAAAAAAATGGCATGCACTATGCTTTGCAAAAATGATTTGCCAAGATATTTTTGGGATGAAGCAATCAATACTACTTGTTATATTTTGAATCGCATTTTAATTCGCCCTATTTTAAAGAAAACTCCTTATGAACTTTGGAATCAAAGAAAACCAACTTTAAAGTATTTCAAGTTTTTGGCTGTCAATGTTTCATTTTAAATAATGGCAAAGATAATCTTGAAAAATTTGATGCCAAGTCTGATGAAAGTATCTTTTTAGGATATTCTACATTAAGCAGGGCATACAGAATTTTTAACAAAAGAACCCTAGTTATAGAGGAGTCTGTACATATAGTTTTTGAAGAGTCTATTAACAAATCCTCTAGAAAAAAGGATATATCTGATGTATGTGTAGGTACTAAAAAGCTAAAAAAGCTAACATTGGAAGACAAGCCTTGCAACAAAGTGAAGAAGATCAAGACAAATGTGAAAGAGAAGAAGCCATACAATCCACATCAAAGTATCAAGATCTACCTAAAGAGTGAAGGTATGCTCATGGACATCCTAAGGAGTTAATTCTAGGTGATCCATCTAAAGGGAAAAGAACTCGATCTTCAATTAGAAATGAATGTGATTATATTGCTTTTGTTTCTCAAATAGAGCCAAAATGTTTTGAAGATGCTAAAAAAGATCCTAACTGGATAAATGCTATGCAAGATGAACTAATTCAGTTTGAAAGAAATAATATTTGGACATTAATAGAAAAACCATCTAACATTTCTATTATTGGCACGAAATGGGTATTTAGGAATAAATTGGATGAAAATGGTATTGTTACTAGAAATAGAGCTAGGCTAGTTGCCAAAGGCTACAATCAGGAGGAAGGAAATGATTTTGATGAAACTTTTGCTTCTATTGCTAGACTTGAGGCAATTAGACTACTATTAGAATTTTCTGATGAATTTCTTAAGGGTCATCAAGCATGTATGATGCATTGAATTTCAAAAATTTGCACAAAGAAAAACCCTTATTGGCTAGAAACCCTAATCCCAAGATCCCCTCATTCATATACAACTAATATAACACTAATATGGTTCATGATAAATACCTGGAATGCTATTTTCCACTTCTTTCCACAAGGCTCACAAGTGTAAGCCCTCCAACGGTGATCCACATAGGAATTGACCCAACGAAGAACTCCTACTTCAGTTACTTGCTTGACTAGGACTCCTCTTGACAGCATTCTGGACTTTGACCTTTGCAGGACACCCTACCCTCTTGTAGGGTACTTTGAATGCTTTTCGAAACCACTATTGGATTTGGGATTGCCCTCCTATAGGACACTCTAGGCTTATGTCTTAAATCCAAAGACTTGTCCTAGTAAGAACAACCTTGTTTTAAAGAAACAAGGTTTGTCTAAAGGAGGAGGGAGGAAGGTATAACACTCAAAATAAAAACTACGGTGGAACTCTTCTGAAACCCATAACACCACCCCTATTTATAATGTTAGGAGGGGCGTGTGATATGTCCAGCCATCAACTTATTAGATATGATTTTTCAAGAACCAAGAGAAGTTATCTGGCTTGAAAAGTCATATACAATAAGTTGATTCATGCACCAAGTCACATATTCGCATCCCTTCTTATTCCCCGATGATTTCTAACTTGCCACATGGCACGTACCAGTCCTTGGAAAGCCAAGAGGTGCCTATTCAATCTTCAAGCATCAAAGAATTTGAAGAGTCATGATAGCAGAAGGACACTTCTTCAAACCGTGCGCCAAATGAAGAGACACATCTCTTCATGCATGCATTCCCTTTCAAACCTTGTTCACGCCAATTTAAAAGATGTTGACCGATCAAAAATAATCCTAATGGGCATGGGGATATGTGCCAAGAGAGTCCCAGATGAATCAGCCAAAGTGATTCATCTGCAGAAGGACTCTTGGTCCTTTTCTGCGATCCATTCCTTGGCTCACGCACATATGCACCCAAGGAGTCCATGCCAACTTGGACTCTAGTCCAAGTGGTGTTCCATGTCCAATTAAATCAGGATAAAACTTGATAAAGGTTGTTTTAACCTAGATATAACCCAATTTAAGTCTCTCTTAAATTGGTTAATCAAAATAGCAAGCAACTGGACCCAAATTGACTTGGGTTAGGAATTAGGTTAGCCTACACATGCTAGTGTGCAATCTAGCTAACCAATTAGGATCCCATGACCCTATTTAAATTATATATGACTTACTTGGTCAACTCCCTAATGTGTGTGACCCTTTGGGTTCCACATCTAGCTAGTAGTAGGTTTAGGTTTAGACGATTCGAACTAATCGAACCCGATTGATCTAATTAAGTCAAATTGAGCTGACTTAAATTGCCAATTCGATCTGTCCATCGAATTAACTCATGAAACCAATCCAATTGGTCCATGAATACCTACAAGACATGATTGATGTCTAGAAATATGTCATGCCTACCTGAAAGATAAGGAATTTGATGGAAAGTACCAAAATACCCTTCAGTAGAAAGTTATCATGCAATCCAGTCTTTCGATCTCCCATTATCTCGATTAAGTGATGGGTATGGATGAATGTCAAACCCTAGAACTTTGTCATTTTGAATCTCTATTCAATAATGAAGACTCAGTTGATGAATAATTAGAAACCACTTTTAATCTCATCCTGCTTTGATCAAAGACTTCTTGAGTCATCAATCGAAGAGATCACTTGGGATAACAATTTCTCTTACCAGGAATGATCGATTCCTTGTTGGTCCACTCATATCCTTCGTACACCTTCCACCATATCCGAGACACCCTGTACATGACTTAATGTCACGAATGAGTATGAACCAAAACATGGCTTAGTGTGCACAAGGAACCATGGTGACCTCAGGTATAAAGATCACATGCATAACTCCTACTTCGAGATCTATCTTTTGACAAGTAGTAAGACTTCCATAAGATAGTCTCGGTGTGGATCAGTTCAGTGAACTCATACTCTAATGAGCACCCTTATCCTTGTATTAGTATCTCTACATAAGTGGCTGTGAGACCAACCACCCTCTTATCAGAGTATACATAGGATAAGCTAGTCTTTCCGGACTTATCAATCCCCGAACCGATGGTCCATCGACTAGGAATATTTTAGGTTAGGGTTTAAAGGAACTTAGGTCTCACTATCATGATATCCATCATAACCCTAATTCCATTTGCCATAACCTATGGGATTCATCACAATCTTTAAACAAGACACAGCAACATGATGAAACAATATGCCTTTATTAATATATTAAATATCATACAGGAGTTGGAAGATTACAAAAATGCCCTTACATAAGATTGACTTTTAGGGCACTTTCCTTTCAATCTCCCACTTGCACTAAAGCCAATCGCCATTGTACTTTATACCCATACAATCTAAGTGGCGATCAAATTGCTACTGAGGTAATGCTTTAGTGAATGGGTCAGCTATTTGTTCTTAGTATCAACTCGTTCAATAATAACATCTTGTCTTTCTATGATTTCTTAAACGAGGTGGAAATGTCTTAGGATGTGCTTGGACTAATGATAAGACCTTGGTTCCTTTGCTTATGCAACAGCTCTAGTGTTATCATAGTATAGCGGCATTGGCTGTTGTATTTCAGGAACTACGCCCAATTCCATGATAAATTTCTTCATCCAGATAGCTTCCTTCACGGCTTCACTCGCAGCTATGTATTCTGCCTTAGTGACTGAGTCATCTATGGTTGGCTACTTTGTACTCTTCCAACTTACTGTACCACCATATAGCGTGAAGACATACCCAGATATGGATTTGCTATCATCTAGATCTGATTGAAAACTAGAATTCATATATCCTTCTAGTTTCAACTCTGATCCTCCATAAATAAAAAAAATATTTTTAGTCCTTCTAAAGTACTTAAGAATATTTTTCATAACTTTCCAATGATCCTCAACTGGATCTACCTGGAATCTACTTACTATGCCTAAGGCATAAGCAACATCAGGCCTAGTACATAACATAGCATACATAATTGATCATATAGCTAAAGCATAAGGAATCATAGCCATTCTTTCTCTTTCTTCTGATGTCTTAGGAGACATTTTCTTAGAGAGATGGATGTCTTGACTCATAGGTAAGTAACCCCTTTTACTTCCATCCATGTTGAATCTCTTCAACACTAAGTCAATGTACCTGGACTGGGATAAGCCTAGCATCCTCTTAGATCTATAGATCCTTATACCTAGTATATAAAATGCTTCTCCCAAATCCTTCATGAAAAACTTTGATGATAGCCAAGTTTTAACCGATTATAACATTGGGATATCATTCTCAATGATCAATATGTCATCAACATATAAAACCAAGAAAGCAAGTGCACTCCCACTTATCTTTTTATACACACATGGTTCATCCACAATTTTGACAAAACCAAATTCCTTGATTATTTCATCAAAGTAGATGTTCCACCTCCTCGATGCTTGTTTTAGTCCATAAATGGACTTCTTTAGCTTGCATACTTGATTTGGTCTCCCAATTGAGACAAATCCCTCTAGCTGTGTCATATAGACTTCTTCCTCAAGATTTTCATTAAGGAAAGCAGTCTTGACATCCATATGCTAGATTTCATAATCATGGTATGCAGCTATTGTAAGCAATATCCGAATGGACTTGAGCATAGCTACTGGTGAAAAGGTTTCATCATAGTCAATGCATGTTTTTGTTTAAAACCTTTTGCTACCAGCCTGGACTAATAGGTTTCTACTGACCATCTGCTCCTATCTTCTTCTTGAAGACCCATTTATACCCTATTGGGTTAATTCCTTCAGGTGGATCTACCAAGGTCCATACCTGATTGAAATACATGGAGTCCATCTCAGACTTCATGGCACTTAGCCATTTATCGGAGTTTTTTCTCTCGACAGCTTCCGAATAGGTCACAGGATCATCATCCTGAATGATACTGGCTACATTGTCATCCCTGATGACAAAACCATATCTAAGTGGTGCTCCATGCACCCTCTCTGACCATTGAAGAGGAGGTATGTATTGTGGCTATTCTTGATCTACAAGAACTTCTGGTTGAGGAATTTCAATTAAAGACTCATCAGGTTCTGTTCTTCACTTAATTCTGGATGAATTCTTGCTCCAAGAATGTAGCATGTCTAATGACAAAAACCTTTTGTTCAGTAGTTTTATAAAAGAGGTATCCAACACCCTCTTTAGGATAACCAACAAACCTACATTTGTCAGTAGTAGCACTTAACTTATGTCCAAAATTATTCTTGACATAAGCATAGCAACCCCAAATATTTAAGTACTTAAGATTTGGTCTTTTGTCATTCCATAACTCATATGAAGTGCTAATCACTGACTTAAATGGTACCCTGTTCAAAATATAGGCAGCATTCTCCAGGGCATGTCCCCAAAAGAAATGGAAAGATCTGTGAAGCTCATCATGGACCTCACCATGTCTAATAAAGTGCGATTTCTCCTTTCGCCACACCATTCAATTGGGATGTATAAGGAGGGGTCCATTCCGAGATTATGCCTTTGTCCTTGAGATGGTTTAGAAACTCACCTGACAAGTATTCACCTCCTCGATCAGAATGAAGAATTTTAATACTATGTCTAGTTTATTTTTCAACCATGCTTTGATATTCTTTAAACTTATCAAAGGCTTTACACTTGTGTTTCATTTGATACACATGACCAAACCTAGACAAGTCATCAATAAAAGTGATTAAGTAAGAATATCCACCTCTAGCTTGAGTTGTCATAGGTCCACACATATCAGTATGCACAAGACCTAATAATTCAGTTGCCCTGTCCCCATGTTCAGTGAATGGAGACTTGGTCATTTTTCCTTTGAGACAAGACTCACAAGTTCCTAATGATTGAAAATCATAAGGGTCAAAGTAATTATCTTTGACTAACTTGTTTATTCTTGACTCACTATAATGATCTAACCGGCAATGCTAGAGAAATGTGACATTGACATTATCTCTCTTTCTCTTCTTATTATCAACAAGTAATATTTCATCATTGAGTTCTAATGTCAGAAGACCATTTATAAAATAACTATGTCCGAATATTTTATTGCAATGAAGAATAGAGCAGCCAGTGCTCTTTATATTTATCTCAAAACCTTGTTGTAACAACAAGGGTATTGATACAATGTTTCTTATAATATCCGGTACATAGTCGCATTCTTCTAACTTTAAAACATTACCCGTAGATAATAATAGAAGATAGGTGCCTACAACTTTAGCATACATGGCTTCTCCACTAGCACCATATAGCTTGAAATCACCTTTCTTCAATTCTCTAATTCTATAGAGTCCCTGTAAAATTTATGGATATAAGACCCACATGCGGTATCCGATACCCATGAATTAGAAATGGAAGCACTCAATGATAAATTAGTTTGTATCATGTACAAACCTTTAGATGCTCCACTTGCATCTGGCTTCACATTTGCAAGATATATCTTGCAATTCTTTTTCCAATGCCCTTGCTTGCTGCAGTGAAAATAGGCTCCATCATGAACTGCCTTCTTAACTTTCTTCTTCTTATGGATGCTCTTTTTAGGGTTGAACTTTCTTTTCAAACCCTTTCTATTTACCTTTTTCTTCTTCTCGTCAACGAGAAGAAGATGAGCCTTATCACCTTTTGAGTGACTCTCTGCTATCTTTAACATATTCAACAGTTTAGGCAAAGATATGTTCAGTTTGTTCATGTGATAATTAAGAACAAACTGAGAGTAGGAATCTAGAAGTGACTGCAAGATTAAATCCTGATTGAGTTCACTATCCATCACAAACCTTAATTGACCTAATCGGGTGATTAAGTCAATCATTTTTAATACATGGATTTGTACAAATGAACCCTCACTCATCCATGCACGGAACAACTGCTTCGATTTCTCGTATCAAGCAGCCCTACTTTGCTCTCCATATAACTCTTTTAAGTTGAGCAATATGGACTAAGGTTCCATACCTTCATGTTGCCTCTGGAGCTCATTGCTCATCAAGGCTAACATGATGCACCTGACAGTTGTACTGTCATTTTGTCACATTTTGTGTGTGGCAATTTCCTCCTCTGATGCATCTTCTCCGATCAGCTCAGGGTCCAGAGAATCCAAAATATAAGAAAGTTTTTCCTAAGAAATATTCTCATGTTCCTCAACCAATCCACATAATTGGGACCGGTTAACTTGTTAGCATCTAAATTGCCCCATAGTGATAAATTTGAAGCCCTTACAAAAAAAATCCTACATTTAATTAAGAACAATATCAACAAACCACTCGAGATGACATTCATAACCAAATAAGGACTTTATATCTAATTATGTCTCCTATTATTTTATTCAAATATCATAACCCTCAATTTATGGTAAGCGAGAAACCTTACTGGTTTCTTTAGTGGGGTTGAGATCCCAATTCCTCATGAGTGCCTTGTGTTACTTAACAAACACTCATGAGTTCAAAGGTAGGACTTCCTTTCCAATTGCAACCCATGCAATTCTCAACAAAACACTGCCTCTAAGATGCTTATAGTCTTGTATTACACAACAAACTATAATGTCTTAGTTTAGTCAGACCCTTCATTTCTATATAGCCATGATGGAATAATGTTATCCTTGTGTTACACAACAAAGCAACAATTTCCAACCATGCCATAAAGCACTAAGTACACCAAGACAAATTTTATATCAAACCCTAGAGTAGGCCTTGTGTTACACAACAAACTTACTATAGTTTTGATATTAATTTGGCTTAGCATGAAGGAAGGCCAATTATAGTATACTCAATCAATTAGCATTTCTAAGTTAAGGTTTAGATATGACCAAATTGACCAGGTAAGTGGAAGGGGTGAGGGGGTCCCCCCATTGCTTTCCTTAAACACCAATTGATTTGGCCAGGTCAGATAACGGAACTAATTAAAAAACCTCATTCCCTTTACCTTCCTAGAACCACTTACTTAGACACCAACCGGCTGATCAAACCCTAATCAGTTTTGCATTATGATTGAGTTTATAGTATGACTAAATATGTTGTATATGAGGGCTTTGATGCTCTCATAAACATCCTAAATAATCATGTTATTATTGTTCACAACAAAAAGTATAAACAAAAGCATATCAATCCAGCAAATGCAAGAAATATGATTATCCATCAAGCATATTTATCTTAATATGCAAATCATAGCATGATTTTACAATTTCTCCGTTCACCTCACTTATTCATGGGATATGGCCACAACGGCAACCCTACACGCCATATGAGACCCCATTAAATGGGAAGAGAGGGTCTTTAAACCCTACTTAACCCCTATGACCGGACGACAATGGTGACTAACCCAATCCAAAGCAGTTACTTGGATAAAACATGTCATTAAGATGCATTTGATTAGCAATATGCATAATATCATATTGAAACAATAACATGCTCTTTTTATGATAATATATACTATCATAAATAGACTAGGATCAGCCCCTAATCCAGTGGCAAACATCAAACTATGATTATTTTTCATAACCATACAGCATTCCACTAAACCCTAAGTAATGGCATGCATCAAAAACTATGATCAAACTAGCTATCTAATAAGCATTTGATCATACAAATGACAATTAATTGAATGAATTAAGGATTGCTTTGATACCACTGATGGGTTTCTTAAGGGTCATCAAGCATGTATGATGCATTGAATTTCAAAAATTTGCACAAAGAAAAACCCTTATTGGCTAGAAACCCTAATCTCAAGATCCCCTCATTCGTATACAACTAATATAACACTAATATGGTTCATGATAAATACCTGGAATGCTATTTTCCACTTCTTTCCACAAGGCTCGCAAGTGTATGCCCTCCAACAGTGATCCACACAGGAATTGACCCAAGGAAAAACTCCTACTTCAGTTGCTTGCTTGACTAGGACTCCTCTTGACAGCCTTCTGGACTTTAACCTTTGTAGGGCACCCTACCCTCTTGTAGGGTACTCTGAATGCTTTCCAAAACCACTCTTGGATTTGGGATTGCCCTCCTATAGGACACTCTAGGCTTATGTCTTAAATCCTAAGACTTGTCCTAGTAAAAACAACCTTGTCTTAAGGAAACAAGATTTGTCTTAAGGAGGAGGGAGGAAGGTATAACACTCAGAATAAAAACTACGGTGGAACTCTTCCGAAACCCATAACACCATCCCTATTTATAATGTTAGGAGGGGCGTGTGATATGTCCAGCCATCAACTTATCAGATATGATTTTTCAAGACCCAAGAAAAGTTATCTGGCTTGAAAAGTCATATCCAATAAGTTGATTCATGCACCAAGTCACATATTCGCATCCCTTCTTATTCTCGAATGATTTCTAACTTGCCACATGGCAAGTACCGGTCCCTGGAAAGCCAAGAGATGCCTCTTCAATCTCCAAGCATCAGAGAATTTGAAGAGTCCTGATAGTAGAAGGACACTTCTTCAAACCATGCGCCAAATAAAGAGACGCATCTCTTCAAGCACGCATTACCTTTCAAACCTTTTTCATGCCAATTTAAAAGCAAAAGGACTCTTGGTCCTTTTCTACGATCCATTCCTTGGCGCGCGCATATATGCACCCAAGGAGTCCATGCCAACTTGGATCTAGTCCAAGTGGCATTCCATGTCCAATTAAATCAGGATAAAACCTAATAAATGTTGTCTTAACCCAGACATAACCCAATTTAAGTCTCTCTTAAATTGGTTAATCAAAATAGCAAGCAACTGGACCCAAATTGACTTGGGTTAGGAATTAGGTTAGCCTACACATGCTAGTGTACAATCTAGCTAACCAATTAGGATCCCATGACCCTAATTAAATTATGTATGACTTCCTTGGTCAACTCCCTAACATGTATGACCCTTTGGATTCCATATCTAGCCAGCAGTAGGTTTAAGTTTAGTTGATTCAAACCAATCGAACCCGATTGACCTAATTAGGTCAAATTGAGCTGACCTAAATTGCTAGTTCGATCTGTCCATCGAATTGACTCATGAAACTAATCCAATTGGTCCATGAATACCTACAAGACATGATTGACATCTAACAACGTGTCATGCCTACCCGGAAAATGAGAAATTTGAAAGAAAGTACCAAAATACCCTTCAGTAGAAAGTTACTGTGCAATTCAATCTTTCGATCTTCCATTATCCCGATTAAGTGATGGGTATGGATAAAGTCAAATCCTTGTACTTGGTCATTTCGAATATCTATTCAATAATGAAGACTCAGCAGATGACTGATTAGAAACCACTTCTAATATCATCCTACTTTAATCAAAGACTCCTTGAGTCATCAATCGAAGGATCACTTGGGATAACAATTTCTCTTACCAGGAATGATCGATTCCTTGTTGGTCCACTCATATTATTCGTACACCTTCCACCATATCCGAGAACACCCTGTACATGACTTAATGTCACGAATGAGTATGAACCAAAACATGGCTTAGTGTGCACAAGGAACCATGGTGACCTCAAGTCTAAAGATCACATGCATAACTCCTACTTCGAGATCTATCTTTTGATAAGTAGTAAGACTTCCATAAGATAGTCTCAATGCGGAACAGTTCAGTGAACTCATACTCTAATGAGCACCCTTATCCTTGTATTAGTGTCTCTATACAAGTGGCTATGAGACCAACCACCCTCTTATCAGAGCATACATAGGATAAGCTAGTCTTTCCGAACTTATCGATCCTCGAACTGAGGTCCATCGATTAGGAACATTTTAGGTTAGGGTTTAAAGGAACTTAGGTCTCATTGTCATGATATCCATCATAACCCTAATTCAATTTGCCATAACCAATGGGGTTCATCATAATCTTTAAACAAGACATAGCAATATGATAAAATAATATGCCTTTTTTAATATATTAAATATCATACAAGAGTTGGAAGATTATAAAAATGCCCATACATAAGATTGGCTTTTAGGGTACTTTCCTTTCATTTGCTTGTTTTATGAACTTTAAACTTTTTCAAATGGATGTCAAGAGTGCTTTTATGAATGATTTTATAATGGAAGAAGTTTTTGTTGAACAACCACCTGGTTTTGAAAATCATGCACATCCTGATCATATTTATAAATTGCACAAAGTACTTTATGGTTTAAAGCAAGCACCCCGAGCATGGTATGAAAGACTCAGCAAGTTTTTGATTGAAAATGAATTTTTTAGAGGCCATGTTGATACTACCTTATGTTTAAAGAAGAAAAATGATGACTTATTAGTAGTATAAATTTATGTTGATGATATTATTTTCGGTGCTACTAATAAAATTCTTTGCCAAGAGTTTGCTAAGCTAATACAGGGTGAGTTCAAAATGAGCATGATGGGAGAACTCAACTTTTTTTTCAAACTCCAAATCAAGTAAACGAAGGATGGAATCTTCATCAACCAAGTTAAGTATACAAGAAAAATCTTAAAGAAGTATGGGATGGAGTATATTAAGTCAATAGGTACTCTTATGAGCCCCTCTTGTAAACTTGATAAAGATGAGTATGGTAAATCTGTTGATCAAAAATTATATAGAGGGATGATTGGCACTTTATTATATTTGACTGCTAGTAGACCTGATATTATGTTTAGTATCTATATGTATGCTAGATATCAGTCTGATCCTAAAGAGTCACATTTGTTGGCTGTTAAGTGCATATTTAGATACTTATCTGGTATAATTAATATTGGTCTATGGTATTCTAGAAATTCTTCTATTTATTTAATTAGATTTTTTGATGCTAATTTTGCTGGGTGTAAACTTGATAGAAAAAGTACTAGTGGAAATTGCCAATTTCTTGGAGTTAACTTAATCTCTTGGTTTAGTAAGAAACATACTTCGGTTGCACTATCCACAACTGAGGCTGAGTATATTGCAACTGGAAGTTGTTGTGCTCAAATCTTATGGATTAAGTAACAACTTGAAGATTTTGGAATCAAACTAATTAAGACATCCATAAAATATGATAATACTAGTGCTATCTGCTTAACTAAAAATCCTGTTCAGCATTCTAGAAGTAAGCATATTGAAATTAGGCATCATTTCATTAGAAATCATGTTGAAAATAATGATGTTGTACTTGAATTTGTTAGTACTGAAATGCAATTAGCTAATATTTTGACTAAGCCTCTCCAAGAGGATCGATTCTGTATGATTAGAAGAGAACATGGGATCATCAATCCTTTTGTTTGAAATTTTCTACTCTTTGACTAATGAAAGATCAAATTTGATATCATTTATGTTTAATTTCCTTGAATTCTCTGTAATTCTATTGATTTCGATCAATGCTTCATTTTTATTTTTTTTTTGGTTTTAAGTCGAAGTGTTGACATCTATAAGTGTCGACACCTGGAAGTGTCAACACTTGACCCTATGTCATGAGTTGACACTTGAACGGCGACAGACCAAAATAAAAACAAGAAACGAGGTGTTTTCTTGATCTTTTCTCTCCCAAATTGAGCCGACACCTGCCCTAACATTGTTCCATCCACTTCTTCCCTCCAAATCGAACCTCCAATCTTCTCAAATTTGTGTTTTGGGCAATTTTTGATTCAATTTTTGGCATTTTCCCTCTTCCATTTCATTTTTGGACTGTTAAAGCCCTAGATTTCCTCTCCTCTTGTACTTCAATCCTTGATTCTATGGAATGGGGCATAGGAAGCAAGTTGTCCATCATCCTTGGCCATCCAATCAAGAAGATGAAAGAAGAACAAAGGCCAGACATGAAGCCAGTGCACCGGTTGCCCCAGCTCGGCCTCTCTTTCTTGCGGCTAGTCGGATAGGATCGAAAACCATCATCGGAGGATGCCGTGTGGACTTTGAGTTCATCGATCAGCAGCATTTTCGGATAGGCCAGTGGCTCAGGGATACTGGTTTGGTTCCTTTCTGTTCTTTGACTGAGAGATTTTACCCGGGCTTGATTCGAGAGTTCTATGGTTCATTAGCCCAAGGTAGTGATTGATGGATGGGTAGCCCAGGTGCAAGGCAGAGATGTCCCAGTGTTAGCAGAGATTCTGGGCAGAGTATGGGACATACCCATGACAGGTTCTATGGTTGACAGCTTAGTAGATAGGTTCAGTGGTCTCCGTTGTATCTTTGAGATAGATGACTTACCTAAGGGAGCCACTGTGGTAGCTTCGAGATTGTCAACTGAGATGAGATTGCTGCATCACATTATTGCCCGGATCCTTCTATCGAAGACCGGCCATTTTGACTTTATCATAGAGTGAGAGCTGTTGGTGATGGTTTCTCTGGTACAGCACACTCCTGTATGTCTACCAATACTCATGGTACATTAGTTAACGGAGGCATCTATTAGCCAAAGACTATGTTTGCCCTATGGGATGGGCTCGACTCTACTTTTTAGAGCCTATGGTGTAGTGATAGATGGTGAGCCCTATCGGTAGCTGCTACACACTGATGTATATGACATCAGATCTCTTCATCGGATGGGGTATCAGCTTGTCAAAGGCCAGTGGAGATGGCGCATATCTGGACAGGCTACTGATAGAGATGAGGATGCAGTGGAGGAGGAGTGTATCTTTTTGGGTGAGGCAGAGCCTTCTGAGATTCATAAAGATACATTTGAGGCACAGCCTGAGCCATCAGTTCAGCCAAAGCTAGCTCCTCAGCCTGAGTCAACATGGTCTGACATCGCTATAGTTGCTGAGAGTCAAGAAGACAGGGTGGCTCGCATTGAGACTGAGTTAATTATTATTCGTCAGCGAGTTGACTCATTTCATATGGAGACAAGAGAGAGCCATCGAGGATTGAGAGATGGGATCTCTACCATTCTATCTATTTTGAGTAGACCCTCTTCAAGGAGTGCTCCTGATACTTCTGGTCCAAATGATTCAATTCTAGCACCACTGGCACCGGGACCAAATTTGGATGAGACTAACATTGATGATATTGACATCGCAGATTTGATGATAGAGCCAATATCAGAGACAACAGCTGACCCTCATAGGAGTCCCATTCATAATCCATCTAGTTCATCCTTCCAGACTCCTATTCTACCTACTCCTCTCTCCAGACCTGATGTTCACACTTCCATTCCTATACCTACACCTATTATACCTTCAATTATTGATACTCCAGTTATTCCACCATCTAATACATCTTTTAATACACGGGTTATTCACTCTTCATCATTGCATACATCTTCCCTTATTCGGAAACTAGGCTTCTATATTCCTGGTTTCCATCATCTTGACTCTTGTCCTATCTTTGATCATTCCCCTCCTCTTTCAGCCATTCCAATCAATGATGTTCCTGCTACTGACATAGCTTATACCTCTTCTGTATCAGAGGACTTATGTTAGACATAGAGGACGTGGTCATCATGATGTTCCATCGAGACCAACCAGGACCCGTCTTCGTGATCTTTGCTCTATGTGGCCTCGATCTCGTACTTTTACTGATACAAGACCGATCGAGATTGGATCCTCAGATGATGAGGATAGTGCTTAGGATAGTTTTTGTTGACTCTGGTCTTGATTTTGATGATTGACAAAATGTTTACGTATATATGAGTACTAATTGTGTTTTAAGTGTATTTCTCAGATCTTAGTACTCATCCATGTTGAATGAAGAAATGCTTGTATTTTAGTTAAAAAAAGTCTTAAATTAATGGAAAATCAAATATATGGACTTTGGAATTAATATGAAAGGATTTGAAGATGGTTCAGCAAGGCCGGCACGGCAAAATTTCAGTGGCATGCTTCAGAGGTCGACACCTGAGGTCAACACCTATTCAGAGGTCGGCACCTGAGGTCAACACCTGTTCAGAGGTCGACACCAGAGGTCGACTCATAGCCTGAGAATTCAAACTGGGCAGAACTATGGTTTTCTGGATTTTTGCCTAAGATAAACTGGAGGTCGACTCATGAGGTCGACACTTGATCCAGAGGTCGACTCATGAGGTCGACACTTGATCCAGAGGTCGACTCATGAGGTCGACACTTAATCCAGAGGTCGACTCATGAGGTCGACTCATGGCATAACGGCTAGTTTTTCTGAAGTTTTGATTTGATTTCTAACAGCCATAAACGGCCATATTTTTTATTCTAACGGTCTCGTGGAGTTGTTTCAGCTTGAATGAAGTATTTAACCTCCACCAAACTTCAAAAAAGACATGGAGACAAGGTGAAAAGGATAAGAGTGAAAGTAAAAAGCCTTCAATCAATTCCAAGCCAAAAAGAGTGAGAAATCTAAGAGATTCCTTAGCCAAAAGCTTTCCATCTTTGAGGAATCCAACTTTCAAGAGTTTGGCATTTAGTGATGTCCAAGATTCCAAGAGAAAGGCTTGAAGAGTCTCCATCAAGAGCTACATCGAATTATCTTTTGCTCAAAAAGGAGTTTGTCTTGTTTTTATTCTTTGAATTCATATTCTATTTGTGGTAGGCTAGTTTCAAGGGAATTTGAAACTAGTGTGAGGTTTGTTGGTGAGCCAATTGATAAAACCAACTATGGTTGCTTGTAAGCCCGAAGCCAAAACAAGTGAGTGAGGTTTGTTGGTGAGCCAATTGATAAAACCAACTAGGGTTGCTTATAAGCCCGAAGCCAAAACAAGTGAGTGAGGTTTGTTGGTGAGCCAATTGATAAAACCAACTAGGGTTGCTTGTAAGCCCGAAGCCAAAACAAGTGAGTGAGGTTTGTTGGTGAGCCAATTGATAAAACCAACTAGGGTTGCTTGTAAGCCCGAAGCCAAAACAAGTGTGTAAGGTTTTGACTTGTGAGCCTGGTAAAACAAGTCGGCTGTAATCTAAAGATTATTGTGAAAATTCCCAAGTGGAGCTTGGGGAGTGGATGTAGGTGCTAGGTGCACCGAACCACTATACTTCTTGTGTGTTTGCATTGCTTCTCTTTTTATCTTCTTTTGCTCTTTAATTGTTGATTTATTTCATTGCTTCTGTTGCACAATTATTTGAGCACTATCACTCTTCACCTTAAAACTTGGTAGCACATATATTGCTTTAATTTTTTAAATACCCAATTCACCCCCCCTCTTGGGCACCATATCTGGGCAACAGTTTTTATGTTTATCTAGTTTACATTTATGTGCTACCTATATGTTTTTATTTGCTCCATGTTATGAATCAAACTTGTATCAATGTATGAAATATTTTGAATGATTGAATTCTTCTAGTTCATATCTATGTCTTTGGATGAATGATTTAATATCTTCTCTAAATGAATGAATTGCATTACTTAATTTCAATGTTTTTATTTCTCTTTTCCTTTTTAATGATTGACAAAAAAGGGGAGAAGTAAGTATAAAAGATAAAATGAAAATTATAAGATAAAGGTAAGTAAAGTATATCAGATGAAAGTGATATGCATCTATGTTTGAGAAAGATTTTTGAAAATTCTTTTGTTCATTAAGTGAGGGGGAGAAATCCTTCCTTTAAGTTGCGAAATCTGTTTTGCTCAATTACTTGCAAAGCTCTTTGAAAATAATTTTTCTTTAAATCTCTTCTTGAGGGGAAGTATTTATACTCACCTGGTTTCATTGCTAAATTTATTATCCTTGAGCACGTTCCTTTCAGAGTATCATGATACATGGATTGCATTCCTCTTTCTTTGCTCTGATACTCTTAGTACAATTATGATTCGAATGAGTTTTTAAACTTTCTTTCTCTATTTGAATACTTACTGCAATAAGTTTTATGCGTATTGAAAATTTTTTTTTAGAGCTTATTATGTGATTTATACTTAAAGGTTTTGTCATCATCAAAAATGGAGAGATTGTTGACTCCGTTATTGATTTTGATGATAAACAAAATATTTAAGTATAAGTTGAGTACTAACTATGTCTTTAAAGTATATTTTTATAGAAAAAGGTACTCACCAATTCTACAAGTTTTGTTTGCTTGTCAAAGAATGAAGAAGTCCCTTTCATGATTGAAAGACCAGCTTTTAATGGACTTAAGAACTTGAAGATTGCTTGAAATGACTTAAATAGTGAAGCATAACTTGATTTCAGCAGAAGTTCAATGATTTTGAAGAAATCTCAGTCAAGTGTCGACTCAAAGTGTCGACTTATAGCTCAAGTGTCGACTCATGACAGTGGAAGTGTCGACTCAAGTCGGCATGCAGAAATGTTTCAAATGGCATGGCTGAAGTGTCAACTCATGCCAGTCAAGTGTCGACTCAAGGATCAGCTCATCGTTTGAAAATTTTTGGATATAAAACTTGCTGAAATTGAAGACTTGCCTGAAGTGTCGACTCATGGCTGTTAAGTGTCGACTCAAGTGTCGACACACCAGAAGAAGTGTCGACTCACTTGAGAATTCCAGAGAACTTCATTGAAAAAATTTAAACTTGGTGTCAACTCATGGAATGCGAGTGTCGACCCTAAGTGTCGACTCATAAGGTTAAAGTATCGACACTTGGAGTACTGAGAACAGTAACGGCTAGTCTTTCAAACATAGAACTCGGCCCTCTTGCCTCCCAACAACTAGTTTTTTGTATCTAATGGCTATAAACTAGTTTTAAGGCCTTGGGATTATATTTAAGTGTTGGAAATCAAATCTAAACACAAGAGGAAGAAGAGAAACAAAAGGAAAAGCAAGAAAAGAAGAGAAAAAGTAAGTACATTCACTCCCATTCATTATGATCAACAACCATCAAGCAAAAAGAAGTCTCCAAGCATTCAAAGCCTTCAAGAAACATTCAAGCTTAACCTTTGATCATTAATTGAGGCTTCATCAAGCTCAAGACAAGCAACTTCACCGAGCTTCAAAGAGAAATCAGCTTTACTTTAGAAAGCTTTTATTGTTGCTTTACTTTAAACCTTATCTCTTGTTGTAAAGGTTCTTGGTTAGCCCGCAAAACCAAGAGAGGTTATTAGTGAGCCTTGAAAATCAATTTGGTTCTTGGTTAGCCCGCAAAACCAAGGAAGGTTGTTGGTGAGCGTTAAAACCAATTAGATTCTTGGTTAGCCCATAAAACCAAGAAAGGTTTTGACTTGTGAGCCTTATAAAATAAGTCAGGTTTTGATTAGTGAGCCTGGAAAACTAATTTGCTGTAATCGATTGAGATTATAGTGAATTCCCAACGGGATCTTGGAGAGTGGATGTAGGTGCATTGGAAAGCACCGAACCACTATATATTGATTATGTTTGTGGATTGATTGTCTCTCTTTGACTCTTTTATTATTGCATTTACATTTCCGTTGCATACTCATTAAGAGCATTATAATTCACCTTACACTAGCATTTATATTTGTTTATTGCATTTGGCTCATATTCTTGCAAGTAAATATTTTATTTTTAGAAACCCAATTCACCCCCTCTTGGGTTGCTTACTGGGCAACACATTGGTTGGTTGTCCTCTTAACTAAGGAGTGTAGAGACACTGATGTGACATACAGGTGAAATATATGACATCTCACTTAACGTGACCAATTACGGAGCTCCCTTCTACTAAAGGATTGCTTGCGAAGGGATATGGGTATATATGTCCCCAGACCTGAGGTCACCATGGTAGCTTGCAAGCAACTCACTGTACTTTAGTACCGGACTACCTGGATTTCTAATCTAGTGATGGAAGGTTTCTAGGTACAGTCAAGTACTTATGGAGTGGTAGTAGATCAAGATGGTATTGACCCCTCTAAATGGTTTGGAGTGAATGACTCACTATGTCTCAATTTAGCGAAACCTTGACCAGGATAGTTCTTGTAAGGAGTCACAGAACTTATAAGGTTGAGACACAATCTGGATATACTAAATTAGGGTTGGCAGTCAAACCCTATGTCATCCTGAGCATTATGAGGTCAAAGGGATGAATTATGTGGTAACCATATGCCAGGGGTTCTATAGAATTGCTCTGCAATCTTTGACCTATCCGGACATCGGGTATCATTGCTAGATGATGACTTTGACGGGTACTGGAAGTATTCCAGTGCTACCAGCTTAGTGTTTGAATCTATGGGGTCACATACCATAGGGATTTCTACTTGATCTAAAGACTGATCGATGATTAATAATTGTTTGGCATCACTGAGAGTCAATATGATTGACCATGATTCAAGTGTCGATACTTTGAAGTGTCGACACTTTGGAGTGTCGACACTTGGCTGTGACGAGAATTTTTTTTCTCTAATTCAATTAGTGAATTTTGGAGGACTTATTTGCAATATGATTGCAATCTGATGGATTAATCCAAATGTCATTTGGCTTAGGATCAAATTGGATTTGATTTTTCATGCACTCTTTCCTTTAAAAAGATTTAAATTTGAATTTCAAATTCAAATTTCAAATCTTGGCTGAAATTGGCTCTAAGATTTTTATGGAATGCATTATTTGGGAATATAGATTTTCTCGCATTTAAACCTAGAGCTAATTTGGTTTAACCCTTAACCCTCTCCCCCAATCACTCCACCTTCCTTATCTCTCTTCCTCTTCACTGCCACTATAAATAAGTGTTATTATAGGGACAGCAAAAGGATGACAAGCTGGGCTTTTCTAAGAGAGAAAGAAAAGGATTCCTTAAAGTAGGGTTTAAGAGGATTAGGGTTTTGGGTATGAGCCTACCTAACAATCAAGCTAGGGTTTAGGAAGAGAGAGTTGGTTGGGATGGGTTCCACTTCCACTTCTCCTCATTATCCTCCAACAAGTTCTTCTAGCAGCTTTAAGAAGGTCTTGCAGGACCAAGGAAGGAGAAGATTGACTTCCAGGATCCTGAGGAGCTAGCACTCCAAGGGAGTTGATTGGGATCAAGCCCTGGTGTGAACTACCCGTAGAGGCCAAACACTTATATAGCTCGGTAGCTCTTCATCACCTCCATCTAATGGTTTAAAGGTAATGTACCTTTCTCTTAGTCTCATGCGATCAGATCTAAAGCATGAAATTGTTACATGCTTTTTCCTTTTATTACTTATGGTATCCTTTGCATGCATTTTTATTATATTGGATCCTGTTGCAGGTAGATTGGTAGATCGACTTGATCAATCTATCAAGTCTTATGTTATTCTTTATTTTAAAATAGTTTTAAAATATAGTATGCTTGTACTGCTTCATTTTCTTGGTATTAGAGCCAGGTTCCTGTAGCATAATAATAGTAGCATGTTAAGATATCATTAGTTTTCTCTTTCAAAGTACTTGGATTGAGTGCATCACCATGGTCATCTGGTCATAAGAGAGAGTAGGGCTGCAAGACTCTTTTTTGATTCAATGGGATCTCCTATGGTATGTAGGGATGCCGCTTATGACGTGACTCATGAAAAAAAAAAGTAAAGATATTGACTCATGAGCATGTACCGAAAAATATGGCATTCTATTGTCACCCTGTCTCAGGCCATGTGTCGACCCTAGTATTGATACCTAGTGTCGACACTTGATCCTGGTGAGTTGACACTTGACCTGAGAATGCTGAAAAATAGTGAATTCAAATTTTAATTGGTTGTAAAATTGTTTTACATAATAAATTGAAATTGTTTTGATTTATAAAGATTATTGAACTTAATTAAGAATTAAGTTATCATGAATGACAAAGTGATCTAGGAATATGATTCAAAGATTTTAAGTCATTTCAACAAGCTTTAAGGGTCATGGGTTAGCTTCAATTATGTCCTTAATTGGTTAGACATAAGTTTAGATACATTGGACTAAATAGAGAACTAATCTAATCAAATGTTGAGTTAGGATTTCTTCTCTATAGATCTCTCTAATAGTTAGATTGATTAGTCCATAAATCTAAATGAACCTGATTTGTGGCTCAATGGTTAGCCCGAGTCTTTAGGCTAGTCTAATCAAGTATGATGAACCAATTGGTATCTAAGGTAAGTATGACATTTGATCATGGTTCTTTGGAGCTACCTCTTACCCGGCCAACCCAGTTGGTGTCTAAGGCAAGACAGTTAATGGTAGAACCCATCCCATGATCTTACTTACCTGGCCAATGTGGTCGATCAGAATTGATTAGATAGCCACTGACTTATATTAACCCATGTCATCTAAGGTTAATCAGTCTTGACTGATTTTAGGTTCCAATGGATCATTAGTTTCTGAAACCCTCCTTAATGATTGATGTAGTCAGTGGGAGGTTGATCCATGTCTTCTTATCTATTTCATCTATCACATTAAATTTAAACTCTCTAAATTATCAGGTCCATAAAAGGACAAAGTTATGGGGATAACTAAGTCCTAGCCTCCTATTAAGTAGAATGGTAATGGATCCAATAGTTGGGTGTTCATCAACAGATCCAAAGATCGAGTGTTCATTAAGCTATTGGAATTGCCATTCCTAATATAATGGCTCAGTGCGACTCTCTTAATGATGGTCAGGTGGGCCGGCCAAAGTAGGGCTTGACTATTTGTTGGTTAGAAGCATTGAATTTTGTCATGTTAATGGTTGGACCAAACCGAGACCTTCAATAGGAGGCCCAAAATTTGATTGAAGTGCACCTTGGGACAAAATCTAAATACTAGAAGTTACTTGGAGAAGTAATCGATTAAAGAACCTACCTTAAGATGCGCATGGGTAGGCTGGCCAAAGTTGGGCTCATGTGTTGTCTATTGGCTTCTAGTACCCACTAAGGAATTAAAGTAATTCCTCGGATTGGAGGCAGAGGCTACCAATCTGAACAAAATAGTGGGAGGGCCTTTAGACTAAAGTCCATGTCTTTAGGATACTAATTCATATATACTAATAGGTTTTGGTTTTCCTTTCAGATGTCTACCAACTTGTCGCTCCAATCTCTTCTTGATAATAAGAAACTCATGGGTCCCAACTTTGATAGCTAGTATCGAAGGCTTAGGATTGTCCTGGAGCATGAATGGATCTTATATGTGATATTGGATCCGGTGCTTTAAACCCCTACTCCCAATGCTCGGGGTTTAGTTAGAGACACTTATCAGAAGTGACTCTCTGATAGGACCACTATCCGATGCATCATATTGGCAGCGATGAATGACAAGTTCAGTCACAAATTTGAGGAAGCCCAGCTAGAGGAGATCCTTCAAAAGTTGGAGTCCTTCGGTACACCAGATGATGTTGAGAGGTACAAGGTCTCCTGTGCTATCTACAATGCACGGATGCTTAATGGAGCCTCGGTCACTGATCATGTATTATACATGATCGAGATGATTGAGCACCTGGGCAAGCTCGGATGTCCCTTGCATGAACAGCTCGAGAAAGATGCGATACTAAATATCTTGCCCTCTTCTTATTTAGACTTTCTCAATCATGTCAAAATGAATAAGCCTGTAGTTAACTACCATAGTCTGTTGGGGTTACTACAGAGTTATGAAAAAGACCACCAACTTAATAAAGGGATGGTAAATCTAGTGGGAGGATCTTCAGCTGAGTGTCATCCCTTTAAGAAAGGGAAAAAGAGAAATAAAGGGAAGGAGGTGCAAAATGCTTCTGGGCCTAGTCAGGTCAAGAAGGTGAAAGCTGATAAGACCCAGGCAGAGTGATTCTTCTGTAAGAAGCAAGATCATTAGAAGAGGAGCTGTCCTCTTTATATTGCATCCCTTGACCTGAACAGGTCCAAGAAGAGGAAGCAGCAAGGCAGTGCTGGACAAGGTATTTATATGATAATGCATTGTAGTTTTTCTATCTGTGATACTACTAATTGGGTATTGGATACCGGAAGTCCAATTCATATTTACAATTCTTTGCAGGGACTTCAACTTAGTAGAAGATTCGATGACGGCGAGAGATTCTTGAACATGGAAAATGGAAGCCTAGTTCCAATCCTAGCATTTGGAGCCCTCAAATTAGTTTTCGAGTCTTGTACAATCATTTTGAATGAGTGTCATTACTGTCCATCTTTCATCTTGAATGTCTTTTCTATAGGCCAATTAGCTATGTATGGTTATGAACTATCAATAAAGAATGATACTTGCAAAATCATTTGGAATGATTCTGTTGTGATAAATGGATACATGAACAATGGCATTTATGTACCATCGCGACCTATTAGTGTAGTGTACACATCTAGTAAATGCCCTATGATAGATAATGTCAGCGATGCGTATCTATAGCATTGTAGGCTAGGTCATATTAACAAGAATAATATAAACAGGTTAAAAAGTGATGGTCTTCTCGAGATCAGTGAATGTGATTCATTACCAACCTGTGAGTCTTGTCTTCTTGGAAAGATTAAAAAAAACCTTTTACTAGAAAAGGTGAACGAGCTAAAGAAATTCTAGGTTTGGTACATACTGATGTATATTGACCTATGAATATTAGTGCCAAAGGTGGGTACAATTATTTCATTATGTTTACAGATGACCTTTCGAGGTACAATTTATGTCTTCTTGATTAGACATAAATCTGAATCATTTGAAATGTTCAAACAATATCGTAATGAAGTAGAAAAATAAATTGGAAAGTATATCAAAATCCTTCAATCAGATCGAGGTGGTGAATATCTTTTCGGTGATTTTTTAACATATCTTGAGGATTCTCTCTCAATGGACGCCTCCAGGGACACCTCAGTTCAATGGAGTATCTAAAAGGAGGAATCAAATCCTATTAGACATGGTTCGGTCCATGATAGGCTTTGATTCTCTGCCACTATCATTTTGGGGATATGCTCTAGATCAGCCTACTACATTTTAAATAGGGTTCTGAGTAAGTCCGTTAGCAAAACCCTATATGAAATATGGACTGGACGTAAGCCGACACTCGCACACCTTCAGGTCTGAGGTTGCACGACTTATGTCAAACATTTGGAAATGGATAAGCTTAGACCTAGGTCTGACCGATGCCTATTTGTTGGGTATCTAAAAAAGTCTAAGCAGTACTACTTCTACTTGGTTGAGGAACAAAAGTTGTTCATCAATCTTAGGACTATATTTTAGAAAAAGGAGTTTCTTGTTGAAGGAACTGTAGCTGCTAAGATTGAACTTGGTGAAGTTCAACAAGTAGAAGAACTGACACACTTAAGGTACAACATAGAATCTGTTGTGATTAGATCATACCTAGAGCCCACATAGGAACCATTAAGGAGATCCGATAGGGTACCACATCAACCGGACAGATACTATGATTTCTTGGTCCGGGATGGTGATCCCATTAAACTCGATGAGAACAATAAGGACCTGATCACCTATATGGATGCAATGCAGAGGTCCGACTCTGAGAAATGGCTAGGAGCCATGAGATCTGAAATGGAGTCCATGAAAATCAATAATGTATGGACATTGGTTGATCCACTTGAGGATATAAAATCCATTGGAAACAAATAGATTTTCAAAAGGAAAAGGGGTGCAGACGGGCAGGTAGAGACCTATAAAGCCTGTTTGGTTGCCAAGGGATATCGTCAACGTTATGGTATTGACTATGATAAGATGTTCTCTTCTATGGCAATGCTCAAATCCATTTGGATCAAACTTGCTTTAGCAGCACACTTTGACTATGAAATCTAGCAAATGGATGTCCAAATAGCTTTCCTGAATGGTGAGCTGGAAGAGGAGGTGTACATGATACAACCTAAAGGGTTCACATCCATAGATGAGTCAAAGGTGTGCAAGCTTCAAAGGTCCATCTATGGATTGAAGCAAGCATCTCGGAGTTGCGATTTGATAAGTGTATCAAGTCGTATGGCTTCATTAGGAACAGAGAAGAACCTTGCATTTATAAATAGGCAAATGGTTTTGTGATTGTATTCCTTGTGTTGCATGTGGATGACATTCTCTTAAACAGGAATGACATCCCAGCACTACAAGGAATAAAGGTCTGGTTGTCATCTTAGTTTTCTATGAAGGACTTGGATAAAGCCTCTTACATACTGGGTATGAAGATCTACAGAGATAGATCTAAGAGACTTCTAGGACTATCCCAGTCTGCGTACATTGATGCTATGCTGAAGTGGTTCAGTATGAAGAATTCCAAGAAAGGCTATCTCTCGATAGGCCTGGAATTACACTCTCCAAAAAGGATTATGCGATAACTCCTGAGGAGAGAGCTTATGAGTAGAATCCCATATGCTTCGGCAGTGGGTTCTATCATGTACACCATGACATGTACTAGACTAAACATGGCATACTCACTAGGCATAGTGAGTAGATACCAGTCTGACCCAGGTGAAGCTCATTGGAAAGTGGTAAAGACCATCCTTAAGTATCTATGAAATACTAAGGACTAATGACTAATTTATGAAGAACCTGACTTAAAACTTGTGGGGTATACTGACTCTAATTTTTAGTTAGATAGGGATGACAGCAAGAGTGTTTCAGAGTTTATCTTTATCCTAAATGGAGGAGCGATCTGCTAGAAAAGTTTCAAGTAGCCTACTGTGGCAGACTCAGTATGCGAAGCAGAATACATCGCAACATCGAATGCAGCAAAGAAAGATATATGGTTATGGAAGTTCCTAGGTGAGCTGGGAGTGGCACCTTCCCTGGATGGTCCTGTTTCCGTGTATTGTGATAGCACTAGAGCCATTGCTCAAGCCAAAAAGTTGAAGTCCAATCAACGTACCAAACACATTCTACGATGCTATCACCTTGTGTGAGAAATTATGAAATGAGATGATATCGACCTTCAGAAAATCGATGGAAATGAGAACCTAGCCGACCCCTTCACTAAAGCTGTTAGAGTTCAAGAGTTTGATAATTGTAAATGAAAAATAGGAATAAGATTCTATATTGGTTGGCTTTAGTCCAAGTGAGAGTTATTGGGAATAGTATCCCAAAGCCAATCATCTAGGCTGTAGATGATTGAAATATTTTGTAATTGTATATGAATTTTTTTAAATGAATAAAAGTTATTCTTTTGGCTGTTCATCACATGTGCATTTTCTTGAAAAGAACTCTTGTGTGATGGAGTCCTTAGAACTATATTATATTTGATATAGAGAAGATATATTGAGTAGTTCTTAAACTAGTTCACAACCAAAGGATACATTGTTATAGGATGATGATGTATCAAGTGTAGGTTGTTCTATGTCACATTGGTTGGTTGTCTTCTTAACCAAGGAGTGTAGAGATATTGATGTGATATACATGTGAAATGTATGACATCTTACTGAATGTAACCAACTACGGAGCTCCCTTCTGTCAAAAGATTGCTCACGAAGGGATATGGGTATATGTATCCCAAACCTAAGGTCACCATGGTAGCTTGCAAGCAACTCACTGTACTTTGGTACTAGCTACCTGGATTTCTAATTCAGTGATGGAAAGTTTCTAGGTACAGTCAAGTACTTGTGGAGCGGTGGTGGATCAAGATGGGATAGACCCCTCCAAATGGTTTGGAGTGAATGACTCATTATGTCTCAATTTAGCAAAACCTTGGCCAAAATAGTTCTTGTGAGGAATCACGGAACTTGTAAGGTTGAGACACAATCTGGATATACTAAATTAGGGTTGGCAGTCAAACCCTAGGTCATCCTGAGCATTGTGAGATCAAAGGGATGAATTATGAAGTAACCATATACCAAGGGTTCTAGAGAGTTGCTCTACAATTTCAACCTTTCCGAATGTTGGGTATCATTGCTAGATGATGACTTTGACTGGTACTGGAAGTGTTCCAGTGCTACCGGCTTAGTGTTCAAACCTATGGGGTCACACACCATAGGGATTTCTATCTTATCTAAAGGTTGATCGATGGTTGAGAATTGTTTGGTATCATTGGGGGTCAATATGATTGACCATGATCCAAGTGTCGATACTTTGGAGTGTCGATACTTTGAAGTGTCGACACTTCCATGTGTCGAAACTTGGCTGTGACGAGGATTTTTTTTCACTAATTTGATTAGTGAATTTTGGAGGACTTATTTGCAATATGATTGCAACCTGATGGGTCAAGCCAAATGTAATTTGGCTTAGGATCAAATTGGATTTGATTTTTCATGCTCTCTTTCCTTTAAAAAGATTTAAATTTGAATTTTGAATTCAAATTTCAAATCTTGGCTAAAATTGGCTCCAATGTTTTTTATGGAATGCATTATTTAGGAATGCAGATTTTCTCATATTTAAACCTAGAGCTAATTTGGTTTAACCCTTAACCCTCTCCCCTAATCACTCCACCTTCCTTATCTCTTTCCCTCTTTGCTGCCACTATAAATAAGTGTTATTGTAGGGCCAGCAAAAGGATGACAAGTTGGGCTTTTCTAAGAGAGAAAGAAAAGGATTCCTTAGAGTGGGGTTTGAGAGGATTAGGGTTTTGGGTGTAAGCCTACCTAGCAATCAAGCTAGGTTTTGGGAAGAGAGAGTTGGTTGGGAAGGGTTCTACTTCCACTTCTCCTCATTGTCCTCTAACAAGTTCTTCTTGGCAGCTTCAAGAAGGTCTTACAGGTCCAAGGAAGGAGAAGATTGGCTTCTAGGATCTTAAGGAGCTAGCACTCCAAGGGGGTTGATTGGGATCGAGTCCTAGTATGAACTACCCATAGAGGCCAAACACTTGTGTGGCTCGACAGCTCTTCATCACCTCCATCCAACGGTTTAAAGGTAACGTACCTTTCCTTTAGTCTCATGTGATTAGATCTAAAGCATGAAATTGTTACATGCTTTTCCCTTTTATTGCTTATGGTATCCTTTGCATGCACTTTTATTATGTTGGATCCTATTACGGGTAGATTGGTATATCGACTTGATCGATCTACCAAGTCTTCCACTGTTTTTTATTTTAAAATAGTTTTAAAATATAGTCTGCTTGTACTGCTTCACTTTCAAGCACCACCTCCTAGAGATCTGTAATAGATTAGTACTAGAGGAAGGGCCTCGTGCCTATAAAATTTATTAAGGACTGGAGTTGCCTCTGGTTCGACTTTGCCCTTGGTTCGCACTATGTCCAAGAAAAGGACCATCATGTCCGCCCCTGCCAAGGCATCAGTAACCTTGGCCACCCCCTCCCCAATCTTACCAGAAGGAGGAGAGGTGGGATATCTAACTACTTTGAATGTCACTATTGAGTAGTCCGATAGCTCTCTTGATAGGTTCAAGTGCTAACAACCATGGTACAAAGCCTTCAACAAGCCCAGCCGTGGCTTGAGGCGAAGCCCGCCCACCACCCATCCACATCACATCCGCTTTCCCCCAAGCAAGGTGAATAGCCCGTGGTGCAAGGTGAGCATGGGGTGTAGGCCGAGCCTGCGGTCAGCCCCGCTGCAAAGCCAGAGGCTCCTCAATTAGGGCAATCTGCTTGGAGAGCGAAGCAAGATCTCCACCATGCCTCGCCCTAGCCCACCACATCTCGAAGTCCCCACTCCCACCAGGAGCCGGATGAGGTGTGCCCATCCAGCTCTTTGTTTTTGTTTCCTCGTCCTCCATGTAGGATACTTTTCTAGAGAAATCTTTAAGCCCTTGTCATGTCCAATAGTTTGGACAATAGGGCAAGCTTGCCTGCAAGCTCTAGAAGGTGGATGGCTACCTGAGAGAGCATCGCCAAGTTAGCCTAACTTCGGGTGGTAAGCCTTGATTCATGATTCACCCCAATTCTTCTACAAGATTATGGAGGAATCGGTGCCCCATCATTTTAAGGCCCCTACTATGGAGGCCTATGATAGAACCTCTAATTCGTTTGACCACCTAGAGACCTTCAGATCCTTCATGATACTCCAAGGAGCATCGGATGCCTTCATGTGCAGCACCTTCCCAACCACCTTCAAGAAAGTGGCAAGAGCCTTATATACTCGACTCTAACTGAGGTCGATCCATTCCTTCAAAGAATTTAGCCAAAGATTCACGACCCAGTTTCAGAGCAACAAGAAGCCCGAGCAAGGCTTGACTTCCTTTTCTCAGTCCAATAAGAGAAAGGCAAGTCCCTCCATCACTATATGGATCATTTTAAAGTGGCCATGCTAGAGGTCTGCAGCCTCAATCCCTCTATCACCATATCAGCCTTAAGAGAGGAATATGAAGAGGTAGTTTCTACTTTTCTCTTTCCAAGAGGTTTTCCCTGAGCCTTTATAAGCTTTTGACTTGTGTAGAAAAGTACATTAATGCTAAAAAAGGCATGGTGGAGAAGGGAGATCACTTCCATCCAACCTTTCCCCTCCTATAGAAGTAGCGGTAGTAGAAGAAGTGGGACAAGGAGTTTCATCGCTGATCCAAAAGTCCTAGGCCACCCAACTGGGGGGGTAAAGCATGATGGAGATCAAAGATTAGGATTTTATCTGGTGGCCAAGAAAGATGAACAAGAAGGCTTATAAGGATCCTAAGAAATATTGTCAATTTCATCAGGACTACGGGCATGACACTGAAGACTAGATCTCCTTGAAAAAAGAGATCGAGTCACTGATCCAGCGAGGCTATCTACGTAGCTATATTGATGCAGAACAAAGAACAAGAAGCGTATGCGGAAGTAAAATTAAGATTAATCCTTTTTTTTTTTATATATATTTCAGAAATTGGCTTCGACTCAAAGTAAAGTTAAACTAAGTTGATGGAAACTAGGTAAGGATTGAAAGCACAATTTAGAAGAAGCTAAGTTATCAGAGTAGTTCAGAAGTAACGGATCGCTGGGGGTTGAGAAACTCCCAGACCTAGGGTTTCGCTCTGAACTTTCAACAGGACAGAAATAAAGAGAAGAGACGGTTTACCAACCAGACAGTGATCTTCACAGAATTTGGGTGGAAGAACTCTCTCGAGCAGATTGTTGGATCCTCGGAGTCGGCTATCTTCGCAATGGATCCTCTAATACTGGTCTCGTGGCTGGGTCGGCTTCTCCTGAACTCAAGATCTGGGAAGAAGAAAAACAAGTGATGGATTCAGAGACTCAGGGAAGGATTTACCAGTTCGAAGAACTTGAAGGCTGATGTCGCTGAGAGCCGGATTCTCTTGAAGGCTGATTCGACTCCCTCTGGAAAGAGCTTTGGATCTGAAGTACCCGGACTGTAGCTGGATGCTGGTGGTTGGCCTGGACTTGGAGAGAGAGGCCGTGGGAGGTGGAATAGGCTAGGGTTTGGTGGATTGAAGTGGATGGTGGGCGGCTAGGGTTTGGAGTAGAAGTGGCTAACCTAGGGTTTGGGTTTTGGAGATCTCACACCTCCTCAAGGTTCCTGGGGAAACCTAGATTTACTCCCTCACGGAGCTCAACACCTGGATGCAAGTGCGGAAGAGAGAAAACACAAAGTTTGCTCACAAAAAAAATTTGGTTTCATTCATCTGATTTTTTAGAACTTACAAAGGGGTTTTAATTTATAGGACATTACAAGAGAGTAGGGTTTTACATCTTCCCATGTGGGACTAAAGGAGGGGATCTTCAAATTAGGATTGTAGGATCAATCCCTACTCATATGGCCAGCCAAATAATTTCAAAGATGATTGAGGCTTCAAAAAAGGAAAGTGGGTGGCGCCTCCTTGTCTTGACCTCCAAGAAAATATTTTTTTCCTTCTATGCTTGGCCTTAACTGGAAGTGTTTGGGTGCCTCTTAACCTTGCCCTCCAAGAGAAAATTTGTTTCCTTTTATATCTGGCTTTAGTTGGAATGATTAGGGCACCTCCTAACCTTGCTCTTCAAGAGAAATCTCCTTCCTTCCATGGCTCAACCCTTTTTGGATACCTCCTTTTCTTTCTCCCCAAGTTATGGCTCTTTCTAACTTTGTTTTGAATATTTCTGGCAGGTAATGGGCGCCTCCTTGAAGTTCTCTCCAAGAGAATTTCTTCCCTTTCATAGTTTGGTTCTTTTGGGAATGTCTTGGGCCGCCCCCTTGATTTGTGGATCCCTGGTGGATTTCTCCTCAATTGGCGCATGAGAGAAGGGAGCTGCTATCTGTGGTGTGGGGACCAAAGCCTGCTGGATGGAGATGTGGCGCCCCCTGGACTCAAGCGTATGGCTGGGAGTGTGGCTGGGAGTGTGGCACCCACTTGCTTGGCCTTGAGAGAAAATGTAACACCCTAGGTTGAAGCCCTAGTCCTCTACTGAGTCAACATGACTCAACAAAATAAAAATGCAGGTAATATAGACTCAAGCTAAAATTGAGTTGATCAAGTCAACCCTTATTACAAGCCAAAAAAAAATCCTAATTCTTTGGGCAAGGTTAATCAGAGATCCACATGGAGCTCTGAAGTCTTCTTCTGAGTCTGGTGCCCGCACCAATTCTCCCAGGGTGGGAGGAACTCGACCTTGTCGAGTATGAATCAAGTTGGCTCTGGTATCTCTCCAAGAGGTCTGGGTCCAACTCTTGTAATTCTTCTCGGGAGATCCAAGAGTCATCAGAATCTGGCCTTCCTAGCCAGCGGACCAGGTATCTTTTGTATCCTCGATTACGAGTAGAGATACCTGATCATCCAGGATCTTTTCAATCTGCTCTTTCCTCACAGGCCAGTTTGTTGGTGGACACACAGGGTCAGGTTCACTCTCAAGAGCAGGATTAGGTTCAAAAGCCTCACTGGGAATCACAGCTGGCTCTCTATACTCTACTAGGTCTGTAATGTTGAAAGTGGAGCTAATGCCTAGTTCTGGAGGTAACTCGAGCACATAGGCATTGGATCCTACTCTCTTCACCACTCTAAATGGTCCAGCTCCTCTAGCATGTAACTTTCTAACGGTTCCAGGAGGAAACCGTTCAGGCCTTAACCTAATCATTACATAGTCTCCATCATCAAAAGTTTTGACTCGCCTTTGAGAATCAGCCAACTTCTTATAAGTTTCATTACTTAAATTTATTTTGGCTTGAATTTCTTTATGTAAGTCTTTTATATGCTGTGCAAAAACTTCGGCAGACTCGGAGACCCGTGTGTGGACTGGTAAAGGAGCTAGGTCAAGAGGTGTGTGAGGTTTGTAACCATGCACAATTTCAAATGGACTCTTACCCGTAGACCTATTGACCGAGTCATTATATGCAAATTCAGCTCTAGGTAAGTACAAATCCCAGTTCCTAATGTTTTCACCAACAAGACACCTTAACAGATTGCCTAAACTATGGTTCACTACTTCGGTTTGGCCATCAGTCTGGGGATGATAGGCAGTTGAAAACTTAAGTTTTGTCCCTAACTTATGCCAAAGGGTTTTCCAGAAATAGCTGGTGAACCGAACATCCCTATCTGAAACAATGGTCTTGGGTAGACCATGGAGTCGAACTATCTCATTAAAGAATAGGGTGGCTACCTTAGACGCATCAAATGTTTGGGAACAAGGCAAGAAATGGGCCATCTTGGAAAATCGGTCTACTACAACACAGATGGAGTCATGCCTCCTCTGGGTCTTAGGCAAACCTAACACAAAGTCCATGCTCACATCTTGCCAAGGATGATCTGGGATAGGGAGTGGGGTATAAAGGCCGGTGTTCTGTTTTCGCTGTTTGGCAACAGCGCAGGTTCGACACCTAGCCACAATGTGTGCTACATCTCTTTTTAAGCTAGGCCAGAAAAAATGGTCTTCAATAGCCAGGGTGGTCTTATCTTTTCCGAAATGGCCAGCTAAACCTCCAGCATGAGTTTCCCAAATCAAAAATTCCCTAAGAGAGGTTCTAGGGATGCAAAGCCTATTCTTAAAAAATAGAAAGCCATCTAAAAGGGAATAATCCTTATGTTCACTAGATGGTTCTTGAGTTAGATCCTGGTACATAGTCTTAAAATCCGGACATGACTCATATTCCTCTTTGATTTGCTCAAACCCTATGACTTCAGCCCTAACAGAATTCAACAATAAAGATCGACGACTAAGGGCATCAGCTACCTTATTTTCAGACCCAGCCTTATGCTTCAAAACAAAAGTATAGGACTGGATATACTCTAGCCACTTAGCATGCCTAGGGTTAAGCTTCTTCTGAGAATTCAAGAATCTAAGAGCCTCATGGTCCGAAAACAGCACAAATTCTTGCAGTAGAAAATAATGTCTCCAGTAACGCAAAGCTTGCACTACCGCATAAAATTCCTTATCATAAGTAGAATACCTAAGCTTAGCATCATTAAGTTTTTCACTAAAGAATGCTACGGGATGGTTCTCTTGGCTTAGGACTCCACCTATACCTACTCTTGAAGCATCACAGGCAACTTCAAATACCTTTGAAAAGTCCAGTAGTCTCAAAATGGGTGCCTGGGTCATCCTATCCTTAAGATCTAGGAAGGCTTTATGGGCTACTTTGGTCCACTGAAATTCTCCCTTCCTAATGCAGTCTGTGATAGGAGCAACTACAGTACTAAACCCCTTGATGAATCGTCTATAGAAGGTAGCCAGCCATGGAAACTTCTGACTTCATGCACACTGGTCGGCTCAGGCCATTCTACTATGGACCTAATCTTTTCAAGATCGGCAGCCACGCCGTCAGGGGTTACAAAAAAACCAAGGAAGATAATTCTACTGGTCATAAATTCACACTTTTTGAGATTACCGTAGAGACTATCATTCCTCAAAACTTGGCAGACTTGTCTAAGGTGGCCTAGGTGATCTGCAGGGGTCTTATTATAGATCAGGATGTCATCAAAATAGACCACTACAAACTTCCCTACGAAAGCTCTAAGTACCTGGGTCATAATCCTCATGAAAGTACTAGGGGCATTGGACAACCCAAAAGGCATAACAACCCATTCATAGAGACCATCCTTAGTTTTGAAGGCGGTTTTCCACTCATCCCCTGGTCTAATCCTAACCTGATGATAGCCACTCTTGAGATCGATTTTAGAAAAAACCATGGCACCGGCCATCATATCTAGCATGTCATCTAGTCTAGGGATGGGGAACCTATACTTGATTGTGATTTTATTGATGGCACAACTGTCAACACACATCCTCCACGTGCCATCCTTCTTCGGGGTTAGAAGTGTAGGGACTGCACAAGGGCTAAGACTCTCTATAATGAACCCCTTCCTCAACAATTTGCCAACCTGCTTTTGCAGTTCTTTATGCTCAGATGGATTCATCCTATAATGGGGCAAGTTGGGTAAAGTAGCTCCTGGGACTAAATCTATGGAATGCTGAATATCCCTAAGAGGTGGAAGGTAGTCTGGCAGATCCTCGGGAAAAACATCCTCAAATTCTTCTAATAAAGGCTTAACTTCCTGAGGAGGCTCTGAGGGTGTAGGAGTCCTAAGTTCCTTAGCAGTCAACATCCAAATGGGTGAACCACTATGAATTTCTTGTTCTAGATCCTTGGCACTAATTAGGTTCACTCCAGTCTTCATTTCTCTGACCTTACTGGTTCCTTTAGCTACCTTGTCCTTAGGAGGGACTGAATGGATTGTGATTTTCTTCCCATTGAAACTAAAGACACAGGTGTTGGATTTTCCTAAGAGGGTGGCATCATGATCATACAACCAAGGTCTTCCAAGAATTATACTGCTCACCCCCATGGGCAAGACATCACACCAAATCTTCTCTTGATAGGATTGCATTTGGATTTGGACCTGACATCTAGACTGGATGGGTATAGAGGTAGAGTCTACCCAAGAAACCTTATAGGGGTTGGGGTGGGGGACTGGGGTTAAGCCTAACATTTTGACAGTGCTAGTAGAAGTGGCATTCACACAGCTCCCACTATCTATGATGATTTTACAAACCTTATCCCCTAGTTTAAGGAAAGTCTATAGGATGTTAGTCCTACACCAATCTTCCTGAACTTTAGTCTGGGACAGGATGCATCTCCCAACCCCTAATTGGTCAAACTCTGTGGATTCTTCCTCTCCTTCATACTCATCGACCAAATTCATTCCGGCCTCATAAACTTCTTCTTCAAACTCCTCATTAGGCTCGGAATTCTCTTCTCCTCCCTCTTCTATATAAAGGGATCTACGAGGACACTGGCTAGAAACATGACCTACCTTATGACACTTAAAACAAGCTATAGCTGTGCACTGATTGGAGATATGACCGGGCTTCTGGCACTTAAAACAGACGATACTAGGGGTTCTCTGGGTGTCAGGTGCCTTACCTTTGTCCATGGGCCTAGGGGTGGGAATACCCTGATTAGGCTTGCTAGGGGTAACCTGGCTAGGTCCATTTCTTGGGATTGGGGCACTAACCCTAGAAGGAATGGGTCCTCTCTGAAACTTCTCAGTGTTCAGTGCAATCTGATAGGCTTGGTCTAGGTCAGTAACCTCTCTCAGAAATAACTCTCTCTTAATGTCTTCCCTAAGTCCAGCCCTAAATCTAGACAAAGTGACCTCATGGGCTTCACTCACATCACATCTCATCAGGTATTCATCAAAGGTGGTTATGTAGTATGAAACAGATCGGTTCCCTTGTTTCAAAGTCTGCCATTGGTCTAACAGATTTTGCTGGTATGAAATGGGTAGGTACTTGTCTCTAAGTTTCTCTTTCATACCCTGCCAAGTGGTTATGGACTCTACATTTCGTCTTCTAGTGGTCAGCTCAATGTTCCCCCAGTATAACCTAGCTTGACGTACTAACTTCATCTTGGCAAACTTGAATTTTCTCTCCTCAGACATGGCATACCACTCAAAGTACTGGTCCATCTCACCCTCCCAATCAGAATACACCTTAGGATTTAAGCTACCATCAAAAGTGGGTGCATCTAACTTGATGTTCCGAATGAACCTATCATCTCTATCTTCAGGTTCTGGGTCAGGCCTCCTATGATTAGGTTCAGGATCTCTATATAAAGGTCTTCTAGGCTCTTGGTGTGGGTGAGGTTGAGGCACATTAAAATCTAGGTCAGGAGTCCAATTCTGATGCCTAGGTTCCTCAAGTACTTGGACTCGATCCCTAAGCAGGGCAAAATTCTCATTCATATCCTGACTTAATTTGTTCATACTCTCAGTAAGAGCTCTAACCATGGCCTCTAAATCAGGTTGGGTTTGACCAGGTTGGTAGGGCACTCCATTCCGGGTAGACATGATGCAAGCAAACACACAAAATGAGACTCAACTGAACGACTACGGGCTAACTAGACCTAGAGCCCAAACTAGATGCCCAATCAGAGTGGCAAGCTAGCTTGTAGTAACTCAGGACTCAGCCAGGAAGGTGTAAGGGGAGTGTTAGGTCCCTAGATGCCAATCCTAGACACCAATCAGTGATTGGCCAGGTAGGCGGACCAGCACACAAGCCCTTCGGGATAGAATCCCTGAACCATCGTTCTAGACACTGAGTACAAATCACACACAGAGTAACTAGACAAACTGACTCAACACTAGCCTAGACCCGACTTGTTGGTGTCCCTAGCCCACTAGGACAAATTAAGTCTAATAAATTTTAAAATTAAAGGCTTAGGTTCGAATGAGTGGGTGGTGGTTTTGGGCTAAGGAGAGGTTATCAACTCCTCCCCTTATCTTAGATGCTCAAATGCCCTTAAGATGAATTAAGAGATGAACACTCAAAAATAATTGAATTGCAGGAACACAAAAATAGAGTTTCTGTAATTTAATTCTCAGAAATCTTATGGAAACCAATAAATCACAAGAAAATTATGTAAAATAGCTTCAATTATACTGGTTTCAAAAAAATAAAAATCACCAAATTTAGAGTTGCCTGCAGTGAGAAATAATTCTTGCAACAGGGCAATTACGGGCTGAAAACAGAGTACTTCCCCGTTTACAATTCCTGCTACGAAGTTGTAACCCAACGGATCCCCTACACGCCCTAGGAACACCCCGTGGAATGGGAAGAGGAGGTTTGCACCTCGCTTCATTCCTAGGACCGGACATCCTGGGGAGTCTACTTCGAGCAGACAAAGTAAAAAGAGAGAGACTCAAACAAGCAATCAAACAGAAACCCTAGACAAGGCTCTGATACCAAAAATGATGCAGAACAAAGAACAAGAAGCGTATGCGGAAGTAAAATTAAGATTAATCCTTTTTTTCTTATTTTTTATTTTTTTATATTTCAGAAATTGGCTTCGACTCAAAGTAAAGTTAAACTAAGTTGATGGAAACTAGGTAAGGATTGAAAGCACAATTTAGAAGAAGCTAAGTTATCAGAGTAGTTCAGAAGTAACGGATCGCTGGGGGTTGAGAAACTCCCAGACCTAGGGTTTCGCTCTGAACTTTCAACAGGACAGAAATAAAGAGAAGAGATGGTTTACCAACCAGACAGTGATCTTCACAGAATTTGGGTGGAAGAACTCTCTCGAGCAGATTGTTGGATCCTCGGAGTCGGCTATCTTCGCAATGGATCCTCCAATACTGGTCTTGTGGCTGGGTCAGCTTCTCCTGAACTCAAGATCTGGGAAGAAGAAAAACAAGTGATGGATTCAGAGACTCAGGGAAGGATTTACCAGTTCGAAGAACTTGAAGGCTGATGTCGCTGAGAGCCGGATTCTCTTGAAGGTTGATTCGACTCCCTCTGGAAAGAGCTTTGGATCTGAAGTACCCGGACTGTAGCTGGATGCTGGTGGTCGGCCTGGACTTGGAGAGAGAGGCCGTGGGAGGTGGAATAGGCTAGGGTTTGGTGGATTGAAGTGGATGGTGGGCGGCTAGGGTTTGGAGTAGAAGTGGCTAACCTAGGGTTTGGGTTTTGGAGATCTCACACCTCCTCAAGGTTCCTGGGGGAACCCGGATTTACTCCCTCACGGAGCTCAACACCTGGATGCAAGTGCAGAAGAGAGAAAACACAAAGTTTGCTCACAAAAAAAATTTGGTTTCATTCATCTGATTTTTTAGAACTTATAAAGGGGTTTTAATTTATAGGACATTACAAGAGAGTAGGGTTTTACATCTTCCCATGTGGGACTAAAGGAGGGGATCTTCAAATTAGGATTGTAGGATCAATCCCTACTTATATGGCCGGCCAAATAATTCCAAAGATGATTGAGGCTTCAAAAAAGGATAGTGGGTGGTGCCTCCTTGTCTTGACCTCCAAGAAAATTTTTTTTTCCTTCTATGCTTGGCCTTAACTGGAAGTGTTTGGGCGCCTCTTAACCTTGCCCTCCAAGAGAAAATTTGTTTCCTTTTATATCTGGCTTTTGTTGGAATGATTAGGGCACCTCCTAACCTTGCTCTTCAAGAGAAATCTCCTTCCTTCCATGGCTCAACCCTTTTTGGATACCTCCTTTTCTTTCTCCCCAAGTTATGGCTCTTTCTAACTTTGTTTTGAATATTTCTGGCAGGTAATGGGCGCCTCCTTGAAGTTCTCTCCAAGAGAATTTCTTCCCTTTCATAGTTTGGTTCTTTTGGGAATGTCTTGGGCCGCCCCCTTGATTTGTGGACCCCTGGTGGATTTCTCCTCAATTGGCGCATGAGAGAAGGGAGCTGCTATATGTGGTGTGGGGACCAAAGCCTGCTGGATGGAGATGTGGCGTCCCCTGGACTCAGGCGTATGGCTGGAAGTGTGGCTGGGAGTGTGGCGCCCACTTGCTTGGCCTTGGGAGAAAATGTAACACCCCAGGTTGAAGCCCTAGCCCTCTATTGAGTCAACATGACTCAACAAAATAAAAATGCAGGTAATATAGACTCAAGCTAAAATTGAGTTGATCAAGTCAACCCTTATTACAAGCCAAAAAAAAAACCTAATTCTTCGGGCAAGGTTAATCAGAGATCCAGATGGAGCTCTGAAGTCTTCTTCTGAGTATGGTGCCCGTACCATATATCTATTAGCTAATGCTTTAAAGGTCATTGGTCAAGAACCCTAGTTGATGGCCAAACCCCTTATAGAGAATAGAATCCATATTGGCACCATCTTCGATGAACTGGCCACTGGGGACAAAGCTCCTCTAGGTGGCGAGCATATGCCAGGGAGTCCCATGTGGAAATCCCTGAGTCCAAATGCCAGAGGACAGGAGGATAACTTTTTACCTTTTTCATTACTGATGTTGATTTAGTTCTATTCCTGCATGATGATCTTGTGGTTATTTCTCTTACTATTTCCAACTATGATATAAAGAGAATTATGGTGGATAATGAAAGCTTTGCAGAAATTTTGTTTTATGATTTTTTTTGGATGGGTTTGCCCAAGAATTGCCTTTGAAGGTTGAACACTTCCTTGATTGATTTTTCTAGGGATGCCATTCCTTTCAAAGGCATCGTGACACTGCCTGTGATAGCTGGTCAGGCCCCGAGATAGGCCATGGCCCTTCTAGGTTTCCTGGTGATCAGAATCCTAGCAGCCTACAATGCCATCCTGGGAAGACCTGGCTTAAACATCTTGTGGGTCGTGGTCTCATCCTATCACCTATTGAGGAAGTTCTCTATCCCCCATGGGATGGGTGAGGTACGAGGTGATCAGGCCTTAGCAAGGCAATTTTATATGGTGATCTTCAAGCAGAAGCCAAAGGAAGCCATGTCTATTAAGAGCCTCGACTTTTGGGATCAATAACAGCTATAACATGGAGACCCTGCAGAGGAATTAGTTCCTATTCCTCTAGACTTGATCAACGCCCCTCGAGTAGTGTATGTTAGGAGTGAGTAGAGTGAGAAGTCTAGAACCCGAATAGTGGAGTTCTTTCATATGAACATCGATATTTTTACATGGACAGTAGTTGATATGCTAGGCATTGACCTCGAGGGCATGGTGCATCACCTCAATGTCAACCCTACACATCCACTAGTTTACTAGAATAAAAGAAGCTTCACCCCTAAGTGCTAGTGTGCCATTAAACAGGAGGTGGAGAAACTTCTAGAAGCCAAGTTCATTTGTAAGGTCTGTTGGGTTCCTCGGGCCAAATGTAGCGGAAGACTGGATTTCAAAAATTTCATATTTGAAACCCTGACCGGCCGGAACCCTAAACCCTTGGACCACTTGATCATGACAATCAATAAATCTAAACTTTAGGGCTATAGAAGAATACCTGGAGTGCTATTATCCTTTATTTCTATGAGGCACATAAGTGCATGCCCTCCAAAGGTGATCCACATAGGAACCAAACCAAGGAAGCACTCCTACAATAGTTGCTTGTTTGACTGGGCCTCTTTTTGGCAGCCTTCTAGACTTTCTCCCTTGCTGGACTCCCTACCCTTCTGTAGGGCACTCTGAGACCTCTCTATAGCCTCTCTCATATCTCAAATACCACTTCTGTTTTTCTTCTTAGGCCCTTATCTTAAAAGACTAGCCTTGTCTTGAAAGAACAAGCCTTGTCTTAAAAAGACAAACCTTGTCTTAAAGGGGAGGGAGAGAAAATTGCAAGTTGGAGTATTCGAATGAAAAAGAGTACTTTGGCATCAGATCACCGATACCTATTTATAGAGGAGAATGGGGCACCTGATATATCTATTCATCAGCCATCTGATAAGACTCTTTAATCATAAAGAGTCTTATTAATGGAAAGACATATCATGATAACTCCCATTCATGTACCAAGAGATATATAAGTGTCTCTAGTTTTTCTAGCCATTTTTTCCTTCTACCACATGGAATTAACAGGTTGCAGGAAAGCCAAGGGGCATGAAGTGAGAAAGGAAGCATCGAAGAAAATTAAGAGACTTAAAGCAGAAGGACTCTGCGTTTCATATTGGTGTCCCTTCATTGTGTGTGTTCCAATTTCACACCAATTGCCACCTATTGATCGGTCAAACCATCATAGAATGGCATGGAGATAAGGTAGGAGTCCTTTGAGATTAATCTAGGATTTGTAGTTGATCTACATAAGTCTAGGATCGACACCCCAACCAACTATCTAAAAGGAAGCTTCCTATTTAGAAGTGGCAGTTTATCTCTTTTAAAGTAGGCAGCGCAGCAACCCCGAGGTGCACGAGTCGACTCCCCCACCAAGCACTATAGCACCAACCCAGCATACTATCATCGAGCTGGCTCTCACCTGGGGATGAGTACCGCAGTACCATCCAAGGGGCATTGACGTGGCACCAGCCTCACCTTAATAGTGGCACCCACATTCTGTGGGCCTAGACCCCCCATCTGGATGAACCAAGAGGGTGTGAGCTAGCCCACCCAATAATCCCCCCAGCGAAAAACCCCTCGAGAATCCTGCTTGCGGGGATTCAAACCCCTGACCTCGGCTCTAATACCAACTCTAGGATCGACACCCCAACCAACTATCCAAAATGAAGCTCCCTGTTTAGAAGTGGTGGTTTATCTCTCTTAAAGCAGGCAACGCAGCAACCTTGAGGCACATGAGTCAACTCCCCCATCGAGCACCGTAGCACCAACCCAGCGTACTATCATCGAGCCGGCTCTCGCTTGAGGACGAACACTGCAGCACCACCCAAGGGGCGTTGACGTGGCACCAGCCTCACCTTAACAGTGGCACCCATATTCCGTGGGCCTAGACCCCCCATCCAAACGAACCAGGAAGGTGTAAGCTAGCCCACCCAACAAGGACTCTTGGTCCTTCTGCACGCACATAATATGCATGAAAGCATTATGGCGCCCAAGAGTCCATACCAACATGGACTCTTTCATAAATCCAAGATAAGTCTCAATAAAATTCAGATAAATATTGGATTAGGCTACCCTACTTAGGACTCTAACCACTTTAATTGGTTAGCCCAAATAACAATCAAACAAATCCAATCCAATTGGGTTAAGAGTTAAGCTAGCTAACATATGCTAGTCTATTAATTAGCTAGCTAATTAGGATCTCATGACCTTAATAAAAATATAATTGACTTCCTTAACCAATTTTCTAATATGTGTGACCCTTTGGACTCCACATCTAGCTAGCAGTAGGTCTAGGTCCAAGCCAATTCGTTCCAATCAAAACCAATTTGACCTAAGTAGGTCAAATTAAGCTAACCTAAGTTGCCAATTCGGACCAGCTTTTGAATTGACTCATGAATCCAATCAATTTGATTCATGAAAACTTACATGACATGATTGACATCTAGCAACATGTCATGCCTACCTAGAAGATGATGAATTTGATCGAAATTATCAAAATATTTTTTAGTGGAAAGTTACTATGTAATTAAATCCTTTGATCTCCCTGTATCTCGATTAAGTGACGGGCATGGATAAATGTCAAACCCTAGCACTTAATCTTTTTGAGTCTCAATTTAATAATGAAGACTCGATTGATGAAAGATTAGAAATCCTATATAATCTCATCATACTTTGATCAAAGACTTCCTGAGTCATCATTCGAAGAGATCACACGAGATAACTTCTCTTGCTTGGGTGATCGATTCCTTGTTGACCTACTCATTACCTTCATACACAATCCACCACATCCAAAAACATCCCGTACATGACTTAATTGCCATGAATGAGTATGTACCTAAATATGGGTTCATATGTACAAGATACTATAGTAGTCTCAAGTCTAAGGATCATATGCACAACTCCCACTAAGAGAACAATCTTTTGACAAGTAGTAAAACTTCCATAAGATGTTCTTAATGCATATCAGCCCAGTGAACTCATACCCTTATGAGCACCCACATCCTTGTATTAGTGTCCCTATACAAGTGGCTATGAGACCAACCACCATCCCTTTGAGCATACATAGGATGTGCTAGTCTTTCCGAAAGTATCAAACTCCGAATCGATAATCCAATGACTAGAGATATTTTAGATTAAGGTTTATAGGAACTTAGGTCTCACTGTTATGATCTCCATCATAACCCTAACTCCATTGTCCTAACCTATGGGGTTCATCATAATCTTAGATAAGATACAACAGTATGATGAATCAACGGATGCCTTTTATTAATAAATAATATCATACATGAGCTGGAAGATCATAATAATGCCATACAAAGATTGGCTTTTAGGACATCATTCTTTTAATCTCCCACTTGCACTAAAGCTAATCATCTTTGTATTTTACACCCATACAATCTAAGTGGCAATCAAACTGTTGCTTTGGTAGTACTTTAGTGAATGGGTCTACTATGTTATTCTTTGTATCTACTCATTCAACGAGAACATCTTGTCTTTCTATGATCTCTCGAATGAGGTGGAAGCATCTTAGGATGTGCTTGGACTTATGATGAGACCGTGGTTCCTTAGCTTGTGTAACTGCTCCAGTGTTATCACAATAAAGTGCCACCAATTATTGTATAGCAGGAACCACACCAATTCCATGATGAATTTTTTCATCCACACAGCTTCCTTTATGGCTTCACTTGTAGCTATGAATTCTACCTCAGTGACTGAGTCAGCTATAGTTGGCTGCTTTGTACTCTTCTAACTCATTGCACCACTATATAGGGTGAAGACATATCTTGATATAGATCTACTATCATCTGGATTTGATTGAAAACTAGAATATGTATAACCTTCTAGTTTCAACTCTGATCCACCATATATTAGAAAATATCTTTAATCCTTCTCAGGTACTTAAGAATGTTTTTCACAGCTTTCCAATGATCCTCCCCTAGATCAGCCTAGAACCTGCTTACTATGCCCAAGGCATAAGCAACATCAGGCCTAGTACATAACATGGCATACATAATTGATCCTACAGCCGAAGCATAAGGGTTCAAACTCATTCACTCTCTCTTCTGGTATCTTAAGAGACATCTTCTTGGAGAGGTGTATGCCTTGACTCATGGGTAAGTAACCTTTCTTACTTCCCTCCATCTTGAATCTCTTCAACACTATGTCAATGTACCTGGCTTGGGATAAGCCAAGCATCCTCGTAGATCTATCTCTATAGATCTTTATACCCAGTATATAGGATGCCTCTTCCAAATCCTTCATGGAAAACTACTTTGATAGCCAAGACTTGATCGATTGCAATATTGGGATATCATTCCCAATTATGAGTATGTCATCGACATACAAAACCAAGAAAACAAGGGCACTCCCGCTTGTCTTTTTGTACACAAATGGTTCATCCACATTCTTGATGAAACCAAACTCTTTGATTATTCTATCAAAGTGGATGTTCCAACTCCTCGATGCTTGCTTCAATCCATAAATAAATTTCTTAAGCCTGCATCTTGGTTTGGTCTCTCACTTGAGACAAACCCCTCTGGTTGTGATATATAGACTTCTTCCTCAAGATATCCATTAAGGAAAGCAGTCTTTACATCCATCTGCCAGATTTCATAGTCATAATATGCAGCTATGGCAAGCATTATCTGAATGGACTTGAGCATGGCTACTGGTAAAAAAGTTTAATCATAGTCAACACTATGTTTTTGTCTTAATCCTTTTGCCACTAGCCTAGCCTTGTAGGTCTCTACTTGACCTTCTACTCCAATCTTTTTATTGAAGACCCATATACACCCAATTGGATTTACTCCCTCAAGTGGATCTACTAATGTCTAAACCTGATTAGAGTACATGGAGTCCATCTCAGATTTCATGGCTTCCAGCCATTTGTTAGAGTCTCCACTCGTGATAACTTCCGTATAGGTCATAGGATCATCATCCTGTATGATACTGGCTTCATTATCATTCCCAATAACAAAACCATATCTGAGATGTGCACTTTGCACTCTCTCTGACCTATGAAGAGGAGGTGTGTATTGTGGTTGTTCCTGAACCTTAGGAATATCTAGTTGAGGAATTACTTTAGGTGTAGGTTGAACTTCTTCAAGTTCAAATATCCTCTCATTGCCCTTTTCTTAGATAAACTCCTTTTTTAAGAATATGGCATGCCTACTGACAATGACCTTTAGCTTAGTAGGGTGATAGAAAAGGTAACCCTTACCTTCTTTAGGATATCCTATAAACCTGCACTTGTCAACCCTAGCACTTAGCTTATGTCTAGAAATATTCCTGACATAAGCAGGGCAACCCCAAATCTTAAAAAACTTAAAACATGGCTTTCTTCCTTTCCATAATTCATATGGAGTGCTTTTAACTACTTTTGATGGCATCCTATTCAATATGTAGGTAGCAGTATCTATGGCATAATCCTAGAAGGATACTAAAAGATCTATAAAGCATATCATGGACTGTACCATGTCCAACAAGATTCGGTTCCTCCTATCTGCTACACCATTTAGCTATAGTGTGTATGGAGGAGTCCATTCAGAGGATATGCCTTTGTCTTTAAGATGATTGAGAAATTCACTATACAAGTATTCTCTTCCCCTATCAGGTCAAAAGATTTTAATACTATGCCCAGTTTGTTTCTCAACCACACTTTGATACTTTTTGAGTTTTTCAAAGGCTTTGGACTTGTGTTTCATAAGATACACATATTCGAACCTTGAAAAGTCATCAGTAAAACTGATGAAGTAAGAGTATCCTCCTCTAGCTTGGGTTGTCATAGGACCACACATATCTGTGTGTACTAGACCTAACAACTCAGTTGCCCTCTCTTCATGTCCTGTGAATGGAGATTTGGTCATCTTACCCATAAGACAGGACTCACAAGTTCCTAATGACTCAAGATCAAATGGTTCAAAGAAATTTTTTTTGTATAACTTGTTTATCCTAGACTCACTTATATGACCCAAGTGGTAGTGCCAAAGATAAGTGACATTCACATCATCTTTTCTTCTTTTCTTATTGTCAACAAGCATAACTTCATCATTGAGTGATAGAATCAAAACACCATTAATAAATGTACCACAACCAAAGAATTTCTCTGAAAAGAAAATCGAGCACCCATGGCTCGATAAATTTATTTCATAACCTTGTTTTAACAACAAAGGTATAGAAATAATATTCTTTATAATATTGAGTACATAATAACAATCTTTTAATTCAAGAATATTGCCCGATGGCAATAATAGCAGATAGGTGCCAACAGCTTCTGCTTGAATAGGGTCACCACTCATGCCAAACAGCTCGAAGTCACCCTTCTTCAAGATTCTAGGTCTCTGTAATCCCTGCAATGACTTGCATATATGAGACCCACATGCGTTATCCAATACCCATGTATCAGACATTGAAGAACTCAATGACAAATTTGTTTGTATCATGTACAAATCTTTTGATGCTCCACTAGCATCATGCTTTATACTTGCAAGATACAACTTGCAGTTCTTCTTTCAGTACCTTTGCTTCCTACAACGATAGCAAGTCCCATCAACAGAGGGCTTCCTTGCCTTTTTCCTCTTTTGGAAACTACTCTTAGGGTTCCTTTTTCATTTTGAACCCTTATTCATTGCCTACTTCTTTCCATCAACTAGAAGAAGCTGAGCCTTATTACCTTTAAAGTGGCTCTCTGCTATTTTAAGCATATTTAGTAGCTCAGGCAATGATAAATTTAGTTTATTCATGTGATAATTCATGACAAACTATGAGAAGAAATCCGAGAGTAACTGAAGGATCAAGTCCTAATTCAGTTCCCCGTCCATCACAAACCCTAATTGACTTAATCGAGTGATCAAGTTAATCATTTTAAGAACATGATCCTAGATGGAAGAACCCTCACTCATTTGTGCTCGGAACAACTACTTCGATATTTCATATCGAGCAGTCCGACTATGCTCTCCATATAGTTCCTTAAGATTGAGCAATATGGACTGAGGTTCCATTTCCTCATGTTGCCTCTATAACTCATTACTCATTGAGGCCAATATGATGCAATTGACAGTCATGCTATCATTTTACCACATTTTATATGTGGCTATTTCTTCCTCAGTAGCATCCTCTCTTACCAGATCTAGGTCAGCAGAATCAAGGATATAGGCAATCTTTTTCTAAGCTAATATAATCCTCAGGTTTCTCAACCAGTCTACATAATTTAGACCAGTCAACTTGTTAGCATCCAAGATGCCATGCAGTGAAAGAGTAGAAGTCATTATGTAACAATCTACCGTAAATAAAGAACAACTATAAGCAAACCACTCATGATGATATTCATAATTAGATAAGAACTTTTTCATCTAATTATGTCTCCCACTATTTTCTTTTGAATACCCAAGAACTTTTTCATCTAATTGTGTCTCCCACTATTTTCTTTTGAATACCATAACCCTTAACTATGATAAGCGAGAAACCCTACCAAGGCCTCCTTAGTAGTGTTAAGATCCCAATTTCTCATGAATGCCTTGTGTTAATCACGACAAACACTCATGAGTTCAAGGGTAGGAAATTTCCATTCCAATTACAACCCATGCAACTCTCAACATAAAACTTGTCTTTAAGACACTTATAGTCTTGTGTTAATCACAACAAACTATAATATCTTAGTTTAGTCAGACCCTTCATTTCCATATAGCTATGTTTGATAAATGTTGCCCTTGTGTCAATCATAACAAAGCAACACCACCAATCATGCCATAAAGCATAAAATGCACCAAGACAAATATCATATCAAAATCTAGAGTAGGCCTTGTGTCAATCACAATAAACCTACTATAGTTTTTGGCATGGATTTGGCTTAGCATGAAGGAAGGCAAATTGTAGTATGCTTAATCAATTAGTAACTCCAATTTAGGGTTTAGATGTGACCAAATTGGCTAGGTAAGTGGGAGAGATAAGGGGGTCCCCCCATTGCTTTTCTTAGACATCAATTAAATTGGCCAAGTCAGACAACGAAACCAATTAAAAACCTCATTCCCTTTACCTTCCCAGAACTACTTTGCCTAAACACCAATTGGCTAATCAAACCCTAATTGGATTTGCATCATGATTAACTTACATTATGACTAAATATAATTTTTATGTGGGCTTTGATGGTCTCTAACACATCCTAATTAATCATGTCATTGTGAAACTCATTTCAGCAAATAAGCATAATAACCCTAATATGCATTCCATAAGCATGATTATAACATCAATCCGTTCACCTCACTTGTTCATGGGATATGGCCACAGTGGCACCCCTACACGCCATAGGAGACCCCATTGAATGAAAAAAGAGGGTCTTTAAATCCTAATTGGCTCCTATGATCAGATGGCCATGGTGACTAACCCAATCCAAAGCAGTTACTAAGATATATCATATCACATGTATAAAATATGAACTAATCAAGCATTAATTCATACCAAAATAAGTAATCAAAACTATTGAGACTATTAATTGCATGCATCAAGGTGGCTCTGATACCACTATTGGGTTCCTCTGGCTAGGCATAGTGGAAGACTGGGTTTTAAAAATTTCATATTTGAAACCCTGACCAGCCGGAACCCTAAACCCTTGGACCACTTGATCATGACAATCAATAAATCTAAACTTTAGGGCTATAAAAGAATACCTGGAGTGCTATTATCCTTTATTTCCATGAGGCACATAAGTACATACCCTCCAAAGGTAATCCAAATAGGAACTAAACCAAGAAAGCACTCCTACAATAGTTGCTTATTTAACTGGGACTCCTTTTGGCAGCCTTCTAGACTTTCTCCCTTGCTGGACTCCCTACCCTGGAGTAATGGTGCGGGCACCAGACTCAGAAGAAGACTTCAGAGCTCCATTTGGATCTCTGATTGACATTGCCCGAGAAATTAGGGTTTGTAATAAAGGTTGACCTGGTCAACCAGTTTATTTATTTCTTGAGTCACCATTTAAATTTTGTTGAGTCATGTTGACTCGATGCAAGTCCCGATGTGGTTTCAATTTGGTCCAAAATGGTGCCACATTTGTCTTCCAATCAAATCAAGGTTCAAGCAAGTGGAGGCCACACTCCAAGCCACACGCCCAGCCACACTCCGAGCACACGCCAGAGTCCAGGAGGCACCACAGAGGCATCCCAGTGTCATGGTCCCCACATCCAAAGAAGAAAAAATCAAATTGGAAGCTAATTTAAAGGAGGCGCCCATACTTGCCAATTTTGTCTAAGCAAAGAAGGAAAAGACTTCTCTTGGAGAAAAAAATCAAAGAAGGACATCCAATTGAAGTTCAAATCAAAATCAAAGAGCTTAACTTGGAGTGGAAGAAAAGAAGAAATGCCATAAGAAGAAGAGGACTCCAAATCCAAATCCAACTCCAAAGGAGGCGCCATAAAAATTCCAAAAAAAAATTCCTTTATGGCCGTCCCAAATTTTTTTGAACTCTTGGTCGGCCAAGAGAGGAGATTTTCTACCTAATCTAGAGGTTGGAGGAGTTTAGTCCCACATGGGAATTTGTACAAGCTTGGAGAAAATTTTAGGTCTATATAATAGACCCCTCTTTGTAACTTTAAAAAAATCAATGAAGAAAAATTATTTTTGCTATTCTCTTGTGTTGAGTGACCTAGGTTTCTCTTCTTCCGCACTATTCTAAGTGTTGAGCTCCGTGAGGGGGTAATCCGGGTTCCATTGGAGCCTTGAGGAGGTGAGAGATCTCCATCTTTATCCAAAACCCTAGGTTAGCCACTTGAAATTCCAAAACCCTAGCCGCCCTTCATTATTTTCAATCCATCAAACCCTAGCTCCATCCATCTCCCACGGCCTCTCTCTCTCTACAAGTCCAGGCCATCCACCTTCATCCAGATCCAGTCTGGCTACTTCAGATCCAGAGCAAGTTCCAAGGAAAATCACATCAGCTTCCAGGAGAATCCAGTTTTCAGCAATTTCAATCTTCAAGTTCATCAACCTGGTAAATTTTTCCCTTGACTCTCTGATTCCATCAATTGTTTTTCTTCTCTTCCAGATCTTGAGTTCAGGAAAAGCCAACCCGCCAAAGGACCAGTATTGGAGGATCCATTGTGAAGATATCTGAATCCGAGGATCCAACAATCTGCTCGGGAGAGTTCTTCCACCAAAATCTGTGAAGATCATTGTCTGGCTAGGTAAACCATCTCTTCTCTTTATTTCTGTTCTGCTGAAAGTTCGGAGCGAAACTCTAGGTCTGGGAGTTTCTCAACCCCCAGCGATCCGTTGCTTCTGAACTACTCTGATAATTTAGTTTACTTAAAATTGTGCTTTCAATTATCATATTAGTATCTTTCAATGTTAGGTTAACTTTTCTTTGATTTGAAGCCAACTTCTACAAACATATAAAAACAACAAAAAAAAATTAGTTAATCTTAATTTACTTCCACATCGCATCCCTTTATTTGTTCTGCATCATTTTTGGTATCAGAGCTTTCGTTCTGCATCATTTTTGGTATCAGAGCCCAGTCTAGGGTTTCTGATTTGCTTGCTTGCTTTGATTGTTCTCTTTTTATTTTGTCTGCTCGAAGTAGACTCCCCAGGACGTCCGGTCCTAGGAACTAAGCGAGGCGCAAGCCTCCTCCTCCCATTCCACGGGGTGTTCCTAGGGCGTGTAGGGGATCCATTGGGTTATAACTTCGTAGCAGGGATTATAAACGGGGAAGACAATCTAGTTGCAGCCCGTAATTTCCCTGTTGTCTGAATTATTTCTCCCTGCATAAAACTCCGAATTGCATGATTTGTGCTTCTTTGAAAGCAGTATAATTGAACCTATTTTCCATAATTTTTCTGTGATTTATTGGTTTCAATAAAATTCTGAGCATTAAAATACAATAACTCTGTTTTTTTGTGTTCTGCAATTCAATTCTTTTTGGAGTGATCATCTCATAATTTACTTAAGGGCAATTGAGCATCTAAGATAAGGGGAGGAGTTGATTACCTCTCCTTAGCCCAAAACCACCATCCAATCATTCGAACCTAGACCTAATTTAAAATCAGTTAGACCTAATTTGCCCTAGTGGGCTAGGGACACCAATTGGTCGGGTCTAGGCTAGTGTTGAGTCAGTTTGCCGAGTTATTCTGTGTGTGCTTAGCACTCAGTGTCTAGAACGGTGGTTCAGGGATCCATTCCCGAAGGGCTTGTGTGCTGGTCCGCCTACCTGGCCAATCACTGATTGGTGTCTAGGATTGGCAATCAGGGACCTAACACTCCCCTTACACCTGCCTGGCTGAGTCCTGAGTTACTACAGGCTAGCTTGCCACTCTGATTGGGCATCTAGTTTGGACTCTAGGTCTAGTGATCCAGTAGTCGATTTAGTCTAGTCTCATTTTGTGTGCTTGCTTGAATCATCATGTCTACCAGAAACGGAGTGCCATATCAACCTGGTCAAACCCAACCTGATTTAGAGGCCATGATCAGAACTCTTACTGAAAGTATGGCTAAAATGAATCAGGATATGACAAACACTGTGGCCCAGTTTAGCGCACAAATTCATGAGGATCTTACCCAACTTAGGGACCGAGTCCAAGTACTTGAAGAACCTAGACATCGGAATTGGACTCCTGACCCCGATTTTAATGTGCCTCAACCTCACCCACATCAGGAGCCTAGAAGGCCTTTATATAGAGATCCTGAACCTAATCATAGGAGGCCTGACCCAGAGCCTGAAGATAGAGATGATAGGTTCATCAGGAACATCAAATTAGATGCACCCACTTTTGATGGTAGTCTGAACCCTAAGGTGTATTCTGATTGGGAGGGTGAGATGGACCAATACTTTGAGTGGTATGCTATGTCTGAGGAGAGGAAATACAAGTTTGCCAAGATGAAATTAGTGCGTCAAGCTAGGTTATACTGGGGGAACATTGAGCTAACCACTAGGAGACGGAATGTTGAGCCCATAACCACTTGGCAGGGTATGAAAGAAAAACTGAGAGATAAATACCTACCCATTTCATACCAGCAAAACCTGTTAGACCAATGGCAAAACCTGAAACAAGGAAACCGATCTGTCTCAGACTTCATAGCTACTTTTGATGAATACCTAATGAGATGTGATGTGAGTGAAGCCCACGAAGTCACTTTGTCTAGATTTAGGGCTGGACTGAGGGAAGATATCAAGAGAGAACTATTTCTGAGAGAGGTTACTGATCTAGACCAAGCCTACCAAATTGCACTGAACACTGAGAAATTTCAGAGAGGACCTATACCTTCTAGGGTTAGTGCCCAAATCCCAAGGAATGGACCTAGCCAAGTTATCCCTAGTAAACCTTTTCAGGGTACTTCTACCCCTAGGCCCATGGACAAAGGTAAGGCACCTGACACCCAGAGAACCCCTAGTTCAAATATCACCTATTTTAAGTGTCAGAAACTAGGTCACATTTCCAGTCAGTGTACTGCCATAGCCTGTTTCAAGTGTCATAAGGTAGGTCATGTTGCTAGCCAGTGCCCACGGAGATCCCTTTACATAGAAGAGGGAGAGAATGATAATTCCGAGCCCAGTGAGGAATTTGAAGAAGAAGTTTATGAGGCCGGAATGAATTTGGTTGAGGAGTATGAAGGAGAGGAGGAACCCAATGAATCTGACCAATTAGGAGTTGTAAGATGAATCCTATCCCAGAATCTAGTTCAAGAGGATTGGCATAGGACTAACATCCTACAGACTTTTCTTAAATTAGGGGATAAGGTATGTAAGATCATCATAGATAGTGGGAGCTGTGTAAATGCCATCTCTACTAGCACTGTCAAGATGTTAGGCTTAATCCCAGTTCCCCATCCCAACCCCTATAAGGTTTCTTGGGTAGATTCTACCTCCATACCCATCCGGTCTAGATGTCAAGTCCAAATCCAAATGCAATCTTATCACGAAAAGATTTGGTGTGATGTTTTACCCATGGGGGTGAGTAGTATAATTCTCGGAAGACCTTGGTTGTATGATCATGATGCCACCCTCTTAGGAAAATCCAATACCTGTGTCTTTAGTTTCAATGGGAAGAAGATTACAATCCATTCCATTCCCCCTAAGGACAAGGTAACTAAAGGAGCCGGTAAGGTTAAGGAGATGAAAACTGGAGTGAACCTAATCAGTGCTAAGGATCTAGAACAAGAAATTCATAGTGGTTCATCCATCTGGATGTTGACTGCTAAGGAACTTAGAACTTCGGAACCCTCAGAGCCTCCTCAAGAAGTTAAACCTGTGTTAAAAGAATTTGAGGATGTCTTTCCCGAGGATTTGCCAGACCACCTTCCACCTCTTAGGGATATCCAGCATGCCATAGATCTAATCCCAGGAGCGACTTTGCCCAACTTGCCCATTACAGGATGAATCCATCTGAGCATGAAGAACTGCAAAAGCAGGTTGGAGAATTATTGAGGAAGGGGTTTATTAGAGAAAGTCTTAGTCCTTGTGCAGTCCCAGCCTTACTAACCCCAAAGAAAGATGGCACGTGGAGGATGTGTGTTGACAGTCGTGCCATCAATAAAATTACAATCAAATATAGGTTTCCCATCCCTAGACTAGATGACATGCTTGATATGATGGCTGGTGCAATGGTTTTTTCTAAGATTGATCTCAAAAGCGGCTATCATCAGGTTAGGATTAGACCCGGGGATGAATGGAAAACTGCTTTCAAAACTAAGGATGGTCTTTATGAATGGGTTGTTATGCCTTTTGGGTTGTCCAATGCCCCTAGTACCTTCATGAGAATTATGACCCAGGTACTTAGAGCTTTCATAGGAAAATTTGTGGTGGTCTATTTTGATGACATCCTGATCTATAGTAAGACCCCAGCAGATCACCTAGGCCACCTTAGAGCAGTCTGCCAAGTTTTGAGGAATGAGAGACTCTACGGTAATCTTAAGAAGTGTGAATTCATGACTAGTAGAGTTATCTTTCTTGGTTTTGTAGTAACCCCTGACGGCGTGGCGGCCGTCCTGAGAAAATTAGGTCCATAGTAGACTGGCCAGAGCCAACCAATGTGCATGAAGTTAGAAGTTTCCACGGCTTGGCTACCTTCTATAGGCGATTCATCAAGGGGTTTAGTACTTTAGCTGCTCCTATCACTGATTGTATTAGGAAGGGAGAATTTCATTGGACTAAGTCAGCCCATAAAGCCTTCCTAGATCTTAAGGATAAAATGACCCAGGCACCCATTCTGAGATTACCCAATTTTTTTAAAGTATTTGAGGTTGCTTGTGATGCTTCAGGTGTAGGAATAGGTGGAGTCCTAAGCCAAGAGAATCATCCCATAGCATTCTTTAGTGAAAAACTTAATGATGCTAAGCTTAGGTATTCTACCTATGATAAGGAATTTTATGCGGTGGTGCAAGCTTTGCGTTACTGGAGACATTATTTGCTACCGCAGGAATTTGTACTATTTTCGGACCATGAGGCTCTTAGATTTCTGAACTCCCAAAAGAAGCTTAACCCTAGGCATGCTAAGTGGGTAGAATATATCCAGTCCTATACTTTTGTCCTGAAACATAAGGCTGGAGTTGAGAATAAGGTAGCTGATGCCCTTAGTCGCCGATCTCTGTTATTAACTTCTGTTAGAACTGAGGTCATAGGGTTTGAGCAAATCAAAGAGGAATATGAGTCTTGTCCGGATTTCACAACTGTGTATCAGGATCTAGTTCAAGGACCATCTAGTAATCACCTGGATTATACCCTTGTAGATGGTTTTTTGTTCTTCAAAAATAGGCTTTGCATCCCTAGAACTTCTCTTAGGGAATTTTTGATTTGGGAAATCCATGCTGGAGGTTTAGCCGGCCATTTTGGAAAAGACAAGACCATTCTAGCTATTGAAGACCACTTTTTCTGGCCTAGCTTGAAAAGGGATGTAGCTAATATTGTAGCTAGATGTCGAACCTGCGCTGTTGCCAAACAGCGAAAACAAAACACTGGCCTTTATACCCCACTCCCTGTCCCAGATCGTCCTTGGCAAGATGTGAGTATGGATTTTGTGTTAGGTTTACCTAAGACCCAGAGGAGACATGATTCTATCTGTGTCGTAGTTGACCGATTCTCTAAAATGGCCCACTTCTTGCCTTGTTCCCAAACCTTTGATGCGTCTAAGGTAGCCACACTTTTCTTCAATGAGATAGTTAGACTCCATGGCCTACCTAAGACAATCATTTCAGATAGGGATGTCCGGTTCACCAGTTACTTTTGGAAGACCCTTTGGCATAAGTTAGGGACAAAACTTAAGTTTTCAACTGCCTATCATCCCCAAACTGATGGCCAAACTGAAGTAGTGAACCGTAGCCTAGGAAATCTGCTGAGATGTCTTGTTGGTGAAAACACCAGAAATTGGGATTTATACCTACCAAGGGCAGAATTTGCGTACAATGACTCGGTCAATAGGTCTACGGGTAAGAGTCCATTTGAAATTGTACATGGGTACAAACCTCACACACCTCTTGACCTAGTCCCTTTACCTGTCCACACTCGAGTCTCCGAATCTGCTGAGAATTTTGCAAAGCATGTAAAAGACTTGCATAAAGAAATTCATGCCAAAATAAATTTAAGTAATGAAACTTATAAGAAGTTGGCTGATACTCAAAGGCGAGTCAAATCTTTTGTTGAGGGAGACTATGTGATGATTAGGTTAAGGCCTGAACGGTTTCCTCCTGGAACCGTTAGAAAGTTACATGCTAGGGGAGCTAGACCATTTAGAGTGGTAAAGAGAGTAGGATCCAATGCCTATGTGCTCGAGTTGCCTCCAGAACTAGGCATTAGCTCTACTTTCAACATTACAGACTTAGTAGAGTACAGGGAGCCAGCTGTGATTCCTAGTGAGCCTTTTGAGCCTAACCCTATCATTGAGAGTGATCCCGACCCTGTGTGTCCACCAACAAACTGGCCTGTGAGGAAAGAGCAGATTGAAAAGATCCTGGATGATCAGGTTATCTCTACTCGTAATCGAGGATACCAAAGGTACCTGGTCCGCTGGCAAGGAAGGCCAGATTCTGATGACTCTTGGATCTCCCGAGAAGAATTACAAGAATTGGACCCAGACCTCTTGGAGAGATACCAGAGCCAACTTGAGCCTTACTCGACAGGGTCGAGTTCCTCCCACCCTGGGAGAATTGGTGCGGGCACCAGACTCAGAAGAAGACTTCAGAGCTCCATTTCGATCTCTGATTGACATTGCCCGAGAAATTAGGGTTTGTAATAAAGGTTGACCTGGTCAACCAGTTTATTTATTTCTTGAGTCACCATTTAAACTTTGTTGAGTCATGTTGACTCGATGCAAGTCCCGATGTGGTTTCAATTTGGTCCAAAATGGTGCCACATTTATCTTCCAATCAAATCAAGGTTCAAGCAAGTGGAGGCCACACTCCAAGCCACACGCCCAGCCACACTCCGAGCACATGCCAGAGTCCAGGAGGCACCACAGAGGCATCCCAGTGTCATGGTCCCCACATCCAAAGAAGAAAAAAATCAAATTGGAAGCTAATTTAAAGGAGGCGCCCATACCTGCCAATTTTGTCTAAGCAAAGAAGGAAAAGACTTCTCTTGGAGAAAAAAATCAAAGAAGGACATCCAATTGAAGTTCAAATCAAAATCAAAGAGCTTAACTTGGAGTGGAAGAAAAGAAGAAATGCCATAAGAAGAAGAGGACTCCAAATCCAAATCCAACTCCAAAGGAGGCGCCATAAAAATTCCAAAAAAATTCCTTTATGGCCGTCCCAAGTTTTTTTGAACTCTTGGTCGGCCAAGAGAGGAGATTTTCTACCTAATCTAGAGGTTGGAGGAGTTTAGTCCCACATGGGAATTTGTACAAGCTTGGAGAAAATTTTAGGTCTATATAATAGACCCCTTTTTGTAACTTTAAAAAAATCAATGAAGAAAAATTATTTTTGCTATTCTCTTGTGTTGAGTGACCTAGGTTTCTCTTCTTCCGCACTATTCTAAGTGTTGAGCTCCGTGAGGGGGTAATCCGGGTTCCATTGGAGCCTTGAGGAGGTGAGAGATCTCCATCTTTATCCAAAACCCTAGGTTAGCCACTTGAAATTCCAAAACCCTAGCCGCCCTTCATTATTTTCAATCCATCAAACCCTAGCTCCATCCATCTCCCATGGCCTCTCTCTCTCTACAAGTCCAGGCCGTCCACCTTCATCCAGATCCAGTCCGGCTACTTCAGATCCAGAGCAAGTTCCAAGGAAAATCACATCAGCTTCCAGGAGAATCCAGTTTTCAGCAATTTCAATCTTCAAGTTCATCAACCTGGTAAATTTTTCCCTTGACTCTCTGATTCCATCAATTGTTTTTCTTCTCTTCCAGATCTTGAGTTCAAGAGAAGCCAACCCGCCAAAGGACCAGTATTGGAGGATCCATTGCGAAGATATCTGAATCCGAGGATCCAACAATCTGCTCGGGAGAGTTCTTCCACCAAAATCTGTGAAGATCATTGTCTGGCTAGGTAAACCATCTCTTCTCTTTATTTCTGTTCTGCTGAAAGTTCGGAGCGAAACTCTAGGTCTGGGAGTTTCTCAACCCCCAGCGATCCGTTGCTTCTGAACTACTCTGATAATTTAGTTTCCTTAAAATTGTGCTTTCAATTATCATATTAGTATCTTTCAATGTTAGGTTAACTTTTCTTTGATTTGAAGCCAACTTCTACAAACATATAAAAACAACAAAAAAAAAATTAGTTAATCTTAATTTACTTCTGCATCGCATCCCTTTATTTGTTCTGCATCATTTTTGGTATCAGAGCTTTCATTCTGCATCAAGTAAGGCACTCTGAAACCTCTCTATAGCCTCTCTCAGATCTTAAATACCCCTTCTATTTGTCTCCCTAGGCCCTTGTCTTACAAGACTAGCCTTGTCTTGAAAGAACAAGCCTTGTCTTAAAAAAATAAACCTTGTCTTAAAGGAGAGCGAGAGAAAATAGCAGGTTGGAGTATTCGGATGAAAAGGAGTACTTTGGCATCAGTTCACTGATTCCTATTTATAGAGGGGAATGAGGTGCCTGATATGTCCATTCATCAGCCATCTAATAAGACTCTTTAATCATAAAGAGTCTTATTAATGGAAAGACATATCATGATAACACCCATTCATGTACCAAGAGACATATAAGTGTCTCTTGATTTTTCCAGCCAATTTTTCCTTCTGCCACATGGCATTAACCGGTTGCAAGAAAGCCAAGGGGCATGAAATGGGAAAGGAAGCATCGAAGAAAATTAAGAGACTTAAAAGCAGAAGAACTCTGCTTTTCAGATTGGCACCAACAATAAAGGGACATGTCCCTTCATTGTGCGCATTCCAATTTCATGCCAATTCCCACCTATTGACCAGTCAAACCATTGTAAAGGGGCATGGGGATAAGGTAGGAGTCCTTTGGGATTAATCTGGGATTTGTAATTGATCTACAGAAGGACTCTTGGTCCTTCTACATGCACATAATATGCATGAAAGCATTATGGTGCCCAAGAGTCCATGCCAACATGGACTCTTTCATAAATCCAAGATAAGTCCCAATAAAATCTAGATAAATACTGGATTATGTTGCCCTACTTAGGACTCTAACCACTTAAATTGGTTAGCCTAAATAACAAGCAAATAAACCCAATCTAATTGGGTCAGGAGTTAAGATAGCCAACATATGCTAGTATGTTAATTAGCTAGCCAATTAGGATCCCATGACCCTAATAAAAATATAATTGACTTCCTTGACCAATTTTCTAATATGTGTGACCCTTTGGGCTCCACATCTAGCTAGCAGTAGGTCTAGGTCCAAGCCAGTGCGATCTAATTAAAACCAATTTGACCTAAGTAGGTCAAATTAAGCTGACCTAAGTTGCCAATTCGAACCAGCTTCCGAATTGACTCATGAATCTAATCAATTTGATTCATGAAAACTCACAAGACATGATTGATGTCTAGCAACGTGTCATTCTTACCTAGAAGATGAGAAATTTAGTAAAAATTATCAAAATACTCTTTAGTAGAAAGTTACCGTGCAATTCAATCCTTCGATCTCCCTGTATCCTGATTAAGTGATAGGCATGGATAAATGTCAAACCATAGCACTTAATCCTTTCGAATCTCCATTCGATAATGAAGACTCGACCGATGAAATATTAAAAATTCTATCTAATCTTATCATGCTTTGATCAAAGACTTCCTGAGTCATCATTCGAAGAGATCACATGGGATAACTTCTCCTCTTACTAGGAGTGATCGATTTCTTGTTGACCTACTCAGTACCTTTAGACACAATCCACCACATCCAGAAATACCCCGTACATGACTTAATTGTCATGAATGAGTATGCACCAAAATATAGGTTCATATGTATGAGATACTATAGTAGTCTCAGGTCTAAGGATCACATGCACAACTCCCACTAAGAGAATATTCTTTTGACAAGTAGTAAGACTTCCATAAGATGTTCTCAGTACAGATCAGCCCAGTGAACTCATACCCTTATGAGCACCCATATCCTTATATTAGTGTCCCTACACAAGTGGCTGAGAGACCAACCACCCTCCCTTTGAGTATACATAGGATGTGCTAGTCTTTCCGGAAATATCGATCCTTGAATCGATAATCCAATGACTAGGAATATTTTAGATTAGGATTTATAAAAATTTAGGTCTCACCATTATGATCTCCATCATAATCCTAATTTCATTATCCTAACCTATGGGGTTCATCATAATCTTAGATAAGATACAGCAGTATGATGAATCAACAGATACCTTTGATTAATAAATAATATCATACATGAGTTGGAAGATCATAATAATGCCCATACAAAGATTGGCTTTTAGGGCATCATTCTTTCAAGGTCAAGTATCTAGACTAGCTCGCCAACATTATCCTAGTAAAAAGGACCAATGGCAAGTGGCGGGCATGCATTGACTTCACTGACTTAAACAAGGCTTGTCCAAAGGATTGCTTTCCTCCATTATGGTTTAATCAGCTGATAGATTCAACCTTTATGCATGAGACTCTTAGCTTCATGGATGCCTTTTCTTGGTACAACCAGATCTAGATGGCTCTTGAGAATGAGAAGAAGATCGCATTTGTTACGGAGCAAGGGTTGTACTGTTATAAGGTCACGCCTTTTGGTCTAAAAAATATGGGAGCCACCTACCAATGCCTCATCAGCAAGGTTTTTAGTAACTAGATTGGCCATAACATGAAAGTTTACATTGACGACATGTTGATAAAGAGTAGCAAGGAAGGTCAACAAATGATGAACTTGGAAGAGACCTTTCAGACCCTACATAAGTATTGCATGTGGCTTAACTCCAACAAGTATACTTTCAAGATTTCCTTAGGAAAGTTTCTAGGTTTCATGGTATCCCATCATAAAATTGAAGTGAATCTTGAGAAGCTCCAAGCGATCATGGAAATGACATCCCCTAGAAGCTGGAAGGAGGTCCAGTACCTCACGGTGGGGCACCAGGATCAGACAAAGATTACTGAGCCCATTATGGATTTCTGATTAGACCTTCAGTCCATTTGAGTCCGTCAGTCCTAAGTCCTGTAATAAAGATTGAGTCCTGTAATGAAGTGAGTCAGTTGGGTCAAATTGAGTCCACTTAGTTAATTGAGTTGAGTCCATTTATCTTTCAGTCCAGTTAAGTGAGTTCAGTCGAGTCCTATAATTTTGACTTCCTTCACTCAAGTCAAGTCCAAGAGGAGAGTCACCAGGCCCCCACTAAGGAAGGCTTCATGCACCACCCCTGGTCTCCATTCAAGCACCCAAGCCCACCAACATTAGCACCCCAAGCCTTATAAGAATCAATGCCCAAGCCCACAAGGAGTGCTACCTAAGCCTTCCAAGATTTGGCCTCCTAGGCCCATAGCAGTTGGCACCCCTCCTAGGCCCACATATAGCTGGCGCCCCTCCCTGGCCCACAGTAGTTGGCGCCCCCTCCCGAGCCTAGAAGGAATTCAAGCTTCCCAAGCCCAAGAGGAGTTGATGTCCCGGTTCTACCAGAAAGCAAGCCTCCCAGTCCAATCAGGAGTCAAGTCTCTGATGCAGGTGCGTAGGGTAGGGCTAGAGATGCTAGTATGGATGCTTATGATGCAAAAGAATTTTTTTTTTTTATAGTTGATGAGTTTTAGATATTTTTTTTTTAGGTTTTTGATTCCCGATCACAAACAAAGACTAGAAATAGGAGAGGCTGAATAATAGAAGCCTATACTAGCAATTCAAGTCCCTAAATAGTGAAAACGAGAACAGGATCCCGGGATTAAGAAACCCCGGTAGGACTAAGCTCGATACACAATACCTACTTAGGAGATAGGGGCAAACCTCACACGTCTGAAGCTCCTGATGCAGAGATCGCACAACTCGGTGGATGTGGCCTGGGTGCCTGAGCAGTCGAACCCGTGGATGCACCGGCTTTCGGTCGGGTGGTCGCGATGGCAAAACAGATTGTCTCTGGTGTCCAAGATACCAAGGAGGACCTATAGGCAAGCAAAGTAGGGATTAGCGAAGTGGAGAGACATATTGAAATGGAACTAAGGTAGGGTTGAGAAGGGGCTTCGAGCCCGGTGTTCGCTGGATTCCGAAGTCGAAGAAGGAGATAACTTGGGACCTCGCACCACGCAACGTCCCGGAGGATGAAGGATTGTGGCCTCGCACCACTCAACATCCAGGATGACGAAGGACTTGTGATGCCCTGGGGTGATGGAAAGGTGGCCTCACACCACTCGACGTCCCTGGGGACGAAGGAAACTTCACTCAAACCTAGTCTAGGAGACAATGGTTGGAGGGGAAACAAGACTCAAGCTTTTTTTATTCAATCATTCAATACCCTTTACAATGGAGGGATTGGATCCTTTAAATAGGCACCCAAGGCCCATTTGAATTCAAAACAAATTAAACCCTTGAACCCAAATTACAACCTAAAAATTGGCACCACATGGATGGGGAAAGATCTTCATGGCCGACCAAAGGGAGGAGGGGATTGGCGTGGCATGTAGGCAGGCTTGGAGAGGGGGATTGGCCTTTTGACCTCCTTCTTTGCATGCTCACTTTGGGAAGAAAACAAGGAGCAAGGCTTGCTTGAAGGGATGTGTCTCCTTTGGGTTTCTTCCACGCCTAGTTGGAGTTAATCATGGCCGACCAAGGAGGGAGCTTTGAGCATTGCAAATTTGAGGGCTTGGAATGGGGAATGTGCTCCTTGACTTTCCTCTCTTGTGTGAATACTTTGGGAAGAAGACTTGGGAGATGGCTTGCTTTGTGGCTTGGTCTCTTCAAGAATCTTCAACGCCCCATTTATTGATGGATCATGGCATGATGTGGGGGAGGGAAGAGGGGGATGATGTCTCCTCCTTCCAAGGTCGCCGAAGAGAAAATGGTATGGAGAGGGCGTGTGGAATGCATGAGGGCGCCTCCTTGCTTCCTTCCTTAGATGCCCAAGTGGCAACTGATATGGCGCCACATAGGTGGCTGAGGTGGCACCTATGTTGGCATCTTTCCAAGTATAAGAGGTGGGTTTGCCCACAAGGAACTTGACTTGGTCTTGAAAGCCGGGTTGACTTCAATTGGGCTTGGGCCCAATCCAAACTCAGACTCGAACCAAAAATAAATACAGGACCCATGACCTAAACTTGACCCAAATTGGTCAAGGAACAAGACTAAAACAAACTTAGACTAGGTACATGACTAAAAATTATAAAATTACTTTGGCTTATAGCCTTATTACAAGACTCACAGAAGTGGAACCCTAATCTGAGATCCACAGAGGGTTGAGGAGCCTCTGTCGGATCTTGGTGCCCACACCAGTTCTCCCAGGATGGGAGGAACTCGACCCTGTCGAGTAAGGGTTAATCTGGCTTTGGTACCTCTCCAGGATATCGGGGTCGATGTGCTGCAAGTCCTCCCGGGTGATCCACGAGTCATCGGATTCGAGTCGGCCTTGCCATCGGACTAAGTAACGTTGATAGCCTTTGTCTAGGGTAGTGATAGCTTGGTCATCCAGGACATGCTCGATCTACTCTCCTTGCTCAGGTATATTTGGAGGTGGACACTCAGGTTCAGGTTCACTCTTAAAAGAAAGGTCAGGCCCAAATGGCTCGCTGGGTATGTTTGCGGGTTCCTTATACTCGACAAGTCAGAGATATTGAATGTCGAGCTAATTCCATAATCCGGAGGTAATTCTAGCACATAGGCATTAAGGCCCATTCTCCTAATCACTTTAAAGGAACCAGCCCCACGAGCATGAAGCTTCTTAACGGTTCCTGGTGGAAACCGTTCAGGCCTGAGCCTATTCATTACAAAATCCCCTATTTCAAACTCTTTTGTTCGCTTTCGGGAATCAGCCAACCTTTTATATGTGTTATTACTTATATTAATTTTCTGGCTAATTTCTTTATGCATGTCCCTAATATGCTGTGCAAGTGATTCAGCGGACTCAGAGACACGTGCATGGATGGGTAGGGGAATCAGGTCAAGAGGTCGGTTAGGCTTGTATCCATAGACAACTTCAAAAGGACTCTTCCCGGTGGTCCTATTCACAAAACTGTTGTAGGCAAACTCGGCTCGAGGTAAAAGAAGATCCCAATTTCTCATATGTTCGCCTATCAAGAATCTAAGAAGGTTCCCTAGGCTGCGGTTGACTACCTTAGTTTGTCCATCGGTTTGCAGGTGGTAGGCAGTGGAGAACTGGAGCTTGGTGCCTAGGAGGTGCCAAAGGGTTTTCCAGAAATAGCTAGTGAAGCGGACATCCCTATCGGACACTATGGTCTTGGGTAGGCCATGTAACTTAACCACATGTTCAAGAAAAAGCTTGGCAACCTTGGAAGCATCTAGGGTCTGGGAGCGGGTATAAAATGAGCCATTTTGGAGAACCTATCCACTACTACAAAGACAGAATCGTGCTTCCTTGCAGTCTTGGGTAATCCTACCACAAAATCCATACTAAGGTCTTGCCAAGGGTGACTAGGTACGGGCAAGGGTGTGTAAAGGCCAGTATTCTATTTCTGCTGCTTGGCCACAGCACAGGTCTGGCACATAGAGATAATGTTGGTGACATCTTTCTTAAGGCCAGGCCAAAAGAACTGGTCTTCAACAGCTAAAGTGGTCTTCTCCCTACCAAAGTGACCAGCTAGGCCTCCCGCATGGGTTTCCCACACTAAAAAATCCCGGAGTGAAGTCTTGGCAATGCACAACTTATTACCCTTGAAGAGATAACCATCCTGTAAGGTATAGTCACTATGGGCACTAGATGGTTCTTGAAGCTTAGACTGGAAGATCTCACTAAAGTCAGGACAAGATTCATATTGTTCCTTAAGTCGGTCAAATCCTACAACCTCAGTCCTAACTATGTTTAACAACAGGGCATGACGGCTAAGGGCATCAGCTACCTTATTCTCAATACAAGCATGATGTTTAAGCACAAAGGTATAAGCTTGGATATACTCGACCCACTTAGCATGCCCAAGGTTCAATCTTTTCTGGGAGTTCAGGTACCGAAGGGCTTCATGGTCTAAAAATAGAACAAACTCTTGGGGTAACAGGTAGTGCCTCCAGTATCTAAGGGCTTGGACGACTGCATAAAACTCTTTATCATAAGTCGAGTACTTGATTTTGGCCTCATTAAGTTTTTCGCTAAAGAAGGCCACGGGGTGATTTTCCTAACTAAGTCCCCCACCAATTCCAACTCCCAAAGCATCACAAGCAACCTCAAAAATCTTAGAAAAATATGGCAATCTTAGGACAGGTGCTTGTATCATTCTATCCTTAATTTCAAGGAAGGCTTTGTCTGCAGCTTTAGTCCATTGAAAACCTCCCTTCCTGATGCAGTCGGTTATAGGTGCTACAATTGAACTAAACCCCCGAATGAAACATCTATAAAATGTGGCTAGACCAAGGAAACTACGAACATCATGGATACTAGCAGGGACAGGCCACTCAACTATAGCTCTAACCTTTTCGGGGTCGGCGGAAACTCCTTCAGGGGTAACTACAAAGCCTAAGAAGATAACCCTAGTTGTCATGAATTCACACTTCTTAGGGTTGGCATAAAGGCTATTCTCCCTAAGGATTTGGCAGACTAACCTTAAGTGGTTAAGGTGGTCCTCTTTGGTCTTGCTATATATCAAGATGTCATCAAAATATACTACTAAGAATTTTTCAGTGAATTCTCGCAAGACTTGGGTCATGACCCTCATAAAGGTACTAGGTGCATTAGACAACCCGAAAGGCATCACTACCCACTCGAACAGACCATCCTTAGTCTTAAACGCCGTCTTCCATTCATCCCCCGGTCGAATCCTAATTTGGTGGTAACCACTCTTAAGGTCTATCTTGGAAAAGATAGTGGCACCGGCCATCATATCGAGCATATCATCCAGGCGGGGAATAGGAAACCTATATTTGATTGTAATTTTGTTGATAGCCCTGCTATCAACACACATTCTCCAGGTCCCGTCTTTCTTAGGGGTAAGTAGGGAAGGGACAGCACAGGGACTTAAACTCTCCCTAAGAAAACCCTTCCTAAGCAGCTCTCCCACTTGTTTCTGAAGTTCTTGCTGTTCAGTGGGGTTCATCCTATAGTAGGGAAGGTTAGGCAAAGTGGATCCTGAGACCAAATCTATTGCATGCTGGATGTCCCTAAGGGGTGGCAATTGATCAGGTAATTCTTCAGGGAAAACATCCTCAAATTCTTTTAAAGTCTTCACTATCTCTTGGGGGTGTTCTACTTTGGTTGGCTCATGACTCTCCTTGGTGGCTAAAATCCAAACAGGGGCTCCCTCTATAATCTCTTTCTCTAGCTTCTTGGGTGTAATCAGGTTGACTCCTACTTTCTTCTCTTTAAGGCCACTATATCCTTTCTTGACTGGGTCCTTTGGTTGGATTGGGTTGATTGTAATCTTTTTCTCTTGGTGGAAAAAGACACAGGTATTGGATCGACCATAAAGGGAGGCATCATGGTCAAAAAGCCAGGGTCATCCTAAGATGATACTACCAACACCCATGGGTAAGACGTCACACCAAATCGATTCTTTATAGGAACTCATTTTTATCTTGATTTGGCACCTAGATTTTATTGGGATTGAAGTTGAATCTATCCAGGAGACTTTGTAAGGGTTAGGGTGGAGAACTATGGCTAGTCCTAAAGATTTGACAGTACTCAAGGAAAGGGCATTGACACAGCTTCCACTATCAATAATGACCTTACATGCCTTATCTCCTAGCTTGATCAGGGTCTGTAGGATGTTAGTCCTACACCAGTCTTCCTGCACTACGTTTTGGGCTAGGATGCATATGACTACTCCTAGAAGGTCTTCAGATTCATACACCTCTTCCTCTCCCTCGTACTCTTCCAATAATTGATATTCAGGATCATAGACTTCCTCCTCAGGTTCAGTAATGGGTTCGGGTTGAGTTTCAGTCGGTTCATCTATAAGTAAGGCAGGGGCAGTGCACTGACTAGCAAAATGACCAGGTTTATGACACCTATAGCATTTACCTTGGGGATCGGGTCTCCTCTGGACTTCAATAGCCTTACCCTTGTCCTCTCTACTGTATTGCGGTCAATTCAGACTGGAACGACTAGGGCTGGGTCGGGACAGGCTTGGTCGACTTGGGTCAGATCGGTTCGAGCTTGGTCGACTTGGGTAAGCCTGGCTATAACTTTGGGTGGATCCAGGGATACGGCTCTAGTTCCTAAAGGGCTTAGGTCTTCTGTAGGCGGGAGCTCTCTGGAAACACTTACAAAGCCTAGCAACTTGGTAAGCTTCTTCCAAGGTTCTGGTTGCTCTAAAGTACAGCTCTCTCTGAATTTCTGGGTGTAGTCCAGCCCTAAACCTAGACAGGGTTACCTCAAGCGACTCTACAACCTTACATCGCATAACATATTCATCAAACTTGGCGATGTAGTCAGCCACACTCTTACTCCCTTGACTTAGGGTTTGCCATTGGTCCAACAGTTTCTAGGTGTAGGATGTAGGTAGGTATTTCCTTCTAAGCTTATCTTTCATTTCCCCCTAGGCGGTTATGGGTAATTGTCCTTTCTGCTCTATGTAATTTTCGACGCTATTCCAAAACAACCTAGCTTGGTGAACCAACCTAAGCTTGGCAAACTTAAACTTAGTTCTATCAGACATAGAGTACCAATCAAAATACTGTTCCATAGCTTACTCCCAATCTTCATACACCCTGGGATCTAAACTTCCATCGAAAGTGGGTGCCTCAAGCTTGATGTTCCTAATGGCTCTTTCTTCACGGTCCTCCAGATTGGGTCTTCTAGGACGGGTATCAACGAAGGGATCAGGGTCTCTCCCAAATTCATCCTTAAAGTAAGGGTCTTGTTGCAGGTTTATCCTGGGATGAGGGGACTCGGGACCAGCTTCAGGTCGGGGCCTAGCAGCTTCCTCTAGGAATCTTAGTCTGGCCTCTATTTGATCAAGTCTATTAGTCAACTGGTTGCTTAATTGAGTCATGGATTGAGTTAGGGCTCCAATATCAGCTTGAAGTTGGTCCATGGCTTCGGTAAGGAGTGGAGAAGGTGGGTGAAAAGAGGTTCCTGATCTAGTGCACATGTAACACACACAGAACGGTGCTACAGTTTGCTAGACCTAGGAGATCTCACCAAATGTAAAGTCAAGAAGATGAACCTGGAAGTAGTAACTTGGCACCTGGCCAGGTAAGTGTAAGGTTAGTGGAGGTTCCTCTTTGCTTGCCACCAATTTGAAATTGGCCAGGTAAGCGAACCAACCCACTTCCCTTTGGGATCTAGTCCCTGAACCACTTGCCTAGACACTAGCTACTCAAGCACACACCAACAAGTGATCTAGCTTGGCTCAGCACTTGGGTCGACCCTACTTCGTGGGTGTCCCTAGCTCACTAGAGCAGATTAAACATCTAATCAATTTTAGTTAACGGCTATGGTTCGATATGTCGGGTGGTGATTTTTGGGCTATGGACAGGTAATGAAATCCTGACCCTATGTTAATTTGACACCCTTAGGATGAGTTATGTAAAATGATGCACACAAATGACTAATGAAATGACTAAAAATTTTATTATTTTTTTGTATCTTTCAGATGTGTGAATGCTAAACAAAATGCAGGAATTGAAATATGCCCCTAAATGCAGGAAATAAACTAGATGGATGAATGAAGCAAGAAATGAGATGCTTGCTGGAATTTCAGACCTGAGATTTTCTCAGGTAGTATTTTGGCTTGTAGAAATTCTATAAACTAAAATAAAATCTGAGAAAATAACCAAAAATACTTTGAATTAAGTGTGATCTATCCAAATAAAAATCACAAAACTTGGAGGTCCCTATAGAGAGAAAAAAATTAATGTTCAGACCATATACAGGCTAAACAGAATGCAGAAAATGAAAGGAAAAGATGCAAGGTTTCTAATCTATTACTCCTTGTTTTTCACTAGTCTTAACCATGCTTTGTTACCAAAAATGATGCAGAATAAAGCTCTAATTCCACTAATGATGCAGGTGTGTAGGGTAGGGCTAGAGATGCTAGTATGGATGCTTATGATGCAAAGGAATTTTTTTTTTTTTATAGTTGATGAGTTTTAGATATTTTTTTTTTTAGGTTTTTGATTCCCGATCACAAACAAAGACTAGAAATAGGAGAGGTTGAATAATAGAAGCCTACACTAGCAATTCAAGTCCCTAAATAGTGAAAACGAGAACATGATCCCGGGATTAAGAAACCCCGGTAGGACTAAGCTCGATACACAATACCTACTTAGGAGATAGGGGCAAACCTCACACATCTGAAGCACCCGATGCAGAGATCGCACAACTCGGTAGATGTGGCCTGGGTGTCCGAGCAGTCGAACCCGCGGATGCGCCAACTTTCGGTTGGGTGGTCGCGATGGCAAAGCAGACTGTCTTCGATGCCCGAGATACCAAGGAGGACCTATAGGCAAGCAAAGTAGGGATTAGCGAAGTGGAGAGATGTATTGAAATGGAACTAAGGTAGGGTTGAGAAGGGGCTTCGAGCCCGATGTCCGACTGGATTTCGAAGTTGAAGAAGGAGATACCTTGGGGCCTCGCACCCTGCGACATCCCGGAGGACGAAGGATTATGGCCTCACACCACTCGACGTCCAGGAGGACGAAGGACTTGCGATGCCCTGGGGCGACGGAAAGGTGGCCTCACACCACTCGACGTCCCTGGGGATGAAGGAAACTTCACTCAAACCTAGTCTAGGAGACAATGGTTGGAGGGGAAACAAGACTCAAGCTTTTTTTATTCAATCATTCAATACCCTTTACAATGGAGGGATTGGATCCTTTAAATAGGCACCCAAAGCCCATTTGAATTCAAAACAAATTAAACCCTTGAACCCAAATTACAACCCAAAAATTGGCGCCCACATGGATGGGGAAAGATCTTCATGGCCGACCAAAGGGAGGAGGGGATTGGCATGGCATGTGGGCGGGCTTGGAGAGGGGGATTGGCCTTTTGACTTCCTTCTTTGCATGCTCACTTTGGGAAGAAAACAAGGAGCAAGGCTTGCTTGAAGGGATGTGTCTCCTTTGGGTTTCTTCCACGCCTAGTTGGAGTGAATCATGGCCGACCAAGGAGGGAGCTTTGGGCGTTGCAAATTTGAGGGCTTGGAATGGGGAATGTGCTCCTTGACTTTCCTCTCTTTTGTGAATACTTTGGGAAGAAGACTTGGGAGATGGCTTGCTTTGTGGCTTGGTCTCTTCAAGAATCTTCAACGCCCCATTTATTGATGGATCATGGCATGATGTGGGGAAGGGAAGAGGGGGATGATGTCTCCTCTTTCCAAAGTCGCCCAAGAGAAAATGGTATGGAGAGGGCGTGTGGAATGCATGAGGGCACCTCCTTGCTTCCTTCCTTGGATGCCCAAGTGACAACTGATGTGGCGCCACATAGGTGGCTGAGGTGGCGCCTATGTTGGCATCTTTCCAAGTGTAAGAGGTGGGTTGAACCACAAGGAACTTGACTTGGTCTTGAAAGCCAGGTTGACTTCAATTGGGCTTGGGCCCAATCCAAACTCAGACTCGAACCAAAAATAAATACAGGACCCATGACCTAAACTTGACCCAAATTGGTCAAGGAACAAGACTAAAACAAACTTAGACTAGGTACATGACTAAAAATTATAAAATTACTTTGGCTTATAGCCTTATTACAAGACTCACAGAAGTGGAACCCTAATCTGAGATCCACAGAGGGTTGAGGAGCCTCTATCGGATCCTGGTGCCCACACCAGTCTCCTTATCCCACTCAAATTTTGTACTCCAACTTTGACAGGAATTATACTCCAACTTTCACAGGGAGAGGGCTGAGTGATCTATAAATACCCCTCCTCCCTCTCGTAATCAGGAATTGTTTGAGTGAATGAAATTGAGTTCTTTTCTTTTATTTTCATTCCTTTGTGCATTGACACTCTATGAGGAAGAGGGTGTGAGGCCCAAAACCAACCAATCTACCAAATCCTAGTTCCCTTTTAGCCCTAGCTACCCCACCCATCATCATCTTACAAAACCCTAGGCCGCCCCATCATCTTCCAACCAAGGTCGCCCACTCCATCTTCCACCAAATCTTAGACCGCCACCCACCTTCCACAAGCCCTCCAAGCTACCAACCCTACAGCATGCAGGCATCCTTCCCCAGGTCGCCAAGGACTCCACCAAGCCACCCCTTCAATAGTCCAGGCATCATCCATCAATCAAGCCACCAACATACTCCTGCACCCTCCTGCCTTCCCTCTCCTTATAGCTTCTATTTTTTTATTTTTCCTATCTTCTACATCCCTAACCCTTGATATTTGCAGGATCCCAACAGTGCCATGCTCCTTGGAGGAGGTCTTCCTTGTCCTCAGAGCCATCTGATAAAATGCTAATGGATTCACGGGAAAACGGCTTCTACTTCCAGGTACCAATCCAGAGTGCTGTGAGACCCCTTCTACAACAAAGAAGACATCATTGTTAGGTACACACCCCAATCTTTACTCTTTAGATCTGTTTTATTGAATTTGAGCATGTTCTAAGTTAGTGGTTTCTTAACCCTAGGATCCTGTTTCTTTATCTCTTTGATAGTTCTTAATCTACATGTAGAATACATGAAAACCCTAGCTTACTCTTAGTCTTTTTCGGGAACACAATCATTATAAAATCTGAAAATTCTTGCTCACATAATCTAAAATCTCTTTATGTTCATCCTTAGCATGTTCATCACGCATCAATTTTGGAATCAGAGCATGGTTTAGGACATGTTCATGCATTATACTTGAAATTTCTGCATGCTGAATTTGCATAGTAATCTAAACCTAGGGTTGTTTTTTTATTAAAACCTTGATGTTTATCATTCATCTTTGCATCTCTTATTCACATAATTAGTGTTATTTAATTATTCAATTTTATTTTAATTTTCAGATCTAAAAACAAAAAAAAAATCTGCATAAAACCCTAATAACAAAAAAAAACCTGCATAGCTGAAATTTTTGCAACACTAGATTAGGGCTGAAATTTATTTGCAATAAAACCTTCCAAAACTTAGTTTTCTTTGCAACTAATTCACTATTATTAATATTTGTTAATCTACCAATTGCTTATTAAAAAAGAAAAAACAACAGTTTTTATTTTCTATAATTTTCCTAATTTTAGTTTCATGTTGCATCTTCCAGTGTGTGCATGCATCCATAAATCCACTTAAGGGCAATTTTACTCTGTCAGATAAGGAAAGGATTTCATCACCTTTTCTTGATCCAAAACAACCACCCTGCATCGAACCCAATCCTAATTAAAATCAAGTAGTAACCTAATTGAACTAGGGACACCAATAGGTCTAGTTTGTGATATTGTGAGAAAGCTAGTGCACTCAATTTTTTCGATTATTTCTTGAAACTGGTATCTAGGAAAGAGGTCCAAAGACAAATGCCCTAAGCAGACTAGTGATTTTTAATTAAGACCCTATGAGAGCAGGGGGAGCCTCCCACAACCCCACCTCTTACCTGGCCAATGGAAAGGGTAATTGTTGGATTGGTTGTAAGTTGAGCTGACTTATTCTACTTAAGCTGCTAGGTCTAGCAAAACCCTGGAATGCTTTGTGTGCTTATTGCATGACCACTAGATCAGGAGCCCAATACCACCAATCTCAACCCAACCCAGTCTGACCATGGAGTCTAATCTTGAAACCCAACTGAGGGCCATTACTGAACAGCTTGCCCAACTGAACCATAGGTTTACTCAAATGGAGACATGAGTAGGAACCCTAGAAGGAGCCCATGAGACCCATACTGAGCCTGAGTCTGAGACACCATGTCCCACACCTCCCAAGCTTAGGAGAGCCCCACTCCATGATCCAATCTGGGAGCCTAATCAGAGGAGACCCAATCATGATTTCATGGACCAGGATGAGAGAGCCATTAGGAACATCAGGTTAGAAGCACCTACTTTTGATAGCAACCTTGATCCTAAGGTTTACATAGATTGGGAAGGAGATATAGACCAATACTTTGAGTGGCACGAGATGATTGAAGAGAGAAAGTGCAAGTTTGCCAAATTTAGGTTAGTCCGCCAAGCTAGGCTATACTGGGGGGAATGTTGAGCTCATGATTAGACAACGAGGAGACCTTCCCATAGTCACCTAGAGAGCCATGAAGCTGAAGCTTAGGGAGAAGTACCTTCCTGTGTCCTATCATCAGAGACTCCTAGATCAGTGGCAGAGGCTAAGTCAAGGAAATAGGATTGTGTCTGACTATATAGCTAAATTTGATATGTTATCATGAGGTGTAGCATAGATGAGTCTGAAGCTATGACCCTATCTAGGTTTAGGGCTGGACTATGTGAGGACATTCAGAGAGAACTATTCTTGAGAGAGGTCCATGATCTTGAGCAGGCTAATCAGATATCTAGAGACTATGAGAGATTCCAAAGGGAACCTATGTTTCGTTGACCTGAGCCTACTAGGAATAATGCCCTTAATCCAAAACCAGGTTCTAGCCAAATACACCCAAGCCGACATAGTCCTAATACCCCATTGTAGGGAAGACAAGGGTAAGGCACCTAAAGTTCAAAGAAACCCTAATCCCAATCCTAATAATGCTTGTTTTAAATGTCATAAATTGAAACACTATGCTAGTCAATGCCCAACCCAATCCCTACACATAGGAGAACTTGAGGAAGAAGACCCTAAACCCACTGATGAGTTTGAAAAGGAAGTGTATGAAGCTGAGATGAACTTAGTGGATGAATATGATGGAGATGAGGAAATCTTTGAGTCATCAGACCTATTAGGAGTTGTTAGGTGTATCTTAGCCCAAACTAAGGAACAAGAGGATTGGCATAGAACCAACATCCTACAAACCTTTGTGAAGTTAAGAGATAAGGAATACAAGATCATCATAGATAGTAGGAGCTGTGTGAATGCCATCTCAACCAGTGCTGTCAAAACCTTAGATTTAATCCCAGTTCCCCATCCTAATCCCTATAAGGTGTCCTAGATAGACTCAACTTCCATCCCCATCAAACTTGGATGCCAAGTCATGATCCAACTTCAATCCTATCAGGAAAAGGTGTGGTATGATGTCCTTCCCATAGGAGTGAGTAGCATTATCTTAGGCAGACCTTGGCTATATGACCATGATGCTATCTTGTATGGCTGATCCAATTCATGTTCTTTTAACTTTCATGGAAACAAGATTGTGATAAACCCAATCCTACCTAAGGATAATATCAAAAGGGGATCTAGCAACTTGAAAGAGAAGAAATCAGGAGTAAGTTTGATCACTGCAAAGGAGTTAGAACATGAGATTACTGAGGGTTTGGTAGTTTGGATGTTAGCTACTAAGGAAGTTCATGACCAAATCCAGAGAGAGCACCCTCAGGAAGTTATAGAATTTCTGAAAGAGTTTGAAGATGTATTTCCTAAAGATCTGCCTGACCAATTACCACCTTTAAGGAACGTGTAACATGCCATAGATTTAGTCCGAGGAGCTGATACGCATCACAATGCACCAATTTAGTACCTTAATTCTACTATTCCTAGAAAGCGTAGTGGGAGCAAGGGTCGAACCCATAAGGACCTTGGTGTTATTTTAGAAGTAAAAAAATGCACAATAGAAATTGATCTAGAAAAAGAAAATTAACAGGTAATTCGCAGTGAAGGTAATATAGGGATGATCTTTCTTAGCAATAGCACGGTTCGTATCCGTAGATCATAGCCTGTCCCTCTTAGGAAAAGATCGGTTAAAATGATAATGAAAAAAATCTAGATGTGATATATCTTAGTGAGAGTACGGCCTGTACCTGTAGGTTACGGCCCGTCCTTGTTGGGAATAGATCAATCAGGATTATAATCACGTTAGAGTGACTTACCTCTACAGCCTTGCACTACTCATAAACCTGCTTCAAAAAAGAAAAGAAAAGGACATGAGACAAAGGCAAGCTCTTTTCATTGCATTGAATAAAGGGTACAACAATCATCATTAAAAACAAAAACCCCCTTCTTCCAGGTAGACTTCTCGAGGGTACTGCAGCATGTCCGAAAGTGAGGCTGTCCAGTGCTATGAAGGGGGATAGGGAATAGGAACCAGTGCCAGTGCAGTGGAAGTAGAGACCAAGCCAGTGCAGTAGAAGTAGAACCCAGTCAGGGGTTAGAAAGATTAAAGAGCAAGAAGGGAGAGGTGGAATAAAGGTGGGATAAAATGGGAATAGAAGGAGGATAGAAGAGGAATAAGTGGAATAGTGTAATAAAATTGGAATAGTGGAAGAGGTGGAATAGAGGTGGAATAAGGCTTGAATAGAAGAAGGATAAGAGTGGAAGAGTGGGAATAGAACTAGAATAGGAGGGAATAGCAAAGAAATGTAGGGAGGAAATGGTAGCTTTTGGACACTCTTCGGACTGAACTCTCGATGATCTCCCCAAATTGGACTCTTATATGGCAGAATTGCTCCCCCGATGGCTCCTCTGGAACCCCTTTTATAGGCCTCTATTACTGCTGAATCTCCCAGACCGAGCTTCCTCGACCGGGCTTGCTGGAGTGCGCATCTCCCAACTTCTGCAAAAAGGATCCCACGGGCTGGTGGTGTTCCGGTGGGGGATACTTCGATGACTAAATCAGTGGGAGAGTTGGAGCAACAGAATGGAGGAATCACCAAGGAGATAGCTCATGGGGAAGGAAGAGCCTGCTTACCTCGGGGTCCCCTCTTTACCTTATATAGCTGCGAAACTTTGCCAGAATCTTAGTAGTTGCCAGGTGTCACCAAAAGGAAATGGCACCGTGGGATCTACGGAGTAACGGTGGGCCAGGTGGCACCAGGAGGGAATGGCATCGAGATATCAAGAATCTATTGTAATGGAATCTTGATACCAGCTAGAAGGGGCCTTTGGGACTTTCGGGCCATCTTTGGAGCATCCCATTTTGGATCGATATGGGCCTGGCTGAAGTGGGTCAATCGGACCTAGCTGAAGGGTCAATCGGACCTCTGGTGGGTCAATCAGATCTCTGGTGGGTCAGTCGGACCTCTGGCAGGTCGGTCGGACCTCTAGTTGGTCGGTCGAACCTGGTCTACTTTGGAGGGAGGCCGGTTTGTATAATAGTTACCCCCTTGCTCTTGGCCTTCGGGAGGGCCTGTAGCTTCGAAGGGCGATAGAATCATTCTCGCATTGAATTCATTCATCCTTGTGGAGATTGCGGATCTAATCAGGTGTGCTGCATCTGGTCACTTCTCGCTCCAGAAGCTCGTGCCTAGGACAGGTGTCGATCCCTCATTGGAAGCAAAGGGAGTGGCAGTTAATGCAAAAGGGGTGCAATGATGAGCGAACAACCCGGCTCACTCGGCCATCGAGCTTTGGAGGTTATTTGGGTGACGTGGTGACATTTGAGCGGTTGGTGCCACACTAGAGGCGACCCACCTGTCGCTAATCCAGCAATCACGTGGATCGTAGCCAGACTGTGCTTCCTTCCATCACATCAGCTTCCGCTGCATGGGATTTGTGTTGCTTGATGCCAGGGTCATGGTGCTCGAGGAATGGTGACAACCACTTCCCTCAAGGACTATATAAGGGTCTTCAACCTTTGGAGAGAAATTTTGGCTCGCTCCAGCATCTTCAACCTTTTAGGAAACCCAACCTTCAGGTTAGTGCCTCTCTCCTCCAAGCCCCTTAACAATGGCCTCTGGTAGCCAGAGTCCCAGCCGTAGGGTAGAGGGATTGGGTCCTGTTGCCGCCTAGATCGCTGTGGCCGGTAGCTCTTGTGTGGCCTAGGTGCATGGACTCCGTGCCAGCGTCACCGGGCTCGTTGGTCGGAGACGATCAAGGGGAACATAGTCGTAGTTGGGATGAAACGGGCTTGGTACTGTCATGGCCCTCCTGTGGGCCTCTTCGGTGAGGAGTAGTCTTCCTACTTATCGTCCCTCCGCCGGGCGATACCTGCAAAACAGGGGAGACCTGCGCCGGGGATTCCGGCAAAGGCACTCCGATGATCAAGTCAGTGGGACGATCGAAGGAAATAAGAGACCTCTGAGACGGAGAGCTTGGGGGACTCTTCGCTCCCAGAGGGTGATGGATCATACCAGAATGAAGAGAGTGGGTCTCCTCCCCTCCTTACCTCTTCCCGCTGCTCTCATATAGATGAGCGGCTCTTGGTGTTCAGAGGGGCACGTTCTTCTTGGTATAGGCCTGTGAAGCCTCTGCAGGCCTGGGAGGCTTAGGTAGGCTGGTCAACTTCCCCTTTCTTGATGGCTCAGAAGATTTGGCAGAGGAGCCCAGTGCCTCGAGTGTGGCACTATTCACTAGTTAGTGCAAACAATAGCTTAGGAAACTTAAATACGTACCTTTCTTTGTAGGCGGCGTGTCAGGCGGCGCGTCCAGGACCCACGTGGAGGGGGATCCATGGAAAGAGCGCCGGGCCCATGTGGATGGGCCCCTTGGAAAATGCGTGGGGCCCACGAGAGATCGAACTGCGTGGTGCTCCCAACGGTCGAGCTGGGCTGTGACGCCAAAGTGCCAGGCTAGCAGGGACGTCGCTTCAAGTTGCCATGCGGGCATGCGGACCGAGAGAAGGCCCGCGGGGGCCTTCATGCACGCTGATCAAGGTGATGTGCGAGGCCCCATGCACGTAGGCGAGGACCCATGCGTTGCGAACACGAGCGCTGCTGGGCCACGGGAGAGCGGAGCTGGACCGCGGGCGTGCTTGGGCACGTAGCAGGTGCGGACGGATGTGGCCACGCGGGAATGCAAGACGGGGCACCACGTGGGCATGCCGAACTGGGCACATGGGCACATGGGCATGCCGAACTGCGCGTCACGCGAGCCCATGAGTGCCGGCGCTGCCATGGGTGGAAGGGTCGGACCTGGGGCGCGGGAGTGCCGGACCGGGCAGAGCCGGGCAGAGCTGGACCGAGGCGGGGCCGGCCGGAGCTGGGCTTGTTTAGGTGGCGTCCGGCAGGCACACCATGGACGTGCTGAGCCGGGAGCCGGCGTGCCGAGGTTGACTGAGCCGCAGTCTTGCCAAGCGTGCATGCCACGGTGAGGGGCTGGGACGGTGCGACGGATGGCGCGGAGCCGGCAAGGAGGGAGCTGTGGCCGTCGCAGGCGTGCCGCGGGCATGCTGAGCGTCGGACCAGACCTCGTGGAGCCGGAGAGGCCGAGCTGGGCGTTGTTGCCGAGGTGGGTCCAAGGCTGCCGGGGGCAGAGCGGGATCGCCGGCGGAGTAGGGGCAGCCTTGGGCAGAGGCGAGTCGGGCCATCGGCGAGGTGCTGCCGGGGTGCCACTCGGACCGAGCCAGATCCATTGCCGAGTTGGAGCAGGAGGGCGGAGGTCTCCTGTGGGCGAGCCGGGCGTCGTTGCCGAGGTGGGTCCTGAGGTTGGCGGACGCCGGAGCTGGCGCGGGGGGAGCCGGGTTCGCCGCAAGCTCGCCGGGGGCGTGCCGCGGGCAGGTTGAGCGCCGGACCTACCTCGTGGAGCCGAAGAGGTCGAGCTGGATGTGGGCGTGCCGTGCGGGCGCGCTGCTGCCGAGGTGGGTCCTGAGGTCGGCGGACGCTGGAGCTGGCGCGGGGGGAGCCGGGGCCGCCGCAAGCTCGCTGGGGGCATGCCTCCCCTATGCGCGGACCGAGGCACGGGTGTGGTGCGGCCGTGCCGAACCGGGGAGTTCGGCTATGGTGCCAGAACTAGATCCCATGTGGACTTAGCCTCGTTGTCGGGTCATGCCATTCCCAAACATGCCGAACTGGAGCGGCACGGGCTGAGGTGGACGGAGCCACGCGGGCGCTCACAGGGCGGAGTCGGGGAGCCTTATGGACTGAAGTGGGCTGCCCAGTATGCCTAGCAGGGCTCCAGGCATGGCCGAAGTGAGCCGGCGGGGTGCCGACCTGGTCGAGGTGCCAGCCTGGCCGAGCTGAGCTCCGGGCATGGTCGAACTGGGCTGGCCGAGGTGTCGACCTGGCCACCACAGGGGCTGATCTCTTCAAGTGGCCCCACCATTGTGTCTGGGCCGAATGGGTTAGTCGCCACTGTAACAGATGCCCCCACTCCCTGAGTCCAAGGCGTTGCTTCTCCTCGTTTTGGATGAAGGGAGTAGTTTTTTACCCATTCTGCTCTATGCCGTAGCATGCCTGCAAAACAAAAAATAGGAGGTGGTGTTTTTGAAGCTTACTTGCCCATAGGTACCTTGACTGAGGGTTAGTTGCACCATGATGGTGTTATCACTTCAGTAGGACCCCTCTTTGGCCGGGTAGAAGGCATTGCCATGAAGGAAGAAATGGGTGAGGCGCACAACTTGGGTGCACACATGTATGGCCGGGTACATGGTTCAGGCGGCCGAGCTTGGAATATCTGTCGGAACCTTTGATGAAGATATTGAAGTCGCCAGAAGACAGGAGCCATCACGGGTGAGGAAGCCCAGGGAGCTCGAGGGAGCAACGCTCGATCACGGGGGAGCCACCCTGGCGGAGGAACTCAAGGGATAACACGCGGGCTGAAGTCCGAGCCTTTACGCCGGAATCGGGTTCCAAGGCACCGAGGTACATCATGGGGAACCGAGTTCCGCTATGCCGGAACTGGGATCCGGGCCTCCTTTGTCAGACTCGGGGTCGGACAGATGAGTTCCTGTAATGATGAAGAGCAAAGTTGCACCACAGATGAACTTTAATTTTTGAGGAGAGATTCTTACATCCTCCGTACGGTGGCAAAGCCACTCGCTTGGCGCGCTGGGAGGCGAGCCGCAGATGGTCGGACCTTCAGAGCGACCCATGGATATCTCCGGACAAGATTCAAGTGGTAAATGCGGGGCCCAATGTAGAGCCTGGCTTCAGCTTGGCTGGATCAAGGGGCATGAATTCAGCTCAGCTTAATTTGAGCTCAGTTCGGTTGAACCAAGGGGCGTGACTTCAGCTCGGCCGCGTCGAGGAGCCTGGCTTCAGCTTGGCTGGATCAAGGGGCATGAATTCAGCTCAGCTTAATTGGAGCTCAGTTCGGTTGAACCAAGGGGCGTGACTTCAGCTCGGCCGCGTCGAGGAGCCTGGTTTCATTTCATCTCAGCATCATTTGAGTTTAGCTCGACTGAACTGAGGAGCCGAACTTCAGCTCTTAATTTCGCCGGACTTGGAGTCAGACAGATGAGTTCCTCTTTCTTGAGATGGCAGAGCCACTGGTTCGCCATGCTAGGAGGCGAGCCATGGACGGTTGGTCCTCTAGAGCTTCCCATGGACATCTCCAAACTTTGAGCACAGCAAATGCTAGACTGTGAGTTTTCTCGGTAGATGGCGGGACTTCTTGGAGTCTCCGTGGACATCTCCGGACTGTGAGTAAGGCGAGAGCTGAACTGAGAGTCATGCGGTAGATGTGGGACTCAGTAGGGAGCTTGACTTTACTTCGACCTAGTTGAGGGCTTGAGCTCGGCTTCATCAGGTTCAGCTCGGCCGAACTGAGGAGCTTGACTTCAGCTCTTTGCTTCGCCGGACTCGGAGTCGACAGGGGAGCTCCTGCATTGGTGAAGAGCAAAGTTGCACCGAAGAGGAACCTTGGTCATTAGGGAGGGACTCTTACCTCCTTCATGGGATGGTAGAGCTGCTAGTTCTCCATGCTAGGAGGCGAGTCATGGACGGTTGGAGCCCCAGAGCTTCCCACGGACATCTCCAGACTTTGAGCACAACAAATGCCAGACTGTCAGTTTTCTCGGTAGATGGCGGGACTTCTTGGAGTCTCCGCGGACATCTCCGGACTGTGAGTAAGGCAAGAGCTGAACTGAGAGTCATGCGGTAGATGTGGGGCTCAGCTTTTTGGTGCCGGGGTGTCCGATCTTTGGTGCCGGGGAGCGTGGGATCCGGGCTTTGGTGCCGGAGAGCGTGGGATCCGGGCTTTGGTGCCGGAGAGCGTGGGATCCGGGCTTTGGTGCCGGAGAGCGTGGGATCCGGGCTTTGGTGCCGGAGAGCGTGGGATCCGGGCTTTGATGTCGGAGAGCATGGGATCCGGGCTTTGGTGCCGGAGAGCATGGGATCCGGGCTTTGGTGCCGGAGAGCGTGGGATCCGGGCTTTGGATCAAGAATTCTTGTGCCAGGCTTTGACCGGCTCGGGCGAGTCGTAGTGCTTGCCCTTGATAGTGGTACAGGAGCCCTTCCTGTAAAACTGGAACACAGTTTTTTTATTTTATAAAGGCAACACGGAAGGAGTTACCTGTTGAACTCTGGCAATATGAATAAACAAAGAAATATCCCTTCCTTGTGTAGGCCGGAACTAGATTCGCCGACCGCCATCTTGGGTGAGAGCGAGACTCCTTTGCATGTGAAAATACAACTCGGTTGCATGAGGGAGTAAGGCTCCGTTGGATGGGGGAAAGCTCCGTTGGATGGGAGCAAGTCCCGCTGCATGGGTGTAAGTCCCGTTGCATGAGAGAAAACTCCGTTGCATGGGAGGGAATTTTGTTGCATGGGAGCATGAGGCCCCTGTTGCATAGGAAGGTGGACCTCCACTGCCTGGGAGGAAGTGAGACCTCTGTTGTTTGAGGGAAATAACTTCGTCGCGTGAGAGGAGAATGCCTCGTTGCATGGAGGAGGAAGTGACTCCTGCTGCGTGAGGGAGTAAGCTCCGTTGCATGGGAGGAAACTCCGTTGCATGGGAAGGAACTTCATGGCATGGGGGGGAAGACTCCGCCGCATGGGAGGAGGCTCCGTTGCATGTTGCATGGGAGAGAAAGAGATTCCGGTAGCACTGAAGGAATGAGACTCCCATTGCTGCATGGGAGAATTGGAGCCCTGTCGTGAGGGAGGAAAGAGGCTTCCGCTACACGAGGGAGATGGCTCCATTGCATGGGGAATAGGAGTCCCGTTGTTCGGGAGGAAGCTCCACCGCTTGGGAGGAGAGAGGCTCCCGTTGCACAGGGAGCTTCGTCGCCTAAGAGCATAAGGCTCCTGGTGCACGTTGTACGGCAGGGGAAGAAATTCCCTGCCGCATGAGGGGGATGACTCCATTGTACGGGAGGAAGCTCCGTTGCACGAAGAAGATGGAGCCTCGTTGCTCAGGAGAGATGAGACCCTGATGCGTGGGAAAAAATGAGATCCATGTAGCATGAGGGAGTAAGCCCCGTTGTGTGGGGGAAAAGAAACTCCGTTGTTTGTTGCATGGGAAGGTGAAAGCCTCGTTGCATGGAGGAGGAAGAGGCTCCTGCTGTATGAGGGAGTAAGCTCCGTTGCATGGGAGCAAACTCCGTTGCGTGGAAGGAGAAGGCCTCGTTGCATGGAGGAGGAAGAGGCTCCTGCTGTATGAGGGAGTAAGCTCCGTTGCATGGGAGCAAACTCCGTTGCGTGGAAGGAGAATGATGCAGAACAAATAAAGGGATGCGATGCGGAAGTAAATTAAGATTCACTAATTTTTTTGTTGTTTTTATATGTTTGTAGAAGTTGGCTTCAAATCAAAGAAATGTTAACCTAACATTGAAAGATACTAATATGATAATTGAAAGCACAATTTTAAGGAAACTAAATTATCAGAGTAGTTCAGAAGCAACGGATCGCTGGGGGTTGAGAAACTCCCAGACCTAGGGTTTCGCTCCGAACTTTCAACAGAACAGAAATAAAGAGAAGAGATGGTTTATCTAACCAGACAATGATCTTCACAGATTTTGGTGGAAGAACTCTCCCGAGCAGATTGTTGGATCCTCGGATTCAGATAGCTTCGCAATGGATCCTCCAATACTGGTCCTTTGGCAGGTTGGCTTCTCCTGAACTCAAGATCTGGAAGAGAAGAAAAACAATTGATGGAACCAGAGAGTCAAGGGAAAAATTTACCAGGTTGATGAACTTGAAGATTGAAATTGCTGAAAACTGGATTCTCCTGGAAGCTGATGTGATTTTCCTTGGAACTTGCTCTGGATCTGAAGTAGCCGGACTGGATCTGGATGAAGGTGGACGGCCTGGACTTGTAGAGAGAGAGAGGCCGTGGGAGATGGAAGGAGCTAGGGTTCGATGGATTGAAAATAATGAAGGGCGGCTAGGGTTTTGGATTTTAAGTGGCTAACCTAGGGTTTTGGATAAAGATGGAGATCTCTCACATCCTCAAGGCTCCAATGGAACCCGGATTACCCCCTCACGGAGCTCAACACTTAGAATAGTGCGGAAGAAGAGAAACCTAGGTTACTCAACACAAGAGAATAGCAAAATAATTTTTGTTTCATTGATTTTTTTTCAACTTACAAGAGGGATGTAATTTATAATGCTTTACAAGGGAGAAGGGTTTCATATTTTCCCATGTGGGACTAAAGGAGGGGATCTCCAAATTAGGGCAAATCCCTTACATATGGTTGGCCAAAATACCAAAAATTAGGATTTGGGTTATAAATGGTAGGTAGATGGCGCCACCTTGCTTGATTTTTTTCAAGAAAATTTTCTTCCTTCCCTGGATGAACTCTTTTGGACTCCTCCTTTTCTTCCTCCCTAAGTCAAGGCTCTTCCCATCTTTGTTTTAGGTGTTTTTGGCAGGTAATGGGTGCCCCTTGATATTCTCTTCCAAGAAAAACTTCTTCCCTTCTTTGCTTGGAGTCACTTGGGAAAGTCTTGGCCGCCCCCTTGATTTGTGCTCTTCTCTTTATCTGGTGCATGAAAGAAGGAGGTTGCCATCTGTGGAGTGGGGACCAAAGGCTGCTGGATGTGGATATGGCGCCCCCTGGACTGGGAGTGTGGCTGGGAGTGTGGTGTCCACTTGCCAGGTCTTGGGAGAAAATGTAACATCCCCGGTTGAAACCCTAGTCCACTACTGAGTCAACATGACTCAACAAAATAAAAATGCAGGTAATGTAGACTCAAGCTAAATTGAGTTGATCTAGTCAACTCTTATTACAAACCAAAAACCCTAATTCTTTGGGCAAGGTTAATCAGAGATCCAGATGGAGCTCTGAAGTCTTCTTCTGAGTCTGGTGCCCGCACCAATTCTCCCGGGGTGGGAGGAACTCGACCCTGTCGAGTAATGCTCAAGTTGGCTCTGGTATCTCTCCAAGAGGTCTGGGTCCAATTCTTGTAATTCTTCTCGGGAGATCCAAGAGTCATCAGAATCTGGCCTTCCTTGCCAGCGGACCAGGTACCTTTGGTATCCTCGATTACGAGTAGAGATAACCTGATCATCCAGGATCTTTTCAATCTGCTCTTTCCTCACAGGCCAGTTTGTTGGTGGACACACAGGGTCGGGATCATTCTCAATGATAGGGTTAGGCTCAAAAGGCTCACTAGGAATCACAGCTGGCTCCCTGTACTCTACTAAGTCTGTAATGTTGAAAGTAGAGCTAATGCCTAGTTCTGGAGGCAACTCGAGCACATAGGCATTGGATCCTACTCTCTTTACCACTCTAAATGGTCCAGCTCCCCTAGCATGTAACTTTCTAACAGTTCCAGGAGGAAACCGTTCAGGCCTTAACCTAATCATCACATAGTCTCCCTCAACAAAAGATTTGACTCGCCTTTAAGTATCAGCCAACTTCTTATAAGTTTCATTACTTAAATTTATTTTGGCATGAATTTCTTTATGCAAGTCTTTTACATGCTGTGCAAAATTCTCAGCAGACTCGGAGACTCGAGTGTGGACAGGTAAAGGGACTAGGTCAAGAGGTGTGTGAGGTTTGTACCCATGTACAATTTCAAATGGACTCTTACCCGTAGACCTATTGACCGAGTCATTGTACGCAAATTCTGCCCTTGGTAGGTATAAATCCCAATTTCTGGTGTTTTCACCAACAAGACATCTCAGCAGATTTCCTAGGCTACGGTTCACTACTTCAGTTTGGCCATCAGTTTGGGGATGATAGGCAGTTGAAAACTTAAGTTTTGTCCCTAACTTATGCCAAAGGGTCTTCCAAAAGTAACTGGTGAACCGGACATCCCTATCTGAAACGATTGTCTTAGGTAGGCCATGGAGTCTAACTATCTCATTGAAGAAAAGTGTGGCTACCTTAGACGCATCAAAGGTTTGGGAACAAGGCAAGAAGTGGGCCATTTTAGAGAATCGGTCGACTACGACACAGATAGAATCATGTCTCCTCTGGGTCTTAGGTAAACCTAACACAAAATCCAAACTCACATCTTGCCAAGGACGATCTGGGACAGGGAGTGTGGTATAAAGGCCAGTGTTTTGTTTTCGCTGTTTGGCAACAGCGCAGGTTCGACATCTAGCTACAATATTAGCTACATCCCTTTTCAAGCTAGGCCAGAAAAAGTGGTCTTCAATAGCTAGAATGGTCTTGTCTTTTCCAAAATGGCCGGCTAAACCTCCAGCATGGATTTCCCAAATCAAAAATTCCCTAAGAGAAGTTCTAGGGATGCAAAGCCTATTTTTGAAGAACAAAAAACCATCTACAAGGGTATAATCCTGGTGATTACTAGATGGTCCTTGAACTAGATCCTGATACACAGTTGTGAAATCCGGACAAGACTCATATCCCTCTTTGATTTGCTCAAACCCTATGATCTCGGTTCTAACAGAAGTTAATAACAGAGATCGGCGACTAAGGGCATCAGCTACCTTATTCTCAACTCCAGCCTTATGTTTCAGGACAAAAGTATAGGACTGGATATATTCTACCCACTTAGCATGCCTAGGGTTAAGCTTCTTTTGGGAGTTCAGAAATCTAAGAGCCTCATGGTCCGAAAATAGTACAAATTCCTGCGGTAGCAAATAATGTCTCCAGTAACGCAAAGCTTGCACCACCGCATAAAATTCCTTATCATAGGTAGAATACCTAAGCTTAGCATCATTAAGTTTTTCACTAAAGAATGCTATGGGATGATTCTCTTGGCTTAGGACTCCACCTATTCCTACACCTGAAGCATCACAGGCAACCTCAAATACTTTAGAAAAATCGGGTAATCTCAGAATGGGTGCCTGGGTCATTTTATCCTTAAGATCTAGGAAGGCTTTATGGGCTGACTTAGTCCAATGAAATTCTCCCTTCCTAATACAATCAGTGATAGGAGCAGCTAAAGTACTAAACCCCTTGATGAATCGCCTATAGAAGGTAGCCAAGCCGTGGAAACTTCTAACTTCATGCACATTGGTTGGCTCTGGCCAGTCTACTATGGACCTAATCTTCTCAGGATCGGCCGCCACGCCGTCAGGGGTTACTACAAAACCAAGAAAGATAACTCTACTAGTCATGAATTCACACTTCTTAAGATTACCGTAGAGTCTATCATTCCTCAAAACTTGGCAGACTGCTCTAAGGTGGCCTAGGTGATCTGCTGGGGTCTTACTATAGATCAGGATGTCATCAAAATAGACCACCACAAATTTTTCTATGAAAGCTCTAAGTACCTGGGTCATAATTCTCATGAAAGTACTAGGGGCATTGGACAACCCAAAAGGCATAACAACCCATTCATAAAGACCATCCTTAGTTTTGAAAGCAATTTTCCATTCATCCCCGGGTCTAATCCTAACCTGATGATAGCCGCTTCTGAGATCAATCTTAGAAAAAACCATTGCACCAGCCATCATATCAAGCATGTCATCTAGTCTAGGGATGGGAAACCTATATTTGATTGTAATTTTATTGATGGCACGACTGTCAACACACATCCTCCACGTGCCATCTTTCTTTGGGGTCAGTAAGGCTGGGACTGCACAAGGGCTAAGACTTTCTCTAATAAACCCCTTCCTCAATAATTCTCCAACCTGCTTTTGCAGTTCTTCATGCTCAGATGGATTCATCCTGTAATGGGGCAAGTTGGGCAAAGTCGCTCCTGGGATTAGATCTATGGCATGCTGGATATCCCTAAGAGGTGGAAGGTGGTCTGGCAAATCCTCGGGAAAGACATCCTCAAATTCTTTTAACACAGGTTTAACTTCTTGAGGAGGCTCTGAGGGTTCCGAAGTTCTAAGTTCCTTAGCAGTCAACATCCAGATGGGTGAACCACTATGAATTTCTTGTTCTAGATCCTTAGCACTGATTAGGTTCACTCCAGTTTTCATCTCCTTAACCTTACCGGCTCCTTTAGTTACCTTGTCCTTAGGGGGAACTGAATGGATCGTAATCTTCTTCCCATTGAAACTAAAGACACAGGTATTGGATTTTCCTAAGAGGGTGGCATCATGATCATACAACCAAGGTCTTCCGAGAATTATACTGCTCACCCCCATGGGTAAGACATCGCACCAAATCTTTTCGTGATAAGATTGCATTTGGATTTGGACTTGACATCTAGACTGGATGGGTATGGAGGTAGAATCTACCCAAGAAACCTTATAGGGGTTGGGATGGGGAACTGGGATTAAGCCTAACATCTTGACAGTGCTAGTAGAGATGGCATTTACACAGCTCCCACTATCTATGATGATCTTACATACCTTATCCCCTAATTTAAGAAAAGTCTGTAGGATGTTAGTCCTACGCCAATCCTCTTGAACTAGATTCTGGGATAGGATGCATCTTACAACTCCTAATTGGTCAGATTCATTGGGTTCCTCCTCTCCTTCATACTCAACCAAATTCATTCCGGCCTCATAAACTTCTTCTTCAAATTCCTCACTGGGCTCGGAATTATCATTCTCTCCCTCTTCTATGTAAAGGGATCTCCGTGGGCACTGGCTAGCAACATGACCTACCTTATGACACTTGAAACAGGCTATGGCAGTACACTGACTGGAAATGTGACCTGGTTTCTGATACTTAAAACAGGTGATATTTGAACTAGGGGTTCTCTGGGTGTCAGGTGCCTTACCTTTGTCCATGTGCCTAGGGGTAGAAGTACCCTGAAAAGGTTTACTAGGGATAACTTGGCTAGGTCCATTCCTTGGGATTGGGGCACTAACCCTAGGAGGTATAGGTCCTCTCTGAAATTTCTCAGTGTTCAGTGCAATCTGGTAGGCTTGGTCTAGATCAGTAACCTCTCTCAGAAATAGTTCTCTCTTGATATCTTCCCTCAGTCCAGCCCTAAATCTAGACAAAGTGACTTCGTGGGCTTCACTCACATCACATCTCATTAGGTATTCATCAAAAGTAGCTATGTAGTCTGATACAGATCGGTTTCCTTGTTTCAGGTTTTGCCATTGGTCTAACAGGTTTTGCTGGTATGAAATGGGTAGGTATTTATCTCTCAGTTTTTCTTTCATACCCTGCCAAGTGGTTATGGGCTCAACATTCCGTCTCCTAGTGGTTAGCTCAATGTTCCCCCAGTATAACCTAGCTTGACGCACTAATTTCATCTTGGAAAACTTGTATTTCCTCTCCTCAGACATAGCATACCACTCAAAGTATTTGTCCATCTCACCCTCCCAATCAGAATACACCTTAGGGTTCAGACTACCATCAAAAGTGGGTGCATCTAATTTGATGTTCCTGATGAACCTATCATCTCTATCTTCAGGCTCTGGGTCAGGCCTCCTATGATTAGGTTCAGGATCTCTATATAAAGGCCTTCTAGGCTCCTGATGTGGGTGAGGTTGAGGCACATTAAAATCAGGGTCAGGAGTCCAATTCCGATGTCTAGGTTCTTCAAGTACTTGGACTCGGTCCCTAAGTTGGGTAAGATCCTCATGAATTTGTGCGCTAAACTGGGCCACAGTGTTTGTCATATCCTGATTCATTTTAGCCATACTTTCAGTAAGAGTTCTGATCATGGCCTCTAAATCAGGTTGGGTTTGACCAGGTTGATATGGCACTCCGTTTCTGGTAGACATGATGATTCAAGTAAGCACACAAAATGAGACTAGACTAAATCGACTACTGGATCACTAGACCTAGAGTCCAAACTAGATGCCCAATCAGAGTGGCAAGCTAGCCTGTAGTAACTCAGGACTCAGCCAGGCAGGTGTAAGGGGAGTGTTAGGTCCCTGATTGCCAATCCTAGACACCAATCAGTGATTGGCCAGGTAGGCGGACCAGCACACAAGCCCTTCGGGAATGGATCCCTGAACCACCATTCTAGACACTGAGTGCTAAGCACACACAGAATAACTTGGCAAACTGACTCAACACTAGCCTAGACCCGACCAATTGGTGTCCCTAGCCCACTAGGGCAAATTAGGTCTAACTGGTTTTAAATTAGGTCTAGGTTCGAATGATTGGATGGTGGTTTTGGGCTAAGGAGAGGTAATCAACTCCTCCCCTTATCTTAGATGCTCAATTGCCCTTAAGTAAATTATGAGATGATCACTCCAAAAAGAATTGAATTGCAGAACACAAAAATAGAGTTGTTGTATTTTAATTCTCAGAATTTTTACCGAAACTAATAAATCACAAAAAAATTATGGAAACTAGGTTCAATTATACTGGTTTCAACGAAGCAAAAATCATGCAATTTGGAGTTTATGCAGGGAGAAATAATTCAGACAACAGGGCAATTACGGGCTGCAACTAGATTGTCTTCCCCGTTTATAATCCCTGCTACGAAGTTATAACCCAATGGATCCCCTACACGCCCTAGGAACATCCCGTGGAATGGGAGGAGGAGGCTTGCGCCTCGCTTAGTTCCTAGGATCGGACGTCCTGGGGAGTCTACTTCGAGCAGACAAAATAAAAAGAAAAAACAATCAAAACAAGCAAGCAAGCAAATCAGAAACCCTAGACTGGGCTCTGATACCAAAAATGATGCAGAACAAATAAAGGGATGCGATGCGGAAGTAAATTAAGATTAACTAATTTTTTTGTTGTTTTTATATGTTTGTAGAAGTTGGCTTCAAATCAAAGAAAAGTTAACCTAACATTGAAAGATACTAATATGATAATTGAAAGCACAATTTTAAGGAAACTAAATTATCAGAGTAGTTCAGAAGCAACGGATCGCTGGGGGTTGAGAAACTCCCAGACCTAGGGTTTCGCTCCGAACTTTCAACAAAACAGAAATAAAGAGAAGAGATGGTTTATCTAACCAGACAATGATCTTCACAGATTTTGGTGGAAGAACTCTCCCGAGCAGATTGTTGGATCCTCGGATTCAGATAGCTTCACAATGGATCCTCCAATACTGGTCCTTTGGCGGGTTGGCTTCTCCTGAACTCAAGATCTGGAAGAGAAGAAAAACAATTGATGGAACCAGAGAGTCAAGGGAAAAATTTACCAGGTTGATGAACTTGAAGATTGAAATTGCTAAAAACTGGATTCTCCTGGAAGCTGATGTGATTTTCCTTGGAACTTGCTCTGGATCTGAAGTAGCCGGACTGGATCTGGATGAAGGTGGACGGCCTGGACTTGTAGAGAGAGAGAGGCCGTGGGAGATGGAAGGAGCTAGGGTTCGATGGATTGAAAATAATGAAGGGCGGCTAGGGTTTTGGATTTTAAGTGGCTAACCTAGGGTTTTGGATAAAGATGGAGATCTCTCACCTCCTCAAGGCTCCAATGGAACCCGGATTACCCCCTCACGGAGCTCAACACTTAGAATAGTGCGGAAGAAGAGAAACCTAGGTTACTCAACACAAGAGAATAGCAAAATAATTTTTTCTTCATTGATTTTTTTTCAACTTACAAGAGGGATGTAATTTATAATGCTTTACAAGGGAGAAGGGTTTCATATTTTCCCATGTGGGACTAAAGGAGGGGATCTCCAAATTAGGGCAAATCCCTTACATATGGTTGGCCAAAATACCAAAAATTAGGATTTGGGTTATAAATGGCAGGTAGATGGCGCCACCTTGCTTGATTTTTTTCAAGAAAATTTTCTTCCTTCCCTGGATGAACTCTTTTGGACTCCTCCTTTTCTTCCTCCCTAAGTCAAGGCTCTTCCCATCTTTGTTTTAGGTGTTTTTGGCAGGTAATGGGCGCCCCTTGATATTCTCTTCCAAGAAAAACTTCTTCCCTTCTTTGCTTGGATTCACTTGGGAAAGTCTTGGCCGCCCCCTTGATTTGTGCTCTTCTCTTTATCTGGTGCATGAAAGAAGGAGGTTGCCATCTGTGGAGTGGGGACCAAAGGCTGCTGGATGTGGATATGGCACCCCCTGGACTGGGAGTGTGGCTGGGAGTGTGGTGTCCACTTGCCAGGTCTTGGGAGAAAATGTAACATCCCCGGTTGAAACCCTAGTCCACTACTGAGTCAACATGACTCAACAAAATAAAAATGCAGGTAATGTAGACTCAAGCTAAATTGAGTTGATCTAGTCAACTCTTATTACAAACCAAAAACCCTAATTCTTCGGGCAAGGTTAATCAGAGATCCAGATGGAGCTCTGAAGTCTTCTTCTGAGTCTGGTGCCCGCACCAGAGAAGGCCTCGTTGCATGGAGGAGGAAGAGGCTCCTGCTACGTGAGGGAGTAAGCTCCGTTGCATGGGAGCAAACTCTGTTGCGTGGATTCCTTTCTCTTTCATGACGGCCAGACCCTCTCTTCTTTTTCCCTTCTTCTCTTCTCTCCCTTTTTTTTTTTTTTGGTGGGGCTCCTGGATGGTGGTACCGCTGGGAGGTGGCTCCACCCTTGGCTCGAAACCAGGTGCCCCATCAAGGGTGGCGATGCACCCTCACAGCTCAAGATTTTTTGGTCGAGACCGCTCCTTGGAGCCTCGAGAGAGAGGGAGAAATTCTCGTGCCCCCATCCGCGTGCCCCCGGTCTGCCCCCCAGGGACTAAGGACAAAGGTGGAAAACCTTATTAAGGAGCATGGATCTGCCCCCCTACCTGGTGCGCCAATCTGTTGCCGCCTGGATCACCGTGGCCGGTAGCTCTTGTGTGGCCTAGGTGCGTGGACTCCGTGCCAGCGTCACTGGGCTCGTTGGTCGGAGACGATCAAGGGGAACATAGTCGTAGTTGGGATGAAAAGGGCTTGGTACTGTCATGGCCCTCCTGTGGGCCTCTTCGGTGAGGAGTAGTCTTCCTACTTATCGTCCCTCCGCCGGGCGATACCTGCAAAACAGGGAAGACCTACGCCGGGGATTCCGGCAAAGGCACTCCGACGATCAATTCAGTGGGACGATCGAAGGAAATAAGAGACCTCTGAGACGGAGAGCTTGGGGGACTCTTCGCTCCCAGAGGGTGATGGATCATACCAGAATGAAGAGAGTGGGTCTCCTCCCCTCCTTACCTCTTCCCGCTGCTCTCATATAAACGAGCGGCTCTTGGTGTTCAGAGGGGCACGTTCTTCTTGGTATAGGCCTGTGAAGCCTCTGCAGGCCTGGGACGCTTAGGTAGGCTGGTCAGCTTCCCCTTTCTTGATGGCTCAGAAGATTTGGCAGAGGAGCCCAGCGCCTCGAGTGTGGCACTATTCACTAGTTAGTGCAAACAATAGCTTAGGAAACTTAAATACGTACCTTTCTTTGCAGGCAGCATGTCAGGCGGCGCGTCCAGGACCCACGTGGAGGGGGATCCATGGAAAGAGCGCCGGGCCCATGTGGATGGGCCCCTTGAAAAATGTGTGGGGCCCACGAGAGATCGAACTGCGTGGTGCTCCCAACGACCGAGCTGGGCTGTGATGCCAAAGTGCTAGGCTAGCCGGGACGTCGCTTCAAGTTGCCATGCGGGCACGTGGACCGAGAGAAGGCCCGCGGGGGCCTTCGTGCACGCTGATCAAGGTGATGTGCGAGGCCCCATGCACGTAGGCGAGGACCCATGCGTTGCGAACACGAGCGCTGCTGGGCCACGGGAGAGCGGAGCTGGACCGCGGGCGTGCTTGGGCACGGAGCAGGTGCGGACGGATGTGGCCATGCGGGAATGCCAGACGGGGCACCACGTGGGCATGCTGAACTGGGCACATGGGCACATGGGCGTGCCGAACTTTGCGTCACGCGAGCCCATGAGTGCCGGCGCTGCCACGGGCGGAAGGGTCGGACCTCGGGCGCGGGAGTGCCGGACCGGGCAGAGCCGGGCTGAGCTGGACCGAGGCGGGGCCGGCCGGAGCCGGGCTTGTTTAGGTGGCGTCCGGCAGGCACACCACGGACGTGCTGAGCCGGGAGCCGGCGTGCCGAGGTCGACTGAGCCGTAGTCTTGCCAAGCGTGCATGCCACGGTGAGGGGCTGGGACGGTGCCACGGATGGCGCGGAGCTGGCAAGGAGGGAGCTGTGGCCATCGCGGGTGTGCCACGGGCATGCTGAGCGGCGGACCGGACCTCGTGGAGCCGGAGAGGCCGAGCTGGGCATTGTTGCCGAGGTGGGTCCAAGGCTGCCGGGGGCAGAGCGGGATCTCCGGCGGAGCAGGGGCAGCCTTGGGCGGAGGCGAGTCGGGCCATCGGCAAGGCGCTGCCGAGGTTCCACTCGGACCGAGCCAGATCCATTGCCGAGCTGGAGCAGGAGGGCGGAGGTCTCCTGTGGGCGAGCCGGGTATCGTTGCCGAGGTGGGTCCTGAGGTCGGCGGATGCCGGAGCTGGCGCGGGGGGAGCCGGGTTCGCCGCAAGCTCGTCGGGGGCGTGCCGCGGGCAGGTTGAGCACCGTACCTACCTCGTGGAGCCGGAGAGGTCGAGCTGGACGTGGGCGTGCCGTGCGGGCGTGCTGCTGCCGAGGTGGGTCCTGAGGTCGGCTGACGCTGGAGCTGGCGCGGGGGAGCCCGGGCCACCGCAAGCTCGCTGGGGGCGTGCCTCCCCTATGCGCGGACCGAGGCACGGGTGTGGTGCGGCCGTGCCGAACCGGGGAGTTCGGCTATGGTGCCAGAACTAGATCCCATGTGGACTTAGCCTCGTTGCCGGGTCACGCCATTCCCAAACATGCCGAACTGGAGTGGCACGGGCTGAGGTGGACGGAGCCACGCGGGCGCTCACAGGGCGGAGTCAGGGAGCCTTATGGACTGAAGTGGGCTGCCCGGTATGCCTGGCAGGGCTCCAGGCATGGCCGAAGTGAGCCGGCGGGGTGCCGACCTGGTCGAGGTGCCAGCCTGGCCGAGCTGAGCTCCGGGCACGGTCGAACTGGGATGGCCGAGGTGTCGACCTGGCCGCCACAGGGGCTGATCTCTTCAAGTGGCCCCACCATTGTGTCTGGGCCGAATGGGTTAGTCGCCACTGTAACAGGTCCCAACCAGGTCTATTCTAAACTAACACGAGATCGGGTAGAGGCTCTTAGGGTTACAATCAACATTTCCTCCACCTTGCACATCACCGTCCCGGACCGAAAAGGGAGGGTGACCTGGCTGCCAAGCCCGGGAGCCCTCTCGGTGTACGAGGACTACCTGAAGGCTAGTCTTCGATTTTTCCTATGTGATTTTTTTATCCGGGTCTTCAACCTGTACCGAGTCACTCCTACGCAGCTGACCCCAAACAGTATTCGGGCCATCAACTATTTCGTGGTCCTGTGCCAAAGGGTTAGGGTAGAACCTAGGACTTCTGATGTGGGCATCAGGGTTTGACTTGAGCCCTTCAAACTTCGGGGGATCTCTGATTACGGTTCTGTGTTTATCGAGTCCTGTAATAAGGCTGTCAGCCTCTAGTTTATTTGCTTAAATGGAGTTTGTACCTCGACCCATCGGGTCAAGCTGAGTCTTGTAATAAGTCAGGCCGAGTCTAAGCCCATGAAGTCTTTAGTGGTTCAAAAGTTAAGTCTCTTTTAAGCCTAACAAAGGCAAGGAGACATGTCAGCTCAGGGCCCACCTTATCTGTTTATGTGGCGCACTGAGGTGATGACATGTGGTCTGTTTTGGGCGCCCAAGAAAGGGGACCACTCACATGATCCATGCCCCCTTCTCCTCCCCTCTTCAAGCTCTCTTCCAATCTAGGATGGGCGGTCATGGAAAGAAGTTTCAAATCCCTTGATGCATGCCTCCACTCAAGACTCCTTCCATAAAGAAGTCAAGCAAGAAAGGCATCCTCCATTCTCCAAGTGGAAAGAAGTTTCAAATCCCTTGATGCATGCCTCCACTCAAGCCTTCTTCCATAAAGAAGTTAAGCAAGAAAGGCATGATCCCTTGATGCATGCCTCCACTCAAGCCTCCTTCCATAATGAAGTTAAGCAAGAAAGGCATGGTGAAGACATCAAGCCTCCATTCACGCCTTCTACCAAAACCAAGCAACCCAAAGAGGGAAGTCAAGGTGCAACGCCAAGATTCATGCCAATCCAAGCTGGTCGGCCAAAGAAGTTCTCCTCCAAATTTTGGGTGCCAAGTGTAATGGGGTAGTTTAAATTTCAAAGTGCTCTTGAGTGCCTATTTAAAGGAACCAAACCCCTCTTGTAATGATTATTGATGATTAATGAAAGAAAGCTTGTGTGTTCCATCCTCTTCTTCAATCCTTGTCTCCTAGGCTAGGTTGAGTGAGAGCTTCCTTCGTCCTCCGGGATGTCGCATGGTGAGAGGCCACATTCCTTCGCCTGAGGGCATCGCGTGGTGAGAGGCCACATTCCTTTGCCTGAGGGCGTCGCGTGGTGAGAGGCCACATCCCTTCATCCTCCGGGACGTCGCGGGGTGCGAGGCCCCAAGTCATCAACTTCGATTTCGGACTCCAGTCGGATACCAGGCTCGAAGCCCTATTTCTCTACCCTAACCCTACTCCAACTTCAACACTTCTCATCTCTTCGCTAACCGTTCTTTCTCTTGCTGCCTACAGGTCTTCCTCGGTGCTACGGACATCGGAGATGGGTCATCTTGCCATCACGGCCACATGATCGGGAACCGGCGCATCTACGGGTGCGATTGCTGTTGGGTTCGGGAACCGCTGCGGAAGCGTGGATTTCAAAATTTTATGAAATCAGGTCTGAACCCTAATCCCAAAATCTCCTTATTAGCAATTAAAACTATGACTACATGCATGTCCAAATTTAAACATAGTTTAGATACTAACCTCAGATCGCTATATCCAGTCTGATGTAGAAATAAACTCCAAATTGAGTAACCTTTTGAACACACCAGGCGTCCACTTGTCCGCCCTCCGATGGTGATCCACACGGGCAGATGATCAAGACAGTGACTCCTTAATTTGGGTTCCTTCCAATCAAGTTCTACCCCAAGAACTTGATATATGGGCTATTGGCTAGGACTCCTCTAGCCAAACTGGGACTAAACCTTCTCTCTTATCCTTCTCCTAGTTTTTTAGCAACTTTGGCCCCTTAAGACACTCTTGTCTTAAGAATAAGCCCTTGTCCTAAAATGAGACAAGGCTTGTCTTGGAGGGAGAAGAAAATTAAGACAAAATTGTCTTAATGTAAGAAAGAAAGAAAGAAGAGGCGCCTTCTTCCTTTACCGTCGGAGAGTTTCTCTCTCTGACTCTCCTTCTGTTCTGAGATTCGACAGAGCCTAGGCTCTGTAAAGGAATCAAAGAGGAAAGAGAGGAGGGGGAAACAATCTTCTGGAGAGGGAGAGGGAAAAAGAAGCAAGGCTTCGCCGTAGAAAATCTGGAATGATTTTTACGGTGAAGCCTTCTTCTTAAATAGGCGACAGAGAGGCGCCTTCTCATCTGAAAGCATCCTCTCACGTCCCTCTCTCCCTTCTCACGTCCTCTCTCTTTATCTCACGGCCCTTGGGATTAATCTCACGGCCTTTGGGATGGGAAGACGCGAAGAAGGATCGTGATAAACACAGAAGGGCGCGTGCAGAAAGAAGAGTCGCGCCCCTTCGGTGTTTTTTTTCTTTTCCTTTTCACGGTAATTTTTATTTTGAAGAGTCCACGCCTAGGTGGACTCTGATCCACGCCTCATTAGACAAAAGACGCCGGTCCTTTTCTTTCTTTTCATGCAAAGACGCGACTTGGAGAGAGTCCACGCGCGCGTGGACTCTTCTCCTTGCGCGCGCGCATGGGAAGAGAGGGGGAGGGGCTTAGGCGATGTGGGAAAGGGGTTTAGCCTCTTAGGTTAGCCCAATTGCTAGCCTACAGTTAGCCCAATGTTTTGAATCTTCAATTAGATTCAAACCGGAATGAATTTGGATCTAAAAAAGACCAAATCGGAACCCTAACTCGAATCCGATTCAAGTAGAAGCCATGGTTTGCAACACATGCTAGTGTGTTCATCTGCAAACGAGATTTAATTCCAAATTAAATCCTTGATTATCTGTCCTAAGTGTGTGACCCATTGGGTTCCATACCTAGCCAGCAGTGGGTCCGAGTGCAAGTTGACCTAATTTGATCAGAACTCATTCTAATCGATTTAGGTCAAATCGAGCTAACTCGAGTCAGTCAATTAGGACTCCTCCTAATTAGTGATCCAATTAAACCATTTAATTTGATCAACCCACAAGACAAGATTGACGTCTAGCAACGTGTCATGTCTACCCGGAAGATATGGAAATTCTGGTGTAATTCCAAAACTACCCTTCAGTGGAAAGTTCCCGTACAATTCGATCCTTCAATCATCTTGCATCCCGAATGTAACTATGGATATGGAATCATGTCAAATCCAGTTTATACTCATTCCCAGCTCAGTCATACACTAATGATTCAATTAATTTGATATTAGAAATCATTTCTAATATCTGTACTTTGATCAAAGATTTCCTGAATCATCATCTGACCTAATTTGGCTGGATGCAATCTCCTCCTACTAGGAGTGATCAATTCCTTGTTGACCTACTCATTTCCTTCATATACAATTCACCACACCCAGCATCAACCTTGTGCATGACCCAGTGTCATGAATGAGATTGAACCAAAGCATGGGTTCATGTACATAAGGTATTATGGTAGTCTCAGGTCATAGGACTACTTGTACAACTCCCACTATGAGAAACATCTATTGACATGCAGCTAAGGCTCCATTAGATGTTCTCAAACTGGATCTATTCAGTGAACTCATTCGCTAATGAGCACCCACATCCTTGTATTAGTGTCCTACATAAGTGACTGTGAGAGCAGTCACCCTTTTCAGCATACATAGGATGTGCCAGTCTTACCGGAAACCCTGATCCCCAACTCAGGGTTCCTATGACTAGGAATATTCTAGATTAGGGTTTTAAGGCCTTAGATCTCACTGGTATGATCTCATCACAGCCCTAGGACCATAGCCCTAACCTATGGGGTTCATCATATAATGACACAGCGAATGATGAAAAATTAATGCCTTTATTAACTTGTCAATTTACAATGGTCTGGGAGATACAAATATTGGCTTATAGGGCATAATCCTTTCAATCTCCCACTTGTACTAAAGCCAATCGCTCTTATTCTTTAACCCCATACTGTCGAGGTGGCGATCAAACTCCCGCTGTGGTAGAGCCATAGTGAACGGGTCTGCTATGTTGTTCTTTGTATCCACTCTATTGATGCAGACTTCTTGTCTCTCGATTATCTCTCGGACAAGATGGAAGCGTCTCAGAATGTGCTTGGACTTGTGGTGGGCTCTCGGTTCCTTAGCTTGAGCAACTGCTCCAGTGTTATCACAATAGAGTGGCACCGGGTTCTCAATCTCAGGAACTACTCCCAACTCTGTGATGAATTTCTTCATCCAGACAGCTTCCTTGACGGCTTCACTGACAGCTATGTACTCTGCCTCGGTAGTTGAGTCAGCTACAGTCTGCTGTTTAGTGCTCTTCCAACTTACTGCTCCACCATTCAAGGTAAAGACATACCCTGAAATGGATTTACTATCATCTGGGTCTGATTGAAAACTAGAGTCTGAATAGGCTTCTAGTTTAAGATCAGACCCTCCGTATATGAGAAAAATATCCTTAGTCCTTCTCAGGTACTTAAGAATATTTTCACAGCCTTCCAGTGATCCTCTCCTGGATTAGCCTGAAATCTACTGGCTACACCCAAGGCATATGCCACATCAGGCCTGGTACATAACATAGCATAAATAATCGACCCTATAGCCGAAGCATAAGGTATAGAACTCATTCTATTTCTTTCTTCAGGTGTCTTAGGAGACATCCTCTTAGAAAGACGTATGCCATGACCAATAGGTAAGTAACCTCTTTTACTTTCCTCCATGCTAAATCTCTTTAGCACCTGGTCAATGTACCTAGACTGGGATAAGCCTAGCATCCTTCTTGATCTTTCCCTGTAGATCTTTATACCCAGTATGTAGGATGCTTCTCCCAAGTCTTTCATGGAAAACTGTTTCGATAACCACACTTTGACTGATTGTAACATCGGGATATCATTCCCAATAAGAAGTATGTCATCAACATATAGAACTAAGAAAACTATGGCACTCCCACTAGTCTTCTTGTACACACAAGGTTCATCCTCATTTTTGAAAAAATCAAATTCTTTGACTGTTTTATCAAATCGGATGTTCCAACTCCTTGATGCTTGCTTTAATCCATAAATGGATTTCTTTAGCCTACATACCTGATTAGGTTTAGTCTCCAAGACAAAACCTTCTGGCTGTGACATATAAACCTCTTCCTCAAGGAAACCATTGAGGAATGCAGTTTTTACATCCATTTGCCAGATCTCATAATCATGATATGCTGCTATAGCAAGCATAATCCGAATAGATTTGAGCATGGCAACAGGGGAAAATGTTTCATCATAATCTATTCCCTGTTTTTGTCTGAAACCCTTAGCCACCAATCTGGCTTTATAAGTTTCAACTTGGCCATCTGCCCCATTCTTCTTTTTATAGACCCATTTACACCCAATAGGGTTAATACCCTCTGGTGCATCAACCAAAGACCATACTTGGTTGACATACATGGAGTCCATCTCGGATCTCATGGCTTCCAGCCATCTGTCTGAGTCTCTACTCATGACTGCTTCCGTATAGATTAGAGGCTCATCATTTTGAATGATTTGGGCTTCATTATTTTCAATTATGAACCCATACCTCTCAGGTGCTTGTCGCACCCTATCAGACCTACGGATAGGAGTGTGTTCAGGTTCTATATTAACTATGTTGTTACTTGACTGAGATGTGTCTATTTGTTGAATTTCATTAAGTTCGATATTTCTACCAGTGCCCTTTTGTAGGATGAATTCTTTTTCCATAAAAGTGGCATGCCTACTGACCAAAACCTTTTGCTCAGTAGGGTGGTAGAACAGATATCCTATACTATCTCTAGGATATCCGATAAATAGACATTTGTCTGCTCTAGTATCTAGTTTATGTCCAAAATTTCTTTTTACATAGGCTGGACATCCCCATATCTTAATATACTTAAGATTGGGCTTCTTACCTCTCCATAATTCATATGGAGTGCTAGAGACAGTTTTAGATGGTACTCTATTCAAGATATAAGTTGCTGTTTCCAAAGCATATCCCCAGAAAGAAAAAGGTAACTCCGTGAAGCACATCATGGACCGTACCATATCCAATAAAGTACGATTCCTCCTTTCAGCAACACCATTTAATTGTGGTGTGTAAGGAGGAGTCCATTCAGAGATGATCCCCTTATCTTTAAGGTGATCAAGAAACTCAGTGGATAAGTACTCACCTCCTCTATCTGATCGGAGGATCTTTATACTTTTTCCTGTCTGTTTCTCTACCATACTTTGATACTCTAAAAATTTTTCAAAAGCATCGGACTTATGTTTCATTAGATACACAAATCCATACCTTGAAAAATCATCAGTAAATGTGATGAAGTATGAGTATCCACCATAGGCTTGAGTTGTCATAGGCCCACATACATCTGTGTGTATGAGTCCTAATAACTCTTTTGTCCTTTCTCCATGTCCACTAAATATAGTCTTGGTCATCTTACCCATGAGACATGATTCACAAGTTCCTAATGACTCATAGTCATAAGGATCAAAGAAATTTTCTTTGTATAACTTGTTAATCCTAGTCTCATTAATATGTCCAAGTCGACAATGCCAAAGTAAGGTATTGTTAACATCATCTCTTTTCCGTTTGTTAGAAACATGAAAAATATTGTCATTAGTGGAAAGAGTTAAGAGACCATTGCAGAATATGCCATAACATATAATTTCATTAGATAAAGAAATTGAGCAGCCACTGCTCATTACATTCATAGTATATCCTTGTTTAAGTAACAAGGGTACAGATATGATATTTCTAATGATTTTTGGCATATAGTAACAATTCCTTAGCTCCAAGATCTTCCCTGAAGGTAACTTCAAAACATAAGTCCCTACAGCTTCTGCTTGGATGGGGTCCCCTCCAGCACCGTAGAGCTCAAAGTTACCTTCCTTCAATACTTTAAGCCCCTGAAGTCCCTGCAATGATTTGCAGATGTTATGACCACAGGCGGTATCCAACACCCAAGTATTTGAAATGGAAGAATCCAATGACAAAATAGTATGAACTTCTTTCATACCTTTTGGTGCCTCTGATGCACCAGGCTTCACACTTGCAAGGTAAACCTTGCAGTTCCTTTTCCAATGACCCGGCTTGCCACAATGAAAGCAGGTCATCTGTCCGGAGGCCTTCTTTCCTTTCTTCTTCTTAATACCCCCTTTGGGATTCATCCTCTTACTGGAACCCTTTTTGCCTGTCTTCTTCTTATCCACAAGAAGAACTGGAGCCTTATTTTTCTTTACATGGCTCTCTGCTGTCTTCAACATATTCAACAGCTCAGGCAAGGAAGAATTAAGTTTGTTCATATGGTAATTAAGAACAAACTGTGAAAATGACTCTGGGAGTGATTGCAAGATCAAGTCTTGATTCAACTCCCCATCCATTACAAAACCTAATTGACCTAATCGAGTGATTAGATCAATTATCTTTAATACATGGTCTTGTACTGATGTACCTTCTGTCATCCTTGCACGGAACAACTGCTTAGATATTTCATATCTAGCAGTTCTACTGTGTTCTCCATAAAGCTCTTTTAAATTTAGCAGTATGGAGTTAGTATCCATGCTATCATGCTGCCTCTGCAACTCGTTAGTCATAGAGGCAAGCATAACACATTTGACAGTAAGTGAGTCATTTTGCCACATATTATATGTGGTCTTCTCCTCTTGCGAGGCATCTTCCCTTGGTGGTTCCAAAATTGGGGTATCAAGAATATAGGAAATTCTTTCTTGACTGAGTACTATTTTCAAATTTCTCAGCCAATCAACATAATTAGGCCCAGTCAATTTGTTGGCATCTAAAATACTACGGAGTGAGAGTGAAGAGGCCATTTATCTACATTTAAATAAAGAACGAAAACATAAGCAAACAACCATGAAATGACAACACATAATTAAATTAGGACTTTAATTTAATTATGTCTTCCACTATTTTATCGAGCATCATAACCCTCTATACGATGATCGAGAAAACCTTAATTGGTCTTTCTTAGTGGGGTTGAGATCCCAATCCCTTATAAAAGATCTTGTGTGTACACAACAAATCTTATATAAGTTCATAGGTAGGAAAACTCTTTCCAATTGTAACCCGTACAATTCTTAACTTATCTCGGCCTCTAAAATATTAATAGCCTTGTGTATACACAACAAACTATAATATTTTAGTTAAGTAAGACCCTTCATAGCCATATAGTCATGACTTTAATAGTAATACCCTTGTGTGTACACAACAAAATATTACTTTAAATCATGCCATAAACAAATAATTGTATTAGGCCAAAAATTGTGTTAGTCACCATATTAGGTCTTGTGTGTACACAACAAACCTAGTATAGATCGTAACACAATAATGACCTATCATGAAGGAATGCCAACAATAGTATTTTAACACCAAGCATGTTAGTCAAGAATTAAGTCAATCATATCGGCCAGGCTAGTGGAAGAGATGTGGGGGTCCCCCCGTTGCTTTCCTAGACACCAATTTAAAATTGGCCAGGTCAGACAACGGAACCAATTAAAAACCACGATTCCCTTTACCTTCCCAGAACCACCTTTCTAGACACCGAAATGACTAATTATCCATCATGACTAATAATGCTTATCGGTTAACTATACTACCACTTAATATAATTTTAAGAGGGATTTATGCAATGCCAGCACATTCAATTAAAAGCTATCACATATATTAATACATGCTTCAAACTAAGCAAATATGTGAAATGTGTGCCATCATACTAGGACAACCATTTACCACATAATGGATACATCATTATGCCAGGGCAACCTTATTTCAGTATGATGGCTCCAGGGCTAATCATATCTCTAAGACAATTAGGATTTCAGTGGAAAACCCTAACTGGTGGCAATCATCAAACTCATGTTCAATCAAAGACATGCATTGTGCATCAATAAAGACTTTATCATGATACTACATCATTCAATAAAACATGAATTGAACTGCATAAGTTTTAATCCTAATAAGGTGGCTCTGATACCACTGTTGGGTTCGGGAACCGCTGCGGAAGCGTGGATTTCAAAATTTTATGAAATCAGGTCCGAACCCTAATCCCAAAATCTCCTTATTAGCAATTAAAACTATGACTACATGCATGTCCAAATTTAAACATAGTTTAGATACTAACCTCAGATCGCTATATCCAGTCTGATGTAGAAATAAACTCCAAATTGAGTAACCTTTTGAACACACCAGGCGTCCACTTGTCCGCCCTCCGATGGTGATCCACACGGGCAGATGATCAAGACAGTGACTCCTTAATTTGGGTTCCTTCCAATCAAGTTCTACCCCAAGAACTTGATATATGGGCTATTGGCTAGGACTCCTCTAGCCAAACTGGGACTAAACATTCTCTCTTACCCTTCTCCTAGTTTTTAGCAACTTTGGCCCCTTAAGACACTCTTGTCTTAAGAATAAGCCCTTGTCCTAAAATGAGACAAGGCTTGTCTTGGAGGGAGAAGAAAATTAAGACAAAATTGTCTTAATGTAAGAAAGAAAGAAAGAAGAGGCGCCTTCTTCCTTTACCGTCGGAGAGTTTCTCTCTCTGACTCTCCTTCTGTTCTGAGATTCGACAGAGCCTAGGCTCTGTAAAGGAATCAAAGAGGAAAGAGAGGAGGGGGAAACAATCTTCTGGAGAGGGAGAGGGAAAAAGAAGCAAGGCTTCGCCGTAGAAAATCTGGAATGATTTTTACGGTGAAGCCTTCTTCTTAAATAGGCGACAGAGAGGCGCCTTCTCATCTGAAATCATCCTCTCACGTCCCTCTCTCCCTTCTCACGTCCTCTCTCTTTATCTCACGGCCCTTGGGATTAATCTCACGGCCTTTGGGATGGGAAGACGCGAAGAAGGATCGTGATAAACACAGAAGGGCGCGTGCAGAAAGAAGAGTCGCGCCCCTTCGGTGTTTTTTTTCTTTTCCTTTTCACGGTAATTTTTATTTTGAAGAGTCCACGCCTAGGTGGACTCTGATCCATGCCTCATTAGACAAAAGACGCCGGTCCTTTTCTTTCTTTTCACGCAAAGACGCGACTTGGAGAGAGTCCACGCGCGCGTGGACTCTTCTCCTTGCGCGCGCGCGTGGGAAGAGAGGGGGAGGGGCTTAGGCGATGTGGGAAAGGGGTTTAGCCTCTTAGGTTAGCCCAATTGCTAGCCTACAGTTAGCCTAATATTTTGAATCTTCAATTAGATTCAAACCGGAATGAATTTGGATCTAAAAAAGACCAAATCGGAACCCTAACTCGAATCCGATTCAAGTAGAAGCCATGGTTTGCAACACATGCTAGTGTGTTCATCTGCAAACAAGATTTAATTCCAAATTAAATCCTTGATTATCTGTCCTAAGTGTGTGACCCATTGGGTTCCATACCTAGCCAGCAGTGGGTCCGAGTGCAAGTTGACCTAATTTGATCAGAACTCATTCTAATCGATTTAGGTCAAATCGAGCTAACTCGAGTCAGTCAATTAGGACTCCTCCTAATTAGTGATCCAATTAAACCATTTAATTTGATCAACCCACAAGACAAGATTGACGTCTAGCAACATGTCATGTCTACCCGGAAGATATGGAAATTCTGGTGTAATTCCAAAACTACCCTTCAGTGGAAAGTTCCCGTACAATTCGATCCTTCAATCATCTTGCATCCCGAATGTAACTATGGATATGGAATCATGTCAAATCCAGTTTATACTCATTCCCAGCTCAGTCATACACTAATGATTCAATTAATTTGATATTAGAAATCATTTCTAATATCTGTACTTTGATCAAAGATTTCCTGAATCATCATCTGACCTAATTTGGCTGGATGCAATCTCCTCCTACTAGGAGTAATCAATTCCTTGTTGACCTACTCATTTCCTTCATATACAATTCACCACACCCAGCATCAACCTTGTGCATGACCCAGTGTCATGAATGAGATTGAACCAAAGCATGGGTTCATGTACATAAGGTATTATGGTAGTCTCAGGTCATAGGACTACTTGTACAACTCCCACTATGAGAAACATCTATTGACATGCAGCTAAGGCTCCATTAGATGTTCTCAAACTGGATCTATTCAGTGAACTCATTCGCTAATGAGCACCCACATCCTTGTATTAGTGTCCTACATAAGTGACTGTGAGAGCAGTCACCCTTTTCAGCATACATAGGATGTGCCAGTCTTACCGGAAACCCTGATCCCCAACTCAGGGTTCCTATGACTAGGAATATTCTAGATTAGGGTTTTAAGGCCTTAGATCTCACTGGTATGATCTCATCATAGCCCTAGGACCATAGCCCTAACCTATGGGGTTCATCATATAATGACACAGCGAATGATGAAAAATTAATGCCTTTATTAACTTGTCAATTTACAATGGTCTGGGAGATACAAATATTGGCTTATAGGGCATAATCCTTTCAATTGCTCGGACATCCAGGCCGCATCTGTCGAGTGAAGCGATCTCTGCACCAGGCACTTCAGAATTTGAAAGGTTTGCATCCCCATCTCCTAGGTAGGTATTGGGTGTATCGAGCTAGTCCTAATCCCGGGGTTCCTTAATCTCGGGGTCCTGGTCTATCATTTCTTACGGATTGATCTGCTAGCATAGACCTCTTTTCTTTCAGTTTTCCTAGGTTCTCTTTGCTTGCAATCGGGAACCAAAGATAAAACCCTAAAAAGAAAACAAGATATAACCACCTTTGCATCATCCGTGTTAGCATCATCATCCTCATCCCTTTTTTTTTCCGCATCAACTTCCCTCTTTGCAAACTTTTTATCCTCAAGAAGGACTTCCAAAGCGAGGAGTGGTGGGTGTTCAGCCCCCATCCCGGGCAGAAGATAATTGGGGGTCTTTCGTCGACTATTCACAGGTGGAAGTCGAAGTTCTTCTTTATTCATAGTCTTCAGCCTTGGAGCTTCAACCCGTCATGGGGGGAACCAAGGCCGACAGCTAATGGAGGGAGGGCAGTCTTGATGGCAGATCAAGCCAACTTCAATGAGTTGGAAGCAGTCGGTGTCACCATGGTGAAAGAGCTACTTCGGGAGGACAGCCTCTGCTTCGGGAGGACAGCCTCCGCTTCGTCGGAATCAACTATCATGAACATTTAGGTAGGGTAGGAGTCATTGCTGTTGGCATTTTTGTTCTGTTAGCTACATTCTTTCTTTCCTCGCTCTTATCTTGTTTTTGTAATAGGAGGAAAAATGAAGCCGGACCGTGCAAGAATAGCAGAGCGGGCCACGAGGAAGAGGGCCGCCCAATCCATGGAGCCATCCACGGGTAGGTAGCAGAAATGGCAGGCGAAAGAATAGCCCGCAATCATCGTGGCATCAGGCTCCGATGAGGACAATATGCCTCTGTCAGAGCGGTTGGCGGCCAGAGCATCAGGACCTCTACTTACAGTCAGGGAGTCGGCTATCCGACCAGAGCCAGACCCTTCGGAGCTAACCGAAGTGGGGACGGCCCTAGCCTCACCATCAGCCGAGTGGATGGAGGCGGCCCACCCCGCAAGTGAGAAGAAATGGGCAGTCAAAGGGGTAGAGGCTGAAGAGGTCAGCCATGACACCTATCAATGCTGGCATGCTCTTCACAACCCCTGGCAGGCCAGAGACCTACTAAAGGGGGCCATCATCGATGCCGATTGGGATGAGACGAGCCAGTGTAAGATGAACAAGGTGGCGAGAGGCGCCTACCTCAGTCTGCTGAAGGTACTTCTATCATCCCTTCATTTTCTCCCTTCTTTTTTTCACTTCTTGTACATGACTAACATGGTTCGTTGCCTGTAGCTCCTTCATGAGGTCTCGATGATGGACGAGGGCCTCAACAAGATGGTCCGTGCAGTAGAGGCCTCGGCTAGGGAGGCCGAAGGACTGAAGACGGCTAAAGTGGCAACACTGGCATCACAGAAGGCCGCTGAGGAGAGACTTTTGGCCAGTTTTGCTGAAGTCGAGTCATTGAAGAAGCAAGCAGAGGACCTGCAAACCTAGCTGACCACGCGGGAGGCCCAGCTAAAGAAGAAGAAGGAAAGGGTCAAGTCCTTGATCCATCGACTGTCCAAAGAGGATGGGCGATCCGCCGATGTAGAAAAGAGCGCGCGATCTTACAAGGCACTGGCGGGGAAGTATCTAACCGAGCTGAAGGAGGCGAAGGAGCTGGCAGAGGAGTAGGTCCGCGATGCTGTAGTAGAATACAAGGCCTCAGCCAACTTCAACGATGAAATGAAGGAGACCGGAGTAGCGAGCTATGACTACGGCTTCGATGACTACCTAAAGAAGGTGGCCGAAGCCTTCCTGGAGCTTGACCTGTCCTCAAAATAGCTGACACACCCGTCGGAAGAAAAAGAAGGCTCGGCCGACATCGAGGCCGATGCCTAAACCATTGCCAATGCGGGACCGGCGGAGGCCTTGGCTGAGGCTCCGAATGTAGTGCAGGAGGCCAAAGCCGAAGCTCCTTTAGCAAGCAGGATAGATCTTCCTCTTTTGTAAATTCTTCGCAAGACTTAGAACCAGCTGCAAAAGTCTACCTATATCTTGTACAAAGTTTTTGATCAATGAAATAACATCATGATATTCATCTTCTGCTTTATCTTGCTGTTGTTGTTGTATTTTCCCCTTTTTTTTTTGAATGGGCTATTCTTGCCTGAAGAAGGTGGCCAACCAACAGCCCCTTATGGGGTTGCCAAGCACCCCATCGGCTTTTAACTTAACCATTTATAAGAAATATTTCTAAGTATCGAGAGGTCGGCTTAGTCCGAACCCATCTCCTTAAAAATTATTCCTAAGGGATCTTCAAACTAGCTATTTATAGGGAAATACATTAGGTGTTTAAGGATCCCATAAAGTGCTTTCTGATGGAGATCGGATTTGAGTTGGCTATGCTAGAACCCTTACCGATCGAGGTTGGGCTTGAGTAGGTTGTCATAGAGACTTTATCGATCAAGATCGAAATTAAGTGGGCTACACTAAAGCCTTTGCCGATCAGGATCGGACTTGAGTGGGCTACACTAGTGCCTTTATCAATCGGGGTCAAACTTGAGTGGGCTACACTAGAGCCTTTACCGATCAGGATCAGAATTGAGTGGGCTACTCTAGAGCCTTTACCGATCGGGATTAGACTTGAGTGGGCTACACTAGAGCCTTTGTCGATCGGGGTCGAACTTGAGTGGGCTACACTAGATTCTTTATCGATCAAGATCGAACTTGAGTGGGCTACACTAGAGCCTTTGCCAAATGGGATCGAACATGAGTGGGCTACCCTAGAGCCTTTGTCGATCGGGGTCGGACTTGAGTGGGCTACACTTGAGCCTTTACCGATCGAGGTCGAACTTGAGTGGGCAACACTAGAGCCTTTGCCCATCGGGATCGAACTTGAGTGGGCTACCCTAAAGCCTTTGTCGATCAGGATTGGACTTGACTGGGCTACCCTAGAGCCTTTGTCGATCAGGGTCGGACTTGAGTGGGCTGCCCTAGAGCCTTTGCCAATTGGGGTTGGACTTGAGTGGGCTACACTAGAGCCTTTGCCGATCTGGGTCAGACTTGAGTGGGCTGCATTAGAGCCTTTGCCGATCGGGATTGGACTTGAGTGGGCTACACTAGAGCCTTTATCGATCGAGGTCGGACTTGAGTGAGCTACCATAGAGCCTTTGCCGATCGGGGTCGGACTTGAGTAAGCTACACTAGAGCCTTTGCCAATCAGGATCGAACTTTAGTGGACTACACTAGAGCCTTTGCCGATCGGGGTCGGACTTGAGTGGGCTACACTAAAGCCTTTGTTGATCGTGGTCGGACTTGAGTGGGCTATACTAGAGCCTTTACCGATCGAGATCGGACTTGAGTGGGCTACACTAGAGCCTTTATCGATCGGGGTCAAACTTGAGTAGGCTACACTAGAGCCTTTGCCAATCTAGGTCGGACTTGAGTGGGCTGCCCTAGAGCCTTTGCCGATTAGGATCAGACTTGAATGGGCTACACTAGAGCCTTTATCGATTGGGATCGAACTTCTTTGTAAAGTAAATTGTTGTCTTTATTAATAATATTTACAGAGGTTATCTACATTCCAAGGATATGCCACTTGCCATCCTACAGATTCTCGAGTCGATAAGTTCCAGTCCGGATCACTTCGACTACCAGATAGGGGCCTTCCCAGTTGAAGAAGAGCTTTCCTTACTCAGTTGGCCTGGATATCACTGATCTCTGCAGAACCACGTCTTCGACCCAGAAACTTCGAGCCTTGACTCGAGAATTGTAATATCTGACCATTCTTTGATGATAGGTCACCATCCTCAAGTCCACCTGGAGTCGGGTCTCCTCGAGTAAGTCGAGGTCAACCCTTCTCTATTCAAAATTGGTTGGTTCGGTGAAATGATCAATCTAGAAGGACTGCAAGGAGACTTCCACTGGTATGATCGTCTCGCTCCCATAGGTGAGATTGAATGGAGTTTCCCCAGTCATCGTGCGGGAGGTAGTCCGATAGGCCCAGAGTTTCGAGTGGAGTTCTTCGGCTTAGAGCCCTTTGGCATCTTTCAGTCAGGTCTTCAGGCCATGCAGAATCGTCCAATTGGTAACTTCGGCCTCTCTGTTGGATTGGGGGTGTCCGACTGAAGTCAACTGGTGGGAGATATGATACTACTGGTAGAAATCCCCAAACTTTGGATTGTGGAATTATCACTCGTTATCAGTGATGATTGCCTGTGGTATGCCGAACCGATAGATAATGCAGTTCCGGATGAAGGACTCCACCTTGGCTTCGGTAATCTATGCCAATGGTTCAGCTTCCACCTACTTGGTGAAGTAGTCAATGGCTACAATTAGGAACTTCCATTGTCTGGATGCTAGGAAAAATGGCCCGAGGATGTCCATTCCCCACTATACGAATGGCCAGGGGGCTATCAGCAGGGTTAGTTGACTAGCCGGTCACCTTTGAACATTAGAGTACCTCTAGCATGCATCGCACCTTTTAACAAAGTCTACAGCATCCTTCTAGATGGTTGGCCAGTAATAGCCTGATCGGATGATCTTGTAGGCCAAGGATCTACCTCCCAGGTGACCGCCACATATGCCTTCATACACCTCTATGAGTGCGTAATCGGTGTCTGACTGTCCTAGGAACTTGAGCAGTCGTTGCATAAATGATAGCTTGTAGAGGATCCCGCTGAGGATGATGTACTTCGAGGTCATCCAGTGCACACACTTGGCTTCAGCCCTCTCTTCTGGCAGGGTTCCTTCATTGAGGAACGCGAGGATGGGGTCCATCCAACAAGCCTCTCGCTCCACTTGATGGATTCCTGATGTCTCTTTGGCAATGCTTGGGCTTTGTAAGTGCTCCATAAAAGACCAATCGGAGGAATCAATGATGGCAGTGGCCAGCCATGATAGGGCGTCCACTCGAGAGTTTCGCTCCCGGGGTATGTGGATGATCTTAAAAAACTTGAGTCGAGCTATAAGGTTCTGCACTTTACTCAAGTACTTGGCCAGGGTCGAATATCTCACCTCGAATTCGCCTCTCACTTGGATGACCACCAGTTGGGAATCCGAGAAGGCTCTGATTTGACTGATGCCTAGTTCGTCAACCATCATCAGTCCCACGAGGAGGGCTTCATACTCCGTCTAGTTATTTGATACTTGGAATGCGAAGCATAGGGCATACTTCAGGCTCTATCCGTTGGGGTAGGCCAAGATTAATCCTGCTCTGCATCTTGCTCCGCAACCAGCAAGGTTAGATGCCCCATCCATGTAGAGTATCCAGGTGGGGTTTGACCCTTCAGCATTATCATCCCCAGGTGTGTCAGCCATTTACAGAGGTGTCCCCTATCTCCAGGTACACTCTGCTATGAAGTCAACGATCACCTGGGCCTTCATGGCCGACCGAGGCTGGAAGAAGATGTCAAATTCACCAAGCTAAATGGCCCACTTGGCAAGCCGACCCGAGGTATCAAGGCTCCTGAGGATTGCCTTGAGAGGTTGATCAGTCAGGACGATGATTGGATGCGCATGGAAGTAGGGCCGCAGTCGCTTGGCTGCTATAATTAGGGAGTAGACAATCTTCTGCATCTTAAGATACCTTATCTTGGTGTCGTGGAGTACCTTGCTGATGTAATAGACCAGCCTTTGCTAGTTGTCCTCAGTAATCTGGACAAGGACGAAGCTCACAGCCTCGTCCGATGCGAACATATACAAGTATAGGGACTCTCCTTCCAAAGGCTTAGCAAGTAAGGGGGAGTCTTCAGGTACGTCTTCAGTGCTTCAAAGGCCGACCGACATTCATCAGTCCACTGGAAGCGATCCGACTGTCGTAGTGTTTTAAAGAAAGGGAGATACCTTTTAGCTGACCTAGAAATGAAGCGACTGAGAGAGGCTATCCGACCTATGAGTTCTTGCACTTGCTTCTTGTTGGTTGGATGCCCCATGTCGATGATGGCCTTGATTTTATCTGGATTGACCTCAATTCCTCACTAGGTGACCAGAAAGCCGAGGAATTTTTTTGAGGTCACCCCGAAGGTACACTTGCAGGGTTCAGTTTCATCCGGTGGTGCCTCAGGGCATCGAAGGACTCTTTCAGATCCTTGATGTGGTCGACTCTCCGGAGGCTCTTGACTATCATGTCGTCAATATATGCCTCCATGTTTCTTCCAAGTTGCCCCTCGAAGACCTTGTTGATCAGCCTCTGGAATGTGGCTCCGGCATTCTTTAGGCCGAAAGGCATCATTTTATAGCAATACAGCCCTTTATCAGTGATGAAGGCTGTCTTCTCTTCGTCTTCCAAGTCCATGCTGATCTGGTTGTACCCGAAGAAGGCGTCCATGAAGCTCAGAAGTTGATGACCGGTAGTGGCGTCCACCAGTTGGTCAATCTTTGGTAAGGGGAAGCTATCCTTCGGGCAGGCCTTATTGAGGTCAGTGTAGTCAACACATATCCTCCACTTTTCGTTAGCCTTCCTCACCATTATGACATTCGCCAGCCAGTCATGGTAGTGGGCTTCTCTAATGAAGCCAGCTTCGAGGAGCTTCTTGACCTCCTCATCAACTGCCCTCTATCTCTCAGGGGCAAAGTTCCTTTTCTTCTATCCGACAGGCTTGTAGGTAGGGTCTACCTTAAGCCGATGGGTTATGACTTCCGACAAAATGCCTAGCATGTCGAATGCTGACCAGGCGAAGATGTCGGCATTGTCCCATAGGAAGCTGGCCAGCTCTGATTTGGCCTCCTCACTGAGCATGCTCCTGATCTGCGGGACCCTAGCAGGATCGTCCTCCCTAAAAGGTACAAATAGGATCCTCTCGACCAGTTCTTCATAGCAATCGGTTTTGGACCTGGGATCAAGTTGTTCCGAGGTTGAACGATCTCCTGATTATCTATCCTGAATGGTCAAACATTGTCTGGCCATCCTGCGATCCCCTCTCATCACTCTGACCCCATTCCAAGTCGGGAACTTCGCCAATAAGTGGCAAGTAGACACAATGGCTCAAAACTTATTCAGGGCTGGTCGCCCTAAAATGGCATTGTAGCCTGATATCATGTGGATGACCACAAAATTGATGGAGAGGGTTTTTTGATAAGGCTCTGACCCGATGGTTACGGGCAGAGTTATTTCTCCCTCTACACCAACGGAGTTCCCTCTGAACCCAGTCAACGGTGTAATTGATGGGCAGGTTCATTCTGACAAAGGCATCATACAGTAAAACTTCAGTGGAGCTTCCATTATCAATGAGGATCCTCCTTACATTATAATTGGCAATTACTGCCGACACAGTAATGGGATCGTTCCCAGAGATCTGGGTCTCTATGAGGTCTTCATCAGAGAAACTAATTACATTAGAACCCCGAGGCCTCTTTGAGATGTCCCGAACTCCCTCATCCCTCTAGTCAGATCGACGGTGGAGCATGCCAATATTTCCATTGATGGGGCGTTGTTGGGCAGCTCCATTTCCTCTTGGGGGTTTCTGGCAGTGGAAGTTTTAGCCCAGCTCCTCTGGTGCGGACATACTTGTACAGGTACCCCCACCTGATTAAATCTTCAATCACGTCCTTTAACTGGAGGCAATCTTCTGTGTTGTGCCTGTGGTCATGGTAGAACGGTAGTACTTGTCCCTGCTCCTCAACGTGGAGGGACTCCTTATCGGGCGAGGCCTTTGCAGGAAGGTTTCCTTCTCTATCTCTGTAAGGATTTTCTCTCTCGGCAGGGAGAGAGGTATGTAAGTCTCGAACCACCTGGGGAAGTCCTTCAACTTAGGGCTACGGCATCGGACCGAGTTGATGCCATCACTGGGAGGTCAGACTTCGGGAGCCCTATCACTCCTTCTCTTGAAAGCCGACTGATGCAGAACAAAAGAGACGATGCGATGCGGAAGTGAATTAAGACTATTTTTTTTTTCTCTTTCTTTTTTTTTTTTTTATACTTTCAGAAGTCGGCTTTGACTCAAAGGAAAGTTAAACTAAATTGAAAGAAGCTATGTAATAATTGAAAACACAATTTAAAGAAACTAGATTATCAGAGTAGTTCAGAAGTAAAGGATCGCTGGGGATTGAAAAACTCCCAGACCTAGGGTTTCGCTCTGAACTTTCAACAGGACAGAAGTAAAGAGAGGAGAAGGGTTATGTACCAGACAGTGATCTTCACAGAGTTTAGTGGAAGGACTCTCTCGAGCAGATTGTTGGATCCTCGGATTCGGATATCTTCGCAATGGATCCTCCAATACTGGTCCTTTGGCAGAGTTGGCTTCTCCTGAACTCAGGATCTGGGAAAGAAGAAGAACAAGTTATGGAACCAGATACTCAAGGAAGGATTTACCAGATAAGAAGAACTTGAAAGTTGATGTTGCTGAAATCCTGATTCTCCTGGATGCTGATCTGACTTCCTCTGGGATTTGCTCTGTATTCAAAGTAGCCGATCTGGACCTGGATGCTAGTGGTCAGCCTCTACTTGGAAGAGAGGGGCCGTGAGAAGATGGGGTAGGTTAGGGTTTGGTGGAATGAAGAAGATGATGGATGGCTAGGGTTTGGAAGTGAAGTGGCTAACCTAGGGTTTTGGGGTTGGAGATCTCATACCTCCTCAAGGTTCCTAGCGAACCCGGATTTACTCCCTCATGGAGCTCAACACCTGAATACAAGTGCAGAAGAGAGAAACACAAAGTTGCTCACACATAAATTGAATTCATTCATCAGTGTCCTTTAAAACTTACAAGAGGGGTTTATTTTATAAGTCTTTACAAGAGGTCAGGGTTTTATATCTTCCCATGTGGGACTAATAGGATGGATCCTCAAATTAGGCTTGTAGAATCAAATCCTTCTCATATGGCTGGCCAAGAGCTTCCATAAGTGTTGATTGGTGGCTCCAAATGGTAAGTAGGTGGCGCCTCCTAGCCTTGCTCTTCAAGAAAAATTTTTTTCCTTCCATGCTTGGTTTTATTTGGAAGTATTTGGGCGCCTCCTAGTCTTGCTCCCCAAGTTTTGCTCCTTTCTTTTCATAGCTTGGCTCTTATGGAAATATTTTGGGCGCCTCCTTGGATTAAGGATCCTAAATTGATCTCTCCTGAAGTGGCGCATGAAAGAAGGGACCTGCTTTCTTGTGGTGTGGGGACCAAAGTACACTGGATGGAGATGTGGCACCCCCTGGACTCTGGCGTGTGGCTGGGAGTGTGGCGCCCACTTACTTGAGCCTGGGAGAAAAATGTGGCACCCTGGACCTTGACTTGAAAAAGGTGGCACCAACCTGGAGAAGACCTAGGCCACTACTAGGACTTGTACTGAGTCAACATGACTCAACAAAATTTAAATTACAGGGAAATACAGACTTAAGACTAAAATTGAGTTGACCAAGTCAACCCTTATTACAAAACCAGAAAATCCTAATTCTTCAGGCAAGGTCAATCAGAGATCCAGATGGAGCCCTGAAGTCTTCTTCTGAGTCTGGTGCCCGCACCACCGACCTCCCTTCAACCTAGCATCGACTTGCCACTTGTTCTTCTGCTAGAGCATATTTTTGGGCCCGGGCCAGTAGTTCAGAATAGCTTGTCAGGAACTTTTTGTCCAGTGAGAAAGTAAGCCTGGACAATCGCAGCCCCTTCTTGAAGGCCGACATAGCCACGTGCTCATTGAGGTCCGGGATCTCCATGGTCGCCGAATTAAATCAGGCCATGTATTCCTGAAGGGTTTCTCCTTCCTTCTGTTGCACGAGAAAGAGGCAATCCGTATTTCTCGGTGCCCAGCTGCAGGTCTTAAAATGGGATAAAAAGAGTTTTTCTAATTGGTGGAAGGAATGGATCGTACCTGGTCGGATGGTGGAGAACCACATCCGAGCCACCTTCTTAAGTGTTGTAGGGAAGGCGATGCAGTGGAGGGCGTCAGAGGTGCCCTGTACCATCATATGGGCCTTATAAGTGTCCAAATGATCCAGAGGGTCGGTGGTGCCATCGTAAGCATCCACCTGGGGAATCTTGAAGTGACGGGGGATAGTTTCCCCCATAATTCCAGCGGAGAATGGCGGGTGGGAGTTACGAGCGCTTCTTCTCCTTTTTACCAGTCGACCAGTTTGGTAATTTGCTCCTCCATGCATTGGAGTTTGCTGGTGTAGTCCCTCGGGTCTTCATCATGTCGCTGGTCATCGTCGGAGATCGAATCCGTGGAAGAGTGTGAGGCGAACCTCACTCTTTTCCCGTCGTCATGAGTCCTTTGCGACCTTGGGGCTCCAAGGTTGCGTGGGAGTGGTGTCGAGGGACTCCTTGCTATTGACTTCCTTCGGCAGCAGGTGGATGACTGGTTCTGGATGACATGAGTGGATGCTATATGTCATTGCCCGCATCTTGAAGGTTCTGAACCGTGGCGGCAAGAATGTCAATACAGTTTAGAAGGGTCTGGACCTACTACTGTCCCAGGGTGATGGTAGGCTGGGCGGCGTCGTTCTCCCTGAGAGGTTCTCTCAAGCTTGCATGGGAGCGGCCTCTCCTGTTGGAGGTATTCTGAGCTCTTCCTTTCACCATCATCTTGTCTAGTAGTGGATCCCTCCTTTCGAAGAAGGAACACAAGGACAAAGGTTCAAGCCCTTCCTCTAGCACCAATTTATTTTCGCTGAATCTTTCGGGCCGGGCTTCCTCGACCGGGCTTGCTAGAGTGCGCTCTCCCGGCTCCTGCAAAAAGGGTCCCACGAGCTAGTGGTGTTCCAGCGGGGGACACTCCGATGGCTAAGTCAGTGGGAGAGTTGGAGCAACAAAATGGAGGAATCACCAAGGAGATGGCTCATAGGGAAAAAAGAGCCTACTTACCTGGAGGTCCCTCCTTTACCTTATATAGGTACGAAACTTTGCCAAAATCTTAGTAGTGGCAGGTGGCACCAGAAGGAAATGGCACCGTGGGATCTGTAGAGTAACGGCGGGCCAGGTAGCACCAGGAGGGAATGGCACTGAGATGTCAGGAATCTATTGTAATGGAATCCTGGTACCAGCTGGAAGGGGCCTCTGGGACCTTCGGGCCATCCTTGGAGCAGCCCATTTTGGACTGATATGGGCCTAGCTGAAGTGGGTCAGACGAACCTAGCTGAAGGGTCAGTCGGATCTCTGGTGGGTCGATTGGACCCCTGGCGGGTCGGTCGAACTCCTGGCAGATCGATCGGATCTCTGGTAGATCGGTTGGACCCGGTCTAGTTCGGAGGGAGGCCGGTTGTGTATAACAGCCTCCATCCCAGTAAATTACTGGAATTCAACTCCATTGGTACAACGAAGCCATTCCACCATTGTAACTTCTCCACCAAACTGTAGTTTATTTAAACAATCTTTAGTTCCCATCGTTCCAACTGAGCTCACCGGATTCTGGTTGAGTTCTAACGGTCTCTAGCTCCTAACAGTCTCCAGCTCAGCCAGCAAAGCTCCAGAGTCCTCTCCCTGGCTCGATCCAACCCAGCAACGAAGATGTCGAATAGGGAAGATGAAGGAGCCGATGGCATGGTAGGCTCGGATCCACAGGAGGTTGTGATCAAGATCTTAGACAGATGCTTGGATGGATCGAACGGTGACCTCCCCTCCTCGGCGGTGCAGGGAAAGGGTGCTACTATCTTCTTTGGCCAGTGACGGGTTGTATAGGAGGAATAGCAGCGATAAATTGTTGGCATGTTCCGACCAAGGGAGACCTCTCCGGTGGCGACAAAAGAGCGCCGACATGTTCTCCGGCCGACGATGGGCTGGGTAGATGGTTTGGTGGTTTGGAAAATGTCGAATGACAGTGAGGAGGTTGCTAGAAATCTTCTGGCCATTTTCCGGCCGTGAGAGCTTCTCGGCGGCGAGGGAGAGAAAGAGTGTCAGCATCCTCTCCGACTGGTGGCGGGGAGAATGGGCAGTCCAGCAGCTTAAATGGCATGGGACTGTAGTGAAGAAGAATAAGAGAGGCCGACAGCTCTTCCAGTCAATTTTCTAGCCAAAGATGGTCTCTCCGACCGGCAAGGGCGACACCGGCGGCTTGAGGGCGTCAGAAACACCTCTCTGGCAAGTTTCGGATCAAACGGAGGTGCGCGGTCCATGGCTCTGTTCTATGGACCGTGATAATGGCAGAATGCGGTCCATGGGCCATGCGATAGACCGAGAGGCCAGTCCGGGGTGGATCGGCTGCTCCAAATTTCATGCAAAACTAGTAAATTCCTTCAAAAATCAATTTAAAGCTTGTTTGAAGTCCGATTTGAGTGTCGTTTATACTGTTGGACTTCTAAAATTGAGATTTTTATGTTGGCAGTATTTTTTCCTGCAAATGACATATAAAAATATCAGTTTTAAAGGAATAACTATAATTTGATGATTAAATTAATACTTTTATATATACATATAACATAGTTATCACACCTTCCAACTTGAACTTTGCTTGTTCTCGAGTAAAGCAGATAGATTATCCATGTATATCAACCCATCCTTGAATTGGATATTAACCTAAGCAACCCTAAAGTTAGATGATACCTAGTCAGACCACTACTGAGATACTTCATTAGATTATTAATTCAACTCATTTAGTGGTCGAGTAAAGCCCATAAAGATTTCTAGAGTTCTTCTTTTGCCAACTTTCCACCTCTCTTAAAATCCTCCAACTTTATGGGATTTAGTTCAGTACCTTTCTGCTTGATGGTTTTTCCTTTTTCTTCTACTTTTTTTTTTAATTTTATTTTAAGTATAGTGTTATATCCAAGCCTCTTAAATATCAGTATTCTTCTCTTTTGACACGAACCATAATGCTTACTTAGACGAAGGGGCCCGGTTACTCAGGAAGGTACCATTGCTTAACAGATTTCTTGACCTTCTCATCTTTTGATGTGAACCACAATGCTTACTTAGGCGATGGGGCCCGGTTACTCAGTAAGAGTTCAAGCAAAGCTATGAGATGGGACTAACTTCTTCTTCTTCTTCTTTCAAAGGAAAAACTTTAGCATACTTGATCTTTTGATTTATAATCCCATACAGTAGATTCTTTATTAAGATCAATGGTCAAAAGGTTTTGGAATTCTCCATAAAATTATTTATGATCTAAACCCTACCATTTATTGAGTTTCTTTAATAATTTATCTCTTAGCATCACTAGCATTATCTAGACCATTAATCAATCATTGATTAAGGTGCTTATGTAACTCCAATTCGAGACAACAATTAGGTACACATAACATAATCATTTCTAGCTGTACTCGAAGATCTAAGTAAGTCAAGTTTATCTCTCCCCCTAACTTAATCGACATTGTCCTCAATGGAGTAGAAAAAAAAATAAGAGGTATAATAGGAAAGAATACACCTGGAGAAAATGTGCTTCGGGGGTTGACGAGGGCTTCATGAAGTAGCGGGTTCCTTTGTTGTTTTACTCCCTCACTTTATTATTCTTTCTAGAAGAAGAAAGTAACTTGTTAAAAGCATAAACTGGGTTGCCTCCCAGGAGCGCTAAGTTTAAAGTCTTCAGCCAGACTTAGTAATTTTTTTTTTAAAAAAAAATATTATTATTATTATTATTATTATTATTATTATTATTATTATTATTATTTATTTTATTTTGACATATTAGTTAATACCTCCACTAAATTTATTAGACATATTTGGCCATGGCGGATGATTGGATGAAGTCCAATCAGTAATGTTCCACATGATATTTTCTTTGTGCATATCTTTAGGACATGTTTTCAAATGAATAGTAGCAAGGTATGACTTGGTGTAAGGAGTAGAAGTTAATTCCAATGCAAAGGCTAAATAAAGATTGGGTGACTTTGGGGAAATTGCTCACACTTTGATGTCCAAGGTGGGTCCAATAAATCACTCAGCCTCTCTACACAATCTATTCCAATATAGTTCGGATGTTTGCGAGATGGGTCTTCAATAAAGCTGTCAGGGCTATTGTACTCAAAGACTGCATTACCTGGTTTTGAAAGTGATAATTTGGTTCGGCAATCTACTGGTAAATCAGAGATTAGCTCATCAATAGCTTCTTTGAAATTATTTGATCGACCTACAAGTTGGGTTTCCTGGTCAGGGGTCGCATTATGTTCGAAGAATAGATCATTTACCTTGACTAGGAGTGACTCTTGTTCCAATGTAGGTGAAATTTCTAATGAGCAAGCTATTGGTGTATCAAGGAGATGGGTCATTTGTTTATACTTTATGGTCCATGGAGAAATGGAATTAGGTGGTTCTAATAGAGCATTCACTTCATCCATATACCCATCTATGTCAAAATTGTCCATGTTGAAATGGGCTAGACAGGTTTGTAGAAGGTCTTGAATGGGTACTTTGGGGGTGGTTTCTTCTACAAATTCCTCTAGCACATTTACCTCATCAAATCCAACATTTTGTGGTCCATCAATTACATCGAATATGTTCAACCTCAACTTTTTATTCCCAAATGACACATCCATGACTCCTGTCCTACAATTGATGCAAGTGTTTGCTGTAGCTAGGAAGGGTCGGCCTAGGATAATAGAAATGTGTCTTGGGTTGCTACTTGATTCCATGTCGAGGACTAAGAAGTCAACTTGAAAATAAAACTCATCTATCTTGACTAGGACATCCTCAAGCATCCCACGTGGTACCTTAACTGATCTGTTAGCTAACTGCAGGGTGACCGAAGTAAGTTTCAATTCTCCTAGTCCAAAGAGTTCATACAACGAAATAGATAGAAGGTTTACACTGGCCCCTAAATCAAGGAGAGCTTTTTCAACATGAAAGTTCCCTATGACACAAGAAATAATAGGAGCTCCTCGATCCTTGAGTTTTGGAGGGGTGGTGTGCTAGAAAATAGAACTAGCATGTTCCATAAGGCAGATTTGTGATTTAGATTTACGTTTCTGGGTACACAAATCTTTCAAAAATTTAGCATATGCCGGAACCTGTTTAATTGCATCCGGAGGGGAAGATTAATTCGAACTTGCTTAAATAATTCAAGTGTCTCTTCGAATCCTCCTTTCTTATTCTCAGTAGGAATAGGGGCTTTTAGGGCATCTGGGTATGGCACCTTAGGCAAGTAAGATGGTTTTGGTACACTCAGTTCATCTTCTTTTCTCAGCTCTTCCTTATCCTTATATGGTTCTGATTTAGGTTGGGTTGGAGGTGTGGGGCAGGTCTCATTGGTTTTGCAAGGTTGCTCGATGATCTTTCCATCCCTAAGAGTCTTTACTGATTTGACATGTTCAAAAAGGTTTCTCGGATTCTAGAGCCTTCAGCCATGAATTGTCCTTTCGAGTTACTAATGGACTGGCTAGGTAACCTACCTTCCTCAGTTCTATTAAGAGTTGCTGCTAATTGACCAATTTGCATTTCTAATTTAGCAATGGATTGTGTATGAGAACTAATTATTTGGGAGTGGAAGGTGAGGGTCTGAGTGTTGGCCTCTATCCACTCTAAAGCCTTCAAAACTCTCTCCTCAAAGGCTTAGCTATATTTAGTGAAGGACGGTTGAGAAGGGTTTTGGCATTGTGAGTTTGGCAGACTCTTGTGGCTGGTTTCCTGATATTTTGGGCTTGATGGAATTGGGTCAGCAGGTGGCTATGATTTCCAAAAGAAATTGGGGTGATTGCACCATCCTGGGTTATAGGTGTTTGAATAAGGATTGTTTCGTGGTCTATAAGCTTGTTGGGTTTGAGCTTGTTGGACTTGTTTGTGTACAAATTCAAGAAACTGGGTAGCTACTGGATAGTTTGTGATGTGGTGGGTAGGGCTAGAGCAAATTGCACAAACTTCTTGTTGCCCACTAGGTAAAGGTGGGGTAGAAGAGTATCCCTTACCAAACATGTGATCCATCCTTTGGGACAACTCATCTACAATCTTCTGTGACATCCCATTCATTTTATTTTGGATATCTATATAGTGACCAACTTAATAGATTCCACCCTTTTTTTAGGAGCAATGAGTATGTCACTACCTAAGGCAGACATATGGTGTAAGGAATTTTCACTTAGGGTTTCAAAAAGTTGCCATGCCTCATGTTCATTTTTAAGCATGAATGTTCCTCCACATGAGGCATCCACCATCTACCGGTGTCTTTCAGACAAACCATCATAAAAACACTGGGCTAACTGCCATTTTGGAATTGCATGATGTGGGCACTTTCTAATCAATTCTTTCAACCTCTCCCATGTCTCATGAAACATTTCTCCGTCTAATTGGAAAAACTGGTTATGGCTTTTCTAATTTGATTTGTTTTTCCTATAGGAAAATATTTCTTAAGAAATTCCTTCTGAAGTTGATCCCAAGTCAAAATGGTCACAGTGTCTAAAGAATTCAACCAGTACTTGGCTCTATCTATGAGGGAAAAAGAGAATAACTTAAGTCTAAGGGCATCATCGGAGAAATTTTGAATCTTGATAGTTGAGCATATTTCCAAAAATTCATTCAAATGTTTGTAGGGGTCTTCATTTGTAAGTCCATGAAAAGATGGCAACATTTGGATTATACTGGACTTAATTTCATACTGGATAGCTTCTATTGGGGGTATCTGTATACAAGGTGAATGATGCAGAACAAATAAGATGATGCGATGCGGAAATAAATTAAGACTTTTTTTTTTTTTTTTGTGTTTTGTTAGAAGTTGGCTTGACTCAAAAACAAGGATAACTAATATTGAAAGAAAATATGCACTGAAAGAAAGCACAATTCAAAAGAGTAGATTATCATAGTAATAAAGAAGTAGGATCGCTGGGGATTGAGAAACCCCCAGACCTAGGGTTTACTCCTCTTTTAAGAAACAAACGAAGAGAGAAGAGAAGGTTTTATACCTGACTGTGATATCTCTCTTTGCTTCAATTGAAGGACACTCTTGAGCAGATTATAGGATCCTTGGAGACGGGGTATCTTCGCAATGGATCCTCGGATTGTAGTCCTATGGCAAGGTTGGCCTTCTTCTCGTACTCTGGATCTGGAAAGGATGAAGAACAAGAAAAGGATGTAAGAAACTCAAGGAAGAGACCTTTACCTGGGATAGCTCCGGACTGCTCGAGCTTTGAAGATGAGGGAAGAGTATGGAGATGGCGGTGGAAGATGGAGTGGATTTAGGGTTTGGCTGGTAGGGCGGCGGCTTGCAGATGAAAAGGACCTAGGGCTTTATATAGTGGGCGGTGGCTTGGAGAAGGAGATGGCGGCCTTGAACGAAGTGGGAATAGGGTTTAGGAATTTGGGTGTTGGCGGCTAGGATGATGAAAAGAAATTAGGGTTGGCGGCCAGGGATGAAAGCAGGCAGGGTTTTGATAACTTTGGAGATCTCTCACCTCCTCAAGGCTCCAATGGAACCCGGATTTACTCCCTCACGGAGCTCAACACTCAAAGAAGTGCGGAAGAAGAGAACACAAGGTTGCTCAACACAAGAAAAGATTTCATTTACTCATTCCTATCAAAAGATTACATAAGGATCCAATATATAGACCTTGCAAGAGAAACAAAATTACACTACTTTCCATGTGGGACTAAACATTCATCCTAAGCATGAAAAACTTTCCCTTGACCGACCAGGCTTCTTTCCTTGGAGTGGGCGGCCTCAAATGCAAGGTGATGGCTTCATATGGCAGGTATGTGGGGCACCTCCTAGTTCTTCTCCTTAAGTCATGGGTTTTCCTTCCATGACTTGCTCTTTCTTGGAAGAAAATACTCATCTCCTAGTCTTTCTCCCCAAGACTAGGCTCCTTCCATTCATAGCCAGGTACTTTAGGTAGGTGTGGGCGCCTACCTTGAAGTCCTCTCCAAGAAAAATTCCTTGCTCCTTTAGCTTGGTTACTTTTGGCAGCTTGTGGGCGCCTTCCTTGACTTCTCCTAAAAAAATTTTCTTGCTCTCTTGGGCGTGGGGACCAGGGACACTAGGATGAAATGTGGCGCCAACTAGTCCTGGGAGTGTGGCTGGGAGTGTGGCGTCCACTTGCATTTGGCCTTGGAAGAAAAAATGATGCCCTAGGGAATGGCGCCAACCAGGACTTGACTTGGACTTAGACTGAGTCAACATGACTCAACAAAATCAAATGCAGACTCAAAGAAATAAAATAATCTGGTTGACCAGGTCAACCCTTATTACAAGTCCTAATCTCCGGGCAAGGTCATTCAGAGATCCAGATGGAACCCTGAAGTCTTCTTCTAATTATGGTGCCCGCACCAATTCTCCCGGGGTGGGAGGAACTCGACCCTGTCGAGTAAGGCTCAAGTTGGCTCTGGTATCTCTCCAAGAGATCTGGATCCAGCTCTTGTAATTCATCTTGGGAGATCCAAGAGTCATCAGAATCTGGCCTTCCTTGCCAGCGGACTAGGTATCTTTGGTATCCTCGATTACGAGTAGAGATAACCTGATCGTCTAGGATCTTTTTAATATGTTCTTTCCTCACTGGCCAGTTTATTGGTGGACACACAGGGTTGGGTTCACTCTCAAGAACAGGATTAGGCTCAAAAGGCTCACTGGGAATCACAGCTAGCTCTCTATACTCTACTAGGTCTGTAATGTTGAAAGTGGGGCTAATGCCTAGTTCTGGAGAAAACTCGAGCACATAGGCATTGGATCCTACTCTCTTCACCACTCTAAATGGTCCAGCTCCTCTAGCATGTAAGTTTCTAACAGTTCCAAGAGGAAACCGTTCAGGCCTTAACCTAATCATTACATAGTCTCCCTCAACAAAAGTTTTGACTTGCCTTTGAGAATCAGCCAACTTCTTATAAGTTTCATTACTTAAATTTATTTTGGCATGAATTTCTTTATGCAAGTCTTTTATATGCTGTGCAAAAACTTCAGCAGACTCGGAGACTTGTGTGTGGACTGGTAAAGGGGCTAGGTCAAGAGGTGTGTGAGGTTTGTACCCATGCACAATTTCAAATGGACTCTTACCTGTAGACCTATTGACCGAGTCATTGTATGCAAATTCAGCCCTAGGTAAGTACAAATCCCAATTCCTAACCAACAAGACATCTTAGCAGATTGCCTAAGCTACGGTTCACTACCTCGGTTTGGCCATCAGTTTGGGGATGATAGGCAGTTGAAAACTTAAGTTTTGTCCCTAACTTATGCCAAAGGTTTTTCCAAAAATAGCTGGTGAACCGGACATCCCTATCTGAAACAATTGTCTTAGGTAAGCCATGGAGTCTAACTATCTCATTAAAGAACAGGGTGGCTACCTTAGACGCATCAAAAGTCTGGGAACAAGGCAAGAAGTGGGCCATCTTAGAAAATCGGTCGACTACGACACAGATAGAGTCATGCCTCCTCTGGGTCTTAGGCAAACCTAACATAAAGTCCATACTCACATCTTGCCAAGGACGATATGGGACAGGGAGTGGGGTATAAAGGCCGGTGTTCTGTTTTTGCTGTTTGGCAACAGTGCAGGTCCGACACCTAGCCACAATGTGTGCTACATCTCTTTTTAAGCTAGGCCAGAAAAAGTGGTCTTCAACAGCCAGGGTGGTCTTGTCTTTTCCAAAATGGCCTGCTAGACCCCCAGCATGAATTTTCCAAATCAAAAATTCCCTAAGAGGTGGAAGGTGGTCTGGCAGATCCTCGGGAAAAACATCCTCAAATTCTTCTAACAAAGGCCTAACTTCCTGATGAGGCTCTGAGGGTATAGGAGTCCTAAGTTCCTTAGCAGTCAACATCCAAATGGGTGAACCACTATGAATTTCTTGTTCTAGATCCTTAGCACTAATTAGGTTCACTCCAGTCTTCATCTCTTTGACCTTATTGGGTCCTTTAGCTACCTTGTCCTTAGGAGGGACTGAATGGATTGCGATCTTTTTCCTATTAAAACTAAAGACACATGTATTGGATTTTCCTAAAAGGGTGGCATCATGATCATATAACCAAGGTCTCCCAAGAATTATACTACTCACCCCCATGGGTAAGACATCACACCAAATCTTCTCTTGATAAGATTGCATCTGGATTTGGACCTGACATCTAGACTGGATGGGTATAGAGGTAGAGTCTACCCAAGAAACCTTATAGGGGTTGGGGTGGGGGACTGGGGTTAAGCCTAACATTTTGACAGTGCTAGCATAAATGGCATTCACACAGCTCCCACTATCTATGATGATCTTACATACCGTATCCCCTAATTTAAGGAAAGTCTATAGGATGTTAGTCCTATGCCAATCCTCCTAAACTCTACTCTGGGACAGGATGCATCTCGCAACTCCTAACTAGTCAGACTCTGTGGGTTCCTCCTCTCCTTCATACTCATCAACCAAGTTCATTCCGGCCTCATAAACTTCTTCTTCAAATTCCTCATTGGGCCCGGAATTCTCTTCCTCTCCCTCTTCTATGTAAAGGGATCTACGTGGGCACTGGCTAGAAACATGACCTACCCTATGGCACTTAAAATAGGCTATGGCTGTACACTGGCTGGAGATATGACCTGGTTTCTGACACTTAAAACAGGTGATATTAGAACTAGGGGTTCTCTGGGTGTCAGGTGCCTTACCTTTGTCCATGGGCCTAGGGGTGGGAATACCCTGAAAAGGTTTGCTAGGGGTAACTTGGCTAGGTCCATTTCTTGGGATTGGGGCACTAACCCTAGAAGGTATAGGTCCTCTCTGAAATTTCTCAGTGTTCAGTGCAATCTGATGGGCTTGGTCTAGGTCAGTAACCTCTCTCAGAAACAACTCCCTCTTAATGTCTTCCCTAAGTCCAGCCCTAAATCTAGACAAAGTGACCTCATGGGCTTCACTCACATCACATCTCATCAAGTACTCATCAAAGGTGGCTATGTAGTATGAGACAGATCGGTTCCCTTGTTTCAAGGTTTGCCATTGGTCTAACAGATTCTGCTGGTATGAAATGGGTAGGTACTTATCTTTAAGCTTCTCTTTCATACCCTACCAAGTGGTTATGGGCTCAACATTTCGTCTCCTAGTGGTTAGCTCAATGTTCCCCCAGTATAACCTAGCTTGACGCACTAACTTCATCTTGGCAAACTTGAACTTCCTTTCCTCAGACATGGTATACCACTCAAAGTACTGATCCATCTCACCCTCCCAATCAGAATACACCTTAGGGTTTAAGCTACCATCAAAAGTGGGTGCATCTAATTTGATGTTCCGGATGAACCTATCATCTCAATCTTCAGGCTCTGGGTCAGGCCTCCTATGATTAAGTTCAGGATCTCTGTATAAAGGTCTTCTAGGCTCCTGGTGTGGGTGAGGTTGAGGCACATTAAAATCTAGGTCAGGAGTCCAATTCTGATGTCTAGGTTCCTCAAGTACTTGGACTCGATCCCTAAGCTGGGTAAGATCCTCACAGACTTGATCCCTAAACTGGGCAACAGTATCAGTCATATCCTGACTTAATTTGGTCATACTTTAGGTAAGAGTTCTAATCATAGCCTCTAAATCAGGTTGGGTTTGACCAGGTTGGTAGGGTATCCCGTTCCGGGTGGACATGATGATGCAAGAAAGCACACCAAATGAGACTCGACTGAAATGACTATAGGCTAACTAGACCTAGAGCCCAAACTAGATGCCCAATCAGAGTGCCAAGCTAGCCTGTAGTAACTCGGGACTCAGCCAGGAAGGTGTAAGGGAAGTGTTAGGTCCCTAATTGCCAATCCTAGACACCAATCAGTGATTGGCCAGGTAGGCGGACCAGCACACAAGCCCTTCGGGATAGAATCCCTGAACCACCATTCTAGATACTGAGTACAAAGCACACACAGAGTAACTAGACAAACTGACTCAACACTAACCTAGACCCGACCAGTTGGTGTCCCTAGCCCACTAGGGCAAATTAGGTCTAATTAATTTTAAGATTAAAGGCTTAGGTTCGAATGCACGGGAGGTGGTTTTGGGCTAAGGAGAGGGTCTTAATCCTTCCCTTATGTTGCAACTTCAGTGCCCTTAAGATAGATTCAATTTATGCACACTCAAATAAAAAAAATAGCTTGCAGAAAATAAAAAAAAGCAGAACAGAAGTAAAATTGATCTCGGAAAATCTACAAAAATAATAAATCATGAAAATTTTATGTAAATTACTTTCAATTATACTGGTTCCAGCAAAACAAAAATTACTTAATTTAAGATTTTTTGCACGGAGAAACAATTCAAATAATAGGATAGTTACTGGTAGAAAATAGAACGTGTGTCCCGTTTACAATCCCTGCCTAGAAATTATAACCCAGCGGCACCCCTACACGCCCTAGGAACCCCCGTAGAATGGGAGGAGGAGGATTGCGTCTTGCTTGTTCCAAAAAAGAACCCTAGACAGGCAAGGTTGGCCTTCTTCTCGTACTCTGGCTTGCCTTAAAAACAAGGATAACTAATATTGAAAGAAAATATGCACTGAAAGAAAGCACAATTCAAAAGAGTAGATTATCAGAGTAATAAAGAAGTAGGATCGCTAGGGATTGAGAAACCCCCAGACCTAGGGTTTACTCCTCTTTCAAGAAACAAACGAAGAGAGAAGAGAAGGTTTTATACCTGACTGTGATATCTCTCTTTGCTTCAATTGAAGGACACTCTTGAGCAGATTGTAGGATCCTTGGAGACGAGGTATCTTCGCAATGGATCCTCGGATTGTAGTCCTATGGCAAGGTTGGCCTTCTTCTCGTACTCTGGATCTGGAAAGGATGAAGAACAAGATAAGGATGTAAGAAACTCAAGGAAGAGACCTTTACCTGGGATAGCTCCGGACTGCTCGAACTTTAAAGTTGAGGGAAGAGTATGGAGGTGGCGGTGGAAGATGGAGTTGATTTAGGGTTTGGCTGGTAGGGCGGTGGCTTGCAGATGAAAAGGACCTAGGGCTTGATATAGTGGGAGGTGGCTTGGAGAAGGAGATGGCAGCCTTGAATGAAGTGGGAATAGGGTTTAGGAATTTGGGTGTTGGCGGCTAGGATGATGAAAGGAAATTAGGGTTGGCGGCCAGGGATGAAAGCGGGCAGGGTTTTGATAACTTTGGAGATCTCTCACCTCCTCAAGGCTCCAATGGAACCCGGATTTACTCCCTCACTGAGCTCAACACTCAAAGAAGTGCGGAAGAAGAGAACACAAGGTTGCTCAACACAAGAAAAGATTTCATTTACTCATTCTTATCAAAAGATTATATAAGGGTCCAATATATAGACCTTGCAAGAGAAACAAAATTACACTACTTCCCATGTGGGACTAAACATTCATCCTAAGTATGAAAAACTTTCCCTTGACCGACCAGGCTTCTTTCCTTGGAGTGGGCGGCCTCAAATGCAAGGTGATGGCTTCATATGGCAGGTATATGGGGCACCTCCTAGTTCTTCTCCTTAAGTCATGGGTTTTCCTTCCATGACTTGCTCTTTCTTGGAAGAAAATACTCATCTCCTAGTCTTTCTCCCCAAGACTAGGCTCCTTCCATTCATATCCAGGTACTTTAGGCAGGTGTGGGCGCCTACCTTGAAGTCCTCTCCAAGAAAAATCTCCTGCTCCTTTAGCTTGGTTACTTTTGGCAGTTTGTGGGTGCCTTCCTTGACTTCTAAGAAAATTTTCTTGCTCTCTTGGGCATGGGGACCCGGGACACTGGGATGAAATGTGGCACCAACTGGTCCTGGGAGTGTGGCTGGGAGTGTGGCGTCCACTTGCATTTGGCCTTGGAAGAAGAAATGATGCCCTAGGGAATGGCGCCAACCAGGACTTGACTTGGACTTAGACTGAGTCAACATGACTCAACAAAATGAAATGCAGACTCAAAGAAATAAAATAATCTGGTTAACCAGGTCAACCCTTATTACAAACCCTAATCTTTGGGCAAGGTCATTCAGAGATTCAGATGGAACCCTGAAGTCTTCTTCTGATTCTAGTGCCCGCACCAGTGAATAGGTATAGCTTGAAGGAGTGTAGTATTCCTTTAATGGTCATGGAGGATCGATTCCATGATTGTGGTCCATGGTATGTGATTTGTTTGCTCTACAAGGTCTATCTATTTCGGGATCTAGGGATATGATTTTAGGTTCCAAAGATCGACGACCTAACATACACCCTACAGTAATAATCTAAAGTAAATAGCAGTTCAGTTTTTTTTTTTACAAAAAATGGAAAAATAAGAGAAAGAGGATTTAAAAAAAAGACTCCTAAGAGAATCCTAGTCTAGAGAAAAGAAAAGCTACGTTAATAATTTTTTTTTCTTTCAAACAAGTAACACAAACAAAATCAAGTCTATCCTAGGGTTAACCTGGAACTAGACAGCTCCTAACTATTCCAAGGTTACCTTCGAGCACTCCAAGCCTAAGATCAATCAATTGACTCAGCCAGGTAAGTGTAAGGTTGGTGGGGGTCCCCTCGTTGCTTGCCTTAGACACCAATTAAAATTGGCTAGGTAAGCGAACGAAACCAATTAAAGAACACCTTCCTTCGGGCTCTTGTCCCTGAACCACTTTCCTTAGACACCAAGCAACTAAATGATTTGAACCTGGTATAACTCTAGGATTTCCTTGTCCTATTAAGCTCGAATTTCCTACGGCTAGCATCTAGTTACTTTTAGAGTTAGGGTTTGGGTCAATGCACATGTAGGGAAATGATTTATGGGCCAAGGGAAGGTAATGGCATCCCCACCTTATCTTGTTAATGGGGTTAAGAGCCCTTAAGTCAGCTATGGAATGATGAATGAATGCAGCAAACAAGGTGTCCAGGTCTTGTCAAACAAACTAACTAACACTAATTATATTTTTTTGATTTTTTTTAATTTGATGGTTAAATTTCTAATCTCCTACAAAGTTAAGAAGATGTCAAGGGAAAATTTTGTTAAGTCTTCAAACAAAAATACTAACAAAGAAAAGAATTTCTTTTTAATTTTGATTTTGATTTTTTTTAAAAAAAAATAATGCCAAAAGGTCCCCGGCAACGATGCCAAAAATCTGATGCACGTCGCAATGCACCAATTTAGTATCTTAATTCCACTATTCTTAGAAAGCATAAGGGGAGTAAGGGTCGAACTGGCAAGGACCTTGGTGTTATTTTAGAAGTAAAAAATGCACAATAGAAATTGATCTAGAAAAAGAAAATTAATAGGTAATTCGTAGTGAAGGTAATATAGGGATGATCTTTCTTAGCAAGAGCACGGTCTGTATCCGTAGATCATGGCCTGTCCCTCTTAGGAAAAGATCGGTTAAAATGATAGTGAAAATAATCTAGATGTGATCTATCTTAGTGAGAGTACGACCCGTACCCATAGGTCACGGCCCGTCCCTATTGGGAATAGATCAGTTTGGATTATAATCATGTTAGAGTGACTTACCTCTATAGCCTTGCACTACTCATAAACCTGCTTCAGAAAAGAAAAGAAAAGGACATAAGACAAAGGGAAGCTCTTTTCATTGCATTGAATAAAGGGTATGACAATCAACATTAAAAACAAAACCCCCTTCTTCCAGGTAGACTTCCCAAGGGTACTGCAACTATTAGATGCATGCCCTGAAAGCCATGTTGGCTTGACACATTTTAATTTTTAAGGCATGAATCTTGTACATAATTTTTCTCATTAATAAAAGGGCATTAGTTTCATTCATATTGTTGTGTCTATGAATCATCCATGGAGTTAATAGACAATGACACATATTCTCAAGAGTTGAGAATCGGAGGCATGTGTCTTTATAGATTAACTCCTAAAAGCTCCTGATTGTTGGAATATCATGAGGATAGTGATTGATCCATTAAAATCGGTGCACAGATCACTTCCCTTTTAGGGTAGATGAGTCTTTGACTTACAGTGTGGTGACACTGGAGTGAGAGTGCAGGTAGTTGATAGAGATCAACAGTACTGAGTGTGACCATGTATAGAAAGTTATATGGATGACTACTCACTCATCGATAACTTCTTGATGCTATAGTAGTGTGAATAGTTCCTTGACCTAGAGTATCTCAACTACTCGCAATAAGGTTGCTGTAGTTTGATAGCACAATCACATGGTTCCTATCCATACGGGACCTTACGGTGTTTGTTGGCTACAATAAGTTTATTGTAGGAGTAGGGTGTTCACGTGTAGGAATCTATCAGCCTTAGTAGTAAAATAATCCTATACAAGCTTAATGAGACTAGGTCCAAAAATCTATGGCCATAGTAGGGTGATAATGAAAAGGTGTTTTCATTAGTATCACAATTGGACTTGAGTCAATTAGGTTAAGCATATGACTGATGGGTTTAACGAGTATCCGTAACCAACATCATGTCAGGATTTTAATAGAGAAACCGAATCACATGGTAACTACACCTAAGAATTCCAATCTTATTCTGCTGGGTTGCCACTACATATTGCTAGATGTCACTAGTGGATTATAAGAGCCTGTTAGGATCATTTTCGGATCAATGATCCTAATTAGGGTTGAGCTGAAATTGTTTAGTCCATCGAAAGGAGTTTCGATGATGTATAATGGAGATTATAGCATGTCTCATTACCAGACAAGATAGGACCTAAGGGGTCACACACATTCTTAGCTCAAGTAACCAATCAACAAATCAATTTGACCTAATTGTAAATGTTACAATTAATTAGTTATGGATTAATTGCTAATTTAATTTAATTTAATTTAATTTAATTGAGTTAGACTCAATTAATTAATTCTAGTTGAGTTGGGTCAATGTCCGCTTCGAAATGGTTTGATCAAATTTAAAATCGGCTTCAGTTTGACTATAAAATCATTTCATTTGGACCAACACCTAAAGTCTAGTTAGACTAGGAATCTCTCTCTCCTTGTCTCCCCTTCCCTCCACATGCCTAAGTGGGCCTCAATTTATTTTGTGCGACAAAAGAAAAGAGCGGCGTGAAATAGGTGGGCGCTAATTCATAATTGGCATGGAGGAATATGAGAAGGAGGAGTCCTTCTCATTCACTCCTCTTAAATTTCAACCGGTTGAACTTAAAACACCGGTCTTTTGTTTTTATGGGTTGGGAGAACTTAAATTTAAATAGGAGGAAAAGTGGTCGACCATGAGAGATTAATATTGGCGTGAATATTTCTCTCCTTCCACCATGAAAATATTGGGGCATCTTTCTTCTTTTGGCCATGAACACTAGAGAGTCTCTCTCTTGGTTTCAACTATTCTTCTCCCTTTATTTGTTTTCTCTTTTCTTGAGTTAGATCTAGAGAGATGCTCTACTAGAGAAAGAAGAGAGAAAAAGGGTCCAAAGGTCTTGCATAGACTGATTTGCAAGATAGAAGCTGAAAGTCAGTCCGGATTCGGATCGGCACAATTTTTAAAGCAGGTGATTTATTGAAAGAGGATAGGGCTGCAAGGATTTAGCAGTCCGGTGCCCTTTATGACTCTGTTGTGAAAGCTTCGTGTGGATACTAGTAGAGGCCAGGTGTTTGCACGACTCCAACAGAATCCCGGCTTTTTAGTAGCGGACTGCATGCTTTTCAGAGCAATCCCGAATAGCGATCCAAGTAAGTATTTTATGCTTAAAATAATTTTTATTTTAGATCTAATATTTTTCTCATATGTTGCAACATGTTAGAAATTTATGAAAAATAAATTAGATTTATTTATGAATTGCATGATTAGATATAAATTATATTTATATCTGCTTCCGCTGCGATAGGCTGTTGATGCCTGTTCGATTGCAATTTTTTTATTCCTGGGAGTATTCCAATAGTGGTATTAGAGCCATGGTTCTCTTTTTAACATGCATGCATGAGAATTAGATCTGAAAAATATTCAGATCAGTTAGAAAGATTATGATTTTTTGGATCTATGTTGAACATGAGATTGTTCTAGCATAGAATTTTATGTTTTGAAAAATTATTTTTGAAATAAAATCATAATTTTTATATCTAAAATTAAATTTAATAATCTAAAATTTAATTGATCAAGGGTTGCACAAAGTGACATAAGGTTGTCTTGAGATAGGGTTTACCCCCTATAGTGCAAAGGTTGTCCTACTTTGATGTATACCTGATTTTGAAAAGGAGTTTTCAAAATGGTTTTGATCGATTTTTGATTATGAATGTTGTTGTATGAGATGCACAAAATTAGGATTTGGATCTTAATATGATTTATGATCATAAGCCATTAATGTCGTGCAATTAAACCTAATTTTAAAATTGATTTGATCAAGAAAATCAAATTAGGTGCATGAGGGTTTGGGTTGAACAAATTAGGTCTAGAGATTAGGCTACGGGAATTAGGGCTTGATTAGATCAACTAGTAACCCTAATATGATTTTGAGCAAGTAATGTAACCTAATCGGATGATGATTAGGGTTAGATCAAGTGTGCTCAAAATTGGTTTTAGATGTAGTCTGGTCAGATCGATTCATTTGAATCGATAAGTTAAGACCTAATTTGGCTCAGTGATGAGCCCAGATCATTAGATGACCTAATTGAATATTGTCAGTCAATTGGTGTCTAAGAAAGGTTTTGATCATGGTTTTAATTGGGGCTAACTCATTCTCAACCAACTAGTTTGGTGGAAAGAGGGTAAATCGGCAGAACCCTCCCATGGATCAAACTGACCTGGCCAATTTGGTTGATTGAGTTTTCAAAAGGGTTACTTTTGATTTGAGTTCACCCATGCTAACTATTTTTTGTCAGACATGAGATTGTGCTGATTGAATGTAATTAGTTAGATATGAGATTGTACTAACTTAATGTAATTGGTTAGTCATGATTTGGCTAATCAATTTAGAAGAGACCTAAACCAAGCTCCTAATTAATATTAAGTCATAGGTCTTCCACCATTGTAGGTGTGCGGGTGTCCTACTGGTGTTGATTATTCTTGGCTGGTTACAGTGGTCTAGTTCCATCGGGAAGACATAACCACCCTATTAGGCATGAGATGTTGCTAGGCACTGATGGGGTTGGGCCCAATAAATGGTCATGTTGAGGGACTCAATGATGGCTTTGTCTAACAGGAATGGTGGGTCTGACTTAACTAATGATTGGACCAATAAACGGGTACGTTGAGGTTCCATGATTTAGAGAGCAATAACTACAACTTGTATTAGATACATTGGACAATAGTTGGCCACTTATTGGTGTAGTGTGTTACCAATAACTGGATACGATGAGGTGCCGCACATCTATGGGACCGTAGCACCCACTAGAAACCTAGAGTCGCAGGGTTTTCACATCTCCATGGGGAGTGTGAGACATCCGAGAAAATAGTGGAAGTTCTAAAATTATTTCTTAAAGACCTTAGAATAATTTTTTTAATTAAGTATAAAGCATCTAATTGGAATCTTCTACTCTTGCAGTTAACCATGTCTGCTTCAAATCCCTTAGTCCGTATTCTAGAGACAAATCGACTAGTAGGCCTCAATTTTAAAGATTGGTTGAGAAACTTCAAAATTGTTTTGAGTTCTGAGAAGTTGGGCTATGTGCTTCACCAGGAATCCCCTGTCTTACCTGACCATCCAAATGCTCGTCAGACGACTGCACATGAAAAATGGATGGAAGATGATAATAAGGTTAAGTATTATATGTTGGCCTCAATGTTAAATGAATTACAGAGCCAACATGAGGATATGCAACTGCTAAATCGATTCTGATTCACCTACAAGAGTTATATGGTGAACAAAGTCAGATTGCACGCTTTGAAGTATCAAAAAGGCTTTTCAACAACAAGATGCGTGAAGGGCAGTCAATGCATGATCATTGTTTGAAAATGATCAAGGACATCGAACAGCTTGAGAAGTTGGGCATTCCTATTCATAAGGAGCTTTAGGTAGATTTGATCCTCCAGTCCTTGACTAGTTCATATATTCAGTTTGTAATGAACTATAATATGAACAAGTTGAATTACACTTTGCCTGAATTGTTAAACATGCTAGTAATCAATGAGGGGATCCTGAAGAGTTCAAGAGGCTCTGTTTACTCTATGAAGCAGTCTTCCTCCAAAAAAAAGTCTACTTGGAAGAAGAAGAAACCTGCAAAGAAGTAGAAGAAGGAAAGCAAATAGAAGAAGAAGGACACTCCCACGAAAGTCAAGGTTAGCAAAGGAAAATGTTTCCACTGCAATACTGATAGCCACTGGAAAAGAAATTGTCCTCTCTACCTATAAAGCCTAAAATAATAGGAGGAGGTTGCACCTTCTGAAGGTAAGCCTATACTTGTTATTGAATCTAATCTAACGGTTTCATCTACTTTTAGTTGGATTTTAGACTCTGGCTCTAGTGCTCATATATGCATTTCAATGCAGGGCCTGGAAAGAAGTAGAATGCTAAGAGAAGGTGAGATGGTCTTACGTGTCGAAAATGGAGTAAAAGTTACTGCTCAAGCCATTGGATCATATTCTCTGGTGTTACCTTTAGGGTTTAGATTAGTACTTAGTGACTGTTATTTTGTGCCTAGAGCTAGTAGAAATTTGATTTCTATCTCTATGCTAGCACAGGAAGGATTTGAATTTATATTCAACAAAGACTTTTGTAGTATTTATTTGAAAAATAAATTAGTTGCAAAAGCTATTTTAATTAATAGTCTCTATTATTTGCATGCCGATGCATCTTTGTATATTAACGAGAAAATTAAAGTGAATGCCATAGGACATAAACATCCTAGAGATGACCTAAATGAAAAATACATGTGGCACCTAAAGCTCGGTCATATAGGTGAGGACTGAATAAACAAACTGGAAAGGGATGGGATCCTAGATTCAGTTAATTCTGAATCATACCCACCTTGTGAGTTATGTCTTCAAGGAAAAATGACCAAGTTACCCTTTATAGGACATGGGGAAAGGGCCATAGATTTACTTGCCCTAGTACACACTGATGTGTGTGGTTCATTTGATGTGCAGTCCAGGGATGGTTTTTACTACTTCATAACCTTTACTGATGATTGTTCATGGTATGGTTATGTGTTTCTTATAAGACACAAATCTGAAGCTTTTGAATAGTTCAAGAAATTCAGAAATGAGGTAGAAAAATAAATAAGTAAAACCATTAAGGTTCTTCGATCAGATTAGGGAGGAGAATACCTTAATAAAGAATTTTTAGGTTATCTTAAGGACAATGGCATAGTCTCATAATGGACTCACTTGGTATGCCTCAGCTCAACGGGATATCTGAGAGGAGAAACAGGACATTATTAGATATGGTCCGATCTATGATGAGCTTCACTGACTTGTCTTTGTTTCTTTGGGGATATGCCCTACAAACTTCAATTTATATTCTAAATAGGGTTCCATCTAAATCTGTTCCTACCACACCATATAAGATTTGGCATGGTAAGAAACCAAGTCTTGCCCATTTCAAGATTTGGGGATGTCCAACCTATGTCAAAAGACTAATGGCGGACAAGTTAGAATCTAAATCTATGAAAGCTCGGTTTATAGGATATCCTAAAGAAACTTTAGGATATTGTTTTTTCCTTCCAGAAGATCATAATGTGATTATGAGCAAACATGCCACATTTCTTGAAAAACAGTTTATTCAGGAAGGTGGTAGTGGGAGGTTAATTGAGCTTGATAAGAAAGTCTCTGAAGAGCAACCAGCTGGAGATCAGATCAAACCTAATCAACCAATACACATAAATGCTCTTCCACCTCGTAGGTCTATTAGAGTTTCCAAACCTCCTAAAAGGTACTTGGATATGTTTACAGAGGATATAAAAGAAATGTTTCTTGTTGGGGACAAGAATCAATTGATTGATCCTAAGACTTATGATGAGGCGATGTCAGACATTGACTTCGAGAAATGGTTGAATGCTATGAAGTCAGAAATTGATTCTATGCATTCTAACCAAGATTGGTCCTCAGTGGATCCACCAGAGGGTATTGTTCCTATTGGTTGTAAATGGATCTACAAAAGAAAAATAGGTGCAGATGGTAAGGTAGAGACATTTAAAGCAAGGTTGGTGATGAAAGGGTATAGTCAATGTGAAGGCATTGACTATCATGATACCTTTTCACCAGTAGCTATGCTGAAATCCATCCGTACATTGCTTGCAATTACAGCATGTCATGATTATGAGATATGGCAGATGGATGTGAAAATTGCATTCCTGAATGGATATCTTGAGGAAGATATCTATATGGAGCAGCCTTTGGGTTTCACTTCCAATGATGAAGATCATAAGGTCTGCAAGCTGCATAAATCAATCTATGGATTAAAGAAAGCTTCTCGAAGTTGGAATACTCATTTTGATGATGCAATCAAATTGTTTGATTTTATCAAGAATGAGGATGAGCCATGTATTTACAGGAAGGCCGGTGGGAAGGCAATGACATTCCTCGTATTGTACATGGATGACATCCTCCTTATTGGAAACGATATTTTCATGTTGACTTCGGTCAAAAGTTGGTTATCTAATGAATTCTCTATGAAAGACTTAGGTGAAGCATCTTATATTTTGGGGATTAAGGTATATAGAGATAGATCTAATCGGATGCTTGGCCTTTGATAAAAATTGTACATAGGAAGAGCTGAATGGTTCAGCATGGAGAACTCTAAAAGAGGATTATTACCCCTTCAGCATGGCATTAATCTCTCCAAGAAAATGTGTCCTAACACACCTGAAGAGATTCAATACATGAGCAAGATTCCATATGCTTCGATAATTGGAAGCCTTATGTATGTCATGTTGTGTACTCGACCTGATATAGCTCCTGTTGTGAGTGCACGAGCAGATATCAGTCGAATCCAGGTGAAGAATACTGGATAGCTGTGAAGAACATTCTTAAGTACTTGAGAAGGACTAAAGATTTATTCTTAGTCTTTGGAGGGAGTTCAGAATTAGGGATAAAGTGATATACAGACTCAGCTTTATGTCTGATCTTGATGATAGAAGGTCTACATCAGGATCTGTGTTTTTGTGCAATGGTGGGGTAACTAGTTGGAAAAGTTTCATGCAGCCCATCATAGCAGATTCAATAATGGAAGCAGAGTATATCACTGCCTCTGAAGCTGCAAAAGAAGCCTTCTAGTACAAAAAGTTCATTGCGGAGCTTGGAGTGATACCACTTGATGCCATCCCCATATATTGTGACAATAATGGAGCAATAGCTCTTGCTAAGGAGCCCATGTCTCACTAGAAGTCTAAGCATATTTTGTGGCGGTTTCATATCACATGCGACTACCTCGAGAAGAAATATGTTGAGGTGCGAAGAGTAGACTCCACGGACAACGTGTCAGATCCACTGACTAAGACTCTGAGCCATCAAAAGGCTGAAGTCCACTTTGAGAAAATGGGACTTAGATATGTAGCCAATTAGCTTTAGTGAAAGTAGGAGATTATTAGATGTATGCCCTAAAAGCCATGTTGGCTTAACACATTTTAATTTTTAGGACATGAATTTTGTAATTAATTTTTCTCATTAATAAAAGGGCATTAGTTTCATTCATATTGTTGTGTCTATGAATTGTCCATGGAGTTAATGGACAATGACACATTCTCAAGAGTTGAGAATCTGAGACATGTGTCTTTATAGATTAACTCCTAAAAGCTCCCGATTGTTGAAATATCACGAGGACGGTGATTGATCCATTAAAATCGGTGCACATATCACTTCCCTTTTAGGGTAGATGAGTCTCTGACATACAGTGTGGTGACACTGGAGTGAGAGTGCAGGTAGTTGATAGAGATCAACGATACTGAGTGTGACCATGTACAGGAAGTTATATGGATGACTACTCACTCGTCGATAACTTCTTGATGCTGTAGTCGTGTGAATAGTTCCTTGACCTAGAGTGTCTCAGCTACTCGCAATAAGGTTGCTATAGTTTGACAGCACAATCACATGGTTCCTATCCATACGGGACCTTGCAGTGTTCGTTGGCTGCAGTAAGTTTATTGTAGGAGTAGGGTGTTCACTTGTAGGCATCTATCAGCCTTAGTAGTAAGGAATAATCCTATGTAAGCTTAATGAGACTAGGTCCAAAAATCTATGGCCATAGTAGGGTGATAATGAAAAGGTGTTTTCATTAGTATCACAATTAGACTTGAGTCAATTAGGTTAAGTATATGACTGATGGGTTTAACGAGTATCCAAAACCAACATCATGTCAGGATTTTAAAAGAGGAACCGAATCACATGGTAACTATACCTAGGAGTTCCAATCTTATTCTGCTGGGTTGCCACTACATACTGCTAGGTGTCACTAGTGGATTATGAGAACTCGTTAGGATCGTTTTCGGATCGATGATCCTAATTAGGGTTGAGCTAAAATTGTTTAGTCCATCGAAAGGAGTTTCGATGATGTATAATGGAAATTATAGCATGTCTTATTACCAGACAAAATAGGACCTACGGGGTCACACACATTAATAGCTCAAGTAACCAATCAGCAAATCAATTTTACCTAATTATAAATGTTACAATTAATTAATTATGGATTAATTGCTAATTAAATTAAATTAGATTTAATTTAATTGAGTTAGACTCAATTAATTAATTCTAGTTGAGTTGGGTCAATGTCCGCTTCAAAATGGTTCGATCAGATTTAAAATCGGCTTCAGTTTGATTGTAAAATCACTTCATTTGGACCAACACCAGTCCAGTTAGATTGGGACTCTCTCTCTCTCCTTGTCTCCCCTTCCCTCCACACGCCTAAGTGGGCCCAAATTTATTTTGTGCGACAAAAGAAAAGAGGGGCATGAAATAGGTGGGCACTAATTCATAATTGGTATGGAGGAATATGAGAAGGAGGAGTCCTTCTCATTCACTCCTCTTAAATTTCAACCGGTTGAAATTAAAACACCGATCTTTTATTTTTATGGGTTGGGAGAACTTAAGTTTAAATAGGAGGAAAAGTGGCCGACCATGAGAGATTAATATTGGCGTGAATATTCTTCTCCTTCGACCATGAAAATTTTGGGGGGTCTTTCTTCTCTTGGCCATGAACACTAGAGAGTCTCTCTCCTGGTTTCAACTATTCTTCTCCCTTTATTTGTTTTCTCTTTTCTTGAGTTAGATCTAGGGAGATGCTCTACTAAAGAAAGAAGAGAGAAAAAAGGGTCCAAAGGTGTTGCATAGACTGATTTGCAAGACAAAAGTTGAAAGCCAGTCCGGATTCGGATCAACACAGTTTTTAAAGCAGGCGATTTGCTGAAAGATGAGAAGGCTACAAGGATTTAACAGTCCAGTGCCCTCTATGACGCAGTTGTGACAGATTCATGTGGATACTAGCAGAGGCTGGGCATTTGCATGGCTCCGATAGAATCTCGACTTTTCAGTAGCGGATCTGCATGCTTTTCAAAGCAATCCCAAATAACGATCCAGGTAAGTATTTTATGCTTAAAATAATTTTTATTTTAGATCTGATATTTTCTCATATGTTGCAACATGTTAGAAATTTATGAAAAATAAATTAAATTTATTTATGAATTGCATGATTATATATAAATTATTTTTATATCTGCTTCCGCTGGAACAGGCTATTGATGCCTGTTCGATTGCAATTTGTCTATTCCTGGGAGAATTCCAACAGCAGCATGTCTGAAAGTGAGGCATCCGGTGCCATGATGGGGAGTGGGGAATGGGAACCAGTGCCGGTGCAGTGGAAGTAGAGACCAGCCAGTGCAGTGCAAGTGGAACCCAATCAAGGGTTAGAAAGATTGAAGAGCAAGAAGGGAGAGAGATGGAATAAAGATGGGATAAAATGGGAATAGAAGAAGGATAGAAAAGTGATGGGGATCTCAGAGCAGCACTGATCTCGAAGCCGCATTGATCCCGGAGCAGCACTGATCCCAGAGCAACACCGATCCCGGAGTAGCATAGATTTTAATAAATTAGTTTGGAATTTATCTTTTATTTGAATTTTGAATTAGGATTTGGTTGGTTAGGATTGAGATATGGATAGGCTGATCTTATCCTATCTTGTATTTGAATTTGAGTCATCCCTATCTTTTTATCCTGTATTCAAATTCAAATGAGGGTTGGACAGGTCTATAAATACCTCCATCAGTCCTTTGTAAAAAAAAAAAAATTGGAGAAAAAAATTGAGTTTTTTAGAAGAGTGATTCTTCTGTCCTTCGCCTTCAGGCATGGGCGTGATTCCCTAGTTATCCCCCTTCCCATTCCATCTTCTTTATCTCCTCGTGACCTTTGAAATTCATCCTAGCGCCTTCAAGTATCGAGGAGGGTGTAATGCCCTAGAGGTGAGAGGTCTCTTCGTTAGGGTGAGTCCCAAAGTTCATGAGTTCTAAACCCTATCTTCCAACCCCACTATTCCTTCGCCACCCTTTACCCTTAAAAAATGCAAAAAAAAAAATAGTGGTACCCTAATCTAGGTGACTTTTAGGGTCGCCAACGATCCTACCCACATCTGTCCCTCATCAATTTTGGTATCAGAGCTAGAAAATTAGGGTACCTTCATATCAATCCAGATTCTCCACCACCAATCCATTTTTTTTTCCCATCCTATTATGTTCGCAGACCATAAAAAAAAAAAAATCGAAGTTGCCAACAATTCAATTTTCTTTCTTTCCATGTTTCCTCCCAAACTCCATCCTCCATCGACAGTCATTTTTTCCTCCTCAGATCCTAGAACTTCATCGCTGCCGACCATCCCGAGCATCCCCTCTGCCATGCCACTCCTCCGACGATCCTAATCCCATCGCTGATCCCCTTTTATCTTTTTTTCCCTTCCCACCTAAGAACCACCACCGAGCCAAAACCCGTCCCCTTTCTTTTTCCCCGAATCACCCAACTGGACAGCCCCAGAACAACATCCCCCCGACTTGCCCCTCATGGCCTCCCGCACCCTTCCTGCCAAACGTCAGTCCACCGAGAACCCGGACTCGGTCCTCCGCTTCTGCAAGGAGATCGGTCCTCCCTCCCGCCGCCAGCGACGGCACCACCACCGTCGTCGTCCTCGCCGGCTCACTCCTCTGGCACTCCCTCTCTCTCCTCCCCACCGGAATCCACCCAACCGGCTCCTCTTCGTCGCCCCAGCCGGCGTCGCTGTTGGTGAGCACTGCCGACCCCCTCGCAGACATCTGGACCTCTCCGGCCCGCACCATGGTTCGCCTCACCGAGAGCTTCCCCACCGAAGGATGACTCCGGTCGTCCATCCTCTCTGGATCCCTCCCTTCCTCCGGCATACAATCCTAGGCCGAGCCCCCCCTCCTCTCTGCCTCCCGTGAAGCCTGACGTCGTCACCACCGGTGCCCTCCGCCCCCTCGAGGTCATCCACTCCACCTCCTCCTCTGGCCAACACCCAATCCCGCCGGAAGACCCCCCCCCGACTCCATTAGCGCCGGTCGAGAACATCCTCCGCCCCTCCATCGGCCATTTCCCCAAGCACCGTGCCGGCCACCTTCCTCTCCGTACCGCCACCTTCAGTCCATCACCGCCTCTGGCAAGAACCCGCCGGATCTGCCCTCTGGAAGACCTCCCTTGCATCAGTCGGTCCGTGGATAGGGAAGATGTGCACGAACGTGAAAGCACACGACTTTCAAAGCAAGACTCCCTGCACGCTTCTTAAAGCAAGATGCCTACCTGTTTGCAGACTTCGAGAGCATGAGGGAAATAAAAAAAAGAAGATAGAGAAAAAAATGGAGAAAAAAATAATTTGGGATAGTTTCTGGAGCTACACAATTTCAAGGCTACGTGGATTTCAAAGCTGCATAGATCTCAAAGTAGATCCTTTGGATGGGTTCATCAAAGCTCCCCGTTGATCCTGACTCGATGGAGTCGAGTTCTCCCCACCTCAGGGAAATGATGGGGATCTCGGAGCAGCACTGATCTCGAAGCTGCATTGATCCAAAAGCAGCACTGATCCCAGAGCAACACCGATCTCGGAGTAGCACAGATTTTAATAAATTAGTTTGGGATTCATCTTTTATTTGAATTTTGAATTAGGATTTGGTTGGTTAGGATTGAGATATGGATAAGCTTATCTTATCCTATCTTGTATTTGAATTTGAGTCATCCCTATCTTTTTATCCTGTATTCAAATTCAAATGAGGGTTGGACAGGTCTATAAATACCACCCTCAGTCCTTTGTAAAAAAAAGGTTTTTGGAGAAAAAATTTGAGTTTTTTAGAAGAGTGATTCTTCTGTCCTTCGCCTTCGGGCATGGGCATGATGCCCTAGTTATCCCCTTCCCATTCCATCTTCTTTATCTCCTCGTGACCTTTGAAATTCATCCTAGCACCTCCAAGTATCGAGGAGGATGTAATGCCCTAGAGGTGAGAGGTCTCTTCGTTAGGGTGAGTCCCAAAGTTCATGAGTTCCAAACCCTATCTTCCAACCCCACTATTCCTTCGCCACCCTTTATCCTTAAAAAATACAAAAAAAAATAGTGGTACCCTAATCTAGGTGACTTTTAGGCTCGCCAACGATCCTACCCACATTTGTCCCTCATCAAAAAGGAATAAGTGGAATAGTGGAATAAAATTGGAATAGTGGAGGAGGTGGAATAGAGGTGGAATAAGGCTTGAATAGAAGAAGGATAAGTGTGGAATAGTAAAGAAATGTGTGGAGGAAATGGCAGCTTCCGGACACTCTTCGGACTGAACTCTTGATGTTCTCCCTGAACTAGACTCTTAGATGGCATAATTGCTTCCCCAATGGCTCCTTTGGACCCCCTTTTATAGGCCTCCATCCCATTAAATTACTGGAATTCTGCTCCATCATTACAATGAAGCCGCTCCACCATTGCAGAAGGTTTGGTGGTTTGGGAAACATCGAATGATAGTGAGGAGGTTGCTAGAAATCTTCCGACCGTGAGAGCTTCTTGACGGTGAGGGAGAGAGTGCCGGTGTTGCTGTAACTTCTCCCGGATCGGGCTCAGATGGCTATGCTGGAGTGCTCCTCTCCCAGTTCCTGCAACAAAGTCTCCAAGGGTCGATGGTGTTCCGATGGGGGACACTCCGATGCTTAAGTTAATGGGAGCTTGAGGGCAATAGAATGGAGGAATCAAATGAAAATAGCATATGGAGAAGGGAGAGAGCCTATGTTAGCGTGCTTCCCGCCCTGTGCTCCCCGCCCTGTGCTCCCCGGTTTACCTTATATAGGTGTGGAACAGTGTCAAAATTCATTAGGAGAATCTGGAGAGTGGCCACGTGGCACCTAGATCGGGAAACATCATGAAAATAGTGGAGTAGTGGTGCTGATAAGTCAGGGTTCTGTTGTAATAGAATTCTGGTACAAGTTGGAAGAGGCTTCTGGAATCACCGAACCATCCTTGGAGTGGGTCGGTCAGACCTCGACTAGGGAGGGTCAGTCGGACTTCCAAAGGAGAGTGTCCATCAAAGCTTCAGTAGGAGCGGGTCAGCCAGACTCTAGCAGAAGTGGGTCGGTCGGACCTCCGAAGGAGAGCATTCGTCGAAGCTTCAACAAGAGCGGGTCAGCCAGACCCCAGTAGAAGTGGGTCATTCAGACCTCTACTTCAGTGGGTCGGTCGAACCTCCGAAGGATGGCATCCATTGGAGCTTCAGCATGAGCAGGTCGGCCGGACCCCAGCAGAAGTGGGTCGTTCAAACCTCTACTTCAGCGAGTCGGTCGGACCTCAGCAAGAGTGGTGGTCCAGTTCGATGGTGAGCCGGTTGGCTACAACAGTTGCCCCCTCGCTCTTGGCCTTCAAGCGATTCTACAGCTTCGAAGGATGAGAGCATTACATGGCATTTAATGCATCGATCCTTGAGATGATTGCGAATCTAATCCGGCATACTGCGACTGGCCATCTTCCACTCTGAAATTCTGCCCCTAAGACAAATGTCAGCACCGCATTGGAGGTGGCGGGAGGAGCAGTTAATGCTGGTGAGGTGCAATGATGGGTTGCCAGCCTGATTCGCCCGTCCATCGAGTTCCTAACATGACGTGAGCGACGTGGCAAAATCTGAATAGTTGATGCAGTGTCTGGAGTGGCTCATCCGCCGCTGGCTTGGCGATCACGTGGTTCACGATTGGATGAGATCCATCGCTTCCCATCAGCTTCCCCATTGGATCGGGAAGTGCGCCGTCTGACGATGGATCGTAGCACTCGAGGGGCGCTAGGAAGTGGCCCCTCCATGCCTATAAAAGGAGGGGGTGAAGGCCCGGAGGGGGTCTTCCACTGCAACTGCACTTGGAGAGAAAAAGCTTTCTTCTTCTGTCGCTCTCACCTTCCTTTAGGAATCCTACCACAAGGTCAGTTCCTCCATCTTACCCTTCCATCCTCCATTAAAATGGCCTCCAGTAGTCGGAGATCTGATCGTAAGGAACTAGGTCCTAGTAACATCTCCTCATAAATGACCCGAGAAAGGGTAGAGAATCTTAGGGCCACCTACAACATTCCCTCCACCCTATATCTGACCATTCTGAGCCAAGAGGGTAGGGTGAATGGTCCTTTGAATTCGGGAGCTCTCCCGGTGTACGAGGACCATCTTAAGGCCGGCCTCCATTTCCCTCTTCATGACCTCTTTGTACAGATCTTCAATAGCTATAGGGTGTCCCCAACGTAGCTGACCCCGAACAACATTCGGGCGATCTACGATTTCATGGTCCTCTATCAGATGGGCAGAGTCGAGCCAAGGTTGTCCCTCTTCTCAAATTTCTTTATTCTAAAAAAGGATTTCCAAAGCCAGGAGTGGTGGATGTTCAGTCCCTGCCCTAGTTGGAAGATATTACGGGGGCTTCCATTGGCTATCCACGGATGGAAGTCCTGGTACTTCTTTGTAAACAGCTTAGAACCCTGGGGCTTTGAACCGATGTGGAGAGAGCCTAGGCCGAAAGCAGTAGATGGGAGGACAGTGTTGAGGGCCGACAAGGCCGATTTCAATAAGTTGGATGAGGACGACCCAATGTTTATACATGACTTTCTCCGAGAGGACAGCCTCTACCTCGCTGGGATCAGCCAGCAACGGGGTTTAGGTAGGGTAGCAGCCGCTTGTCATAGGTCTTCATATCCTCTGTCAGCTTTATTTTCTTGCTGCTGACTCTGATTTTGCCTTGTGATAGGTTACCAGATGAAGCTCGACCGAGCGACAATCATAGCACAGGCAGCTAAGAAGAGGGGCGTTCGGATTGTAGAGCTGACGTCCGAGAGGCCAAAGAAACAACGGATGGAGGAACCGATGTCCGAAAGGCTGAAGATGCAATGGACGGAGGAGCCATCCACCACCATTGTCTTCATAGAGTCCGATGATCACATGCCATTGTCAGCTCGCCAAGTGGTGAGGGCGCTGGAGTGTTCATCTTCGGTTGGGCAGTCAGCCACCCGGATGAGAGAGGACCAATCGGGGCTGACCGAAACAGAGACAGCTCTGACCTCACTACTCATTGAGCTGATTGAGGAGATCCTCCCGACGGTCAGAGGGGAGAAGGTAGCCGAAGGAGGGGTGGCTGACAGGGGAAGCCGATCGAAACAGCAACGAGGTGCCCCAGCACTGGCGTGCCCTCCACAACTCCGGGCAAGCCAAAGACCTGCTTAAGAGGATCATCACAGACGCCGACTGGAATGAGTGGAGCAAATGGACCATGAATGATGCTACCAGGAGCTCGTACCGAAACTTGATGGGGGTAAGTACATTAGTTTTGAGTCTATTCTCTTCTTTTGTCTTCTTGTGTCTGACTGACACTCTTCATTTGTTTGCAGCTCCTTCATGATTTCTCGCTAATGGACAACGGTCTAGGCGAGTTACTCTACTTGAAAGAGCACTCAGCCAAGAGGGCCGAGGTGGCTGAGGCAGCTAGAGATGCAGTAGAGGTGGTGCTGACGGTCACCAGAGTGGAGTTATCTGCCCTACGGGCCACTGAAGAGGAGCTACCTGCTCTACGGGCCGAGGTAGAGGCTCATAAGAAGCAGGCAGAAGACCTGCGGAGTTGACAGGCTGAGCGGAAGGAAGAAGAAGTTGAACTCCCTCGCCCATAAGCTTGAGGAGGAGGAGACACGGGCGGCCGACCATGAGAAGTGCTGGCAGGAGCAGTAGGCCATGGCAAGGAAGTACATGACCCTGTTCAGAGAGGCCGAAGTACAGAAGGCTGAAGCAGCCGACGAGGCCGTCAAGAAATATAAAGCCTCCAACGACTTCAAGGAGGAAATGGATGAGGCTGGAGCGGTCAGCTACGACGTCGGCTATGAAGACTGCTTGGCGAAGGTCGGCGATGCCTTTCCCGAGCTAGATATTGCCTTCCTACAGTCACCGAGATAGATGGAAGGGGAGGGCACAGAAGATGTGGGCCCGATCGACGGAGGGGTCGAACCCCAGACTGAAGCCAGCATAGTGGAGGCCAGAGTTGATGCCCAGGTTGAAGCCGATACAGGAACGGCGAACGTCCCAGTCGGAGCTTCGAGGTCGGCCAAGGGGGCCGAAGCCGAAGTCACATCTATATCTCCAGTGGGTCAGACCTAGGTTGTTTGTAAAGGTCTGACCTTCTTTTTTGCAAGAAACTCCTTTTGTAGTATAAGAGAAGAATTTCTTTTTGTCATATTTTCTGTGTATATGTCTTTGTGTACATGGGTCAGTCAGATTGACCAAACTCTTTCCTTCAAAAAGAATATTTCTAAGTGTTGACGGTCGGCTTGATAGGATCGTAAGTCTTCAAGAATTGATGCTAAATAGTGGCTCAGTCCGAAACCAATGCCTTAAAAATCTTTCTAAGTGTTGGTCCGTTGGTCCGTCCGAATGCAAGACCTCAGAAGTAGCTACTAGAGAGTGGCTCAGTCTGAACTTAGACACTTAGAGATTTTTCTAAGTGTTGGTCCATCGGCCTGTCCGAATGCAAGACCTCCGAAGTAGCCGCTGGACAGTGGCTCAGTCCGAACTCATACACTTAGAGATTTTTCTAAGTGTTGGTCCGTCGACCCGTCCAAATGCAAGACCTCCGAAGTAGCTGCTAGAGAGTGGCTCTGTCTGAACTCCAACACTTAGAGATTTTTCTAAGTGTTGGTCCATTGGCCCGTCCGAATGCAAGACCTCCGAAGTAGCTGCTGGAGAGTGGCTCAGTCCGAACCCGGACACTTAAAGATTTTTCTAAGTGTTGGTCCATCGGCCTATCCAAATGCAAGACCAGATCTCCATTTGGATCATTTTGAAGCTGTTGTCGACCATGGTCAGATTTTTAGGAGTGGGCTGCGCTAAAGCCTCTGCCGACCAGAGTCGAACTTTTGGAAGTAGGCTGCCCTAGAGCTTTTGCCGACCAGAGTCGGCCTTCTAGAAGTAGGCTGCCCTAGAGCCTTTGCCGACCGAAGTCTGACTTTTAGAAGTGGGCTACCCTAGAGCCTCTGCTGATTGGAGTCGGACTTTTGGAAGTGGGCTACCCTAGAGCCTCCACCGACCAGAGTCAGACTTTCGGAAGTGGGCTGCCCTAGAGCCTCTGCCGACCAAAGTCGGACTTTTGGAAGTGGGCTGTCCTAGAGCCTTTACCGACCAGAGTCGAACTTTTGAAAGTGGGCTGCCCTAGAGCCTTTGTCGACCGAAGTCGGACTTTCGGAAGTGCTTCATAGAAGAAGTGATGGCCTTTATTGATAATACTTGCGAAGGTTGTCTATATTCCACAGATGCGCCACTTGCCATCTGTCCAAATACTCGAGCCGGTAAGTTCCGGCTCGAATTACTTCAACAACTCGATAAAGGCCTTCCTAGTTGGGGGAGAGGTTCCCTTGCTCGGTCGGTCTTGAAACTTCTGTCCTCCACAAAACTAAATCTCCGACCGGGAAGGTTCGAGCGTTGACTCGAGAGTTATAATACTTGGCCATCTTCTGACGATAGGTCACCATCTTCAAGCTTGCCTAGAGCCTGGTTTCTTCAAGCAGGTCTAGGTCAGCTCTTCTTTGCTCCGAGTTGGTCGGTTCGACGAAATGATCAATCTGCAGAGACTGCAAAGAAATTTCCACAGGGATGACCACCTCACTCCCATAAGTCAGATTGAACGGAGTCTCTCCAATCATAGTTCGGGAGGTCGTCCGATAAGCCCAGAGCACTGAGTGAAGTTCTTCCACCCAGAGTCCTTTGGCATCATTCAATCGGGTCTTCAGTCTCTGCAGGATTGTCCGTTTGATAATTTTGGCCTCTCCGTTGGACTGAGGATGACCGACTGATGTTAGCCGATGGGAGATATGGTACTGCTAGTAGAAGTCTCGAAACTTAGGATTGTCAAACTGTCTCCCATTATCGATGATGATCACCTGCAGGATGCCGAACAGGAAGATGATGTAGTTCCGAACAAAGTTCTCCGCTTTAGCTTATGTAATTTGTGCTAGTGACTCAGCCTCCACCCATTTGGTGAAGTAATCAATAGCTACAATCAGGAACTTTTGCTGGCCGGATGCTATGGGGAAGGGTCCCAGGATGTCCACCCCCACTATACGAATGGCCAAGGAGCGGTGAGTGGAGTCAGCTGACTAGCTGGCCTCCTTTGAATGTTAGAATATCTCTGACATGCGTCACACTTTCTGACGAAGTCCGATGCATCCCTCTGAATTGTGGGCCAGTAGTATCACTGTCGGATGATCTTGTAAGCCAGGGATCTTCATCCTATGTGGTCACCGTAGATGCCTTCGTGCACTTCTCTGAGTGCGTAGTCGGTGTCAGTCGACCCCAAGCACTTTAGTAGTGGCTATGAGAATGACCGCTTGTAGAGGGTGCCATCGAGGATGACATACTTTGAAGCCATCCAGCGTACATGATTGGCTTCGACCGGATCTTCTGGTAGAGTCCCTTTGACAAGGAATGTGAGAATTGGGTCCATCTAAGAGGCTTCTTGTTCGATTTGGTGGATTTTGGTCGGCTCTTCAGCAATGCATGGGTGCTGCAAATACTTCACAAAGGTTCGGTCGGAGGTGTTGGTGACAGCCGTAGCCAACCGTGACAAAACATCCGCCCAGGAGTTCTACAATCGAGGTATATGGAGAATTTTAAAAAATTTAAGTCGAGACACGAGACTTTGTACCATGCTCAAGTACTTGGCCAGGGTTGGGTCTCTCACCTCAAATTCACCCTTCACCTGATTCACCACCAGTTGAGAATCGGAGAAGGCCCTAATTCAGCTGATGCCCAGCTCATTGGCTATTCTTAGTCCTGCAAGAAGGGCATCATATTCTGCTTGGTTGTTTGACACCTGAAATGAAAAGTGTAAAGCATACTCCAAGCTCTATCCATCAGGGTCGGCCAGGATCAGGCCCACCCCACAGCCTGCAAGGTTGGACGCTCCATCCATATGAAGGGTCCAAGCAGGCTCTGCCTCCTCAATGGTGTCGTCTTCAAGTGGGACGACCGCTTGCCAGGGTATTTCATGTTTCCAGGTGCACTCTGCAATGAAGTTAGCAATTACCTGAGCCTTCATGGCCGACCGGGGTTGGAAAGAGATGTCAAATTTACCAAGCTTGACGGCCCACTTGGCAAGCTGACTAGAAGTGTCTTGGCTTCGGAGAATCATCTTAAGGGGTTGGTCGGACATGATGACAATCGGGTGTGCCTGGAAGTAGGGTCGGAGTCTCTTGGCTTCTATGACCAAGGAATAGACGAGCTTCTACATCTTAAGGTACCTTGTTTTGGCATCATGAAGGACTTTACTGATGTAGTAGACAGGTTTCTGCTGACCACCTTCTCCCACTCGAATGAGGATGGAGCTCACTGCCTCATCCGATGCTGACAGGTATAAGTATAATGGCTCTCCCTCCATCAGCTTGGCCAACAATGGAGGGTTCTTCAGATAATCTTTCAAAGATTCAAAAGCCGATCGACACTCGTCGGTCCAATGGAAGTGGTCCGACCGGTGCAAGGTCTTGAAGAATGGTAAAGACTTCTCCGCCGACCAGGAGATGAAGTGACTGAGAGAGGCTATCCGGCCTGTTAGTTCTTGCACATGTTTCTTGTTGGTAGGATATCCCATGTCAATAACAGCTTTGATCTTATCAATGTTGACTTCAATTTGTCTTTGTGTGACCAAGAAGCCGAGAAACTTCCCAAAAGTCACCTCGAAGGTGCACTTGGCAGGATTCGGCTTCATCCGATGTCATCTCAGCGTGTCAAAGAACTCCTGCAAGTCTCTAATGTGGTTGGCTTTGTGGAGGCCCTTGACGATCATATCATCAACATATGCCTCCATGTTTCTTCCAAGTTGTCCTTCGAAGACCTGGTTGATCGGCCTTTAGAAAGTGGTACTGGCATTCTTCAAGTCGAAGGGCACCATCTTATAGCAATACAGCCCATTGTCAGTGACGAAGGCCATCTTCTCCTCATCCTCCGGATGCACCCTGATATGGTTGTAGCAAGAGAAGGCATCCATGAAGCTCAAAAGCTGATGGTCAGCCGTGGCATCTACAAGTTGGTTAATCTTTGGTAGAGGGAAGCTATCCTTTGGACAAGCCTTATTGAGGTCAGTGTAGCCCATGCATATCCTCCACTTTCCATTGGCCTTCTTCACCATTACAACATTTGCCAGCCAGTCGGGGTAGTGGGCCTCTCTGATGAAGCTGGCATTAGAGAGCTTCCTGACCTCCTCATCAATGGTCCTTTGTCTTTCAGGAGCAAAACTCCTCTTCTTCTGTCTGATAGGCCTATAGGTCGGATCTACTTTAAGCAGGTGTGTGATGACATCCGACAGAATGCCTGGCATGTCCGATGCCAACCAAGCAAAGACATCGACGTTATTCCTTAGGAAGTTGATCAGCTCTAACTTGACCTCCTCACTAAGAGTGCTTCCAATTTAAAGGACCCTGGTGGGGTCATCCTCCCAAAAGGGGACAAACAAAATCCTTTCGACTAGTTGGCCAGGGTCGTCGGCTTCGGCTCTAGGATCAAGTTGTTCAAGAGTATAGTGACCTTCTGACTGCCTGTCTTGAATGGTCAAGCACTGCCTGGCCATCCTGCGGTCTCCCCTCATAACCCCAACCCTGTTACGAGTCAGAAATTTCACCAGCAGATGGTAGGTAGAGATGATGGCCTGGAACTTGTTAAGGGCCGGTTGGCCCGAAATGGCATTATAAGCCGAGGTCGTACATACAACCACAAAGTTGATAGGGAGAGTCTTCTAGAAAGGCTCCATCCCAGTGGTCATGGGTAGAGTTATCTCTCACTCAACTTCGACAAAGTTTCCCCCGAAGCCCGTCAGTGGCATGGGGGATTCTTGCAATCTCGACCTGGATAGGTTCATTCGAACAAAGGCATCGTACAAGCTTCCATTATTAATAAGGATCCACTTTACATCATAGTTGGCAATTATTGCCGACACAACTACAGGATCATTCCCGGAGACATGGGACTCTAAGAGGTCTTCGTCAGAGAAGCTGATTACATTGGAGCCCCTAGACCTCTTCATGATGTCCTGGTCTTCATCATACCTCCAGTCAGATCGACGGTGCAGCATGCCAACATTCCTGTCGGTCAGAGCTAGTTGGGAAGCTCTATCTCCACTAGGGGGTCTCCGGCAGTTGATGCTTCAGTCCGGTTCTTCTGGGGTCGGACATACTTGTACAGGTATCCCTTTCTAATGAGGTCTTCAATTGCATCCTTCAGCTGGAGGTAGTCTTCGGTATTGTGTCCATGGTCCCAATGAAACCAATAGTATTTGTCTCTATTTCTGGATGTAGAGGGGCCTCTCATCGAATGAGGTCTTTGTAGGAAGGTCTCGTTCTCGATTTCCAGGAGGATCTTTTCCCTTGGAAGGGAGAGGGGCGCATAGGTCTCGAATCTCCTGGGGAAGTCCTTCGGCTTCGGGCTGCGGCGTCGGGCCAAGTTGTTGCCATTACTGGGAGGTCGGACCTCGGGAGTTGTCACTCCACTTTTTAGGAATCGACTTCCCTTCAGCCTGGCATCGGCTTGCCGCCTGTTCTTCTGCCAGGGCGTACTTCTGTGCCCATACCAGCAGGTCGGCGTAGCTTGTCGAAAATTTCTTGTCCAGGAAAAATGTGAGCCTGGACGAGCGAAGCCCTCTCTTGAAAGCCGACATAGCTACGTCTTCATTCAGATCCGGGATCTCCATAGCCGCTGAGTTGAAATGGGTCACGTAGTCCCAGAGGGTCTCTTCCTCTTTTTGCAGCATGAGGAAGAGGCAGTCGGTGTTCCTCGAGATCCGACTGCAAGTCCTGAAATGGGAAAGAAAAAATTTTTCAAGCTGAGGTAAAGAGTAGATCATACCTGGTCAGATGGTAGAGAACCATATCCAAGCGACCTTCTTGAGGGTTGCAGGGACGGCAATGCAGTAGAGGGCATCGGAGGTGCCCTGTACCATCATATGGGCCTTGTAGGTGCACAGATGGTCCAGCAGATCGATGGTACCATCATAGGGGTTCACCTGTGGAATCTTGAAGTGATTGGGAATGGGCTCCTGATGCGGCAAGCATATGATTAATGTTTTGAATATGGTTTGTAGAGCAATGAAACCTAATTACACTAGCATTGTACTCATCATAATAAGACTTAAGGATTATAAGAAATGGGACTTTTACTTGATTAGACACAATCCTAAACTAAGAGGGAAGAAGATCTAGACAATAAGGGCTAATGATTGTGGACTTACCTTGATGAGCTTTCCAACCTTCTTTTGATTCATACCTTGAAACTACCAACGCTCAGAACTGAAGAACCTGGATAACAAAGATCAGAACCTTGGACTTGGGGGCTTCAGCTTGTTGGTTCTTTGTCAAGGTGAACCCGGCCCACAACTCAAAGTCTTCGAAGGGCCCTGCAATGAAGATCAAAGTTAAGGAAGAAGGATAAGAACATATAGAAGGGATGGGAGAATTTATGAACTAAGAACAGAAATTTGAGTAGATCTGGCCGACTCCAATGCCTTCACTTGAGCTTGGAAGATGCTTTGCTAGGAGAAAAGAAGGGCTTCGGAGTGGAGGAAAAAGATTGGGAAACTTTCACATAAAAAAAAACACGAGACAACTTCTACTTCCAAAATTCAACTTCACTTTTCATTCATTCCCCCCAAAATCAATCCCCTTTACAATGGGCGTCCAAGGCCTTTAATAGCCTCACAAAGCTAGCTTTTGAAATTTAAAAACTCCCCAAATTGAGGAGGATTACAAGGGGGGTTGGAGGATTTGGTGGAGAGTTTGGAGGGATGGGGGGCGTTGGAGGATTTGGTGAAGGACTTGGAGGAGTGTGGCCAACCTCCTTGAATTTGAATCTTCCTTATTGGCACCAAAGAGTGATGAGGTGGCTAGTGAGGTGGTGCCTGATGACGTGGCATGATGAGATGGTCTTCTACTTGGATAAGGAATGACATGTGGCGCCAAGTGGTCCTAGTTGATGGTCCTTTTCTCTTGCTTGGTTGATGTGTCTTCTCTTCTTCATGTGGTCAAATTCTGGGGTCCAGAATTTGAGTCTTGTTGCTGGCTTTCATTGCTTTAAGACTTGATTAACTTGAAATAGACTTAACTCAACTGAACTGACTTGACTGACCTAAACTTTAAAACTTGAAACGGACTTACAGGAAATGAAATTTTTTTAAAAGTAATTACAGGACTCAATAAACACTCTTGATCATTTACAGGACTCTTGAAAAAGAAATGGCTCTTGAAAATAAAACATTTTTGAACTAAAGAATACAAGGTAACCTAATTATCTTCGATCCAAATTGGGATAAGGCTAACCTTGTTGGAGTGAAGTTTCTTTCGGTTTCTGGTGTCCACACCAATTATCCTGGGATGGGCAGAACTCGACCTAGTCGAGTATGGTTTAGTTTTGCCCTGGTAATGCTCGAACAAGTCTGGGTTAAGTCTTTGCAGGTCCTCTCGAGTAATCCAAGAGTTGTCGGACTCAGGTCGACCTTGCCATTGAACCAGGTATCGCTAATACTCCTTATTCCTGGTAGTAATGGTCTTGTCATCTAGGATTCTCTCAATCCTCTCTCTCCGCTCAGGTAGGGTTGGTGGTGGACACTCGGAAATATGTTCACTCTCAATGAAAGTTTCTGGCCCAAAAGGCTCACTAGGTATTAGTACTGGTTCTTTGTATTCTACTAGGTCTGAAACATTAAAGGTTGAACTGATACCCATATCAGGTGGAAGTTCCAAAACATATGCATTAGGCCCTATTTTCTTTAAGATCTTGAAAGGTCCCGCTCCGCGGGCATGCAGCTTCTTTATGGTTCCAGAGGAGAACCGTTCAGGGTTGAGCCTAATCATCGCATAATCCCCTTCACAGAATTTTTTAGCCCTCTTATGTGAGTCAGCTAAGTGTTTATAAGTTTCATTGCTCAGGTTGATCTTATTACTGATTTCTTTATATAGATTTGTGACATGCTGTGCAAAAGACTCAACAGACTCAGAAACTTATACAAGCACTTACGAAATGCAAACTGAACTAGGCATCCTTATTGAGAGGAATTTTATTGGACTCTCTAGGGCCTAAACCTAACAGATTAATGACTCTCTAGGTTTGACCCTGGTCTACCATGCACATGAGAATTTACCATGGGTTCCTAGCAAATGCCATAAGGTTTTCCAAAAGTATGTAGCAAAAGGAAAATGCCTTAAAAGCTCATGCATCCTAGTAATCTCATCAAAATGAAACTTAATGGCTCTAAAATTATGATAGGAATCCGAGACTTGGGGTAATTTAGGAGAATCTTGAAACAGACCTTGGTTACTCATGATGACCTTAAGATTAGAATTTTGATCTACAGGCGGGATGCTTCTAGGTAGTTAAAGGTCATCAAGAAAGTCTTCTAAAATAATGATTGGGTTCTTCTCAGGTATCTGAAGGAGTTCTTGTGTCGAAGCTAAAGTATTGGGTTCTTCTTGAGGGCATTATCTTACGGGAACCAAGTCCTCACTAAATTTTGGTTGTTCTGATGTTTCAGGACTAGGCTCAATAATTTTTTCTTTACCAAAGGTTTCCTCAGGTAAGGTACTAAAGTTATTCTCTTCACAGTCTTCCCCTTCATATTCATCTATTAAACTTATATTAGCTCATACACATATTTACTAGGTTCAGATTTGCCTTCTTCCTTCCCTAGCCCTTCAGTTTGAGGATACCCTAAGTCTTGGGTATTAATGAACTCAACTTGTACTTCAGGGTTCTTACTCCTATCATTCATATGAGCTAATGGGATAGTAGGAGTTGGTTGGTCTAAGGGAAATTGTTTAGCCAGAATTTGGTTCAATTGGGCCATTAGATCATTTAGGCCTTTCAGCGTGGTTTCAAGATTCGGGTCCATGGCTACACTGGACTGAGTCTGGACTAGTAAATATGAGGCCTCTGATCTAGTTTTCATGCATGCAAGTAGACTCAAGCTCGAGCTAGGGTTTTCTAGACCTAGAGCACAAATTAGAGGTATAATTAAGTGAACCAACTAGCTAGTAGTACTTATGGGACTTAGCCAGGTAGGTGGAGGGAAGTGAAGGTCCCTGATTGCCAACCTTAGATACCAATCTGAGATTGGCCAGGTAGGCAGACCAAATCACAAGCCCTGATGCACCAATCCTAGACACCAAGCCAGTAAGCACACACCAATTAGCTGACACAGTTAACTTGACCCTAACCTGATCCCAACTTGTTGGTGTCCCTAACCCACTAGGACAATTAACGTTCTACTCAATTTTAATTAACGGGCTGGGATCGATATGCTGGGTGGTGACTTTTGGGTTAGGGACAGGTGATGAAACCCTGACCCTATGTCAAATTGATGCCCTTAATTTGATTTCTCATGAGATGAATGAAATGCAAAGGTGCTGCAGAAGTGTGTTGCAGTTTGAAAGTGATGTAGAAAACATGATGAAAAAAATGTCCAAAAATTCTGAAAAATTCACAGAGGATTCCTAACTTATATGTTTCAATGCAGATGAAAGGTATTTTAAAACTAAGATCTGTACTACTCTAAGAAGATCCTACAAATGAAGATAAATAAAAAGGACAGAACAGAACCCTAATGACAGTATCGGACTGTAAAAATTTTTATTTTTTTTATAATTTTTTTCTGATGATGAAATTTAATATGGTGATAACTGACTTAAAACGAAACAAGAAAAAAAATAGTTTAACAAAAAATTAGTGACTTGCCTTTGGAGCTGCAGACGGATTACAGTAAATAGATGCAAATTTTCAGAAAACAGAACCTAATCAAACAAGTGCAATGGCTTACCCAAACTTCAATCTAAAAAATTCACGTATGGCCAGGGGCTCATTAATCCCATGGGTTGTGACAGTGTACTGGAGTACACCCGCTCAGGAGGCGTGAATTTTAGATCTTGCTTGGATTTAAAGAGAACTATTCTACCCTAATGCAACCATGCTCTGATACCAAGATGATGCGGCAAGCATATGATTAATGTTTTGAATATGGTTTGTAGAGCAATGAAATCTAATTACACTAGCATTGTACTCATCATAATAAGACTTAAGGATTATAAGAAATGGGACTTTTACTTGATTAGATACAATCCTAAACTAAGAGGGAAGAAGATCTAGACAATAGGGGCTAATGATTGTGGACTTACCTTGATGAGCTTTCCAACCTTCTTTTGATTCATACCTTGAAACTACCAATGCTCAGAACTAAAGAACCTGGATAACAGAGATCAGACCCTGGACTTGGGGGCTTCAGCTTGTTGGTTCTTTATCAAGGTGAACCCGGCCCACAACTCAAAGCCTTCGAAGGACCCTGCAATGAAGATCAAAGTTAAGGAAGAAGGATAAGAACATATAGAAGGGATGGGAGAATTTATGAACTAAGAACGGAAATTTGAGTAGATCTGGCCAACTCCAATGCCTTCACTTAAGCTTGGAAGATGCTTTGCTAGGGGAAAAGAAGGGCTTTGGAGTGGAGGAACAAGGATGGGAAACTTTCACATAAAAAAAAATACAATACAACTTCTACTTCCAAAATTCAACTTCACTTTTCATTCATTCCCCCCAAAATCAATCCCCTTTACAATGGGCGTCCAAGGCCTTTAATAGCCTCACAAAGCTAGCTTTTGAAATTTAAAAACTCCCCAAATTGAGGAGGATTACAAGGGGGGGTTGGAGGATTTGGTGGAGAGTTTGGAGGGATGGGGGGGGGGGGGGTTGGAGGATTTGGTGGAGGACTTGGAGGGATGTGGCCAACCTCCTTGAATTTGAATCTTCCTTGTTGGCACCAACGAGTGATGAGGTAGCTAGTGAGGTGGCGCCTGATGATGTGACATGATGAGATGGTCGTCTACTTGGATAAGGAATGACATGTGGCGCCAAGTGGTCCTAGTTGATGGTCCTTTTCTCTTGCTTGGTTAATGTATCTTCTCTTCTTCATGTGGTCAAATTCTGGGATCCAGAATTTGAGTCTTGTTGCTGGCTTTCATTGCTTTAAGACTTGATTAACTTGAAATAGACTTAACTCAACTGAACTGACTTGACTGACCTAAACTTTAAAACTTGAAACGGACTTACAGGAAATGAATTTTTTTTTTAAAAGTAATTACAGGACTCAATAAACACTCTTGATCATTTACAGGACTCTTGAAAAGGAAATGGCTCTTGAAAATAAAACATTTTTGAACTAAAGAATACAAGGTAACCTAATTATCTTCGATCCAAATTGGGATAAGGCTAACCTTGTTGGAGTGAAGTTTCTTTCGGTTTTTGGTGTCCACACCAGCTCCCCCATGATCTCAACAGAGAACGGTGGGCGGGAGTCGTATGCCTGCCCCCTATCGGCCTTTTGCTGATCAGCTAGCTTAGCAATACGCTCCTCTATGCACAAGATTTTGCTGGTATAGTCCCTCGGGACTTCGGCAGGGTTCCGAACGCCATCAGGAATGGAGTCAGCAGAGGAGGGTGAGGCGGACCTCGCCCTCTTCCCGTCAGCACGGGCCCCTTAAGATCTTCGGGGCTCTAGAACAACGTGGGAATGAGGCTGAGGGACTTATTGCCATATGCTTCCCTCAGCAGCAAGTCAGTGGTTGGTGCAGGAAGCGGCAGGTGGCTGCTGCCAGTTGTTAGCCACCTCTTGAAGGTGCTGAACCGCGGTGGTGAGTGTATCAATGCGGTTCAGAAGCATCTGAAAATGCTGCAGTCCCAGAGTGGCAGTGGGTTTAGCGGCATCATTCTCCCTAGGAGGTCCTTCAGACCTGGCAAGGAGTGACCTCTCTTGGCGGAGGTATTCTGGGCTCTTCTCTTAGCCATTTTTTTTGTCTTCTTAGCAGGCGGATTCCTCCTTTTAGAGAAGGGAAAACACCCCTTCCTCTAGCGCCAATCTGTTGCTACAACTTCTCCCGGACCAAGCTTAGATGGCTGTGCTGGAGCGCTCCTCTCCCGGTTCCTACAACAAAGTCCCTAAGGGCCGGTGGTGTTCTGGCGGGGGACACTCCGATGCTTAAGTTAGCGAGAGCTTGAGGGTAACAGAATGGAAGAATTGAATGGAAATAGCATATGGAGAAGGGAGAGAGCCTGTGTTAGCTTGCTTACCACCTTGTGCCCCCCGATTTACCTTATATTGTCATGGAACAGTGCCAAAATCCATTAGAGGTGAGGCCAAGAAAGATCGATCTGCCCTTAGGAGAATCTGGAGAGTTGCCATATTGTACCTAGATAGGACAACATCGTGCGAATAGTGGAGTAGCGGTGCTGATGTGTCAGGGTTCTGTTGTAACAGAATTCTGATACCAGCTAGAAGAGGCTTCTGGAATCACCGAACGATCCTTGGAGCGGGTCAGTCGAACCTCGACTGGGGAGGGCTAGCCGGACCTTCACAGGAGAGCATTCGTCAGAGCTTCAGCAAGAGCGGGTCAGCCGGACTCCAATAGAAGTGGGTCGGTCAGACATCCGATGGAGAGCATATGTCGGAGCTTCAGTAAGAGCGGGTCAGTCGGACCCCAGCAGAAGTGGATCGTTCGGACCTCTACTTCAGTGAATCGATTGGACCTCCGAAGGAGGGTGTCCATTGGAGCTTTAGAAGGAGTGAGTCAGCCGGACCCAGTAAAAGTGGGTCATTCGGACCTCTACTTCAGCGGGTCGGTCGGACCTCAGCAAGAGTGGCGGTCCGGTTCGACGGTGAGCTTGTTGGGTACGGCATCCTCTCTGACCGATGGCAGGGAGAATGGGTAGTCTGGTGGCTTAAATGGCATGGGATGGAAGTGAAGAAGAAGAGGAGAGGCCGACAACTCTTCCTACTAGTTTTCCAGCCAAAGATGGTCTCTCCGATCAACAAGGGTGACACCGGCGGCTTAGGCAGTGTTGAAAACACCTCTCCGACGAGTTTCGGCTTAAATGGAGGTGCGCGGTCCATGGCTCTATTCTGTGGACCATGACAATGGCAGAACGCGATCCATGCACCATGCGGTAGACCGAGCGACCGGTCCAGGGTGGACTGGCTACTCCAAATTTTGTGCAAAACTAGTAAGTTCCTTCAAAAATCAATTTCGAGCCTGTTTGAAGTCCAATTTGAGTGTCGTTTGCACCGTTGAACTTCTAAAATTGAGCTTTTTATGTTGTCGATGTTCTTTCCTACAAATGACATATAAAAATATCAATTTTAAAAAAATAACTATAATTTGATTATTAAATTAATACTTTTATAACGTAGTTATCAGGAGCCACCCTACCAAACCTCCCATACTATAGGATGAATCCTATTGAGCATTTAGAGTTGCAAAGACAGGTTGGAGAGCTCCTAAGAAAAGGATTTTTTAGGGAGAGTCTAAGTCCATGTGCGGTACCTACCCTATTAACCCCTAAGAAAGATAGCACTTGGAGAATGTGTGTCGATAGTCATGCCATCAATAAAATAATAGTTAAGTATAGATTTTCCATTCCCCGTTTGGATGACATGTTAGTTTGGATGACATGTTAGACATGATGGCCGGTGCAACCATTTTCTCTAAGATTGACCTTAAGAGCGGCTATCACCAAGTTAGGATCAGACTTTGGAATGAGTGGAAAACCACTTTCAAAACTAAGGATGGTCTTTATGAATGGGTAGTGATGCCTTTTGGATTATCCAATGCCCCTAATACCTTTATGAGGATCGTGATCCAAGTCTAAAGAGTGTTCATTGAAAAATTTGTAGTGGTATACTTTGATGATATCTTATCTACAATAGGACTAAGGAAGACCACCTAAACCATATCAGACAAGTATGTCAAGCCCTTAAAAAAGATAGCCTCTATGCCAGTTTGAAGAAGTGCAAGTTCTTGACCCATAGAGTCATCTTCCTACGATTTGTAGTGATCCCCGAAGGAGTTTCAGCTGATCCAGAAAGGATTAAGTCCATAGTTGAGTGGTCAGTACCTACTAGTATTCATGATATGCATAGTTTTCATGGCCTAGTTACCTTCTATAAATGGTTTATTTGGGGATTTAGCTCCATCGTTGCACCCATCACTGACTGCATTAGGAAGGGAACCTATGAGCAGACCAAAGCTACAAATAAAGCCTTTCTAGACATTAAAGAAAAGATGACCCAAGCACCCATTTTGAGGTTACCTGGTTTCTCTAAAGTTTTTGAGGTTGCTTGTGATGCTTCTAGAGTTGGTATACGAGGAGTACTTAGTCAAGCGAGTCACCCTATAGCCTTCTTTAGTGAGAAATTAAATGAGGCTAAACTTAGGTACTCAATCTATGATAAGGAATTTTATACGGTAGTACAAGTCCTGAGATATTGGAGACATTACCTACTATCCTAGGAGTTTATTTTATACTCTGATCATGAAGCACTCCAATTCCTTAACTCCCAGAAAAAACTGAACCATAGGCATGCTAAGTGGGTAGAGTACATTCAAGCCTATATCTTTGTGCTGAAACATTGTGCTGTTACCAAAAACAAGGAGGCTGATGCCCTTAGCCACCGTTCCATGCTCCTGAATTCTATTAGAACTGAAGTTATAGGATTTGACAGATTAAAAGAAGAATATGAGACATGTCCCGACTTCAGTGAGATCTGCTAATCTATGAAACAATGACCATCTAGTTCACATAGTGAGTATACCCTTCAGGATGGCTACCTTTTTAAGGACAACAAGTGTATTCCCAGGACTTCTCTTAGAGAGTTTCTAGCTTGGAAAATCCATGTAGGAGGTCTAGCTGGTCATTTCGGTAGGAACAAGACCATTCTAACTATAGAAGACCAGTTTTATTGGCCAAGTCTGAAAAGGGATGTTGCTCACATTGTGTCCAGGTGTCGAACTTGTGTTGTTGCCAAACAGCAAAGGCAAAACACTGGCTTATATACCCCTTTACCTATACCTGACTGTCCTTGGCAAGACCTCAGTATGGATTATGTGTTATGATTGCCTAAGACCTTAAGGAGACATGATTCTATATATATTGTGGTCGATAGGTTTTCCAAGATAGTTCATTTCATACCCTGCTCTCAAATCTTTGATGCCTCCAAGGTGGCCAAACTTTTTCTTGATAATGTGGTTAGATTACATAGCCTTCCTAAAATCATTGTGTCTGATAGGGATGTTCGATTCACCAATTGCTTTTGGAAAATCCTTTGGCACATGTTAGGAACCAAGCTCAAATTTTCCACCTCCTACCACCCACAAACAGATGGCCAGACCAAAGTACTGAACCAAAGTCTTGGAAACTTGTTAAGATGTGTGGTAGACGAGAACACTAGAAATTGGGACCTCTTATTACCTAGAGCTAAGTTCCTTACAATAGTTCTATTAATAGGTCCACAGGCAAGAGCCCATTTGAGATTGTCCATGGTTATAAGCCTAAAAAACCCATAGACTTAATCCCCTTTCCCATACATGCACGAGTCTCTGAGTCAGCTGAATCATTTGCACAACATGTTAGGGATCTGCATAAGAAAATTAGCCATAAGATTAATGTGAGCAATGATATTTTTAGAAACTTAGCTAATTCTCGAAAAAGAGTCAAAGAGTTTGCTAAGGGAGATTACGTAATGATTAGGCTTAGACCTGAGCGGTTTCCTCCGGGGACCATGAAGAAATTACATGCCCGTGGAGCTGGACCCTTCAAAGTGATAAAGAAAGTTGGACCGAATGCCTATGTGCTCAGTTACCACCTGAATTTGGCATTAGCTCAACCTTCAATATCTCAGACTTAGTTGAGTATAGGGAGCCAGCAATGATACCCACGAGCCTTTTGGACCTGACCCTATTCTTGAGAGTGAACCTATCCCAGAGTGTCCACTAATAAATTGGCCCGAGAAAGGAGAAAGGATTGAGCACATCCTGGACGACCAAGCTATTAGTACCCGGAACAAAGTCTACCAACGTTACTTGGTTCTTTGGCAAGGTCGACCAGAATCTGAGGGCTCGTGGATCACTCAAGAGGATCTATAATGTCTCGACCCTGACATGTTGGAGCAGTACCAGAGCTAGATTGACTCTTACTCGATAGGGTCGAGTTCCTCCCACCCTGGAAGAATTGATACGGGCACCAGGATCAGGTAGAGATTACTGGGCCCATTATAGATTTTTGATTAGACCTTTAGTCCATTTGAGTCCATCAGTCCTGAGACCTGTAATAAAGATTGAGTCCTGTAATGAAGTGAGCCAGTTGGGTCAAATTGCATCCACTTAGTTAATTGCGTTGAGTCTATTTGTCTTTCAATCAAGTCAAGTGAGTTCAGTCGAGTCCTGTAATTTTGACTTCCTTCATTCAAGTCAAGTCCAAGAAAAGAGTCACCAGGCCCCCACTGAGGTAGGCTTCATGCACCACCTGATGCGGGACAGGGATTGGACTGGATCGCTGGTGAGCATGTAAGTCACCAGGGATTAGGATTTGCAAGGAGGAAAGAAGAGGGTGCAGGGTTAAGAAAAAATACTGGGATTCACATAGATTCCCCAAGAAGAACAAGCACATAGCAAAGGGGCTCACACAGATGCCCTAGAAGAACAAGCACATAGCAAAGGGGCTCACATAGATGCCCTGGGCTCACACAGATGCCCAAAATCAGGGATCACACAGAAACCCTGGGAAGATGGAGAAGGGATCATACAGATACCCTAGGAGCACACAGATCCTTCACACATAACAATAGAAATTTTATTCATCCATCCTCCTATTACAAAAGGCTGAGGGTGGTATTTATAGATTTTCCAACCCTCATTTGAATTTGAATACAAGATAAAAAGATAAGAACGAATCAAATTCAAATATAAGATAGGATAAGATAAGCCTATCCATATATCAATCCTAACCAACCAAATCCTAAATCAAATTCAAATATAAGATAGGATAAGATAAGCCTATCCATATATCAATCCTAACCAACCAAATCCTAATTCAAATTTTAAACAAAAGATAAATCCTAAATAAATTTATTCCAAAAATGCTTTTAGATCTGTGCCACTCCAAGAATTATGCTTGCTCCAAGATCCGTGCTTGAGATGTCCCCATCATTCTCCTACGGTGGGGAAAAAAACTCGACTCTGTCGAGTTTGGGTCAGGCTCCAGCTTCAGCTTGACTTCAGCTCCGGGAACTCCAAACTTTTAGCTTGACATAACCATGATATTTTTTTTTTTTTTTAATCAACTTTGCTTTGAAAATGGTGTGGCTTTGAAATCTGTGCTTTGAAAATGGGCTGCAGGCAGTTCTTGGAGAGCTTGGCATAGACGAAGCAGAAAACAGGGGTGAGGGATGGAAGGGAGGAATGGTGGTGGGTGACCGGTTGGGGGGAGGGTGGTCCGACGTCGATGTTGGGGAAGGATCCGTGGACGAGATTTGAAATAGGGAAGAAAGAGAATAGTGGGCCGGTGATGAAACAGAAAAATCCTAATCCTTTAGCTCTGATACCATTTGATGCGGGACAGGGATTGGACTGGATCGCTGGTGAGCATGTAAGTCACCAGGGATTAGGATTTGCAAGGAGGAAAGAAGAGGGTGCAGGGTTAAGAAAAAATACTGGGGTTCACATAGATTCCCCAAGAAGAACAAGCACATAGCAAAGGGGCTCACACAGATGCCCTAGAAGAACAAGCACATAGCAAAGGGGCTCACATAGATGCCCTGGGCTCACACAGATGCCCAAAATCAGGGATCACACAGAAACCCTGGGAAGATGGAGAAGGGATCATACAGATACCCTAGGAGCACACAGATCCTTCACACATAACAATAGAAATTTTATTCATCCATCCTCCTATTACAAAAGGCTGAGGGTGGTATTTATAGATTTTCCAACCCTCATTTGAATTTGAATACAAGATAAAAAGATAAGAACGAATCAAATTCAAATATAAGATAGGATAAGATAAGCCTATCCATATATCAATCCTAACCAACCAAATCCTAATTCAAATTTTAAACAAAAGATAAATCCTAAATAAATTTATTCCAAAAATGCTTTTAGATCTGTGCCACTCCAAGAATTATGCTTGCTCCAAGATCCGTGCTTGAGATGTCCCCATCACCACCCCTGGTCCCCATTCAAGCACCCAAGCCCACCAGCATTGGCACCCTAAGCCTCACAAGAATCAGCACCCAAGCCCACAAGGAGTGCCGCCCAAGCCTTCCAAGATTTGGCCTCCCAGGTCCATAGTAGCTGGCACCCCTCCTAGGCCCACATACAACTGATGCCCCCTCCTAGACCCATAGCAGTTGGCTCCCCCTCCTAGGCCCACAAGGAATTCAAGCCTCCCAAGCCCAAGAGGAGTTGATGTCCTAGTTCTACCAGAAAGCAAGCCTCCCAGTCCAACCAGGAGTCAAGTCTCCTTATCCCACTCAAATTTTGAACTCCAACTTTGACAAGAATTGTACTCCAACTTTGATAGGGAGAGGGTTGGGTGATCTATAAATATCCCTCCTCCCTCTTGTAAGCAGGAATTGATTGAGTGAATGAAATTGAGTTCTTTTCTTTTATTTTCATGCCTTTGTGCATTGACGATCTGTGAGGGAGAGGGTGTGAGGCCCAAAACCAACCAATCTACCAAACCCTAGTTCCCTTCTAGCCCTAGTTGCCCCACCCATCATCATCTTACAAAACCCTTAGGCCGCCCCATCATCTTCCAACCAAGGCCACCCACTCCATCTTCCACCAAACCCTATACCGCCAACCACCTTCCACCAGCCCTCCAGGCCACTAACCCTATAGCATCCATGCATCCTTCCCTAGGCCGCCAAGTACTCCACCAGGCCACCCCTTTAATAGTTCAGGCATCCTCCATCAATTAAGTTGCCAATATACTCCTGCACCCTCCTGCCTTCCCTCTCCTTCCAACTTCCATTTTCTTATTTTTCTTATCTTCTACATCCCTAACCCTTGGTGTTTGCAGGATCCCTCCAGTACCATGCTCCTTGGAGGAGGTCTTTCTTGCCCTCGAAGCCATCTGATAAAAAATTGACAGATCCACGGGAAAATGGCTTCTTCGTCCAAGTGTCAATCCAGAGTGTTGTGAGACCCCTTCTACAATAAAGAAGACCTCATTGCCAGGTACACAACCCAATCCCTACACTTTAGATTTGTTTTATTGAATTTAAGCATGTTCTAAGTTAGTGGTTTCTCAACCCTAGGATCCTGTTTCTTTATCTCCTTGATAGTTTTTAATCTATGGGTAGAACTCTAGTCTTACATGAAAACCCTAGCTTACTCTTAGTCTTTTTCGGGAACACAATCATCACAAAATTTGAAAATATTTGCTCACATAATCTGAAATCTCTTTATGTTCAGCCCTAGTATGTTTGTTCAGCATCACATGGTATGTGGTGCAGGCACCAGGATTAGACAGAGGCTCCTCAACCCTCTGTGGATCTCTGATTAGGGTTCTATCTTTTTGGTCCTGTAATAAGGCTTCAAGCCTGAGTAAGTTACTTTTGAGTCATATAATTGGTTTTAATTTTTGTTGATTTAGTCATGTATCTCGGCCAATTTGGTCAAGTTAGGGTCAGTGGGTCCTGTAATTAGCTGAATTGGTTTCCAAGCCCAAGATAACTTGAAGATGGGCTCAAGCTTGTTTGAAAATGGGTCCATATGTGGGCATACAAGTCAAGCCCAATTGTTGATGGATCAAGCCATCTCTCCATGCCAAGTAAAAGTGCCACTTCAGCTCATGCAGCGCCACTTCATCTATGCCACATGGCATGAGGAAGCGCCACATCGCCAAGTCACTTGGGTGGCCAAGACAAGATAGAAGTTTTTAAGGTCAATGCCATGTTGGACACCCCATCATACCTCCGCTTGATCCAAGCCAACAACATCCCTTCTCCACTCCCCATATCAAGCCTTTTTCCAAAGAATCATGGCCAACCAAGGAAGGATCTTAAAATCAAATGAACATCCCTTAATTCTTGACGACAACCTCCCCTCTTCACTCCCCCAAATCGAGCCATTCCACCAAATCAAGGTCGGCCAAAGGGGATTTTCAAATTTGAAGAGATAAAATTCAGATTTTCGAGCACCCCTTGATGAAGACTTGTAACCATTTTTCATTTGAATTTTAAATGGGACTTAGGATCTTATATAAAGGGCCCTTCTCCTCTTGTAAAAATAGTTTTGGTGAAATGAAAATTTGAGAAGTTTCTTCTTCCTTTAGCCCTTGTCTTCTTATACTAGGAACTCTGTGAGAGACTACCTTTGTCCTTCGGGACATCGAGGGGTGAGAGGCCCTGAGTTACCTTCTTCCTTCGCAAACCACCAAACCATCTTCAAGCTCAGACACCCCTAGAAGATCCACCTGGATGCTCAACGAGAAGAGCGCTTCTCGACCACCATCCCCAACTCTTTTTTCCATCACTTCTTACTTTCTTATACCCTCTTCTTGCTGTTTTCTAACCCCTTCACTTGGTTGCTCGCAGGTCCTCCAGGTGCCACGGATAAAGGAGTCGGTCTTCCTTGCCTTCGGGACCATCGACAAAAACCCGGTGAATCCGCAGGGTTGAAGGCTTGATCTTCCAGGCTGCATCCACGAGTGTGAGTGAACTCGGCATCGGGCACATCTGTATATTCAAGGTTTGCACTTCCTAGTCTCCTAAGTTAGTATTGTCTTAGAGCTAAGTTCTATCGGGGTTTCTCAATCTCGGGGTTCTCTCTTTATCTTCATTTAAGGGCTATATTTGCATGCTAAAAATTTCTTGTTCTTACAGAATCTCTAGTTATATTCTCCACTTGATTTCAGGATCAGTAAACCTATTAAAAAAAACTTAAAACAACAAAAAGAAAAATCACTTGCATGCATCTCATCCATCTTAGCATAGTAGTCTAGCATCATGTTTGGTATCAGAGCTTCAATCCGCATCAGGATGGGTTGCTACACTAAGTCAGTTCGTTGTAAGGTCTGACAATAAGTACTTACCCTTTTTTAAGACCTTGAGATAGATCAAGGACTTCCAATGGATAGAAAAGTGTCAGACCACCTTTAAGTAGCTCAAGGCCTACCTAGCCATTGCACCACTCATCATAAGGCCGGTCATAAGAGAAACTCTTTATCTCTATTTAGCTATCTCTTTCATGGCCTTAAGTTCTATGCTTGTTTGAGAGGAGGATGGAGTGTAGAACTAATTTATTATATTAGCCGAGTCCTCAAGGATACAGAGACCCAGTACTTGAAGATGGAGAAGGTCACCTTCACCCTCTTGACATCGACAAGGCAACTTCATCCTTATTTTCAAACACTCTAGTCATGGTCCTATGCGAATAGCCCTTGAGACAAAATCTATAGAAGGTTAATGCCTCTGAAAGCATCACTAAATAGGTAGTGAAGCTGGGTGAGTTCGATATCTTGTACTAGCCTCGCCCCTTCATTAAGGCCGAGACCTTGGCGAACTTCATTATGGAGTGCACCATCCCTGATGAGATAGGGACTGGATCAAACCATTCCAGATGGAGCCAAAGCCGGTGGACGAGCTCTGGACTCTCCACATTGATGGTGCTTCCAATGCTGGAGGGTCCAAGGCTGGGATGATCCTCACTAACTGGAAGGGATTGTCGCCGAGTAAGCACTCCACTTCAACTTCAAGGTCTCTAACAGCAAGGTAAAGTATGAAGCCCTCCTAACGAGATTGAGGCTCACCCGTGAGCTTGGAGTTCAGCCTCTCATAACTTTCAGAAATTCCTAGCTAATAGTGGGGCAAGTTCACGAAGAGTTCGACACCAGAGCCCCCATCATAGAGAAGTACCTTCGACAAGTAAGGGAGATCATGATGCGGGACAAATTATGATAAATTAAATTACTAATTTTAATCTTAATTACAAAGATTAACAAGGATTAATTTATTTTTTAAGATTTTTATTTTAAAAGACTCAAAGGAGATAATTAAAGCAAACTAAGTAACTAGTTAATAACCCACAAAGTAAATCTAATAAAGTAAACTAGAAAAACAGGATTTGGTGGCTGAGAAACCACCGTAAACTAGGGTCTACTTATCAAGAAATCAAAAATCAAAGAGTAGGGATGGGTTTTAAAATTTACCAACGAGGATTATAACCCTCTAGAGTAGATTTGGTTAGACTCTCAAGGATCTTGCGGCAGGGCTTTAAAATATCGATCTTCTGACTTCGATCTTTCGCGATGTTGGTTCCAATCCAAGAACACCCTGACTTTGAATCCTCGATCACCTGCAATCACTCAACAAAGAAAATCACTCAGTTAGGAAGTAGTAATGGAAAGAAGAAGATGGAAAAAGTGGAAGGGAAGGGATGGAGGTGGGCGGCTAGGGTTTCTTGGTGGCTGGATATGTAGGGCCTCACACCCCATGATGCTCCGAATAACAAAGAAAAGGGCCTCACACCCCGCGATGCACATAGCAAAGAAATTTGATAGGATGTCACTGGTATTGATGAATTAATAATCAATAATACAGGAGGGTTGATAGGATATTTATAGACCATCAACTAGTAAAGTAAGGGATACAAAGACTAGCATTGGTGTCCCTTAGGTAATAACTCCTTGGATCCTTCTCTTGGGCATCTTGGACTCCTGTCTTTGGGCTGATCTGGAGCTTTCTTCAAGGTGGGTGACAACAAGGGATCTTCATCCAAATTAAGCGCCAAGATGAGGATAGGTGATGTGTGATGATGAGCGATCAAAATTGCTTCAATGATTGGCTTTAATTGATGGACACTGGAGTCTGGATGATATGAGCTTCTGCAGGATAGTGGACTCTGCAGTCTGGATAGAAGAAAACTCAATAGTTTTTGTAAGATTCTCGAGTTCTTGAAACTTGAGCAGCTTGGAACTTTATTGACTAAAATACTTGAAGTAGAAAAACATTGAATCTCCTTCACTTTGGGTGATCAAATAAGCTTGAAACTCCTTGGAAGTTGGCATCAAAGAGAGGATGGAAAGCTTGGCCGACTCCTTTTAATTTGGTGTGAATTATTTGAGAGAGATGGTGCTAACTTGAAGACTCCTTCTCATTTACTCATCTTAAAAAGAAGGGGTGCTAAAATACTTGAATTATTTGGCCGACCAAGAGTGTGACATGGCAAGTGTGTTATCCCAATGAAGTGGCATGGCATATAGGCTAATGAGGTGGCATGGGCATCCTTGACTTGATGAGGTGGCACCAAGAAGTGGATGACATGTGGCACCAATGCTTGACTTGTCTTGAGATAGCACATGGTGTGTTGGGTTGTCACATGGGGTCACATGTGTCTTGACTTGAATGCACATGGTATCTCGATTTGGGTCCCCTCTTGTATTATAGGACTCAATAACTAATTAAACTAACCAAATAACTAAAGCCCCACTTGATTAATTGGAACCTAATTTGATCATTAGGCATAGACATGTGATGCAGAACGAAAGCTCTGATACCAAAATGATGCAGAACGAGAACTCTGATACCAAAAATGATGCAGAATGGATATATGGAATGCGGAAGCAAATTAAAATTAATGTATATTTTTATTTTTATTTTTTTATATATTTTCAGAAGTCGGCTTTGACTCAAATGAAAGTTAAACTAAATTGAAAGAAACTATATAACAATTGAAAGCACAATTCAAAGAAACTAGATTATCATAGTAGTTCAGAAGTAAAGGATCGCTGGGGGTTGAGAAACTCCCAGACCTAGGGTTTCGCTCTGAACTTTCAACAGGACAGAAATAAAGAGAAGGGAAGGGTTATGTACCAGGCAGTGATCTTCACAGAGTTTGGTGGAAGGACTCTCTCGAGCAGATTGTTGGATCCTCGGATTCGGATATCTTCGCAATGGATCCTCCAATACTGGTCCTTTAGCAGAGTTGGCTTCTCCTGAACTCAGGATCTGGGAAAGAAGAAGAACAAGTTAAGGAACCAGATACTCAAAGAAAGGATTTACCAGATAAGAAGAACTTGAAAAATTGATGTTGTTGAAATCCTGATTCTCCTGGATGCTAATCTGACTTCCTCTGGGATTTGCTCTGTATTTGAAGTAGCCGATCTGGACCTGGATGCTGGTGGTCGGCCTCTACTTGGAAGAGAGGGGCCGTGAGATGATGAGATAGATTAGGATTTGGATGATTGGTGGAATGAAGAAGATGATGGGCGGCTAGGGTTTGGAATTGAAGTGGCTAACCTAGGATTTTGGTAGGGTTTTGGGGTTGGAGATCTCACACCTCCTCAAGGTTCCTAGGGAACCCAGATTTACTCCCTCATAGAGCTCAACACCTGAATACAAGTGCAGAAGAGAGAAACACAAAGTTGCTCAGACAGAAATTGATTTCATTCATCATTAAATTCAAGAGTTACATAGAGTTGAATATATAGACATAACAAAGAAATAAAATTTTATACATTTTCCATGTGGGACTAATAGGACTAACCCACACTTTAGGCATCAAATTCTCTTCCCAAGACTCCATCCATGAGTGGGCAGCCCAAAAACTCCAAGAAAACTTGAAAATCAGCTCCAAATGGCAGGTTATGGGGGTGTCTCCTAGTATCTCTCCATGAATCAAGGATTTTTTCTTCATGGTTTGGCTCATTTGGACACCTCCTAGTCTTGCTCCACAAGTTTAGGCTTCTTCCTTTCATGGCTTTGGCACTTTTGGAAACTTTTGAGAACCTCCTTGAATTCCTCCCCAAGACATGCTCTCTTTCCTTTTATAACTTGAATTTTTATGGAACATTGTGGGGCACCTCCTTGATCCTCTCTTCAAGAAAAATTCTTGCCATCCTGGCTTGGGTTTATCTGGAAAGAAATTGGCTCCTCCTTGGATTGAGGTATCTTGATGGATTTCTCTCCCAAGTGGTGCAAGAAAAAAAAAGAACTTACTTCTTGTGGTGTAGGGACCAAAGACACTGGCTGGAGATGTGGCGCCTCCTGGACTCTGGCGTGTGGTTGGGAGTGTGGCGCCCACTTGCTTGGGCCTGGGAGAAAAAATGTGGCATCCTGGACCTTGACTTGACTGAAAAAAAAGTAGCACCAACCTGGAGAAGACCTAGACCACTACTAGGACTTGTACTGAGTCAACATGACTCAACAAAATTTAAATTGCAGGGAAATATAGACTCAAGACTAAAATTGAGTTGACCAAGTCAACCCTTATTACAAAACCAGAAAATCCTAATTCTTCGGGCAAGGTCAATCAGAGGTCCAGATGGAGCCCTGAAGTCTTCTTCTGAGTCTGGTGCCCGCACCAACATGTAAACAAATATTTCAACTTGGTAAAAAGGGTTTAGTCCCAAAGGCTTTAAATAGGGCTTATATAAAAATCCTAATTAAAGTTAGTAAAAGGCCTAACACTGGACCATTTACAATCCAATTAGATAAATAGGGTTTAACTCAACTAGGTAAATTAGGTTTGACTTAACTAGACTAAAATAACAGAATTTAAGATAAATATTTACAAGTGATCTAGGCCTGGGCTTAGGGCTTTATTCATAGGTGATCCACAGAGATGTGGGTTCGACCTGTCGATTTCTTCTAGCCCTGGTGTCTGCACTAGATCACCCTGTCTTTTCTTTTCTTTAAAATTATGTAGATCTCTCAGATAGAGAATGTCTAGGCAGACCTGCTGTCAAGGCTAGCCACTTCTAATTACAAGGATATTCTGAAAACTACATGCCTACAGAACTTTGAAAAGCAAAGTATCGAGGAAAAGCTGGTCCCCATCCTGCAAGTGAGTAATGAGCTTTGCTGGATGGACCCCATAATCCACTATCTACAAGGAGAACTACCAGAGGATGTAGCTGAGGCAAGAAAGCTTGGGCATCGATCTACCGCATTCATGGTGATCGACTGAAAGCTGTATAAGTGAGTCCACTCATCTAATCCTTTGCTGCCTTCAACCCTTAGAAGCAGATTTTGCCCTTTAGAAGGTTCATGAAGGGATCTACGGGAGCCATGTAGGAGGGCATGCCTTGGCCTACAAGATCCATAGGCAAGGGTACTGTTGGCCAAGAATCCTTCAGGACACTGTTGAGTACAGTGATGCTATGATCATTGCCAAAGGCATGCCAACACCCAACATCAACCCGTGGTACCTCTCAACTCCTTAAGCTCTTCCTGGTCCTTTGCTCAGTGGGCAATAGATATTCTCAGCCCTTTCCCACTGGCCACTGACTAGAAAAAATCTCTGATCGTCACCATTGACTACTTCACTAAGTGGGTCAAGGTGAAGCTCTTGGTATGAATTACTGAGCATGATGATTGAAAGTTCATTTGGAGATCGATAATATATCATTTTGGACTTTCTTATATTATCATTACTGACAACAGTAGATAGTTCAACAATGCATCCTTCGATGAGTTTTGCAAGAACCTGTGGATCAATCACCGGTTCACTTTAGTCGCACGTCCACGGATAAATAGAGAATCTAAAGTCATTAACCAGATGATCCTCCAAAGATTGAGGATCGAGGCCATCATCCCCTTAGAGGTGAGCCTACGTCATCATGAGTCAAAGCCTATGATGAGTGGCACAACTCAGGGGGTCTTAGGGCAAATCTCGACCTCTTGGAAGAGGTCCAGGATAGAGCCTGAGTCTAAATGGCAGCGTTTCAATGATGCATGGCCCGCTACTTCAATGCCTGTGTGAAGGCGAAGTAGTTTCAACTAAGTGAACTTATCCTCTAGAAGGTGGCGGTCAGCCAACCCATAGAGAGCGGGAAGCTCTTCCCTAATGGGAAAGACCCTATCGTATCACCGAAGTGGTCCGGCTTAGCGCATACCAGTTGGAGCAACTAGACAGCATGCCCATTACTCAAACTTGGAACTCCAACAATCTCCATCCATACTACCAATAAGATGTATCCCTAGCTATTATTCATGATCCTTTCAATGAGAATCCTTTCCTCTTTCATCCAAAAAGAGAAAGCAATTGAAGTTAGGGACATTCCTGAAAGTCCTGGGATGGAGCTATCCCGAGCGAGATCGCCACACCCCTTATTTGATAAGTCCTAGTTGTTCCAGGTGGGGTCTCAACATTTTTTATTTTTGAGTTTTTGGTTGAGCAGCCAGATGCCCAGGTTTGGTCCCAATACCTATGATCCTTGGCTAATAGGTTAGTACACAGGCATCTTGGGCAAGGTCATCCCAAGCAATATCTCAACATTCCAAATCCTTGGACGAGGTTGCTGATACGGGACAACTCTAAGACTACTAAACATGCATGAAAAATAGTAAAATATTTTTTTATAATTTTTACAATTTTATTTGCAGGCTAGATTTCCAAAATACAGTAAGAACTAGAGGAAAGACTAGCAATGCAAAGAATCATCGGATCGCAGGTAAACACATGCAAATTAATGAGATATCCAGGACCCGAGAGTTTAGAAACTTCCAGTTTAGGATAGTTTGTCTTCATCAAATTAGATAATAAGATAAGGGAAGGTTTCTTACCAGTCAGAGATTAAAATTTAGCAATAGAAGGGATCACTCGCACTCTGATCGGAGCTTGGAAGAAGAAGCCTTGTTTTTCTTGAATCTGATGGCAGATCTAGGCAGTCCGGGTAGCAAAGAAGGCCTCCTCAGGGGAGGGGAAACACCTCGGGGATCATGCAAAACATCAAGGGTCAATCAAAATAGCAAGTAAGAAAAAAAAAAAAGGAAACTAGGTTTAGAAGAAATTAGGTTAGGGATTAGAAGCTGGGCTGTTTGAAGCTTGTTGAAGATCTCCTTGCTTGGTGACCTAGGGCACTCCTCCTTGGACATGTGAAGGCTTGGGTGGCAGTGATTTAGGGCGTGGAAGGATGCTAGGGCAGCAAGGAGTTTGTTAGAGCACAAGAACACAAACCAAAGAACCAAAACAAAACACCAACACAAGGCAATTCAATCAAAATTTTAGCAAGTTGTATTCATAAGAAAGAGATGCTTACAAGAGGGGGAGGGGTGGGGTATTTAAAGAGTTCCCATGCCATCACTAACCATGGTTACACTTAGGTTACAAGTTCTCTTCCAAATTGGAATACAATTCCTTTCCTAGCTAGATTAGAATTACAAAGTTTAAAAGGATTAGAAATCCCAACTAGGTTAGGAATAAACTTGGTCTTCTCCTTCTTCTCTTCAACTTGGACTTGGTCAAACCTCTTTGGACATGGTCAACACTTCAAGGATGCCTAGGGGGGCATGTTGGGCCTCTAGGAGCAGCAAGGGGCTGGCCCAAAGGGGCTTGGGTACATGGATTTGGGCCTCTGGAAGCTGGGGTGACCTGGTAGCTTGGTAGCAGGAATATTCCCTAGAATCTTGCTTCTTAAGGGCTTGGGCTTGGAACCTAGGCTTGATTTATTTGGGTTGGGATGTAAGTGGACCTCTGGAATCATGGATGCCCTAGTTTAGGAATGTGCTTTGGCATCTGGGGTGGAATCTAGGCATCTGGAGGACATCTGGAAAGAATCAGGGTTTCTAGAAGCATCTTGGATCCTGGGTTGTCACACAAAATCTAATGGACTGATATAGCGGCCTCTAACTCCTAGATGTGGCCTGGTGGAACTCCAAAATAAGGTGACCTCCACTCTTGTATAAAAATTGGGCTCATACGAGACTCATAGCTGATGTACATGACTCAAAACTGGACTAAAGTTGAGGATTGAGACAAATCAACTAACCTCAACTTATTACAGGACTCAATTCTAGTTGATTAAAAAATTTGACACATGGCTAGGTAAACCAAATAGGGCCAATAATCTGTGTCGATCCTGGTCCTCCACCAATTCTTCCGGGTTGGGAGGAACTCGACCCCGTCGAGTGTGGGATAACCTGGCTCTCATAGAACTTGAGTAGGTCTAGGTTGAGGCACTGCAGATCCTGATGGGTGATCCATGAGTTCTCAGATTCTGGCCGACCTTGCCACCGGACCAAATACCTCTGATAGCCTCTATTCCGGGTACGTATGGCTTGATCGTTCAGGATTCTCTCAATCTTTTTCTCACTATTTGGCCAATTGTATGTGGACACTTTGGGATGGGTTCTCTCTCAAAAGGGAGGGATAGGCTCAAGGTGCTCGCTAGGTATCGCTGCTGGCTCCCTAGACTCTATAAAATCTGAAATGATGAAGGTGGAGCTAATACCTAAATCAGGTAGTATCTCACGCACATAGGCATTGGGTCCACAGATATTCATTATCTTGGATGGGCCAACTTTGCGAGCAGAAACTTCTTTACAACTACAAAATCCCCTGCAAGATTCTTTATCTCTCTTTTGGGAATTAGCCAAGTTGTTAGTTAGTTCATTGGTTATGTTCAACTTTTGACTAATTTCCATATGCTGTGCAGAGGGTCGTGCAAGTGCAGACATGTAACTTAGGTTGTACATTTATTGGACTCAACTAATGCCTAATAGACTCGACTAGACATCCCTATCAAAGGATATTTTATTGGACTCTAAGGGACAAAACCTAACAGATTATAGACTCTTTAGGTTTGACCTTAGCATGGCACGCATAGGAGAATTTACTATGTATACTTACTAAATGCCAAAGGATATGCAAGAAGTAAGATGCAAACATGACATGAATAATGAACGAATGCAACATGCAAACTCTTATAAAATGCAACCTAATAGTATAGAAAATAGAAGAAGTTTCCGGAAATGGTAGAAAATAAGAGGTGGGCTCAGGATTAGTCTAGTTGGGTGGAAAGTAAGAAAAGGGTTCGAGGTTAATTGGACAGACTAGGATATAAGAAGGGGTGTCAGGGATTAATCCTAAACTAATAAGGTTGACCTTAAAGGGTTGGTGTCTATCTACTAGGTCTACTTAATGGAAGAAAGAGTCATTGATTTCAGGAAAGAGGTCAAGTGGAGTCAAAGAGATGACTTCATCTTGAGGGTATTGATCTAAAGAGATTAAGTCCTTAATAAACTCTTCTGGTTCATAAATCAAAGGACTGGGCTCTCTAATTGGGCTTTCTTCTAGTGGCTCCTCAGATAAAGCTCTAATAGTGGGACTGGATTCCTCATGGTCTTCTTCCTTCAAAGGTTCTTCCATTATAGGTTGGGTGTGGTTAAAGTCAGCTAACTATAGGGTGGCTTCTATCTGGGTTTCTATTGGATCAACTAACACTGGATTGGTTCCTATCTAGGTTTGGTCATAATCAACTAATCCTTGGTCTTCTATAGGGTACTCTTTTAGATCTTCAATAAACTCATTATCTTCATACTCCTCTACCAAACTTGGGTCAGCCTCATATTTTTCTTCTTCTAAGTCATCTTGGTAAACCAATGGGATAGTAAGAGGGGTTTGGCTAATGAAAAATTGACTAGGGTCTGGAGTAACAGGGGTCGGTAAACTAAGGGTTATGGGTTCATAGGTTATGGGTTTAAAGGTTATGGGTTCAAAGGTTATGGGCTCAAATATAGGGGTATCAATCCTATAGGGTTCAGGTTGACTAAGGGATAGTGGGTTATTGCTAGGTTCATATCTAGGGACTATGGGTTCCTGGGGTTCAGCTCTATGGGTCTTGCCTAGGGCTCCTACTTGGTTGAATCTTTGGTTCATTTGATCAAGCTTAGTATCGGATTGGTCAAACCTACGGTCTATTTGGGCAAGCTGGGCTTGGGTTTGGGTATTGGCTTGGGTAAGTTGATTTTGGGTCTGGGTGTTGGATTGGTCAAGCTTGAGGGTCATTTGGAAAATAATCTGGTCACTCATGGCCTTCATCATGGCCTCAAAATTGAAATCCATAATTGGGTTTGGTTGGGGTTTAGACTTTTGATATTGGGTTCCTAATCTAGTGGTCATGCAACAAATCAAATAATCAAAATAAAATGATGCAACCAAGCATGCAAAAGAGAAAGAAAAGGCTATTATAATCTAGGGTTTCCTAGACCTAGAACTAGAAACTGAGTGGGTCAGCTCAACTTACTCCTAACCCAATAGCTAATCCTTCCACTGGCCAGGTAGGGGGTGGGAGTGTGGGAGGCCCCCCTACTTTCATAGGGACCCAATTAAAAACCACATCACCACTTAGGTCATTTGACTCTGGACCCCCAGCCTTAGACACCAGCTTTCAGTAATAGCTAAAAGGTTAAATGCACTAGTTGGCCCACACAGCTCGGATCCGACCTGTTGATGTCTCCTAGCCCACTATGGCAAATTAGGTCTAGTTGATTTTAATTAGGCATAGGTTAGTATGGTGTTGGTTGTTTTGGGCCCAAGACAGGTGATGAAATCCTGCCCTGATCTGGGATAGGGAGTTGCCCTTAAGATTAGGTTAAGAATGATAGCAATCGATGGCCCTAATACAATCTAAAACAATCAGAAATTAAAATATTTTTTTAATGATTTATAATGTGTCAAATTAGGTTTAAGTTAACTGGGGTTATCAAACAAAGTTTGGCTTGGGATTGGGGGTTTGGTGGTTGATTAGGTTAGGTTGAGTCAAGATGCAGAATGTAGCAAAAGTTAGTGAATTAGGGTTTCAGTTATTGTAGAGTTTAATACAGATCTTGATGTATAAAAAATTTTAAAAATTCTGGAATAGAGGATGGATGGTGACAATGAAGCCTACCAAATTTCATGCAAAGAAAAATCATATGATAATGCAAACCTAGGGTTTTCTAGACTGCTACAAAAATTATAAGGATTCTATTAGGGTTCCTATTATGCTGAATTTCAGAGATTTAGGGTTTCAATAAAAATAATTAAAAATTTTGATAATTACTAGGATAGAACAATGGACATGCAGTGTAAATTTAATACAAAAATAAAATATTTATGATTCCAAAATCAGATGAAACTTAGACACCTAATGCAGTGGACAGAATGTAGAATTAGGGTTTGTGAATGCAAAGCAAATAAAAAACTATCCTAAACCCACTCTGATACTAAACTGATGTGGGATGACTCTAAGAAAGCTAAATATATAGTAAAAGTAGTAAACTAATTTTTTTATAATTTTTATAATTTTATTTGCAGGCTAGATTCCCAAAATAAAGTAAGAACTGGAGGAAAGACTAGCAGTGCAAAGAATCATCGGATCGCAGGTAAACACATGCAAACTAATAAGATATCCAGGACCCGAGAGTTAAGAAACTCCCGGTTTAAGTAAGTTTATCTTCATCAAATTAGATAATAAGATAAGGGAAGGTTTCTTACCAGTCAGAGATTAAAATTCAGTAATAAAAGGGATCACTCGCACTCTGATCGGAGCCTGGAAGAAGAAGCCTTGTTTCCCTTGAATCTAATGGTGGATCTGGGTGGTCCGGGCAGCAAAGAAGGCCTCCTCAAGGGAGGGGAAGCACCTTGAGGATCTTGCAAAATTTCAAGGGTCAATCAAAATAGCAAGTAAGGAAAAGAAAGGAAACTAGATTTAGAAGAAATCAGGTTAGGGATTAGAAGTTGGGCTGTTTGAAGCTTGTTGAAGATCTCCTTGCTTAGTAGCCTAGGGATTAGAAGTTGGGCTGTTTGAAGCTTGTTGAAGATCTCCTTGCTTAGTATCCTAGGACACTCCTCCTTGGATGTGTGAAGGCTTAGATGGTAGTGATTTAGGGCGTGAAAGGATGCTAGGGCAGCAAGGAATTCGTCCAAGCACAAGAACACAAACTAAAGAACCAAAACAAAACACCAAGACAAGGTAATTCAATCAAAATTTCAGCAACTTGTATTCATAAGAAAGAAATGCTTACAAGAGGAAAAGGGGTGGGGTATTTATAGAGTTTCCATGCCCTCACTAACTATGGTTACACTTGGGTTACAAGTCCTCTTCCAAATTGGAATACAAGTCCTTTCCTAGCTAGGTTAGAATTACAAAGTTTAAAAGGATTAGAAATCCCAACTAGGTTAGGAATAAACTTGGTCTTCTCCTCCTTTTCTTCAACTTAGACTTGGTCAAACCTCTTTGGACATGGTCAATACTTCAAGGATGCCTAGGGGGCATGTTGGGCCTCTAGGAGCAGCAAGGGGCTGGCCCAAAGGGGCTTGGGTGCATGGGTTTGGGCCTCTAGAAGCTGGGGTGGCCTGGTAGCTTGGTAGCAGGAATATTTCCTGGAATCTTGCTTTTTAAGGGCTTAGGCTTGGCACCTGGGCTTGATTTCTTTGAGCTAGGATGCAAGTGGACCTTTGGAATCATGGATGCCCTAGTTTAGGAATATGCTCTGGAATCTAGGATGGAATCTACGCATCTGGAGGACATCTGGAAAGAATCAGGGTTTCTGGAAGCATCTTGGATCTTGGGTTGTCACACAAAATCCAATGGGCTGATGTAGCGGCCTCTGACTCCTATATGTGGCATGGTGGAACTCTAAAATAGGGTGACCTCCTCTCTTGTACAAAAATTGGGCTCATACTAGACTCATAGCTGATGTACATGACTCAAAACTGGACTAAGGTTGAGGGTTGAGACAAATCAACTAACCTCAACTTATTACAGGACTCAATTCTAGTTGATTACAAAATTTGATACATAGCTAGGTAAACTAAATAGGGCCCAGTAATCTGTGTTTGATCCTAGTGCCTCCACTAGTTGCCCTAAGCATCCTAGTTGAGTTGTCAGACTTCCAAACTGGATCGTGAAACCTCTAAGTCCTGGTTAAGTAGTGAGCCTCCCAAGTACCAAAGCCTTGGAAAAGGTTGCCCCAAGCATCCTGACCGAGCGTCAAATACCCAGGCTGGATCATGATATTCCTATGTCCCGATTATGTAGTAAGCCTCACAAATTTCAAGACCTTGGGCAAGGTTGCCTTAAGTATCCTGATCAAGCTATCAACCTCCCAAGCTGGTTTGTGATATCCCTAATTCTCAGTTAAGTAGCAAGCCTTCTAGGTTCTAAAGCCTTGGGTGAGGTTTGCCCCAAGTACCCTGGCCAAGTTGTCAGACTCTTGGGCTAGGTCATGGTATCCCTATGTCTCAGTCAAGCTCCTCAAATATGAAGCCCTGGACAAGGTGATCCAGGAGGGGTTAAGACATCCTTTATTCTATGGTGCCTTGGCAAGGTTGTTCTAAGAAAGGTTAACGAGCCTTTCATGTGACACACCATACAAGCATGCAGATACAAGCAAGTATCAAAAGAATGAAAGTTCCTTTCATTAATAAGTGCTTGGTACTTGTCTTTTTGGCTCTACAACCAGATTACATCACACCAAGGATGCCTTGAGAGGTAGATGGAGGACAAGGACAAGTTATACAGTTTGTACAAGACTCCTTGAAGCTCCAAAGCATCTTCGATACCTTGCCTACAAGAAAAGGATTAGTACTAAGTCAAAGCTCCCTAGAGATCTCAAGAATTCCATAGTTTAGCAATGTCCATTTCAAGAGGCCCTTCCACTACTGGAAAATGAAGAGCTTCCATATCTTTCAGAGAGGCTCGAAGATGATGCTGGCTGGCAAAGAAAAGATGTGTATTGTCCATAGAAGGCCTGGCCAGTGCATAGGAGAGGTGGAGGTGAGCCATAGGTGTTGCTGAGCCTTGCCCACTGAAGATAGAGAGGAAAGCTCTAGGACGCGTTGAAGATCCTACTGGAGTACCTTGCCATGGCTTCAGTGCGATCTCACTACTTGCCAGTAAGGTGTTGTTCTCGAGGTTTCTCCTACTACTGACTTGGCTGATTCCCGGCGGAGAGCCAAGCCCTACTCAATGAGACCTAGAATCACTTTGTAGATGGTAATGAACTACCATCATGCCTCCTTCTTTTGGATTCACTAGAAGACAAGTAGCCATGATCCACCTATTGCCAGACACAAAGATCGGTCATAGTGGAGGAGGAATTGCATGATAAGGTATACAAGCATGCCTCCCCTCAGGCTCCATCATCAAATTGTGAAGGCCATGATTTGGTGACAGAAGTGCTAGCCTTTTTCAATATTACACATGCTAAGAAGAGCACCCACCAGCACTTGCACGTTACAAAGGAACCTGCCTCGGAGAGAACCCTTCTAATGAGAAAGGAAACTCTTCGGAACCAACATGAGAGAACATCCACTAGCATTGTGGTATTTCTCTGGTCATTGGGGTTTTAGAAGGATCTAACAAAGCCTATTTCCCTCGGTGTTCTACTTATAGGGGGAAAGAAGGAAGGTTATCACACCCATAGCCAACCAACGCATGACAGGTGGTGCTGTCGCATCGACCGAATGACTACTCCCATGGTATAGAAGATATGGCATCGGGTGGCTTCCCCAGAGTTGATGATTCTTTTGGAAGGCCGTGCATTCATAACCCTTTGCGCTTCAATCGAGGTGACACTTGGAAGCACTGTGTCACCTCCAACTGAGAACCTTACCAAGACCAAGTCTACCTCAGGTGGCATGTTAGGCCATGTTGCATCATGTGATTGGGGGGCAAGCTGAGCCTCCACACCTTGTCCATAGGTGTTATCAAACCTAGTGACTTTGGTGACCCCTCGAGATCCAAGTGAAAACGTTCGTCGATCGACAACACATCAAGTGCCAGACAAAACTATTGCGGATGACATAGAGATATACAAGGCATCACAGTTCGAAGCGTTGGACATAAAGAAATGAGTTAAAGAAAGGAGAGCTCTTATTCATTTTTTGGAAAAAGATGGGGGCAGTATAAAGTCAATAAGCCCTAAGGCCTTCCTCAATCTCTCCCTCCTATGCCTCGCCATGTCAACAATTTCCTCAAGCATGGCATTGCAGGGAATAAATGGCTTGGTCGCCCCTTGTACTTCAGGGAAGTGACCCTGCATGATGAGCTCACATATCCTAAGCCAAAGTCATACCCCTGTAGGCGTGCCTTATCTGCTACCCTAGATGAGCCCTGAACTTCTCTAACAACTGAAGATTCATGCACGCTCTTTGAAGGCTTCCCCCTGATGGTGCTTGCACTTCGCTGACCCTCCAAAATATAGGTGAGCTCTACCTTGAGGTGATTAGCCTTAATCTCTGTCTCAACCACCCGGGCCAACATCACTACCAAATGCTAAGCTTTGTTCACCCTAGCGGCCCGTTAAGAGGTCATAGCCTCTTCTATATCTATCAATCTTTCTCGTAGGAGAGCAAGTTTGAGCTGCAGGTCTTTGATTGGCTCAGCAGAACATCGTATCTTCCATGAGCCCTTCATGTCACCCACAACCTTGCCACCTAGGGAGGGAATCACCTCACCCTTCTCCATGCACACCTTGCAAGCAGCATTGGACATCATGCTCGCCTCGTGGGGTGCCTCGCCCTCTTCTAAGGATGTCTCGCTAGCAGTGCCAGAAAAATTGCCTTGCTTGTAAGGAGATTCCACCGTTGTAGCCTTACCGGTGGCACTGGACAACATGCCAAGCCTATGAAGCATGCATCTTGTCAGTGGACTAGAAACCCCCTATTGCGGGGCTGCGTACTCCCTACCGGCACCTTTAGTTAGGGCCTCCATAGTGGTCCTTACAAGAACCTCAGGATCCTCCGTCTATATGCCCATGGAGAATTTAGCCACTGCCACTAAAGCTTCAGCCATGCCCAACCTTGTTCCAACACCCTCTGAAAACTGGGAGAACTTATAGTGGGCAGCCTTCAGCTCTTGAGTCAAATCCTCGTTTATGCTTATGTACAGGTCCAGCCAGTGCTCAGCCATCTACCTAGCTTCCTTCATCAAGGACTGATCATGCTTTATAGAAGTGCATACATTTTTTGTAACCTTCAATCTTTGCCTTCCATTAGCAAGTTTTCTCTTCGTGCTTTCAACTTTCTCTCAAAGCTGTATAGTGCTGGTCTCTACTGCCTGTCAAGAAAATGAAACCATCAGCCATGCCAAAAGAAAGAGCTCCTAGCAATGACAAGCACAACCCTACCTGTAAGCTTTGGGTGAGTCAATCAATTGGCCTCCTATTCAATGGGCTAGGCATTTTGTTGGCACGAGATAGTGAGTCACAAAACCAACAATTGCTGCTATTTCTAGTAGCCATGGGGAGTACCCCCGACAAGCCACCTTTGGAAGTGCCAACATGGACGTTGCAACCTCCCCATGCTCACTAGCCTCACCTGTAATATTTCTTGCCACCTTGATTGCTGATAACTCAACCAAAGTAGAGAGAACTTTAACCACCACCTGGATTGCTGGCAAGATCACCATGGTAGGTGTTGCCGCTTGGATCATCATAGCCTATAGCTCTGACATGTTGCGAACTCATCGGGCTCCCACTGGGCACTTGGTCCTCTTCCCCGGTCAGCTCCAAAACCGGCGTGACAAGCAAAAGAGAGGAGACCCAGGCCAGAAATTTCGGTGGGGATACTTCGATGATCAAGTTAGTTGGGATGATCAAGGAAAACAAAACCTCTGTAATGGAGAGCTTGGGATCTCTCCATGTAAAGGATGAAAGATGAGATGCAAGAAATGGAAAGACAAGGTGGAGTGGAGATCAGAGAGCTGGGAGGTTTTCTTGGCTGGTTCCTTACTCGTTTGCTCTTTGAGTCTTACCAGTTGCCTTGCCCCTCTCGGGGATCCTTTCTTTAGTTTTATATGAGAAGGATGGCCCAGACCAAGTCTGGGGCTTCATTGAGATGTCCCTTTCTGGAGGGGTCTTCCTTTGTCTGTAGCCTCCCCCTTGTCAGACCGATCCTCGAAAGGAGATCCTTCCATTGGGGGTATTCACTGGCGTAGTACAGATCTTGTCCCTCTGGTGGTGCGATTTTTTGTAGGAGGGGCAGGTGCTGTGCTGCTGAGTCTCGAGCCATAGTGGGGCATTTCCATTCTAGGAGGGATCGTCGGAGTGTTGCAGGGCCTAAGACCTTAATGGAATACTCCTTTTAAAGGATATACAAGTTCCATGTCATGAGGGTCGAGCCTCTGGTTGCACGATCATTGACATGGTGGCACACTACAGGGCCTGAAGCCTGGTAGAGCACTCATTGTGTAGAGAATGTGAACGGCACTTTGTAGAGCTTGAATTTTCTGGCAAGGCATGCACCACTCCCGAGAAATTGCAGGTGGCTGAGAGCTTCCATGTCACAGTTTATACTTTTGCTCATCCCCTCCCCCCTTTGGCTTCTAACGAGAACTTTGGTCTTGGTGGAAACGGGGGAGCTCTATCTTCGGAGCTCGACCCCGGGAAATAGAAGCATGACCTTAACCGGGAGCTCAACCCCAAGTGGGAGCTAACCTCGATCGGGGGCTCGACCTAGATAGGATGGGGGAGTTCCATCTCGGGAGCTCGACCCCGAGAAGCGAGAGCATGACCTTGGCCAGGAGCTCGACCCCGGACAGGAGCTGACCTCGACTGGGGGCTCAACCTTAACAAGATGGTTGAGCTCTATCTCGGGAGCTCGACCATGAGAAGCGAGAGCACGACCTCGACCGGGAGCTCGACCCCGGATGGGAGCTAACCTTGATAGGATGGAGGAGCTCTGATGGGGACATTAGATCAGACATAGACTTCAAGCTTCAATTTGTCCTCTAAGTCATGTGTTGGTCAATTTTATTAAGTCTGTAACGAAGTCCGAATTTTGTGAGTCCTGTAATAAAGTGAGCCAATTGGATTCACTAAGTCAGTGGAAGTTCCTTGTTTAATCCATTGAGTCCTGTTTATCTGTTTAGTGAGTCCATTATTTATTTAGGCCTATTTTGAGTCTTGTCAGTTAGGCCTTTTTGAGTCCATGTGATTTTTATTCAAGAGGACCTTTGGACCCATACTTAAGTCACCAACCCAGCATCTGGATTTCTTCATGTTGCCCAAGCCCTCCAAGAGATGCTGCCCCAGCATACTAGGCCTTAGGCACCTCAAGCCCATAAGATTTCAGGAAGAAGTGCCACCCTAGATCCCTATCCTTGGTGGCCCAGTCCAAGGCACATAGTAGTTGACGCCCCCTAGCCCATCATGAAGTTGACGCCCTGATGCGGAACTAACAATGCATACAAAATTATTTTTATATTTTTTTATAGTAAGTTATGTATCTTAATCCTGAAGATCGAGCCATGAATCTAATTAGAGGGTTCTATGCAAGTAAGAAACTAAAGCATGCAAAGTAGAACCTAAAAAGTAATAAGAAAGAGGACCGCCGAGGCTGACAAGTCTCAGTTGGGCTAGTTCCCCTTCAATAAGGCTACTGGCAAGTAGAGGGGGTGTACCTGATAATTGTTGATGCGCCCGATGAAGACCGTAGATGAAGGGATCACTCTCACTCTCGGATGTAGCCCGGATGATCAAGCCGAAGACCCGCAGATTCTCGGCTTTCAACCTGGTGATCCGATTGCTTCCCGACTGGAATCGTTGGATTTGTAGAAGTCGAAGAACCTGCAAATAGCCTTTCAAGGATTTGGAAACAAAGCAAAGATGAAGGATTAATTTAGAAAATAGCAAGGAGAAGAAGGGGTTTGATGTGGGCGGCCAGGGCTTGGAGAAGTGGATGGTGGTTGGAGACTGGGCGCAGAACATAAAGAAGAAGATGAGGGGTTCACACAATCCCCTTAGCACACAGCAGATAAAAAACTCAGTTATATTCATTCAAAAGTGTCTTCATACAAGAGAATAGAATCTCTTAAATAGACTCACTAACTTGGCCCCAAGTAAGGTTACAAAAGACATTTCCCAGGAATTTGAATCCCACCCAAACCCTAGCTAGAATACATGGTAGGTCTAGGATTTGAATCCCTTAAATTGCTCTCTCCTCTCTTGCCTTGGTCGGCCAAGGGAGGTGACCCTAAGTGGACGACCAAGGGGTGGTGACCATAGGGTAGATGGCACCCTAGCTCCTCTCTTGGGCCTTGGCTGGCCCATTTTGCTTCAGGCTGTGGTCCAGGGCTTCATGGCTTCCGATTTGGCTCCCAGGCTTTTGATTTCTTCTACCAGGCCTTCCATGGTCTTCATAACTTCAAGCTAGGTTGATCTTTACTTGGACTGGCTTGGTCTTCACTTGTACTGAGTCTTCACTAGACTTGGACTAAAATATACAAGACTCAGAAAGAAAACTAGCTCAACATGAGCTGACTGGTACAGGACTTAAATAATGAAAATGACAACTCAATGAGGCTAAGCCCTTATTACAAATGGACTCAAACACTACTAAGTGATCCACGGAGGGTTGAGAAGCCTCTATCTTATTCTGGTGCCTCTGGTCTCTGCACCAATTCTCTCAGGGTGGGAGGAACTTGACCCTGTCGAGTAAGGATCACACTGGCTCACATATCTTTCGAGAAGGTCTGGGTCAAGGCACAACAAGTCCTCTCGAGAAATCCATGAATTGTCCGACTCTGGCCGGCCTTGCCATCGGACCAGCTAGTGTTGATAGCCGTGGCCCTGGATCATGATGGCTTGATCGTCCAAGATACGCTCAATCCATTCTCTTCTCTTAGGCCAAATAATTTGTGGACACTCTGGGCTAGGGTCACTCATAATAGAAGGAGTAGGTCCAAAGGCCTCACTGGGTATCGCTGCCGGTTCCCTATACTTAACCAGGTCTGCGATATTGAAGGTAGAACTAATGCCCAAATCCGAAGGCAAATCTAACACGTAGGCATTTGGTCCAACCCTCTCTATCACTTTAAAAGGTCCTGCTCTGCGAGCATGAAGCTTCTTAACAATCCAGGGTGGGAACTGCTCAGGCCTAAGCCTAATCATGACAGAATCCTCTACATCAAATTCCTTGGCCCTTCTTCGGGAATTAGTCAGTTTCTTATATGTTTCATTGCTTAGGTTAATCTTTTGGCTAATGTCCTTATGCAAGTCTCTAATATGCTGTGCGAATGACTCTGTAGATTCTGAAACTCATGCATGAACAGGTAAAGGAATCAGATCAATGGGGCGATTAGGCTTATACCCATGGACTATCTTAAAAGGACTCTTGCTCGTGGTCCTATTTACTGAGCTATTGTAGAGAACTCTGCTTTAGGCAACAATAGGTCCCAATTTCCAATGTGTTCACCTATCAAGCATCTAAGGAGGTTTCCAAGGCAACGGTTCACCACTTCAATTTGGCCATCTGTTTGGGGAAGGTAAGCTATAGAAAACTTAAGCTTGGTCCCTAACAGGTGCTAGAGGGTTTTCCAGAAATAACTGGTGAACCTAACATCCCTATCTAATATGATGGTCTTGGGTAGGCCATGGAATCTAACCACTTTATCTAAGAAAAGCTTGGCTACTCTAGATGCATCAAAGGTCTGGGAACATGGGATGAAGTGAGTCATCTTAGAGAACCTATCTACCACTACAAAGATAGAATCATGTCTTTTATGGGTCTTAGGTAATCCTAACACGAAGTCCATACTGAGATCCTGCCAAGGGTGATCGGCACTAGTAAAGGTGTGTAGAGACCAGTGTTTTACTCTGCTATTTTGCAACAGCACAAGTTCTATACCTGGCTACAATCTGAGCAACATGCCTTTTCAAACCTAGCTAATAAAACTGATCTTCTATCGCTAAAATGGTCTACCAAAGTGACCAACTAATCCTCTAGCATGGGTCTCCCAAATCAGGAATTCTCTAAGAGAAGTTCTAGGGATATAGAGTCTATTATTTTGGAATAGGTAGCCATCCTGAATGGTATACTCACTATGGATAAGGGTCAGGTAAATGTCACCAAAGTCTGGGCAGGCTTCATACTCTTCCTTTAATCTATCAAACCCTATGACTTGGGTGCTGACTGAACCTAAAAGCAAAGACCTACGGCTTAAGGCGTCTGCTACCTTATTGTCTGTTCCAGCATGGTGTTTCAGGACAAAGGTGCATGCCTGAATGTACTCGATCCATTTACCATGCTGTGGGTTGAGTTTCTTTTAGGAGTTTAGGAACCGAAGTGCCTTATGGTCAGAAATTAAGACAAACTCCTACGGTAGTAAGTAATGTCTCCAATATCTAAGGGCCTGGACTACCACATAAAATTCCTTGGCATAGGTAGAGTACTTAAGTTTAGCCTCATTCAACTTTTCACTAAAGAATGCCACAGGGTGATTTTCTTGACTTAGTACCCCACCTATTCCTACTCCTGAGGCATCGCAAGCGACCTCAAACACCTTAGAAAAGTCAGGTAATCTAAGGATGGGTGCATGGGTCATCTTGTCCTTAAGTTCTAGGAAGGCCTTATCAACTGCTTTGGTCCATTCAAATGTACCCTTCCTAATGCAATCGATTATAGGTGCGACGAGAGTACTAAAACCCCTAATAAATATCCTGTAAAAGGTTGCTAGGCCATGGAAACTATGCACATCGTGGACACTAATGGGTGCAGGCCACTCAACAATTGCTTTAACCTTTTCAGGATCTGCAGAAACTTCCTCAGGGGTGACAACAAAACCTAGGAAGATAACCCTATGTGTCATGAACTCACATTTCTTAAAGTTGGCATAGAGGTTATTCTCCCTAAGGGTCTGACATACTAACCTAAGGTGACTAAGGTGATCCTTTCTAGTCTTACTATAGATCAAGATATCATCAAAATAGACCACAACAAATTTTTTAGTATATTCTCTCAAGACTTGGGTCATAATCCTCATAAATGTAGTTGGTGCATTTGAAAGGCCAAAAGGCATCACAACCCACTCAAACAGACCATCCTTAGTCTTGAATATGGTCTTTCACTCATCCCCAGGTCTAATCCTAACCTGATGATAGTCGCTCTTAAGGTCTATCTTTGAGAAAACTTTAGCACCAGCCATCATATCTAGCATATCGTCCAATCGGGGGATGAGAAACCTATACTTCACAGTTATTTTGTTGATGGCTCTACTATCTACACACATCCTCCGGGTACCATCTTTCTTAGGGGTCAGTAGAGCAGGGACTATACATGAACTCAAGCTTTCTCTAATGAAACCCTTCCTAAGTAACTCTCCCACTTGTTTTTGTAATTCTTGATGCTCACTAGGGTTCATTCTATAGTGAGAAAGATTTGGTAAAGTTGCCCCTGGGACTAGATCTATGGCATGTTGGATGTCTCTAAGGGGTGGTAATTGATCAGGTAAATCATCAAGGATGACATCCTCAAATTCTTTAAGAGCCTCAACAATTTCTGGAGGGTATTCTGATGGGGACATCTCAAGCACGGATCTTGGAGCAAGCATAATTCTTGGAGTGGCACAGATCTTGAAGCATTTTTGGAATAAATTTATTTAGGATTTATCTTTTATTTAAAATTTGAATTAGGATTTGGTTGGTTAGGATTGATATATGGATAGGCTTATCTTATCCTATCTTATATTTGAATTTGATTCGTTCTTATCTTTTTATCTTGTATTCAAATTCAAATGAGGGTTGAAAAATCTATAAATACCACCCTCAGCCTTTTATAATAGGAGGATGGATGAATAAAATTTCTATTGTTCTGTGTGAAGGATCTGTGTGATCCTAGGGTATCTATATGATCCCTTCTCCATCTTCCCAGGGTTTCTGTGTGATCCCTGATTTTGGGCATCTGTGTGAGCCCAGGGCATCTATGTGAGCCCCTTTGCTATGTGCTTGTTCTTCTAGGGCATCTGTGTGAGCCCCTTTGCTATGTGCTTGTTCTTCTTGGGGAATCTATGTGAACCCCAGTATTTTTCTTTACCCTGCACCCTCTTTTTTCCTCCTCCTTTGCAAATCCTAATCTCTGGTGACTTTCATGCTCGCCAGCGATCCAGTCCAATCTCTGTCCCGCATCATATTCCTTTTGGGTCGGCTCATGGGTTTCTTTGGCGGTCAAGATCCAAATAGGGTTACCCTCAACAATTTCTTTCTTTAACTCCTTAGCCTTAATCAGATTAACTCCTGGTTTCTTGTCCTTAAGGCTACTAGAACCTCTCTTAACTGGGTTTCTAGGTGGAGTTGGGTGGATAACAACTTATTCCTATGGTAACTGAAAGCACAGACATTGGTTCGACCAAACAGGGTTGCATCATGATCATAAAGCCAAGGTCGACCTAAAATGATACTACTTACTTCAATGGGAAGGACATCACACTGAATCTTTTCCTCATAGGATTGCAGTTTAACTAAGATTTGGCACCTAGACTTGATATGGATGGAGGTGGAATCTACCCAAGAAATCTTGTAGGGGCTAGGATGGGTAACTGTGGTCAACCCTACAGATTTGACTGTACTAGTAGAGACGGCATTGACACAACTCCCACTGTCTATGATGATCTTAAAAACCTTACCCCCTATCTTAATAAAGGTTTGTAGGATGTTAGTCCTATGCCAATCTTCTTTAACTGGGGTTTGGATCAAGATGCACCTAACCACACCTAACAGGTCCTCGGACTCAGGTATCTCTTCCTTTCCATCATACTCATCCAATAACTGGTCATCAGTCCCATAGATTTCTTCCTTAGATTCAGATATGGGTTCAGGCTCCTCTTCCTTTAGCTCACCTAAGTGTAGGGCACTAATTGGGCACTGGCTAGCAAAGTGGCCTGATTTCCGGTATTTAAAATAGGTCTTCTGGGGATTGGGACTCCTATGGACCTCTACAGATTTACCTCTATCATCTCTATGGGTCAAAGGAGTACTAGGCTAGGGTCGACTCGGATCAGGGTGACTCAAACTGGGTCAACTCGGGCTAGGTCGACTAGAGCTGGGTCAGCTCTGGTGGGACTGGCTAGCTCTTGGGTACTGACTAGGGTATCTAGTGGGCTCGGGTCTACGGTAAATGGGCCCTCTCTAAAAATGCTCATAATCCCAAGCAATTTGGTAGGCATGATCCAGGTCACTAACTTCTCTCATGTAGAGCTCCCTCTTAATATCATCTCTAAGGCCAGCCCTAAATCTAGACAAAACAACATTCTCAGCCTCACCTAAGTCACATCACATGGAATACTCATCAAAATTCATGATGTACTCATCTACACTCTTGCTGCCTTGACTCAATCTTTGCCACTGATCCAACAAACCATGATGATATGAGGTTGGAATGTATTTCCCTCTAAGCCTAGCCTTCATGGCCCTCCAGGTGACTATGGGTTCATGGCCTCCTAGTCTAAGTGCTCTCTCAACATTAGCCCAATATAACCTGGCCTGGCGAACCAACTTAAGCTTGGCAAACCTATACTTACACTTCTAAGACATATCATACCACTCAAAGTACTAGTCAACTTCTCCCTCCCAATCTATATAGACCTTAGATCAAGACAACCATCAAAAGTGGGTGCATCAAGTTTAATGTTCTTATAAGATCTGTCTTCCTGGTCTATAAAATCCTGATTGGATCTTCTTGGACAAACCTCTTGGACTGGGTCATGATGATAGGCTCTCCTGGGTTCAGTCTCAAGGTAGGGATTAAGGTTTGGGGTCCTCCTAAGATCAGCCTCATAATAAGGTTCATGGCGAGGGGTTCTCCTAGGATGGGGAGGTGACTTAAGACCTATTTCAGAATGGGTACTACGTGTCTCTTTTAGGGTTCCTAGCCTATGATCCATCTGGTCAAACCTCTGATTAACTTGGGTGAAGGTTTGGGCTAGTTGCTTAGTAAGGGCTTTAATCTGGGCTTCAAGATTTTTCATGGGTTCAGCCAAAGGTGGAGATAGTAAATGATATGAAGCTCCTGATCTAGTGCACATGCATGACTCAACACTGACTCGATTATAGCTGCCTAGACCTAGAGCCCAATCAGAATGGATTGACTCAACTTACACACAACTCAAATCCTAGTCCTTCAACTGGCCAGGTAAGAGGTGGGATGGTGGGAGACCCCCTGCTCTCGCAGGGACCGAATTAAGGGACCACCGATCTGCTTAGATCGTTTGACACTATACCTCTGGCCTAGATACTAGCATCCAGTAATACAAAATGAATTGGGTGCACTAGTCGTCCCACAATGGTTGAACCCGATCGATTGGTGTCCCTAGCCCACTGAGGCAAATTAAGTCTAGTTAATTTTAAATTAGGCTTGAGACCGAATGCAAGGGATGTGGTTTTTGGGCTAAGGAAAGGTAATGACCTCCTTCCCTTATCTTGGATATTGATGCCCTTAAGTTAATTATGCAATGATGGCAGGCAGATGAAATTGCAAATTAGGGTTTTAGGTGTTTTGGATATTTTATGAGTATATAGAATTTTTTTTTATTTTGGTATTTTTTAAATAGAAAGATAATTTGCAGATAATGACCTAATATGCTGGAAACATGCCAAAATTATAAGATATGCAAAAATTATACTAAAACAACCCTAAACTTACTGAAATTGACTTTGCTGCCAAAAACAAGGTAAACCTGTTCTCAAGCAGTATTCCGGCTGGCAAAAAATCCACATATCGAAATAATTCCTGAAAAAATTTTGAAAATTAAATTCAATTATATGAAATTCAGAAAAATAAATTTTATATTTTTATGAGTTCTATACTAGTAAAAACACTTAAAATAGCAGGCTATATACTGAGAAGGCCGAAATGCAAAAAAAATCCTAATGAACTCTTTGTTTTCTTCTTCAGGGGTCAAATCACAGCAGCACCCTTACACGCCATAGGAGATCCCGTAGATTGAGAAGAGAGGGTCTTGCAACCATACTTGTCTCCTATGATCGGACAGCCATGGTGAAGCACCCGATCCAAATATGTAAGAGAACTAAGCCCAAATAGGCTCTGATACCAAATGATGCAGAACTAACAATGCATGCAAAATTATTTTTATATTTTTTTATATTAAGTTATGTATCTTAATCCCAAAGAACAGGCCATGAATCTAATTAGAGGGTTCTATGCAAGTAAGAAACTAAAGCATGCAAAGTAGAACCTTAAAAGCAATAAGAAAGAGGACCACCGAGGCTGAGAAGTCTCGGTTGGGCTAGTTCCCCTTCAATAAGGCTACTAGCAAGCAGAGGGGGTGTACCTGACAATGGTTGATGTGCCCAATGAAGATCATAGATGAAGGGATCGCTCTCGCTCCCGAATGCGGTCTGGATGATCAAGTCGGAGACCCGTGGATTCTCGACTTTCAACCCGATGATCCAATTGCTACCCAACTGGAGTTGTTGGATTCGTTGAAGTCGAGAGACCTGCAAATAGCCTTTCAAGGGTTAGGAAACAAAGCAAATATGAAGGATTAATTAAGAAAACAATAAGGGAAAGAAGGGGTTTGATGTGGGCAGCCAGGGCATGGAGAGGTGGATGGCGGTTGGAGACTGGGCGCAGAACACAAGGAAGAAGAGGAGGGGTTCACACAATCCCCTTAGCACATAGCAGATAGCACACAGTAGATAGAAAACTCAGTTATATTCATTCAAAAGTGTCTTTATACAAGAGAATAGAGTCTCTTAAATAGACTCACTAACTTGGCCCCCAAGTAAGGTTACAAAATACATTTCCTAGGAATTTGAATCCCACCCAAACCCTAGGTAGAATACATGGTAGTTCTAGGATTTGAATCCCTCAAATTGCTCTCTTCTCTCTTGCCTTGGTCGGCCAAGGGAGGTGACCCTAAGTGGCCGACCAAGGGGTGGTGACCATAGGGTAGATGGCACCCTAGCTCCTCTCCTGGGCCTTGGCTGGCTCATTTTGCTTCAGGCTATGGTCCAGGGCTTCAGGGCTTCCAATTTGGCTCCCGGGCTTCTGATTTTTTCTACTAGGCCTTCCATGGTCTTTATAACTTCAAGCTGGGTTGATCTTTACTTGGACTAGCATGGTCTTCACTTGTACTGAGTCTTCTCTGGACTTGGACTAACATATATAGGACTCGAAAAGAAAACTAGCTCAACATGAGCTGACTGGTACAGGACTCAAATAATGAAAATGACAACTCAATGAGGCGAAGCCCTTATTACAAATGGACTCAAACACTACTAAGTAATCCATAGAGGGTTGAGAAGTCTCTGTCTTATTCTGGTGCCTCTGGTGTCCGCACCACGCCCCATGTTTTGACCCAGTCCAAGATGCCCAAGGCTTTGACCCAGTCCAAGCCCAACAAGAATTTCATACCAGTCTAATCCCATGGAGAAAAGTCAATGCTTCCAAGTCCAAGAAGGAGTTGATGTCCAAGTTCTACAAGAATTTTAGTCTACCAATTCTTTCCAAATTATGTACTCCTTATTCTACTCAACTTTATTCTCCTAATCCTATTCATATTGTGCACTCTTAGTTTGATAGGGAAAGGGTTGGATGAATCTATAAATACCCACCCCCTCCTCCTCTTGTAATTAATCTCTTTTCATGAAATAAAACTCTGGTGAGTTTTTCATGTGACAATTTATGTTCTTTGGAAGTGGTGTGAGACTTGCCTTTTTTTTCTTGTGAGCAAACCCTAGCCGCAAACCATCCCTTCTCTTCCACCAAACCCTAGCCATTGTCTATCCAAGCAAGAGCTCTAAGATGCCCACCATCAGCCCTCCAAGGATCCAGGCATCTTCATCTTCTACAGCCCTCAAATCGGCCCCGGCGATCCTACTACTTCTTCTTCTCTTCTAATCCCCCATTTTATATTTTTTCCATCATCCTTGACACTAACCCCTAACGTTTGTAGGATCCCTCTGGTACCACACCCTCTGGATGAATTCTTCTTTGCCTCTAAATGAAGTTGATAAAAAGTTGATGGATTCACGGGAAAGTGACTAGATCATCCAGGTGCCAATCCGAGCGGAGTGAACTCTTTTGCAACATCATGCAAATCATTACGAGGTATGTAAACCCCTTCTCTTTTCATTTTTTCTGATTTTTGAAGATTGAACATTCTCTTAATAGGCCTTCTTAAACCTAGGATCCTTTACTTGATTTATTTCTTTGATAGTTCTAGCATGTGGGTCGGAATTATAACTATTGCATGAAATCCTAACCTAGTCTTAGCTGTTTTCAGGAATTAAACCTAAGTAACATAAAAAATCATTGCTCCTTTAATCTATTTTTGTTTATGTTTCTCTCTTTCATGTCATCATGCATCATGTTAAAATCCCGTCCCTCATCAAGCTCTATCTTGAGAGCTCGACCCCGAGAAGTAGGAGCACAACCTCGACCGGGAGCTTGATCCCGGATGGGATCTAATCTCGGCCAGGGGCTCAACCTCAGTAGGACGTGGGAGATCTATCTCAGGAGCTCGACCCTTAAAAGCGAGAGCACGACCTCAACCGGGAGCTCGACCTTAGATAAGAGCTGACCTCTGCTAGGGGCTTGACCTCGGTAGGATGGGGGAGCTCTATCTCAGGAGCTCGACCCCAGGAAGCAGGAGCACGACCTCGACCGGGAGCTCGATCCTGGATGGGAGCTGACCTCGGTCAGGTTCTACTTTGGAAGGCGGGAGCGCGCTCCAAGCTCTAGGGTGGCTTGACTCCGATTCTACATTCGGTTGCCATGTCCAAGTGGCACTTTCCGCTAGTGTGGCTACCAGCTGGTGCAGTCATGGGTTCCACATCAGTGGTAATGGCACATCAGGTGCCCCCACTATCGAGCCCGGAGAATGATGCAGTGCTTGGGATGAAGGGAGTAATGATCATACTGACATGGTGGGGTGTACCTCCTTGCACCATAAGTGCCTTGAGCACCGGCGCCCCGGAGATCATGCTTCTACACCAGTGAAGCGACACCATGTCAGCCCTTTCAAAAGGAGGCCATAAATGCTGTGCCTAAACTGAAGCGTCCGCCTTCGAACCAAAGCATTAGCTCCATTAGATCCTGACATGTGGCAGGCCCCTGTTGGTTAAGGAGGAAAAAGGGTGCATGCCTTCAACTGGTACGAGGCGACATGGCTGTAGGTTTTTTGAAAGGGACTTATCCTCTGCCGCCTTTTAAGGATTTTTTCAAGCGAGGGAGACAAGTCTTTTCTACAGAGCCCCCCTCTACCCCGATCTTCTTGCCCCAGCATCCGAAGTCTCGGTAAGTTAGCCCCTCCTCCTTTCTTCCTCTTTCTTCTTCCTTTCCATCTTATATTCTTCTTCTTCGGCCTGTGCTGAAGGAGAGCTTCCATAGAGTCTTTAGGCTCCCATCTCCTTTGTTTCTTCTTCCTTGCTCCCCATGAGTTCTTCCGGTAAAGGGCACCATTGCCCAGATCATTTTGGTGAGGCGGGGCCATCTTGTCAAGGACTCGTTCCTCAAATAGCGAGGAGAAAGAAGTTCCTAAGTGGCCCGCAGGGGTCACCGCCAGACAGGGACTGAATTGCTGATTCCATCTAGCTCTTGGTCCCGGGACCGGAGGAATGGGCCAATTCCAATGGCCCAGGCTGGATTGCCTTGTATGAAGATTTTTTCTTCGGGGGCCTCTATCTTCCTCTTCAACCCTTCTTTCTAAAAGGATTATACCCTAAAGGCCAATCAAAATGCTATATTTCGATGGGATTTTCTTTTGTATCCCAAACCAGTGTATTGACATTATCAATTAATAAAGGTATTTTATTTTCATCATACGATGTCTTATTAATTTTATTAAGATATGATGAACCCCATAGATTAGGGCTATGGTTCTAGGGTTATGATGAGATCATACCAGTGAGACCTAAAGCCTTAAAACCCTAATCTAGAATATTCCTGGTCGATGGGACATTGAGTAGGGGATCAATGTTTCCGGCAAGACCAGCACATCCTATGTATACTTGGTGAAGAGGGTGACTGATCTTACAGTCACTTGTGTTTGACACTAATACTAGGATGTGGGTGCTCATTAAAGAATGAGTTCACTGAATGGATCCAGCTTGAGAACATCTAATGGAACCTTATATGTTTGTCAATAGATTGTTCTCATAGTGGGAGTAGTGCACGTGGTCCTTTGACCTGAGACTGCCATGGTACCTTGTATGCATGAATCCATACTTTGGTTCATACTCAATCATGACACTGAGTCATGCATGGGGTGATACTGGGTATGGTGGATTGCATATGGAGGTTGTGAGTAGGTCAAAAAGGAATCGATCAACCCTAGTAAGAGGGAAGCGCATCCAGATGATTTCAATCAAATGAAGATTCGGGAAATCTTTTATCAAAGTATGAATAATAGAAATAGTTTCTAATGGTTCATTAATGAATCATCATTATCAGATTGAGCAAGGAATGAATATAAAATTAGATTTGACAAGTATCCATATCCATAGTTATATTCAGGGTGCAAGTAGATCAAAGGGCTGAATTGCACGGTAACTCACCACTGAAGGGTATTTTGGTAAATTCACCAAAATTTCTCATCTTCCGGGTAGGCATGACACGTTGTTAGACATCAATCTTGTCTTTTTGGTCTTCATGAACCAATTGATTTGGTTTTATAAGTCAATTCGATGTGTGATTCGAATTGGATAATTAGGTGAGCCAATTTGACCTAATTAGGTTAATCAGGTTCGATCAGATCGAATCGGCTCAAACCTAAACCTACTGCTAGCTAGATGTGGAATCCAATGGGTCACACACAGTAGACACTTGGCCAAGGAAGTCATTCATGATTTAATTAGGGTCATAGGATCCTAATTGGTTAGCCGGATTACATACTAGCATATGTAGGCTAACCAAATTCCTAATCCAATTGGATTGGGTATGGTTGCTTGCTAATTGGGCTAACCTAATTATGGAAAACCTAAATTAGGTTGAGTCCTAAGTGGGGCTAGCCTAATCAGAGATAAATCTGATTTTAATTTGGATTTAATGGCATTTTAGGTGCCATACATGAAGAGTCCTAATGGCATGGGACTCTTGGTACCTAAATGATACCTTAACTTCAAAAGGGCACAAAATGAGCTATAGATCTCTAATTTGAATATAATTTATATGGTCAGAAAGAAAATTTCATTTTCTTTCTAATGATACACATATTGCCTATATTTTTACTGGTAAACATTCTTTGAAATTTGTATGGAAGAAGGATGGCGAGCGCGGTGCATGAAGAGTCGCAACTCTTCATGTGGCGCGCAGTTCTAATGGAGAGTCCTTCTGCTATCAGGACTCTTCATAATATTCGATGTTTGGAGATTGAAGAGGCACCTCTTGGCTTTCTAGGGACCGGTAATTGACATGTGGCAAGTGAGAACTCGTCCAGATAAAAGAAGGGATGTGAATAAGGCCTTCAGTGCATGAATGGGCTTATTAGATATGATTTTTCAAGCCAGATAACTTCTCTTCGATCTTGAAAAATCATATCTGATAAGTTGATGGGAGGACATATCACACGCTCCTCTTGTATCTATAAATAGGGGGCGGTGAAATGAGTCTGATAATGAAGAATTTCACCAAAGCACTATTCTAAGTGTCTCTCTCTCCCTCCTTCTTTCTTTAAGGCAAGACTTGTCTTGTTAAGACAAGGTCTTTTATACTAGGACAAGGCTTTATTTTAGGACATAAGCCTAAGGGGTCCTAGATGAGGGTTGTCCTAAAACCAAGAGTGGTTTAGGAGAGTGTCTTTAGTGCCCTACAGTAGGACAGGGTGTCCTACAGTGGTCAATAGACCAAAGGCTACCGAAAGAGTTCCACTTCTCCAAGCAACTTGAAGAAGGAGTTCTTCCTTGGTCCGAGTTTCGCGTGGATCACTATTGGAGGGCGAACATTTGGGCGCCTGGTAGAGAAGAAGGCTGAATCAGGGTTTTCTTCATCGGATTGGATACTAGCGGTTCAGGTTGGTGCCTAAACTCTAGTTTATATTATATATGCATGTTTGTATGTTTTAATTCATAGTAAGGAGGTCTTGGTTTAAGGGTCTGGAAGTGGTTTCATAATAAAAAGAAGGAAAAAAGAAGGACCTCCGAGGCTGAGAAGCCTCGGTTGGGCTAGTTCACCTACAATAGAGCTACTGGCGGCAGAGGGGGTGTACCTAGCAACGGTGGAAGTGCCTGGTGTAGATCATACGCAACAAGATTGCTCTCACTCCGGATGTGGCCTGGAAAACCAAGCTAGAGACCCGTCGATACCCGACTTTCTGCTCGGTGGTCCGAATGCGGCCTGGCTGGAGTCGTCGGATTCGTCGGAGTCAAGGAACCTGCAAATGACCTTCCAAGGGTTAGAAAACACCATGGGGAAGAAGAAATAAAGAAAAAATAGCAAAGAAAAGTTTAGGATTAGAGTGGGCGGTTAGGGTTTTGAAGAGCATGATGGTGGCAGAAAGCAGTTGCAGGACACCGGGAAAAGGAAGGGCTCACATAGAATCCCTTCAAGCACACAGCAAGGTAGCACACAGCAATTGGAGAATCAAATATTATTTCATATCAAAATTAATTCTTCATACAAGAGTCTAGGGCCCTTTAAATAGACTCCTAGACTTGGCCCCCAAGTAAGGCTAAAAATGACATTACATAGGTGTTTGGATCCCCATCCAACTCTAGCTAGAAAATAAGGAAGAAAGCTAGGTAGAAAATCCCTAAAACTCCTCTCCCTCCTCTTGCCTTAGTCGGCCAAGGGAGGTGACCCTAGTGGCCAACCAAGGGTGGTAAGAATAATGCTTGGCACCACTTATCTCTCCTCCTGGGCCTAGGCTAGCCCAATTTGCTTCGGGATGCGTTTCAGGGCTTCAAGGATTTGGGCTTGTCTCTCGGGCTTCTGATTTCTTCTCCTAGGCTTTCCATGATTCTCATAGCTTTAGTTGGGTTGCTCTTCACTTGGACTGGCTTGGTCTTCACTTGTATTTCACTTGTATTAGTCAGTACATGTACTGATCTACGAAAAATAACTAGCTCAACATGAGCTGACTAGTACAGGACTCAAGTAAAAAAAAAATAACTTAGATGAACTAAGCTTTATTACAAATAGACTCGAATGTGACTAAGTAATCCATAGAGGGTTGAGAAGCCTCTGTCTTATTCTGGTGCCTCTGGTATCCACACCAGTATGGTTCTGAATACATTATGATGTCATGAATGTTAGGTTGACATGATTAAGTCTATATTAGGATGTGTTAGAGACCATCAAAGTCCTCATAAAAATTATATTTAGTCGTAGTATAAGTTAATCATGATGCAAATCCGATTAGGGTTCGATTGGCCAATTGGTGTCTAGGCAAAGTGATTCTGGGAAGGTAAAGGGAATGTGGTTTTTAATTGGTTATGTTCTCTTACCTGGCCAATTTAATTGGTATTTAAGGAAAGCAACATGGGACCCCCTCATCTCTCCCACTTACCTAGCCAATGTGGTCACATCTAAACCATAAATTGGAAATGCTAATTGATTAATCACACTACAAATTGCCTTCCTTCATACTAAGCCAAATTTATGTTAACACTATAGTAGGTTTGTTTTGTACGCACAAGGCCTGCTCTAGCATTTAGTATAAAATTTGTCTTGGTGCTCCTAGTGCTTTATAGCATGACTGATAATGTTGCTTTGTTGTGTACACACAAGGGTCACATTATTCAATCATAGCTATATGAAAATAAAGGGTCCGATTAAACTAAGACATTATGGTTTGTTGTGCACACACAAGACTATTAGTATCTTAGAGGCAAAAGTTAAGTTGAGAATTGCAAGGGATGCAATTTGAAAAGGTCATTTCCTACCCTTGAACTTATAAGTGTTTATTGTGTATACACAAGGCATTTATAAGAAATTAGGATCTCAAACTCACTAAGGAAGCCCTAGGAGGGTTTCCCACTTACCATAGATGAGGGTTATAGTATTTGATAGAAAATAGTGGGAGACACAATTAGATGTAAAATTTCTTATCTAATTATGAATATCATCATGAGTGGTCAGGTTATAGTTGTTCTTTACTTATTATAGATTGTTACATTATGGCTTCTACTCTTTCACTGCGGGGCATCTTGGATGCCAATAAGTTGATCGATCCAATTTATGTGGATTGGTTGAGGAACCTGAGAATTGTATTAGCTCAAGAAAAAATTTCCTGTATCCTTGATACTCCTGACCTACATCTGGTAGGAAAGGATGCTACCGAGGAGGAAAGAGCCACATATAAAATGCAGAAAAATGATAGCATGACTGTCAAGTGCATCGTGTTGGCCTCAATGAGTAATGAGTTACAGATACAATATGAGAAAATGGAACCTCAATCCATATTGCTCAATCTTAAGGAGCTATATGGAGAGCATAATCGGACTGCTCGATATGAAATATCAAAGCAGTTGTTCCGAGCACAAATGAACCCTAAGAGCAGCTTCTAGAAAAAGAAAAAAGGCAAGGAAGCCCTCTGCTGGTGGAACCTGCTATCACTGTGGAAAGCAAGGGCACTGAAAGAAGAATTGCAAGTTATATCTTACAAGTCAGAAGCAGGATGCTGGTGATGCATCCAAAAGTTTGTACATGATACAAACAAACTTAACATTAAGTTCTTCAGCTTCTGATATATGGGTATTGGATACCGCATGTGGGTCTCATATCTGCAAGTCATTGTAGGGGTTATAGAGACTCATAAGCTTGAAGAAGGGTGACTTCGAGCTATTTGGCACGAGTAGTGATCCCATTTATGCTGAAGCTGTTGGCACCTATCTGATGTTATTGCCATCGAGCAATATTCTTGAATTAAAAGATTTTTATTATGTACCCAACATTATAAAGAATATTATTTCTGTACCTTTGTTGATGAAACAAGGTTATGAAATAAATATCTAGAGCGTTGGGTGCTCGATCTTCTTTTCAAAGAAGTTCTTTGGTTGTGGTACATTTGTTAATGGTCTTTTGATTTTATTACTTAATGATGAAGTTATGCTTGTTGAAAACAAGAAGAGAAAGAGAGATTATATAAATGTCACATATCTCTGGCATTGCCGTTTGGGTCATATTAGTGAGTCTAGGATAAACAAGTTGTACAAAAAAAATTTCTTTGAACCTTTTGGTCATGAATCATTAGGAACTTATGAGTCCTGTCTCATTGGTAAGATGACTAAATCTCCATTCACTAGACATGGAGATAGGGCAACTGAGTTGTCAGGTCTACTACACATAGATTTGTATGGTCCTATAACAACTCAGGCCATAGGAGGATACTCTTATTTCATTAGTTTTACTGATAACTTATCAAGGTTCGGATATGTGTATCTTATGAAACACAAGTCCGAAGCCTTTGAAAAATTCAAAGAGTATCAAAGTATGGTTGAGAAACAAACTGGGCATAGTATTAAAATCCTTCGATCTGATAGAGGAAGAGAATACTTGTCTAGTAAATTTCTCGAGCATCTTAAAAATAAATGAATTCTCTCTGAAAGGACCCCTTCATATACACCACAGTTAAATGGTGTAGCAGAAAGGAGGAACCGAGCCTTATTGGACATGGTACGATCCATGATGTGCCTCACAGTTCTTCCAATATCCTTCTGGGGTTATGCCCTAGAGACTGCTATTCACATATTAAATAGGGTGCCATCAATGGCTGTTAAGAGCACTCCATATGAATTATGGAATGGGAAAAGGCTAAGTCTTAAATATTTTAAGATTTGGGGTTGCCTTGCTTATGTCAGGAATATTTTTGGACATAAGCTAAGTACTAGGGCTGATAAGTACAGGTTTATAGAATATCCTAAAGAAGGTATGGGTTACCTTTTCTACCACCCTACTGAGCAAAAGGTCTTTGTCAGTAGGCATGCCACATTCTTGGAAAAGGAGTTTATCCAAAAAAAGGGCAATGAAAGGATATTTGAGCTTGAAGAAGTTCAACCTATACCTGAAACAATTCCTCAACCAGATGTTTATAAGATTCAGGAACAACTACAACACACACCTCCTCTCTGTAGGTCAGAGAGAGTGTGAAGTGCACCTCTCAGATATGTTTTTATCATTAGGAATGATATTGAAGCCAGTATCATACAGATGGTGATCCTATGACCTATACAGAAGCTGTCATGAGTAGAGACTCTAACAAATGGCTGGAAGCCATGAAATCTGAGATGGAATCCATGTACTCTAATCAAGTTTGGACATTAATTGATCCACCTGAGAGAGTAAACCCAATCGGGTATAAATGGGTCTTCAAGAAGAAGATTGGAGTAGATGGTCAAGTAGAGACCTATAAGGCCAGGCTGGTGGTGAAATGTTTCAAACAAAAACATGGCATTGAGTATGATGAAATGTTTTCACCAGTAGCCATGCTCAAGTCCATTTAGATATTGCTTGCTATAGTTGCATACTATGATTATGATATATAACAAATGGACATAAAGACTACTTTCCTTAATGGATACCTTGAGGAAGAAGTCTATATGTCACAGCTAGAAGGGTTTGTCTCGAGTGAGAGACCAAACCAAGTATGTAGGCTTAAGAAGTCCATTTATGGATTAAAGCAAGCATCGAGAAGTTGGAACATCCGCTTTGATGAAACAATCAAAGAGTTTGGTTTCATCAAGAATGTGGATGAACCATGTGTGTACAAGAAGACAGGTGGGAGTGCCCTTGTTTTCTTGGTTTTGTCGATGACATACTCATCATTGGAAATGATATCTGAATGTTGCAATCGGTCAAGTCTTGGCTATCAAAGCAGTTTTCGATGAAGGATTTGGGAGGGACATCCTATATACTAGATATGATGATCTACAGAGATAGATCTAATAGGATGCTTGGCTTATCCCAATCCAGGTACATTGACTGTGTTGAAGAGATTCAACATGGAAGAAAGTAAGAAAGGTTACTTGCTTATGAGTCAAGGCATATACCTTTCTAAGAAAACTTCTCCTAAGACACCAGAAAAGAGAGAAAGAATGAGTTTGATCCCTTATGCTTCGGCTGTTGGATCAATTATGTATGCCATGTTATGTACCAGGCCTGATGTTGCTTATGCCTTGGGCATAGTAAGCAGGTTCTAGGCTGATCTAGAGAAGGATCATTGTAAAGCTATGAAAAACATTCTTAAGTACCTAAGAAGGACTAAAGATGTTTTTTTTAATATATGTAGATCAGAGTTTAAACTAGAAGGATATACAGATTCTGGTTTTCAATTAGATCTAGATTATAGCAAATCCAAATCAGGGTATGTTTTCACCCTATATGGTGGTGCAGTGAGTTGGAAGAGTACAAAGCAACTAACTGTAGCTAACTCAATCACCGAGGTAGAATACATAGCTGCAAGTTAAGCCGCAAAGGAAGCTGTATGGATGAAGAAATTCATCACGGAGTTGGGCGTGGTTCCTGCTATATAACAATCGGTGCCACTTTATTGTGGTAACACTGGAGTTATTGCGCAAGTTAAGGAACCAAGGTCTCATAATAAGCCCAAGCACATCCGAAGATGCTTCCACCTCGTTCAAGGACAAGATGTTGTCATCAAACGAGTAGATACAAAGAACAACATAGCAGACCCATTCATAAAAGCACTACCAAAGCAGCACTTGATCACCACTTAGATTGTATGGGTGTAAAATACAAAGGCAAGTGGCTTTAGTGCAAGTGGGAGATTGAAAGAATGGTGTCCTAAAAGCCAATCATTGTAAGGGCATTTCTATGATCTTCCAACTCATGTATGATATTATTTATCAATAAAAGGCATCTTTTGATTCATCATACTACTGCATCTTATCAAGATTATGATGAATCCCATAGGTTAGGATAATGGAATTAGGGTTATGATGGAGATCATAACGGTGAGACCTAAGTTCCTATAAATCCTAATCTAAAAGGTTCCTAGTCGTAGGATCATCGATTCGAGGATTGATGCTTCCAGAAAGACTAGCTTATCCTATGTATGCTCGATGGAGAGGGTGGTTGGTCTCACAGCTACTTGTATAGAGATACTAATATAAGGATAAGGGTGTTTATCAGGGTATGAGTTTATTGAACTGATCTGCACTAAGAATATCTTATGGAAGTCTTACTATTTGTCAAGAGATAGTTCTCATAGTGGGAGTTGTGCAAGTGATCTTTAGACCTGAGATCACCATGGTTCATTATGCACACTAAGCCATGTTTTGGTTCATACACACTCATGACATTGAGTCATGTATGAGGTGTTCTCAGATATGGTAGAAGGTGTATGAAGGATATGAGTGGATCAACAAAAAATTGATCATTTCTAGTAAGAGGAAATGTTATCCCAAGTATTCTCTTCGATTGATGACTCAAGGAGTCTTTGATCAAAGCAAAATAAGATTAGAAGTAATTTCTAATCAGCCATTAGCAGAGTTATCATTATCAAAGTGAGATTCTAAATGACTAAGTGCTAGGGTTTGATAATTATCCATACATATCACTTATTCGAGATAAAGGGAGATCGAAAGATTGAATTGCACGGTAACTTTCCACTGAAGGGTATTTTGATAATTTTTATCAAGTTCCTCATCTTTCGGGTAGACATGACACATTACTAGATGTCAATCATGTCTTATGGATTTTCATGAATCAGTTGGATTAAATTCATGAGTCAATTCAAAAGTTGGTTCAGATTGGCAACTTAGGTCAGCTCAATTTGACCTAATTAGGTTAATTGGATTTGATTAGATCGAATTGGCTGGAACCTAGACCTATTGCTGGCTAGATGTGGAACCCAAAGGATCACACACATTCGAGAATTGACCTAGGAAGTCAATTGACATTTAATTAGGATCATGGGATCCTAATTGGTTAGCCAGATTGCATACTAGCATGTGTAGGCTGACCTAATCTCTTAACCCAGTTGAATTGGGTCTAAAAGGTTACTAAATAGACTAACCAGTTTGTGGGAGACCTAAATTGGGTTGAGTTCAAAGTGGGACTAAATTATCAAAATTTATCTGATAATTTTTGGACATTTTATGTTCCATATATATCAAGAGTTCCAATGGCATGGAACTCTTGGCGCCAAAATTGAGTGCTCGGCAAATAAAGGGACATAGAAAGACCAAGAGTCCTCCTGCCTAATAATCACTTATATGGTGATAAAGTACATTTATTCACTTTTCGTTTGATACCTATATTGGATATACATTGGTTGGTTAAAGGTAGCATATGGCATGGAGAAAGTTGACCGACAAGTGAAGAGTCGCGACTCTTCACTGTTGGCACGCAGAAAGAAATAAATTCCTTGTGCTTTCAGGAATTCATTTAAATCTAAAAGGTGGCATCCTTGGCTATGTTTCATTTTTATCTGAATTGGATAATCACCGATGGAACGGAGGAATTGGCAGAGAAGTTTTTGGCACGCATGAAGTGAAGGGTTGCATCCCTTCACTATTGTCGCCAGTTATGATACCAAAGAGTCTTTCTGCTTTAAGGAACTTATCAGATGGATAAGTCTTTTCATTTCTAGGCCAATTGATAATCCTTATCATCAATTATATGCCATGTGGCATGAAGAAAAAATTCCAAAATAATCAGAAAGGATCAGCTAAGGGTGGTAGGCACATGAAGGGTCTTGACTCTTCAAGATAAGCTCCTACTTAATGAAGGGTCTTATTTGATCTGTTGATAGACAGATCAAAGGCTGATGAAGAAGCATGATTGGCAACCCCCCTTCTCCTATAAATAGCCTACAGTCTTATGCCAAGAAGTGAATCTCAGAGAGATGATCTTTCTTTCTTACACACTCCAAACTCTCTTACACTCTATCATCTGTCACTTACTTTCCTTGTTAGGATTAGGTCTTTATCTTAAGATAAGTCCACCATTTTAAGACAAGACCTTAGGAAAAGAATTAGAAAGTATTAGAAAAAGATAAGTAGATTTGAAAAGGGCTCAAAGTGCTCTATTGAAGGGCGAAGTTATGACCAAGGAAAGAAAGGCTGCTAAAGGTTAAAAGACTCAGAAGAGTCCCAGTTGATCAAGCAACCTACAAAGGAGTGGTTCCTAGGTTTGATTCCTATGTGGATCACCTCTGCAGTGTAGGGTTCGGTGGCAAGGCGGAATCATAGATTTCAAAAATTTTTATCTTTATGAAATCTTCACCAAACCTTCAACCCAAAATCTCCTTAAAAGAATTAAAACATATAAGATGTTTATATAAGATTTAATCTCAAATTAAGATACTAACCTGTATCGCAAAATCCAAACTCTGAATCTCCACCAGGTGCCCAAATGTTCACCCTCCAATGGTGATCCACACAGAAAAATAATGAAGACAATAATTTCTAGTTCTTGGCTCCTCTTCTTGAATTCTTTTTCAAGAATTCAATTCTTGGACCTTTAGGCTGAAATTTTCTTTAAAGAAAATTTCTTTTCTTCCTTCTTTCCTCTTCTTGAATTTTCTTTAAGAATTCCCTTTCTTGAATCCCTTTTCTTGAATTGAATTGGAAGAAAAATTAAGACAGTCAAAGTCTTAATTCAAGAAGGAAAAGAAGAATAGATCCTTTCCCTTTTCTTTCCTTTACCGTTCAAGACCTTCTTCTTATTCTTGTTTAGGGTCAGAGTTTTGACAGAGGATACCTCTGTAAGGGAAACAATACCCAACAAGAACAAGAGGAAGGAGTATTCTGGAGAGGAAGAAAGGGAATTGGATCTCTGAATTATGTTACGTGAAAACCCCCGAGAACCCCAACCCTATTTATAGATCTCAGAGGGGTGTCATCTCGAAACAACGCAACCCTCTGAAACCCCAGGGATCACGATCCCTCATTCCTCACGCGTCCCCTCAACCAAAAATCATGATTCTCCGATTTGATTTTCGTTTTTCCGACGAGGAGGACTCTCGGAAAAACTTCAGGAAGAATCGCGACTTTTGGAGACGGATTTGCGACTGAAAAGCGACGGATGTTTTCCTTAATTTTTTCTGGCCATCAGATCCAGATCCAAGGGCGCCAGACAAGGATTTGAATCGCCCCTTTTCAGATTTTTCTCCGATGTTTTCTTTCTCACGCGTTTTAAGAGAAGTCCACGCGCGTGGACTCTCTTTCTTGGCGCGCGCGGGTGAGAAAAGGGAGGGGGCGGCTTGGAGAGAGGGTCTCAGTGAACTAAATTTACTTGGGTTCAGCCATGGGTTAGCCCAATGTTCTAAAAAATAAATTGGACCTTAATCTGGTTCAATTAGAACCCAATTAAGCCCAATTCGGAACCAAATTCGAATCTGATTCGAATAGAAATTTGGTACACAACACATGCTAGTGTGTTTATCCTGCAAACATGATTTAATTCTAAATTAAATCCTTCATCAATTTTCTTTTGTGTGTGACCCATTGGGTTCCACACCTAGCCAGCAGTAGGTCCGAGTGCTATTTGACTTAATTCGGTTAGATCTCAACTAAGCCGATTTAGGTCAACTCAAACTAGCTCGACTCGGTCAATTAGAATCTAATTCAAATTGACTGATTTGAATTACCATGACTCAATCATATACCTACAAGACAAGATTGACGTCTAGCAACGTATCATGTCTACCCGGAAGATGTGGAATTTTGGTGGAATTACCAAAATACCCTTCAGTGGTGAGTTACCGGGCAATTCAGTCCTTTGATCAACTTGCATCCCGAATATGATTATGAATATGGATACTTGTCAAATCCAATTTTCATATTCATCCCTAGCTCAATCTTTATAATGATGATTCATTAATGAACCATTAGAAAATAACTCTAATGTTCATACTTTGATCAAAGGTTTCCTGAATCCATCATTTGAAATTAGCTGGATGCTATTCCCTCTTACTAGGGCTGATCAATTCCTTGTTGACCTACTCACAACCTCCATATACAATCCACCATAACCAGTATCACCTCGTGCATGACTCAGTGTCATGATTGATTGCGAACCAAAGTATGGATTCATGCATATAAGGTACTATGGTAGTCTCAGGTCAAAGGACCACATGCACTACTCCCACTATGAGAATTATCTATTGACAAACAGATAAGGTTCCATTAGATATTCTCAATCTGGATCAATTCAGTGAACTCATTCTCTAATGAACACTCACATCCTAGTATTAGTGTCAAACACAAGTGACTGTAAGTCAAATGGTAGATAGCAGGACTTCAGGGACTTCCCGGCTTACATCTCTAGACTATGAGTAAGGCAGTTGAGTGCTGGGCTCCAAGAATCTTTTGACTTTGAGTGCAGGGCTTCGTAAGTTTCCCAACTTTGAGTGTGGGTCTTCGTAGGTTTCCTAACTTTGAGTGTGAAGCTTCATAAGTTTTTCGACTTTAAGTACGGGGCTTCGTAAGTTTCCCGACTTTGAGTACGTGGCTTGGTAAGTTTTCCAACTTTGCATGTGGGGCTTAGTAAGTTTGCCGGCTTTGGATGCGGGGCTTCATAAGTTTCCTGGCTTTTGGTGCGGGGCTTCGTAAGTTTCCTAGCTTTGGGTGCTGAGCTTCGTAAGTTTTTTGGCTTTGAGTATGGGGTTTCATAAGTTTTTCGGCTTTGGATGCGGGGCTTCATAAGTTTCCCGACTTTAGTTACCGGACTTGGGGTCAGGAGAGTGAGTTCTTGCACAGGTGGAAGGCAGTGTTGTACCAAAAAGGAACTTTAATAATTGAGAGAAAATCTTACATTATTGATAGTACATTCTCAGATTGTTGGCGTTCCACATCCGAGGGAATCGGTCGCTGTTAAACATGGCGAGGTAGTAGGCTCTGTTTGGCAGAGCCTCGACCGCCTTGTAGAGGCCTTCCCAATTCGGGGATAGCTTCCCACATTCTCCTGGTTAGGATGCTTCTGCACACTTGAGGACCAAGTCACCTGGGCAGAATGTCTTGGGCCTAACATGGGCATTGTAGTAGTGCACCATTTGTTGCTGATATGCCACCATTTAGAGTCCGGCTTTATTCCTCATCTTATCTAGAAGGTATAGGTTAAGGAGGAGGTGGGTCGGATTCTTTGCCTTATTGTATTGCTCCACCCATAGTGTAGGCAGACCAACCTCCACTGGAATTATAGCTTCTGAATCAAAGACGAGATTGAAGGGTGTCTCACCTAATGCCATCCGAGGCATGGTATGGTAGGCCCACAGCACACTGGGGAGCTTTTCCGTCCATCGATCCTTAGGCTCATCCAATCTGGTGTGGAGCCCTTGCAAGATGGTTCAATTGGTTACCTCAGCCTCCCTGTTGGTCTGAGGGTGAGCCACCGAAGTGAAGTGGTGGCGGATGTTGAGGTCAGTTAGAACTCTTCGAAAGCTTGGTTATCAAATTGCCACCCGTTGTCAGTGATGATCGAGTGCGGTAGTCCAAAATGGCAGATGATCAACTTCCAGAAGAATGATCTAACCTTGGCCTCGGTGATCCATGCCAGGGGTTCGGCCTCGACCCATTTGATGAAGTAGTCGATGACCACAATCAAATACCTCTGTTGGCCAGACATGGGAGGAAAGGGACCTAGAATGTCCATTCCCCACTGGGTGAATGGCCACGGGGCTGATAGCTAGAAGAGCGGATTAGCCGGCTAACACTGGATATGGGCATGACATTGGCAACGGTCACATTTCCTCAAAAAATTAGTGGTGCCCTACCGCATAGTCTTCCAGAAGTATCCTTGTCGGAGTGCCTCATAGGCTAAAGTCTTGCCCCCCACGTGATTCCCATAGATGACTTCGTATATCTCTTGGAGCACGTAGGCAACTTCTGAGGGCTTCAAACATTTCAGTAGGGGGTACGAGTAAGACCTCCAATAAAGCTACCCATCCATCAACACATACCGCGTAGCCTTCTTCTCAAGGAGGCTGGCTTCCTTGCGATCCTCAGGTAGGGCACCAGTGGTAATGTATTTGATGTAGGGGTCCATCTAGCTGGCTTCACTGGTGACCTGCTGGACCTCTACTGTAGACTCGAAACTGGGGGCTCTAGATATTCTATGAAGGTACGTCCCATTAATGAATACGGTAGGGTTGACACTTAGGGTCGACACTTGATCAAAAATGTCTTATGAAGTTTTCTGTTCTGCACTGGTGAGTCGACACTTTGAGTCTATGAGTTGACACTTGACCAAACCCTGAAATTACCTCATTCTATCTTCTGTTTGATCTCAGGCCTTGAGTTGACACTTCACTGTTCATGTATTGATACTTTGAGTCGACACTTGGTTTCCATGTGTCGATACTTTAACATGCAGGATGAAAAAAATTTTCTGCGTATCAGTCCATGTGTCGACACATGGTGTCGACACTTGACTTGACCAGTGTCGAAACTTGTCCAAATTTAATATTTGAGTCCTTCAAGGTCTTCAATATATGTTCCAAGGTTCATAATTTGAAATTTCATGGCTTCTTCAACTGAATGATAATCTTTTCAATCTTTCAACATTAATGAGTACCTGAATCTGATAAACACTTTTAACATGTATTAGTACTCATATATACTTAAATATTTTGTCAATCATTAAAATCAACACCAGCGTCAACAATCTCCCCCTTTTTGATGATGACAAAATCTTTAAATATAAAAATAGGATAAGCTTAAAAAGATTAACAATAGTATAAACATGTAAGCTCAAAATCAATAAGCATCAAGCTCCCCCTCAAAATATGATCTCAAAATATTTTTCAAAATATGCAAAATTTTTAATTTTTTCTCCCTTACTAATTCTTCCATTAAGTTTATAACATTTTGCTTTCTTCTCCCCCTTTTTTGCACTTTCTTTCATTTCTCATATAATTTATCATGTTTATCATATTTTTACCTTTTCATACTTAACATATTTCTCTCCCTTTTTGTCATCATGAAAAAGGGTGAAAGGTAATACAAAATGAGAATGAAGGTAGAAATAATAGCAAGTAGATCATCAAAATCAATGCATGAAATCAATTAATCATGATACCAATTAAATATGATATTAATTGAACATGATATCATAAAATGATATGCATATACAAAAAATAATTTAATATATATTAGCTCTAATATATATTATCCATTCACCTTACTTGTTTATGGGATAAGGCCACAACAGCACCCCAACACGTTATAAGAGACCCCAGTGAATGGGAGAGAGGGTCTTTAAACCCTACTTAGCTCCTATGACCAGACGGCCATGGTGACTAACCCAATCCGAAGCAGTTACTAGGAATAGATATAAATTTTGATACCAATTGAATATAACTCCCCTCAAAGGATTAGATTTGAAGATAAAGAGGAGTATCAAAGCAAGTAAGGCATGATATCAAGAAAATATTTAAAACATGATAACAAATCTTTTGATGCTCCCCCTAAATGTTATTCTCCCTTAAAAATATGCATTCATTGAGGAATAAAACATGAAAGCACAAGCATCATAATTTCAGACAATTTGAGATTATGAGCACAAATTCTAAGTTTGATGCAAAGATTTGAAATTTTTTAAGATATTCATGATTTTTAAACTGCAAAGTATTGATACCACTTAAAAACTTTTAGCATGATTTCAAATTCATTTAAAATAATTTAATATCCATACAAATGTCAGAAATAATTCAATAGCTACTCTAGCTACTGGATTAAGGATTTTTTAATATGCATACCTTCTTCTTAAATATAATCCTTAACTACCAGTTCTATACTTGTTCCAAATTATTTCTAGTCTAAGCATGGATACAAAGTAGAATATATTTCATGAAAACATATAAATCATAACATTTCACTTAAAATAATTTAAAACTATATTAATCAAAATCAAGTAAAAGTCTAATAATCACAAGTTTTAATCATGAAAGCATGAAATCTATCAACATCAAAAAGGTTCATGATCATAACAAATGACTATTAGTCTAAACTTGATTCTAATTAATCAATTGAAATAATTTTCAAAGCAATATACGACTTTCAAAACATTTTTGATGAAGTAATTTAAGATACATTAATCAAAATTGAGTGAAGGTCTTATAATCACAAGTTTGATCATGATAACATGAAATTTATTAACATCAAAAGTTCATGATCATAGCTAATGACTATAAGTCTAAACTTGATTCTAATTAAATATTTAAAATAATTTTTTAAAGTAATTGATGCAACATTTATAAGAAATATTCAACTATATTTTTAATCATGGAATGAAATATTTAGAGTTTACCAATATGTAGAATCCTTCCTTTACTATTTAGTCCAAAATGTAGTAGGTCCACTTCTTTAAATTTCTTGTATGCCTATTTTTCAAAAACTTTCTTTCTTCATGTTGAGCTGCAAGACATTCCTAAATAATATACTAAGTGGACAATTTTGGTATCCAAACTTTCTTGGATCCTTTAGGATTAGTAACTATGGTTCTTTTTGGAACCCAAATTTTTTTTAATCTACAAGGATATGCATTAAGTCCAGATTTATAAGATAAATTGATTGAAGCAGGTATAAGGAACTTCTTCAAAAATTTTTGCTTCTTTTATTCAATCAAAATATTTTTCTCATTCAAAAATTTATCATATAAATCTTTCAAAATATCATTTTCTTTTTTAAAAAATTCTTTTTTTTTAGAAAATTATTCTTTTCATTTTTCAAAATATCAATCTTGGAATTAAAATCATCATTTTCATTGGCAAGATTGGTGTTCTCAAGAGAAAAGGAATCTACATGCCTTTTTAATTTCTTGTGCTTAATTTTTAGCAATTTGTATTCATGCACAAGATCATTGAATGCATTATGTAATTCATCAAAGGTAAAATCATAATCATTTTCAGTATATACCTTTTCCTCATTTGCCATGAAGCAAAGATGGGCTAATTTTTGAATTTGTTCTTCTTCTGAACTAGAGTCTTCACTTTCACTCCATGTAGCCATCATTGCCTTCTTTGTGTATTTCTTTTTGGCCTATTTTCTAATGAATCTTCAAGATTTATGAGCCAAAACTTCCATCTCATCTTCATTTTCACTGTCTTCCGACTTCTCACTTAAAGACTCATCTTGTGTAGTGGATTTAAAGACAATTATTTTTTTCTTTACATCAGCATCCACTTCCTTTTGCCATAAGTTCAACTCATAGGTCATGAGTGAACTGATGAGCTCCTCCAAAGACAAGGTTTCTACATTTTTAGCTTCTTGGATCGCCATCACCTTTGGATCCCATGATATTGGCAAAGATCTAAGAATTTTATTAACCAAATTAGCATTAGTATAGATTTTGCCAAGACTTTTTAATTCATTAATAATAGTCATAAATCTAGTAAATATGTCAGATATAGATTCATAATGCATCATTTTAAAGATTTCAAAAGAATGTACAAGCAAATTAATTTTAGTATTCTTTACTTGAAGAGTACCCTCATAAGTAACCTCAAATGTGTCCCATATTTTCTTCGCTATTTTGCATGTGGAGATCCTATTGAATTGGTGTGGGCACCAGGATCCAACAGAGGCTTCTCAACTCTCTGTGGATCTCCAGTTAGGGTTTCAATTTTCGAGTCTTGTAATAAGGCTTCAAGCCATAACTTTGTAATTTCCTTTTGCTTTGAATTGAGCCTGTACTTTGACCAACTAGATCAAATTGTGTCCTGTACTGAGTCCAGTCACAAATCGAGTCCAGTCCGAGTCTATTAGAAGTATGGGTCCATTGAAAGAGTGGGTCTTAAAATTTAGTCTCCTTGGAACCAAGTCTGAAAAGAATCCAAGTCAGCTCAGGGCTCACCTGTTCATCCTATGTGGCGCCATGACATATTGCCATGTGGGCAGCACACTTGGCATCCTTGGACGCCCAATGAGGAGGATCACATCACTTGGCTCTAGCCTTTTTTCCCTCCCCCTATCTAGCTCCTTTCCAAGCAAGGGTGGTCGACCAAAGTGAAAGTCAATGGGAGTTGAAGTGGAGAATTCAAATCCCTTGCTTCAAGCCCTCCAATCAAGTCTTCTTCCCAATTTGCTTTAACCTCTTTGGAAGGGAGAGACAGGATCCATGGGCGCCTCCACCTCACACTCCCCATGTCATGCCTTGTACCAAAGAAAGGATGCCAACCAAGGAAGGAGGAAGAACACATGCCTTGCTCCAAGCCTCTCTTCATGCCTTCTTCCAAAACCAAGAAGATTCTTTCCAAGTTCAATGCACCAAGATCCCCCCTCCAAGCCATGCATTATGCCACGCCCAATCCAATCAGCTTTTGGTCGGCCAAGGAGAGAAGAAAGTCAAGGGTTTTGGGCACCCATTCTAGAAAATTTGTATTCTTTCATTTGAAATTTAAAAGGGTCCTAAGGTGCCTATTTAAAGGACTTAACCCCTCCTTTGTAAATTTTAATCTTGATGAATGAAAAAAAAAAATTATCTTCTTGAGTTTAATCTCTTGTTAGTTGCCTTCATTAACTAGGAGCGTCGATCTTCGAGAGGGAGCACCTTCGCCTTCGGGCGTCGAGAGGTGTGAGGCCTCAAACTACTGTCACTGCTGTAATTCCATCATCCGACTTCGAATCCAGTAGAACTCCACCATCACTTCAACAACTCTTCTTTCATTCTTCCACTGCTTTCCTTCTGATTGAAACTTAACCTTTTATCTTCTTTGAATGCTCGCAGGTCCTCCAGGTGACACAAGTACGGCGACGGTTGCCTTTGCCATCGAGATCTTCGGACAGCCAGCCGGTGCCTCCGTAGGGTTGACGGCTCGATTATCTAGGCCGCATCCGTCAAGGTGAGCGATCTCTGCATCAGGCACTTCATATCTTTGAGGTTTGCCCCCTGACACCCAAGTAGATCTTGATCGGAGAGCTAAGTCCTACGGGGTTTCTCAATCCCGGGATCCTCTCTTTATCATTGTTTAGGGACCATCTACTTGCTTGATAGCTCTTATTGTTATAGAACCCTGATCATCTCTTACTCATTTTCGGGAATCCAAAGAAACCATAAAAATCTAAAAATCACAAAACCCCAAAAATAACTTGCATCATCATTTCATCTTCGAATCTAGTTCATACCCCATCATTTCTGGTATCAGAGCATGGTTAGAATTTTAGCTCTTCTTAAGTACCTGGATTAGGTGCTTCACCAGGCCGTCCGGTCTTAGGAGAAAAGTAGGATTTCAAGACCCTCTCCTCCCATTCCACGGGGATCTTCTAAGGCATGTAGGGGTGCCATTGTGATAGGCCTTTGAAGGAGAATACAAGAAGAACAGATTTAAAAAGAACAAAAAAAAATTTTGCATCTTAGATCATTTCTTTAATTTCTGCAATTTTTCCTTTCCATACATGGTATGTTGTTTTAGTTTTTACTGTTTGTAAGAATCTCCAAATTTTATGATTTCTATTTTGATAGATCACATATAATTCAAAGTATTTTTGGTAATCTTTTCAGATTTTATTTCAGTCTGTAAAATTTCTACAAGCCAAAATATTACCCGTGAGCAAGTTCTATTTAGAGAATTTCAGTAATTTGCATTTTCTTGTATTTTCAATTGTCATCTAGTTTAATCTTGCATTTAGAGTAATATCATTTCATTCCCATCATCTTAACTCTGTTTTCATACATCAAAAACACAAAAACATAATTTAGTGACATCTCATTAGATCATTTACTTGCATTTATTTTCATAAATCACTTAAGGGCCGCAATTTGACATAGGGTCAGGATTTCATTACTTGTCCCTAGCCCAAAAATCACTAACCTGCATATCGAACCCAAGCTCTGACTAAAATCCAATAGACACTAATTTTGCTCTAGAGAGCTTAGGGACACCAACTGGTCGAGTCAAGACTAAGTGTCTATTATTGGCGTCAGCCCATTCTGTGTGTGCTGTTGCCCTTGGTGTCTAGGCTTGGTGATTTTGTGAGTTTGGTCCGCCTACCTGGCCAATCCCAGATTGGTGTCTAAGGTTGGCACTCAGGGACCACCACTCCCCTACACCTACCTAGCCAAGGACAAAGTTACTCCAGACTGGTTTGCCATCCTGACTTAGGCAACTGGTTGAGATTCTAGGTCTAGTAGATCCTAGATGTTTTTGTGTGTTTAACCCATGTCCACTAGATCAGGAGTATCCTATCATCCTCACCATTCCCAAGCCGGTGAACCTATGGAGAACGAGAGAGAAGTTCAACTTAAGGATCTTATGGAGCAATTAACTAAGATGAACAGCAAACTGGATAGGCTTGAAGAGAGAGTTGGAACCTTAGAGAGGAGTAGTCCTAGGCCATCTGTTGAGCCTGAGTCTGGATCACCTTTCCCCCCTAGGGATTATCCTCACCATGAACCACCCATAGAGGCTGAACCTAGGAGACCGCCCCGTGTCAACCCAGCCCAAGAGTTTGAACCTAGGAGACCCAATCCCGAGATCATAGACCAAGAAGAAAGGGCCCTTAGGAACATCAAGTTAGAAGCCCCTACCTTTGATGGTAGCCTAGATCCTAAAGTGTATGTAGATTGGGAGGAGGATATGGAGCAGTATTTCGAGTGGTATACCATGACTGAGAGGATGAAGTTTAAGTTTGCCAAGACTAGGTTGGTTCGCCAAGCTAGGTTATTCTGGAATAGTGTTGAGAGGTTGGTAGCACAGAGAGATGAAGAACCTATAGCAACTTGGAGAGGTATGAAAGCCAAACTTAGGGAGAAGTATCGACCCCTTTCCTACACCCAGAGTTTATTGGACCAATGGCTGAATCTGAGTCAAGGGAACAAGAGTGTAGCTGACTACATCGCGAAGTTTGATGAGTATGTCATGTGATGTCATGTCAACGAGTCTGCTTCTGTGACCCTGCCTAGGTTTAGGGCTGGCCTACACCTAGACATCTAGAGAGAGCTTTATTTTAGAGAGGTCACTGATTTAGAGTATGCCTACCAAGTTGCAAGGAATTGTGAGCATTTCTAGAGGGCTCCTACCTATTGTAAACCTGAACCCTTTAGAAACCCTAGTCAACTCCCAGGACCTAACCCAGGGTATAGTCAGGCTTACCCGAGTCGTCCCAATCCTTACCGACCTGACTCGAGTCGACCCAACCCCAGCCAACCTAGCCCAAGCTGACCGATCTGAACCGACCCCATTTTAGCAGAGAGGAAAAGGGTAAAGCTGTTGGAACCCATAAGAGTCCCACTCCCTAAAACACTTGCTTTAGGTGTCATAAACCTGGACATAGAGCTAGCCAGTGCACCGCCATAGCCCTAGTCATAGAGGAGCCAACTGAGAAAGAGATAGAACCCATTGCTGATCCAGAGGGAGAAGTCTATGAGTCAGAAGACCAGTTTCTAGAAGAATATGAGGGAGAGGAAGAGCAATTTGAATCTGAGGACCTTCTAGGGATAGTTAAGTGCATCCTTACCCAAAACGTAGTACATAAAGTTTGGCGTAAGACAAACATCCTGCAAACCTTTGTCAAACTAGGGGATAAGGTTTGCAAAATCATAGTTGATAGTGGGAGCTGTGTCAATGCTATCTCTTCTAGCACTGTCAAAGCCCTAGGATTGACCTCAGTCCCTCACCCCAACCCGTACAAGGTCTCTTGGATTGATTCAACCTCTATACCAATAAAATCTAGGTACCAAGTCTTAATCAAATTGCAGTCTTATGAAGAGAAGATTTGGTGTGATGTCCTTCCCATGGGCGTCAGTAGTATTATCCTAAGACGATCGTGGCTTTATGATCATGATGCTACTCTTTACGGTCGGACCAATAGTTGTGCCTTCAATCACCATGGGCAGAAATTTACCATTAACCCAGTTCAACCTAAGGACCAGGCTAAGAGAGGATCAAGTAGTCTTAAGGAGAAGAAGCTTAGAGTCAACCTAATCAAATCTAAGGAACTGGAGAAAGAGATTGCTGAGGGAGCCCCTGTTTAGATTTTGACCACCAAAGATAGTCATGAACCAACCCAAATAGAGCGCCCTAAGAAGTAGTTAAGGCTATGGAAGAGTTTAAGGATGTCTTCCCTGAAGAATTACCTTATCATCTACCACATCTTAGGGACATCCAACATGCCATAGATTTGGTTCCAAGAGCCACCTTACCCAACCTTCCCCATTATAGAATGAACCCCACCGAACACCAGGAATTGCAAAAACAAGTGGGAGAGTTGCTTAGGAAGGGTTTTCTTAGGAAGAGTTTAAGTCCCTGTATCGTCCCTGCTTTGCTAACCCCTAAGAAAGATGGAACCTGGAGAATGTGCATAGATAGCAGAGCCATAAACAAGATTACAATCAAGTATAGGTTTCCCATATTCCGTTTAGATAATATGCTTGACATGATGGCCAGAGCTACTATCTTTTCCAAGATAGATCTTAAGAGTGGCTACCACCAGATTAGGATAAAACCTGGGGATGAATGGAAGATGGCTTTTAAAACTAAGGATGGCCTTTTTGAATGGGTAGTGATGCCTTTTGGACTTTCTAATGCTCCTAGCACCTTTATGAGGGTCATGAACCAAGTCCTGAAAGAATTTGTTGGAAAATTTTTAGTGGTTTATTTCGATGATATTTTGATTTACAGCAGGACTAAAGAAGACAATCTTAGGTTAGTCTACCAGACCGTTAGGAAGAATAGCCTTTATGCCAACCCAAAGAAGTGTTAGTTCATGACCACAAGGGTTATCTTCCTAGGTTTTGTAGTCACCCCAGAAGGAGTCTCCGCTGATCTTGAGAAAGTTAGAGCCATAGTTGAGTGGCCAGTCCCAACTAGTGTCCATGATGTGCATAGTTTCCATGGCCTAGCCACTTTTTATAGAAGATTTATTTGGAGATTTAGTTCAATCGTAGCACCCATCACCGACTGCATCAGGAAGGAAGGCTTCCAATGGACCAAAGCTACAGATAAAGCCTTCCAAGAAATCAAAGATAAAATGATACAAGTACCTGTCCTAAGATTACCTGATTTTACTAAAGTTTTTGAGGTTGCTTTTGATGCTTCGGGAGTTGGCATTGGAGGAGTACTTAGTCAGGAAAATCACCCCGTGGCCTTCCTTAGCGAGAAACTCAATGAGGCCAAAGTTAAGTACTCGACTTATGATAAAGAGTTTTATGCAGTCGTTCAGGCTCTTAGGTATTGGAGGCATTACCTGTTATCCTAAGAATTTGTCCTTTTCTCTGACCATGAAGCCCTTCCGTACCTAAACTCCCAGAAAAGACTAAACCTGAGGAACGCTAAGTGGATAGAATACATCCGGGCCTATACCTTTGTGCTTAAACATTGTGCTGGTACCGAGAATAAGGTAGCTGATGCCCTTAGCCATCGTGCCCTGTTACTGAATACCGTTAGGACTGAGGTTATAGGATTTGATCGATTGAAAGAGCAATATGAGACCTGTCCTGACTTTGGAGAGATTTTCCAATCTAAGGAACACCAACCATCTAGTGCCTTTAGTGAGTACACCCTCCAGGATGGTTATCTTTTTAAAGCAAATAGGTTGTGCATTCCCAAGACCTCTCTTCGAGAATTCTTAGTTTGGGAGACCCATGCAGGAGGCCTAGCTGGTTACTTTGGTAGGGAAAAGACCATCTTAGTAGTAGAAGACCAGTTCTTTTGGCCTAGCCTGAAGAAGGATGTAGCTAACATTATTTCTCGGTGCCGAACTTGTGCTGTCGGCAAACAACAAAAATAGAATACTGGCCTGTACACCCCTCTTCTTAGGCCTAGTTGCCCTTGGGAAGACCTTAGCATGGACTTTGTAGTAGGATTGCCCAAGACCGCAAGGAAGCACGATTCAGTCTGTGTAGTGGTAGATAGGTTCTCCAAAATGGCCCATTTCATACCTTGCTCCTAGATCCTAGATGCTTCCAAAGTTGCCAAGCTCTTTCTTGATCATGTGGTTAAGTTACATGGCCTTCCAAAAATCATAGTGTCCGATAGGGATGTCCGATTCACTAGCTACTTCTGAAAAACTCTTTGGCACTTACTAGGCACCAAGCTAAAGTTCTCAACTGCCTACCACCCACAGACCGATGGCCAAACTGAGGTAGTCAACTGAAGCCTAGGGAACCTCTTAAGATGTTTGATAGGTGAACATACCGAAAACTGGGATCTACTTTTACCTCAAGCTGAGTTCGCCTACAACAGTTCTGTGAATAGGACCACCGGGAAAAGTCCTTTCGAGATTGTGAGTGGTTCCAAGCCTAACCGATCCCTTGATTTGATTCCCCTACCTATCCATGCTCATGTCTCTGAGTCCGTCGAATCCTTTGCACAGCATATTAGGGACATACATAAGGAAATCAGCAATAAAATTAATCTAAGTAATAACACATATAAAAAAATGGCTGATTCCCAAAAACGAGCCAAAGAGTTTGAAATTGGGGATTCTATAATGATTAGGCTTAGGCTTGAACGGTTTCCACTAGGAACCGTTAAGAAACTTCATGCTCGTGGAGCTGGCACCTTTAGAGTGATAAAGAGAGTCGGCCCTAATGCCTACGTTCTTGAGCTACCCCCGAATTATGGCGTTAGCTCGACTTTCAATATCTTAGACTTAGTCGAGTACAGGAAACCAGCAAACATTACTAGCGAGTCATTTGGGCTGACCTTTCTTTTGAGAGTGAACCCGAACCTGAGTATCCACCTCCAATTATACCTGAGAGAGGAGAGCGGATCGAGCGTGTCCTGGATGACCAAGCTATCACTACCCGGGGCAAAGGTTATCAACATTTCTTAGTCCGATGGCAAGGCCGACTTGAGTCCGATGACTCGTGGATTATTCGGGAGAACTTGCAGCGCCTCGATCCCGACCTTCTGGAAGAGTACCTAAGCCAACTCAACTCTTACTTGACAAGGTCGAGTTCCTCCCATCCCGGGAGAACTGGTGTGGGCACCAGGATCCGACAGAGGCTCCTTAACCCTCTGTGGATCTCCAGTTAGGGTTTCAATTTTCGAGTCTTGTAATAATGCTTCAAGCCTCAACTTTGTAATTTTCTTTTGCTTTGAATTAAGTCTGTACTTTGACCAATTAGGTCAAATTGTGTCCTGTACTGAGTCTAGTCACAAATCGAGTCCAGTCTGAGTTTATTAGAAGTATGGGTCCATTGCAAGAGTGGGTCTTAAAATTTAGTCTCCTTGGAACCAAGTCTGGAAAGAATACAAGTCAGCTCAGGGCCCACCTGTTCATCCTATGTGGTGCCATGACATCTTGCCATGTGGGTAGCACACTTGGCATCCTTGGATGCCCAATGATGAGGATCACATCACTTGGCTCTAGCCTTTTTTTCCTCCCCTTATCTAGCTCCTTTCCAAGCAAGGGTGGTCGACCAAAGTGAAAGTCAATGGGAGTTGAAGTGGGGAATTCAAATCCCTTGCTTCAAGCCCTCCAATCAAGTCTTCTTCCCAATTTGCTTTAACCTCTTTGGAAGGGAGAGACAGGATCCATGGGCGCCTCCACCTCACACTCCTCATGTCATGCCTTGTACCAAAGAAAGGAAGCCAACCAAGGAAGGAGGAAGAACACATGCCTTGCTCCAAGCCTCTCTTCATGCCTTCTTCCAAAACCAAGAAGATTCTTTCCAAGTTCAAGGCACCAAGATCCCCCCTCCAAGCCATGCATCATGCCACGCCCAATCCAATCAGCTTTTTGTCGGCCAAGGAGAGAAGAAAGTCAAGGGTTTTGGGCACCCATTCAAGAAAATTTGTATTCTTTCATTTGAAATTCAAAAGGGTCCTAAGGTGACTATTTAAAGGACCTAACCCCTCCTTTGTAAATTTTAATCTTGATGAATGAAAAAAAAATTTATCTTCTTGAGTCCAATTTCTTGTTAGTTGCCTTCGTTCACTAGGAACATCGATCTTCGAGAGGGAGTGCCTTCGCCTTCGGGCGTCGAGAGGTATGAGCCCTCAAACTACCGTCACTGCCGCAATTCCGTCATCCGACTCCAAATCCAGCATAACTCCACCATCACTTCAACAACTCTTCTTTCATTCTTCCACTACTTTCCTTCTGATTGAAACTTAACCTTTTATCTTCTTTGAATGCTCGCAGGTCCTCCAGGTGACACAAGTACGGTGACGGTTGCCTTTGCCATCGAGATCTTCGGACAGCCAGTCAGCGCCTCCATAGGGTTGACGGCTCGATCATCCAGGCCGCATCCACTAAGGTGAGCGATCTTTGCATCGGGAGCTTCAGATCTTTGAGGTTTGCCCCCTGACACCTACGTAGATCTTAATCGGAGAGATAAGTCCTACAGGGTTTCTCAATCTCGTGGTCCTCTCTTTATCATTGTTTAGGGACCATCTACTTGCTTGATAGCTCTTATTGCTATAGAACCCTGATCATCTCTTACTCATTTTCGGGAATCCAAAGAAACCATAAAAATCTAAAAATTACAAAATCCCAAAAATCACTTGCATCATCATTTCATCTTCGCATCTAGTTAGTCCCCCATCATGAATTCATTAGGATCCAATGTGCAATAAAGCAAGTTCATTGCTTTAGCATTAAGCTCGGATTGCTTAATATCATTTTCATCCCAATTCTCTTCGAGTTATGGAATGGAAATGCCATTAACCAATGTTGAAGGAATATGTAGACCATTAACAACCATTTTCCAAAGATAATAATCTATAGATTGAATATAAATTCGCATGCATGTTTTTCAATATGTGTAATCAATGCCATTAAAAAACGGTGGTCTAACACTAATACCTACAAGAGTTGCCATGATCTTTTACTCAAAATCGTTAGATTTTCAAATAGAGTACCGGGCTCTGATACCAATTGTTGCCCAATAAAGATGGAACCCAAGAGGGGGGATGAATTGGGTTTTATAAAACTTTCAAACTATTTGCAATAAACTAAAGCAAGTATGTGCTAGATCAATTCAATGCTTGTATTTTGGCAATGTATTTGTATGCTTCAAAATAATATACAGCGGAATTAACAAAGTAAATGCACAAAAAAATAATCACACAAGCAATCATAAATATAAAGATATATAGTGGTTCGGTGCATTCCAAGGCACCTACATCCACTCCCCAAGATCCCCTTAGAAATTCACTATAATCTCAATCAATTACAATCGATTAGTTTTCCGTGCTCACAAATCAAAACCTGACTTATTCTCACAAGGCTCATAAGTCAAAACCTCACTTGGTTTTACGGGCTAACCAAGAACCTAAATAGTTTTAAGGCTTACTACCAACCTTCCTTGGTTTTGTGGGCTAACCAAGAACCTAGTTGATTTTCAAGGCTAAGAAACAACCTCCCTTGGTTTTCTGGGCTAAACAAGAATCTAATTGGTTTTCAAGGCTAACCAACAGCCTCCTTGATTTTTTAATAGGCTAACCAAAACCTTTACAATAAGAATAAGAATGAAAGTAATGAATATAATAAAGCTTTATAAAATAAAGCAAATATCTCTTTGAAGCTTTTGGGTGATGTTGAAAAAGCTAGTCTTCAATTTGTTAAAGCCTTTGAATGAAGCTTGATGTTGTGGACTTGGAAGCTCTCTTTGAAATTTGATGCTTGAAGGCTCAACTCTCTCAAAATATGAATCCTTAAAGTGTATGGAACTTTTATCTCAAAAGATTACCTCCCCGTTTGATTTGTGTTGATTATATAGCTCTCCAAATCTTAAATGACTGTTAGAGACTGTTGGAGAGGAAAAACTAGCCGTTACAAACATCTTGGAGAAGTTTTGTTCTTCAAAAAACTAGCCGTTGCAGAGCTGTTGTCCATTCAGGTGTCGGCACTTCAGGTCATGTGTCGACACTTAGGGTCGACACTTGGAGCAATGAGTTGACACTTGATCAAAAAATGTCTTATGAAGTCTTCTGTTCTGCACTAGTGAGTCGACACTTTATCTGGTGAGTTGATACTTTGAGTCGACACTTTGAGTCTATGAGTCGACACATGACCAAACCCTGAAATTACCTCGTTCTGTCTTCTGTTTGGTCTTAGGCCTTGAGTCGACACTTCACTATTCATGTGTCGACACTTTGAGTCGACACTTGGTTTCCATGTGTTGACACTTCAGTGTGCCGGATGAAAAAATTTTTCTACGTATCAGTCCATGTATCGACACTTCCATGTGTTGACACTTCCATGCCTCGAAGAGGAAATGCAGCACGCATTCAGTGACGACTTTGTCGGGGTTGGTAAGGATGAGCCCGACTCCATTCCCTCTAGCATTGGATGCACTGTTGACATGGAGGATCCATGTTACTGCTCTTGATGTCGAGTCCAGCCTGGGTTTGGCTTGCTGATCCACCTCCTCTAGGTCTTCAGCCATCCATGTGCATTCCACCAGGAAATCGGCAAGGACTTGGGCCTTTTGTGCCGGCCATGGATGGTAGGTGATGTCAAACTTGTTGAGCTTTACCGTCCACTTGAATAGATGCCATGACATGTCAAGGCAGCTGAGGATGGCCCTCAAGGGCTGATCGGTGAGGATGGCGATTGGATGTGCTTGGAAATAAGGCCTGAGATGCTACGTAGACATAATAAGTATGAAGATAATCTTTTTGGATCAAGTATACCTGGTTTCAACATCACAGAGCAGCTTACTGGTGTAGTAGATTGGTCGTTGGGTGTTATCCTTGTCGGTGCAGACCAGCACTGAGCTGACCACCTCTGGTGAGACTGCTTGGTATAAGAGGAGCTCTTCCCCAGGCTCTGGTCTGGACAGCAATGAAGGGGAGGTGAGAAGCTTCTTTAGCACCTCGAAGGCCTCCTGGCACTTCTCCATCCAGGTGAAGTCGTGTATCTTGCACAGCACCTTGAAGAAAGGCTGGCAGTGCTCGACAAAACATGAGATAAAATGGCTTAATGCCACTATGCGTTTAGTCAAGCACTGAACCTCCTTCTTGGAGATTGGGTGTCTCATGTTTGTGATCGCCCGGATCTCCTCTGGATTGGCCTCTATCCCCCTTTGGATGACCATGAACCCTAGGAACTTTCCTGTCATAATGCCAAATATGCATTTGATGGGGTTAAGCTTCATCTGATAGAGGTGAAGGTTGTCAAAGGCTCCACCAAGTCAGTGATGTGGTCCAACTTCGGCCACTCATGATAAGCATGTCATCCACATATACCTGCATGTTGTGACCGATTTGATCCTTGAAGACCTTGTTGACCGGGCATTGGTACATGGCCCTTACATTCTTGAGGCCAAATGGCATCATCCTGTACCAGTACATACCTCTATCGATCACAAATACTATATGCTATTCATCCTTTGTGTGCATGCGAATTTGATTATATTCGGAGAATGCATCCATGAAGCTAAGGAGCTTGTGGCTCGAGGTCGCATCCACCAGCTGGTTAGTCTTAGAAAGTAGAAAGCTATCTTTTGGACATGCCCGATTGAGGTCGGTGTAATCCACGCAGATCCTCCACTTCCTGGAAGCTTTCCTGACCATCACTACATTATCAAGCCAGTTAGGATACCATACCTCATGCCTGTCATGAGTAGCTTTTCAACTTCCTCATTAATTGCCTTTTACTGCTCCGGGGCAAAGCTTTCTTCTTCTACCTAATTGGATGAGAGTTGGGGTCGATGTTTAACCTGTGGGTGATCATCTCAGGCGGGATCCCGGGCATGTCTGCTGCAATCTAGGCGAAGACATCTACATTGGCATGTAGAAAGCCATGCAAATGGGATCTCTCCTCTTTGGACAGCAGGGCTCCCACTTGCACCGTCTTCAGGGGGTCTTATCCCAAGGGGAAAGACAATAGGGGCTCGATGGGCACGCCCTTTGGCTCCTGCTCTATCGGGGTCAACTGGTTGATGACGAACCTTGTGTAGCCTCTTGCGCTCCCAGGACTGTCTATAGGTAGTGCTGGACTAGTTGTCGAGATCCTCTCATCTCTCCGATCCCCTAGAGAGTGGGGAGCTAGACAAGGAGTCGCCGGGTAGAGATGGTAGTATCGAGCAGGTTGAGTCCAGGATGTCCCAGGATCATGTTGTACGAAGAGGAAAGCCTCATAATGGTGAATGTTGTCAGTACAGTGCTTTACCAAGGGGGCATCCCGGTGGTTACTGGAAGTGTAATCTCTCCTTCAACTCCAACCAAATCCTCGGTGAAGCCCACTAAGGGTGTGAACACTAGCTTTATTTGGTCAGTAGACAAGTTCATCCTTGCAAAAGCATCATAAAAAAATATGTCAGCAGAGCTTCCACTATCAACCATAATTTTCTTTATAGGATATTTTGCTATCGTCATTTCTACGATGATAGCAACATTATTTGGGTTATCTATCCTTGCCGACCCTTCTCCCTTGTAGGGGAGTACATCATCACTTCCCTCTCTCCCCTAGTCATCTCCAGGGTGGCTGCTTTAAACTAGGACACAGTCCCGGAGGGACTCTCAATCTTGCTAGCATATCAAAAAGAGACTGTTGGCTTCACGTGGCACCTTTCTACATGCATCAAAGTACACCTGAACCTTTTCTCCAACTGGACGAAGAAGTCAATGTTTTCTGACTCGAGTCTGGAGAACTAGGTCCGAGCAGCCTTTCGGAGGGTAGCTATAAAGGCAATGCAGATGAGAGCATCGGTGGTCCCCTAGACCCTCATAAGGGCCTTGTATCTTTCTAAGTGGTCTAGGGGATCAGTTGTCCCATCGTAGGGGTCAACTTGGGGCATACGGAATCGGCTAGGGATCGGTTCCTCTTAGATTTTGTGGAAGAAATGTGGATTGGTGTCATAACCCATGGGCTCACTAGGGGAGCCCTGAATCTTAGCAAATCAATGGGATAGGTCAGCTAGCTTCCATTCTTGCTCTTCGAGGCACCTTTCTGCCTGGTGGTGGAAGGCCTCGTCTGTGGACCCCTTAGTGGAGGCCATCAAGGGTGAAGGAGATGTGGAGTGGAGGAACTCTTACCTGAGTTCCCAGCCATGTCGGTGTGAGTGTGCACCATGATCCGAGGCCCGGGAGCGGCTCTACTGGCTTGTTGGGTCATCATGTTGCTTCTTCCTGACCATATGGTGGTCTCCCTATAGGTGGGAGGCCGCATGTAATGGCCCCTCCTAGAAGGACCGTAAGCTGGTACAGGGATCGATGGCATGGACTACCGGCATCCCTGGCTGCTGCTGTGTGGCCAAGGATCGGTGCTCTAATGGAGCTAGCGCACCGTCGCAGCAAGGGCATGAACCTGCTGGGCTAGTGTGGTGATCTAAAGATCCACTAGAGGTGGCGGTGGTGGAACAGGGAGCTCCCCTTCAGGGCCCTGTAGGTCACCACGGTGAGGGGGACCCCCTGCGTGGCTGGCTGAAGCCTCCCGTGTGCGCGTTGTCACATAAGGCCGTGGATGTCCATGGGTGTCCTTTTTATGGTGGGGGACTTGCTGCTGGAACTTCCAAAGTCAATGGCATTTCCTCTCCCCTTCTTAATGCCAATCTGTTGTTGCCTTGATCATCATGGCCTCTAGCTCTGACATGTCACAAACTCATCGGACTGCCACTGGGTGCTTGGTCCTCTTTCCTAGTCTGCTCTAGAATTGGCATGACCTGCAAAAGAGAGGATACTCGGGCTGGAAATTTTGACGAGGAAACTTTGGCGATCAAGTCAGTTGAGACGATCAAAGAGAATAGAACCTCTGTAATGGAGACCTTGGGATCTCTCCATGTAGAGGATGAAAGATGAGATGCAAGAAATGAAAAGACAAGGTGGAGTGGAGATCAGAGAGCTAGGAGGTTTTCTTGGCTGGTTCCTTACTCGTTTGCTCTTTGAGTCTTACCAGTTGCCTCCCCCCTCTCGGGGGTCCTTTCTTTAGTTTTATATAAGAAGGATGGCCCAGACCAAGTTTGAGGTTTCATTGAGATATCCCTTTCTTAGTATCCCTTTTTGGAGGGGTCTTCCTTTGTCTACAGCCTCCTCCTTGTTGGATCAGTTCTCAGAAGGAGATCCTTCCATTGGGGGTATTCGCCGGCGTAGTACAGATCTTGTCCCTCTAGTGGTACAGTTTCTCATAGGAGGGGCGGGCGTCGTGCCGCCGAGCCCCGAGCCATGGTGGGTCATTTCCATTCCAGGAGGGATCGTCAGAGTGTTTTAGGGCCTGGGGCCTTAATGGAATACTCTTCTTGGAGAAGGTATAAGTTCTGTGTCACGAGGGTCGGAGCCCCAGGTTGCATGACTGTTGACGTGGTGGCACACTATAGGGCTTGGAGCCTGGTGGAGCACCCATTGCGCAGAGGGTGTGAATGATGCTTTGCATAGCTTGAATTTTTTGGTAGGGCATGCGCAACTCCTGGGAGGTTGCAGGTGGCTGGGAGCTTTCATGTCACAGTCTATACTTCTATTGACCCCTACCCCCTTTGGCTTTTGGCGGGAACTTTGGTCTTGGCGGGAACAGGGGAGCTCTATCTCGAGAGCTCGACCCCAGGAAACGAGAGTACGACCTCGGCTAGGAGCTCGACCTCGGATAGAAGCTGACTTCGGCTGGGAGCTCGACCTTGGCTGGATGGGGGAGCTCTATCTCGGGAGCTTGACCCCGGGAAGTGGGAGCATGACCTCGACCGAGAGCTTGACTTCAGGCGGGAGTTGACCTCGGTTGGGGGCTCGACCTCGGCAGGATGGGAAAGCTCTATCTTGGCAGCTTGACCCCGGAAAGTGGGAGCACGACCTCGGCCGGGAGCTCGACCCCGGATGGGAGCTGACCTCGACTGGGGGCTCGACCTTGATAGGATGGGGGAGCTCTATCTCGGGAGCTCGACCCCGGGAAGTGGGAGCATGACCTCAGTCGGGAGCTTGACCCTAGATGGGAGCTGACCTTGACCGGGGGCTCAACCTCGATAGGATGGGAGAGCTCTATCTTCGAAGCTCGATCCCGGGAAGCAGGAGCACGACCTCGGCCAGGAGCTCGACCCTGGATGGGAGCTAACCTCGATCGGGGGCTTGACCTCGGCAAGATGGAGGAGCTCTATCTCGGAAGCTTGACCCCGGGAAGCGAGAGCATGACCTCGATCGGGAGCTCGACCCTGGATGGAAGCTGACTTCGATGGGGGGTCTACTTTGGAAGGCGGGAGCACGCTCCAAGCGCCAGGGTGGCTTGACTCCGGTTCTACATTCGATTGTTGCATCCAGGTGGCACTTTCCGCTAGTGTGGCCGCTAGCTGGTGCAGTCATGGGTTCCACGTCAGTAGTAATGCCATATCAGTAGGCACTACCATTCCTCCTACTGCCTCATCCAACCATGCTTCGACGGTGGCCAGAAGGACTTCCACTATAGCCTCGATCGCCGGTGGATCTGCTATGATAGGTTTCTTTTCTTCAGCTACCTCAGCAACGATTGGTTCCCTTAGCATTACAGATACCATGGGCTTGGCTACTTGCACCTCCCCCTCCTCTATGACAATGGGAACTACAAGCGAGGCAACCGTCGGAGTCATCTTCGTCACCCCAATGTCCATTGGGATAGTCAAAGCTACCACTATCCTTTCAATCAGGATGTTTGTCCCAGGATTAGTGGCAGGTACTCTTGGGATCACCTCGACGATGCTCTTTATAGAGGTCGATACCTCTCCACTCACAGTAGTGCCCCCGATATTGAGAGTAAAAACATGGTTGCAGGTGCCTACGCTAAGCATGCAACAGCACAGGGAATAGGTAAGATTTTAAAACATTTTTAATAAATGCGGAAAATACCTACTCCGCACAGGATCTAGCATATGCAAGATGCATGTATTGGCATGATACAGGACATATAATATTTATAAACATTTTAATAAATCTAGATCTACACATGCACCGAAATCAAAACCCAAAAACATACCTTATTCCCAGCTGGAATAAGTCTGGGATAAACCTGGAATAGACTGGAATAACTGGAATAAAGTTATTCCAGTCGTCTTCCACCATGGGCTGAAAACTGGGCTTCCGAAAAGTCCCCGGAACGCCGCCTTCCGGACCTCCGATCGCTCCCAAATTTGAGATGTAGATTCTTAAGGAAGTCCTCTTCGATTTGGCATTGGTTTCTGCAAGAAAAACTAAGCCAATAAATCATAAAAATTCGCCGAAGTCTGCTGCATGAAAATGGCAGCAGAACAGAGTAGCTGTCTTCATCGTTGGATTTCGGGCAACTGGAGCGATCCCGGCTCGCGCGGTTTGCTTGGAGGAGTAGAAGAGTACTCCTTCTAGAGGGGAGACACGCCCGGGGTCTCGGATCCGTCTCCATGCATGGTGCTAGCCGCCGGAAGAGAGCTTCACAGTCACAGGATTTTTCAGCAACAGAGCTTTGCTGAAATGGGATTTTGAGCACAAAGAAGATCAGGGAATCAAGGATCTTTCTCTCCCAATCTCTCACCAAAACCCAGCCCTTTGAAAACCCCAGTAGTAAAAATATTGAGCTCTCCAAGGAAAGAACCAGCTCTCACGGTTTTTCCACCTTTCAAACGATGACATACCTCATTGAAACAGGGACTGCAGGACTTTAAAAACAGCAGGGAAGAGGGAGAGGTAAAGGCGAGGAAAAACAAACGACGCTGGCAGCCATAACACCCATTTAACAGCCATTAAATGGGATTAAACCAGGCCAGTGGAGGGAGGAGAAAAGACGCCACCCCAGCATCAAACAAAACCATCGTTTGGCCTTCAAACGCAAGAAAATTTTCTCCCAACGTAAATAACGTGTAAACGGTTACAAGGAGAGAAAAACCATGGAGCCAAAACCGGTCCATGGTAAATTTGGTTCAAACCATTTAAACCAACCCATTTTGGTTCAATCCCATTGAACCAAACGGTTCAATCCAATTGAACCTGGTTTAGGGAATAAAATTGGTTCACAACCAATTGGAGGCCGAAACGAACTCCGAATCAGTTCAAAACTGATTCAGAAAAATCCTGGCACGGAGTTGGTCAACCTGGAACATTTCCGGTCGACACAAACAAGGGCAAGACGGGAAAAAGAGTGCTCAAAAATACTGTGACCATAAAACCGAGATGATTTCCAATCGTAATCGGTACCCGGATCAGAGAGTTATCCTCTGTGGCGCGTGACCTCATAGGTTCGAACCTAAATGGTAGTACTAGAACAATTCTAGTACCAGCACAGGAAACCATCTAGCAATGGGTGCTGGCGTCCGGATAGGTCGAAGATGCGGGAGCAAACTATCGAACCTCTGGCATATGGTTACCGTATAATTCATCCCTTTGACCTCTAATACTCAGGACGACTGAGTTTGGGCTGCCAACCCAGACTGAGTCAGTCGACTACGTATCTCAACCTCGCAAGCCTAGTGACTCTTCACTAGGACTACCCCGGCCGAGGATTTGCTAAATTGAGATACTGCGAGACATTCAATCCAAACTGTTTGGACAGGTCAATTCCATCTTGGTCTATCACTGCTCCATAAGTACTTGCCTGTACCCAGAAACCTTCCGTCACCGGATTAAAAATCCGGGTAGTCTGGCACCAAAGCACAGGAAGTTGCTTGCAAGCTATCGTGATGACCTCAGGTCAGAGGGACACTTATACCCATATCCAATCGTGAGTATCCCTTTGGCAGAAAGGGACTGCACGAAGTCACGTTCAATGAGATATCACATATATCCCACTTGCAGATCACATCAGTGTCACCACACTCATTTTGTCAAGAGGACAACCAAACGATGTGAACTACAACAACCTATACTTGATATATTGCCGTACAGTACAATATATCCTTTGGTTGTGAACCGGGTTTAAGGACCACTCGATACATCCTCTCTGTATCGAAGTCAGTGTAGTCCTAAGGAATTCATCACATAGGAAAGAGTTCTTTTAAGAAAATACAATATGTGATGAGCTGCCAAAAATAATATTTTATTAATTCATTGAAAAAGTACAATACTTAGCACAACCGCCTACAACCCAGGCGATTGGCTTTGGGACACAATTCCCAACAACTCCCACTTGTACTAAAGCCAATCAGAAGAGTATCTAATACCCATTTCCCTTTTACAATAGTCGAACTCTTTTATTCCGAGGGCTTTAGTGAAGGGGTCGGCCAGATTTTCTTTTCCATCGATCTTTAGTAGATTGATGTCGCCTCGTTCAACGATCTCTCGTATAAGGTGGTAGCGCCGCAGGATGTGCTTGGTGCGGTGATGAGCTTTAGGCTCCTTAGCTTGAGTAATGGCTCCAATGCTGTCATAGTACACCGGAACAGGACCATCTAGGGAAGGTGCCACCCCTAGCTCTCCAAGGAACTTCCGCAACCACACAGCTTCCTTTGCCGCATCTAATGCTGCAATGTATTCTGCTTCGCATACCGAGTCTGCAATAGTTGCCTGCTTAGAACTTTTCCAGCAGATCGCTCCTCCATTCAGGGTAAAAACAAAACCTGACACACTCTTGCTATCATCTCTATCTGACTGGAAACTGGAGTCAGAGTATCCCACAAGTTTCAAGTTAGGTTCTCCATAAATCAGCCATTGATCTTTAGTATTTCTCAAATACTTAAGGATGCACTTAACCACCTTCCAATGCGCCTCACCTGGGTCAGACTGGTATCTGCTCACTACTCCTAGTGAGTATGCTACGTCTGGTCTAGTACAAGTCATAGCATACATGATAGAGCCTACTGCTGAAGCATAAGGTACTTTACTCATGCGCTCTCTTTCCTCAGGAGTTGTCGCACAATCCTTCTTGGAAAGAGTAATTCCAGAACCTATCAGGAGATAGCCTTTCTTGGAATTTTCCATGCTGAACCATTTCAGCACGGTGTCAATGTACATAGACTGGGACAGTCCCAAAAGCTTCTTAGATCTATCTCTATAGATTTTCATACCTAGTATGTAAGAAGCTTCACCCAAGTCCTTCATGGAGAACTGAGATGATAACCAGACCTTTATTCCTTGTAATGCTGCGACATCATTCCCGATTAAGAGAATGTCGTCAACATACAGTACTAGGAATACGATCACAGAACCATTAACCTATTTATAGATGTACGGTTCTTCTCCATTCTTAACGAAGCCATACGATTTGATACACCTATCAAACCGTAAGTTCCAACTTCGAGATGCTTGCTTGAGTCCATAGATGGACCTCTGCAACTTGCATACTTTTGATTCATCTATGGATGTGAACCCTTCAGGCTGTATCATATACACCTCCTCTTCGAGCTCTCCATTTAGGAAAGCGATTCGGACATCCATCTGCCAGATCTCGTAATCAAAATATGTTGCCAAAGCAAGCATGATTCGAATGGACTTGAGCATTGCCACAGGGAAGAAAGTCTCGTCATAATCAATACCATATCGTTGACGATACCCCTTGGCAACCAGACCGGCTTTTTAGGTCTCTACCTTCCCATCTGCGCCCCTTTTCCTCTTGAAGATCCATTTACACCCGATGGGTTTTATTCCTTCAGGCGGATCAACCAATGTCCAAACATTGTTGATTTTCATGGACTCCATTTCGGATCGCATGGCTCCAAGCCATGCCTCAGAGTCAGATCTCTGAAATGCATCCATATAGGTGATCGGATCCTCATTGTTCTTATCGAGCTCAATGGGATCACCGTCCCGGACCAAGAAACCGTAGTATCTATCCGGCTGACGCGGTATACTACCGGATCTCCTAATGGGTTCTGGGTGTGATTCAATCACAGCCAGTTCTACGATGTCCTTAGAGTGTGTAGGTTCTTCTATTGGCTGAACTTCATCAAGTTCAATCTTAAAGGCTATAGTTCCTTGTCCAAGGAACTCCTTTTCCAAAAAGATAGCTCTAAGAGCAACGAACACCTTTTGTTCATTCTCCAAGTAGAAGAAATACCCTTTGGTTTCCTTAGGATAACCAACAAATAAACACCGATTAGACCTAGGACCAAGTTTGTCTGAGTCTAAACGCTTTACGTAAGCCGGACAACCCCAGACCCGAAGGTGTGAGATTAATGGTTTACGTTCATTCCACATCTCATACAGAGTGGAGACAACAGATTTACTTGGAACATTATTTAATAAGTAACAGGCTGTCTGAAGCGCATATCCCCAAAAGGATAGCGGCAGAGTTGCAAAGCCCATCATGGATCGAACCATGTCCAACAAGGTTTGATTCCTCCTTTCGGACACACCATTCAACTGTGGTGTTCCTGGAGGAGTCCACTGAGAGAGAATTCCATTCTCCTCAAGATATGTCAAAAAAGCACCAGATAAATATTCGCCACCTCGATCAGATCGAAGGGTTTTAATACTTTTTCCAGTTTGCTTTTCTACTTCATTACGGTATCGTTTGAACATTTTAAACGACTCAGACTTATGTCTCATTAAAAAGACATAACCGAACCTTGAAAAGCCGTCTGTAAAAGTAATGAAATATTTGTATCCTTCTCTAGCACTAACTGTCATCGGTCCATATACATCAGTATGTATTAGACTTAGAAGTTCTGTAGTTCGTTCACCTTTTCCAGTAAAAGGTGACTTGGTCATTTTACCAAGTAAACAGGATTTACAAGTGGGCAGTGATTCAGAATCACTGACCTCGAGGAGTCCATCTCCTCGCATTTTGTTTATCCTATTTTGATTAATATGACCTAGCCTATAGTGCCAAAGATACAAATCGTTGACAATATCTAACCTTGGACGTTTGCTAGAAGTGTACATTACACTAACAGGCCTTGATAGTACATATATGCCATTATTTAATCTAACTTTCATTATAACAGCGTTATTCAAAATAACATTGCAAAAATCTTCTTTTATTGATAGTTCAAAACCACAACTGGCCAAAAGGCCTACAGAGATTATGCTCATAATGAAACTAGGACAATAGTGACAGTCGACTAGTTCGACAGTACAAGACTCAAAGACAAGACGCAGGACTCCGACCGCCAGTACTGGAACACGATTTCCATTCCCGACGCTCAGAAACTGTTCTCCATCTTCAAATCTTCTGCTAACTTGAAGTCCCTGTAACGAATTACAAACATGAATTGGACTACCAGTATCCAATACCCAGTTAGTAGTATCAACAATTGAGTAATTACAAGGTTTTATCATATAAATACCTTGTTCAGCAGACTTCTACTTTCTCGGTCTATTCGGATCAAGGGACGCAATATAAAGAGGACAATTCCTCTTCCAGTGTCCCTTCTTCTTGCAGTAGAAGCATTCTGCAAAAGACTGATCAGCCTTATACTTCCTGGTCTGACTAGGGCCAGGAGCATTCTGCACTTTCTTTCCCTTCTTATTTATTTTCTTCTTCTCTTTCTTAAAGGGACGACGACCTCTACTACCTCCCACTAAATTCACCATCCCCTTATTCAGTTGGTGGTCTTTCTCGAAAGTCTGCAGCAATCCCAAAAGACCATGGTAGTTGACTGCAGGCTTGTTCATTCTATAATGATCGAGAAAATCAAGATAGGAGGAGGGAAGAGAATTCAGGATCGCATCCTTGCCGAGCTGCTCGTGCAAGGGGCATCCGAGTTTGCCCAGTTTTTCAATCAACTCGATCATGTACAATACATGATCAGTGACTGAACCGCCATTCGGCATCTTGGAGTTGTAGATGGCACAAGACACTTTGTACCGTTCTACATCATCCGGGGTGCCGAAGGATTCCTTCAACTTTTGAAGGATTTCATCAGGTTGGGCCTCCTCGAATTTGCGAGTGAACTCGTCGTTCATCGCCGCTAACATAATACAACGGACAGTAGTGCGATCAGAGACCCACTTCAGATAAGCGTCTCTGATCGTAGTCCGTGCATTAGTGGGAGGGATTTCAGGTGCCGGATCCGTTATCACATACAGGATCCGTTCGTGCTCCAGAACTATTCTCAACTTTCGATACCAACTATCGAAGTTGTGACCCTTTAACTTCTCGTTATCGAGAAGTGACCAGAGCGACAAGTTTGAAGACATCTGAAAAGAAAATAAGACCAAATTAGTTTATGAATTAATAACTTAACCAAAAGACTTGGACTTTAGTCTAAAGGTTTCTCCCACTAATTTTTCAGATTGGTAGCCTCTGACTCCAATCCGTGAAAACAACATTTTTCAAGTGGGTACTGAAATCCAATAGGCCTCGTATGAGCCCGACTATGGCCAGCTCACCCATACGAGCCTAAAGGTAGGTTCGTAAATCAATTGTTTCCCTAAACAATTTTCAATATTTTATTTTGTCCCAGAGAACACCCCAATCGGCCTAGGGGCCTCCTATTGCGGGTCTCTGGTTAGGTCCAAACATTAAAATGACTAATCCAATGCTTCCAGCTAACTAAAGACCAAGCCCGACTTTGGCCGGCCCACCTGGTCCCGTTAAGGAGGTTGCACTGAACCATCATCGATCAGATAGAAATTTCAGTCGCCGGATGTACACCTGTTCTATGGAACTGCCGATGCACACCAAGCTAGTGGACACATTTCTATCCAACTTAATGGGAGGCTAAGACACTGTCAACTCCTTGACTTAGTCTTTTTAAGGACCTAATAATTTTAGAGGATTTTTTTTTTTTTTTTTTTATAGTTATGATAGAAGAAAAAGGGAAGGACATGGATCATCCTCCCACTGAATCAATCAGATTCCAGGAGGGTTGAATTAAATCAACAATTGATCCATGGGCACCTATTGATCAGTCAGACCGATCAACCTGGGTGACATGGGTTAACTCGAGTCATTGAGCTCTTCCAATCAGTTCTGGTCGACTCGACTAGCCAAGTAGGTAAGATCATGGGTGAGTATCCGCCATTAACCATCTTTCCTAGACACCAACCAAGTTGGCCAGGAAATAGGTAGCCTCATACAACCATGATCACAATTGCCAAACCTACCTCGACACCAGTCGGTTTACCAGACTCGATCAGACTAGCCTAAAGACTCGGGCGTCCACCGAGCCACTAATTGGATCCATTTTAGATGAACGGATCAACTAATCTAACTATTAGATAGTTTTAAAGAAAGACCTTAAACAACTTTTGTTTAATCTTCTTTTAATCCGGTTCAACTAAACTTAGGTCTAACCCAGTGATGGACCCAATTAATCAGCTAACCCAATTTGCCCAATTTGGCTTATGCAAATTTTATTAGATTTCATAAACCTAAAAATTTTTATTAAGCCAAATACTTAATTAAAATATTTTTTTAATTAAGTCTCTATGTAAAACAATTTTACATCTTAAATTATGCATCCTATCTAGATTTATACTTTTATAAATATTATATGACCCAAATAACAAAATTATAAATCATGCCAAAATTATAAAATAATTTTAATTTCTTTTTGATTTCCTTAAAGGATCCTTCTGAAGAGGCCAACACAGACGAACCGCATCGTGTCAAAGACACACGGCCATGGTGAAGGTCTCAACTAGGTTCCTAAAAGTACTCTCTAATCCCAAGATTAAACAATTTAATCTACTATACATGCATCAAGATATGTTACATTAGAACCTAGCTCTGATACCACTGAAAGTAAAAACATGGTTGCAGGTGCCTACGCTAAGCATGCAACAACACAGGGAATAGGTAAGATTTTAAAACATTTTTAATAAATGCGGAAAATACCTACTCCGCACAGGATCTAGCATATGCAAGATGCATGTATTGGCATGATACATGACATATAATATTTATAAACATTTTAATAAATCTAGATCTACACATGCACCGAAATTAAAACCCAAAAACATACCTTATTCCCAGTTGGAATAAGTCTGGGATAAACCTGGAATAGACTGGAATAACTGGAATAAAGTTATTCCAGTCGTCTTCCACCTTGGGCTGAAAACTGGGCTTCCGAAAAGTCCCCGGAACGTCGCCTTCCGGACCTCCGATCGCTCCCAAATTTGAGCTGTAGATTCTTAAGGAAGTCCTCTTCAATTTGGCATTGGTTTCTGCAAGAAAAACTAAGCCAATAAATCGTAAAAATTCGCCGAAGTCTGCTGCACGAAAATGGCAGCAGAACAGAGTAGCTGTCTTCGTCGTTGGATTTCGGGCAACTGGAGCGATCCCGGCTCGCGTGGTTTGCTCCGAGGAGTAGAAGAGTAATCCCTCTAGAGGGGAGACACGCCCGGGGCTCTCGGATCCATCTCCACGCACGGTGCTAGCCGCCGGAAGAGAGCTTCACAGTCACAGGATTTTTTAGCAACAGAGCTTTGCTAAAATGGGATTTTGAGCACAAAGAAGATCAGGGAATCAAGGATCTTTCTCTCCCAATCTCTCACCAAAACCCATCCCTTTGAAAACCCCGGTAGTAAAAATATTGAGCTCTCCAAGGAAAGAACCAGCTCTCACGGTTTTTCCACCTTTCAAACGATGACATACCTCATTGAAACAGGGACTGCAGGCCTTTAAAAATAGCAGGGAAGAGGGAGAGGTAAAGGCAAGGAAAAACAAACGACGCCGGCAGCCATAACACCCATTTAACAGCCATTAAATGGGATTAAACCAGGCCGGTGGAGGGAGGAGAAAAGACGCCACCCCAGCGTCAAACAAAACCATCGTTTGGCCTTCAAACGCAAGAAAATTCTCTCCCAACGTAAATAACGTGTAAACGGTTACAAGGAGAGAAAAACCATGGAGCCAAAACCAGTCCATGGTAAATTTGGTTCAAACCATTTAAACCAACCCATTTTGGTTCAATCCCATTGAACCAAACGGTTCAATCCAATTGAACCTGGTTTAGGGAATAAAATTGGTTCACAACCAATTGGAGGCCGAAACGAACTCCGAATCAGTTCAAAACTGATTCAGAAAAATCCTGGCGCAGAGTTGGTCAACCCGAAACATTTTCCGGTCGACACAAACAAGGGCAAGATGGGAAAAAGAGTGCTCAAAAATACTGTGACCATAAAATCGAGATGATTCCCAATCGTAATCGGTACCCGGATCAGAGAGTTATCCTCTGTGGCGTGTGACCTCATAGGTTCGAACCTAAACGGTAGCACTAGAACAATTCTAGTACCAGCACAGGAAACCATCTAGTAATGGGTCCCGGCGTCCGGATAGGTCGAAGATGCGGGAGCAAACTATCGAACCTCTGGCATATGGTTACCGTATAATTCATCCCTTTGACCTCTAATGCTCAGGACGACTGAGTTTGGGCTGCCAACCCAGACTGAGTTAGTCGACTACGTGTCTCAACCTCGCAAGCCCAGTGACTCTTCACTAGGACTACCCCGACCGAGGATTTGCTAAATTGAGATACTGCGAGACATTCAATCCAAACTATTTGGACAGGTCAATTCCATCTTGGTCCATCACTGCTCCATAAGTACTTGCCTGTACCCAGAAACCTTCGGTCACCGGATTAAAAATCCGGGTAGTCCGGCACCAAAGCACGGGGAGTTGCTTGCAAGCTACCGTGATGACCTCAGGTCAGAGGGACACTTATACCCATATCTAATCGTGAGTATCCCTTTGGCAGAAAGGGACTGCATGGTGTCACGTTCAATGAGATATCACATATATCCCACTTGTAGATCACATCAGTGTCACCACACTCATTTTGTCAAGAGGACAACCAAACGATGTGAACTACAACAACCTATACTTGATATATTGCCGTCCAGTACAATATATCCTTTGGTTGTGAACCGGGTTTAAGGACCACTCGATACATCCTCTCTATATCGAAGTCAGTGTAGTCCTAAGGACTTCATCACATAGGAAATAGTTATCTTAAGGAAATACAATATGTGATGAGCTGCCAAAAATAATATTTTATTAATTCATTGAAAAAGTACAGTACTTAGCACAACCACCTACAACCCAGGCGATTGGCTTTGCGACACAATTCCCAACAGATACCTCTCCATTAGTGCCCCCTTCTCTTCTTATATGTCCTTGTATCTTCTTCCATACTGAACTTTTTTTGTTCAATTGAGGTAGACTAACTTAGGCATCGGAGGGTCTCTTGCTAGAAACCTTTAGCAAAAAGACTTTTTTAGCTATTAGTATTTTAGGGCATCTTTGTGAGTTGGAATGAAGATCTAGCCCTTTTTAATTACATCAAAATCTTCGGTTAGCTACCAGGATCCCTGAGTCGATTTTCTCAACTCTTTCTCACCATCTAGCTCATCAGCACGAGCCAAGTCAATCCTTAATGGTATACCCTTAATTTTCTCTACTATTTTTTATATATTTTTATGGTAAGATTTTTGTTTTCATCACAATAATGTCTAAATAAAGTTCAAGGAAAATGTATCGGCTTCCCCCGGTAGTTGCATCTTTTTGTTAAAGAACCAAATATTCTAGATTCAATTCTACACGTATTTGAATTTGACTAAAAATAGTAACATTTTTTAATCCCTCGCATTGTAAAAAGTAAAGGAAATAGGGAAAATTAGTCAAATTTCTGGATCCCTTGCATTGGCTACTTGGGGACCAAGAAACAAACGGCCCATCCCATATCTGCTTTGGTCCTTGATGAGATTTCTACCATCCTTATCCGAAATCAGTTGCTTGAAGATAGGTAATAAAGAACCATGTGTAACTAGGGCTGAAAATGGGCTCAGGCTAGCACGATGGGCTTCGGGCTGGTCTGATATCGGACCGGGCTTCGGGCTAGGCCCGAAGAAAATCAAGCCGGGCTTGGGCCTCCGATTAAAGTCCATTACATTTTCGGGCCAGTCTCAGGCTTCTCTTTGGTCTGGCTCGGGTCGGCCTGAACCTGGCCCGAACTAGGCCCAACAAAAGGCCCGGCACGAGCTGAATCATCCAGCCTGATATTTTTATAAAATCCATTTTAACTCGTCATGGTCGGCAGGCTCGAAGGAATTTCCTCCTCTCTTTCTGGTTCAGTTCTCCGTTTCCTTTGACAGCAATGCCCTCTGCCACTCAATGGCGATGCTATTCCCGGCTCTGATCTCCTCCTTTGGTCAGCGTTCGCATGGTCACACCCGACGCCCTGGTTCCCTGTGCGATCCCATTGCCCCGTCAGCTCCGAGCTTCCGATCTCGCTCTTTTAGCTTCGATATCCCTTCCCTTGCCCCGATGCTCGCAGCCTACGTCCCCGAGGCCCCTTTTTGACTCCGATTTGCCTCGTCCGGCCTTGTGCCTGTACTCGACGATCCCGTCTCTCTGTGACCCCGCGGCCCCTCTCCGACTCCGATTTGTCTCTTCCGGCTCCAGCACCCCACCCAACGCCCCTACCCTCCCCCCACAACCTCGTAGCCCCCCTTCTCGGCTCCGATCTCACGATTCTAGTGCCCTCATGTTTCTCGTGCTCTGGCCAGATCTCATAATATTTTTTTTTTTGTTTTTTAGATTTGGGCTTGTGTTCGAGCTGATTCAATCGGGCTCGGGCTTGGTATTTTTAACAAATTTCAGATTTAAGTCCGGTCTGGATTTTATTTTTTTTGGGCTAAGCTTGGATGGGAATGCGGCCTGGTCTGGCCCGCCAGCCCTATTTGTAATCAAGAAGGGAAGAAAGAGAGCGGGGAGTCGGGGTTTGGCAGTGGCTCCAAAGAAAACCGGAGAAAACAACCGAAATTTGAGGCATGAAATCCCTCCCGCCAGGCGCCTCCAAAGCGCCCATCAAGTTTCGAATGTGAGTTCTTCTCGCAATCCGTCTCTGTTTTTCTAGTTTTTGGTTGATCTAATCCCAATTGTTCATGTCAAGACGAATTATTTGATGTTTCTACCATTATTAGATGACAAACTAAATCATTTAAATTTGGAATTTGATTTTTGTTCTACGTTTTGAACTTAGTTCGTATCAGTTGTGTCTTTTTCTCCCTTTTTTAGTTGTTAATTTTTATTAATTTTTGGCTGTTTCATTTCTAATTTCGCATGTCGAGACGTATTTTTTCGACGTTTCTGATATTTTTGGATGGTAAGATAATGCATTTTAGTTTGAAAATTGACTTTAAATTAAAAAAAAATTGATGTAACCTTAAATTCGAATTAGTTCGTCAATACCCATTTCTCTCATCTCGCTGGTGCTTTTCCATTGATCGATTGTGCTTGTTGGTTTCTTTTCCTCTTTGGGCTGATAAAACGTTAAACTCCGTGCACTTGGATTTGGTATTTGAAGCGTGTTCTTTTTCCCCAATCCCCCCTTATTTTGGTGAATTTCCTGCATGCTCTGACTTGTTGCTTGAATTTCTTGTGCAGTTTAAAGTTGAACTCAGATGGTTCTTTCATCTTAAGCCATCCTGTTTCTATTGTCTATGAGTCTATCTTTCTTCCAGCTCTATTGGTGTGACTTTCACAATCTCGAAACTTATAGCAGGGGAGTCCTTCTGATGCCTGTTCATTATGCTGCATGGCTGCAGCATAAAATTTTACCCTTATGTGTGGAATTTAATTTCATCTGTTAGTTTACTTCATGAGACCATCACGCCGATACTGTCATTAGTTTGGATTTCTCAAGACAAAACTTGGATCCAGAATGCCTGAACATACATTTCTAGCTGCTTAAACTACTGTCTACTTGCCCTTCTCACCCAAGAAGCTAAGAACTCATCCAAAAACATGTGTATAATACAACCTTTCCATCTCGAACTGAGATTTGCAGGATGCATTAGATGGGCTGTTGAAACAGTTTAGAGGGTCAACCTGATAGCAGAATGGATGTTCAGATAAAAACTTTTATGTGGGCCATAACCAATCATACATCTAGTCATAATTATTCTTTTGTTTCAATTTTGTGGATGCCCTGTTTGTTAGTTTATTTTCTTCATTTGTTAGTAGAGCACTAATATTTGTATTTGAAAAGAGTGTTACAAATGCCCTGCAGAAAAGTGAACTCTTATATATATATATAAAGGTGGACTTAGCTCCTTTCGAATGGATTTGGAAATCAAATCCAGTCAAGTCAAAACTCTATAATGGAGATCCTATATCGATGATCCAAGCCGTTGAATATGATCAACTCAATCAAAATTACCCACATATCAAAAATCATATAATTTGGGAATCCCTGGCCTAAGCATCAAACAGTCAAAAATTGGACAGCCTAAATAAAATTAAAATAGTGTATTTTTTAATCACTTGATGTATAGGCTAGGGGTTCCCAAATCATATGATTTTTGATATATAAGTAGTTTTGATGTAGTAGATCATATTCAACGATTTGGACCTCCAATCTAGAGCTTTGACTTGACCAGATTTGGCTCCAAATCCATTTGAAAGGAGCCAAGTCCATCTCTCTTTCTTTATATACGTATATGTATGCGCATATGTATATGCTTATGTATATGTACATGTATATGTTTATGTATATAGAGCTGGACTTGGTTACATTCGAAAGGATTTGGAACCAAATCCGGTCAAGTTCTCCATCATCTGATTTACACGGATCTCCATGCAATAAAACTAAAAAGTTAATGGTGTATAATAAATATAAACAGAAATAAACAAAAATGCTCCAGCATAAACATAAATTCTCTAGAATAAATACAAACTTTTTCACTCACATTAATAGTATATTAATGGTTGCTGGAATGTTTGGTTGTTGGAAAGTTCCAGTAACTATTAATACATCATTAATATGAGTGAAAAAGTTTGTATTTATTCTGAAAAGTTTGTATTTATTCTAGAGTGCTTTTATTTATTTCTGTTTGTGTTTATCTGTGCTTAGACCTGTCAAAATGGGCCAGAGCCCATGGGCCAGCCCATTTGGCTTTATAAATGGGTTGGGCCGGGCTGAAAAAATTTGGCCCATTTATGTAAGTGGGCTTTTTGGCCTGGCCCTTATAGCCCATGGGCTTAACAGGGTTAGGGCCGGGCCAGGCAATGGGCTAAGAATTTTTTTTTAAAAATATATTAAAATTAAAAGATTCAAAACGGAAAATGGTAAACAGGTTTTGGATTATCAGGTCCACTTACTAGAGTAAATCACGGTCCACGTTAAATTAGAAGTTTAAAACTTTAAACTTAAAATGGAAAGATATTTTGATTTTTTTTCCTAATCCTCCGCGTCGTTCTCACTTCCCTTCCATGTTCGCAGTGTTCGGTTGTTTTCATTCCTATTTCCACTTCGATACGACGATACTCGATAGTTCTGGGCTTCTGGTGATTCAAACTTCTTCCGAATTTTCGATTCATCAGGAGTTTGGGACAGGCCGATCGGGGCTTTGCTGTTGCTCTGCTCTCCTATTCCGGCGGAGGAAGGAACAACTGGTGACGCCAACTCTTTCGCGACGTCGATCGCCATCATCGTGCTGCTATTGGTGAACCAGAGCTTCTTTCATGCTGAGGTGAGGGCTGTATACTTATATGATTTCAATGGCCACGGCCCTCGCCCACAGCTCTAATGCTAGCCCACGGTCTTAGCCCCAGCCCACGGTCCTAGTCCATGGCCTTAGCCCACGGTCCATATAGTGGGCTGGCTCGGCCCTAGCCCACGACCCAGATAGGGCCGGGCCGGGTTGGATTTTTTTAGCTCATTTGTGCAAGCAGGCCTAGCTCGGCCCGGCCCATAAAATGCAAGCCCATATGAATTAGGGCCGGGCCGGCCCATATTGACAGCTCTATCTGCGCTATTAATATACCATTAACTTTTTAATTTTGCTGCATGGAGATGTGTAAATTATATGGTGAGGGACTTGACTATGCATGCATGTATGAATGTGGATTTCATAATCATGGTTGCTTCTGTTGGTTTTATCTTTTTGGTCAGCCTTTTGATTTCTTTCGCTTACTTTTTTGATCTCTGATAGTAGCATTAATTACTTATTTGCATCTCTTCTTTTAATTTATTCAACAACCTTTTTACATACAACCTATGTATTCTCTGTTTCTTAAAATTGGAAAGAAGTGATGGTTCTATGTTTCTTTTACTACTTAATGGCAGGCCAACTGCGGAAAATCTTATACCTATTCGTTTAGACATTGAAATTGATGGACAGCGGTATAAAGATGCCTTCACATGGAATCCTAATGGTATTGTGCATTTATCGACACAAGATCGATATTTTTATCTTCATTTGTTTATCAAGTCAAATGCTAATAAGTAAATGACTGTCAACCTGTTAAGTTGGTGCATCTGTGGGTTTAGCTACCTGATGTTGATCTCTTCATTCAACATATCCATTTGGGTTACCTCCTGAAATATTATTCTGATCTTATTTTTTTGGTTTAGTTTTTGTTGCCTTTTCATGCATGCTCAAGAAGTTAAATGATATCTATGGTCTCTTCCTTGTTCTTGTAAAGAACCAGTTGGAATTTAAGCTTTTCTTGTTGCTAGAATTTTGCCTTTAATGCCTTCTTGGCATCAAGATGGACAAAGCACTATAGCTCACAAAAAGTAATTATTATTTTATGTTGGTGTAGGACTTGTTGCCATCTTTGCCATTTGCTGTAGAAAAGGGAAAAAAAAGAAATATCACTTTGAATTTCTCTTGAAGATTTTACTTCTTTTATGTCAATTGAATTGGTAGTGTTCTGCTTGTTAGAGAATTTAGGAACCTATTTGGAAACTGCATTTTTAAAATAATCATGGTCAATTGTTCAGGCTAGTTGTCTCACCCTTGGCAAATTGTGCCAAAAATTTTCTTTCATAAGGTTTGGGTTGCATGATTGCTATATTTCTGTTATATCCCCATATTAGTAATTAAAAGATCCAATGACCATTGAAATTTTGAATGATCATGTAATTTTTCTTGAATTTTGGCAATTATTTCATTATATGAAGACCTACTTGAGATGTTATTGTTGGGTTTGGGCTAGCGCAGCGGAAGTTAATTTTCAAAAAATTTTACATGCATTCATCTAATGAAAAACAAATGCAAACCGAAATCCAATCCCAAATATCCTTTATAGATGTTCAATTAAACAATAACAAATGTAAAATATATTAGTTAATTACCTTGAACTAGATCGTTATTTGAGTTGGTTGGACCTCCACAAGGCACCCACATGTGTGCCCTTCAATGGAAGTCCACATAAGAGTTCAATCAAGGACCTTCCTATTCTGATTTTGCTGAAATTCTTCTAGAGAATCTCAGCCCTTTATTTCCTTCTTGGATCAAGTCCAATGGTCTCTCTCTTTTTTAAAAGATTTGTCTTAAAGACTCTTCCTTTTCTGGATCCCAAACTCTTAGAAACCCAGCTTTTTTTAAAGAAAAGCAGATAGCTTTTCTTTTCTCTTTTTTTGGCTGACCAACCCTTGGACTCTTTCTCCTCTTTCTCACTGCCCATTCTAGGATTTCCTACTTTCTTGGCTACTTGCTTGGAAATCCACGTGAAGTGCCCTCTTTTATAGAAGTCTTGGCATGTGAACCTTTCTCAACACAGGTGTGGAAATTAATCAGGATGAATAGCATGTAAAAATTAATATTAAATAATATAAAAAACCAGCAAATAAAAGAGGAGTTCAACCTCTCAAAAATCCACATGAAAAATCCTTTTCTTGTGGGACTTTTATGGTGTATAATCTGGGACATTTGGGACAATAAAGTGGTGCAAAAAAGGACTCCTCTCTTCTTTCTATGCCAAAACAAGAGGCATGAGGATCTTTGATGACTCTTCAATTTGGATAAAGAGAATTCTTGAATTCTTGCAAGACTCTTGAGTTCTTGAATTTTTGAAGTCTTGATACATGAAACTCCTTGAACTTGGCTTCTAGAATTGGCGCATAACTTTGAATCCTTGTGGCCAATCATGACATATGGGATGATGAGATAGCATGTCATGATGACGTGGCATGTGACATGGCATAATGACGTGGCATGTGACATGGCATAATGACGTGGCATGTGACATGGCATAATGACGTGGCATGTGACATGGCATGACATATAGCGCCAAGAAGTGGGCTGGCATGTGGTGTCTTGAAGTGGTCCCATCTTGTATTACAATCTTGTAATCTTGGTCAAGATTCTAACTAATTACAGGACTCAATTGAAACCAACTAACTAATTAAAGGATCCAATTAAACTAACTTCAAATCCACTTGACCAAATTGAACCAATTTTGATCAAAGACATAACTAACGCTCAATCACAAGGCAAAACAACTCAAAACAAAAATTGACTAGGTTTATATATATATACAGTCTCAATTGGGATTTTGGGGTTTATTCACAGGTTTAGGCTTGTACAGGACTCAACTGAAATTGGGGTTTAGGGCTTAGTCACAAGTGATCCACAGGGATGTGGGATTGACCTGTCATTTCTTTCTGGTCCTGGTGTCCGCACCAATTCTTCCCGGGTGGGAGGAACTCGACCCTATCGAGTATGAGTCAATTCTGCTTTGGTAATGTATTAGCAAGTCGGGATTAATCCTTTGTAAATCCTCTAGTGATCCAAGAATCTTCAGTCTCAGGCCGTCCTTGCCAACGAACTAGATATCGTTGATAATCTTAACTTCGAGTAGCGATAATCTTGTCATCCAAGATCCGCTCAATCCTTTTTCTCTTTCTAGTATTTTGGCTGGTGGACACTCATGGGTTGGCTCACTCTCAAAGATGGGATCAGGCCCAAAAAGCTCACTAGGTATCATCATTGGTTCTTTATACTCTACAAGGTCTGAAACCAGGATTTCCGGTACCGTCCCGTACCGCCCGGTACGGGGCATACTATACCGTATCGGCCAAAAGCCGGTACGGTTCATCTATAAAAAATGGTTCGGCACCCCGGACCGTTAAAAAAAATTTAAAAAAATAAATTTCGTACAGTACTGTAGCGTAGCGTACTGCCCGGTTCAGCCTGGTTCGGGCTCGGTTTGGCTTGGTTCGGGTCTGGTTTAATAATTTTTCTTGAGAGGGAGGAGGAAGAGAATTTTTTATCATTTTTAAGCCTCGGTATGGGTCCCGGTACCATACCATACCGTACCATACCGGCAGCTGACCTGTACAGGTCCCGGTATCGGTTCAGCGATCCTTATCTGAAACATTGAAAGTTGAACTAATACCTAACTCCGGTGGTAACTCAAGCACATAGGCGTTAGGTCCAATTTTCTTAATTATTTTGTATGGTCTAGCACTACGGGCATGTAACTTCTTCATAGTTCCAGGTGGCAACTGTTCAGGTTGAAGTCTAATCATAACAAAGTCTTCTTCATCAAATTCTTTGAGTCTTTTTCTTGAATCAGCCATATGTTTATATGATTCATTGCTTTTTTTAATTTTTTCACTTATTTCTTTGTGCAATTCTCTAATATGCTGTGCATATGACTCTGCAGACTCAGAAATACGTTCTTACATGGGTAAAGGAATGAGATCTAAAGATTTTCTTGGCTTATACCTATGGACAATTTCAAACGGGCTTTTGCTTAAGGTTCTATAGTAGGCGAACTCAAAGTATTAGGAAGCCCCAATTTCCAATGATTTTGACTAACAAATTTCTAAGATTTTGGTTCGCTATTCCAGTATGGCCATCGGCTTGTGGGTGGTAGGATGCAGAAAATTTATGCTTGGTTCCTAGCAGGTGCTAAAGGATTTTCCGAATGTAGGTAGCAAATCTAACGGGCTTAGAGAATTGATGCAACCTGCCAACTTCAACAAAGTGAAATTGAATGGTTCTAGAAGCATTGTAGACCTTGGGGTAAGGCAGGAAGTAAGAAGAGGATTCATGGAATGGTCCTTGATAGATGGGGATGACACTAAGGTTCGGACATAGAGTTACATCAACAGGCAACAAAAGGTCTGCCCTATGGAAGGATGAGTCAATTTCAGGAAAGAGATTTTCAACTAGGACTAATGTAGTGAATTCCTCCTGAGGGTGTTGGATTGGAAAAATCAAGTCCTCACTAATTACTTTGGGTTCTTGAATCTCGGGACTAGGCTCTATGGCTTGGCTTTCTTCTAGTGTTTTCTTAGGTAGAGCTTAAGTAGTAGGGTTAGGCTCCTTATGGTTCTCTTTGTTCATTTGTCCTTCCAATATGGCTTGAGTGTTTTCATGGTTATGTATTTCCCCTTTAGTGTCATCCTTATAAACCAATGGGTAGTAGGAGTGGGTCGGCTAACGAAAAATTGATTGTTTCCGAGGTTTTGACTTGGTGCATTGATCCTAGTGGATTCGGGTCGATGGGTTCTGGGGCCAAGGGTAGTTGGTTTAGGTGAATCGGGTTAGTACGGGTCCTATGGATTCTCTCTAGGTTTTCGAATTGCTCATCCAGTCGGTCAAACATAGTGTTGATTTGCCTAAACTGTTCAGTCATAGATCTTATTAAAGCCTCAATATTAGGGTCCATGGTGGGATTGGGTTAGGTTTGAGTATGCTGATATGGTGTTCCTGATCTAGTGGCCATGCAATGCAAACACACTAAATCGATCTAGGGTTTCCTAGACCTAGAGCTCAAGTAGAATAGGTCAGCTCAATTTATAACCAATTCAGCAATTACCCTGTCCATTGGCCAGGTAAGAGGTGGGGTCATGGGAGGCTCTCCTTGCTTTCATAGGGTCCTAATTAAAAACCACGAGTCTACTTAGGGCGTTTGTCTTTGGACCTCTAGCCTTAGACACCAGATCCAAGAAATAATCGAAGGATTGGGTGCACTAGCTTTCACACAATATTTGGATCCCGACCTTGTTGGTGTCCCTAAGCTGCTTTAGGTTTCTAATTGATTTTAATTAGGCTTAGGTTCGATGCAAAGGTGATTGTTTTGGGCCAAGAAAGGGTGATGAAATCCCTCCCTTATCTGGTATAGTACAAGTGCCCTTAAATTGAATTAGCAATGCATGTATACAGATGAAACCCTAATGCACGACGAATAGTCTTATAAATGCAAGAGCCCCTTATCATCCAAACTTAAGAATCCATCTTTCATGGCCAATCAAGAACCAACCTTGGCAGCCCATCATCATGCCACCTCAAGATCTCTTCTTGTCGCCCAAAGGGATGGAGTCCAACACTTGATGTCGCCCAACCTGGAAGAAGTCCAAGAAAAGATCAAGACCAAGAGTCTAAGATGCCAAGAGGGAATTCAAGAGTCTTTGATGCCTAAGGGAAGCCGATTCCATGGAGTTCTTGTCCTTCCAACAAGAACTCAAGCATTTGTAATCCTTACGATTCTTTTTTATGGTCTATAAATACCACCATTAGACCCTTTATAATCAATCAAATTTTTATGAAATAAATTGAGAGTTTTTTCTTCAATCCTTAGCTGTGAGAGCATCGAACTCCGTGAGGGAGAGGGCGTGAGGTCTACTTATCCATCCAACCATCCAAAACCCTAACACTACCTTTCAACCTTCCTACTTTTCTTCTTTTCTTCCAATCTTTTTCACCTTCCACGCCTACTAACATCTTTTTCTTGTGACTGATTTCAGGTGATCAAGATTTGAAGTGAAGGTTTCTTTGCCTTGGAACCAATAACGTTGAAGATCGGAACCCCGAAGATCGATAATCTAGAAGTTCTGCCGCGAATCTTAGAGTGCTGAAATCGATCGACTTCAAGAGTGCTGCGAATCTTCGTTGGTAAAAGAAATTCCTCAACTCTTTAGCTCTGATTCTTTGAAAGCAAGAATTCTAGTTTATGTGATTTTTCAATCTCAAATCCTGTTTTCTTAGTTAGTTTGTTGATTTACATTGCAGGTATCGTAACTAGTTAACTAGTTGATTTCATCTGAATACTTTGAGTCTTGATGCTGAAAATTACAGAAATTAATCTTTGCCTAATTAAAGATAATTAATCCTAGGATTGTTAGATTTAGTTTTGCATTTTTCATCCCGTATCAATCTTTAGTATCAGAGCAGGTTAAACTAGGGTTTAATTACTAGTTGCTGAAATTTCTGCATACCAATTTTTTTTTCTAAATTTTTTTGTAATTAGATGGTAGATTAGCAGAAGATTAACATAAAATTAATTAATAATTTTTTTGTATTTTTTTATGATGGTTTTATGTAATTTAATTTCAGCCTAAAACTAAGTATACAGAAATTTCAGCAACTAGTGATTAAATCCTAGTTTAACCTGCTCTGATACTAAAGATTGATACAGGATGAAAGATTCAAAACTAAATCTAACAATTCTATGATTAATTATCTTTAATTAGGCAGAGATTAATTTCTATATTTTAGCATCAAGACTCAAAGTATTCAGATGAAATCAATTAGTTAACTGGTTACGATACCCGTAATGTAAATCAACAAACTAACTAAGAAAGCATGATTTGATGATTGAGAAATCACCTAAACAAGGGTTCTTGCTTTCAAAAAATCAGAGCTAAAGAGTTGATGAGGGATTTCTTTTACCAACAAAGATTCGCAGCACTCTTGAAGTCAATCGATTTCAGCACTCTAGGATTCGCTGCAGAACTTCTAGATTATCGATCTTCGAGGTTCCGATCTTCAACGAGGTTAGTTCCAAGGCAAAGAAACCTTCACTTCAGATCTTGATCACCTGAAATCAGTCATAAGAAAAAGATGTTAGTAGGCATGGAAGGTGGAAAAGATTGGAAGAAAGGAAGAAGAGTAGGAAGGTTGAAAGGTGGTGTTAGGGTTTTGGATGGTTGGATGGATAAGTAGACCTCATGCCCTCTCCCTCACGGAGTTCGATGCTCTCACAGCAAAGGATTGAAGAGAAAACTCTCAATTTATTTCATAAAAATTTGATTGATTACAAGGGGTCTAATGGTTGTATTTATAGACCATAAATAAGAATCGTAAGGGTTACAAATGCTTGAGTTCTTGTTGGAAGGGCAAGAACTCCATGGAATCGGCTTTCCTTGGGCATCAAAGACTCTTGAATTCCCTCTTGGTTTCTTGGACTCTTGGTCTTGATCTTTTCTTGGACTTCTTCCAGGTTGGGCGACATCAAGTGTTGGACTCCATCCTTTTGGCCGACAAGAGATCTTGAGGTGGCTTGATGATGGGCAACCAAGGTTGGTTCTTGATTGGCCATGAAAGATGGATTCTTGAATTTGGATGATAAGGGGCTCTTGCATTTATAAGACTCTTCAATTTAGATAAAGAGAATTCTTGAATTCTTGCAAGACTCCTGATTTCTTGAATTCTTGAAGTCTTGATACATGAAACCCCTTGAACTTGGCTTCTAGAATTGGTGCCCAACTTTGAATCCTTGTGGCCGATCATGACATGTGGGATGATGAGGTGGCATATCAGGGTGACGTGGCATGTGACATGGCATGATGACGTAGCATGTGACATGGCATGATGACGTGGCATATGACATGGCATGACATATGGCGCCAAGAAGTGGGTTGGCATGTGGTGTCTTGAAGTGGTCCCCTCTTGTATTACAATCTTGTAATCTTGGTCAAGATCCAAACTAATTACAGGACTCAATTGAAATCAACTAATTAATTAAAGGATCCAATTGAACTGACTTCAAATCCACTTGATCAAATTGAACCAATTTTGATCAAAGACATAACTAACCCTCAATCACAAGACAAAACAACTCAAAACAAAAATTGACTAGGTTTATATATATATATACAGGTCTCAATTGGAGTTTTGGGATTTATTCACAGGTTTAGGCTGTTGGGATTCTCCCAGGAACAGTAAATTGCAATAAATCAGGCATCAAAAGCCTGACGCAACAGAAGTATATATAAAAAACTATTTTATATCTAATGATGCAATTTATAAATAAATCTAATTTATTCATCATAAATTTCTAACATGTAATATATGAGAAAAATATCAGATATGAAAATAAAATTATTTTGAACATAAAAACTTACCTGGATCGCTATCCTGGCTTGCTCTGAAAAACGTGTTGATCCGCTTCTGAAACAGGGATTCTACCGGAGCCGCACAATCGCTCGGCCTCTGTTGGTATCCATACAGAGCTCGCGTAACCGAGTCGTAGAAAGCACTGGACTGTTAGATCCTTGCAGCCCTCTCCTCTTTCAGCAAATCAGCCACTTTAAAAACTGTGCCGATTTGCAACTGGACCGATTTCTGGCTTCTATCTCGCAAATCAGACTATGCAAGACCTTTGGACCTCTTACTTTCTTCTCCCTCTTATGTAGAAGACCTCCCAACACTCTTGAAGAGGACTCAAACCTCATACAAGGAAGAGAGAATCTCTGCGCCTTACAAGGAAGAAGCACCTTACACGTCCAAAAAGAAATTAGTCTTGGACGCCCACCCCCTCTCCTCCTTTTATAGAATAGTTCTCCTACCCCTTGAAGGCAAAAGACCAGAATCCAATCTAATCCAAAACCCAAAGGGTAGAGTCCAAACTAAACTAGCTAGAATGGAGTAAAATAGAAGGATTTCTCCCTCTCTTATTTTCTTACGCCAAAACACTTTTGCTCGTCTTATTTTGTCGCACAAACACTTCTCCAATTCTCCATGCCAAAATAGGATTAGTGCCCTCTTGGTATTTCACGCCAACATGAATTCGGTGGAAGTTTCCAATTCAAAATTAAGATGAGTGAATGAGTATTCCTCATATTCTTCCACGCCAAAATGGATTAGCGCCTTCTAGTATTCATGCCATCTATCTTTGTCACCCAAATGCTTGGGCCCCACATGGTTGGCGTGTGGAGAAGAGTAGAGAGAGGGAGAAATAGGGAGAGAGTCCCAGTCTAACTGGACTCTGACTCATGGTCCAAATGAAATTGATTTGACACTCAAATTGAAGCCAGATTAAATCCAATTGAACCTATTTCAAAAAGGTTATTTACCCAACTGGATTAGGCTCAATTAAAATCAAATTAAATCTGATTTAATTCAATTAACAACTAATCCATAATTAATTAGGTCAAATCTTAATTGTAACACTTACAATTAGGTCCAAATTGATTTGCTGATTTGTTACTTGAGCTCCTAATGTGTGTGATCCCTCAGGTCCTATTCTGTTTGGTAATGAGACATGTTATAATCTCTATTATACATCATCGAAACTCTTTTCGATGGACAGAAACAATTTATGCTCAACCCTAATTAGGATCATCGATCCGAAAATGATTATAATGGGCTCTCATAATCTACCAGTGACACCTAGCAGTATATAGTGGCAACCCAGTAGAATAAGATTAGAATCCCTAGGTATAGTTACCATGTGATTCGATTCTTCTATCAAAAATCCCGACATGATGTTGGTTACGAATACTCGTCAAACCCATCAGTCATATGCTTAACTTAATCGACTCAAGTCCAATTGTGATACTAATGAAAATACCTTTTCATTATCACTCTGCTATGGCCATAGACTTCTGGACTTAGTCTCATTATGCTGCATAGAATTATTCCTTACTACTAAGGCTGATGATCCCTACAAGTGAACACCCTACTCCTACAATAAACTTACTATAGCCAACGAACACCGCAAGGTCCCGTATGAATAGGAACCATGTATTTGTGCTGTCAAACTACAGCAACCTTATTGTGAGTAGCTGAGACACTCTAGGTCAAAGAACTATTTACATAACTACAGTATCAGGAAATTATTGACTAGTGAGTAGTCATCTGTATAACTTCCTGTACTTGGTCACGCTTAATACTGTTGATCTCTATCAACTACCTACACTCTCACTCCAGTGTTACCATACTATAGGTCAGAGACTCATCTATCCTGAAAGGGAAGTGACCTGTGCATCGATTTTAATGGATCAATCACTGTCCTCATGATATTCCAACAATCGAGAGTTTTTAGGAGTCAATCTATAAAGACACATGCCTCAGATTTTCAACTCTTACAAATATGTGTCATTGTCCATTAACTCTCGACTCATGGTCCAAATGAAATTGATTTGACACTCAAATTGAAGCCAGATTAAATCCAATTGAACCTATTTCAAAAGGTTATTTACCCAACTGGATTAGGCTCAATTAAAATCAAATTAAATCTGATTTAATTCAATTAACAACTAATCCATAATTAATTAGGTCAAATCTTAATTGTAACACTTACAATTAGGTCCAAATTGATTTGCTGATTTGTTACTTGAGCTCCTAATGTGTGTGATCCCTCAGGTCCTATTATGTTTGGTAATGAGACATGTTATAATCTCTATTATACATCATCGAAACTCTTTTCGATGGACAGAAACAATTTATGCTCAACCCTAATTAGGATCATCGATCCGAAAATGATTATAATGGGCTCTCATAATCTACCAGTGACACCTAGCAGTATATAGTGGCAACCCAGTAGAATAAGATTAGAATTTCTAGGTGTAGTTACCATGTGATTCGATTCTTCTATCAAAAATCCCGACATGATGTTGGTTACGAATACTCGTCAAACCCATCAGTCATATGCTTAACTTAATCGACTCAAGTCCAATTGTGATACTAATGAAAATACTTTTTCATTATCACTCTGCTATGGCCATAGACTTCTGGACTTAGTCTCATTATGCTGCATAGAATTATTCCTTACTACTAAGGCTGATGATCCCTACAAGTGAACACCCTACTCCTACAATAAACTTACTATAGCCAACGAACACCGCAAGGTCCCGTATGAATAGGAACCATGTATTTGTGCTGTCAAACTACAGCAACCTTATTGTGAGTAGCTGAGACACTCTAGGTCAAAGAACTATTCACATAACTACAGTATCAGGAAATTATTGACTAGTGAGTAGTCATCTGTATAACTTCCTGTACTTGGTCACGCTTAGTACTGTTGATCTCTATCAACTACCTGCACTCTCACTCCAGTGTTACCATCCTATAGGTCAGAGACTCATCTATCCTGAAAGGGAAGTGACCTGTGCATCGATTTTAATGGATCAATCACTGTCCTCATGATATTCCAACAATCGAGAGTTTTTAGGAGTCAATCTATAAAGACACATGTCTCAGATTTTCAACTCTTACAAATATGTGTCATTGTCCATTAACTCCATGGATGATTCATAGACACATCAATATGAATGAAACTAATGCCTTTTTATTAATAAGAAAAATTAAGTACAAAGTTCATGCCCTAAAAATTAGAATATGTCAAGCCAACTTGGCTTTTAGAGCATATATCTAACAATTTTTCACTTGCATTAAAGTCAATTGGCTACATATCTAAGTCCTATCTTCTCAAAGTGGACTTCAACCTTCTGCTGGCTCAGAGTCTTAGTCAGTGGGTCTGCCACGTTATCCGTGGAGTCTACTTTTCGCATCTTAACATACTCCTTCTCGAGGTAGTCGCGTATGATATGAAACCGCCGCTCAATATGCTTAGACTTCTGGTGAGACCTGGGCTCCTTAGCAAGAGCTATTGCACCATTATTGTCACAATATATGGAGATGGTATCAGATAGCATCACTCAAAGCTCCGCAACGAACTTTTTATACCAGAAGGCTTCTTTTGTAGCTTCAGAAGCAGCGATGTACTCTGCTTCCATTATTGAATCTGCTATGATGGGTTGCTTGGAATTTTTCCAACTAATTGCCCCACCATTGCACAAAAACATAGACCATGATGTAGACTTTCTATCATTAGGATCAGACATAAAGTCTGAGTTTGTATATCCCTTTATCCCTAATTCCAAACTCTTAAAGACTAAGAACAAATCTTTAATCCATCTCAAGTACTTAAAAATGTTTTTCATAGCTATTCAGTGTTTTTCACCTGGATTTGACTGATATCTGCTCGTGAAACTCACAGCAAGAGCTATATCAGGTCGAGTACACAACATGACATATATAAGGCTTCAAATTGCCGAAGCATATGGAATCTTTCTCATGCATTGAATCTCTTTAGATGTGTTAGGACATATTTTCTTGGAGAGATTAATGCAATGCCGAAGAGGTAACAATCATCTTTTAGAGTTCTTCATGCTGAACCTTTTCAGTATTTCTTTTATGTACAATTTTTGTGAAAGGCCAAGCATCCGATTAGATCTATCTTTATAGACCTTAATCCCCAAAATATAAAATGCTTCACCTAAGCCTTTCATAGAGAATTCCTTAGATAATCAACTTTTGACCGAAGTCAACATGGAAATATCATTCTCAATAAGGAGGATGTCATCCACGTACAATACGAGAAATGCCACCGCCCTCCCACTGGCCTTCCTGTAAATACATGGCTCATCCTTATTTTTGATAAAATCAAAGATTTGATTGCATCATCAAAACGAGTATTCCAACTCCGAGAAGCTTGCTTCAATCCGTAGATTGATTTATGCAGCTTGCAGACCTTTCGATCTTCATTATTGGAAGTGAAATCCAAAGGCTGTTCCATATATATATTTCTTTAAGATATCCATTCAGGAATGCAGTTTTCACATCCATCAGCCATATCTCATAATAATGATATGCTGCAATTGTAAGCAATGTATGGATAGATTTCAGCATAGCTACTGGTAAAAAGGTGCCGTGATAGTCAATGCCTTCACGTTGAGTATACCTTTCCGCCACCAACCTAGCTTTAAATGTCTCTACTTTACCATCTGCACCTATTTTCCTTTTGTAGATCCATTTACAACCAATAGGTACAATACCCTCTGGTGGATCCACTAAGGACCATACTTGTTTAGAATGCATTGATTCAATTTTTGACTTTATAGCATTCAACTATTTCTCGGAGTCAATGTTTGGCATCGCCTCATCATAAATCTTAGGATCAATCAATTGATCCTTGTCCCAAATTGGGAACATTTCCTTTATGTCTTTTGTAAGCATACCCATGTACCTTTCAGGAGGTTTGGAGACTCTGATAGACCTACGAGGTGGAAGAGCATTTATGTGAATTGGTTGATTGGGTTCGATCTGATCTACAGCTGGCTGCTTTTCAGAGATATTTTCATCGAGCTCAATTAACCTCCCACTACCACCTTCCTGAATAAACTGTTTTTCAAGAAATGTGGCATGTTTGCTCACAATCATATTGTGATCTTCCGGAAGGTAAAAGTAATACTCTAAAGTTTCTTTAGGATATCCTATAAACCGAGCTTTCACATATCTATCTAAATTCCAACTTATCCGCCATTAGTCTTTTGACATAGGCTGGACATCCCCGAATCTTGAAACGAGCAAGACTTGGTTTCTTACCATGCCAAGTCTCATATGGTGTGGTAGGAACAGATTTAGATGGAACTCTATTTAGAATATAGATTAAAGTTTGTAGGGCATATCCCCAAAGAAATAAAGGCAAGTCAGTGAAGCTCATCATGGATTGGATCATATTTAATAATATCCTGTTTCTTCTCTCAGACACCCCGTTGAGCTGAGATGTACCAGGTGGAGTCCATTGTAAGACTATGCCATTGTCCTTAAGATAACCTAAGAATTCCCTACTAAGGTATTCACCTTCCCGATCTGATCGAAGAAACTTAAGGATTTTATTTGTTTGTTTTTCTACGTCATGTTTGAATTCCTTGAACTTTTCAAAAGCTTCAGATTTGTCTCATAAGAAACACATAACCATACGGTGAACAATCATCAGTAAAGGTTATGAAGTAGTAAAAATCATTCCTGGATTTCACATCAAATGGACCACATACATCAGTGTGTACCAGGACAAGTAATTATGTGGTCCTTTCACTATGTCCTACAAAGGATAACTTGATCATTTTTCCTTAAAGACATGACTCACAAGGTGTATGATTCAGAATTAACTGAATTTAGGATCCCATTCCTTTCTAGTTTGTTAATTCCAAGGTTCCCGGTACCGGTACCGGGAGCCGTACCGGTGGTCGGCCGGTATCGGCACGGTACACCCAAATTTTTTTTTTTTGATTTTTTTTGATGAATTTTGAGATTTTAAGGTTTTTATTTTATTTTTTAAGGGTTTAGGGTTAAGGGTTTAGAATTGTGTTTAAGAGTCCTAAACGCTTGAAATTTATAATTTAAGATATGTCCGATTTCAAGGTTTAAGATTAAATACTAAGATTTAGGATTACTTTCAATTGAAATAAGATATAAAATGATAATTAAACTAAGATTATCAGCAATTAATGAAAGTGAAATTTAACATAAACATATAATTACATACCAATTTCTAGAATTGGGTAGAATGTCGATGTCTATAAATTTAAGGATCATTTATGTACTCCGTAGGCAGATCGGTATATCCCTCCAGCCAAGCAGCATGATACTCCTCTAAGCTCATCCCAGGAGGTATGCATGATGGATCATAGCTTATTGCAGATATCTCTCTGATGTCCTAACTTGAGAGCTATCCAGAGATCGATGATATGGCAGTGCAAAGGCCCATCCAAATATACTAGCAACAAAATCATATTCATAAGATGCTCCGGGCTGCAAGGGATGATAACCACTGGAAGATGACGTCTCAGATGTACCATTGGATCATATGGAGCAGAAGCTGCCGATAGCTGCGGATAAGAGGATCCTGAATATGAGGATGACCCAGATACATTTATGGATCCTACTCCATGTGCAAGAGCTGCAGCTGCATCATGTCCCGAACGATCTCGCAGAGCCTGTCGCCTATATGGAATCGTATCACCACGGGATCTATTAGATGGTAATCCATGATCTGTATCCTGCATGGTATGGCTAAACTGTGACTCCCCAGTGAATCGAATATGAATAGGTGGCTGCAACATCCATCCTCCGGCCCCTCCCTAATCACTAGATACTCCACTATCTGAAGCACTATCATCACTCTCTCTAGTATCTGAATCTGAGTGGACTGAGTGCTTCGATGGAGGTGCAACTGCCTTTCCTTTTCTTCTGTCTCCGGGTCTACTAGATGGTGGGGAGGGACGATGTGCTGTATTTGCTGGAGTCCTGTGAGGAATATGATTTGTTGTCCATTGTCCAGCATCCACCCCAGCCTCACTAGCTACAAAACTGGCTGGTCGAAAAGGCGATCCTGGCTCATCAAGTTCTGGCTACTACTGCTGACTCATGACCCACCCAATCATTGGATTTTTATCCTTATCAACATATGAACTTGCATTGGGATCGGGATATTTCAATTCTACTTCTTCCTGAATACATTTTAGCCTCAACCTTAAATTGTAGTATACATACACAAGATCGTTAAGGTATTTCTGTTTCAGACGGTTTCTTTGCTTGGAGTAGATAAGGCCAAATATAGACCAGTTGCGCTCAAATCTACTGGATGACACCGTTTCGGAGAGGATCTTAACTGCAAGAACCTTCAGATTTTTAGCAGATCCACCAAAATGCACCAATCATTCAACTGCAAAAGATATTACATCATTTAGAATTTTAGATTTGGCAAAATAAAAAATTTAACCCTGATATAATATTACACTTACTTCTTAGTAGTATCTATCAGGATTCATCTTTGATTTACTTCTGATTGCTACAGTGGATCCAAATGAATCTGTGCCCTCTTTAAAAAATTTCGTCTGCCAGAAAAAAGTTTTGTTAGCATGTGCTACTTGTTGAAATTAATGCTCTTAAAAATTACTCAATAATTTCAACCTAACTTACTTCTTCAAGGTACGTGGCAGCGATATCTGGATCGGGTTCCATCTTAAATATAACATTGCGTAGGGCAGATATAAGATCTTCATCTATGGTAATGTCTGGTATGGAGTACTGAAATTTCGGATTCAGATAGTAAGCTGCACATATATTTTAAGATTTAGTCAAGCATATTTGTACAAATCTAATTGAATTTTAATTTTTAGGGACTTCATAAATTACTACATACCTGCTAGATGCAAATTCAAACTCATTTGATAACTCCACCGTCTATCAATGATCCGGATATACTCAGATGCATGTGATGGATCTGCTTCCTGGATCTTTTCTTTTGTCCTTAGCATCATGAAATATAAGAAGTCCATCTGAGCATACCTCTCGGAGTCCACGGCACGAAGTACCTCATACAGAGGCTTGATAGCCTCCACTATCATCTCAGCTCACTGCCAGAATGTCTGTCTCGGCACTAAATTTTCCACATTGCTTCTCTCAGTATTTGTCCTGGCATATCTGCTCTGCTGCCACTCCTGACTGACAAACATCTGACGCAGCTTTGCTTTCTTGCCAAGAAGACTATCAAGTGCAATGTAATTAGTAGCAAACCGTGTGACTCCTGGTCTCAATATTTTTCTCCTGTAAAGCTCTTCATCAATGATAAGATCCATGTATGGTTATGTATAAATCTGGTGATAAACTGTGCTAGCTTAACAATCTTCTATATTGCGGATTTTTTCAATATCCATCAACATAAGGTTTATACAATATGCAGCACAAGGGGTTCAGAAAATATGCGGCCTCCGCTCCATCAAGATATGCTCTGCGGTCCATTATCAGTGATGACCTGCACGATATATTGCTTTTCCACCCGATCAATCACCTCCATTAATCTGAGGATATAACTGGCATCGTGCACATGATCTGAAGCATCAATAGACTTCTGAAAATAGTCTTTCCATTACAATAAGTCAAGAAATTGATGATGCTCCGTCTAGTAGGACCAGTCCAACCATCACATATCACCGTCAACCCATACACGGGCCACTTGCTTTGATATGAGGATATCCATCATTCCAGCTTCTTATTGCTGTTTAGAAGCTGACCATAGATATCCCTCGATGCTGGAGGATCTACACCTGTACTAGCAGCCTGTATAGATGAAATAGTAGAGCGATAATATGGATTGTTTGCTGCATAGGCTGGGATATGACTGAAATGAAACCAGGAGGTGATGGCTTGCCACATATCCTTCTTATCCTTTTTCAGCATTGTGTCAATCCTCTGTTGCTTTGAATCTCTACTGGAAAAGGTATGTGGATTGACATCATGGATAGTGGGTCCCTTTGAAATGTTCCTGAAAGACTTCCTTCTACTGCCAAATGCTTCCAACATGGATGCAATACGGCCAAATGTTTTAGCAATCAAAGACGTTAAAATCTTCATACATCACAGCTATAGATGCATCCATTGATCCTTATATCAAGAATATGCTATCCTTAGTTTGTTGGGTCTGAGATAGCTATGTTATTATTTGAACACTTCCAAAAGGCATTCAGGCTTCTAGCCTGTTATATGCTAGTTTTTGAGGTTATACTTGAGTTTCTCAGCAGATCCAACTGTTCCAAGCACGCTGGAGGTTTTATCCATTTACTTTTGCAGGAAGGGGTTTGTTACTCTTGTATTTATCTTAAAATACTGGATGTCTTGCATTTTTTTTGGGAAACTAGTGCGTCATACCATGGTGAAAGTCATGCGGATTAGTTGAGCAGTTCTTTGCTGTCCTATACTGCTGGGGACTTACCGAAGCTGGCTTAGGACTACTTTAAAGAAAGTAATCAGTAGTGATCTGCTTAACATTTAGTTCTTGGCACAATGTGAGATTCCAGCCATGTTCTTTTTAAATTTCTGCATGTAACATGAACAACTTTGTCATTATCTTTCTCTGCAGCTTTTCCTAGTATTTATTGTCATTTGTTTATTGCTCATGGGGAAACTTATGATTAGCTGTTAGTGATATGTTGTTGTCTATGCTTTTCTTTGAAAGATCCTGACTCAGAAGTGGTCAGTTTTGCAAAAAGAGCGGTGAAGGATCTCAAACTACCACCAACATTCATGACACAGATTGCCCAATCTATTCAAGTAAGTGGAAGTTTTTGGCAGATTTCTTTAATTTCTAATCATTTGCTTCATTTTAGTCTTATTTTTGTTGGCACTGAAAAAACTGATATTTTTTTCTTTTACTGGGGCATTTGATTTTGAACATATGCTCATGGCTGTTAGATTGGAATAAGTATAAGCACCCTGGCACACTAGGTTATTCTTTTTGTTTGTTCTGTAATTGAGAAAATTATGCTGTTTCTAAATAATCTCTAGCTTACATTAATAGTGTGAGTTGCATTGTTCTTCATTTGTTAACAAATTGTAACACTTGGGATCTTGTGAAAGCAGTTGCAATCTCTCGCCATTAGAAAGTGAGTGCTTCTTTTGTAAATTTGATTAGGTGGCTTTATCAACTACTTTAATTCATTTCTCAATGCTGTTGACTTACACTGTAGTGATATTCTCCCTTGTTTTCTTTGATATTCTTGTACTTTCTTTCCCATTTCAATGTGCTATAGACACAACTGGCAGAATTTCGGTCATATGAAGGACAAGACATGCATATCAAGGAGAGGATTGTGCCCATTAAGGTTCACTAACTCATTGGTTAATGATCATATGCTTATAATATTTTAACTTCAAATTTTTTCAATGAAAGGTTAATTTGGCATCAATGTAGGAATGATATTATTTCTGACAATTTTGCAGATTGATCTTCGGGTAAATAACACTGTAATAAGGGATCAGTTTTTGTGGGTAGGTTTGATTTGGAAATTTGCATAATAAATTTGAATGGATTTTTGTTTTTTTAAAGATTGTTTATTCCAGTTAGCCCCCGCAGCATGATAACATCTTTCTTACTCTTTCTGGATTTCAGGATGTAAGCAACTTTGAAAGTGATCCGGAAGAATTTGCTAGAACCTTATGCGAAGACTTGAACATTGAAGATCCTGAAGTTGGAGTAAGCAAGTCTAATAATTCATAAAGCTTTTAAGAAGAAAAAAGAATAGTAGTCTGCTCCTTTTCAGTTAGAACTTTTATATTAATGCCTATTTACTAAAACATGATAAATTGGTCTAAATTCATATTATCTTGTTTCATTCTTGGAAGACCTCTCCAAGTTTTCAGAAAAGGCGAATTGTCATTTAGCATGTGATATGTACCAATGCAATGAAACAAATTTTGTATTGCTTAACCTAGTAATAGTGGGAATTGGAAATAGAGAACAAGAACATGCTAAAGATGCAAGACACATTAACTGTCTTACTTTTGTGAGGAGTGGTCTATGCATGTGTTCCACGGAGAGCTTGAGACGAGAACCTTTTATACTTTATTTTAAAGAAATACAGGAAGGTTGGCACCATCTGGATTTGAATCTGGAATCTCTCCTGCGCGAGGAAGGGTACCAACTGACTGAGCTACGTGTTGTTGGCAGAGGAAGTGGGATTCAGTAAGTTAATTGAGGAACATCCATTCTGTGTCATGGAACACCAAACTTTGACTAGTAGTACTTTCGGATAACCAGTTAGTGTTGTTATAGGCTGTTTAGGGGGGAATAAGTGGAGTAGATCAACTAGACACTGATAAGAATGCTTATATAGGCTGTTTGGGACAAGCAAAAAGGAGCAAAAGTTACAGAGAATGGCCTAGATCAGAAGCTCTCATAAATGCTCAAGGATTCTACGGACCAGGAACACATTGCAAATATTGAATGAAAGATCACAGGTTATTGTGGTTATGGTAATTAAATTTAATGCACACGAGATGTCTGAAATGATTAACTTCAGTCTATGATTATATTATTTGCAAAGTGATTAAATTTTGTATTTCAATTATATTATCCAAAATGATGGGATGATGTTTTAAGATGCTGTCTTTTTCATTCTAACAATAGGTTTATCGCATCCATTGGGTGTAGGCTTAGTGGATCATGATACATGAAATTTGGAGAGCATTTTATGGCTGGTTCTTGATTGCCATTTAACCTTTACAACTAATGCCCAAGAAAATATTTTGTATGGCCACTATCAGTTTGAAGGAGTAATGTTTTTGGAAGAATTGTTATCTTTGTGTCTGGTGTCAATGGATGAATTAATTTTCAGAAGACAGATAAACAGTTGTCTTTATCCAAAGTTGAGAAGGAACTAGTGATAATTGGATTAGATGTTTTAAGGTATGTAGGACATGGTGAACAATGATGATTGACATCTCAGATTGCTATGCTTGCATTTGGCATAGGGCAAAAGGGCATCTAGATAGGTACCCAGTTAGCATATCATTTTCATTTTCCAATATTTTGCTGAACAGTTTGATGGCTGGACTTTCCTAGATGCAGTTAAGTTGAATTCGTGGCATTACGGAGCTCCATCTGCTGCTTCTTCATGTTTCCCACCCTGCTTACCTGCTACATGCTGAAGTCTACTGTATGGTTGGGGAGCTTTGTCCATAATATAAATAGGGTGTAAATGAGGATTTTAATTTAAACCCACTGCCAAATCTGAGATGGTACATGCGAATTGAAAATCTAAATCATTGGATGTGGGTGAAAAATGTTCATGAATAAAAAAATATATCTCCCGGGGATCCTTTGTCTATGCATGAAGTTTTCTTTCAAATTTAATAGTGTTAGTGTCAAGATATGTTGAATTGATTTTTCAATTACTTGATGAATAGCAAAGAATCTTTAAAGTATATGTATTGTGTTCATTAGACATTTCAAACCCTGTCATTTGACATTTTAGATTTTCATTTTGCATCTCTCATCCTTAGATTTGGCAGCGGGCACAAATTCCTTCATACCGTATATCAAGGTTCCCGGTACCGATACCGGGTGCCATACCGGTGGCCGGCCGGTACCAATTCGGTACAAATTCCTTCACACCGTATATCAAGGTTCCCGGTACCGGTACCGGGTGCCATACCGGTGGCCGGCCGGTACCAGTTCGGTACCGAACCGTACCGTGCCAACACACGGTATGGCAGGGCGTGCCGGTCCAAACCGGTACGCCCAAAATTTTTTTTTTTTGATTTTTTTATTTTTTTGTAATTTTAAGGTTTTTATTTTAATTTTAAGGGTTTAGGGTTTAGGGTTTAGGATTTATTTTTAAGGGTTTAGCCGTTTAGGATTTAGGGTTTAGGTCGGTTTAGGATTTAGGATTTAGGATGGCGTACCGCTTTAGGGTTTAGGACTAAATACTAATATTTAGGACTATTTTCAATTGAAATAAAAAAAAATGATAATTAAACTAAGATTATCAGCAATTAATGAAAGTAAAATGTGGCATAAACATATAATTACATACCAATGTCTAAAATCGGTTAGAGTGACGGTGTCCATAAATATAGGGATTATGTATGTACTCTGTAGGAAATTCGGCATGTCCCTCCTGCCAGGCAGCATGATATTTCTCTAAGCTCATCCTAGGAGGTATGCGTGATGAGTCATAACTAATCGTAGATCCCTTTCTGATGTCTCGACTCTGAGAGCTGTCCAGAGACTGACGATATGTCGGTGCAGGGGGGAATCCAAATATACCAGTGACAAAATCAGATGCATAAGATGCTCCGGGATAATAACCACTGGATGCTGATGTCTCGGATGCACCATATGGATCATATGGACCATAAGCTGCTGGTAGCTGCGGATAAGAGGATCCTGAATATGAGGATGATCCAGATACATCCAAGGATCCTACTCCACGTGCAAGATCTGTAACTGTATCGTGTCCCGAATGACCACGCGGAGCCTGTCGCCTATATGGAATCGTATCACCACGAGGTCTATCAGATGGTGCTCCATGATCTGTATCCTGCGTGGCATGGAAAAATTGCGACTCCCCAGTGAATCGAATAGGACTAGGTGGCTGCGACTCCTGTCCTCCTGCCCCTCCCTGATCACTAGATCCTCCACTATCTGAAGCACTATCATCACTGTCTCTGGTATCTGAATTTGAGTGGACTGAGTGCTCCGATGGAGGTGCAACTGCCTTTCCTTTTCCTCTGTCTCCAGGTCTACTAGATGGTGGGGATGGACGATGTGCTGTATCTGCTGGAGCCCTGTGAGGAATATAACTTGTTGCCCATTGTCCAGCATCCACCCCAGCCTCACTAGCTACAAAACTGGCTGGTCGAGAAGGCGATCCTGGCTCATCAAGCTCTGGCTGCTGCTGCTGCTGACCCATGACCCACCCAATCATTGGATCTTCATCCTCATCAATATATGAACTTGCAGTGGGATCATGATATTTCAATTCTACTTCTTCCTGAATACATTTTAGCCTCAACCTTAAATTATAATGTACATACACAAGATCGTTGAGGCATTTTTGTTTCAGACAGCTCCTCTGTTTGGAGTGGATAGGACCAAATGTAGACCAGTTGCATTCACATCCACTGGAGGACACCATCTGGGAGAGGATCTTCACTGCAAGAACCTTCAAATTTTTAGCAGATCCACCAAAATGCACCCACCATTCAGCTGCAAAAGATATTACATCATTTAGAATTTTAGATTTGGCAAAATAAAAAATTTAATCCTAATATAATATTAGACTTACTCCTTAGTAGTACCTACCAGGATTCATCTTTGATTTACTTCTGATCGCTACAGTGGATCCAAATGAATCTGTGCCCTCCCTAAAAAAATTTGTCTGCCAGAAAAAATTGTTAGCTTGTTGAAATTAATGCTATTAAAAACCATTCAATAATTTTAACCTAACTTCTTCAAGGCACATAGCAGCGATATCTGGATCGGGCTCCATCTTATATATAACATTGCGCAAGGTAGACATAAGATCCTCATCCATGGCAATGTCCGGTACAAAGTACTGAAATCTCGGATTTAGATAGTAAGCTGCACATATATTTTAAGAATCAGTCAAGCATACTTGTATGAATCTAATTGAACTTAATTTTTAGGGACTTCATAAAATATTACGTACCTACTTGATGCAAATCCGAACTCATTTGATAACTCCACCGTCCATCAATGATCTGGATATACTCATATGCATGTGATGGATCTGCCTCCTGGATCTTTTCCTTTGCCCTTTGCATCATGAAATATAAGAAGCCCATCTGAGCATACCTCTCGGAGTCCACGGCACGAAGTACCTCATATAGAGGCTTGATAGCCTCCACTACCCTCTCAGCCCGCTGCCAGAATGTCTGTCTCGTCACTAAATTCTCCACATTGCTCCCTCAGTATTTGTCCTGGCATATCTGCTCTCCTGCCAGTCCTGACTAACAAACATCTGACGCAGCTCTGCTTTCTTGTTAAGAAGACTATCAAGTGTAATGTAATTAGTTGCAAACCGTGTGACCCTCGGTCTCAATATTTTTTTTCCTGTAAAGCTCCTCATCAATGATAAGATCAATGTATGGTTATATATAAATCTGGTGATAGACTGTGCTAGCTCAACAATCTTCTGCACCCTGCGAATTTTACCAATATCCATCAACATGAGGTCTATACAATGTGCAGCATAAGGGGTCCAGAAAATATGCGGCCGTCGTTCCATCAAGATCTGCCCTGCGGCCCTGTACTGTGGTCCATTATCAGTAATTACCTGCACGACATTATGCTCTCCCACCTGATCAATCACCTCCATTAATCTGAGGATATAATTGGCATCGTGCACCTGATTTGAAGCATCAATAGACTTCTGAAAAAAAGTCTTCCCATCACAATAAGTCAAAAAATTGATGATGCTCCGTCTGGTAGGACCAGTTCAACCATCACACATCACCGTCAATCCATACACAGGCCACTTGCTCTGATATGAGGATATCCATCCTTCTAGCTCCTCCTTATTGCTGTCCAGAAGATGACCATAGATATCCCTCGATGTTGGAGGATCTACTCCTGCACCAGCATCCTGTATAGATGAAATAACAGAGCGATAATAAGGATTGTTTGCTGCATGGGCTGGGATATGACTGAAATGAAACTAGGAGGAGATGGCCCGCCACATATCCTTCTTCTTATCCTTTTTCAACATTGTGTCAATCCTCTGTTGCTTGGAATCTCTACTGGAAAATGCATGTGGATCGACATCATGGATAGTGGCTCCCTCTGGAATGTCCCTGGGCCTAGAAGACTTCCTCCTACTGTCAAATGCTCCCAACATGGATGCAATACGGCTGGTGCCTCTCTTGATGGGCTCTTTTACTGAGGTCCTAAACTGTGTCTCACTCTCCTGGAGCACTAGCAGAAGCGGATCCCGATCCTGACTCAAAAGCTGATGGTCCGAATCGCTGTCTATGCCTGGCTGCCTCTTCCTGCTGCCTCTACTCATACAAGCTCGCCTGAATAGCAGCCTCCATCTGTGCCTCCTCATTAGAAGGAATAGATGCTTTCTCCGACTCCCTGGAGTGATAAGAAGGTGGTTCTGCAGCTCTGCGGTCCACCTCTGCTTTTTTCTTTGCTGCTCTTTCTTTCCCAGCTTTAAAATCAGTAAAGTGTTTCTTCATCAACTGACGGACCTTCTGTGGACACTATTGGCATGTAGATACATCAGGATAGCCGCCAGCCAAGTGTTGCTTCAACCTTGTTACCCCCCACCTTTGAATTTGGTATTGCACCATTTACACCTCCAGTGATGCCGACCCGAGAGTATCTCTCCATGTAACCAGCCAATGTCCCGCTCCGGATCCTTCTTCCTATTTGATTGATCCATACCTGAATATTTAAATTACATATAAGGTCAATAATAATCTTTATTAATTAACAGTTTATTAACCTAATTTTTAAAATTTAATTTTTTTTTAATTTTTTTTATTTTAAAAATTCAAAAAAATAAAAAAATAAAAAAAAATTTAAATTTTAGATTCATGGAGGATTCCATCATACATGCTACATATATTTTTTAAGATCCTAAAAATGCATTAAAAGTCAATTTTTTTTCAATTTAAGACCTATGGGCGCTATTCATGAAATGCACAAAACTTGAATAAATCGACATGAAATTTATAGTGAGAGTAGCTTACAAGTCCTAGTTTAATAATTTATAATTACAGTTTTTTTTCTAATTATTTTATTAATTAATTTATTAATCCAAAATTAATTTTTAATTTAAAAAAATATATACTTAACAAAAAATTAAGATTTTAGTATCATTGTGTAGATCTATCCTAGATCTACCACATACTCTAAAATAATTGCCAACAAATAAATTTTGACAGCATTTCTTCTTAATTTTCTAATTTGCACGGATTTTAATAAAATTTAACTCTACGAAAGACGAAAATACGGAAAAAGAAAGGTATACGGACCTTGATTCTACCTACCCCTTCGATTTTTGCAGGTTGAATTGGGTTGAAATTGACTTGGCGAATTTTTTTTTTCTGCTTTTCCTTCCATCGTGCGCTGCTGCAGAGAACACAAAGAGCTCGTAAGAGCTCTCTGTGTGCCTTTCCTTATAATTAAGGAAAGGCTTCTTCCCCCCCTTTGGACAAAACGTCACATGGCTACAGTATAGCCATGTGACACCAAAAAAAAAAAATGCCCCCACCCTCTTCACAAGCCGTACCGAGCCGAACCGGACCGAACTGGGCTGAATCGGCCGGTTTGGGCCCGTTTCGACTGGTTTGGGTCCGGTTCGCACCGGTTCGGGCCCGGTTCGGTGCGGTAAGGTTTTTTTTTTTTTTTTTTTTTTTTTTTTAAAGCGGCTGTGCCGTTTTTTAAAGTCGAACCGTGCCGGCCGGTCGCCGGTCCGGTTCGGTACGCTCCGAACCGTCCGGTTCGGCACGTCCCGAACCGGCCGGTTCGGCACGGTTCGGTGAACCCTGCCGTATATATTATAACTGCACCCTATGTATGCACAATATGCATGCATGCATGCATGCATGTGTATATACAAACTCATGGCAAACACATATGCACACACATCCACCCACATGCATGTACACTCAAGCATGCATGCACATCCATGCTCTCCTGCCAGCCACATGCATACATGTGCACAAGGTCATGCACACATCCTGTGGAGGGATATAACTGTGCAGGGGATTTAGCATTTTTGATGTCTCTGTTTACCAATTAACAACTAAAGATGTTACAACTTACAGCTGCTTTTATTGTAATTGATCATTTCCATCTTTTCATGCCGAACGTTATAAGTAGCATAATATATTTTTTAACTAATTTGGTGATTTATGTCTATATCTACAGCCAGCAATTGCAGTTGCTATCAGGGAGCAGCTTTATGAGGTTAGATTTTTTGATTTCCTGATTATATTGAAGTAAGTGGTTCATTACATTTAAAGATTTGTTGTTGCATTATGAAATTGTGTTATTTCATGATATGTGGATGTCCTCTTTGCTTGCATGCTGCCTATTTCTTGGTAGATATGCACATCATAAGTTAAGGCAACAATCTTAACCTTCATAATGTAAGTTGTGATTAGTACTTTGATACTATGGTGCCAAGGATCACGTTATTGGAGTGGGAAAGAGCTGAGACAAGCATTGAAAGGTCCAACTTTGACCTGTACGTGACTTATTTTGTGTCGTAGGACTCTCTTTTAGAGAATTGTTTAGCAAGTTCTTTAGACACTTTTGGGACAATTATGATTATATCTCAGCCAATGTCCTTGCTAGGTTCAAATTTTCATTTGATTATGTTGATGTCACATCATTTATCCTGGTTAGCACATGGTGACATGTAATGTTTATGGTCGAACCCTTCTTAGGAGGTGCAACGTGAGAGCCATAAACCTTCTTTAACTCTCATGGACAGCAAAGCAAGACCAAATTTGGGTGTGGAGGAAGAAGCGGAGGTAAACTAGGTTAAAAGATACATGTGAAAGGATAATATAAAGGAAAAGAAGAGGGAAAAAGGTCCAGCTATCCCAACCAATTGCCCACCTTTCTCTTAAGTAGGGCTCCCTATGGGACTTTTTGCTCTTTTAAATTTGGTGGTTACATTATTGTTGATGCATCATAGGGCTGGGAAACTCAACCTTGACCTGCTAGTATGCCTGAACCTGCCTATGAAAATCGTTTCAGCCTTTTGGTAGTTCAATGAAATATCGGTCAGCTTGAACCCAGCATAGCAAAAAATATTTGTGGGCTTCAGGTTTGGGTACCTGGATCTGTCCAGAAGCCTATCACCATACAAATAAACAAGCGATCGGGATTAGGCTATTGTCCGGCATTCAATGGCATAAGAGGAAATAGAAAAAGTAGACAAAATGTAGTGTAACACCACTACATCATCCAGACAAAAATTACAGTCTTACACCATTCCATAATCTGGTGCATCCCCTCTTCCCTTTACTTTCCACTGGGAGTTGGAGAGAGAGGGAGGGGGCTGGTGGCTTGTGATTGCAGTCTCATCCCTTGCCTATGACTCTGCCCATCTCATTGCAAGTTCATGGGTGCTAGAAATCTGCATGGAAGTTGTCATCCATTGCTTAATGGTGGGGAGACCTTATGTCTCTTGGGATTCTATTGTCAATGATTCAAATAGAAGAGCCCATCATATGATGCATTGAATAGGTAGGTAAGTATGTTGTATGCTAGGAATTATAGTTTGAGTAGAAGAGAGGGTAGTGATGCGAATTGGAGGTGGGATAGGAAAAGAGTTGAGGGAGCTATGTTTTATTATTCTATTATTTGTTTTCTTTATATATATAAAGAGATGGACTTGGATCCTTTTGAAAAGATTTGGAGCCAAATTTGGTCAAGTCTCCCACCATTTGATTTGCATGGATCCTCATATAGTAAAACTAAAAAGTTAATGGTATAGAATAAACACTAACAGAAATAAACAAAAATACTCCAGAATAAATACAAACTTTTCTACTCACATTAATGGTATATTAATGGTTGCTGAAACTTTCCAGCAACCATTAATATACCATTAATGCTAGTGAAAAAGTTTATATTTATTCTAGTCTTTTAATTTCTGTTTGTGTTTATTCTACATCATTAATACACCATTTTTACTACATGTGGATCCGTACAAATCAGACGGAGGGAACTTGACCGGATTTGACACCAAATCCTTTCTAAAGGAGCCAAGTCCAGCTCTCTCTCTCTATATTTATCTCAATTAGGCTGATCTAAGTGTCCTAAGGCCCATCTAAATCTTAGCAAATCAGTTATGGGTTGCATGATGTCAACCTGACTAAATTCAGGTCAGGTTCGGGTAAAGTGACTTGGAGCCTAACCCAGACTTAAGCAATTGAATCCCAACCTGAACTATATCTTTTTCCGATCCTAGTTCTTGCTCCTGACTCCTGATTCCTGTGTCTTGCCTAACCTAAATTGGCTAATGAGGGGGAAAAATGAAAAATTCTAAAGCAAAGAAATGGAGCTAGGATTTGGGCTTCATTAATCTTATACCTTGTAATCTCTTTTCTCTGAACATTCTCACCGCCTTGTGTCTATTCTTTTCTTCTCCCTTCTTTTGTACTTGATTTTATTTTCTTCTCAGCTAGAATCAATGTTGGGGCAAGGTTGCTTGGTCACTGCTAACCATACTTAAGAATGACCAGAAAGGGATGGAAACCCATTTTTATGGAGATACATTGCTCTAGTCCCATCCTCGAATGGGATTAACATATATGGCATTACTAAGTTAATGTTTGGAAACATGGAAACTTAAGGGACATTCTGAGTGGATTTGTGACTTAGGTGAGTTGACTTGCAAGCCAATACAAAAATAACTAAATAATATTAAATGTAAAAAATGCAGGAAACTTGGAAACAAAAGCATAACATCATATGAGCATGATGGAATCCAAAAAAAAGTTCAAGTCATCTAAACCAAGGATCCCCGAATCGTGCCGAATCGGCTAATTCGGGCCAAAAAAAGGTTCTTCCTCTCTGTTGTACAAAAAACAACCGAACCAGGCCTGAATCGCATCGAAATGGTTCAGTCCAATTTGGATCTGGTTCGGATCCGGTTTGGATGTATTATAGCAGGATGAGGTAGGGGATCTATTATTAAGTAACTGAGAGCCTCTGAGAGCTCGAGAGGCTCTCAATTTTGAGAGAAGAGGGAAAGCATTCAGAAGGCTTTTTCCATCTTTTCTAGCCATCCAAATATCGAAAAATCAAGAAAAAATATGGATTCAAGGTATGTAAATAATTTCCTTCTTTCTCCTTTTTCCTTTCTTTTTTAAAATTCATGAAAAATGAAAAAACAAGGAGAAATTTTGTCAAAATTTTTTATTTTGGCTTGATTTTAGAGCATGTTGTTGATTTATGAAAGATTTACATAATAATGCTAAGATCATGATTTTTTATTAAGTATATAATTTTTAAAATTAAAAAATAATTTCAAATTAAAAAATTAATAAAAAATAAAATAATTAATTAAAAAATTATAATAATAGATTATTGTTCTAGGGTTTGTAAGTTATTTCTATTATAAATTTCGTATCGATTTATTTAAGTTTTGATACGTCTTGTGAATAGTGCTCTAGGTCCAATTTTGAAGAAAGTGATTTTCATGCATGTTTATTGTCTTAAAAAAATATTTGTAGAATCAATGATAGGATTCTAAATAAATCTAAGATCAAATTAATTTTTTATAATATTATACATTTTTAATTTTTTAATTATAAAAATTAAAAATATATATAATTAATTAAAAAGTAACTAAAATATTAATTAATTTTATATAATTATTGAGCTTATATACTTTTTAAATTTTCAGAAATGGATTCATTAAGAAGAAAGAAGGATATGGAGTGTGATATTGGTTAGGCACATGGAGAAATGCTCTCGGGTTGGCATCATTGGATATTTAAATGATGTAATATAGAATTCAAGGGTGATGGGATAATAAGGTTGAAGCAGTACTTGGTTGGCGGTTATTCTGATTTATCTACGTGCCGACGTTGTCCACAAGAGGTTCGTCATATATTGAAGAAACATTTTGTTGATTTCAAAGTAGAAAAGAAAAAATATTGAAGAAGGTAGAGGTGGACCGTCGAGCTGTAGAATCATCTTATCACTCTAGGAAGTCAGAGGGAGCATTTATTCCTTCCAATAAGGCACAGATCGAGGCTACCATTCAGGCGAGCTTATATGAGTAGAGGTAGCTAGAGGAGACAGCTAGTAGAGCGATTTGGGCTATCAAATTTTGAGTGGGGATCAAGTTCAGGCTTTGGGAGTGTTGTAGAAGAGTTTAAGGCATAGTGCAGGAGGATCTCAACCAGGGTTCGCGGTACCGTCCCGTACCGTCCGGTACGGGGCATACCGTACCGGCCAAGAGCCAGCACGGTTCGCCACCAAAAAATGGTCCGGACACCAAACTGTTGAAAAAAAAAAAAAATTTCTGTACCGGTACGGTACGGTACGGCATTGGTACTGGTACGAACTGCCTGGTTCAGGTCGGTTCGAGCTCGGTTCAGCCCGGTTCGGGTCGGTTCGGTAAGAGGGGGAGAGAGATTGTTTTTTTTTTAAAATTTGGCAGCCGGTTCAGGTGCCGGTACGGTACGGACCGTACCGTACCGTACCGCCCGCTGACCGGTACGGGTCCCGGTACCGGTTCAGCGGACCTTGATCTCAGCTATATAGCCTGTCAGGAGAGGCACCAACTGTATTGCATTCATGTTGGGAGCATTTGATAGTAAAAAGAAGTCTTCTAGGGACATTCCAGCATGAGTCACTATTCATCACGTTGATCCACATCTTTTCTAGCAGAGATTCCAAGCAACAGAGGATTGATACTGATATGGAGAGGAATCTTGTACTTAGGATTCTGAAGGTTTCAGGATCGACAACAATCCGATCGGATCCGATTCAAGGTAGAGAGAAGCTATATCTAGTTATTTCGAATCTCGGTATCCGGGCCCATGATATTTCGAGCACGAACAAAACAGAGAGAACATCCGAATAAATCGGATCCACCCAATTAGGATAGTATTAGGGGAACAAATCCTGTCCCTAAACACCTCATCAATCGTCTGGTTCTACTCCCACGGGAGGAGGGACGGGAAAAGATATTTCGGCTCCTAGTCCTACTGATGGTAGCTTTAATATATGGTGCACTCGATTCTCGGTCTTTTGGTTTCTTTCCGAACCAGAGATCTTTATGACTTTACTCCAGTACTTATCTCTGGCCCTACTAGCTCTTAATAAGCTTAGGCCGAACTATCATAATGAACATTTGGCCAACTGGGTTGATGTCTAACCGGTGTCCTGTTCAAGATACATGCACCTATCTGCCTTTGATATATTGGGGACTCGACTCCCCCGACTCTCGAGTTTCGCACAACTTCGATTATGAAAGGCTCCCGAACCTATCAAACTCGGGTATAAGGTTCTGATCTGGTCGACTACTCTTATAAGAGCACCCATGAAATGACCGAAGGAGGAACCTATCGATACTTTAAAACACCCCCCGCAATAGACAAACTGTGAAGTTTCATTATGCAGAACAAATCTCAGTCATTAAAGAAGCATGGCCTTTCTTTGAGCCATAGTTCTCGGAGCTATTAAGACAAACGACAGGAAGACATAAGACAAAACTCATCAATGGGAGGATATTGCAGGCAAAAAAGGATGATTTTCATTCGGAAATCTAAATGTCAGCTCCTAAATCCGATCATTTTCTACCTGTCAGCTGCCATGCCGGGTTCTCTAAACTATCCTTGGGACTCGAGTATAAAAGGGGTTCTCAACGAATCCCTAGAGGTATGCACTCCCTTACCAACTCCATATATATTCTCATGCACTTGCACCCTTATTTTACCAGGGGTGGTTTGGAATATTGACTTGGTCGTCGAAAAGCCTTCATCGGAATCTTTTCCGGTCGGAGCTTCTTTTGTAGGTACAGTCATCTTCGTCCCCCATCCAGTTTGCTCCAGCATCCAAGCAGAATTAGCACCAATAGATAGAGGAAGGGCCTGAATCATCGCTTACTATTTGAAAGGTGACTTGTGCTATGTGTCGCATGCCTTCGAAGGGCATGTCCATCTATTGTTCTAGCACCACCATTTCCCAACAAGACAGCCAACAAGTTGGAAACTTGGTCCCAGAGACTCGGGTCTACCCCCTCCTACAAGGAAATTAATCCGACACCCTAGAAAGACTCATCCAGCAAGTGCATGAGTTAACTACTGTCATTTAAGCAATGGAACATCCTGCGATGCCCGCAACGTCGATGGCTGCACTACAACCAGGAGTAGAACCAGCCTTGCCACTACAAACTCTTGCACCTTTAGTAGCAGCATGCCTGGAGCTACGACGACTCCCATTTCTCTCGAACATCGAGCGGGGGAAATCTGTTCCTTCCATAGCCCAGGAAGATTCTAGGTAGACAAGAAGGTGCTCTCCCTCACCCCGATTAGATGAAGGGTCCACCTCAGCTCGTTTACCTCAATCTTTTGTAGTACACCCATCAGAGATGTTAAGGTGGATCGTAAGTTTCTAAAGATAGACCATCTTGAAGTCCTACGGGGCTTAGCACCACCTAGAAATGATGACCTTGGTTTCACTACTGAGCTATCTTTCGAAGCCCGAATTTTGTAAGAGCCACTGCCAAAACACTTCAAAATGCTACAGCTACATATGATGGGTCTGCTGATCCAATAGACCACCTCCAGGGTTTCAAAACAATGATGCTCTTGCATTGAGCCATTGATGTAGTGTTGCGTCGTCTTTACCTTCGACTCTCAAAAAAATCAGCACGATATTAGTATTCCAGCTTGAAACCAAGTTCTATTCGTTTCTTTGACTAGTTGAGCCGGTCCTTCATTTCTCATTTTGCTAGTAATCGAAAATCATGGCGAAGTACTGACTCCTTGATCCATATTAAGCAAAAGGAGGGAGAGTCCCTTAGGGTCCATGTAAACCGATTTAACGATGCGACTTTGGAAACATATAACCTCGACCATTTGGTCACCATGACTGCCATGAAGTGCAGCCTTCAGCCATATCCTTTTTTTATTGGAGAAGAAGCCATCAATAGATTTTTTCGATATGCTTACTAGAGTGGAGAAGATGCTCATGCAGAGGAAGCGTTTGGCGCTCATGTTTCTCCTATTGTCTCATCCTCCTTGGCCCCTGCTCCATCTCTTATCTTGTCATGAAAGGTGCAACGATCAGCCTTCGGACCACGGTTCAGGCCGAACCAAATTGGACCAGCCCTTAATCGGCACGGTTTGTCTTATAAATTTGGTTCTCCCCCTTCAATAATTAAAAAATAATTGATGAATAGGGCCTGAACCGCACCGAACTGGTCGGTTTGGTCGGTTCGAGACTGGTTCGATCGGGTTCAAGTTTTTTTCTGTTATAGTGATGTGGGTGGGGGGTTGATATAAAATAACTGAGAGCCTCTCGGGCTCAGTTTTGATAGAAACGAGAGAAGAAAGCTTTAGAATCAATTTTTGCAGTATTTCAAATCAATCAAACATTGAAATAGCAAGAAAGAAGGTGGATTCTAGGTACACGTGCTTCACTTCTATCTCCCTTTCTCATCTTTTTTTAAATTCGTAGAAAAAAAATAAAGGTAAATGTTGTAAAAGTTTTTTATTTTGGCATGATTTTAGAGTATATTGTAGATTTATGAAAGATCTATATAATAATACTAAGATCATGATTTTTTATTAAGTATATGATTTTTAAAATTTAAAAATATTTTTGGATTAAAAAATTAATGAAAAATAAAATAATTAATTAAAAAAATTATAATTATAGATTATTATTCTAGGACTTGTAAGCTACTTTCATTATAATTTCGTGTCTATTTATTTGTTTTGATACGTCTTATGGATAGTGCTCTAGGTCTAATATTTAAGAAAAAGTAGTCTTTCATGCATGCCCACTCTCTTAAAAAACTATATGTAGCATTTATGATAGGATCCTATTTGAATCTAAAATCAAATTATTTTTTATAATATTATAATTTTTTAAATATTTTTTTTAAATCTAAAAAATAAAAAAATATAATTAAATAAAAAATAAAAATATTAGGTAAATAAAATACTAATTAATTTATATAATTATTGAATTATGTGTTTTTTAAATATTCAGGAATGGATCCATCGGGAAGAAAGGATCTGGAGCGTGACATTGGTTGGGCGTATGGAGAAATGCTCTTGGACCTGCATCATTGGTGTAAATGGTGCTGATGTGGCATAACCGCTGACATGGAGCCCATGCTGGCGGCTGCACTGATAGAAAATGCCATCTAGACGTGGCGACCAAATGATCTGAGGGCGAGCCCCCGATCGAGGTCAGCTCCCATTCAGGATCGAGCTCCTGGTCGAGGTCGTGCTCATGCATTCCGGGGACGAGCTCCCGAGTTAGAGCTCCCCCATCCTATTGAAGGCGAGCCCCTGGTCGAGGTTAGCTCCCATCCGGGGTTGAGCTCCCGGTCGAGGTCGTGCTCATGCATTCCGAGGTTGGGTTCCTGAGTTAGAGCTCCCCCTATTATGTTGAAGGCGAGCTCCCGGCCAAGGTCAGCTCCCATTTGGGGTCGAGCTCTCGGTCGAGGTCGTGCTCATGTGTTCCGGGGTCGAGCTCTCGAGTTAGAGCTTCCCCTATCCTGCTGACGGCGAGCCCTCGGTCGAGATCAGCTCCCATCCGGGGTCAAGCTCTCAGTCGAGGTCGTGCTTGTGCATTCCGAGGACAAGCTCCCAAGTTAGAGCTCCCCCTACCATACTGAAGGCGAGCCCCTGGCCGAGGTCAACTCCCATTCGTGGTCGAGCTCCTGGCCGAGGTCGTGGTCATGCATTCCGGGGTCAGGCTCCTGAGTTAGAGCTCCCCCTATCTGCTGAAGGCGAGCCCCCGGCTGAGGTCAACTCCCATCCAGGGTCGAGCTCCTAGCCGAGGTCGTGCTCATGCGTTCCAAGATCGAGCTCCCGAGTTAGAGCTCCCCCTATCCTGCTGAAGGCGAGCCCCCGGTCGAGGTCAGCTCCTGTTGCTGCATAAATTGCTGTGGCCTGTAGCTCCGACGTATCACGGACTCGCCGGGCTCCTGATGGGCGCTTGGTTCTCTTCTCTGGTCAACTCCAGAACTGGCACGACCTTTAAAAGAGAGGAGATCCGGGTCGGGAATTTCGGCTGGGACACTCTGACGATCAAGTCAGTTGGAACGATCAAGGGGAACAGAATCTCTGTAGCGGAAAGCTTGGGATCTCCCTGCATAGAGGATGAAAGATGAGATGTAAGAAATGGAAAGTCAGGGTCGAGTGGAGATCAGAGAGTGGGGAGGTTTTCTCAGCTGGTTGCCCGTTTGCTCTCTGAGTCTTACCAGTTGCCTCTCTCTCACTCGGGGGTTTTTTCTTCTGTTTTATATGAGAAGGATGGCTTAAACCAAGTTTAAGGCTTCACTGAGATGTTCCTTTCCTTGTATCCCTTTCGGGAGGGATTTCCTTTGTCCATGGCCTCCCCCCCGTCGGATCGATCATCAGAAGGAGATCCTTCTATTAGGGGCGTTCACCGGCATAATACAAATATTGTCCCTCTGGTGGTGCAATTTCCCATGGGAGGGACGGGCACCGTGCCGCTGAGCCCCGAGCCACGGTGGAGCGTTTCTATTCCAGGAGGGACCATTTGAGTGTTGCAGGGCCTGGGGCCTTAATGGAACTCTTCTTGGAGGAGGTACAGGTTCCGTGTCGCGAGGGTTGGAGCCCCCGGTTGCACGGTCATGGACGTGGCAGCACGCTACAGGGCCTGAAGCCTGGTGGAGCATGTATTGCACAGAACGTGCGGGTGGCGCGTTTGCAGAGTTTGAATCTCTGGTAGGGTGTGCGTCACCTCCTAGAGATTGCAAATAGCTGGGAGCTTCCATGGCACGATCTGAACCTCTACTGATCTTCTGTCTCTTTTGCTTATGGTGGGAACTTCGACCTTGGCTGGATGGGGGAGCTCTATCTCGAGAGCTTGACCCCGGAACGCATGAGCACGACCTTGACCGGGAGCTCGACCCCGGATGGGAGCTGACCTCAGCCAGGGGCTCGCCTTCAGCAAGATAGGGGGAGCTCTAACTCGGGAGCTCGACCTCGGAGTGCATGAGCACGACCTCGACTGGGAGCCTGGGAGCTCGATCCCGGATGGGAGTTGACCTCGGTCGGCGCTCGCCTTTAGCAGGATAGGGGCATCTCTAACTCGGGAGCCCGACCTCAGAATGCATGACCACTACCTCGGTCGGGAGCTTGATCCCGGATAGGAGCTGACCTCGACCGGGGCCTCGCCTTCAGCAGGATAGGGGGAGCTCTAACTAGGAACGCATGAGCACGACCTTGGCTGGAAACTCGACCCCCGATAGGAGCTGACCTTAGCCGAGGGCTCATCCTTAGTTCTTCATTTGGTCGCCACATCTAGATGGTATTTTCTACCAGCGCGGTCGCCAGCATGGGTTCCACGTTAGCGGTTGTGCCACATCAGATACCCCTCACTCTTGAGCCCAGGGAACAATGCTATGCTTCGGGCAATGAGAGTAATGATCATGCTGACGTGGAAGGATGCACTTCCTGCACCATTAATACCTCGAGCGCCGGCACCCCGGAGATCACGCTTCCGCACCAACGAAGCGACACCATGTCAGCCCTTTCCAAAAGAGGGCCATAAATGCTGCGCCTGGAATGAAGCGACCGCCTCCGAATCGAAGTGTCGGCTCCGTCGGATCCCGGCACGTGGTAGGCCCTGGTTGGCCATGGAGGAGAAAGGGCGCACGCCTTCGATCGGTACGAGGCGACGGGAGCTGCAGGTTTTTTGAAAGGGACTTGTCTTCTCACCCCTTAAGGGTTTGTCGAGCGACGGAGGCAAGCCTTTTTCTGCAGAGTGCTTCTTCCTGCCTCATCTTCATTTATCTGATCAGGGATTCAAAGTCCTAGCAGGCTAGGCTTCTCCCACTTCCCGTTTCTTCTCCTTCTACTCTTCTCCCTCGGCCTGTGCTGAAGGAGAGTTCCTATTAGGTTTCTAGGCTTTTATTTTTCCTTTGTTTTCTTTCCTCCTCTTCATGAGTTCAGGGCACCGTCGCCCGGATTTTTTCGGTAAGGCGTGGCCATCTCGATCAAGGCCTCCTTCCTCAGATAGCATGGAGGATGTCCCTGCAGTGATTTGCAGGGGTCCCCGTCGGACGAGGATTGTCATTGGACCCCCTACGGCTCCCCCTCCTATCGGGGAGTCGGGCGGTCCCGCTAGCATTGCTTCGATGATGACTGGTGAGAACCTTCTCCGTGTCCGAAGGGCATATGGGGTCCCTGATTCCATCCGGCTTTTAGTCCCTGGACCGAAGGAACGGGTCACTTCTGGTGGCCTGGGCCGGATTGCCTTGTATGAAGATTTCTTCTTCGGGGGCCTTCGTCTTCCTCTTCACCCCTTCTCTCTTTTCTGAGCAATTATTGCTTGGTCCCGGCCCGAATTGTTCACAACGCCGTCGGATCATTTTTTGTTTCATTGTCCTTTGTCACTTTCATGGGATTGTTGTCCGTTTTTCTCTCTTCAGGGTTTTGTTTATCTTGAAGCACCATCCAGCTTGACCTGCCCTCTTCCATCAAGGGGTGGAAGAGCAGGTTCATGTTCGCCTCGGTTAAGGGGGTGGATTGGGTTTGGAGTGACCTGGATTGCTCCCCCAATCGGTAGTCTGCAGTTGAGTTGGCTGACAAGGAAGTGTACGACTGGCTTGTCACTTCTAAGGTCCCACCTCTCCGGGACCTGTTGTCCGAGCGGAACCTCGTTGACCCCGGGGTCAGCCAGGCCCAAACTCAGGGTAAGGCTTGCTGTCGGGCTTCCTTTTCTTTTAAGTTAACCAGGATGTAACTGAGGACTAACCGGATTCTTTTATCTTGCAGGAATGAAGTTCACCATGAGCGAGCTCCTTGGCATGTCCAAAAAGAGGGCCGCCTTCGCATGGCCCGAAAGGGAGCCTGCAAAGAAAGTCCAGGAGGAGTCGGGATGGAGGCCTGGCGAGGAGCCTGGGAGGAGGGGGCCTGCTACCGCATCGGCCGCCCCCGGGCCAGGGGTCCCTCCTCCAGCCCGCATGCCTAGGAGCGAGGCCTGAACCATGGAGGGGGCTGCGCCATCAACCCCGGCGGCCCCTCCACGTACTGAAGCTCCATCCTAACCGGAAGTGGTGGAGGTGGCGGGAGACACCGCCATGAAGAGATCGGCCCCACCGCCTGGAGGCAGGGTTGCTGATAATCGGCCAACTGCCACCGCGCCTCTGCTAGCTACCACCCCAGAACCCTCAGAGCTGTTTGCGATGCTTGATCCAGGGAAAAAGGTGTCCATTTACCTGCCCGGGGATGCGAGGCTGATGAAGGATAGGAAGCTGGCGGAGGAGATTCTAGATGCCCTCATCCAACCACTAGACTGCCAGGATAAGAGCGGCCGTCAGGTGGTGGATGTCTTCACCAGGGTATTCTTCCAACTTATGTTGGTAAGTTATTTTCCGGACTGCTTCATTTTTCTCTTCTTCCTGAGGTATTAATTGATATTTTTGTGCAAGTGGCCATCGACGTTTAGCTCCTCTGGAACTCCTGCGATGGGCTGATGAGACGTGATTACCGTCTCCGCAAGGAGAGGGATGAAGCCCGAACCCAGGCCGCTTGGGCTTAACTGGAAGGCCAGGTGAAGGCCCTCCAGGACCAGCTGGCCAGCTTTGAGGCGAGGGCGATGGGGCTGGAGAAGAAATCCGCCGAGCTCGAATTGGTTCTGAAGGAAGAGAAGGGGGAGAGCCTCTGCCGGGCCGAAAAGCTAGCTGCCTCTGCGGCGGAGGTAGCCCGCCTGGAGGGAAGGGTGCAGACCCTCCAGATGCAACTCGATGCAACTCGAGGAGGAAGCGGCCCGGACCGTGGCAGCCTTGGAGAAGGCCACGGCGACCGTTGCATTGATGGAGGCTGCGAAGAAGGAAGTTGCCGAGGCTGTCCCCATATTCAAGGCATTCGAAGCCTTCAAGGATGAGGTCGTCGAGGTGGTGTTGGACTCCTACCACCAGGGGTCAACGACTTTCGAGGTAAGGCTATCCATCTCTTCGGACTGAAGGAGCTGGAGAACATCCAGCCCGAACTGCCGGTCCCCGGGGTGCCTAGAGGTCCTGTTGTCGAGGCGGAGCCGAAGCCGGAGTTCGGAGCGGGGGCCGAAGCCGGAGTTCGGAGCGGGGGCCGAAGCCGGAGTTCGGAGCGGGGGCCGAAGCCGGAGTTCAAAGCGGGGGCCGAAGCTGGAGCCGTTGCCGCCCAGGATGCCCCTCCATTAGAAGGAGTCACCCGTCGGCCGGGAAAGGAGCCGGCGAGTGGAACTTAGATTTTTTCATTTCTTCTTGTAACTAGATTTTTGGAAGACTTCCTGGCCTGTCGGGAGTCTTCATAAGATGTAAAAAATCTTCAATCAATGAAGACATTATTTTCTTCAATCACTGAATGCTCTTTTTCTTCTTTTACTTTGTGTCCAAGTTCATTAAATGGCTTCTTGGCTTGTCGGGAGCCTTGACTGATGTAAGAAACACTATGATAAATAAACAATTTCTTTTTAACTGATGTGTCTTCTATCCTTCTCATCTTATCTTCTATTCTTTTTTTTCTATACTTTTTTTTTGGCTTTGAGGCATTTCAAACGAATCACTAGAGGCTGTGAAGGACTTTATTAATGAAGAACTAGTCCTACTCAGCTAATGAACTTTATCTTGCTCTCTTTTATTCCTTCAGCTCCTTTACCCTTCCTCATGATAGAAAGGTAGGCTCCATGGTCGCCGTGTATGAGCTTCTCCCAGGTCCTAGCCATTCTGAGTTGACTCCGAAACCTTGGGATAGGCATGAAGAACTTTAAAAATACTTCGTTCCTGTTCCGCTGGTCTTGAAGTCATGTGGACTTGAATGCATGGCTTCTGGAGTTTCTTGATTTGCCGAGCTGAGTTAAGCGGTAAATGGCAGGATTTCAGGGTTTTCCCAACTGACATCTCCGGACTGTGAGCAAGGCAGTTGAGTGCGGGGCTTCTAGAGTCTTCATATTTGATTTGCTAAACTGTGAGTCAAGCGATAGATGGTGGGATTTTAGGGGTTTCCCAGCTGACATCTCCGGACTGTGAGCAAGGCAGTTGAGTGCGGGGCTTCTGGAGTCTCCTTGCTTGATTTGCCAAACTGAGTCAAGCGGTAGATGGTGGGATTTCAACGGTTTCCTAGCTGACATTTCTAGAATGTAGCAAGGTAGTTGAGTGTGGGGCTTCTGGAGTCTCCCTGCTTGATTTGCCAAACTGTGAGTCAAGCGATAGATGGTGGGATTTCAGGGGTTTCCCAGCTGACATCTCCGGACTGTGAGCAAGGCAGTTGAGTGTGGGGCTTCTGGAGTCTCCCTGCTTGATTTGCCAAACTGTGAGTCAAGCGGTAGATCGTAGGATTTCAAGGATTTTCCAGCTGACATCTCCGGATTGTGAGCAAGGCAGTTGAGTGCTAGGCTTCAGGAATCTTCCAACTTTGAGTGCGGGGCTTCGTAAGCTTCCTGGCTTTTGAATGCGGGGCTTTGTAAGCTTCCCGGCTTTGAGTTCGGGGCTTCGTATGTTTCCCGACTTTGAGTGCGGGGCTTCGTGAACTTCTCGGCTTTGAGTGAGGGCTTCGTGAACTTTCCGGCTTTAAGTGCGGGGCTTCGTAAGTTTCCTGGATTTGAGTGCGGGGTTTCGTATGTTTCCTGGTTTTGGTCGCCGGACTTGGAGTCGAGCGAGGGAGTCTTGCACAGGTGGAAGACAATGTTGCACCAAAAAGGAACTTTAATAATTGAGGGAAAACCTTACATTATTGGTAGTACATCCTCATATTGTTGTCATTCCATGTCTAAGGGAATCGGTCGCCATTGAGCGTGGCAAGATAGTAGGCTTCGTTTGGTAGAGCCTCGATCACCTTATAGGGGCCTTTTTAGTTCGGGGACAGCTTGCCACATTCCTCTGGTTGGGATGCTTCTACTCGCTTGAGTACCAGGTCGCCTGGGCGGAACGTCTTGGGCCTGACACGGGCGTTGTAGTAGCGCGCCATCCGTTGCTGATACGCCGCCATCCGGAGTCGGGCTTTGTCCCTCGTCTCATCCAGAAAATCCAGGTTGAGGAGGCGGGCTTGGTTCTCCGCCTTGTATTGCTCTACCTGCAGCATAGGTAGACCAACCTCCACTGGAATTACAGCTTCTAAACCAAAGACGAGGTTGAAGGGTGTCTCACCTGTTGCCGTTTGAGGCGTGGTGTGGTAGGCCCACAGCACGCTTGGGAGTTCTTCCGCCCATCGGCCCTTGGCCTCATCCAATCTGGTGCGGAGCCCTTGTAAGATGGCTCAGTTGGTTACCTTATACTTCCCGTTGGTCTGAAAGTGAGCCACCGAAGTAAAGTGATGACGGATGTTGAGGTCGGTGCAGAACACTTCGAAAACTTGGTTGTCAAACTGCCGCTTGTTGTCAGTGATGACCGAGTGCGGGAGTTCGAAACGGTAGATGACCGACTTCCAGAAGAATGATCTGACCTTGGCCTTGATAATCCGCGCCAGGGGTTTGGCCTCAACCCATTTGGTGAAGTAGTCGGTGGCCACAATCAAATACTTTCATTGGCCAGGCGTGGGAGGAAAGGGACCTAGGATGTCCATTCCCTACTGGGTGAATGGCCACGGGGTTGATAGCTGGGAGAGTGGGGCAGCCGGTTGATGCTGGACGCTGGCATGACGCTGGTAGCGATCACACTTCTTCACAAAGTTAGCGGCGTCTTCCTGTGTGGTCTCCCAGAAGTACCCTTGCCGGAGTGCTTTGTAAGCTAGTGTCCTGCCCCCACGTGATTCCCACAGATGCCTCCGTGTATTTCTTGAAGCACGGGGCGGCTTCTGAGGATTTCAAGTACTTCAGCAGGGGGTAGGAGTAAGACCTTCGATGGAGTTGCCCATCCATCAACACATACAGCATAGCCTTCTTTTTGAGGAGGCCGACTTCCTTGCGATCATCGGGTAGGGTGCCGGTGGTAATGTATTTGATGTAGGGGTCCATCCAGCTGGCTTCGGTAATGACCTGTTGGACTTTTACTGCAGACTTGAAGCTGGGGGTCTCCAGATATTCTATGAAGGTACGCCCCAACAACGAATCTGGCAGGGTTGTTAATCTGGAAAGGACATCGGCTCGGGCATTGTCTGCTCGAGGGATGTGGGAAATACTGAAGTGCTGGAGGTTCATTGTTTATGAGCGTACCTTGTCCAAATACTTTGCCATCATGGGATCTCGAGCTTCAAACTCGCCAGAGACCTGCCCCACCATGAGTTGCGAGTCTATGAAGGCCTTCAAGCACTGGACACGTAGCTCGCGGGATACCTTCAATCCCGCGAGGAGCGCCTCGTATCAACCTGATTGTTGGTTTTCTTAAAAAGGAAATGCAGCGCGCATTCAGCGACGATTCCGTCTGGGTTGGCGAGGATAAGCCCGGCTCCACTCCCTCTGGTGTTGGACGCGCCGTCGACGTGGAGGATCCATGTCATCGCTCCCGGGGTCGGGTTTGGCTTGCTGGTCCACCTCCAGGTCTTCGGCCGCCCATGTGTATTCCACTAGGAAATCGGTTAGGACTTGGGCCTTTTGTACCGATCGTGGACGGTAGGTGATGTCAAACTCATTGAGCTTTACCACCCTTTTGGCTAGGCGCCCCAACATGTCAGGGCGGCTGAGGATGGCTTTCAGGGGCTGATCAGTGAGGACGGTGATTGGATGTACTTGGAAATAAGGCCTAAGATGCTGTGCAGATACAATGAGTGCAAAGATAATCTTTTTGGATCGAGTTTACTTGGTTTTAGCATCGTGGAGCAGCTTGCTGGTGTAGTAGACTGGCTGCTGGGTGCCGTCCTTGTCGGTGTTGTCAGCACCAAGCTGATTGCCTTCGGTGAGATCGCCAAGTACAGGAGGAGCTCTTCTCCAGGCTTCGGTCTGGACAACAACGGAGGGGAGGCGAGAAGCTTCTTCAGCGCCTCGAAAGCCTCCCGACATTCCTCCGTCCAGGCGAAGTCGTATATCTTGCGCAGCACCTTGAAGAAAGGCTGCAACCAAGGTTTGCTGAACCGGGACCCGTACCGGTCAGCGGGCAGTACGGTACGGTCCGTACCGTACCGTACCGGCATGTGTACCGGCATGCCAAATTAAAAAAAAACAATCTTTCTCTCCCACCCTCACCGAACCGACCCGAACCGGGCCGAACCGAGCCCGAACCGACCCGAACCGGGCGGTTCGTACCGGTACGAAAATTTTATTTTTATTTTTTTTCAACGGTCCAGTGTCTGGACCATTTTTTGGTGGCGAACCGTGCCGGCTCTTGGCCGGTACGGTACGGTACGCCCCGTACCGGGCGGTACGGTACGGTACCGCAAACCATGGCTACAACGCTTGGCGGAACGCGAGATGAAACGGCTCAACATTGCTATGCATCCAGTCAGGCACTGAACCTCCTTGGAAACAGGATGCCTCATGTCTGTGATCGCCTAGATCTTCTCTATATTATCCTCTATTCCCCTTTGGATACCATGAACCCAGGAACTTTCCCGCTGCAATGCCAAATGCGCATTTGGCAAGGTTCAGCTTCATCTGGTAGAGGCGGGGGTTGTCAAAGGTCTTTGCCAAGTTGGCGATGTGGTCCGACTCCTGGCCACTCATGATAAGCATGTCATCCATGTATACCTGCATGCGGCCGATCTGGTCTTTGAAAACCCTGTTGACCAGGTACTAGTACGTGGCCTCTGCGTTCTTGAGACCAAACGGCATCATCCTGTAACAATACTTACCTCTGTCGGTCACAAATGCTGTGTGCTCGTCCTTTGTGTGAATGCATATTTGATTGTATCCGAAGAACGCATCCATGAAGCTAAGGAGCTTGTGGCTCGAGGTCGCATCAACCAGCTGGTCAATCTTGGAGAGCGGAAAGCTGTCCTTTGGGCACGCCCGGTTGAGGTCGGTGTAATCCACGTAGATCCTCCACTTCCCGGAAGCTTTTTTGACCATCACTACATTAGCAAGCCAGTCAGGATACCGTACCTCACGGATGAAGCTTGCTACGAGTAGCTTTTTGACTTCCTCATCAATCGCTTTTTGCCATTCCGGGGCAAAGTTTTTCTTCTTCTGTCGGACTGGACGGCTGTTGGGGTCGACGTTCAGCTTGTGGGTAATTACATCTAGAGGGATGCCGGGCATGTCTGCGGTGGTCCAGGCGAAAACGTCCATATTGGCCCGCAGGAAACTGAGCAGGCTGGACCTTTCCTCTTCGGGCAACAGGGCTCCTACTTGCACAGTCTTTAGGGAATCCTCTCCCGGGGAAAAAGACAGCAGGGGCTCAATTGGTCTGCCCTTCAGCTCTTGCTCCACCGGGCCTGGTTGGTCAATGGCTGGGCTCGGACTGGCCCCTCGCGGTCCTGGGATGGTTTGCAGGTAGTGCTGGACCGGCTGCCGGGACCCTCTCATCTTTTTGGTTCCCCACGGGGTTGGGAACTGGACGAGGAGACGTCTAGTGGAAATGGTAGCATCGAGCAGATTGAGACCCGGACATTCCAAGATTGTGTTGTAAGGCGAGGGAAGCCTTACAACGGTAAATGTTGTCAACACAGTACTTTGTCGAGGTGGCGTCCTGGCGGTTATTAGGAGTGTAATCTCATTCAATTCCAACCGAATCCCCGGTGAAGCCCATTAAGGGCGTGAACACCGGCTTTATTTGGTCCACCCAAGCTTTACAATGATAAATGTTGTCAACACAGTACTTTGTCGAGGTGGCGTCCCGACGGTTATTAGGAGTGTAATCTCATTCAATTCCAACCGAATCCTCGGTGAAGCCTACTAAGGGCGTGAACACCGGCTTTATTTGGTCGATGGACAAGTTAATCCTTACAAAAGCATCATAAAAAAGATATCAGCAGAGCTTCCACTGTCAACCATAATTTTCTTTACAGGGTGCTTCGCTATCGTCATCTCTACGATGACAACGTCATTATTTGGGTTATCTACCCTAGCCGACCCTTCTCCCTCGCAGGGGAGCACATCATCATTCTTCTCTCTCCCCTTAGCCTTCTTTGAGGTTCTCTCTGTCCCCCAGGAGATCATCCCGACTGGCTTCTCAGTGGGCCGGTTGTCGATGATGAACGGTCGGGGCTCTTCATTCTGTGTTGCATGAGGCGCTCCTTCCACGTACTTCCCAAGATAGCCGCACTTAATCAGATCTTTTATCTCCCTTTTCAGGTGGCGGCATTCCTCAGTGTCGTGGCCATGGTCCCGATGGAAGCGACAGTAGCAGGATCTGTCGTGTCCAGCGGATGGCCTTAGCGGGGGAGGACGGCGTAGGAAGCGCTCGCCCTCGATCTCCATCAGGATCTTTGCTCTCAAGGAGAGGAGATGAGAGGAGTGAACTTTTCTTCTTTGGTGGGGTCGACTCTAGGCTTGGCCCATGGCCGCGGGGCCGGCATGGCCTTCGAGGTCGGGGGATCGAATGTCTCCCCCATGGCTTGTCTCTTCAGCGGCCTCCCATCTGGTGTGGTCGGCCTCCGCACGGATGTACTTGTGAGCCCGGGGAGGAGCTTCGAGTAAGTCTTCGGGAGGCTTCTTGTCGAGGGAGTAGGTGAAGCGGGAGGTCCTGAGTCCCCTCTTTAGGGCCAGCATGGCGATTGGCTCATCGAGGTGATAGATCTCCAGGGTGGCAGCTTTAAACTAGGACACGTAGTCCCGGAGGGGCTCTCGGTCCTGCTGATGGATCGAGAAGAGACTATTGACTTCACGTGGTACATTTCTGCATGCATCAAAGTGCACCATGAACTTTTTCTCCAACTGGGCAAAGGAGTTAATGCTTTCTGACTGAAGTCTGGAGAATCAGGCTCGAGCAGCCTTCCGGAGGGTAGCCGAGAAGGCAATGCAGAGGAGAGCGTCGGTGGCCCCCTGGACTCTCATAAGGGTCCTGTAGCTTTCCAGGTGGTCCAGGAGGTCGGTTGTCCCGTTGTAGGGGTCAACCTGGGGCATACGGAATCGGCTAGGGATCGGTTCCTCTTGGATTCTGCCGGAGAAAGGTGGACGATGTCATAACCCGCGGGCTCATTGGGGGAGCCCTGAATCTCAGCAAACCGGCGGAACAGGTTAGCCAGCTTGTGCTTTTGCTCTTCGAGGCGCCTCTCTGCCTGGTGGCAGATGGCCTTATCTATGGACCCTTCGGCGGAGGCCATTAAGGGTGAAGGAGGTGCGGAGTGGAGGAACTCTCACCTGAGTTCTCGGCCATGCCGGTGCCTTCGGTGTGAGTGTGCACCATGGTCCGAGACCGGGAAGCGGCTCTCCCGACCGATCGTGCCATTATGCTGCTTCTTCTCGACCGTCTGGTGGTCTCCTTGCATGTGGTGGGCCGCATGTACGGCCCCTCCTGGAAGGACCATAGGCTGGTATGAGGATTGGCAGTGTGGGCTATCGGTGTCCCTGGCTACTGCTGCGTAGCCAGGGATCAATGTCTTTGGTGGAGTTGGAGCACCGCTGCAGCCAGGGCATGGACCTGCTGGGCCAGTGCAATGATCTGGGGATCCGCCGGAAGCGGCAGTGGTGGAGTGGGGAGCTCCCCCTCGGGCTTTGTGGGTCGCCATGACGGGGAGGGCCCCCTGCACGGCTAGCGGAAGCCTCCCGTGCGTGCGTTGTCACCATGAGGCCGTGGATGTCCATGGGTGTCCTTATGGTGGGGGACTTATTGCCAGAACTTCCACAGTCAACGGCGTTTCTACGTCACCCCTACCTGGTGCGCCAATCTGTTATCGTCTAGATTATCGTGGTCTATAGCTCTAACATGTCACGGACTCACCGGGCTCCCGATGGGTGCTTGGTCCTCTTCTCCGGTCAACTCCAAAACTGGCATGACCTGTAAAAGAGATCCGGGCCGGGGATTTCGGTGGAGATACTTCGACGATCAAGTCAGTTGGGACGATCAAGGAGAACAGAATCTCTGTAACGAAGAGCTTGGGATCTCTCTACGTAGAGGATGAAATGATGGGGACCCGAAGTGGACCGAGAGTCTGTTTTATTTTATTTTATTTGAGTCCATTAGTCCTGTGTCACTTTGGTCAAAGTGAGCCACTTGAGTCCTGTAATAAAGTGGGACAACTGAGTCAGTTGAGTCCACTTAGTCAGGTCCAGTCGTTTTAGTTCAGTCAAGAGTCAAGTTAAGTTGTTCAAGTCAAGAGGAGAATCATCAGCAGCCAGGAGATTCACCAGACCCCTTCAACCAGAGCGGCCTTCATGCACTTGGACCCTTTCATGCCGCCAAGCCCGCAAGAGAGAGCTCCAGCCCAAGACAGGCCCACTGTTGACCGGTCCACCAGGGTTTCTTGGCCCACAAGTTAGGGTTTCTTAGCCCTCAAGAATGTACCCTAGGGTGAATCTATAAATACTGCCCCTTCCCTCTTGTATTAAACATCTTCTTCTCATGAATACAACTTAAAAAGTTATTTTGTCTGAGTTTTAAGTTTTCTCCGGATTGGAGTGGGTGTGACGCCCGGGTTCCTGGTTCTTCAGTACAAGCCCTAATCTTCTGGTGACTTCTACGCTCGCCAGCGATCCTCTTCTCCCGCTCTGTTCCGCATCAATTTGGTATCAGAGCATAGCATATTAGGGTTTTCTCCTCTCCCCGGCTTCCCATCCTTCCTCCTGTCCAGATCCCTGTGCAACTTCTCAAACCTCGGTCAGCCGTCGAGGTCCGTCAACGCCCCCGCACCCGATCCCCTCTCGTCTCCAACGCCCGTGAAGCCCGTCTCCAACCTTCCGCCTCCATCCCGTGACCCTCCCCAATGCCTCCACCCGTGAAGCCCGACCGCATCCCACGCCCACCGCTGCTGCTAGTGCCGTAGATCCACACCGCCGGTCTCCAGCCCCCGCCGTGTCCGCCATGACCACCGCCGCCAGCGAAGCATGCCGGAAGACCCTGCTCCGCCCAGCCACCGAGCGAAAGAAGGGCGTCTGGAGGCGCTGCTCGATTTACGCCATCGCCAGCCGCTGCGTGACGCCACCAGCAACCGGAACTCCGTTCGTCCGGCCATCCTCATCCCGTGCTGCCATCGGCCTCCGCCCAGCGCCAGTCGCCGGCGAAGCCTGCCGGGAAGCCTTCCCTTGTTATCCTGGTTCGGTCTGTGAGGAAGGGAGGGGTAGCGGTGAACTTCTGGATCGGTGACTAGGAGCAGCGGTCGACGGTGGCCCTCCTTCGCCTCGTCGTCCTCCTCGCGGTGGCGCTCCTGGCCTCCTTTCGGTCGTGGATGGCGGAGATCCGGGTGACGGAAGCCCGATCCGACGGGCGGGCCATCGTTCTCTTCGACGAGTTCGGCTTCTCCCGCTACCGACGCCGCCGCCGAACGCCGTCGCCCCCGTGCCATCCGCCGGAGTCGTCTCCTCGAGCCGTCGACTCCACCCCAGCAGCCGATCAACGACGCCTCCCGCCAGATCCTCTCTGGCAAGGGGAATGGCTCTGAATTCCGACTCCCCAGCCGCAGATTCCCTCTCCGGATCCGCCAGTGCCACCACACGGATCTCCACCATCGCCAGTCGCCATCTTCCTCCCCAATGTTGTCGCCTGCGGAGCAGCCCGAAGCCCCTGCCTTTCCTCCCTGGTGTTGGTTTGCGAAGAATAAGAAGGCACGAACGTGAAAGCATACCCGCTTCACTGTTGCTGACTTCAACAACGTACGATTTCCAGAGCAACGCGATTTCTAGAGCACACGATTCCTAGAGCAACAAGAATTTCAAAGCCGCAATGATCTCAGAGCAGCAAAAAAAAATCAGAGGAAAAAAAAATGAAAAAAAGAAAGGTGAAAAAAAATAAATAAATAAATTGAAACTAGCCTTTTTGTTTTGATTTGGTTAGTTCCAGTTCCATCAAACCCCGCTGAGCTTGACTCGACGGAGTCGAGTTCTCCCCACCGCAGGGGAATGATGGGGACCCGAAGTGGACCGAGAGTCTGTTTTATTTTATTTTATTTGAGTCCATTAGTCCTGTGTCACTTTAGTCAAAGTGAACCACTTGAGTCCTGTAATAAAGTGGGACAACTGAGTCAGTTGAGTCCACTTAGTCAGGTCCAGTCATTTTAGTTCAGTCAAGAGTCCAGTTAAGTTGTACAAGTCAAGAGGAGAATCATCAGCAGCCAGGAGATTCACCAGACCCCTCCAACCAGAGCGGCCTTCATGCACCTGGATCCTTTCATGCCGCCAAGCCCGCAAGAGAGAGCTCCAGCCCAAGACAGGCCCACTGTTGACCGGTCCACCAGGGTTTCTTGGCCCACAAGTTTGGATTTCTTAGCCCTCAAGTAATGTACCCTGGGGTGAATCTATAAATACTGCCCCTCCCCTCTTGTATTAAACATCTTCTTCTCATGAATACAACTTAAAAAGTTATTTTGTCTGAGTTTTAAGTTTTCTCCGGATTGGAGTGGGTGTGACGCCCGGGTTCATGGTTTTTGAGTACAAGCCCTAATCTTCTGGTGACTTCTATGCTCGCCAGCGATCCTCCTCCTCCGCTCTGTTCCGCATCATGAAAGATGAGATATAAGAAATGAAAAGTCAGGGTCGGGTGGAGATCAGAGAGCTGGGAGATTTTCTCGGTTGGTTCCTTGCCCGTTTGCTCTCTGAGTCTTACCAGTTGCCTCTCTCCCACTCGGGGGTCCTTTTTTCTATTTTATATGAGAAGGATAGCCCAGACCAGGTCTGGGGCTTCACTGAGATGTCCCTTTCCTGGTATCCCTTTTGGGAGGGATTTTCTGTTAGCGACCTTTCCCTTGTCAGACCGATCCTCGAAAAAAGATCCTTTTATTGGGGCGTTCGCTAACGTAGTACAAATCTTGTCCCTTTGGTAGTGCAGTTTTCCGTGGGAGGGGCGGGCACTGTGCCGCTGAGCCCCGAGCCACGGTGGGCCGTTTCTATTCCAGGAGGGACTGTCGGAGTGTCACAGGGCCTGGGGCCTTGATGGAATACTCCTCTTTGAGGGGGTACAGGTTCCATGTTGCGAGGGTTGGAGCCCCCTGGTTGCACGGTCATGGACGTGGCAGCCCGCTAAAAGGCTTGGATCCTGGTGGAGCACGCATTGCACAGAACGTGCGGGTGGCGCGTTTGCAAAGTTTGAATCTCTGGTAGGGTGTGTGCCACCTCCTGGAGGTTGCAGATAGCTGGGAACTTCCATGGCATGGTCTGAACCTCTATTGATTTTCTATCTCTTTTGCTTCTGACGGGAACTTCAGTCTTGGCTGGATGGGGGGAGCTCTATCTCAGGAGCTCGACCCCGGAATGCATGAGCATGACCTCGATCGGGAGCTCGACCCTGGATGGGAGCTTACTTCGGCCGGGGGCTTGCCTTCAGCAGGATAGGGAGAGCTCTAACTCGGCATCCCGGGAGCGATGACGTGGATCCTCTATGTCGACGGCGCGTCCAATGCCGGAGGGAGTGGAGCCGGGCTCAACCTCGACAGAGTCGTCGCTGAATGCGCGCTGCGTTTCCTTTTCAAGGCAACCAACAATCTGGCTGAGTACGAGGTGCTCCTCGCGGGATTGAGGGTGTCCCACGAGCTGGGTGTCAAATGCCTGAAGGTCTTCACGGACTCGCAGCTCATGGTGGGGCAGGTCTCCGGCGAGTTTGAAGTTTGAGATCTAATGATGGCGAAGTATCTGGACAGGGTACGCACATACACAACGAACCTCCAGCACTTCAGCATTTTCATATTCCTCGTGCGGAGAACGCCCGAGCCGATGTCCTCTCCAGGATAGTGACCCTGCCATATTCATTGTTGGGGCATACATTCATAGAATATTTGGAGACCCCCAGCTTCGAGTCCGTGGTAGAGGTCCAGCAAGTCACCTTCGAAGCAAGTTGGATGAACCCCTGCATCAAATACATTACTATCGGTGCCCTGCCTGAAGATCGTAAGGAAGCCATCCTCAAGAAAAAGGTTGCACGGTTCGTGCTGATGGATGGGCAACTTTATCGGAGGTCTTACTCCTACCCCTACTGAAGTGTTTGAAGCCCTCGGAAGCCGCCTACATGCTTCAAGAAATACACGAAGGCATCCGTGGGAATCATGTGGCGGGCAGGATACTAGCCTTCAAAGCACTCCAGCAAGGGTACTTCTGGGAGACTATGCGAGAGGATGCCATTGATTTTGTGAGAAAATGTGATCGTTGCTAACGTCACGCCCATATCCAGCGTCAGCCGGCTGCCTCGCTCTCCCAACTCAGCCTCGTGGCCGTTCGCCGAGTGGGGAATGGACATCCTAGATCCTTTTCCACTGGCATCCGGCCAACGGAAATATTTGATTGTGGCCATCGACTGCTTCACCAAGTGGGTCGAGGCTAAATCCCTGGCATGGATTACCGAGGCCAAGGTCAGATCATTCTTTTTGAAGTCGGTCATCTGCCGTTTTGGACTCCCGCACTCGATCATCATTGACAATGGGCGGTAGTTCGACAATCAAGGTTTCGAAGAGTTCTGCACCGACCTCAACATCCGCTATCACTTTACTTCGGTGGCTTACCCTCAGACCAACGGGAAGGCTGAGGTGACCAACTGAACTATCCTATAAGGGCTCCGCACCAGATTGGATAAGGCCAAGGGTCAATGGGCGGAAGAACTCCCCAGCGTTATGTGGGCCTACCACATCACGCCTCGGACGGCAACAGGTGAGACGCCCTTCAACCTCGTCTTTGGTTCAGAAGCTGTAATTCTAGTGGAGGTCTGTCTGCCTACGCTGCGGGTCGAGCAATACAATGAGACGGAGAATCTGGCCCGCCTCAACCTGGACCTTCTGGATGAGAAGGGATAAAGCCAGATTTTGGATGGCGGCGTACCGATAGTGAGTAGCTCGCTACTACAATGCCCACGTCAGGCCCAAGACGTTCCGCCCGGGCGATCTGGTCCTCAGGTGAGCCGAAGTGTCCCAGCTAGGTGAATGCGGCAAACTCTCTCCAAATTGGGAGGGCCTTTACAAGGTGGTTGAAGCTCTGCCAAACGGAGCCTACTATCTCTTCGGACTCGATGGTGCCAGATTCACACGGACATGGAACGCTAGCAATCTGAGGATGCATTGCCAATAATGTAAGATTTCCTTTCACTAATTAAAGTTCCTTTTTGGTACAACAGTCTTCCACCTATGCAGGAACTTGCTCGCCCGACTCCAAGTCCGGCGACAAAAGCCAGGAAACTTACGAAGCCCTGCATTCAAAAGCCGGGAAACTTACGAAGCCCCGCACTCAAAGCCGGGAAACTTACGAAGCCCCGCACTCAAAAGCCGGGAAACTTACGAAGCCCCGCACTCAAAGTCGAAAGATTCTTGAAGCCCAGCATTCAACTGCCTTGCTCACAGTTCGGAGATGTTAGCTGGAAAATCCTTGAAATCCCACCATCTATCGCTTGACTCATAGCTTGGCGAATCAAGTAGGGAGACTCCAGTCCCTGCATTCAACTACCTTACAGTCCGGAGATGTAAGCAGGGAAATCCCTGAAATGCCGCCATCTACCGCTTGACTCATAATTCGGCAAACTAAGCTAGGAAACTCTAGAAGCCCTGCACGCAAGTCCGCATGACCTCAAGATCAGCGGAACAGGAGCAGAGTGTTCTCAGAGTCTCTCATGCCGGTCCCAAGATTCCAGAGTCAACCCAGGATGGCCGAGACCTGGGGAAGACCCACTCACGGCGACCATGGAGCCATCTTCCTATCGTGCGGAGGGGTAAAGAAGCTAAAGGAAGAAAAGGGCAAGACATTTTATAAGCTGAGACTAGTTCTTCATTGCTGAAGTAAGTCCTTCATAGCCTCTGGTGGATTCCTTTGAATTATGACAAAGCGAAAAAAAAAAGAAAAAAAGGGAAGAAAAGAATAGAAGATAAGATGAAAAGAATAGAAGGCACATCAGTTAAGAAAAGAAATTGTATTTATTCATTAATGTATTTCTTACATCAGTCAAGGCTCCCGATATGCCGGGAAGCCATTAATAAATTTAGACGCAAAGTAACAAGAAGAAAAAGAAAGTACTCAATGATTGAAGAAAATAGTATCTTCATTGATTGAAAATTTTTTACACTTGTAAAGACCCCCCATAGGTCGGGAAGTCTTCCAAAGACTTAGTTACAAAAGAAAGAAAATTTAGGCCTCACTCGCTGGCTCCTTCCCTGGCCGACGAGTGGCTCCCCCTGGCGTTGGCGCAACATCATTTGGAGGAGCATCCCGGACGGCAGCGACCTCGGCTTCGGCCCTCGCTCCGGACTTCGGCTTCGGCTCCGCCTTGGCAGCAGGATTCCTAGGCGTCTCGGGGACCGGCAGCGCATGCTGAATGTTATCCAGCCCCTTTAGTTCGAAGAGGCGCATGGCCTTACCTCGGAATTCGTTGAACCCCTTGTGGTAGGAGTCAAACATCGCTTCGATGACCTCATCCTTGAAGGCTTCAGATGCCTTGAACCTGGGGATGGCCTTGGCGACCTCCTTCTTGGCCGCCTCCATCAAAGCCATCACCGCAGTGGCCTTCTCCAAGGCCGCTGCGGCCTGCACCGCTTCTTCCTCCAATTGCCCCTAGAGGGTCTGCACCCTCCCTTCCAGGCGGGCTGCCTTCGCCGCAGAAGCAGCCAGCTTTTTGGCCCGGCGGAGGCTCTCCCCCTTCTCTTCCTTTAGGGCCACTTCGAGCTCGGCGAATTTCTTCTCCAGCCCCGTCGCCCTTGCCTTGGAGCTGGCTAGCTGGTCCTGGAGGGCCTTCACCTGGCCCTCCAGTATTGAGCTCAGGTGGCTTGGCTCGGGCTTCATCCCTCTCCTTTTGGAGATAGTAATCACGTCTCATCAGCCCCTGGCAGGAGTTCCGGAGGAGCTGAATGTCGATGGCCACCTGCACAGAAAACATCAGTCAATACCTCCTTAGGAAGAAGAGAAATGAAGTAGTCTAGAAAATGACTTACCGACATAAGCTAGGGGAATACCCCGGTGAAGACATCCTGATGGGGGACGAATTTGATGAAATGAGATGTGGAGGTGTGATATACTCACTTAGCATCATTATTCAAGAATTTGAGCTCTAGATATGGCCGAAATTATACATAGAAGAGATGAAGAACTTCAATATGAAAACTAGGTAAGCAAAATTCTGAACACCCTTATGCAAGCTTTCTTTCAAGAAAATAAAAAGTAGGATCTAAGGGCATAGAATCCCTTAAACTAGGCTAAGCTACCTTTAAGAACCTCAGATCCATGGTTTAAAAGGGTCTTCTTCCCAACAATGAAGAGGATCAAAGCTTAAAATGGAAGGATAGCCCTCATCACTCAAGAATTGAAGTCTAGGGACAAGATCTACACTCCCTACTTGGAACTTACCTTTGGAGCTTGGTCCTTGGCATGGAGCCTTCATCATCAGCTTCAAACCATCAAGAAAAACCTGCAAATGATCCAAAGTAAGGTCGTGGTGATGAAGAATTGAAAGAAAATGAAGGATTCAACAAAGGAAAGTGAAGGGATTTGAAGAAGGTTGCTGAATTTTTGGGCAGCACTTCCCCTTCTTCTTGGACTACTTGGATCCTAGGTAGAAAAGCTTGGAAATGGAAATAAGGTCTTTCAAACTCAAGACACTCACTCAAACTCAAACTCAACACTCCAACTCAAACTTCAAGAGAAACACTCAAAACTCCAAGGAGAACTCATGAACTTGGCAAGGTGGAAGAGAACAAACTAGCAAGCTTTCATTCAACTCAAATATTGCATGCCTTACAAGAGGAGGCCTTGGTCTTATTTATAGGCCAAGGGCAGCCATAATGGGCAGCAAAAGGGTGGGTTAAGGAGCCAACTAATTCAGATTTAGTTGGTAATTAATTACATGATTAGTTCCTAGTCTAACTAATCCTAACAAGAGAAAGTCCTAGAAGCTCCATGTGGTGCCATCTCCTTGAAACATTTGTCTTCATCTAATCCTTCCACATGTCCTTTTAAGTTTGGTCTTTCAATAGGCTCCAAAGTAGATGAATGCTTCATAGCTTGGCCGGTCCAAGATGGGCTTTAATATAGATGATCTTGGCCGGCCCATGGACTTGGAAAAGAATGGGTCTTCACTAGTTTTATTTGTGGACTTGAAGACTTCATACTTGCTTCATTCAATTGGAATTAGGAGTCTTAAAGAGGTGCTTCATAAAGTTGGATTTCTTCTTCATACATTGGTGGGAACCTGAAAAAAAGATTGGACTAAAACCAAAGATTGTTAGTTTGTAGTTTCTTCTTCTTGCCAATGTCCTCATTACATCCACCACCTGACGGCTGGTCCTATCATGGCAGTCCAGCGGCTAGATGAGGGCATCCAGAATCTCCTCTGCCAGCTTCCCGTCCTGCATCAACCTTGCATCCTGGGGCAGGTAGATGGACACTTTCTTTTTTCTCGGATCCGGCATCGCAGACGGCTCCGAGGGTTTTGGGGTGGTCGCTGGTGGAGGTGCGGCGGTGGTTGGTTGGTCCCGATGGCTCTGCCTTCGAGCGGTGGGGCCGGTCTCTTCGTGGCGGTGTCTCCCGCCACCACCACTTCCGGTTATGGTGGAGCTTCAGTACGTGGAGGGGCCGCTTGAGTTGATGACGCGTCCCCCTCCATGGTTCGGGCCTCGCTCCTGGGCCTACGGGTTGGAGGCTGAAACCCTGGCCCAGGAGTGGCCGACGCGGTAGCAGGTCCCCTCCTCCTGGGCTCCTCACCGGGCCTCCGTCCTGGCTCCTCCCGGACTTTCTTCGCAGGCTCTCCCTCGGGCCTTGTGGCGGTGCCCTCTTTTTTGACATGCCCAGGAGCTCGCTTATAGTGAACTTCATCCCTGCGAGACGAGAATTCGGTTAGTCCTTAGCTACAGCTTGGTTAACTTTGGAGAAAAGGAAGCTCGACAGCGAGCCTTACCCTGAGTTTGGGCCTGGCTGACCTTGGCGTCGATGAGGTTCCACTTGGACAATAGGTCCCGGAGAGGTGGGACCTCAGAAGTGACGAGTCGGTTGTACACTTGTCGATCGGCTCGATGTGGACTGCTGGTTAGGGGAGCGGTCCGGGTCACTCCAGACCCAGTCCACCCTTTCAATTGAGGTGAACATGAACCTGTTCTTCTATCCTTTGATGGAAGAGGGCGGGTTAAGCTTGATGGCCTGTAGGCGGGGGGCCACGAACCACCATCCATTGTCAACTAGGTGGCGCTTCAGGATGAATAAAACCTTGAAGAGAGAGAAACGGGCAACAATCCCGTGGAAGTGACAAAGGACAATGAAATAAAAGATGGTCCTCACGGTATTGGGAGTAAGTTGTGCCGGGACCAAGCAATAATTGCTTAGAAAATAGAGAAAGAAGGGGTGAAGAGGAAGACGGAGGCCCCCGATAAAGAAATCTTCGTACTAGGCGATCTGGCCCGGGCCATCGGAAGTGACCCATTCCTCCTGTCCGGGGATTGAGAGTTGGATGGAGTCAGGGACCCCATACGCCCTCCGGACATGAGGTCCTCACTCAGTCACCACCGAAGCAATGCCGACGGAACTGCCAGACTTGACGAGAGTAGCGAGAGGAGCCGCAAGGGGTCCAATGACAATCCCCTTCCGGTGGGGACCCCTGCGGATCACTACAGGGACATCCTCGCTGCTATCCGAGGAAGGAGGCCTCGGTCAAGATGGCCTCGCCTCACCAGAAAAATCCGGGCGACGGTGCCCTCCACCGGAAGAGCTCATGGGGAGGAGGAAAGAAGGCAAAGAAGAGACAGAAGTCTAGAAATCTAACGAAAGCTCTCCCTCAGCATAGGCCGAAGGAGAAGAGCAGAAGGAAAAGAAAAAGGAAGGGGGAAGAGAAATCTAACCTGCTAAGACTTCGAATCCCTGACCAGAGAGATGGAATGAGGTGGGAGCAAGAAGAGGCATTTTGCAGGAAAGTCCTTGTCCCAGTCGCTCGAAAAACCCTTAAGGGGCGAGAGGACAAGTCCTTTTCAAAAAAGCCTGTAGCCCCCGTCGCCTCGTATTGGTCGAAGGCGTGCGCCCTTTCCCCTCCCTAGCCAACCAGGGGCTGCCACATGCCAGGATTCGATGGAGCCGATGCTTCGGTTCGGAGGCAGTCACTCCAGTCCAAACGCAGTATTTATGACCTTCCTATTGAAAGGGCTGACGTGGTGCTACTTTTTTGGTGCAGACGCACGATCTTCAGGTCGTCGTTGCTCGAGGCATTAATAGCGCAGGGAGTACGCCCCTCCATGTCAGCATGATCATTGCTCTCATCGTCCCGAGCACCACATCGTTCCTTGGGCTCGAGAGTGGAGGCATCTAATATGGCACAATCGCTGACGTAGAGCCAATGACGGCAACAGCTGGTGGCCGTGCTGGTGGGAAGCACCACCTGGATGTGGCGCTTAAATAAAGATCCGAGGGCGAGCCCCTGGTTGAGGTCAGCTCCCATCCAGGATCGAGCTCCCGGTCGAGGACGTGCTCATGCTTTCCAAGGGCGAGCCCCTTACCGAGGTCAGCTCCCATCCAGGGTCAAGCTCTCGGTCGAGGACGTGTTCATGCTTTCGAAGGGCGAGCCCCTGGTCGAGGTCAGCTCTCATCCGGGATCGAGCTCCCGGCTGAGGACGTGCTCATGCTTTTCAAGGATGAGCCCCTGGCCGAGGTCAGCTCCTATCCGGGGTCGAGCTCTCGGACGAGGTCATGCTCATGCTCTCTGGGGTTGAGCTCCCGAGATAGAGCTCCCCCGTTCCTGCCAAGACCAAAGTTCCTGCCATAAGCAAAAAGGGGGAAGATCAGCAGAAATACAGACCGTGACATGGAAGTTCCCGGTTTCTTGCAACCTCTCGGAAGTGGCGCATGGCCTACCGGAAAATTCAAACTCTGCAATATGCCGTTCGCATGATTTGCGCAATGAGTGCTCCACTAGGTTCTAGGCCTTGTAGCATACCGCCACGTCAATGGCCGTGCAACCAGGGGCTCCGGCCCTCGCGACACGGGATTTGTACCTCAAAGAGTATTCCATTAAGGCCCTAGGCCCTGCGATACTCCAATGGTCTCTCCTGGAATAGAAATGCTCCATCATGGCTCGAGGCTCAGCGGCACGGTGCCTGCCCCTCCCATGAGAAATTGCACCACCAGAGGGACGATCTGTACTACGCCGGTGATCACCCCCAATAGAAGGATCTCTTTCAGAGGACCTGTTCGACAGGGGGGAGGCTGCAGACAAAGGAAGAAGACCCCTCCAGAAAGGGATACCAGGAAAGGGACATCTTAATGAAGACCCAGACTTGGTCTGGGCCACCCTTATATAAAACATAAGAAAGGATCCCCGAGAAGAGGAAGAGGCAACTGGTGAGACTTAGAGAGCAAACGGGCAAGGAACCAGCCAAGAGAACCTCCCAGCTCTTTGATCTCCACTCGACCCTATCTTTCAATTTTTTACATCTCATCTTTCATCCTCTATGTGGAGAGTTCCCAAGCTCTCCGCTATAGAGATTTTGTTCTCCTGGACCGTTCCAACTGACTTGAACGTCGGAGTGTCTCTGTCGGAATCCCCGACCCGGTTCTTTTCTTTTTTTGCAGGATAACCTGATCAAGGAGCCGATCGGAAGAGAGGATCAAGTGCCTAGAGGGAGCTCGACGAGTCCGCGACACGTCAGAGCTACAGGCCACAGCGATCCAGGTGGCAACACCTTCGACCAGGCCAGTATGGGCAAATGCTTGGAAGCCAGCGGCCGAACCCCGTATGGGGTCTTGAAAAGCTTTCAACTAAATATTCAACGTTATAAGGCCTTGCTCAAGAGCTGTATCGATACCACTGGATTGGAAACCGAACGAGAATGATATCCGATGTTTTCAACTCTTCGGACAACTCCAGTCTGAATCATTTCGAACTTTACTCCGATCTTGTAAGCATTCGGCAGTGGGTGACCTACTTCAATAATAGCTACTTATGCCATAATTTGAGTCACTACCTAATAAGGATAAAGATAGTGGTATATTTAGTCACGCGATGATAATAGTTCAGGTTTTAACCAATAGTCGGTGAGTTTTTAATTTCACGATATTAAATATGGCATTAGAAAATATTCGCAAACGAACATACTAAATCACAACACAGACAAAAGAAAGAAAACTAAAATTGTTTCATTAATAATATTGAAGAACCCTGAAGGTTTTATAGGGTGGTTGCCTTTATAAGACTGGCCGGTGATAAAATCAAAATAAAAATATACATAAAAGATAACAATAGAAGTTTTGGGGATGGTGTGTTGACACTTCATTCGGTCCTAGCCGTTCTCATTCCCAAAGCTGGCGCACCTTTGGTTAGGGAATCCTCGTCCGGCTCGTCCTCGTCCCAAAAGTTTAGGTTGAGGTTTGGGTGACATATGAGAACCCTCCTTCGAGTATCATCTATGCCTCCAGCAAAAGCCGGCTGGGCAAAAAGCTGCTTCTCTTGGCAGCATTCTTCGAAAGCTTTGAAACTTTCATCACCTTTCGCATCGCCTTCCTTTGCACTTTAAGATCAGAAATTTCTCGTTGCGCAGCCTCAAGAGCCATTTTTTCTCGAGAGAGCTCCTTTAACTGGCCTTCCTCAGCCTTATGATGTTTGAGACTAGCTTCGGCTGTCTTCTGGCCAGCCTCCGCCTCCTTTAAGTGCGTCACCAGATCCTTCCTCTTCTTTTCTTCGACCGACTAGCGGCCTTTTAAGTCATAGTAATCCTTGGTGAAATGGCAAATTTGCAAAGGGACAAGTTCAGTAACAAATTACTGAATGATTAAAACCGAATCCAAAAAATAAAAAAACTAACCTTTAGGATAGTCCAAACATCTTTGCGGTGTTGATGATTTCCTTCTCTTATGACATTGTCTGCATCAATGGGATAAATGAATTCTTCAAACAAGCCTTTAGCAACCTTCCAGTTATTGAAGGCACAAACTTTGGATCCCGAAGCTTGATCACCCGGGGTTCCTTTGGAAGTAATCGATTAAGGGGCGAAAGATGACCCCCTACCCCTGGTCAATCGGGAGCGACCTTCGGAGCATTGGATGGGTTAAGGGCGACCACGGTTTGAGTCCCTGAAGGCTCTTCAACGGTAAGAACTACTTCGACCTTCCTTTTCTTCAAAGTCACCTTTCTCAGCTCGCGAGCAATTGAAGGATCCATGTTTGGAAATTAAAGAAAAAAGAGTTTAGAAAAAAAATGCAAGGACTGAAATCAAAGAGAAAGGAATAGAGCGGGATTCTTCTCATATTTTAGTTGAACTTGGTTGAACGCTGTCTTAAAAAAGGTTGCCTCGGATAGCAAGACTTTCAAGCTTAGAACTTGAAAGCATCGAAGAACACCGATCCATTCCTCCTTTTTGGACCAAAAGGTAAGATGGGTCAATTGCCGAGATTGGATACACCACTATGGGAGATCCTAGCAATCGACGTCCAGGTGCCTTACAAAGAAAAATTGTTCCTTTTAATGGTATATAGAGGAATGAGTTCCCTGAATTAAAGGGTGTTGCCCTTTATGGGGATAGGCAAACCACTATCCATGATACTAGTAGTATTTGTCGAAGGAGAAAAAATGCTCTAAAATGCGGGATAGAAGGACGAATCCTGATTAAAGCACAAACTACTGAAAAACAAAAAAGAAACTGAGTATTCGGTGTAACTGCATAAGGGAACACTTATGGTCCTAAAGAATTTAGTAAAAAAGGAGATTAAAGGTAGCCTTAGTCTGGCTAGAAATAACTCTCTATATAGAGCCAATCAGCTCGGAGGAGGGTTGCACACGATCAGTATTAAGTAGGACTTCCAGCTTAAAGTCTTGGGGGATTTGGAACTTACGAAGTTTCTCCAAATTCGACTCCTGGATCGTGGACTGGATAAGTCCAGGGAGAGCTTCCCTCGGGGTCCCCTGGAAGCTCTTCTGCAGGGAGTGCAGAGGATCCTCCTTTAAGATCCATGGGTCCTTTTGACAAGGCCACAACAGTTGATACTTCACCAGTTGAAGCAACCTCTGCCCCTTTGATAGAAATCCTAGAATTGGCAGATTCATGATTTGAAGACCATGAACCCCTATCTCATAGGTCCATTTAAAATCTGACATAGATTAAACTAAGATATTAAAAATAGCAAAAATTCTTCCAAAAAAATATACGGGAACTCTAAGAATCTGAAACCAGGAACAGACAGCGAGGACCCCTGAAACTAATAAAGAAACTATCTCAAAATGAACGGAATAGCCTCCTAACAAATCTACATGGGAATCCAAAGAACCTAGAAAAGAAATAAAGGGAAGCGAATGGCGGCGAGCACTTGGAGGACTCATCGAAAATGGATGGGGAAGAAAAAGAGCTCGAAGAGAAACAGAAACAAAGCAAGAGGAAGAAAGAGTTACAAAAGATCAAGAATGAACTGGACGGCAAAGTCTCCCTAATTTATAAATTCGGCCAATGGCCTAGATTAAGCTAATGCATGACCGATCCATTGGATGGAGGACAGATGGCGTCCAGCGATAGGTTGAAACATATCCCCACGGATCGTCAGAATTGAAGCATCTCGAATCTGCCTCGTATGTCTCATCGCCTTCCATGTAGGAAAATTATGATCCCTCTTGAGCACCGCGATGCCTCGTATTAGTGAGAAACCATGCCTTCCATGTAGGAAAATTATGATCCCTCTTGAGCACCGCGATGCCTCGTATTAGTGAGAAACCATAAATTACTCTTCTCCCCTAGTATCCTATGACGAAATGTCTTCTCAAACATCAAATGTGTTATAGAAGTAACAGATGTAAATAGCTATATTTCCTATATTAGTTAGCTTGATTATAGGAGATCTAATAGTTGTATTTCCTATATTAGTTAGCTTGATTATAGGAGAGCTAGTTGTAGAGTTTTTCCTTTATTAGATATATTCCTAGAATAGATAGATTAGAGTGTATATAAATATGTAACACTTTTTAAATCAAGAAGTATGAATAATAAGTACTCTTCTCCATTAGTTCACATGGTATCAGAGCCTTAGAGGCATCTGGAATTATTTTCCCTCTTCTTTCTTCTGTTTTTTCCTTCTCTTTTTTTCTTTGCTGCCCTGGTGTGCAGCACTTGAAACCTTCTGGGTCACCCTGTTTGAGTGATCATCTTTTGTCACCTTCGGCTCCAAGAGGAGCGCCTGCTGTCGACAGACTTGTTGCCAAAGTTTGGCAGCCTGTATCTCTACGCGTGGACCACAAGCGCCGCCTGAAGAATCTGCTGCAGTGGATGGTGCTTCGGCTTTTCGTGGTTGCCAGCCTCTGGTCTGTCTCCCTGTCCACTTTATTTTGGCACCAAGACAGTCTTCTTGAGTGCTCCATCTTTTGACAGTTGCTGTAATTATTATTATTTTTTCATGTTAATCATGGCTGGTGAACAAAAACATATTGTGACAAGTTTGGTATCATCTGAGGCTAAAATTACCGATGAAAAGTTAAATGGCATTAATTATTTTTATTGGAATAAGATTGTTAGACTGTACTTGAGAAGTATTTCTCAAGAGTCATCTCATAGATAATTTCCCTGATGAGACTGATCCGAATTATTCTGAGTGGATGAATTGATGCTCAACTTCTGATACAAATACATAATTCTATTAAACCTGACCAGTCTGGCCATATTACTCATTATGATTATGTTAAAGATGTGATGGAGGAATTGGCATTTGTGTTCTCTAGGAGAAAATATTTCTCGAATTTTGGATGTGTGCAAGGAGTTTTATCGAGCTGAACAACAGGATCAATCACTTAACACTTATCACATGCACTTTAAATGTGTTTATAAAGAGTTGAATGCACTGTTGCCTTTTAGTACAGATGTCATGATTCAGCAGGCTCAAAGAGAACAAATGGCTATTATGAGTTTTCTGGCTGGCCTTAACTCTCAGTATGAAGGTGTCAAATCACAGATTCTATCTGACCCTGGAGTTACTACTACGAGGGAAACTTATACTAGAGTGCTGCATACTATTCCGTGTTCTCAAGCTTCATCCATACCGCAACCTAGTTTTCTTGTTAGCCAGAAAAGTACAGATATCAGTAGACCTCAGTCTCAGGGCAATTATAGGGGAGGAAGTAATGGTATTGGGGGTGGCACTCAGAATTCTGGAAATCACGGCTCGGGGTAGTTTGCTACTACTACCATGAACCTGGTCACATGAAGAGAACTTGTCAGAAGTTGCTTAAAAAGAATCAGAAGGGTTCTAGATCACAGTCAGCTCACATGGTCATTACTAAGGAGGCCTTTCATGATCAGACTTTCTCGATTTCTGCAGATGAATATGCTAAATTCATCCAATTTCAGGAGGCATCCAAGAAATCTCCCTCTATCACTACCCTTGCTGAGTCAGGTAACAACGATACTTGTCTTCTTTCCTCTTCCATACAATGGGTCATTGATTATGGTGCTACAGATCACATGACAGATAATCCAAAACTCTTTTCCACCTTTCATTAACATTTTTCTTCAATCACCTTAGCAAATGGATCTACCTCTAATGTTCTTGGTTCTGGCACCATTAATATTACACCTACAATACCTTTAACTTCTGTCCTTAGTTTACCTCAATTTTCTTTTAATCGTCTCTGTTAGCAAAATTACACGTGCTCTTAATTGTTGTATCTTATTTTTTCTTGACCATTGTCTTTTTCAGGATCTTATGATGAAGAGGATTATTGGTAAAGGACAAGAGTCAGGGGGGCTATACATTTTGGATAACCAAATACCTCGATCCATAGCCTGTTCCAGCACCTTATCTCCATTAGAAGTCTATTGTCGATATTTACCGCTGCTAAAAAAGTTATACCCTCAGTTTCAGCAACTATCATCTTTAGATTGTGAGTCGTGTCAATTTGCTAAACACCATCATTTGTCTTCTATTCCTAGAATTAATAAAAGAGTTAGTCACAGTTTTAAGTTGGTTCATTCTGATGTTTGGGGACCTTGTTCTGTTTCATCTAATGGATTTTGATATTTGGTCACCTTTGTGGATGATTTCTCTCGTATGACTTGGCTTTGCTTTGTGAAATCTCGTACTGAGTTACTATCACATTTTCAATCCTTTTGTGCTGAAATTAAAACTCAATTCAATGTTTCTATTAAGATTTTGAGAAGTGACAATGCCAAAGAATATTTTTCTGCACCTTTTGAGATATACATGACCCAAAATAGGATGCTTCACCAGTCATCTTGTGTTGATACTCCATCCCAAAATGGAGTAGCTGAAAGGAAAAATAGACATCTTCTTGAGACAGCTAGAGCTCTTTTGTTTCAAATTAATGTGCCTAAACTGTTCTGGGTTGATGCAGTTTTTATTGCATGTTTTTTGATCAATCGTATGTCTTCCATTGTTTTATAGAACCAGATACCCTACCAAGTTTTATTTCCACCTAACCCTTTCTTTCTTATTGAACCACGTATATTTGGGTGTACTTGTTTTGTTCATGATAATCGTCCACAGGTTTCTAAACTGGACCCTAAGTCATTGAGGTGTGTTTTTCTGGGATACTCTCGTCTGCAAAAAAGGTATAGATGTTTTTTCCCTCTTAAATAGGTACATGGTTTCCGCTGATGTCACCTTTCATGAACAGACCCCATTCTTTGGTGACTCATCTTTGCCTAAATCCTCACAAAATTTTGATGAGTTGTTAGTGTATTATGTCATTAGTTCAGATTCTACTCCAGTTCCACCACCACCATTGCCTCAGCCTAGACCACCTATCACTAATGTTTACTCTAGAAGACCTCGTTCCCCTGATCCTAGTCCGGCATCAGTATCGTCTTCTTCATTGGATCCTCCTAGTGACCTTGATTTACTTATTGCTCTTCGGAAAGATAAACGTCAATGCGCCTAACCCGTTTTTTCTTGTGTTTCCTATAACCAGTTATCTTCTGCTTCTTGTTCTTTTATTGCTTCTCTTGATTTAGTTGAGGTCCCGAGATCTGTTCAACAAGCCCTATCCCATTCTGGGTGGTGAACAGCAATGCTTGATGAAATGAATGCCTTAACTGAAAATGGAACTTGGAAACTAGTTGAACTACCCTCTGGCAAGAAGGCTGTTGGTTGTAAATGGGTCTTTGCAATTAAGTTTCATTTTGATGGATCTGTAGCTTGTCTCAAAGCTCGGTTGGTTGCTAAGGGCTATGCTCAAACTTATGGGATTGACTACTTAGACACGTTCTCTCCAGTAGCCAAGTTGACTTCGGTTCATCTATTTCTTTCTTTGGCTGCAATGAATAATTGGCCTTTGCACCAGCTTGATGTGAAGAATGCCTTTTTGCATGGTGATCTTTTAGAAGAGGTATACATGGAGCAACCTCCTGGGTTTGTTGCTCAGGGGGAGTCTGGGAAAGTATGTCGTCTTCGAAAGTCATTATATGGATTGAAGCAAAGTCCTCGAGCTTGGTTGGAAAGTTTAGCCAAGCAATAGAAGAGTTTGGGATGCAGAAAAGTAAGAGTGATCACACTATATTCTACAAGCAATCTGCTTCTGGGATCATTCTATTGGTGGTTTATGTTGACGATATTATTATTACTGGAAGCGATGTGCAAGGAATCTTAGCATTGAAATTATTTCTTCAAAACTGGTTCAACACTAAAGATCTGGGTTCCTTAAAATACTTCTTGGGGATTGAGGTATCAAGGAGCAAGAAGGGTATTTTTCTATCTCAACGGAAGTATGTTTTAGATTTGTTAGTAGAAACCGGGAAATTAGGCGCCAAACCATGCAGTACTCCAATGCTTCCTAATCAGCAACTTACCAAGGATGGAAAGTTTTTTAATGATCCTGAACGATATAGGAAGTTAGTTGGAAAACTAAACTATCTCATAGTGACTCGCCTATTCAGTTAGCATTGTAAGTCAGTTTTTGTCTTCCCCCATAGTCCATTGGTCATCTTTGGAACATATACTATGTTATCTCAGAGGAGCTCCTGGACAAGGTATTCTATATCAGAATCATGGGCATAGAAATATTGAATGTTTCTCTAATGTAGATTGGGCAAGTTCCAAGATTGATCGAAGATCCACTACTGGATATTGTGTTTTTATTGGTGGTAATTTGGTCTCATGGAAGAGCAAGAAACAGAGTGTGGTGTCACGATCTAGTGCAAAATCTGAGTATCGAGTAATGGCACAAGCTTCGAGTGAATTGATGTGGGTCTCCCAAGTTTTGATTGAAATGGGTTTTAAGGTGATAGTTCCAGCAAAGCTATGGTGTGATAACCAAGCTGCAATTTCTTATTGCTTCAATCCCTGTCTTTCATGAATGAACTAAGCACATTGAGATAGATTGTCATTTTGTTCGTGAAAAGATTCAACAAAACTTGATTGCTACAGCTTATGTAAAGACTGGGGAACAACTAGGGGACATCTTCACAAAGGCTCTTAATGGAGCTCGGGTCATATTTGTAACAAGCTGGGCATGATAAATTATTATGCTCCAGCTTGAGGGGGAGTGTTATAGAAGTAACAAATGTAAATAGCTATATTTCCTATATTAGTTAGCTTGATTATAGGAGATCTAATAGTTGTATTTCCTATATTAGTTAGCTTGATTATAGGAGAGCTAATTGTAGAGTTTTTCTTTTATTAGATATATTCCTAGAATAAATAGATTAGAGTGTATATAAATATGTAACACTTTTTCAATCAAGAAGTATGAATAATAACTTCTCTTCTCCATTAGTTCACAAAAGGAAATCTAGAAACAAACATGATTTGATCGAAAGTGAACTTTGGTCATTCTACTATCTACTCTAAAAAAGAAAAATTATCGAATGAAAGTCACTAGGATTGGAAATGTCCATAGAGAAATAAGATGCTCTCGAAAAATACCGATCTATGACACTTAAGAAAACTTTGTTTCATTTATTTCAAAGGTATCTTACAGGTTAAAAATAAGAAAGTGAAAATTACAATTTTAGTCACTGCGTTCCTGCTCTCGATTAGTCTGGTTAGCATGACGAGATTGTAAGGCCTCCACGGTGGAGTATGAAGTAGATGCATTCCTATCTCGAGAAGAATTTGGATTGCTAGGATTTTGCAATCCTCGAAACTGGCTCTATACGATTTGCTTTTGATATGTCGAAGTTAAGTTTCAGCAACCCCCATGCATGCTTTGGCTAGAGTCGTTCTAGCCTCCAGCTTCAGGATCTCATTGTCACAATCGGCCACCTTATTCCTCAAGCCATCAATAGGGATCCTAGCCGCCTTTAACTGGTCTATAGGGACAAGTTCTCCTCCATGTTCATGGCTTGATTGTTTTGGATCGATTGAAAGGCAACCACATTCCTGTTCTTCTCTTCCAAATCTTGTCGAAGGAATTGGACCTCAGCCATGGCTTTGTCCCTTGCCTGCTCAGCTTGATGAATCTTATCATCCTATCCCGAGGAACCACTATTTTGTACTTGATCCCAAGCAAGGCGAAGTTCCTTCCATAACCACTTGTTTTGGTTCTGAGCTAAATTAAGCTCCTTCCAAAATCATTGGATTTGGTAATTTACTTCGGCTTTTAGATCTTTGACTGCCGCTTCATGATTCTTCTCCGATTCGGTGATCTTTGCCTCGGCATTCGAAATCGCCCGAACCTCACCCGTGCGTGCGGCCTCCAGCCTCTGACGTATTGAGGCAAGATGACTGCTTGCTTCCCCCAATTTTACTGTCGAATGGATGATATTTTTCGAAAGACTGTCTATGCTTTTCTTTTGTTCTCTAAATTCTCTCTGCTTTGGTGGCATGAGTCTTGGCCTCGCCGAGCTCTTTCTTAGCATCAGCGACCTCTTTCATTGTGATGGCCCTTGCTTCACCAATCTTGGCTAATGTCATAAAGAAGTATAAATGATGAGATAGCTATATTAGATTCGGACAATACTGTATTATCAAGGATGATAAAAATATCAAAATCAATCAATCAAACAATGGCGGTTCAAGCAATGGACTTCTTGCATACTTGAACGATCGCCTCAAAGGCTGCTTGCCCATGCCCTTCATATTCGGCCTTGCAAGCCTGATGGTCACCTACCACCCAAAGGAAGGATCATACTCGCTCTTTAGTGAATAACGGACTCCTAGAAGTGTTAAAGGCATTAACCCTAGGAACACAGGTGGGGGGTCGAATCTTTACTGCCTGAGGCATCGCCCCTGTGGCGCTTCAAGACAAATCTCCATAAGTCTCGAACGTTATGCGGATCCATGTAATATTCAAAATCGCTGGAAAAAATTACCGAAAATCACCTTATGACGAAAATTGCTGCCCAGCAAGTGTAGGGTTGCCATGGCTCAAGTGTCCACGATTGCGGACCACTTCTAAAAAATATCTTTATAAAGAGACCAATGATGGGGACAAGGGGTAGGATCGATGGCGAGCCTAGAAGTCACCAAAATTAGGGTATCATATTTTTTTGGATTTTTTTTTGTAAGGAAGTGGTGAAGGAAATAATGGGGATGAAAAACAGGGATCTGGATCTCATGGACTTTGAGACTCACACTAACAAAGAGACCTCTCACCTCTAGGGCATTCTACCCACCTCGATACTTGGAGGTATTAGGATGAATCTCCAAGGACATGAGGAGATAAAGAAAATGGAATCAAAGAGAAGGGGGATAACCAGGGCCTCACGCCCCTTGATGCCCGAAGGCGAAGGCAAGACGAAGAATCACTCTTCTAAAGACTCATTTATTCTTCAAACTGTTTTTTTACAAAGGACCGAGGGTGGTATTTATAGACCTGTCCAATCCTCATTTGAATTTGAATACAAGATAAAAAGATAAGGATGATTCAAATTCAAATACAAGATAGGATAAGGCCTATTTATATCTCTATCCTATCCAACCAAATCCTAACTCAAATTTCAAACAATCGATAAATCCCAAACTAATTTATTCGGGATATCCTTTGAGATTCGGCAGCTCCAGGATTCGTGCTTGCTCCAGGATCTGTGTCGGCGATGTCCCCATCAACCAACCATGGTAACTCTTCATGTTTTTCGAGGACATCATACATACAGCACATAAAAGCTTTTTGACAAGCTACTTTTTGAGAACTTGAAAACTAATGAAGCCGCCGGGATCTCCAAGGCAGTGTTAGAACCATTCTTTAGCCTAAATACTCAACATTCAGACTGAGTGGGGGGCTAATGATGTGGGGAGGAATCCCATACCTAGGATCCTGAAGGTTTTAGGATCGACAACAATCCGTTTGGACTCGATTCAGGGTAGAGAGAAGCTACATCCTATCATTTTGAATGTCGGTATCTAGGCCCATGATATTTCGAGCATGAACAAAGTAGAGAGAACATCCGGATAAGCCCGATCCACCCAATCGAGACAATATTAGGGGAACAAACCCTGTCCCTAAACACCTCACCAGTCATCCAGTTCTCTTGGGGGGAGAGGATCAGGAAAGACATTTCGACTCCTAGTCCTACCAATGGTAGCTTTATTATACGGTGCACCCGATCCTCAGCCTCTTGGTTCCTTTCCGAACCAGAGATCTTTATCACTTTACTCCAACACCCTCTTGACTCTTAACAAGCTAAGGCTAAACTATCCTAATGAACATTCGGCCAATCGAGTTGCTGTCCAACCGAAACCTTGTTCAAGATACTTGCGCCTATCTGACTCCCCCAAATCTCGAGTTTCGTAGAATCTCAGTCATAAAAGGCTCTCGAACCTGCCAAACTTAGCTATAAGGTCATGACCCGGTTGACTACTATAAGAGCACCCATCAAATGACTGAAGGAGGAACCTGCTGATACTTTAAAATATCTCCCATAATAGACAAACTATCAAGTTCCATTATCTAGAACAAATCTTAGCCATTAAAGAAGCGTGGCCTTTCTCTAAGTCATAGTTCCCGAAGCTATTAAGGCAAATGGCGAGAAGATATATATGACAACTCATCAATGGAAGGAGGATATTTTTATAGAAAAGGATGATGTTCATCTGGAATTTATATGTCTGATCCAAAAATGCCATCATTTTCTGGCTGTCAGCCACCATGCCGGGTTTTCTCTAAACTATTCATGAGGCTCGAGTATAAAAGGGGATTCTTAGTGAATCCTCAGGGTTATGCATTCCCTCACCAGCTCCACATATTTTCATGCATTTGCATCCTTATTTCACGAGGGATGGTTTGGAATACTGACTTGATTGTCGAAAGGCCATTGCCGGAATCTTCTTTGGTCAGGACTTCTTTTACAAGTACAGCCATCTTTGTTTTCCATTAGCTCGTTCTGGTGTCCGAGCAGATTTTAGCACCATCGGATACTATGCTGAAAAAGGAAGAAGGATGTGGTGGGCTATTGGATCCTCGTTTCACTTCAGTCATATTCTAGTGTACATAGCAGACAACTCATATTATCGCTTTGTTATTGTATTTATATAGGTTGTTGGTGCAGGTATAAATCTTTCAGGATCGAGTGATATTTATGATTAGCTTCTTGACCGTAATAATGAGCTAGAAAATTGGATTGCCTCTTATCAAAGTGGTTCATGTATAGATTGATAATAATGATGGTTGGACTGGTCCTACTAGACGAAGCATCATCAACTTGATTTATTGTAATGAAATTCTTTCATAAATCTATTGATACTTCAGATCAAGTATACGATAGCAGCTAAATTCTTAGATTGGAAAAGATGATTGATCAGGTGGGAGAGCAGAATGTTGTACAGGTCATCACAGATAATAGATCATAGTATAGATCTGCAGGACAGCTCTTGATGCAATGGCGATCTCATATTTTCTGGATCCCTTGTATTACATTATATTGATCTCATGTTGATAGATATTGAAAAGATCCATAGGATACACAAGATAGTCGAATTAGCACAGACTTACCAGATTCATTTATAACCATACATGGATCTTATCATTGATAAGGAGCTTTACAGGAAGAAATATTAAGACTAGAGGTTATACAGTTTGCTAGGAATTATATAGCACTTAATAGTCTTCTTGGCAAGAAAGTAGAGTTGCGTTAGATGTTTGTCAGTCAAGAATGACAGTAGAGCAGATATACCAGGCCAAATACTGAGAGGAGCACAGTGAAGAATTTAGTGACGAGACAGACATTCTAATAGCGGGTCGAGAGGATAGTGGTGGCTATCAAGCCTTTATATGAGATACTTCGAGCCATGGATTTTGAGCGCTATGCTTAGACAGGCTTCTTTTATTATATGATAGAAAGGACAGAAAAAGATCAAAGAGGCAGATCCGGTATATATGCTAATGTGTAATCCGGATCATTGATGGATGGTGTTATCAAATGAGTTTGGATTTGCATCTGGCAGGTAGGTAATAAATCATGAACACTCTAAAATTTTAAATTCAATTATATTTGTACAAGTATACTTGACTAATTCTGAAAATGTATATGCAGCTTACTATCTGAATCCGAGATTTCAGTACTCCATATGGAATATTGTCATGGATGAACAGCTTATGTCTGCTCTACATAATATTATATATAAAAGGGAGTCTGATCCAGATGTCGCGGTTGTGCTTAGAACAAGTTAGGTTGAAATTGTTGATTGATTTTTATAGCAGTAATTTTAATAACACATGATAATATTTTTTTCAGATAATTTTTTAAAAAGGGCATAAATTCTTTTGGATCCAATGTAGTCATCAGAAGTAAATCGAAGATGAATCCTGGCAGGTACTAATAAGTCTAATATTAGATTTAAAGTAATTTTTGACTTTGCTGAATTTGAAATTCTAAATGATTTAATATTTTTTATGGCAAATGGCAGGTATATTTTGGTAAATCAATAAAATATTTAAAAAATCTTATTGTTAAGATCCTCTCCTAGTGGTATTATCGAGTGGATGTGAGTGTAATTGGTCGACCTTCGACCATATCCACTTCAAGCAGAAGAACCGTCTAAAATAAAAATGTCTCAATGATTTTGTATATGTATACTATAATTAAAGTTGTGGCTAAAGTGTAATGAGGAGGAAATTAATCTAAAACACTCCAATTCAACCAAGTAATTTTGTTGATGAGGATGAAGATCCGATGATTGGATGGATTGTAAGTCAACATTAGCAGTCGGATCTTGATGAGCTAGGATCGTCTCCTTGACTAGCCAATTTTATAGCTAGTAAGGTTGGGATGGATGTTGAACAATGGGCAAGCAACAATACTTCTCACAGAATTTCAGCAGATGCATCATATCATTCATCCTCGCCATCTATTCAGCTCAGAGACAGAAAAAGGAAAGGTAGTTGCATCTTCACTTGAGTACTTAGCTGATTCAGATTTATATACTAGGGATAGCAGTACTAGTGATTCTTTTGATGGTCGGGAATTTAATGATCAGGAAGGGGTCAGAGGATAGAAGACAGCAAGTTATTGATCTTTGATTTACCGGTGAGTCGCAGTTCACTCATGCCACACAGGATACGACCCATGGTGCACCACCTGGTAGAGCCTGTGTTGATATGATTCCATACAGGTGATGGCTTCATGAGATTGTTTAGGACATGATGCAATTGTAGATCTTGCACGTGGAGTCGGATCCATGGATATATCAAGATCATCCTCGTATTCTAGATCCTCTTACATGCATGCATCGGTAGCTTATGATCCATATGGATATGGATATGTGATGGGGGACAGATTGGTGGACCGTTGGTGAGCCTAGAAGTCATCTAGATTAGGGTACCATTTTTTTTTGAATTTTTTTTTTAGGGATGGTGAAGGAAAAGTGGGGATGAAAGACAGGGATTTGAATCTCATGGACTTTGGGACTCACCCTAACGAAGAGACCTCTCACCTCTAAGGCATTACACCCTTCTCGATACTTGGAGGCACTAGGTTGAATTTCAAAGGTTATGAGGGGTTAAAGAAAATGGGTTGGGAAAGGGGATAACTAGGGCCTCATGCCCATGCCCGAAGGCGAAAGCAAGAAGAATCACTCTTCTAAAAACTCAATTTTTTCTCCAAAAACTATATTTTTACAAAGGACTGAGGGTGGTATTTATAGACCTGTCCAACCCTCATTTGAATTTGAATACAGGATAAAAACATAGAGATGATTCAAATTCAAATACAAGATAGGATAAGATAAGCCTATTCATATTTCAATCATAACCAACCAAATCCTAATTCAAATTTCAAATAAAAAGATAAATCCTAAATTTATTCTGGATATGCTCTAAGATTCGCACAGCTCCAAGATCCGTGTTGGCAATGTCCCCATCATTCCCTTGAGGTGGGGAGAACTCGACTCTGTCGAGTTAGGCTCGATGCTACTCTGAAGATCTTGGACAATTCCAGATATCCTCGGGCTCCAGGTTATTCATTAATAAACCTCAATAGCCATTCTCACTTGATCTGTTTTAAATTTCTAACAATGATTTGGCCTTGAGCCCTGAAGCAGGTTTCCAAGCTCGATGACTTGAAGTTGTCTGTGTATTGAATGCAATGTTCCTTTTCCCTGTTCAGCTTCCAATGATTCATTGGCTAAAATATTTTTTAAAGATGAATGTTGAGATCTTTGAGAATCTAAAGGTTCATTGGTAGATATGACAGTGCTTTCTCTTCCTGTTCCTTAGCTTCCTCAGGATCCCCGTAGAAAAATAGATCGACCATCACTTCCCATTTGTACCCAGGAGCAATAGTGCCATGCACCTGGAGAACCATCCTAGCCAACAACCAGTAGAGGCAGCCAATGCTGGATTTCCCTTTGTTGTTTGCAGGAATTTCAATATCAACATATTGCATTGGAGAATCAGTGTCACAGAAGGCAATGGTTGAAATATTTTTCACAGCAGATTCCTTGATAGGCTGATGATCGGTTCTAGGATCAGTGAGGATTAGAAGACGTGGCTCACAAAAGGATGTTTGAAGCTGATTGGTGAAAGCTCCAGGGGTGTCTCCCAGCAATGGCTACAAGATCCGGGCCGTAACAGGCAATGACCTGATGAAGACGATTGCAGAGCTTTGAGATTGGTGCGGGGATCCCTTAAGTGAAGTCAGCAGTAAGGGGGGGAATTGCATTCACGTTCGTGCAATCCCTCCCCTTCCTCACGGACCGAACCAGCACAGGGGCTCGCGGAGGGGTGTTGCCGGCGGGCGTTCACAGGCGACGGTGCTAGGGAGGAAGACGGCGGCTGGCTGGGAGAAGTGCGCACGGACGGAGGTAGATCCCACGAAGGGGACTACGGCACGGTTGGGCTTGGCATTGCGATCCACGGCTATTCCAGGCGGTGGAGGGTGGTGGCAGCAGGGGATCCGGATGGCAATTCCAGGAGGCAGTTCCGGGCGGTGGCAGTAGGTGGGGTCGTGGTGGCGGGCGGCAAGGAGGTCGGCTACGGTGGCTGCATGGATGGAGGGTTGGGCGGAGAGGAGGGCGGGGCAATGGAGAAGAAGGCACGGGATTGGTCGGGGGTGGATGCGGTGACGGCGGCCGCCATGGGAGCTTAAAGAGGAGGAGAGAGGGATGGGCGAAATCCTGGGCACGGTTCTGGAGAATAATTGATGGCTCGGTGGTTGTCATGACCTGGCCGTGGATGTCTCTGGACGGAAGAAGGCCGGCGGCTGCTGGCAGCAGGCGGGGAGGCGATCCGACGGGAATTTGATGGGGGATGGAGAAGAAACGTCGGTCGGAAGAAGGGGGCAGCGGCGCCGGTTATGGAGGAAGGAGGAAGGAGAGGATGCGGAGGCGGCGATAGTGGTGAACTGGAGAGGATTCGTGCGGTCGGCTTCACAGAAGGCAGAGAGGACTTATAGCTAGCGTGTATGAAAAAGCCGGCGATGTCGATGGTCTCCTCGTTGAAGATTATGACCAGAGCGGCGGCCAACATGGCGACCGTCGCAAATGATCGAAAGACGACCTGGGTGGCCCATTTGGTTCTCCCCTGGAATCTCTGTGGCTTAGGAAGGCCTACTTCTTCCACTTTGGCTGCTCTCTTTGGTTCCGGAGGCTTACGACATCCTTTTTGGCTACTTTCTTTGGTTCCTGGAGGCTTACCACTTCCCCATTGGCTGAGCTGCTTTCCATCGGGAACTCTTCTCTATTGTGCTTGGAAGGAATAAAATTGGTGGAGAGAGAACTGATTGCTTCATACAAGCCATCGAAGGTGGACGGACGTGCTTGGGCTAGGGCTTCGGATCCTTGCGCACTTGAAAACAGGGGAACGAGCTTGGCAGGAGATGGGGATGGAGGCTGGTGGACGACGGCTGTGGAGGCGCCGATCTGAGGAGCTTCGACCGCGGCGATCGGCTGTTTTCGGTTGCAGGCGGAAGGGACTGGTGGTCGACGGGGAGCAGGGAGGATCCGACGGGGAGGCGACCAAGGGGTGCTGGACCGGGTGGAAGATGGAGGACGCGGACAATGAGGGCTGGTGGGAGAGAAGGGGAATCTGGGGTACCCTAATTTTTCTGGGCTCTGATACCAAAATTGATGGGGGATAGGTGGGTAGGATCGTTGGTGAGCCTGGAAGTCACCTAGATTAGGGTACTTTTTTTTTAAATTTTTTTAATTTTCTTTTTAGGAGTGGCGAAGGAATAGTGGGGATGGAAGATAGGCAGTGAAAATGAAATCAGAGATAAGGTGTTGTCCGACGGTGGAACAGGTGAAAGGGATCGGCGACGGGGAAGTGCAAGGTTTTCCGAACTGTGCCGAACCGGCCGGTTCGGGGTGTACCAAACTGGATCGCCGGCCGGCCGGCACGGTTCGGCTTCAAAAAATGGCACACCCACCTACAAAACCAAAAAAAAATAGGAATCGCACCGAACCGGACTCGAACTGGCCGAAACAGGCCCGAACCGACCGGTTCGGCGTGGTACAGTGGGAGGGGGCATGTGGGGCTTTGTGTTTTTGTTTTTGTCACATAGCACTGTAGCCATGTGACTTCACAGAGAGGGGGGATTAGCTTAGGTTTTAAGATGAGAAAAGGCACAGAGAGCTCGTAAGAGCTCTCTACTGCCGTATGAGCTCTCTGTGCCTCTCTGCTGCAGCATCGTGGAAGGAAAGACGATAAAAAAAAAATTCGTGGATCAATTTAAAGCCAATCCAACCTGCAAAAATCAAAGGGAAAGCTATAATCAAGGTCCGTATACCTTTCTTTTGCCGTATTTTCGTATTTCGTAGCGTTAAATTTTGTTAAAATCCGTGCAAATTAGAAAATTAAGAAATGCTGTCAAAATTTATTTGTTGACAATGATTTTAGAGTATGTGGTAGATCTATGATAGATCTATACAATGATACTAAAATCTTAATTTTTTGTTAAGTATATAATTTTTTAAATTAAAAATTAATTTTGGATTAATAAATTAATCTAAAAAAATAATTAGAAAAAAAAACTGTAATTATAAATTATTAATCTAGGGCTTGTAAGCTACTCTCACTATAAATTTCATGTCGATTTATTCAAGTTTTGTGCATCTCATGAATAGTGCCCGTAGGTCTTAAATTGAAAAAAAATTGACTTTTAATGCATTTCTAGGATCTTTAAAAAATTATATGTAGCATGTATGATGGAATCCTACATGAATCTAAAATTTAATTTTTTTTTATTTTTCTTTATTTTTTTGAATTTTTTAAATAAAAAAATTAAAAAAAATTAAATTTTAAAAATTAGGTTAATAAATTGTTAATTAATAAAGATTATTATTGACCTTATATGTAATTTAAATATTCAGGTATGGATCCATCAAGGAGGAAGAAGGATCCGGAGCGGGACATTGGCTGGTTACATGAAGAGATGCTCTCGGGTCGGCATCACTGGAAGTGTAAATGGTGCAATACCGAATTCAAAGATGGGGGGTAACAAGATTGAAGCAGCACTTGGCTGGCGGCTATCCTGATGTATCTGCATGCCGACAGTGTCCACAGAAGGTCCGTCAGTTGATGAAGAAATACTTTGCTGAGTTTAAAGCTGGAAAGGAAAGAGCAGCAAAGAAGAAGGCAGAGGTGGACCGCAGAACCGCAGAACCACCTTCTTATCACTCCAGGGAGTCAGAGGAAGCATCTATTCCTTTTAATGAGGAGGCACAGATGGAGGCTGCTATTCAGGCGAGCTTGTATGAGCAGAGACAGCAGGAGGAGGCAGCTAGGCATAGACAGCAATTCGGGCCATCAGCTTTTGACTCAGGATCAGGATCCGTTTCTGCTAGTGCTCCAGGAGAGTCTGAGATAGCTTAGGAGGACCTCAGTCAGAGAACCCGTCAGGAGAGGCACCGGCCGTATTGTATCCATGTTGGGAGCATTTGGTAGTAGGAGGAAGTCTTCCAGGCCCAAGGACATTCCAGAGGGAGCCACTATCCATGATGTCGATCCGCATGCATTTTCTAGTAGAGATTCCAAGCAACAGAGGATTGACACAATGCTGAAAAAGGATAAGAAGAAGACAATCCTTATTATCGCTTTGCTATTTCATCTGTACAGGCTGCTGGTGCAGGTGTAGATCTTCCAGCATCGAGGGATATTTATGGTCATCTTCTGGACAGCAATAAGGAGCTAGAAGGATGGATATCCTCATATCAGAGCAAGTGGCCTGTGTTTGGATTGATGGTGGTGTGATGGTTGGATTGGTCCTACTAGACGGAGCATCATCAATTTTTTGACTTATTATGATGGGAAGATTTTTTTTCAGAAGTTTATTGATGCTTCAGATCAGGTGCACGATGTCAGTTATATCCTCAGATTGATGGAGAAGGTGATTGATCAGGTGGGAGAGCATAATGTCGTGCAGGTAATCACTGATAATGGACAACAGTACAGGGCCGCAGTGCAGATCTTGATGAAGCGGTGACCGCATATTTTCTGGACCCCTTATGCTGCACATTGTATAGATCTCATGTTGATGGATATTGGTAAAATTCGCAAGGTGTAGAAGATTGTTGAGCTAGCATAGTCTATCACCAGATTTATATATAACCATACATGGATCTTATCATTGATGAGAAGCTTTACAGGAAGAAAAATATTGAGACCGGGGGTCACACGGTTTGCAACTAATTACATTGGACTTGATAGTCTTCTTAACAAGAAAGCAGAGCTGCGTCAGATGTTTGTTAGTCAAGACTGGCAGGAGAGATATGCTAGGACAAATACTAAGGGAAGCAATGTGTAGAATTTAGTGACGAGACAGACATTCTGGTAGCGGGCTGAGAGGGTAGTGGAGGCTATCAAGCCTCTATATGAGGTACTTCGTGCCGTGGACTCCGAGAGATATGCTCAGATAGGCTTCTTATATATCATGATGCAAAGGACAAAGGAAAAGATCTAGGAGGCAGATCCATCATATGCATATGAGTATATCCGGATCATTGATGGATGGTGGAGTTATCAAATATGTTCGGATTTGCATCTAGCAGGTACGTAGTATTTTATGAAGTCCCTAAAAATTAAGTTTCAATTAGATTCATACAAGTACGCTTGACTGATTCTTAAAATATATGTGCAGCTTACTATCTAAATCTGAGATTTCAATACTCCGTACCGGACATTGCCATGGATGAGGATCTTATGTCTGCCCTGTGCAATGTTATATATAAGATGGAGCCCGATCCAGATATCGCTGCTATGTGCCTTGAAGAAGTAAGTTAGATTAAAATTATTGAATGATTTTTAATAGCATTAATTTCAACAAGCTAATAAATTTTTTTCTGGCAGACGAAATTTTTTAGGGAGGGCATATATTCATTTGGATCCATTGTAGCGATCAGAAGTAAATCAAAGATGAATCCTGGTAGGTATTACTAAGGAGTAAATCTAATATTATATCAGGATTAAATTTTTTATTCTGCCAAATCTAAAATTCTAAATGATGTAATATCTTTTGCAGCTGAATGGTGGGTGAATTTTGGTGGATCTTCTAAAAATTTAAAGGTTCTTGCAGTGAAGATCCTCTCCCAGATGGTGTCCTCCAGTGGATGTGAGCGTAATTGGTCTACATTTTGTCTTATCCACTCCAAATAAAGGAACCGTCTGAAACAGAAACGCCTCAACGATCTTGTGTATGTACATTATAATTTAAGGTTGAGGTTAAAATGTATTCAGGAAGAAGTAGAATTGAAATATCCTGATCCCACTACAAGTTCATATATTGATGAGGATGAAGATCCAATGATTGGGTGGGTCATGGGTCAGCAGTAGCAGCCAGAGCTTAATGAGCCAGGATCGCCTCCTCTACCAGCCAGTTTTGTAGCTAGTGAGGCTGGGGTGGATGCTGGATAATGGGCAACAAGTCATATTCCTCACAGGGCTCCAGCAAAAACAGCACATCGTCCGTCCCCACTTAGTAGACCTGGAGACAGAGGAAAAGGAAAGGCAGTTGCACCTCCATCGGAGCACTCAGTCCACTCAGATTCAGATACCAGAGACAGTGATGATAGTGCTTCAGATAGTGGAGGATCTAGTGATCAGGGAGGGGCAGGAGGACAGGAGTCGCAGCCACCTAGTCCTATTCGATTCACTGGGGAGTCGCAGTTTTTCCATGCTGCGCAGGATACAGATCATGGAGCACCATCTAATAGACCTCGTGATACGATTCCATATAGGCGATGGGCTCCGCGTGGTCATTCTGGACACGATACAACTGTAGATCTTGCACGTGGAGTAGGATCCTTGGATGTATCTGGATCATCTTTATATTCAGGATCCTCTTATCCGCAACTACCGGCAGCTTATGGTCCATATGATCCATATGGTGCATCCGAGACGTCAACATCCAGTGGTTATTATCCCGGAGCATCTTATGCATCTGATTTTGTCGCTGGTATATTTGGATTCCCCCCTGCACCTGTACTACCATATCGTCAGTCTCTGGACAGCTCTCAGAGTCGGGACATCAGAGAGGGATCTGCGATTAGTTATGACCCATCACGTATACCTCCTGGGATGAGCTTAGAGAAGTATCATGCTGCCTGGCAGGAGGGACATGCCGAATTTCCTGCAGAGTACATACATGATCCCTATATTTATGGACATCGTCACTCTACCCGATTCTAGACATTGGTATGTAATTATATGTTTATGCCACATTTTACTTTCATTAATTGCTGATAATCTTAGTTTAATTATCATTTTTTTTAATTTTAATTGAAAATAGTCCTAAATATTAGTATTTAGTCCTAAACCTCAAAGCGGTACACCATCCTAAATCCTAAACCGGCCTAAACCCTAAATTCTAAACGGCTAAACCCTTAAAAAATAAACCCTAAACCCTAAACCCTAAACCCTTAAAAATTAAAATAAAAACCTTAAAATTACAAAAAAACAAAAAAAAAATCAAAAAAAAAAATTTGTGTACCGGTTTGGACCAGCATGCCCTGCCATACCGTGTGTCAGCATGGTACGGTTCGGTACCGAACCGGTACTGGCCGGCCACCGGTACGGCACCCGGTACCGGTACCAGGAACCTTGGGGATGTGGAAGGACTCATCGGAACTGGTGGGAAAGAAGGGAAATCTGGGGTACCCTAATTTTTTCTGGGTTCTGATACCAACTTCTAGGCTCGCCAACGATCCTACCCTCATCTATCCCCTATCAATTTTGGTATCAGAGCCTAGTAAAAATTAGGGTACCCCAGATTTCCTTTCTTTCCCACTAGTTCTGATGAGTCCTTCCACTTCCCCGTCGCCGATCCCTTCCACCCGTTCCACCGTCGGACAACACCTTATCTCTGATTTCATTTTCACTACCTGTCTTCCATCCCCACTATTCCTTCGTCATTTCTAAAAAAAAAAAAATCAAAAAAAAAGTATCCTAATCTAGGTGACTTCTAGGCTCACCAACGATCCTACCTACCTGTCCCCCATCAATATGGTGCATCCGAGACATCTTCTAGTTACTATTATCCCATGCAGTCGGATAATCTTATAGATTTGATTTTGCTACCAGTATATTTGGATGGACCCCTCTATAATTATATTACCAGTCTTTGTATATCTTTCAAAGTCGGGATCTCAGTGAAGGATTTGCGACGAGTTATGATCCGTCATGCATACCTCCTAGGATGGACTTACATGATTAGTATGCTGCCTGGTTAGAGGGATTTACTGATCTTATTGAGTATATTAATGATTCTGATATTTATGGATATCGATACTCGATCCGATTCTAAATATCAGTATATTATTATATTTATATTTTTTTTCTCTTCAATTAATTGCTGGTAATCTTATTTTATAAAAAATTTAAAAATAATGTAGCATAGTTGGAGGCTAGACAGTATTTTGTAGTGATTTTTAGCAAATTAATTTTGAAATTATATTTATTTGAACATTAAAACATTCAATAAATTTAAAAAAATTGATTTGATTTCTATGGGAAGACACAACCACTAAGGAATCATCTATAATAAAAGACAACATGCTGAACTAGGTATTAATAATTCAGGAGATACTGATGTTTAAATGAATATTGGTTGGATTTTTTAAGAGTATGAGCAATTCAGAGCCCAGTATTGAAAATTGGAAGAAGCCAATATTAAAAAGGATATGCCAATAATTGGATCATCGAAGAGTTTAAATGCAAGCTTGAGAAAGCTGTACAGATCAATGAATGTTCCAGTTCCTCGATCACCTTCATTATTTATTGAACTAATGCAAACATCTAAATGAGTGAAGAGTTGTTCCGATTCTACTAATAAGAGAGTGAATTATTGCTAGAATTTATTTGATTTCTTATCTTTGAAAAAAATATATAATGAGGAAGAACCTAGTCCTAGAAAGGTATTCTTGATCATGTTAGTGTTCATGATCCTATTTCTATTCCTTTTCAAAATTTGAATTCAATTCTTTACTTGACTTCGTTTTCTAGGAAATTAAATTCACGTTTCACATGATTAAAAGTGTTTTGAAATGATGCAAATATTAATCAGTATCAACAAATATCTATTTAGATCTAAAAGTATTTAATAAATTCTAAAAATTTACTTAAGATTAAACAAAATAAAAAAATAAAAAAAAATTTGGTGGGCTGGTCCAAACTGGCACATCTCACCATATCGCATATCGGTACGGTATGGTACTATACCATATCGGCCGGCCATTGATATGGTGTGGTACAATACTGTACCAGCTGGCCACCAGTACGGGATTCAGTACTGGTACTAGAAACCTTGATCTAAACATAAATATATGTAAAGGAGATGTAAAGCACTTCCATAAGGGTAATTGTGGAAGTTTCATTGAGTTTGATCTGTGGTCCACCTAAATACTCAGCCTGGTTATGAAGTTGGATTGCAGCATTTTGGGTTGGGTTGTTGACTTGGAATGGAGCAGTTTGATAACTAGCCCAACAAGGAATTGGACCAATTCAATCTAGTTCAGGCAATCATTGAGCTGGACTGCTGACCCATGAAAGGTGGGGATAAAACTGCTGCCGAATATCACCTCTCTTTATTTGACTTAGGGAGGGTCAAGGTGTTTATTAATGACCAACATGCCTATTTTGCCCTCCACTTTATCAAAAGCTTTATTTACACCTTAAATATGCATTTCGCCATCTCAAGGTACTTATAGCATAGTTTTCTAGATATGTTTGGGTCCTATACCCTTCCCTAGATTTAATATCCTATTATTTAATGCATGTGTGCACACACGTGCATGTGAGTATATGCGTCTGCCTGTGTGTTCATGTGCATGCATGTGTCTTAAAAGATGCATTTCACTAGCTCAGGGTACACATAGCTTACATTTTTAGATTTGTTTTTGTCTAATTCTCTCAGCTTAAGATTCTATTACTTAGTGCATGCGTGCATATGGGGCAGGGGGGAGGTGCTTGTGTGCACAGCCATGTCCTTATGCCCAAATGTTTTTCTGGACGTCATGCTGGGGCATATTTCATTCCCTTACATTGTTTCTAGCCATTTGTAGCACTTGGGCCTTGAAACTCATTGAATCATAAAATTCAGATCTAGAATTTTAGAAGATATCAGTTAGGAGATCCCTCTGCATTAAAATTTCGTTTCTAACTTTTCAATGTATAAGATTTCTAACTTTATGTTAAATCAGTGTCTTTTCTTTTCTATTTCATACTAAATTTAATTTATTTCCCATGTTCTAGCCAATACCAAATAAATTAAATAAGGCTTGTTGTTTAGAATTGGCTAAAGGATAATCTGATTTTACTCTGGGTATAGTTGTGTTCTTAATTAGAAATATGCATCTCAATGCTCTCTTTAGCTGAATAAATAAAAACTTTTTGCTATATTTTTTATTTCTTCTTTTTAGGTTCTCTGAGTGATTTTTCGTTTCCAATCTTTTTTTTCCTCTTTGTTCTTCTTTAATGTAGTCTTTTTTTTTTCTCATATGAAGGAATAGAGAATTATTAATATGATTCAGGTGTAGTTGCCTCAAAATTTGGCTGCATTTGTTTGGACTTTGGAGTTTAGTGAAAATGTATAGAAAAATCTCTTAAACCACATGATTTGTTTTTGGCAAAATGGATAACCAGTTTGTCCCCTATGAAGTCTCTACTTCAATTTGATTAAATTAGTTTATTTTCTTTGGGTTCTTGGTGTCATCTAAGGAAACCACATAATATTTTCTTTAATTTTAGTGTGAAGTCCCTCACTGATGTGTTTTCAGCTAGCATCATTTTTTTTAATCTTTTAATTCCATGGAAGCTCCTTCAGGTTTCCTGGAGATCCATTTTTTATTATATTCATTAGTTTATGCCAAGGATTTCAGAACCAGTATAGGTCACCGGCTAGTATGGTATGGTATGTGTAGATACATAGTATAGGAAGGTGTACCAACTGTGTTGGTGCATAGTATGGGAAAGTGTGCCAGTTAAATTGGCACACCATTTTTTGTTTTGTATTTTTCAAATTTTTTGGTTAGATTATGTAATGATTATTTAGGGTTTCTTGAATGATTTAGCTTCAAATTGATGTTTGTTGATATTAATTGATATTTATATCGCTCCGATATGCTTTAATCGCATGTGACGCGAATCCGAGCATGACATGGCGTTATTTAGAATCATAAATAATCAAATATATGGACTAAATATCATTGAATCGTAAAATGCTCAAATTAATTAAAAAATATAAAAATAAATAATTAATGTATATTGATATTTAGAATCTTGTTAAGTGTCAAAGTCCATAAAATATTAGGATCGTTTATATATTCAAGAGGAATATCATTTGTGCTCATTCAATAAGGTAGGTATGTTGGAACGTAACTTGTCATAGATCCCTTACTGAAGTCTTGGCTTTGAGAGGTATTGTGAGGCTGATAGTATGGCTGTGGAGGGGTCCATTCGAATATGCTGGCAACAAAATTCGATTCAGGTACTTGGGCTGCATAGGATAGTGGCTATCGGAGATGATACCTCGAACCAAGGTTTTAAATCCCGTGGGACAAGGCTATCCCGGTTTTTCCTGGAACGGGATGCGTCGGCGTCCCGTCCCGACACTTGGGACAGGGGATGTCCCAAGGTGCCCCGATTGGGATACTTGGACACTGGTGGGATGTCCTGTCCCGATACATGGGATAATATTTTGTCCCGGTGTCCCATGGGATCTCCCGCCGGGACCTGAATCCTTGTCTCAAACACATTATATCTATATCCATATGGATCATAAGCTGCTAGTGCCTGTAGGTAAGAGGATTCATATTACGATGAACCTGATACATCCACTCTATATGCATGATTATCTATAGCTGCATCGTATCTCGAGTGATCTCATGGAGCTTGTCGCCTGTATGAAATCATATTATCACGGGCTCTATCAACTCATGCATTGTGACCTATATCCTGTGTAGCGTGCATAAACTGAGACTCGTCAATGAATCAAAAGACCAACCGGCTATGATTCCTGTCCTCCGATCCTTCTCTGATCACTAGATCCTTGACAATCAAAAGAACCATTAGCGCGCTCTCTTTGGTGTTTGAATATGAGTGAGCTGAGTGCTCCACCCTTTTCCTGTCTTTATGTTGAATAGTTGCCTGCCCTCTCGTCTTGCATCGCTTTGGCTGCCTAAGCTATGAGGGTTGATGCTATGGCATATCAATTGGAGCCCCATGCGGAATATTGCTAATTGCCCATTGCTCGGCATCCATCCCTACCTCATTAGCTACAAAATTGGCTAGCTATGGCGGTGATCCTCACTCATCAATCTTTGGCTCCTGCTGTTGACCCACAACCCATCCGATCATTGGATCTTCATTTTCATCAACAAAATCACTCATAATCGGATTTGAGTACTTCAATTTAACTTCTAAATAATTTGAGCTTCAATCTCAAATTTTAGTGAATACATATAAGATCGTTAAGATATTTCTATTTTAAATGGTTTCTCTACGTGATGTGGATAGGAACGAAGGTCGATCAATTGCACTCACATCTACTCGATGAAACTATCTGGGAGAGGATCTTGATAACAAGATCTTTCAGTTTCAAAATAAATCCTCCATTTATTTAGCAAAACATTAAGATTTAGCAAAATCAAAAAGAATAGTGAATCTACTATTAAACTTACTAGTATCAACCTGGATTCATCTTTGTTTTGCTTTTGATTGTAATATTGAATCCAAATGAATTGGTGGCTTCCTTAAATGTCTGTAAAATATTATTTGTTCTAATGTATTACTTATTTAAGATACCACTATGTAAAAAAAATACTTAACCTAACTTATTTTAGGCATATATACACGACGTATGGATTGGGCTCCATCTTCTCTATTACATTTCGTAGGATGGATATAAGTTTCTCATCCATAGCAATCTCAGGTATGGACTTTTGAAATCTCGGATTCAGATAGTAAGCTGTACATAAATTTCAGAATTAGTTGAGCTTATTCAGTCAAATTTTCAAAGCGTTCTTGATTTGCTGCTTATATATTAGATGCATCTCACTACCCATCTGATAGCCCACTATTTATCGATGATACGGATGTACTCATTGACATGTGTAGGATCTGCCACTTTGATATGTTCTTTTGCCTTTTTCATCGTGTAATACAAGAAGCCCATCTAGAGGTATTGTTCTCTATCCATGGCCCAAAGCACCTCATATAGAGGCTTGATAACTTGCACTATCTTTTCTACCATTTGCTAGAATGTTTGTCTTGTTATTAAGCTCTCCAAATCGCTTCCCTCAATGCCTGCCTTAGTATATCTATTCTACTGTCATTTAGGATTGACAAATATCTAATATAACTATACTTTCTTATCAATAAGGCTATTAAGTACTATATAATTGGTAGTGAATTATATAACACCTAGTCTCGATATATCTTTCCCTATATAGCTTCGCATCGTTGATAGAACCATGTGTGATTAGAGATGGATTTGATGATGTTATGTGCTGAGTCAACTATGTTCGACACCCTACTAATCTTTCTAATATCCATTAACATAAGATCGATACAACGTATAACACAAGATCCTAAAAGTATAAGGTCACTGCTTTATCAGAATCTCCCTTATGGTCTTGTATTGTAGTCCATTATCAGTGATAACTTGCATGACATTCTGTTCTCCTACCTGGTCAATCATCTTTATCAATCTAAGAATGTAGCTAACGTCGTGCATTTGATTTAAAGCATCAATAGATTTCTAAAAAAATAATTTTCTATCTTAATATATTTAGTTGATTATGATTCATTTGTTAGAACTAGTCCAACCATCACACATCACTAATCCATACATGGGCCATTATTGTCAAGAAGCCCATCATGGATATCCCTCGATCTTGGAGGATCTACATCTTGACCAGCAATCTGTATGTGCAATGGCAGGCGATAACATGGGTTGCCTGCTGTGTATGCTGGGATGAAGTTGAAATAAAATCAGGATCCAATAGCTTACTACATATCTTTTTTTAGCATACTATCAATCCTCTATTGCTTGGTATAGATCCAAGTCATGAATAGTGGTTCTTAGTGGAATGTCTCTAAAGGACTTCTTTTTATTACCAAAAGCTTCCAATAAAGATGCAATATAGGATGTATCTCTACTGATAGGCTCTCTAATTAAGGTCCTAAATTGAGGATCTGCTACAATAATGCTTCTAGAGCCCGATCCTAACTTATAAGCTAATGGTCTAAATCAAGCTTTATATGCTTGGCCATCTCTTTTAGCTGCCACTAATCATCCAAGCTCGCTTGAATGACAGTCTCGATTTATCTCATCATCTATAATGGATGCTTTCTCTGACTTCCAGAGTCATAAGAAGGCGACTCTGCAGCTGAACAATATATCTCTTCTTTCTTCAAATTTCTCTTTGGCTTTAAAATCAGTGAAGTGCTTTTTCATCAACTGATGGGTTTGTAGACACTTTCGGCATTTAGGTATATCAGAATAATCTCTAACCAAGTATTGTTTCAACCTTGTTATCCTTTAATTCTAGGTTACTCTGTTTACATCTCTAATGGTGTTGATTCGAGAGAATTTCTCTATGGGCCCAACCAAAGTCATACTCCGATTCCTTCCTCGATATCCATTCTTGAAGGTTAAACAAGCATATCCATTCAATAATTATATAAAAATAATAGATTTCATTCACCTATTTTTTATATTTTATATTATTTTTTAAAATTTAAAAAAATATTAAAAATTTAAAAATTATGAAAAATTATTTGATCATAGATCCATGTAGAATTCAATCATGGATGCTATATATATTTTTCTAAGATAAGGACATGTATGAAATGCTACTTTTTTGTCAAGTTTAGGTCTAAGTCACTATGCACATGATGCATCAAAATCTTGATACATGGATATTAAATTTATGTTGAAAGTAGCTTGTAAACCTCTAAACAATAATATAATTTTATAGTTATTTTTTGAAATTTACTTTTTTTATAATTTTTTATTCCAGAGATTTATTTTTAATTAAAAAATTATATACATAATGAAGATTAATGATTTTTGTGTTATTATATAGATCATCCATAGATCTACAACATGTATTAAAATCATGCCAAAATAAAAAATTGACATGGTTTCCTCTGGTTTTTCCGATTTCGATGGATTTTCAAAAAAAGAGGGGAAGAGGAGAAAGAGATAGAAACAAGATCACTCACCCATTTGGACTTGATCTCTGTTGCCCCGGTAGCTTTCCCAAGAGGGGGGTGAATTAGGAATGAAATCTTTTTCTCAATTATGTGCCTTTTTGAAATTTTAGTGTGGTGAGTGAAGTATTTAAAGAATTAAACGCGGAAGCAAATAAATGAGCTCAAACTAAACAATCACAAACATCACAATTTATAGTGATTCGGAGCAACCCAGCTCCTACGTCAACTATCCAAGATACCACTTGGGATTTCCACTATATTCTTCCTAAAATACAATCGGATTGTTTTACCGGGCTCACAATCCAAAACCCAACTTGGTTTTTCACGGGCTCACCAAAAACCCACTCTTGGTTTTACACTAGGCTTACCAAAAATCCAATCCAAAAACAAGGAAAACAAACAAGTTAACAATGCAACACAAAATACAAACTCCTTGAGAGTGGATGGTTGCAGCTTTAGCCCATTGAATGTAGCTCTTCTAAGCTCTCCTCTTTCTTCAAATAAAGCTTCAAGAGTTATGATAGGAAGCGAAGAACCCTCTCTTGAATTTGAATATTGAAGCTCTCTCCAAAATTTGAAATATAAACTTGAAAAACCCTTTTTCTTCAATTTCTCTTTCCCTTTTTTATCTCTCTATCTTTTCTTCACTTTGATCCATCATATATAAGTTTTGGAAGTGTTCCCATGTTGTTTTGACCGTTGGAGTGCCTTGAGAAACAAAATATGACCGTTTGGAACCGTTGGAATGAAGAAAAACAATTTCTGCAACTAGCCGTTGCAAGCCTGAGAACCCGAACACTCGAGTCGGCTCGAGATGGTCGAGTCGGCTCGAAATCTCAGACAGGAGAAAAACAAACTCTTGACGAGTCGGCTTTTCTGGGTCGAGTCGGCTCGAAATTTCAAAAAAATTATAGTTCTGCCATTCTGGAGTCAGCTCTATTTAGAACTCAATTTCAGCCACTCTGGAAGAGTCGGCTCGAATTCTTAGCGAGTCAGCTCGAGTGAACTTCGTCCAAAAGGCTTCCAAAAGTTTCCAAACTTCTTCCAACATCTTCCAAACCACTTCAAACATCTTCTAAACCTATGATATTCTACAAAAAAATAATCTTTACAAAGATAATTAGTAACATATCATGCATCAATGTTTTGTAATCATCAAAATCAATTCTAGGATCAACAATCTCTCCCTTTTTGATGATGACAAAACATTTGGCATGACAAAAAATCTTAGCACAAAATTAACTCTATAAAAGATTGTATTTCAAGTAAATTAACAAGTATCATATAAGCAATAAGCTCTCTCTTAATTTATCAGTATATTTCAAAAATGAAACTTCTCTCTTTTCAAATATTCTTTTTCATGACACCTTATATCTCTCCCCCTTTTTGATATCAACAAAAAGTATTTTTAACCATTCGTTAAGGGGATACTAATCAATGATTTTATAATTCCACAAGAATATTAGGATGTTTTGAGATAATTTCACCTTCTTTTTATTTCCTTCATATTCTTGTCAATAATTTCTCTTTTTCTCCCCTTTCTTTATGTTATCAATTGTTACAAATACTAATTGTTGGGGGTACAATGATTCTTAATTCTTCTTTTATCTAACATATACACTCCTCTCTCTTTCACATTCATTCTAAGCATTCATGCAAGAGAGTAATGTAAAACATGGTATCAATAAAAAAAAAAAAATATCAATAGAAGAATTAAAGTCATGAGTTTATAAAAAATCATCAAAATCAATCTATACTCATGATTAATTTAAAACATTAAGTATGCTAGCACATCTCAAATTATCTATGCTAGAGTAAGTTAGAACTCTTGATTTCATGATTTATTACCACAAGACTTGAATATCAAACATACCTCAAACATTCAAAATGTTTCAAGTCAAAGTTCAATAAATTTCACTTGATCAAGAATACTAGTAACTTTTGCATGGTTGACATTTAACTTATCTTGAAGCATCAAATATAATAAACATAGCAAATTGTTTCAAGTAAATGACTAGTATTACATATATCAAAAAGTAAAGGGTTTGAGTAAATTATACCAATATGAATAATCTTCCGTTTGCCATTATTTCTACAAACCATTAGTCTACTTGTCCTAACTTTAGGATGAAGACTTGCTCTTTCACCCTACTTCATGCCTTGCACAGCCACTTTATCATTGCAATCTTCTTTTTCTTATGATGGGCTGCAAGACAAACTTGCAAAATAGCTAAGTAGATATTTTTGGTACCCAAATATTTTTGGGTCTATTGGAGTTAGTACATGTGGTTCCTTTTGGAACCCAAACTTTGTTTACATCATTTTTCTTTTTCTTTATGAAATTACAAAGATAAGCTTTATGCTTAACTCTCTTACAACAAAAACAAACAACATTAGATTTTTGAAATTCGTTTTGAGCTGAAATCTTTCTTTCAACAAGATTGGAATTTGAATTACAAACAATTTTAGCTGTACTACTTGAAAATCTTTGATTGTTTAATAATAACTCAAGCATATCTGAACTTAAAGTCAATTTATCAATTAAAGGCTTGAGTTTCTCATCTTCTTTTTGCAACCTTTGATTTTCTTCATGAAATACTTCATTCTTTTCAAGATTTTCAATCTTTTCTTTTTGAAGAGTTTTGCAATTTTCAGAAATAGAATTTAATTCAATTTGCAAAACATGATATTTTTCAAAAGCATCATTTCTTTCATTTGGAAGCATATCATATGATTGTTTTAAGATTTGATGCTTAGTTCCTAACTTTTTATATTCAGGAAATAAATCATAAAAATCATCATTAAGTTCATCAAATATAAATTCTGAGTTAGGTATAGAATTTACCTTATTTTGTAGAACCATAAAACATGCGTTGGCAGTTTTTGATTGCTTTACATTATCACTTGAGCTTGAATCTTCGCTGTCGCTCCAAGTGGCTGCCAATGCCTTATTTTTCTTTTCTTTCTCTTTATATGGCTCCCCCTTAGCCATATACTTTTTTTTCTGAATCTGCCCTTACCCATAAATTTTCTAAACGTTTTTATAACCAGGGCTAATTCATCTTCATCTTGCTCCTCTTCGGATGATGAACTTGCGAACTCTTCATTTTCTTTAGTAGCCGCCTTGAGTGCAATTGTTTCTTTTTCTTTTCCTCTTCTTCACTCCGGCGCTTCATTGTGAGTTCATGAGTGATGAGTGATCCAAGAAGCTCTTCAAGTGGCAGATTGTTTAAATTCTTTGCCTCTTGAATTACAGTTACTTTAGGATCCCAAATTCTGAGCAAAGATTGAAGAATCTTTTGAACCATATCTGCATTAGAACACATTCTACCAAAACTATTCACTAATGCTAGTAAACCTCGAAAACATTTCAGAAATAGATTCATGAGGTTCCATTTTAAACATTTTATAATCATGCATGAGCATATTGATCTTGGAGTTTCTAACTTGTGTTGTGTTTTCATGAGTGATTTCAAGTTTATCCCAAATTTTTTTTGCGGAGGTGCAAGTAGAAATTCGGTTAAACTCATTTACATCTAAAGCACAATACAAGAGGTTCATTGCTCTTGTAATCAACTTTCCCATTGCATTTCATAAGCATTCCAATCCAATTTCGGTTTTGGAATGTTTATGCCATCGATATTTATCATGGGTGTAGGAGGTTTTCTTAAAATAATTTTTCATAATTTAAAATCTATAGCTTGAATATAAATCTTCATGCATGCTTTCCAATAGCTATAGTTTGTGCCGACAAAAAGTGGTGGTCGTGTAGAACATTGCCCTTCGGCAAGATGTGTGCTCATGTGGGTAGCCATTAATCTTTACTCTAAGTATAATTCAGAGATACTACTTTGATACCAATTGTTGCCCAGGTGACTTTCCCAAGAGGGATGAATTGAGAATGAAATTTTTTTCTCAAGTATGTGCTCTTTTGAAATCTTAGTGTGGTGAGTGAAGTATTTAAAGAATTAAATGCGAAAGTAAATAAATGAGCTCAAACAAAACAATCACAAACACCATAATTTATAGTTGTTCGGAGCAACCCAGCTCTTACGTCCACTACCCAAGATACCACTTGGGATTTTCATTATATTCTTCCTAGAATACAGTCGGATTGTTTTACCGGGCTCACAATCCAAAACCCAATTTGGTTTTTCACGCGCTCACCAAAAACCCACTCTTGGTTTTACACCGAGCTTACCAAGAACCCAAACTTGGTTTTCATGGGCTCACCAAAAACCCAATCCGAAAACAAGGAAAACAAACAAGTAAATAATGCAACACAAAATACAAACTCCTTGAGAGTGGATGATTGCAGCTTTAGCCCATTGAATGTAGCTTTTCTAAGCTCTTCTCTTTCTTCAAATAAAGCTTCAAGAGTTGTAATAGGAACTGAAGAACCTTCTCTTGAATTTGAACATTGAAGCTCTTTCCAAAATCCCATTGAATGTAGCTTTTCTAAGCTCTTCTCTTTTTTCAAATAAAGCTTCAAGAGTTGTAATAGGAACTGAAGAACCCTCTCTTGAATTTGAACATTGAAGCTCTTTCCAAAATCTGAAATATAAACTTGAAAAACCTTTTTTCTTCAATTTCTCTTCCCCTCTTTTATCTCTTTATCTTCTCTTCACTTTGATCCATCATATATAAGTTTTGGAAGTGTTCCCATGTTGTTTTGACCGTTAGAGTGCCTTGGAAAATAAAATATGACCGTTTGGAACCGTTAGAATGAAGAATAACAATTTCTGCAACTAGCCGTTGCAGGCCTGAATCCGACACTCGAGTCGGCTCGAGATGGTCGAGTCGGCTCGAAGTATCAGACAGGAGAAAAACAAACTCTAGACGAGTCGGCTCTTTTGGGTCGAGTCGGCTCGAATCTTCAGAATAATTACAGTTCTGTCATTCTGGAGTCAGCTCTATTCTGAACTCAATTTCAGCTACTCTGGAAGAGTCAGCTCGAATCTTCAGCGAGTCGGCTCGAGTGAACTTTGTCCAAAAGGCTTCCAAAAGTTTCCAAACCACTTCAAACATCTTCTAAACCTATGATACTCTACAAAAAAATAATCTTTACAAAGATAATTAGTAACATATCATGCATCAATGTTTTGTAATCATCAAAATCAATCCTATGATCAATAATCTCCCCGTGTTTTTTTCATGTTTTTCTCTTTTTTTTCTTGTTTTTAGCCTACACTAACCTCAAAGATGAAAAAAGTCATAGGAGACTTCTCTTTCTATCATATTCATTTAAAAGATCCATTTGAGATTGAACCAGGCCGAACCGCCAAGTTCAGCTTAAAACCATGCTGAATCATTCAGTTTGACCCCATAATTGAATCCCATAGCCGAACCGACCCGATTCAGCCCAGTACAATATGGTACGGGCTGAACCGGGCGGCTTGGCATGGTTTTGAAAACCCTGGTTTTATGCATTACCATTTGGAAATGTTGGGGTGGGATAACGAAATCACATTTGGCTCAACCCTTTTTTGGTACGAAAAAACTGAGATGGCCATCTCCAATTAAATTCAAATAAGAGCTCTTACTTTGTTTTATGAATAAATATTGGAAGTTCTCTTGCAATCAAGTTCTTGGCTTTGCTATGGAGCATGGAGTGCCCATGGCATGCAAATTACTAGCTAAAGGTTGTATTAGGGGCGTTGACCTGGATGTATACAATCTACTATTTGGCTTATATTTGCGCGCTTTAGATGATGGTTTTTTTTCTAACCTTCTTTCTCATAAGCTCTACAATTTACCAAAAAAAGTGTATATTTTGGTGGTATTTTACTATATCTTGGCTTTTTCTAAGTAAAACTTGAATATAAAGAAACTTTTATATGTCCTTTTGCACAAGACTTGTTCGGTTTGGTAAAATGTTTGGATCATTTCTAGCTATTTAACTTATTTCTCTTTCTTTTCTTTTCTATTTGTTTCGTCTGCTTTTTAATTCTTTGCTTCACTTTTAAGGAGGAAGCTTGGCCAATATCTGGATGAGCCATTGATATTTGACTCCCATTGACTTTATCAATTAAGCCAGTTGGCACCCTCAACACCCAGTTACTCTTCCATAACAAGATCATTATAAAACATGGATTTATTTACTCCTGCCATTCCATACAAATGATTTGCATGTCCTGTCTGTAAATATATAGATGAAACATTTTGATATTATATTCTGAGGTCATTTATGACTAGCCATTAATGCACACAGATAATTGGTTCATCTAATATGATGCGACATTCTCATATGATAGGTTGCAACTCAAAGTGTTTCTTCTGCAAGGGAAACCAGAGTGGGCAAAAAGGGTCGCCGCGGAGTAGAAAATGTTACAAATAGGTATGACTGTAGTGGCTCTGAGTCAATTTTTCTGTATACCTTGAGTATATGCAATCATATATCTATGTTCCTGTGTGTTGGGCTGCTTTGATTGGAAAGGAGGGAAAGAAAATATAATGTCTGGTTGCTATGATTTTCATTGCTGCATATTGGTTTTTCGCCTAAAGAAATTGTGATGTTTTCTGCAGTAAAACAGGAAATAGTGCCATGGACTTGCTAAAGTTATTCGGCAACAAAGGAAGTGTCATTAGGTAAGATTAATATCCTGAGCTTTCTACCTAGTGGATCAGAGCTATATCTAATTTCATGAATGATTCATGATCTGTTAGCATAACTGAAGTATTTAGTAAAAACTTAAGAGAAAATTAAAGCAAACTGGCTCATGAGACTAATTATTCTATGAAGACAACAACTAGCATATTATTCCAAGTTTTCATATCATGGGGCTCAGAGAATCCAATATGAATCCTGTGACTTCAATCTATGTTGATTTTGTCAGCTTACGGCTGATAAGGCTATGAATTCTGTGTGCCAATAATCACATGTCAATTACCATCCTACACCCGCATGTTGACAAGAGGTTTTGTAGTCCAAATTGGGGGTATGAATTTACATACACACTCTATTACAGAGCATTATATAAGCCTCTGACCTTTTCATATCCACTTTAATGGAATTTCTTAGTTAATCATGAGCCTATGAGATTCTTGATGAAATATTATTCTGTGAATCAGGAAAAGGAAGGAGTGGTACTTGTACGAGCCCATTGTTGACATCCTGTCAAATGAAGAAGTTGGAGCTCTTGATGCAAGAGAAGAGCTGAATGCACGGTGAGTATATCTTCACGTCTATACTGTCTAATGTGGCTGTGGAGCAGTGTTGGAATTATGGCTAGACATTGGATATCATTGTAAGTTGTCTAAGAAGCTTTTTCTCAGGCTATTTCCTTCAATTTCATAAGGAATGTTGGAAAGGACCTTGGTAAAGCATTTTTGGATGAAAAATCCATGCCTTCTTCACAATTCAGTTTCAAAGATTTTCTCATTTTTCTAAGAAGTTGAAGCAAAGTTGGAGCTCTTGTGCAAATCTAGGGGTAAAGACTAGTATTTCTTGGAGCAAGACTTTTTAGCATACCACATGCACATGGCCATAGATTTAGTTAACTGACTTCAATATCAACTACGTATGGTATTACCAACAGGGTTTACGGTACCGTTCGGTACGGAGCGTATCATACCGTACCGGTCAAGAGCCGGTACGGTTCATATATAAAACGGTCCGGCACTCTGGACCGTTAAAAAAAATAAAAAAAATTAAATTCTATATGGTACGGTATGGTACTGCAGCGTACCGTACCGTACCGCCCGGTTCAGGCTCAGTTTGGCTCAGTTCAGGTCTGGTTCGGGTTTGGTTCAACGATTCTTGCTTGAGACGGAGAAGGAAGAGAGTTTTTTCATATTTTTTAAAGTCCGGTACATGTACCGGTATGGTACGATACGGACCGTACTGTACTATACCGGTCGTTGATCGGTATGGACCCCGGTACCGATTCAGCGATCCTTGATTACCATCCTTTATTTTTTCCTTCTGTATGAATTATTTTTTGCCATAGATTTAGTTGAGAAATAACTTACTTCATTGTCAACTACATATGGGATTACCATCCTTCCTTTTTCCCTTCTGCATGGATTATCCTTGAACTCAAGTCTAGGGAAAGGATGAATTATCCACTGGCTTATCACTTGGCTTGGTTGGTTTTAGATGCAAGATGCTTATTTCTTCCCTTTTCATCTTCCACATGCATATGCATCCCGTCACTGGTTGGAGGATCTCTCTCTCTCTTAAATAGGAGATGGGAGAGTGAGAGAGGCCTACCTGTTGGAATTACCTAGGATTGAGTGTTCGTGGAAATACTTTCTAAATTCAGAACCTCCATTTTTCATTTGGAGGGGTATCATCATTGGGCTTAAGACCCAGTGTTCTACAAGTTGTAGGATTTTGAATTTTAACATGCAATTCTGATGTTTACTCTAAAATTTTAAAGCATATAAATTATGGCATTCTCTTTTGTACAGCTTAAAGAAAAAGCTGGATGAGAAAGAAGAAAGCTTCCAAACACGCTATTCCCATGGCTGAACTGTACTGCTAATGATACAAGGCATCTCATTTGTGTAACCGCTCCCTGTAAGATGAAATCTGCCAGTTTGAGCTTCAGAAGGCAAAACTGTTCTTAATGTGAACTTGATTTAATAAATACTTTGTTGTGTGATTAATTGAAAAAGAAAAACACTGTTCTTTGTAATGAAAGATTACCTGCTCTGCCCAAGTGAATAGCTGTTAATACAAAGTCAATTTTACATAGCAATATTAGGTGGATAACTTTTAGAATCCTATTCTAATGTAATGATATTCCGCTAGATTATTTTTGGCTGGTTGAAATTAGCCAAGAATTGGAAGAGCAGGAACTTTGAGGGCAAAAATTTTGTGCAAAAGAACTTAACTGGTTCATGTTCGGAATTTGAGGGTGTACTTAATCCATTATACACACACTGAGGACACCGGTCACTCAAAATTTGTTACGAATCACAGCCTGGATCTCGTTTTCGTTCCCCAAATTCAACCAATGCCCTCTTGGTAGCTGAAGGTGAGCGCATTCAAATTTGCTGCCTTAACTGGTAATACCCCTAAGTGCATAGGCTGGTGGTAAACTTGATGCGGTTGGTATCCCTCAAAAGAATCTCTCAATCGAAGATCTCAAAAGCAAGCTTCATAATTGTACGACAGCCCCCACAGGTCCTCATGTTCTTTATCTGAATTGGTGCATCCGCTGGCAAACATATCGGCCGACTGCTGGTGTCTCGCTGGGTACTACAGACTGCTCCATGTAGTAGTAGACTACCGCATCGTTGACTGCAGAGCGGGGTAGTCAGCCACGTACCCTTAGTCCCTCACCGGCTCCTTCTACCTTCGTAGCATGTCATTCATTTCACAGATGTCTTCTTGCTGAATTCAATAATGCTACACCATTCCTGATCTCCTTGACTTCCTCTAACCTTCCCTGGCTTGAATACATGTTCGAAAGAAGCATAGTCCGAAAGAACTTCCAATACATCGGGCTTGGAGATTTTGTGTATAAGAGTTCTTAATTTAGGCTAACATTAATTGAAATTTTATTTTATTAAAGTTGGATTGGTTTTATGGTCTATGTTGATAGATGTACGATGGATCCAATGTTATGTGATTATTGTTTGGACTAGAAATATCTCATGTAGATTGGTGTGGTTGAGATGGCACAGTGTAGGCTTTGGTCCAACTGGCTTGTGATGGGAGGGCCTGTTAGGGTTTGCTTATAAATAATAGGCTAAGTTCCCTCTCTACTTTTTATTATTATTTTATCATTTTGCGTGAGTTTTATTCTCACGGCTTGTTCCATCGATAAGCCGTCTACCGTGAGGATGCTGGAGAGAAGGACTCTGCTTTTGATGTTCATGTGAACGTCATTCCAGGTTTGAGATTATGGCAAATACAAGTATTCTAAATCTTTTGGGGATTTGATTATATGATATAAATTACAGACATGTTTTCTCTGATCAGCGGGAAACTAATATATTTTAGGTGTTCTAAAATTCATGAATAGGATCTTGGGGTGTTTAGAAAATTTATTTTACATTTGGTATTAGAGCCCTTATGCATGATGATTAAGAACATTTTTTTTTTATTTTTAATTTATTTCCTGATTTGTTTTTCCGCATTTTCTTGAGCATCTCCTTGATTTACCTCTTTCATGTACATCGGCAGCAAGCTGTGGCGGACCTGGCGGTGCCGAGATGAGACTCATCGGAGAGGTGCTGGTGCCTCTCATGGAGGGACCCGATCCTGGCACCGGAAGAGGTCGGAGAGCCCCGGGCGGAATGTCATGATCATTTTCTTTTTAGATCACGTATAAAAAAAATCTTTTTTCCCCTTACCCAATCCACTGATCACCACTAGCGTTGATTGGGATGTCTCGATCACGATCGATGTTGGTCGGATGATCGGTGGCGGTGAGAAGAGGAAGCCGATGACCGGCGGCTATGATAAGAAGCTGCGATCACTGGTAGCAGTGAGCAAAGGGCCAGCGACCATGGAAGATCGCGGTCGGCCATCCCTGGGAGGTTTTTGTGGCCACAATTTGCTCTCTCGGCCAGTCTTTGTGACCGGTCCTCCCCCCACACCCGGCGGCGGCGATCGATGAGCCACATCTCCACCGGCAGGGTCGAACTCAAAAACAATGCCAATCTCACCATTGGGCTTGATCGGACACCGGCGACACTGCTGGAAGCGGCGACCGACAGTCCCTGGTCGGTCATCATGGTCGTCCGGCCGGTCTGGCACCGACGGTGATGGATTTGGTAGATAGGGGGAAGGAGGAACCGAGATCTTGGAACTCACCATCGACGAGTCTTGATCTCTGGCATCGCCACCAGAGCGGCGACAAGCCAACCTCGACCGGCCCTGGTGGCGGGGTGGATCTAAGGGGCGGCGGTTGGTTCTTCTTCAAGAATTTGAAGCCCTTGTTTCCTAGGTTTGATTATGGGGATGAAGAGAGACTTTGTGGGTTTTGGATTTTGGGTTCAAACCCAATATCCAACAACCCAATAACCTTTAACCCATTAAATAAAATGGCCATTTTGCAATTAGGCCCCTAGATTTTTTAGAATTATATATTAGCCCTTTTACAATTTAGTCCATCCAAAACTTATAATTACATTTTGGTCCAGAGGGTCATTTTGTATTTAGGCCCCTAGACTTTTTGATATTATAAATTAGTACTTTTATAGTTGAGACCTTGAAAATTTATATTTATGTATTGGTTCAAAAAAAAGGGTAGGCTGGCAGTGGTGGGAACCACCATGCCCTTCTCCTCCTCCCATATCTCCCTAGAAGCATTCGGTAGCGATTGACCGGTGATCATTTAGATGATGGTGACTAAGGCTCGTCCACCAGCACCGGTGCTGAGCAGGGCTGGGCCCTTGGGATGCTACTCTTGGCTCTGTTTTCCAGAGAACCTCCAAGGGGTCCTTCGCTGTACTACCACCGGATGGATCCTACTGGATTTTAGTGGTTCGTGATGTCCCATCGCAGGGACCTTGCTATCTTCCGGAAGGAGATAGCGGAGGCTATTACCGGATTGTTGGATCCTGCCTAGCTTGTGGTGAATGTCATGGCTAACTTCTTGGATAACTAGACGAGTGGCCGATGGCTCTCCCGGTCCTCTGTTCGTCTCTTTCCAAACTTTGGGTCGTCGGTGGCTAGGAAATGGTAGCCAGTGGTCGGTTTAGCTGGAGTGGAAGAAGATCCCAAGCTTGGAGAAGCCATCAATGGAGTTTTGGAAAGTCTCGATTGGGATAAAAAGGGGAGGAAGAAGAGAATGTTTTAAAATTTTTTTTTTGGTTGATGGTTATCGAGTTACAACTCGCTTTGAACAGAATTTATTAATTATACATTTAGCCGAAATTGAAGAACTGGCCGGATCCAATTACATTGGGCCTATTTTAATTTTTGGATTAAGGAAATTTTTACACTTAAGCCCCTATAAATTAAATATGAGTCCATATAGATTTCTGATAGATCCAATTTTTTTTGAAATTATATTTTACTGGAAATTTCTACATTTCTGAAATTTACGGTTTGGTCGTCTATTATTGTTTTTGATAAAAATTACTGTAACTTGCTTATTTTATATTCAATTTGAGCAATTTTTAGACCGTTGGACTCGTAATAATTTGAAAAATATTTTGGTAGAGTTCTTCATATTTGATGAAATATTTAAATAGTTTAAAATTATTTATGTGCAATTTTACTCTCTATTATATAATTCGAGTGTGTTTTTCTGTAGCCTCAAAGGGTTTAGAGCACTCTATAAATTTTGAATAGCTGAATTATTGAGGACTAATAATTCATCTTTTATCATATTTCTTGAAATTATATATTGATGTCTCTATTGCAGTTGACCCAAAATTGATTGTAATTGCTTGTTACACTTATTATATACTATAATTCTTTCCCAAAGATATTTTATAGTCATGTAGTAAGTGTCATTGATAGAAGTGGGAGTTAGAATGCATTATTATTATAATTGATCGTGGGGTGCATATTGTAGAGTATCCCATTTTGTACTGATTTTTGGTGGCATACATGTCGTTGAATTATGCCATTTTATATTTATTTGGGCATTTGTCTTCCCTGTATGAATAATTTGTGGGTTGGCATTAGTATTTATTACCAAGTGGTTTATTTTTGTTGTCCATAAGTTTTCATTATGAGAGGATTTTCTGGTTATTGCATACAACTACCTACCCAAAGGAGGTTATTGTATATTTTAATCTGAAAGGTTACATGGGGCATTGTGTTGCAATGATGCTCTAGCTTTCATGGGCTTGTCTGCCCAAAGGGAATAAGTGATATAGGATAGATGATGCAAACTTAAACCTACTAATTTTATGATTAATTATCTGAGATTAATAGAGATTAATTTTTATATTTGTCAAAAAAATCAGACTCAAAGTAATTGATGAAACTAAACTAGTCAGCTAGTTATGCTACCCACAATGTGAATCAAGCAAAACTAATTAAGATTCAGGATTTGGTGATTGGAAAATCATCGTAAACTAGGGTTCCTACTTTCAATGAATTAGAACTAAAGAGAAAGGAAGAGTTTTAGAATTACCAATGATGATTTGCAGTGCTCTTGAAGTGGATCTGGTTCGGCACTCTGTGATTTTGCGGTAGGACTTCAAGATTGTCATTCTTTAGGCTCCGATCTGCAACGAACTCGGTTCCAAAGTAAGGAAAACCTTTACTTCAGATTTTGATCACTTTCAAACACTCACAAACACTCAAGTTAGAAGGCATGGAAGGAAGAAGATTGGAAGGAAGAAGAAAGGGTAGAAGGAAGATAGAAAGTGGAGATTAGGGTTTTGGATAACCACTCCCTCACGGAGCGTCAATGCCCTAAAGTATGGAATTTTTGGGACCTCACGCCCCCTCCCTCACGGAGTTTGATGCCCTCATGGCAAAGGAATTGAAGAGAATACTCTCATATTATTTCATAAAACTTCCATTTAATACAAGGGGTTTGATGGTGGTATTTATAGACCATATACAAGATGAGTGTGGGTTACAAATTATTGAGTTCTTGTTGAAGAGGCAAGAACTTTTTGGAATTGGCTTTTCTTGGAAAGCAAACTCTCTTCTTAAATTTCACTTTGGCATCATGATTTCTTGGCTCTGAACTTTATCCATTTGGGTGACAATTCTTGGAATAAAGTGGGCGACAAATCTTGAAATAAGGTGGCGACAAGGAATCCTTTCTTGATTAATGATGGGCAGAAAGGTCTCTTCTCTTCATGCAATGACTTCTTGAGGTTGGGGGGTCAAGATGAAGTTTTTATTGGGCATCCATGATGGACTCTTGAATTCAAATGTGAGTGGGTGACAAAAAAGAATGGGTGACAAAAATAAGAAGCGCTAATTTCTTCATGAAATGGCGTCAACTCCTTTCCTTTTGGACGTTAACTTCTCCTAAAGTCCATCTTGATATTCTTGCATTTAAATTTGATAGGTAGATGAAGAGATTTCCCATGTAAACTTAACTTGCTTTTTAATCTTGGACTCTTTGGATATGAGCGACCAAGAGAGGATGAGGCACTATTCATGTGGGCGACAAAGGGTGAATAAGATGAAGACTCCTTCCTTCTTACTCCTCTTAAAATTGGCGATGGATTTCAAATGGACGACAAATGAGAATTTAATTCTTGGGCGCCCCCTTTTGGATAAACTTGAATGTTGTCTGAATGTTGTTGGCTTTGACTCCTTAGTTTTGATGATTAACAAAAGGTTGAGTATATGTTTGGACTAATGTTTCATCTCTAGATAAAAGTTTCAGGACTTAGGTTATTCAAAAAGAGTATCAAAAGAACATTGATGAAACTAAGTTTACCTGATTTGGGAAAGAGCTATTCTACCTTGGACAAGATCAAAATACTCAAATTGGACCTTCTTGTTAAGAAATTATTGACAAAAGAAACAAAGGCTTAGAGAAACTCAAGCATGGCACGCACATCTCAAAGAGTTTCAGAAAAATTCAGATCAGAGGTCGACCACCAGAGGTCGACACCTTGTCAAAGGTCGACCACCAGAGGTCGACTCATGAAGAGAAGAAAAGTTCAGCATGGCCGGCACGGCAAAATCTCAGTGGCACACTCCAGAGGTCGACCACCAGAGGTCAACACCTGTCCAGAGGTCGACTCATAGCCTGAGAACTCAAAATGGGCAGAACTATGGTACTCTGAATTTTTGCCTAAAATATATTGGAGGTCGACTCATGAGGTCGACACTTGATCCAGAGGTCGACTCATGAGGTCGACTCATGGTATAACGGCTAGTTTTTCTGAACTTCTGATTTGATTTCTAACGGCCATAAACGGCCATATTTTTGAATCTAACGGTCTTGTGGAGTTGTTTCAGCATGAATGAGGTATTTAACCTCCACCAAACTTCAAAAAAGATAAGGAGACAAAGTGAAAAAGTATAGGTTCAAAGTACAAAGCCTTCAATCACTTCCAAAGCCAAAAAGTGTGAGAAAACCAAGAGATTCCCTTCCCAAAAGCTTTCCATTTTTTTGAGGAATCCAACATTCAAGTGTTTGGCATTTAGTGAGGTCCAAGATTCCAAGACAAAAGGCTTGAAGAGTCTCCATCAAGAGCTTCAACGAATTTATTTTGCTCAAAAGGAGTTTGTTTAGTTTTCATTACTTGTATTCATACTCTTTTGTCTTTAGCTAGTTTCAAGGGAATTTGAAACTAGAGTGAGGTTTGTTGGTGAGCCAATTGATAAAACCAACTAGGGTTGCTTGTAAGCCCGAAGCCAAAACAAGTGAGTGAGGTTTGTTGGTGAGCCAATTGATAAAACCAACTAGGGTTGCTTGTTAGCCCGAAGCCAAAACAAGTGTGTAAGGTTTTGACTTGTGAGCCTGGTAAAACAAGTCGGCTGTAATCCAAAGATTATAGTGGAAATTCCCAAGTGGAACTTAGGGAGTGGATGTAGGTGCTGGGTGCACCGAACCACTATATTTCTTGTGTGTTTGCATTGGTTTGCTCTTTAGCTTCTTTAGCTCATTAATTGTCATTTTATTTCGTTGCTTCCGTTGCATAATTATTAAAGCACTATCACTCTTCATCTTAAAACCTGATAGCACATATATATTGCCTTAAATTTTTTAAATACCCAATTCACCCCCCCTCTTGGGCACCATATCTGGGCAACAAGTGGTATCAGAGCACCGGTACTCTCTTGTAGGTCCAACGATCTTGAGTGAAAGATCATGGCCGCCCCAATTGGAATGGGTATAGTTGAAGGACAAGCATCAAATCGTCCTCCTTTCTTTAATGGCACAAACTACACTTATTGGAAAACTCGTATGCGTATTTATTTACAAGCTGTAGATTATCATATTTGGAGAGTAATCACTAAAGGGCCTCATCAGCCCACTCACTTGGTTAATGGCATTATCACCCCAAAATCTGAAGAAGAATGGGATGACAATGACATCAAACAAGCTGAGTTAAATGCTAAGGCGATGAATTTGTTATTCTGTGCACTTGATCCTAGTGAATTCAACAGAATATCAAATTGTATTTCCGCCAAAGAAATTTGGGATACACTTGAGGTCACCCATGAGGGTACACACCAAGTGAAGACCACTAAGGTGAACATGCTCATTCATACGTATGAGATGTTCAGGATGGAACCAACTGAAAGCATAAGTGAAATGTATACTAGATTTACCAATATAGTAAATGGTATGAGGAGTTTGGGAAAAATTATATCTAATGGTGAACTGGTTAACAAACTTCTCAGGTCTCTTCCGGCTTCATGGGATGCGAAAGTTACAGCCATAGAAGAAGCCAAGGATGTCAACACTCTACCTCTCGAGCAGCTTCTTGGATCACTGATGACCTACGAGCTTTCACTAAAGCAGAAAACAGTGGACAATGACAAGAAAAAGAAAGCCATAGCCTTCAAGTCCACTACAAAAGAAGAGTCAAGTGATGAATCTGAAGAAGAAGATGATGATGATGAGACAGCCCTAATTACAAGAAAATTTAAAAGATTCATGAGAAAGAAGAAGGGCTTCTACAAGAAAAGACCACAAAAAGGTGATCACAATAAGGAGAAGGAGAAAGAGAAAGAAAGGGATCCACCCATCTGCTTCGAGTGCAAGAAGCCTGGACATTACAAAACGGATTGCCCTTTGCTTAAAAAGAGTAGAAGGATGTTGAGAAAGAAGGCCATGATGGCTACCTGGAGTGAGAGTGAGGACTCCAGCAGTGAAGAAGAGCAGCAGGTAGTCGCCAACCTATGTTTCATGGCCAATGAAGATAATGAGGTAAATTCTGAACCTGAAACTGAATTTACTTTCAATGAACTGCATGATGCTTTTGATGACTTAGTAATGGAATATGAAAAATTAAAATTAAAAAATAAGAAATTAAGAAAGCAAAATTTTGAGCTTACCAAAATTCAGAAAAGTTTTCAAGTGAAATTGAAAATTTAACTCAAGAAAACAAGAAATTAAAAGAACATGTAAAGACTTTGACAAATGATAAAGATAATCTTTTTAAAGAAAATAATTCTTTAAAAAATAATAGAAGTCTTAAAACTAATGAGAACATTGAAAAACAAAATAAAGAATTATTGCTTCAAAATAAGAATTACAAGGAAGAGTTAGAAAAAGTAAAACCCTTTGTAGAAAAGTTTACCTTTAGTTCAGAAAAACTAAATATGCTTTTAAATAGCCAACATGCAGTGTTTAATAAAGCTGGACTTGGATTTAAACCACACAATCAGCAAAAACTTTACAAAAACTTTTTCATACCTGCACCTTCTAATATTACCTGCTATGCATGTGGTAAAGTAGGTCATAAATCATATGTTTGTAACAGAAGAAAATCAAATACCTTTAGAAAGATTTGGGTTCCAAAAGGAACCAACTTGACTAACCCTAAAGGACCCAAGATGACTTGGGTACCTAAAGTTTCAACTTGATCATTTTTTTGCAGGTGTGCCTTGCAACCAAAAATAAAAGAAGAATGTGGTATCTGGATAGTGGTTGCTCAAGGCACATGACTGGGGATGTGAAGCAATTCTCATCACTAGCTGCAATTGATGGTGGAAATGTCACTTTTGGTGATAATGGAAAAGGCAAAATCGTCGGAATTGGTAAAATCCATATCACCCCTAATGCTTATGTAGATAATGTATTATTTGTTGATGGATTGAAGCATAATCTTTTTAGCATTAGTCAGTTTTGTGATAAAGGTTTTAAAGTAATTTTTGAATCATCTTTGTGCATGGTATCTAGTCTAGATGTCGATGGCATCAAGTTCACTGGTCTTAGACATGGAAACATTTACATGGTTGATCTTGATGATCTAGCCATGGAAAGTGGTCAATGCCTAGTGGCTAAGGAAGCCAAGGCAAGTGAAACTAGTTGGCTTTGGCACCGTAGGCTAGGGCATGCTAGTATGCAGTTGATTTCAAAATTAAGCAAAAAGAATCTTGTAAAAGAATTGCCAAAACTCACTTTTGAAAAAGATAAAATTTGTGCTGCATGTCAATTTGGAAAACAAACTAAATCTACTTTCAAACCTAAAGGAGTAGTATCTACTACTAGACCCCTTGAATTATTGCATATGGACCTCTTTGGACCAACCAGAATAACTAGTTTGGGAGGTAAAAAATATGGGCTAGTAATTGTAGATGATTACTCACGATTTACTTGGGTAATGTTTTTAGCTCATAAAGATGAAACATTTTCAGCTTTTGTTAAATTTCATAAAAGGGTTTCAAACGAAAAAGATCTCACTATTGTTTCTTTGCGTAGTGATCATGGAACTGAATTTGAAAATCATGATTTTGAAGCTTTTTGTAATGAAAATGGTATTAGTCATAATTTCTCTGCACCTAGGACACCTCAACAAAATGGGGTGGTAGAAAGAAAGAATAGGACACTTGAAGAAATGGCATGCACAATGCTTTGCGAAAATGATTTACCTAGATATTTTTGGGCAGAAGCCATTAATACTTCCTGTTACATTTTAAATCGTGTTTTAATTCGACCTATTTTGAAGAAAACACCATATGAGCTTTGGAAAAATCGAAAACCTAATCTCAAGTATTTTTGTGTGTTTGGTTGCCGCTGTTTCATATTAAACAATGGCAAAGACAATATCAGTAAATTTGATGCCAAGTCAGATGAAGGTATCTTTTTAGGATACTCTACTTCTAGCAAGGCATACAGGGTCTTCAACAGAAGAACACTTCTGGTTGAAGAATCAATTCATGTAGTGTTTGATGAATCTAACGAAAAATCTTCTAGAAAAGAAGATTCTATTGATGTTGAAACAGGTACAAAGAAACTTGAACAATTGACAATCAATGAAGATGAGCCCAAAGGAGATGATGATCAAGAAAGTCAAGATCAAATTCAAGAAATCAATGCAACTTCACCAAAACCATTACCTAAAGAATGGAGGTATGCACATGGACACCCTAAAGAGCTAATAATAGGTGATCCATCAAAGGGGGTAAGTACACGCTCTTCTATTAGAAATGTTTGTGATTATTTAGCTTTTGTATCTCAGATAGAGCCTAAGTCAATAGAAGAAGCTGAAAAAGATTGTAATTGGATTAATGCTATGCAAGATGAATTAAATCAATTTAAAAGAAATAATGTTTGGACTTTAACTGAAAGACCCCTTAATGTTTCTGTAATTGGCACAAAATGGGTTTTTAGAAATAAACTTGATGAACATGGTATTGTAATTAGGAACAAAGCTAGACTTGTTGCTAAAGGCTACAACCAGGAAGAAGGAATCGACTTCGATGAAACCTTTGCTCCTGTTGCTAGGCTAGAAGCAATTAGACTTTTACTTGCTTTTGCTTGTTTTATGGATTTCAAGTTATTTCAAATGGATATAAAGAGTGCCTTTTTAAATGGATTTATTGAAGATGAAGTTTATGTTGAACAACCTCCTGGTTTTGAAAATCATGAATTTCCTAATCATGTCTTTAAATTGCATAAAGCATTGTATGGTTTAAAGCAAGCTCCTAGAGCTTGGTATGATAGATTAAGTTCATTTTTGATGAAAAATGATTTTTCTAGAGGTAATGTAGATAATACATTGTTTTTGAAGAAGAAAAATGATGATCTCTTAGTAGTACAAATATATGTAGATGATATTATTTTTGGTGCTACTAACGAATGTCTTTGTCAAGAATTTGCGAAGTTAATGCAGAGTGAGTTCGAAATGAGCATGATGGGAGAACTCAATTTCTTCCTCGGACTCCAAATTAAGCAAACCAAAGAGGGGATCTCCATCAACCAAGCCAAGTACACAAGAAAAATTTTGAAAAAGTTTGGGATGGAGACCACAAAACCAATAGGTACCCCTATGAGCTCTTCATGTAAATTAGACAAAGATGAATGTGGTAAATCAGTAGACCAAAATTATATAGAGGCATGATTGGTTCTTTGCTATATTTAACTGCCAGTAGACCAGATATAATGTTTAGTGTTTGTATGTGTGCACGTTTTCAGTCTGCTCCTAAAGAATCACATCTCTTAGCTGTAAAACATATACTTAGATACTTATCTGGGTCAATCGAAATTGGTCTTTGGTACTCTAGGGAGTCATCATATGAATTAATTGCATATTCTGATGCTGATTTTGCTGGGTGTAAACTTGATCGAAAAAGTACTAGTGGAACTTGTCAATTCCTAGGAGTTAATTTGATTTCATGGAGCAGTAAGAAACAGAATTCGGTTGCTCTATCTATGGCAGAAGCCGAATATATAGCAGCTGGAAGCTGTTGTGCTCAGGTTTTATGGATCAAACAACAACTCGAGGACTTTGGCATCAAACTAACTAAGACACCCATAAGATGTGATAATACTAGTGTAATCAATTTAACGAAAAATCCTGTTCAACATTCAAGAAGCAAACATATTGAAATAAGACATCACTTCATAAGAGATCACGTTCAAAACTCTAATGTATTGTTAGAATTTATATGTACTGATTATCAATTGGCTGATATATTCACAAAACCATTGAATGAAGAAAGATTTTGTATGATTAGAAGAGAACTAGGAGTCATTGATCCTTTTGCTTGAAACTCTTCAATTTTCATCAAAATTCCTCAAAAATGATTTATAAACTCTCAAATATGTTTAAAGGTTATTTTTCAAAATTTTATCAATTTTTTAAAATTTTACAGAATTTTATTTTGGGTGATTTATTGTAGGAGGTCGACACTTGATATTTTCGGAGGTCGACACTTAAGTTTTGGAGGTCGACACTTGAGGTCGACCCCTGAAAATTCTCAGAGGTCGACACTTGAATGAAAACCTGCTTTTTAAAAACCCGTCCGCAAGCTTTTTTCCCATTGTTTTCTTTACCTCTTCTTCGTGTGGTCCCCCTACAACTTCCCTAAACCTCCAAATAGTGGATTTCCACCCCTATCCTCGATCTTTTGGGAAATCCTCACCTCCTCTCTTGCTTTTCTTGGAATCAACCTTCTATTTGACCGTTTTCTTGATTTTGGACAACCGAAAGCCCTCGAATCTTTCTACCCTCAAATCTCGGCTGTTTTTCAATTGAAAACATGTATTTCTTTCGTCCGTTTCTTACCTTTTCCTCATTTACTCTCGATTTCCTCCAATCTCACAAACCCTATTTCACTATTTCACATTCTCCTCTTTTTCCCAATTAGTGAACCTCTCTTAGCCTTACTCCCTAAGTTACCTCTCATCCTCACACATGGGTCCGAGAAAACACCAGGCAGTAAGGAAAAGGAGATTGGAATAGGGGCAGGGTAGTACTGAGCGGCGAAGGAAAGTAAGACATGAGCGTGAGCCGACCCCAGAGCCACCTGCACCAGTGCCAGCCAGCCTAGTCCGAAAGAGCATTGCTAGTGGCAGGCGCGTAGATATTCCATTCTGGGATCAGCATCACTTCTTCATTGGAGATGTACTGAGAGATGCAGGTCTGGTTCATTTTTGTACCATGTCCGAGAGATACTACCCAGACCTCATCAGAGAGTTTTATGGATCCATGGCCACTGATGGCATTGGATGGTCCGCTACAGTTCGAGGGATTGAGATTCCAGTGACACCTGAGGTCATCAGTCGCATCTGGAGGATTCCACTTCATGGCACTGCTGCCACTACGATCAGCGACAGAGAGCATGCCTTCAGGTGTATCCTAGAGCGTGAGGATGTTAGCGGCATTTCCACAGTGTCCGCTAACCAGCTTTCACTGGAGATGAGAGTGCTGCATCACATCATCGCCCGTATCTTGATTCCGAAGAGCGGGAGATTTGATTTTATCACTGAGCGTGAGCTAGTGTTGATGGTGTCCCTGAGCCAGCGGACTCCCATCAACCTTCCCAGGATCATGCTTCAGCAGATGGGTGAGGCAGCTTCTCACAGGAGACTTGTGCAGCCGTACAGGATGGGACTGACTCAGATGTTCAGAGAGCATGGTGTCTCATTCGACGGCATACCCTTCAGTCAGCTACAGCACTCAGATACTTATGGAGAGAAATCCCTACATAGAATGGGATTTCGACTGATTGGCGACCGATGGGTACGATGAGAGTCTGGCCAGGAGCCAGATGAGGAGGATGAGATCCGAGCTGCTGAGGCAGGGCCTTCAGGGCCTACTGATCATGGTACACCTCCTCGCCCAGCACCGGAGACAGAGACTACGGAGCCTGAGCCATTCACGCCACCACCTTCATCAGCTCCGGTACCTACTGCTACACCACGGAGGACTTCAGTGAGGATATCGGACTTCGAGCAGCGAGTGACAGATCAGATTTCAGAGGTCCGGACAGAGATCACTGGTGTACGGCAGGAGATTCATGATCTGCGGATACACACAGACACACGCATTAGTGCTCTCTCAGCTAGTATGGATACAGGATTCAGACAGATCCTCAGCTTATTGAGATTAGCACTGCCATCAGGGACTGCAGATCCGACAGTATCTCCTCCACATGATGATGATGATGATGATGATGGTGATGATGATGCTGATGACTCTAGTGGATACAGTGACAGTGATGGAGATCAGCCTGGAGCAGGTAGATCTGATGTTCCACCTGCAGAGCCGATTCCAGAGATTCCCCCTTCAGCTGATCTTCCTTCCACTGATTTTCAGAGTTCAGATCCTCCAGCCACAGCTGTGCCAGTTGATATTGAGCCTACAGAGTCACTATTTGAGACTATCACTGGGATTCCAGATGACATAGATGAGCATACAGAGACAGACATCGATGATCCCACAGCTTATGAGCTAGTCAGCAGGCAGACTCCAGCTCAGTCTACTCAGCATGCTGATCCGTCCACTCCTTCAGCTACTGCCTCTGTCTCGACTTCTGTGGAGCCCTTACCTAGGACTTATAGATCTCGTAGGACTACCCCTAGGTCTGGTCCCTCTCTGAGGACTCGGAGTTCCTCTCATAGGACTCCAAAATCCTCATCTAGGATCATGGCTCCTGTATCTTTTGACATGCCTTCTGATGAGGAGTAGCCTCATAGATTTACTTATTGTATTTTAGTTTGCTTTGTATGGTTTGGTGTATCAGTGTTTTGTGCCTACCTTGTAAGCAATTTTGTAACTGAATACATTTGCTTTTATCTATATTGTGCCATTTTATCTGATACCAGCTCTTAGCATTTATCTTCTTAAACCCTCAAGTTAGAATATTTTGTGGTATGCACAAATTGAGGGGGAGCATATATTTTTATACTTTATTGTAAATCAACATAAGTTTCATTAATATATCTTTCACTACAAAAATGACTTTTTGATTCTTGACAAAAAGGGGGAGTAGAAAAGTATATATGTATTTATGAGACTCCATCTTATGAGTAGTAAAGGTTATATGATTCTTATCTTTTGGGCTTATGAGAATGTTTTCACAAAAAGAAAGAAATAAATGAAAAGTAAAATCTTTTTGACTCTTGAGAATATTTTCACAAAATTTTTATGATACACTCTTGCATGAATACTCTTGCATGAAAGGATACTTTGAAAATTTTTATTATTACTATATTTTGCTCTTGGACTTAATTGCATATATACTCAAGGTTTTGTCATCATCAAAAAGGGGGAGATTGTTGGCTTTGACTCCTTAGTTTTGATGATTAACAAAAGGTTGAGTATATGTTTGGACTAATGTTTCATCTCTAGATAAAAGTTTCAGGACTTAGGTTATTCAAAAAGAGTATCAAAAGAACATTGATGAAACTAAGTTTACCTGATTTGGGAAAGAGCTCTTCTACCTTGGACAAGATCAAAATACTCAAATTGGACCTTCTTGTTAAGAAATTATTGACAAAAGAAACAAAGGCTTAGAGAAACTCAAGCATGGCACGCACATCTCAAAGAGTTTCAGAAAAATTCAGATCAGAGGTCGACCACCAGAGGTCGACACCTTGTCAAAGGTCGACCACCAGAGGTAGACTCATGAAGAGAAGAAAAGTTCAGCATGGCCGGCACGGCAAAATCTCAGTGGCACGCTCCAGAGGTCGACCACCAGAGGTCAACACCTGTCCAGAGGTCGACACCAGAGGTCGACTCATAGCCTGAGAACTCAAAATGGGCAGAACTATGGTACTCTGAATTTTGCCTAAAATATATTGGAGGTCGACTCATGAGGTCGATACTTGATCCAGAGGTCGACTCATGAGGTCGACTCATGGCATAACGGCTAGTTTTTCTGAACTTCTGATTTGATTTCTAACGGCCATAAACGGCCATATTTTTGAATCTAACGGTCTTGTGGAGTTGTTTCAGCATGAATGAGGTATTTAACCTCCACCAAACTTCAAAAAAGACAAGGAGACAAAGTGAAAAAGTATAGGTTCAAAGTACAAAGCCTTCAATCACTTCCAAAGCCAAAAAGTGTGAGAAAACCAAGAGATTCCCTTCCCAAAAGCTTTCCATTTTTTGAGGAATCCAACATTCAAGTGTTTGGCATTTAGTGAGGTCCAAGATTCCAAGACAAAAGGCTTGAAGAGTCTCCATCAAGAGCTTCAACGAATTTATTTTTGCTCAAAAGGAGTTTGTTTAGTTTTCATTACTTGTATTCATACTCTTTTGTCTTTAGCTAGTTTCAAGGGAATTTGAAACTAGAGTGAGGTTTGTTGGTGAGCCAATTGATAAAACCAACTAGGGTTGCTTGTAAGCCCGAAGCCAAAACAAGTGAGTGAGGTTTGTTGGTGAGCCAATTGATAAAACCAACTAGGGTTGCTTGTTAGCCCGAAGCCAAAACAAGTGTGTAAGGTTTTGACTTGTGAGCCTGGTAAAACAAGTCGGCTGTAATCCAAAGATTATAGTGGAAATTCCCAAGTGGAACTTGGGGAGTGGATGTAGGTGCTGGGTGCACCGAACCACTATATTTCTTGTGTGTTTGCATTGGTTTGCTCTTTAGCTTCTTTAGCTCATTAATTGTCATTTTATTTCGTTGCTTCCGTTGCACAATTATTAAAGCACTATCACTCTTCACCTTAAAACCTGATAGCACATATATATTGCCTTAAATTTTTTAAATACCCAATTCACCCCCCCCTCTTGGGCACCATATCTGGGCAACAATGTCCAGATGTCTGGATGTCTGGATGTCTGAATGTCCGGATGTCTGGATGTCTGGATGTCTTGATGTCTAGATGAAAATGAGAGACAACCTTCTTTTGACATTGAGTTGGTCATCCAAGATGATGTGACATGGCATGTGATGATGTCCAAGATGATGTGGCAGGTGATGTGGCTGGTGGCATGTGACATAGGCACCAAGAATTGGTTGGATGTCTTGAATTTGGTTGGCACATGGTGTCTTGATTTGGTACATGGTGTTTTGAATTGGTCCCCTATTGTATTACAGGACTCAATTGAAATAATTAATTACATGACTCAATCAACTAAATAATTAAAAGAGCTAACTCTAAACTCAAATTGATCAAAAGTCATAATCTCACAAAGCAAAAATTAAATATTGACTCAACTGGGTAAATAGGGTTTGATCAACTGAGTAAATATGGTTTATATATATATATAGGTTTTGATTGAATTTGGGGTTTTGGACTGAAACCAACTGGGCTAAAATAATAGAATTTAAAATAGACTATTTACAAGTGATTTGGGCTTGGGGTTTGGGCTTCATTCACAGGTGATCCACAGGGATGTGGGATTGACCTGTCAATTCCTTCTAGCCCTGGTGTCCACACCAATAAGTTCATGACTGTTAGGGTATTTCATTTGCTTGTGGCTTCATGTGAAGAGTACTTATGCATATTATATATTTTACCCAAAGAAATATATGTGATATTGCATTTGGATACTTATATATCATTTATGATATATGCCCATTGACAGTATTTTGCATTCCTGCCATCTTTGATTATATAGTCATTTATGTTAATAATAATGTTATTATTCAGTTTTTGACTGGGTCAAAATATCAAAGGTAGAGGTATATTGAGCTTAGAAAATTTATCTGTCTAAAGGGGATAGATTTTTGAATGCTTTGTATTCTCATTGTGTTAAACTTTGTTTTCTTTGAAAAGAAATATATATTGGGCCTAAGAGATTTGTTTACCCAAATGGAGACATTTTCAAAATTTATATTTTCATTATATAGACCATATTTTTGGAGCTCAAAAGTATATCATATTCTCTGTCTATATTAGAGTTTTATGATGATACACGTGGTATATTTGTTGAAAATGACTTATTATGTTTAAAGCCCTTATATATTGTTTGTACCTCAAACATGTTGCATTGTATATGAGCTTGATTGATATTTTATATATCTTATGGCATCTCAAAGGTCAAGACATGATAATCCTTGATTGGAAGGTTTGTGAATTTCGATAGATGGTAATCACTAAAGTGGCATATTCATTGAGATTTAGAAGATCCTTCTATGAGCTATTTAGAAGGGATTGTGTAGTATTATATGTTAAAGAGAGATTCCTTATGTGGATCATTTTTTTTCTAAAGAAAGTTTTGTTGCATTGCACGAAGGGCTCTCATTAAAATAATACTTATAAAGATTTTCTGAAATATATTGTTTTATTTCTCTATTCATTAACAGCATAAAGACTATTTAGTAGTTAGTATTTTTATGTTCAATATAGTCAATGCTCCCATTATGATACTTTGACTGAAATAAAATATGAAAACTAAAATTGTGCTAGAACTAAGTTTGATGGAATATAGATATTATATTATATAATGATCTTTCATCCTGGATTTCTTATAAGAGTACTCTGAAATAAAGCTGCTTATAAAGGTGATAAAAGATGAATCATTTTATTTGAAATATATTTATATAATTGATTCCATTCTTATTGTTGTATTTAAGAATGATGATCTAATTTTGATCTTATTTGTGATAGATATGTAGAACCTGATAAAAGAAAGTCTGGATAGCTGATGGATGGATAAATTAATATGAGTTGGATGGTATGATGGTGTTAAGGTTTATATCTTGAAACTAGAAAGAATTGTACATAAAATTAGTATTATGAGGTTTCTATCTCTAATACATAGGCTACTCATCATATTTAGTTTTCCTGCTATGTAGTTTAATGAACTTAAAATTAAATATGTTAAATAATTAATAAATCATATCCTATTTTATTTTAGAAATTTTTGATACTTTTGAAAAAATGATAAGGGTATTGTTGCTGCGTCAACTCCTAGACCGGGGTCGGTTGGATGTGCTGGAGCGCTCCTCTCCTGGGTGAACCTACAACAAAGTCCCCAAGGGCGCCGGCGGTGTTCCGGTAGGGGACCCTCCGATGCCTAAGTTAGCAGGAGGTTGAAGGCAACAGAATGGAGGAATCAACGAAAGAACAGCGTATGGAGAGGGAAGAGCACTTCTACCTTCAAACGGGGTCCCCTAAGTACCTTATATAGGCATGGAACAGTCCAAAATCCGTTAGGGGAGAGTCTGAGAAAGATCGATCTGCCCCTAGGAGAATCTGGAGAGTGGCCACATGCCGTGCAGATATGGCAACATCGTGGAAGTAGTGGAGCAGGGCTGTTGGGATGGCAGGATTTTGCAGTAATAGAAAGGTGCTTCTGGAATTCCCTGGATGCTAAGGCATGCTTGTCGGATGTCAGCCATGGGAAAGCCGGTCGGTCGGACCAAAGGCCAAACCTTTGAAGGAGAGCGATGGGCCAGACCCTAGCAAGAGAGGGTCGTTCGGACCCCTGCTCCAGTGGGCCGGACCTCTAAAGGAGAGCCATGGGTCGGACCTAGCAAGAGAGGGTTGTTCGAATCGTTACTACAATGGATCGGTCGGACCTCTGAAGGATAGCAACGGGCTGGACCCCAGTGGGAGAGGGTCGTTCAGATCCCTGCTCCTGTGGGTCAGACCTCTACCGGTCGGAGCCTTGAAGGGGTGGCCCGGTCGGACTGCAAGAATGGACCGGTTCTAGCTGAGGGTGAGCCGTCAAGGTACAACGGTTGTCCCCCTTGCCCTTGTGCTTCGTGCAAGTCTGCAGGCTCGAAGGGCGAGGGCATTAAATGGTAGTAAATGCTTCAGTCTTTCAAATGATGGCAAATCCGATTCGGCGTGCTGCGACCGGGCATCTTCTGCTCTGATTTCTACTCCTAGACAGGTGTCAGCATCTGGTTGGTGGAGATAGGAGGAGCAGTTATTGCTGGTACGGTGCATAGCAGCTGCCCGTTTGAATTCCTGACGCGACGTGGGGCATGTGGCTCCATCAGAGCGGTTGGTGTACTTCCTAGAGTGATCCATCTACCGTTGCTTCGACTATTACGCGGATTGCGGTCGGATATGATCCGGCGCATCCCCTCGGATTCTCACCCAACTCGAAAATCGAGGTGCCAGCAGTCGGATCGTGGCATGTGGGGGGTGGCATTGGGAAGCTACCCCCGGGCGCCTATAAAAGGGGGGTAGCAGTGCCTAGAAGGAGTTTTCCACCGTGCTTGCGCTCGAAGAGAAGGCAGCCTCCTCCCTTCTTCCGTTGCTTTAGCCCCTCTTAGAGAACCAGGGAACCAGGTTAGTTCCATCTCCACCTTCCTCCATCTTCTTCCTTTTCTGCAACTCCCTATAGAATGGCTTCTGGGAGTCGGAGTTCGGCTCGTGGACATAGGGAGCCTGGCCCTTTCAACATCTCTTCGACCATGACCCGAGAGAGGGTCAAAAATCTTAGGACCATGTATAGCATTCCCTCCACCTTACATCTGACCATCCTCAGTCGTGAGGTAGAGTGAACGGACCTTTAAACTTAGGAGCTCTCCCTCTGTACGAAGACCACATGAAGGCCGACCTTCGTTTCCCGATCCATAGCTTCTTTATTCAGGTCTTCAACACATATAGAATTACTCCTTCCCAGCTGACCTCGAATAGTATTCGGGTTCTCTGTGGCTTTGTGGTTCTATGTCATGAGGCCGACATCGAGCCGAGGGTATCCTTGTTTTCAAACTTTTTCCTGTTGAAGCAGGACTTCCGGAGTCAGGAGTGGTGGATGTTCAGTCCGTGCCCTGGCCGGAAGATACTAGGGGGCTTCCATTCGCCATTCATGGATGGAAGTCCTGATACTTTTTTGTAGATAGTTTAGAGCCGTGGGGCTTTGAGATGGCATGGAGGGAGCCGAGGCCGAATGCTTTGAACGGGAGGAAGGTCTCGAGGGCCAACGAGGTCGACTTCCATAAACCACCCATAGAGGCTGAACCTAGGAGACTGCCCCGTGTCAACCCAGCCCAAGAGTTTGAACCTAGGAGACCCAATCCCGAGATCATAGACCAAGAAGAAAGGGCCCTTAGGAACATCAAGTTAGAAGCCCCTACCTTTGATGGTAGCCTAGATCCTAAAGTGTATGTAGATTGGGTGGAGGATATGGAGTAGTATTTCGAGTGGTATACCATGACTGAGAGGATGAAGTTTAAGTTTGCCAAGACTAGGTTAGTTCGCCAAGCTAGGTTATTCTAGAATAGTGTTGAGAGGCTGGTATCACAGAGAGATGAAGAACCTATAGCAACTTGGAGAGGTATGAAAGCCAAACTTAGGGAGAAGTATCGACCCCTTTCCTACACCCAGAGTTTATTGGACCAATGGCAGAATCTGAGTCAAGGAAACAAGAGTGTAGCTGACTACATCTCGAAGTTTGATGAGTATGTCATGTGATGTCATGTCAATGAGTCTGCTTCTGTGACCCTGTCTAGGTTTAGGGCTGGCCTACACCTAGACATCCAGAGAGAGCTTTATTTTAGAGAGGTCACTGATTTAGAGTATGCCTACCAAGTTGCAAGGAATTGTGAGTGTTTCTAGAGGGCTCCTACCTATTGTAAACCTGAATCCTTTAGAAACCCTAGTCGACTCCCAGGACCTAACCCAGGGTATAGTCAGGCTTACCCGAGTCGTCCCAACCTTACCGACCTGACTCGAGTCGACCCAACCCCAGTCGACCTAGCCCAAGCCGACCGATCTGAACCGACCCCATTTTAGCAGAGAGAAAAAGGGTAAAGCTGTTGGAACCCATAAGAGTCCCACTCCCCAAAACACTTGCTTTAGGTGTCATAAACCTGGACATAGAGCTAGCCAGTGCACTTCCACAGCCTTAGTTATAGAGGAGCCAACTGAGAATGAGACAGAACCCATTGCTGATCTAGAGGGAGGAGTCTATGAGCCAGAAGACCAGTTACTGGAAGAATATGAGGGAAAGGAAGAGCAATTTGAATATGAGGACCTTCTAGGGGTAGTTAGGTGCATCCTTACCCAAAACATAGTACAGGAAGATTGGCATAGGACAAACATCCTACAAACCTTTGTCAAACTAGGGGATAAGGTTTGCAAAATCATAGTTGATAGTGGGAGCTGTGTCAATGCTATCTCTTCTAGCACTGTCAAAGCCCTAGGATTGACCTCAGTCCCTCATCCCAACTCGTACAAGGTCTCTTGGATTGATTCAACCTCTATACCAATAAAATCTAGGTGCCAAGTCTTAATCAAATTGTAGTCTTATGAAGAGAAGATTTGGTGTGATGTCCTTCCCATGGACGTCAGCAGTATTATCCTAGGATGACCGTGGCTTTATGATCATGATGCTACTCTTTACGGTCGGACAAATAGTTGTGCCTTCAATCACCATGGGAAGAAATTTACCATTAACCTAGTTCAGCCTAAGGACCTAGCTAAGAGAGGATCAAGTAGTCTTAAGGAGAAGAAGCCTGGAGTCAACCTAATCAAATCTAAGGAACTGGAGAAAGAGATTGCTGAGGGAGCCCCTGTTTGGATTTTGACCACCAAAGATAGTCTTGAACCAACCCAAATAGAGTGCCCTCAAGAAGTAGTTAAGGCTCTGGAAGAGTTTAAGGATGTCTTCCTTGAAGAATTACCTGATCATCTACCACCTTTTAGGGACATCCAACATGCCATAGATTTGGTCCTAGGAGCCACCTTACCCAACCTTCCCCATTATAGAATGAACCCCACCAAACACCAGGAATTGCAAAAACAAGTGGGAGAGTTGCTTAGAAAGGGTTTTCTTAGGGAGAGTTTAAGTCCCTGTGCCATCCCTGCTTTGCTAACCCCTAAGAAAGATGGAACCTGGAGAATGTGCATAGATAGTAGAGCCATAACAAGATTACAATCAAGTATAGGTTTTCCATACCCCGTTTAGATGATATGCTTGACATGATGGCCGGAGCTACTATCTTTTCCAAGATAGATCTTAAGAGTGGCTACCACCAGATTAGGATCAGATCCGGGGATGAATGGAAGACGGCTTTTAAAACTAAGGATGGCCTTTTTGAATGGGTAGTGATGCCTTTTGGACTTTCTAATGCTCCTAGCACCTTTATGAGGGTCATGAACCAAGTCATGAAAGAATTTGCTGGAAAATTTTAGTGATTTATTTCGATGATATTTTGATTTACAGCAGGACTAAAGAAGACCATCTTAACCATCTTAGGTTAGTCTTCCAGACCCTTAGGAAGAATAGCCTTTATGCCAACCCAAAGAAGTGTGAGTTCATGACCACAAGGGTTATCTTCCTAGGTTTTGTAGTCACCCTAGAAGGAGTCACTGCTGATCCTGAGAAAGTTAGAGCCATAGTTGAGTGGCCAGTCCCAACTAGTGTTCATGATGTGCGTAGTTTTCATGGCCTAGCCACTTTTTATTGGAGATTTATTTGGAGATTTAGTTCAATCGTAGCACCCATCACCAACTGCATCAGGAAGGAAGGCTTCCAATGGACCAAAGCTACAGATAAAGCCTTCCAAGAAATCAAAGATAAGATGATACAAGCACCTGTCCTAAGATTACCCGATTTTACTAAAGTTTTTGAGGTTGCTTGTGACACTTCGAGAGTTGGCATTGGAGGAGTACTTAGTCAGGAAAACCACCCCGTGGCCTTCTTTAGCGAGAAACTCAATGAGGCCAAAGTTAAGTACTTGACTTATGATAAAGAGTTCTATGCAGTCGTTCAGGCTCTTAGGTATTGGAGGCATTACCTGTTACCCCAAGAATTTGTCCTTTTCTCTGACCATGAAGCCCTTCGGTACCTAAACTCCCAGAAAAGACTAAACCCGAGGCATGCTAAGTGGGTAGAATACATCCAGGCCTATACCTTTGTGCTTAAACATTATGCTGGTATCGAGAATAAGGTAGCTGATGCCCTTAGCCGTCGTGCCCTGTTACTGAATACAGTTAGGACTGAGGTTATAGGATTTGATTGATTGAAAGAGCAATATGAGACCTGTCCTAACTTTGGAGAGATTTTCCAATCTAAGGAACACCAACCATCTAGTGCCTTTAGTGAGTACACCCTCCAGGATGGTTATCTTTTTAAAGCAAATAGGTTGTGCATTCCTAAGACCTCTCTTCGAGAATTCTTAGTTTAGGAGACCCATGCAGGAGGCCTAGCTGGTCACTTTGGTAGGGAAAAGACCATCTTAGCAGTAGAAGACCAGTTCTTTTGGCCTAGCCTGAAGAAGGGTGTAGCTAACATTGTTTTCTGGTGCCAAACTTGTGCTATCGGCAAACAACAAAAACAGAATACTGGCCTGTACACCCCTCTGCCTGTGCCTAGTCGCCCTTGGGAAGACCTTAGCATGGACTTTGTAGTAGGATTGCCCAAGACCGAAAGGAAGCACGATTCTGTCTATGTAGGGGTAGATAGGTTCTCCAAAATGGCCCATTTCATACCTTGCTCCTAGACCCTAGATGCTTCCAAAGTTGCCAAGCTCTTTCTTGATCATGTAGTTAAGTTACATGGCCTTCCAAAAACCATAGTGTCCGATAGGGATGTCCGATTCATTAGCTACTTCTGGAAAATCCTTTGGCACTTACTAGGCACCAAGCTTAAGTTCTCAACTGCCTACCTCCCACAGACCGATGGCCAAACTGAGGTAGTCAACCGCAGCCTAGGGAACCTCTTAAGATGTTTGATAGGTGAACATACCAGAAACTGGGATCTTCTTTTACCTCGAGCTGAGTTCGCCTACAACAGTTCTGTGAATAGGACCACCGGAAAAAGTCCTTTCAAGATTATGAGTGGTTACAAGCCTAACCGACCCCTTGATTTGATTCCCCTACCTATCCATGCTCGTGTCTCTGAGTTCACCGAATCCTTTGCACAACATATTAGGGACATACATAAGGAAATCAGTAATAAAATTAATATAAGTAATAATGCATATAAAAAAATGGCTGATTCCCGAAAACGAGCCAAAGAGTTTGAAATTGGGGATTCTGTAATGATTAGGCTTAGGCCTGAACGGTTTTCACCAGGAACCATTAAGAAACTTTATGCTTGTGGAGCTGGCCCCTTTAGAGTGATAAAGAGAGTCGGCCCTAATGCCTACGTTCTTGAGCTACCCCCGAATTATGGCATTAGCTCGACCTTCAATATCTCAGACTTAGTCGAGTACAGGGAACCAGCAAACATTCCTAGCGAGCCATTTAGGCCTGACCTTTCTTTTGAGAGTGAACCCGAACCTGAGTGTCCACCTTCAATTATACCTGAGAGAGGAGAGCGGATCGAGCGTGTCCTGGATGACCAAGCTATTACTACCCGGGGCAAAGGTTATCAACATTTCTTAGTCTGATGGCAAGGCCGACCTGAGTCCGATGACTCGTGGATTACCCGGGAGGACTTGCAGTACCTCGATCCCGACCTTCTGGAGGAGTACCTAAGCCAACTCAACTCTTACTCGATAGGGTCGAGTTCCTCCCACCCCAGGAGAACTGGTGTAGGCACCAGGATCCGACAAAGGCTCCTCAACCCTCTATGGATCTCCAGTTAGGGTTTCAATTTTTGGGTCTTGTAATAAGGCTTCAAGCCTCAACTTTGTAATTTCCTTTTGCTTTGAATTTAGTCTGTACTTTGATAAATTAGGTCAAATTGTGTCCTGTACTGAGTCCAGTCATAAATCGAGTCCAGTCTGAGTCTATTAGAAGTATGGGTCTATTGCAAGAGTGGGTCTTAAAATTTAGTTTCCTTGGAACCAAGTCTGGAAAGAATCCAAGTCAACTCAGGGCCCACCTGTTCATCCTATGTGGTGCCATGACCGTCGACCGTTGATGAGAGGGTTGACGATGCTTGTGATGAGGAGGAGCGCTAGAAGTGGCGCGATGCTGAGAAGGCCAAGGAGCTGCTTCAGAGGGCCGCCCCCGACGATGATGGGCGATCGGTGAATGAGGCCTCTAGGAGTTCCCTCCACCATCTTTCGGGGGTAAGTGTCACATTTCATTTCTCTACTCTGGATTCAACGGTTGCAACTCTAATTGTATGTGTCTATCGACAGCTTGTCAAAGACACCTTGCTGATGGACGGTGGCTTGGACGAGTTGCTCTATCTGAAAGAGCACTTGACCAAGAGGGCCGAAGCGATGGAGGTGGCGAGGGACAAGACTTGGGTGGCGCTGACGGCCTCCAGAGAGGAGGTACTCGGCTTATGGGCCGTAGCAGAAGAGGTGTCCACCCTGCGGGCTGAGTTGGAGGCCCAGAAGATGCAGATTGAAGTCTTGCTAGCCCGGGAGAAGGACCGGGAAGCAAGTTTAAGGAATAAGAAGAAGAAGATCAAGGCTCTGAGTCATTGGCTGACCGTCGAGGAGGGGCGCTTGACCGAATGTGAGGTCTGTGCACAAGCCCATCAAGCTGTGGTGGAGAGGAATAAGGGCCTGCTGAAGACGGCCCAGGAGTTACTGAAGACGGATGGTGAGAAAGCCATTGCAACTTATAAAGCTTACAAGGACTTCACCAAGGAGATGAACGAAGCCGAGACTGTCGGCTTCAACTACGGGTATGACGAATGTCTGTGAAAGGTTAGTGCAGCATTCCCAGACCTCGATATATCATTTCTTCAGCCGCCGAAGCCGATGGAACAGGAGGGCTTGGAGGCGGCGGATCCGACTGCCCGAGCGGCCGATGCTCCAGTGAAGGCCGTCATAGAAGTGGCCAGGTCGGACGCCCAAGTTGGAGCTGAAGTAGAGGTAGCTGAAGGGGCCAAGGGGGCCGAGGTCGTTGCTGCTATTGAAGGGGCCGAAGCGACTATTGTTAGTGTACCTCCCGAGGGTCAAACCTAGTCATTTGTAAAGGTCTGACCTTCAATTTTGTAAAGAAACTTTTTTGGAACTAATGAAGAACTTTTTTCATAATGTCTTATTCTAATGTCTCTGTTGCCGATGGACTAGAGTGACCAAACTCACTTTTCTTTAAAATTTCACTAAGTATGTACTAGTCGGCCAACCTGAGCGGTCAGTCGGACCTCCAGGGCGAGCATCGAGTAGTGGCTCATATCGAACTAGGTTCCCTTAGGATTTCCACTCTAAGTGTAGGTTCGTCAGCTTGTCCAAACCCAGAAGTAGTCGAAGTAGCGGTCGGACTATAGCTCGGGCCGGAGCAACGAGCTTAGGAATTTCAACCTAAGTGTTGGTTCGTCGGCTTTCCGAACCCAGGAGTAGTTGAGGCAGCGGTCAGACTGTAGCTCAGGCCGGAGCAACAAACTTAGGAATTTTAACCTAAGTGTTGGTCCGTCGACTTTCTGGACCCAGGAGAAGTTGAGGCAGTGGTCAGACTGTAGCTTAAGCCGAAGCAACGAACTTAGGAATTTCAACCTAAATGTTGGTCCGTCGGCTTTCTGGACCCAGGAGTAGTTGAGGCAGCGGTCGGACTGTAGCTCAGGCCGGAGCAACGAACTTAGGAGTTTTAACCTAAGTGTTGGTCCGTCGGCTTACCGAACCCAGGAGTAGTTGAGGTAGCGATCGAAATGTAGCTCAGGCCGGAGCAACGAACTTAGGAGTTTTAACCTAAGTGTTGGTCCGTCGGCTTTCCAGACCCAGGAGTAGTTGAGGTAGCGATCGGACTATAGCTCAGGCCGGAGCAACGAACTTAGGAGTTTTAACGTAAGTGTTGGTCTGTCGGTTTTCTGGACCCAGGAGTAGTTGAGGCAGCGGTCGGACTATAGCTTAGGCTGGAGCAACGAACTTAGGAGTTTTAACCTAAGTGTTGGTCCATCGACTTTCCGGACCGGGCTGCCCTAGAGCCTCTGCTGACCGGAGTCGGACTTTCGGGAGTGGGCTGCCCTAGAGCCTCTGCCAACTGGAGTCGGACTTTCGGAAGTGGGCTGCCCTAGAGCCTCTACCGACCAGAGTCAAACTTTTGGAAGTGGGCTGCCCTAAAGCCTCTACCGACCGGAGTCGAACTTTCGGAAGTGGGCTGCCCTAGAGCCTCTACCGACCGGAGTCGGACATTCGGAAGTGGGCTGCTCTAGAGCCTCTGCCGACCTGAGTCAGACTTTCAGAAGTGCTTCGTAGAAAAATTGTGGACTTTATTGATAATACTTGCGGAGGTTGTCTACATTCCATGGACGCGCCATCCATCGTCCATCCAAATATTCAAGTTGGTAGGTGCCGGCTCGAACCACATCAACGACTCGATAAGGTCCTTCCCAATTTGGGAAAAGCTTGCCTTGCTCGGTCGGCCTCGAAATTTCCGTCCTCCACAAGACCAAGTCTCTGACTCGAAAAGCTCGCGCCTTGACACATGAGTTGTAATATTTTGCCATCTTTTGGAAGTAGACTGCCATCTTCATGCTTGTCCGAAGTCTAGTTTCTTCGAGCAAGTCCAGGTCAGCCCTTCGTTGTTCGGAGTTGGCCGGTTCGGTGTAGTGGTTGATCCGTAGAGATTGAAGAGAGGTCTCGACAGGGATGATGGCTTCACTTCCATAAGTGAGGTTGAATGGGGTTTCGCCAGTCAACATTCTGGCGGTCGTCCAATATGCCCATAATACTGAGTGTAGTTCCTCTTCCCAAAGCCCATTAGCCTCATTCAGTCGGGTCTTCAGCCCGTGCAAGATTGTCCGATTGGTGACTTTAGCCTCTCCATTGCACTGAGGGTGGTCGACCGACGTGAGTCGGTGAGAGATACGATATTGCTGACAAAAATCTTGAAACTTAGAGTTGCCAAACTGTCTTCCATTGTCAGTGATAATCGTTTGGGGAATGTCGAACCGAAAGATGATGTTATTCCGAACGAAGTTCTCCACCTTGACCTCTGTTATCTGTGCTAGCGGTTCGGCCTCCACCCACTTGGTGAAGTAGTCGATGGCCACAAGCAAAAATTTCCATTGCCTAGACGCCGGGGGAAAGGGTCCCAAGATACCCATCCCCCACTATGCGAATGGCCATGGGGTAGTGATCAGAGTCAGCTCACCGGCAGGCCTCCTTTGAATAATGGAGTACCTTTGACACGCATCGCACCTTCGGGCGAAGTCTGATGCATCCTTCTGAATGGTAGGCCAGTAGTACCCCTGTCGGATGATCTTGTAAGCTAAGGACCTTCCTCCGAGGTGGTCGCCACAGATGCCTTCATGGACTTCTCTGAGTGCATAGTTGGCGTCTGTCGGCCCCAAGCATTTCAACAGTGGCTGTGAGAATGACCGCTTATACAGGATGCCATCAAGGATGACATACTTAGAGGCCATCGAGTGCACTCGCTTGGCCTCCATCGGATCTTCCAGAAGAGTTCCCTTGGTCAGGAAAGCAAGGATCGGATCCATCCAAGAAGTTTCTTGTACCACTTGGTGGACCTCGATCGGCTCTTCCATAATACTAGGGTGCTGCAGGTGCTCCACAAAAGTTTGATCGGAAGTGTTGATGGCAGCCATAGCCAACCTTGACAGAGCATCCACCCGAGAGTTCTGCAAACAAGATATGTGGAGGATTTCGAAAAATCTGAACCAAGAGATAAGGTTTTGTACCTTGTTTAAGGATTTTGCTAGGATCGGATCCCTCGCTTCAAATTCCCCCTTTACTTGATTAACCACCAATTGGGAGTCGGAGAAGACTCTGAGTCGGTTGACGTCCAGTTCATTGGCAATTCGTAGCCCCGCAAGGAGGGTTTCGTACTCCGCCTAATTGTTTGACACCTGATATAAAAAGTGCAATGCATACTTCAGGCTTTCTCCATCCGGGTCAGCCAGGATCAGTCCAGTCCCATATCCCGCAAGGTTAGACGCTCCGTCCACATGGAGGGTCTAGGCTGGTTTGGTTTCGTAGACGATGCCGGCTTCAGGTACTTCAACCATTTGAGGAGGTGTCGCCTATCTCCATGTACACTCTGCAATGAAGTCAGCAATTTCCTGGGTCTTCAAGGCAGATCGTGGCTGGAAAGAGATGTCGAATTCACCTAGCTTGACAGCCCACTTGGTGAGCTGGCCAGATGTGTTTGGGCTCTGAAGGATTGCCTTGAGGGGTTGGTCAGTCATCACCATAATCGAATGTGCCTGGAAATACGGTCGGAGCCGCTTGGCGGACATGACCAAAGAATATATCAACTTTTGCATCTTGGGGTACCTTGTTTCGGCATCATGGAGGACTTTGCCGATATAATAGATGGGCTTCTACTATCCATCCTCTCCAACTCGCACGAGGGCGGCGCCGATCACTTCGTTCGATGCCGAAAGATAGAGGTACAAAAGTTCCCCCTCCGTCGACTTGGCCAGCAATGGAGGGTTCTTCAAGTACTCCTTCAGGGCTTTGAAAGCCAACTGACATTCGTCAGTCCAAACAAAACTTTTCGACTGGCACAGGGTCTTGAAGAATGGCAGAGACTTTTAAGCCGAACGGAAAATGAAACGGCTGAGAGAGGCGATTCGGCCGGTGAGCTCTTGCACTTACTTTTTGTTGGTCAGATGTACCATCTCAGTGACGGCCTTTATCTTGTCGGGGTTCACTTCAGTTCCCCTCTGTGTGACCAAGAAACCAAGGAACTTGCTAGAGGTTACCCTAAAAGTACACTTCATGGGGTTCAGCTTCATCTGATGGCACCTGAGTGCATCAAAGGATTCCCGCAAGTCCCTAATTTTGTCGGCCTTATGGAGACTCTTCACTATCATGTCATCCACATAGGCCTTCATGTTCCTGCCTAGCTGACCTTCAAACACTCGGTTGATCAGCCTTTGAAAAGTGGCACCGACGTTCTTCAAGCTGAAGGGCATCATCCGATAGCAGTACAGACCCTTGTCGGTGATAAAGACGATCTTCTCCTTATCTTCCGGATGCATCTTGATTTGGTTGTAGCCGGAGAAGGCATCCATAAAGCTGAGAAGCTGGTGGCCGGCAGTGGCATCCATCAGCTGATCAATCTTGGGCATTGGAAAGCTGTCCTTCGGACAGGCCTTGTTGAGGTCGGTGTAATCTACACAGATCCTCCATTTCCCATTGGCCTTCTTTACCATAACAACATTCGTTAGCTACTCAGGGTAGTGGACTTCCCTGATGAAGCCAGCATCACAGAGCTTCTTCACTTCCTCATCGACGGCTTTCTGCCTTTTGGCGGCAAAGCTTCTCTTCTTCTGTCGGACAAGTCAGTAGGTTGGATCCACCTTGAGCTGGTGAGTGATGATCTCCGATGGTATTCCGGGCATGTCCGACATCGACCAAGCAAAGACGTCGGCGTTACTCCTGAGGAAGCTGATCAGTTCTAACTTAATGTTTTCGCTGAGGGAACCTCCAATCTAAAGGACTTTGGTGGGATCATCCTCCTGAAGGGGGACAAACAGAATCCTTTCTCCTGGCTTACCAAGGCCATCAGCCTCAGCCCTCGGGTCAAGTTGCTCCAGAGTGGGACGGCCTTCTGACTATTGGTTTAGAATGGTCAGACACTGCCTGGCCATCCGACGGTCTCCCCTCATCACTCTGACCCCGCTCCTGGTCAAAAATTTTACCAATAAATGATAAGTGGATACAATGGCTCTGAATTTGTTGAGGGCCGGTCGGCCCAGGATAGCATTGTAAGGCGAGGTCATCCGAATGACCATAAAGTTGATAGGGAGGGTTTTCTGGAAAGGCTCCATCCCGATCATTCTCACAAAAGACCCCGACGGAGTTGCCCCCGAAGCCTGTCAACGGTGTGGGGGATTCCTGTAGCATGGACCTGGACAAATTCATTCTCATAAAAGCATCATACAGCAACACCTCTATTGAGCTTCCATTATCTATAAGTATTTTCTTTACATCGTAGTTGGCAATCACTGCCGACATGACTACAGGGTCATTTTCAAAAACATGAGTCTCCAGAAGATCTTCATCAGAGAAGGTGATCGCATTGGAGCCCCTGGACCTTTTAGCAATATCGAGCCCATCCTCGTAACTTCCTCCAGACCGTCGATGCAGCATGCTAACATCCCCGCCGGTCGGCCTCTGATTGGGGAGCTCCGTCTCCTCCGGAGGGTTTCTGGCATTTGACACTCTGGCCCGATCCCGATGTGGTCGGATGTACTTGCACAGGTATCCCCTCCGGATGAGGTCTTCAATGGCATCTTTCAGCTGCAGGCACTCTTCAGTACTGTGCCCATGGTCCCTATGAAACTTACAGAATTTATCTTTGTTTCTTTGGGCAGGAGGAACCCTCATCGACCAAGGCCTTAGCAGAAAGGTCTCGTTCTCGATCTCCATAAGGATCTTCTCTCTTGGCAGGGACAGATGCACATAAGTCTCAAACCTCCAGGGGAAATCCCTTGGCTTCGGACTTTGGCGTTGGGCTGACCGCCAGCTATCACTCGGAGGTCGGGCTTCAGGAGCGTTATTGCTCCACTTCTTGGGGGTCGGCCTTCCCTCTGATTGACGTCGGCTACCCGCTTGCTCTTCTGTCAGGGCGTACTTCTGTGCTCTAGCCAGGAGTTCGCTGTAGCTTATCGGATGTTTTTTGTCCAGGGAGAAGGTTAGCCTAGACGAGCGGAGCCCTCGCTTGAAGGCTGACATGGCCACAGCCTCATTCAAGTCCGGGACTTCCATGGCCGCTGAGTTGAAACGGGCCATGAAATCCCGAAGAGTCGATCCCTCCTTTTGCAGCACGAGGAAGAGGTAGTCAGTATTCCTCAAGGCCCGACTGCAGGTCCTGAAATGGGAAAGAAAAAGTGATTCGAGTTGAGGAAAGGAGTGGATCATACCTGGCCGAATGGCGGAGAACCACATCCGGGCGATCTTCTTAAGGGTGGCAGGAAAGGCGATGTAGTGGAGGGCATCAGAGATGCCTTGTACCATCATATGGGCCTTGTATGTGCCTAGATGGTCCATCAGGTTGGTGGTACCGTCGTAGCGGCCCACCTGCGAAATCTTGAAGTGGCAGGGAATCATTTCCGCCAGAATCTCATCAGAGAATGGGGGACGGGAGTCGTATACCTGTCCCCCTTCGACCTTCTGTCGGAGAGTGATTTTGGCAATGCGCTCCTCCATGCGCATGATCTTGCTGGCATAGTCCCTCGGGGGTTCGGCAGCAGGCCGACCACCGACCGGGATGGATTCGACGTAGGAAGGCAAAGCAGACCTTGACCTTTTGCTATTGGTGCGATCGCCCAATGACCTCCAGGGCTCCGTGATGACGCGAGAACAATGCTAAGGGACCTCCGACTATCAGCTTCCCTCAGCAACAGTCGGAGGATGGGTGCAAGAAATAGCTGGTAGTTGCTGCCAGTTGTCGGCTGCTTCTTGGAAATGCTAAACTGCAGCTGTAAGCATTTTGATGCGATTCACTAACATCTAGAACTGCTGCAACCCCAGTGTGATGGTAGGTTCAGCGGCAGTAGCGACGGTGGTGGCCGTATCATTCTGAAAGGATTATGCCCTAAAGGCCAATCGAAATATTATATTTCATTGGGATTTTTCCTTATCCATCCCAAAAATCAATGTATTAACATTATCATTCAATAAAGGCATTATTTTCATCATATGCTGTGTCTTAATTATTATATGATGAACTCCATAGATTAGGGCTATGGTTCTAGGGTTATGATGAGATCATACCAGTGAGACCTAAAGCCTTAAAATCCTAATCTAAAATATTCCTGGTCGATGGGATATTGAGTTGGGGATCAATATTTTCGGCAAGACCAGCACATCCTATATATGCTTTGTGATGAGGGTGACTGATCTCACAGTCACTTGTGTTTGACACTAATACTAGGATGTGAGCGTTCATTAGAGAATGAGTTCACTGAATTGATCCAGATTGAGAATATCTAATGGAACCTTATCTGTTTGTCAATAGATAATTGTCATAGTGGGAGTAGTGCATGTGGTCCTTTGACCTGAGACTACCATGGTACCTTATATATATGAATCCATACTTTGGATCGCAATCAATCATGACACTGAGTCATGCACGAGGTGATACTGGGTATGGTGGATTGTATATGGAGGTTGTGAGTAGGTCAACAAGGAATTGATTAGCCCTAGTAAGAGGGAATTGCATCCAGCTAATTTCGATTAAATGATGGATTCAGGAAATCTTTGATCAAAGTATGAACATTAGAGTTAATTTCTAATGAATGAATCATCATTAAAAAGATTGAGCTAGGGATGAATATGAAATTGGATTTGACAAGGTATCCATATCCATAATCATATTCATGATGCAAGTTAATCAAAGGACTGAATTGCCCGGTAACTCACCACTAAAGGGTATTTTGGTAATTCCACCAAAATTCCACATCTTCCGGGTAGACATGATACGTTGCTAGACGTCAATCTTGTCTTGTAGGAAAATGATTAAATTATGATAATTTAAATCAGTTAATTAGAATTAGATTCTAATTTACCAAGTCGAGCTAGCTTGAGTTGACCTAAATCGGCTTAGTTGAGATCTAACCAAATTAAGTCAAATAGCATTCGGACCTATTGCTGGCTAGATGTGGAACCCAATGGGTCACACACAAAAGAGAGTTGATGAGGGATTTAATTTAGAATTAAATCATGTTTGCAGGACAAACATACTAGCATGTGTTGCAGACCCAACTTCTATTCGAATTGGATTCGAATTTGGTTCTAAATTGGGCTTAATTGAGTTCTAATTGAACCTTATTAGAGTCTAATTTAAATTTTGGGACTTTGGGCTAACCCGTGGCTGAACCCATTGATTAAAAATCAATTTAAACCCTTTTCCCAAGATCGCCCAAGCCATCTTTCCCACGCGCGCGCACCAAAGGAAGAGTCCACGCGCGTGGACTCCTCTTCACGCGCGTGGGGACTTCTTTTACCGTGAAAACCAGATGGGAGGGGGCATAAATCTTTTCTTTAGGTGTCTCATCTGGAGTCCCTTGGATCAAGATCAGATGGCTAGAAGAAATCCGTTGCTTTTCTGTCACAACTCCATCTCAGAACATCGCAACTTTTCTGAGGTTTCTTCCGAGGTTTTTCTTCATCGAAAGATCTTGAAATAAATCAGGAAAGGCGTGAAAAATTTGAGGGGACGCATGAGGATGGAAAGAACGTGATTCTTGGGATAGCAGAGGGTTGCGTTGTTTTTGAAAAGACACCCCTCTGATATCTATAAATAGGATTAGGTTCTCGGGGGTTTTCATGTAAGATAATTTAGAGATCAGATTCCCTTTCTTCCTCTCCAGAATACTCCTTCCCCTTGTTCTTGTTGGGTATTGTTTCCCTTACAGAGGTATCCTCTGTCGAAACTCTGACCCTAAACAAGAATAAGAGGAAGGTCTTGAATGGTAAAGGAAAGAAATAGGAAGGGTCTCTTTTCTTTCTTGAATTAAGACATTACTTGTCTTAATTTTTCTTCCACTTCAAATAAGAATTTTCTACAAGGATTGAAGTTGAGGAAAGGATCAAGAAGAGGAAAGAAGGGAGAAAGGGAATTTTCAAGAAAGAAAATTCCAGCCTATAAGTCCAAGAATTGAATTCTTGAAAAGAATTCAAGAAGAGGATCCAAGATCAAGAAGTTGTTGTCTTCATCTCTTCTCTGTGTGGATCACCATTGGAGGGTGAACATTTGGGCACCTGGTGGAGATTTGCATTTTGGATATTGCGGTACAGGTTAGTACTTACATATATATATATATTCAAATAATGTATATGAATGATATATATTTTTAATTTTTTTTAAGGAGATCTAGGGCTAAAGGGTTTGGTATAGATTTCATAAGATAAAAATTTTGAAATCTATGTTTCTGCCTTGGTCAACAAACCCAACACATTCTCCCTGGGAGGTTTCTCAGACCTGGAAGGGGAGATACCTCTTCTAGCAGTGGCATTTGGAGCTCTTCCCTTAGCCATTTTGTAGCAGGGTGATGGATTCCTCCTTTTAGAGAAGGGAACTGACCTTCCTCTAGCGCCAATCTGTTGCTGCGTCAACTCTTGGACTGGGGTCGGCTAGATGTGCTGTAGCGTACCTCTCCCGGGTGAACCTGCAACAAAGTCCCCAAGAGCACCGATGGTATTCTAGCGGGGGACCCTCCGATGCCTAAGTTAGCAGGAGGTTGAAGTCATTAGAATGGAGGAATCAATGAAAGAACAGTGTATGGAGAAGGAAGAGCACTTCTACCTTCAAACGGGATCCCCTGAGTACCTTATATAGGCACAGAACAGTCTAAAATCCATTAGGGGAGAGGCTGAGAAAGATCGATTTGCCCCTAGAAGAATCTGGAGAGTGGCCACATGGCGCGCAGATACGGCGACATCGTGGAAGTAGTAAAGCAGGGCTGTTGGGATGGCAAGATCTTGCAGTAACAGAAAGGTACTTCTAGAATTCCTTGGATGCTAAGGCATGCTTGTCGGATATCGGTCGTGGGAAAGCCGGTCGGCCGGACCAAAGGCCACACCTCTGAAGGAGAGCGACGGGCTGGACCCCAGTAGGAGAGGGTCGTTTGGACCCCTGCTCCAGTGGGCCGGACCTCTGAAGGAGAGCCATGGGTCGGACCTGGCAGGAGAGGGTCGTTCAGACCGCTACTTCAATGGATCAGTCGGACCTCTAAAGGAGAGCGATGGGCCGGACCCCAGCAGGAGAGGGTCGTTCGGATCTCTGCTCCGATGGGTCGGACCTCTGAAGGAGAGAGATGGGCCGAACCCCAGCAAGAGAGGGTCATTTGACCCCTGCTCCGGTGGGTCGGACCTCTAGCGGTCGGAGCCTTAAAGGGGTGGCCCGGTCGGACCGCAAGAATGGACCGGTTCTGGCTGACGGTGAGCCGTCAAGGTATAACAGGTATTGATAAGGTGTATCAATCATATTCTAAGATCCCATATATAATAAATAAATAGATGATTAAATATTTATATAATTGTTTAATATACCATGCCTGAAAATTTTAAATAAAATGGTATGACTGAGAGGCAAAGTACACTCTGAAAGATATGGTGTAAATTATGATGAGTGGGTGCAATTTATCATGATGTCTTTAATATAAGGTCCTAAATAATTGCCATCTATATTCTTGGAAAAATGATTTCTTTTTATGTTGAAGATTGGTAGGAAGTCCAATATCTTTTAACTTTATTATTGGAGCTGTCCTGCAATACTTAATCATTGATAATCCATCAGTGAATAAACCTTTTTTATAATAATATATTATTTATTTTTTGGTTATCCAGTTATTTTTAAATGAATATAGATTTTACTATCTTAATAGAGGTATAAAGAATATTAAGTAAATCATTCCATATTTGTAGATTCTAATTTGCATAATGTCAGATGCTTCTATATATTAGAAATATAATATTGAAGGAAAATAAATTATTGCTCTTATTTTATATAAATATTATATTTTATCCTACTAGAGGATAGTGGGAGAGCAATATTAAATATACAAACTAATTATAGTACCTCTATTATTAGTTGATGTAGCACTAGTAAAGAAATCACATAATAAAAAAATAAATACATGTCATTTCTTATGACAATATAAGTGACTGGAGATTTTGTTTCATAAAAAGGCTTGAAAATAGAATCTAATGACATTCTTGGATATATAGGCAAAGTCTGTGGCATGTTGCAAAGTCACAATTCATATGATTTTTATTATGAAACTTTATCCTAGGTCATATAATTATTGATTCTATCTTAAAATCACTTATAATTTCTTATAATGATAGGTAGTTATGTTCTTTAAAGGAACAATAAAAGTTTTCATTATCTCTATCTATATAAAGATAGAGTTTTTGTTAGTTAGAGGTTGTAGTTGAAAGGGAGATACTTTGTACAATATACAAAGTCAATATTTATTGATCCCCTAATCAAGATAAGATCCAAAATTTTTATGAAACATGTCAAGAATATGAATATTTTAGAATCTTTTGATTTTTGGATTAGTAGGAGTTTGATGTATTTATACATTGACTTGATTGATAAAATTTTATTTGTCATTAATTGCTAGATTATAATCCAAGGATACATAAGTATCGAGTATATAAAGTCCATGTTGGCTGATCCTCTAACTAAGAATTTTGAAGCCCGTATGCTTTACAAAGCATGTTGAAAATATGGACATATTGAATTCTTTTATTATGCTTGGTTAATGGGAGTAACTTTATATTTGTACTTTATTATTATAAAGCGTGGTTTCATTTGATTTTTCTATCATATATATTTATATACATTGTTGACATGATAATTAAAGAATTGCATTCTTATATGGTTTATGTGCACATGTGGAATAAAATATAACATAGTATCTCAAGAATGTGTTTTGTCTTGAGAATGACGGTAGTATGGGTATGTCTCATTTTGATAATGCTGAGATCTCATTGTATTTGGAGACATACAGACTTCTTTTGAAATCATGAGATTTCTCTAGCTTGTTATATAGCATGTGATTAGAGAGAAATCATGATTGAGGGTACATATATTTAATTTGTTTTGATTATGAGATATCTCTTTTGGTTATGTACCTGATTGAGACCAGGAGTCAAGTCTTAGATATGTTGTGCTATCTCATCATTGACATCGTTGTTGAGTATGTGAGACATAATGGCTTGTTGTTTGATGCCATTAAAATTTTCTTTCTTATTTTGTTTCTAAGCATGTTGAAGAGAAATTGGAGGACTGTTAATGAAAATAGCATATTTTGTTTGATCACCTTGATGCTATTTTCTTGCTATACTACCATACCAAGACTCATGTCGATGGTGTTTATGATGTTTATAACCATGGATAAGCCTTGTATTATTTAAGTAGTACAACGACCCCATGATTCGGTATCATGGATACTGTTAGATCGAGTCATTTGTAGGTGCTGTCTATGGATCATATGGTGGCCACATTTTATTTTTAACCTGAAAGTTATTTTTAAAATATTTTTTTTTTAAAATTATAATTAATATAGTCCAAGTGAGAGAATGTAAGAGTTTTTTTTATTTGGGCTAACGTTAATTGAAATTTTATTTTATTAAAACCAGGTTAATTTTGTGGTCCATGTTGATAGACGTATGATGGGCCTAATGTTATATGATCATTATTTGGGTAGGAGCACCTCATGTGGATTGGTATGGTTGAGGTGGCATAGTGTAGGCCTTGGCCCAATTGGCCCGTGATAGGAGAGCCTATTAGGGTTTGCTTATAAATAATAGGCTAAGTCCCCTCTCCACTCATTATTGTTTTATCATTTTACATGAGTTTTGTTCTCAAGGCTTGCCCCATCGATAAGCCACCTACTGTGAGGATGCTGGAGAGAAGGACTCTGTCTTTGATGTTTGTGTGAACATCATTCCAGGTTTAGGATTATGGCAAATACAAGTATCCTAAATCTAAATTTTTAGGGATTTGATTATATGATATAAATTAATGATCTGTTGTTTGCTCTAATCAACGGGAAACTAATATATTTTAGGTATTTTAAAATTCATGCATAGGATCTTTGGGTTTTTAGAAAATTTTTCTTACATTGTAGGCTTTAACCAGCTGGGTGATGAGAGAGTCTAGGTGAGAGTATGTTACTTTATGTTTTTTTGGTGGTTTTGAAGGTGAGGAGGGCTTGGGGGAGTTTGCCGTACATAGCCTAGCGGCTGATGAGCTGGATGTAGATGGATGGGGAGGAGTTGGTGGTGATGAGTTGTGCATAGATTTGGGCAGCATGGTTAGGGTTTGGAGTATGGGTGGTGGTCAGGAGGATTTGGAGATGGGTAGGAGTGAGGGTATGGAGATGTTAGTGATGAAAGACTTGGTAGGAGGTGCATCGTTGCTGAGGGATGCCAGAGGAATGAGCCTTGGAGGGGTTTAAGGGTTATTGATTAACTTCTGATCTTTTGAACCTTAATTATGATTCAACTTGATTTAAAACTAGGAAGCTGATCGAATTAAATTTGTCTCTGGCTATATAACATTAAGCTCAAATCTTTGGATTGCTGATGTGGATTGCTTCCATCAATCTGAGAGACAATAATGATTTAAAAAACTCAGCAGAGCTGGCTTTGGTTGAGTCCTCCAATGCTTAAGTTAAAGAGGGGGTGTTTTATGTGAAAAAGATGAGGAACACAATGATAATGAGAGAATCAAAGATCTCTTCTGGACTTACCCCTTTTCCAAGGGTCAGAAAATTTGAATATGTGACTGAGAAGGATCCCTAAATCATGTATCACATAGTTTGGAAATATCCCCGGGACCTTCTAATGCTCATGCTTCAATAAATGAATGAGATAATCACTAAAAGTAAAGGAAATTTATCTTATGGAATGCCTCTTATCCTGTTGTTCAAAGCGAGCATAAATTTTAAAAATGAGCCAAGCAGAGTGCTACATCACTCAGACACAAGCAAGAAGCATTCTCTTTACCACATGGGATTTAGAAAGATGAATGAGAAATGGACCAGAAAAAGAGGCAAGGGAGAAGGAAAGGCTACAGTAAAGAACAAAAGGATCCATTGGAATAAGTTATCCTTAGTATGCACTCTTAGGATACTACTCCTAGATCTATGGGAGTCTCTTAGCCACCTTAGCAATCTACTGGCCTTGAGGGTTATATTTCTACTCTCTACAGGCTGATGTTAGACATGGACTTTTGGATGGCAAATATGCATCAACTAATCAGTCAATTGCTGCAAAGGGATGCAATGTTGAAGTTGAAGTCAAGATTATGTAGAGAAAAAAAGAGCAAGCCATTCCCATTGTTCCTCCTCTTAATACCGAGCCTTCCACCTTTATTAAACCTCTTGCCCTTAGACCTTCCACCTATAGACACTCAAGGAGGCCCTCTGAATTTGGTTAATTAAGGATTGCATTGGAGTGATTATAAGGTTGTTCTGCTATAGGGTTTACCCCTTATATCACAAAGATTATCGTACTATGATGCAAACTTGTTTTTGAAAAATATTTTCAAAACATTTTTGATCGAATTTTAGATTTGACTTACATATAAGATATGTGGTTTTTCATGTTTTAGATCTGAATTAATTACATGTGATGTAAGTTAATTAGTTTGATTTAAAACCATATGTATGACACATATGAACTAGGTTTAGATTTGAAAGACAGCTTATAATTATAAACCATTAATTTCATGTAGATAAACTTAATCTAAAAATCATTTTTAGGCTCTAAATTTTCAGTTTATGCATGAAGATATGGGTAAAACAATTAGGTTTAATGATTGGACTACATATTAGGATTTTGATTAGATCATGCTAGAATCTTATTTTAGTTTTAAGCAGTTGATCATACCTAATTAATGGTTGATTAGGATTGGATAAAAGGGCCTTGAAATCAATCTTAGTTGTATTTTGGTCACATCGATTCACACTTAATATTAATGGATCAATTTAAGACCTAATTTGGTTTAGTGGAGAGCCTGAGTCACTAGGTTGACCTAATTGATTCTTATTAACCAACTGGTATGTAAGACAAGTCTTGATCATGATTTTTAATTAGGGCCAACTCTTACCTGACCAACTTTATTGGTATCTAAGTAAAGAGAAAAAGATAGAATCCTTCCATTGATCTTACTTACCTAGTCAACTTGGTCGATTAAGTTTTGAAAAGGTCGCTTTTGATTTGAATTTATCCATGCTAACTAGGTTTGTCAGACATGAGTCTATGTTGACTTGAACCTGATTAGTCAGATATGAGATTGGGCTAACTAATTTAGATAAGACTTGAATCCAAACTTTCACATAAATATTAAGTCTTAGGTCTTCCATCGTTATAGGTATGCAGGCATCCTACTGGTGTTGCTTGTTCTTGGCTAGTTACATGGTTTAGTTTCATCGGGAAGATGAAACCACCCTAATAGCATGAGATGTTGCTAGGTATTGATGGGGTTGGGCCCAATAACTAGGCATGGTGAGGGACCCAATCATGGCTTTGCCTAAGCATTAATGGTAGGTTTGGCTTAACGAAGGATTGGGCCAATAACCGGGCATGGTGAGGTTTTATGACTTAGAGATCGAGTTGGTCCAATATGCTTGAGGAGCATTGGACAAGGATTGTCCACTCATCGGTATGGCATGTTATCAATAATTAGGCACGTTGAGGTACTACATATCAATAGGATCGCAACACCCACTAGAAACCTTAGCCATGCAGGGATTTCTGCATCTCCATGGAAAGTATGAGAGATCCATGAAAATAGTGGGAGTCTAAATTATTTTTTAAAATCCTTAGAATAATTTTTATAATTTAGAAAAAATTGTCCAACTTAATCTTCCACTCTCATGGCTAAACCATGTCAGCCTCCAACCCATTAGCCTGCATCCTTGAGTCAAACCAACTCGTTAGCCTAAACTATAAAGATTGGTCGGAACCTTAAGATAGTCTTGAGTTCTGAGAAGTTGGGGTATGTGCTTGACCAGGACCCCCCATCTTACTTGACCATCCTAGTGCTTATCAATTGATAGCACACGAAAAATGGATGAAAGAAGATAACAAGGTAAAGTGTTACATGCTGGCCTCCATGTCAAATGAATTAAGAGCCAGCATGAGGACATGCCATTGCCAGGGCTATTATGACTCCCCTACAAGAGTTGAATAGTGAGCATAGTCGCACCATATGCTTTGAGGTCTCTAAAAGGTTTTTTAATACCAAAATTTATTAAGGGTAGTTAGTCCATGATTATTGTTTGATAAATAATCAAATAGATAGAATAGCTTGAGAAGCTGGGCATTCTGATCCATAGGGTATGCAAGTGGATATAATCCTTCAGTCCTTAACTAGTTCATTTGTTATGTTCATCATAAACTATAATATGAACAAGCTAACTTACACTTTGCTTGAGTTATTGAACATGATGGTAAGTTATGAGGGGACTTAAAGAGTTCAAGGAGCTATATTTTAGTTGTGGAGCAATCATCTTCCTCCAAGAGATAGTCTACTTGGAAGAAGAAGAAGCTTGTGAAGAAGTAGAAAAAGTGATGCGGGACTAAAAGCATGCAAGTGATTTTTTTGTTGTTTTAGGTTTTAATGAGTTGGCAAATTTCTGAAATCAATCTAAGAAGAAATATGGAGACTCACATAATGATCAAGAAACTCTAGCATACAGAAATAGACCCTAAATAGAGATAAAGTAGGACCCTGGGATTGAGAAACCCCGATAGGGCTTAGCTCTAATTCAATAACTCTACTAAGAAGATTAGGGAATGCAAACCTCTCAAAACTCTGAAGTGCCCGATGTCGAGTTCGCTCACACTTCCGGATGCAGCCTGAAAGGTCAAGCCCTCAACCCCGTGGATTCGTCGGCTTTTTGTCAGATGGTCCTTTGTGTGTGGCACCTAAGGGACCTGTGAGCATCCTAGAATTGAGTTAGAAAACAAGAGGGAATTATGGAAAAATAAGATAATAAACAATGAAGAGGGGTGAAGTTGAGGGTGGCAGTCAGGAGGAGATCCTTCTTATGGGGCGTCTAGGAGGGGCTTCCAGTGGGGCGTCCAAGCTTGGGAGGTGGGTTGCTGGCTTGTGTGGGAAGAAGATACCTAGGGCCTCACACCCCTCGATGCTAAGTAGCAAAGGCTCACTCTCAAATAGAGCTCCACGTCACAAGACAAGGGCTATAAAATTTCAAAATTTCATTCATTAATCATCAAGTCTTTACATAAGGGTTAGGGCCATATTTATAAGCTCTCAAGTCCTCATTTGAATTCATATTGAAAGAGGTTACAAGCTTGATTTGTGGAGTGGAATGAGGGTGGTTGCTTGCATGAATCAAGGGAGGTTAGTGGGCACCCAACTTAGAGTTTGAATTTGAAATTTCTTCATGGAGCTTGGCCACCCAAGGTGCTTGACTTGGTCTTGGTGATGTGGTGCCTCTCATGACATGTGGCATTGGTGAGTGGCGTTTCCCATTGCTTGGAAGATGAGTTGGCAATCAAACTTGGCATGGAGGAGAAGTGGCTTGATTCTTCTTCAATTAGGCTTGACTTGTTTGCTCATTTCTAGACCCATCTTCAAATTAGCTTGAATGTGTGAACCCATCTTCAAATTGACTTGAATTGGTGAACCTACTTGGCTAATTACAGGATTAATTGATCCTAACTTGCTCAAATTAACTCAATTTGGCCAAATTACAAGACTAAATTAAAATTGAAACTAATTAGATACTAATTACATGACTCGAATGCAAATTACTTAAGCTTAAATGTCTTAAGCCTTATTACAGGATCCAATAAAGACTTAGAACTCTAATCAGAAATCCATAGAGGGTTGAGGAGCCTGAAAGATTGTGCCCTGAAAGCCAATTGAAATATTATAATTTTGATCCCAAAATCAATGAATTGACATTTTATAAAGGCATTAGTTTCATCATTTGCTGTGTCTTTTTGATTTTATGATGAACCCCATAGATTAGGGCTATGGTTCTAGGGTTATGATGAGATCATACCAGTGAGACCTAAAGCCTTAAAATCCTAATCTAAAATATTCCTGGTCGATGGGACATTGAGTTGGGGATCAATGTCTCCGGCAAGACCAGCACATCCTATATATATGTTTTGTAATGAGGGTGACTGATCTCACAGTCACTTGTGTTTGACACTAATACTAGGATGTGAGTGTTCATTAGAGAATGAGTTCACTGAATTGATCCAGATTGAGAATATCTAATGGAACCTTATCTGTTTGTCAATAGATAATTCTCATAGTGGGAGTAGTGCATGTGGTCCTTTGACCTGAGACTACCATAGTACCTTATATGCATGAATCCATACTTTGGTTCGTAATCAATCATGACACTGAGTCATGCACGAGGTGATACTGGTTATGGTGGATTGTATATGGAGGTTGTGAGTAGGTCAACAAGGAATTGATCAGCCCTAGTAAGAGGGAATAGCATCCAGCTAATTTCAAATGTGGATTCAGGAAACCTTTGATCAAAGTATGAACATTAGAGTTATTTTCTAATGGTTCATTAATGAATCATCATTATAAAGATTGAGCTAGGGATGAATATGAAAATTGGATTTGACAAGTATCCATATTCATAATCATATTCGGGATGCAAGTTGATCAAAGGACTGAATTGCCCGGTAACTCACCATTGAAGGGTATTTTGGTAATTCCATCAAAATTCCACATCTTCCGGGTAGACATGATACGTTGCTAGACGTCAATCTTGTCTTGTAGGTATATGATTGAGTCATGGTAATTCAAATCAGTCAATTTGAATTAGATTCTAATTGACCGAGTCGAGCTAGTTTGAGTTGACCTAAATCGGCTTAGTTGAGATCTAACCGAATTAAGTCAAATAGCACTCGGACCTACTGCTGGCTAGGTGTGGAACCCAATGGGTCACACACAAAAGAAAATTGATGAAGGATTTAATTTGGAATTAAATCATGTTTGCAGGATAAACACACTAGCATGTGTTGCAGACCAAATTTCTATTCGAATCAGATTCGAATTTGGTTCCGAATTGGGCTTAATTGGGTTCTAATTGAACCAGATTAAGGTCCAATTTATTTTTTAGGACATTGGGCTAACCCATGGCTGAACCCAAGTGAATTTAGTTCACTGAGACCCTCTCTCCAAGCCGCCCCCTCCCTTTTCTCACCCGCGCGCACCAAGAAAGAGAGTCCACGCGCGTGGACTTCTCTTAAAACGCGTGAGAAAGAAAATGTCGAAGAAAAATCTGAAAAGGGGCGATTCAGATCCTTGTCTGGCGCCCTTGGATCTGGATCTGATGGCCAGAAAAAATTAAGGAAAACATCTATCGCTTTTCGGTCACAAATCCGTCTCCAAAAGTCGCAATTCTTTCTGAAGTTTTTCCTAGAGTCCTCCTCGTCGGAAAAACGAAAATCAAATCGGAGAATCATGATTTTTGGTTGAGGGGACGCGTGAGGAATGAGGGATCGTGATCCCTGGGGTTTCAGAGGGTTGCGTTGTTCGAGATGACACCCCTCTGAGATCTATAAATAGGGTTGGGGTTCTCGGGGGTTTTCACGTAACATAATTCAGAGATCCAATTCCCTTTCTTCCTCTCCAGAATACTCCTTCCTCTTGTTCTTGTTGGGTATTGTTTCCCTTACAGAGGTATCCTCTGTCGAAACTCTGACCCTAAACAAGAATAAGAAGAAGGTCTTGAACGGTAAAGGAAAGAAAAGGGAAGGAAAGACGGGCCTCATGCCCACTCCTAATGGAGGCGAAACCAAGAATACTCTTTTCAAAAATTCATATTCTTCATATTTTATTCAAGAGAGGAGGTGCCTTTATATAGGCTTACAAAACTTGGGCTCCAAGTAATTAATAAAAGGCATGCAGCTCATAAAAGGTGACATCCCAAACCAACTTTGTTTGTAGCCTGAAAACATGGTAAAAAACTAAACACAATCCTCCCCATATGGTGGAAAAAATCAAACTAATCCTAATCTAAAACTAATTTAAATAACTTCATAACTGGTCCATACATCCAGATTTAAAATAAATAAATTAGGCATACTCTGGATTAACCAAAATCAATGCCTGCTCTAAAATCTGTGTGTCTTTGAAAATCGTGCAGCTCTGGGATCCGTGCTTCACCATCTTTGGACTGCATTGAAAGCTGTATGCTTTGAGGGGCATGTATCTTTCATGTTTGTGCACTGGCTTCTTCCTTCTCCATGGTCTGAAGATGTGGAACAGAGGCAGGGATTCGGCGAGATGCAGCGGTCGGCTCGGTGGCACGGGTTGCAACGGTGCTTGATGGGGGGGGTTCAGCGGGGTGGACAGGAGGGAGAAATCCTCGATGGACGGTGGTGCGGGGGAGAGGTGAAAGGATGGTTTACCTGCTTACGCTGATTTTGTCACCCACTAGGGAGCTCTTGGTCCAAATACATGAGGAGGCTAGAAAGTTTGCCTACCAGACTGGAGTTTGGGTCATTGTTGCTTATGGAGGAGCACCAATCAATCAGCAGTTGTGGGATCTAGAGAGGGGTGTTGATATTCTTGTGGCAACTCCTGGTCGTTTGGTAGATTTGCTAGAGGGGCACGGCATGGCTCAGGCAGAGAAGCAGGGGCGGACGGTCTCTTGAGAGGGGCACGGCACGGGCAGAGAAGTTTGGGCGGATGGTTGCGCGGGGGAGAGGGGCGCATGGGCGGAGCAGTAGGGACGGACGACCGTGGGTAGTTCCGGTGGGATTCACCGGCGTTCCCATGAGGAGATTGTCGCTAAGGGAAGGTGGACAGCCGTCAGGGGTCACCGGTGGTCGGGCATGGCGGATCCGGGACCGGCGGTGAAAAAAATGGGAGTCTTGGTAATTATCTTGAGGTTGAAGATGACGGGGATAAGGAAGAATAAGTTGGGAATAAAATGGGATAAAGTGGGAATCGGGGGATAATTGGAATAGGTGGAATAAGAAAATTAAAAAAAAAAAAAGAGATAAAAAAGAAAAATCTGGATGGGTTTTGATGTCCCCATCATTTTCCTGGGGTGGGGAAAACTTGACTCCGTCGAGTCAGGCTCGCTGCAATTTTTTTTCTCTCTTTTTCTTCTTCTTTTTTATTTTTTTTTTCATTTTTTTTCAACCCTAATCCTCTCCTGCTCTGATATAAAAATTGATGCGGGACAAAAGGGGGGGCTAGGAGGATCGTTGGAGAGCTGAGAAGTCTCTTGTGATTAGGGTCAAGAAGGCGGAAAAAAATATGTAGGGGAAAGAAAGATGGATACTCTATGGACTTGGGACTTACCTTCATGAAGAGACGTCGCACCTCTAGGGCATCTCACCCACCCCACTACATGCAGTCTAGGGCATCCCACCCATCTCACTACATGCGGAGCCTAGGGCATCCCACCCAAATCGCTACCTGGGGCTGTGAAGGAGAAGCTCCAAGATCATAGAGGGGACTCAGCGAGGGAGAAGATAACTAGGACCTCACGCCCCTCGATGCTCAAAAGCGAAGGCAGTGGGATCTCACACCCCTCGACACCTGCAGGTGAAGGAAAGACGGGCCTCATACCCACTCCTAATGGAGGCAGAACCAAGAACACTCTTTCCAAAAATTCATATTCTTCATATTTTATTCAAGAGAGGAGGTGCCTTTATATAGGCTTACAAAACATGGGTTCCAAGTAAAGAATACAAGGCATGCAGCTCATAAAAGGTGACATCCCAAACCTACTTTGTTTGTAGTCTGAAAACATGGCAGAAAACTAAACACAATCCTCCCTATATGGTGGAAAAAATTAAACTAATCATAATCTAAAACTAATTTAAATAACTTCCTAACCGGTCCATACATCCAGATTTAAAATAAATAAATTTGGCATACTCTGGATTCACTAAAATCAGTGCCTGCTCTGAAATCTATATGACTTTGAAAATTGTGTAGCTCTGGGATCCATGCTTCACCATCTTTGGACTGCTTTGAAAGCCTTATGCTTTGAGGAGTGTGTGCTTTGAGGGGCGTGTATCTTTCATGTTCGTGCGCTGGCTTGTTCCTTCTCCATGGTCCGAAGATGCAGAACAGAGGCAGGGATTCGGCGAGATGCAGCGATCGGATCAGTGGCATGGGCGGCAATGGTGCTTGATGGGGGGGTCGGCGGGGTGGACAGGAGGGAGAAATTCTCGACGGATGGTGGCGCGGGATAGAGGTGCAAGGATGGTTTATCCGCTTGCGCTGATTTTGTCACCCACTAGGGAGCTCTCGATCCAAATACATAAGGAGGCTAGAAAGTTTGCCTACTAGATTGGAGTTTGGGTCATTGTTGCTTACGGAGGAGCACTAATCAATCAGCAGTTGCTGGATCTGGAGAGGGGTGTTGATACTCTTGTGGTAACTCCTGGTCGTTTGGTAGATTTGCTGGAGAGGGGTGCGGCATGGCACGGGCGGAGAAGCAGGGGCGGATGGCCACTGGAGAGGGGCGTGGCATGGCACGGTAGAGAAGAATGGGTGGACGGCCACGCGGGGGAGAGTGGCACGTGGGCAGAGCAGCAGGGGCGGACGACTGTGGGCGGTTCCGGTGGGATTTGCCGGCGTTCCCACGAGGAGATTGTCGCCGAGGGAAGGTGGACGGCCGTCGGGGGTTGCTGGTGGTCTGGCGTGGCAGATCCGGGACCGGCGGCAAAAAAAATGGGAGTTCTAGTAATTGTCTTGAGGTTGAAGATGATGGGGACAAGGAGGAATAAGTCAGGAATAAAATGGGATAAAGTGGGAATAGTGGGGATAACTAGAATAGGTGGAATAAGAAAATTAAAAAAGAAAAAAATAAAATATGGGATAAAAAAGAAAAACCCGGATGGGTTTTTATGTCCCCATCATTCTCCTGGGGTGGGTAAAACTCGACTCCGTCGAGTCAGGCTCGCTGCAAATTTCTTTTTTTCTCTTTTTTTTTCTTCTTTTTTGTTTTTTTCTCTCTTTTTTTTTCAACCCTAATCCTCTCCTGCTCTTATACCAAAATTTATGCGGGACAAAAGGGGGGCTAAGAGGATCGTTGGAGAGCTGAGAAGTCTCTTGTGATTTTGGTCAAGAAGGCAAAAAAAAATATGCTGGGGAAAGAAAGATGGATACTCTATAGACTTGGGACTTACTTTCACGGAGAGACGTCGCACCTCTAGGGCATCTCACCCACCCTACTACTTGTAGTCTAGAGTGTCCCACCCATCTCACTACATGCGGAGCCTAGGGCGTCCCACCCAAATCGCTACCTGGGCCCGTGAAGGAGAAGCTCCAAGATCATGGAGGGGACTCAGCGAGGGACAAGATAACTAGGGCCTCACACCCCTCGATGCTCGAGAGCAAAGGCAGTGGGGTCTCACACCCCTCGACACCCGCAGGTGAAGGAAAGATAGGCCTCATACCCACTCCTAACGCAGGCAAAACCAAGAACACTCTTTTTAAAAATTCATATTTTTTATATTTTATTCAAGAGAGGAGGTGCCTTTATATAGGCTTACAAAACTTGGGGTCCAAGTAAAGAATACAAGGCATGCAGCTCATAAAAGGTGACATCCCAAACCTACTTTGTTTGTAGCCTGAAAAAATGGTTGAAAACTAAACACAATCCTCCCCATATGGTGGAAATAATCAAACTAATCATAATTTAAAACTAATATAAATAACTTCCTAACTAGTCCATACATCCAGATTTAAAATAAATAAATTTGGCATACTCTAAATTCACCAAAATTAGTGCCTACTTTGAAATCTGTGTGACTTTGAAAATCATGCAGCTTTGGGATTTGTGCTTCACCATCTTTATACTACTTTGAAAGCCGTATGCTTTGAGGAGTGTGTGCTTTGAGGGGCATGTAGCTTTCACGTTCATGCGCTGGATTCTTCTCCACGGTCCAAAGATGCAGAATAGAGGTAGGGATTCGGCAAGATGTAGTGGTCGGATCGGTGGCACGGGCAGCAACGGTGCTTGATGGGAAGGTTGGTGCGGTGGACAGGAGGGAGAAATCCTCAGCGGACGATGGCACGGGGGGAGGTGCAAGGATGGTTTACTCGCTTGCACTGATTTTGTCACCCACTAGGGAGCTCTCGGTCCAAATACATGAGGAGGCTAGAAAGTTTGCCTACCAGACTGGAGTTTGGGTCGTTGTTGCTTATGGAGGAGCACCAATCAATCAACAGTTGCGGGATCTAGAGAGGGGTGTTGATATTCTTGTGGCAACTCCTGGTTGTTTGGTAGATTTGCTTGAGATGGGTGCAGCACGGCACAGGCGGAGAAGCAAGGGCAGACGGTCATGGGCGGTTCCAGTGGGATTCGCCGGCATTCCCATGAGGAGATTGTCGCCGGGGTAGGTGGACGGCCGTCGAGGGTCGCCGGTGGTCTGGCTTGGTGGATCCGGGATCGACGACAAAAAAAATGGGAGTTCTGGTAACTGTCTTGAGGTTGAAGATGATGTGGATAAGGGGGAATAAGTTGAGAATAAAATGGGTTAAAGTGGGAATAGTGGGGATAACTGGAATAGGTGGAATAAGAAAATTAAAAAATAAAAAAAAATATGGGATAAAAAGGAAAACCTGGATGGGTTTTGATGTACCCATCATTCCCCTGGGGTGGAGAAAACTTGACTCCGTCGAGTCAGGCTCACTGCAAATTTTTTTTTCTCTTTTTTTTCTTCTTTTTTGTTTTTCTCTCTCTTTTTTTTTTCAACATTAATCCTCTCCTGCTCTGATACCAAAATTGATGCAGGACAAAAAGGGGGGCTAGGAGGATCGTTGGAGAGTTGAGATGTCTCCTATGATTAAGGTCAAGAAGGTGGAAAAAAATATGCAGGGAAAAGAAAGATGGATACTCTATGGGCTTGGGACTTACCTGCACGGAGAGATGTCGCACCTTTAGGGCATCTCACCCACCCCACTACATGCAGTCTAGGGCATCCCACCCATCTCACTACATGCGAAGCCTAGGGCATCCCACCCAAATCGCTACCTGGGACCGTGAAGGAGAAGCTCCAAGATCATAAAGGGAACTCAGCGAGGGAGAAGATAACTAGGGCCTTACGCCCCTTGATGCTCGAAAGCAAAGGTAGTGGGGTCTCACACCTCTCGACACCTGCAGGTGAAGGAAAGACGGGCCTCATGCCCACTCCTAATGGAGGCAGAACCAAGAATACTCTTTTCAAAAATTCATTTTCTTCATATTTTATTTAAGAGAGGAGGTGCCTTTATATAAGCTTACAGAACTTGGGGTCTAAGTAAAGAATACAATGCATGCAGCTCATAAAAGGTGACATCCCAAATCTACTTTGTTTGTAGCCTGAAAACATGGTAGAAAACTAAACACAATCCTCCCCATATGGTGGAAAAAATTGAACTAATCATAATCTAAAACTAATTTAAATAACTTCTTAACTGGTCCATACATCCATATTTAAAATAAATAAATTAGGCATACTCTGGATTCACCAAAATTAGTGCATGCTCTGAAATCTATGTGACCTTGAAAATCGTGCAGCTCTGGGATTTGTGCTTCACCATCTTTGGACTGCTTTGAAAGTTGTATGCTTTGAGGAGTGTGTGCTTTGAGGGGTGTGTAGCTTTCACGTTCGTGCACTGGCTTCTTCCTTCTCTACGGTCCGAAGATGCAGAACAGAGGCAAGGATTCGGCGAGATGCAGCGGTCGGATCAGTGGCACGGGTGGCGACGGTGCTTGATTGGGGGGGGTCGGCAGGGTGGATAGGAGGGAGAAATCCTTGGTGGATGGTGGCACGAGGGAGAGGTGCAAGGATGGTTTACCCGCTTGCGCTTATTTTGTCACCCACTAGGGATCTCTCGGTCCAAATACATGTGGAGGCAAGAAAGTTTGCCTACCAGACTGGAGTTTGGGTCATTGTTGCTTATGGAGGAGCACTAATCAATCAGCAGTTGCAGGATCTAGAGAGGGGTGTTGACATTCTTGTGGCAACTCCTGGTTGTTTGGTAGATTTGCTGGAGTGGGCCGCGGCATGGCACGGGCGGAGAAGTAGGGGCGGACGGCCTTTGAAGAGGGGCGCGGAATGGCATGGGCAGAGAAGCAGTGGCGGATGGCTGCACGAGGGAAATGGGCGCGTGGGCGGAGCAGAAGGGGCGGATAGCTGTGTGCGGTTCCGGTGGGATTCGTTGGCATTCCCACGAGGAGATTGTAGCCAGGGGAAGGTGGACGGTCGTCGGGGGTCGCCAGTGGTTGGGCGTGGCGGATCTGGGATCGGCGGCGAAAAAATTTGGAGTTATGGTAATTGTCTTGAGGTTGAAGATGACGGGGATAAGGAGGAATAAGTCAGGAATTAAATGGGATAAAGTTGGAATAGTGGGGATAACTGGAATAGGTGGAATAAGAAAATTAAAAAAGAAAAAAAGAAAATATGGGATAAAAAAGAAAAACCCTGATGGGTTTTGATGTCCCCATCACCATTGGAAGAGAAATTGTTCAGTATACTAAAGAGCCTAAAGAAATAGAATGCGAATGCACCTTCGGAAGGTATGTCCATGCTCGTTATTGAATCAAATGTTATTGTATCTTCTACTTCTAGTCGGGTATTAGACTCTAGTTCAAGTACTTATATATGTACTTCAATGCAGGGTTTGGTAGGAAGTAGAGCACTGAGAGAAGAAGAGATGATCCTACACGTCAGTAATGGGGCAAGAAGTACTGTAATCACCATTGGAGCATACCCTCTCATTGCTGTTAGGTTTTAGTTTAATTCCAAAAGACTATTATCATGTACCTGTAGCTAGTAAAAACTTAATTTCTATATTTGTACTAGTACATAAAGGTCATGAATTTATATTTAACAAAGACTTTTGTTCTATTTATTTTAAAAATAACTTGATTGCAAGAGCTCTTTTAATTGACATTTTATATCATTTGCATGCTGATGTATGTAGAAATATTAACGAGCAAAGAGTGAATGTCTTCAGACACAAGTGATCTAGAGATGACCTAAACCAAAAGTATATATGGCACTTGAGGCTTGGTCATATTGGAAAGGATAGGATTAATAAATTGAAAAAGGATAGGATCCTAGACTCATTTAATTCTGAGTCATACCCAATTTATGAATCATACCTTCAAGAAAAAATGACCAAGTTACCCTTTGTGGGACATGGAAAGAGAGCCATTGAATTACTTGCCCTAGTACACACTAACGTATGCGGACTACTTGATGTGCAGGCCAAGGATGGTTTTCAATACTTCATTACCTTTACCATCACAGTATGGATATATGTTTCTTATAAAATACAAGTATGAAGCCTTTGAAAAGTTCAAAGATTTCATACATGAAGTAGAAAAGCAAACAAAAAAATTCCTGAAGATTCTCCAATTAGATCGAAAAAGGGAATACCTTAGTAAGAAATTTCTAGATTATCTCAGGGACAACGATATAGTCTCATAATGGACTCCTCCTGGAATGCCTTAACTCAATAAGATATCGAAAGGAGGAATATGATCCTATTGGATATAGGGTCCAATATGAGAAACATATCTATATTTCTTTGGGGACATGCCCTCCAAACTTTGATTTATATTTTAAATAGGGTTTCCTCTAAGTCCATTCTTATAATACCATATGAGATATGACATGGTAAGAAACCAAGTCTTGGTTATATCAAGACTTGGAGATGTCCAGCCTATATCAAGAGACTAATGATGAACAAATTAGAGTCTAGATCTATAAAAGCTTACTTTATAAGGTATCCTAAAGAATCTATAGGGTACTACTTTTACATCCCAGAAGATCATAATGTGATTATGAGCTGGCATGCCACGTCCTAGAGAAATAATTTATTCAGGACAGTGGTAGTGGGAGGTTAATTGATCTTGATGAGAAAGTCTTTAAAGAGCGGCAAGCTAGAGATTAGATAGAACCCAATGAACTAGTAGATATAGTTGCTCCACCACCTCGTAGGTCTAGTAGAGTCTCCCATCCTCTTGAAAGGCACCTAGGTATGCTTATAGAGGACATAGAAGAAGTGTTTCTCGTGGGAGACAAGGATCAAATAGTTGATCCTAAGACCTATGATTAGGTAATGTCAGACATCAACTTTGAGAAATGGTTAAGTATTATGAAGTCAAAAATAGACTCAATGCAATCAAACCAGGTCAGGTCCTTAGTAGATCCACCAGAGGGTATAGTTTCCATTGGATGCAAATGGATCTACAAAAGAAAGATAGGTGAAGATAGTAAGATAGAGACCTATAAAGCTAGACTAGTGGTGATGGGGTATAGTCAGCATGAAGGCATTGACTATCAAGATACTTTTTTGCCAGTAGCTATACTGAAATCCATTTGCACACTACTTGCGATTGTAGTATTTTATGATTATGAGAATGATAGATGGATGTGAAAATTATGTTCCTCAATGGATATCTTATAGAAGATATCTATATGGAGTAGCCTTTAGATTTTACTTATAGTGATGAGGATCATAAAGTCTGCAAGCTACATGGTCCATTTATGGATTAAAGCAAGCTTTTCGAAGCTAGAACATTCATTTCAATGATGCAATCAAATCATTTGATTTCATTAAGAATGAAGAGCCTTGTGTATACAAGAAGGTCAATGGGAGGGTTATGACATTCTACATATTATACGTGGATGACATCCTCCTTATTGGGAATGACATTCCCATGCTAGTTTTGATTAAAAGTTGGTTGTCCAAATAATTTTCCATAAAAGACCTAGGTGAAGCATCTTACATTCTAGAAATTAAGGTCCATAGAGATAAACTGAATAGGATGCTTAGAAAAGGTTCAGCATGGAGAACTCTAAGAGAAGACTTTTATCCCTTAGGCATGGCACTGATCTCTCCAAGAAGATGTATCCTAGCACACTTGAGGAGATTTAGTGGATGAGTAAGATCCCTTATAATTCAGCAATAGAGAGCCTCATGTATGTCATGTTGTGTACACAACCTAATATAGCCCTTGATATGAGTGTCATAAATATGTATCAGTCGAATCCAAGCAAAGGGCATTGGATTGCTATGAAGAACATTCTTAAGTACTTAAGAAGAACTGGATTTATTCTTGATCTTTGAAAGAAGTTCTGAGTTACGATAGAAAGATATACTGATTTAGACTTTATGTCTGATCCTGATGATAGAAAGTCTACTTCAGGATGTGTATTTCTTTGCAATGATAGTTCTACCAGCTAGAAAAGTTTCAAGCAACCCATCATTGCTGATTCTACTATGGAAGCTGAGTACATCATCACCTCTAAAGCTACAAAGAAAGCCTTATGGTATAAAAAATTTATTACAGAGCTCGGAGTGATGCCATCAAATGCCTCCTTCTACACTGCGACAACGGTGCAATAGCCCTTGCTAAGGAGCATAGGTCTCACCAAAAGTCCGAGCATGTTGAGCAGCAATTCCTTATCATATGCGACTATCTTGAGAAGAAATATATAGAGGTGCAAAGAGTAGACTCCACGGACAACATGGCAGACCCACTGACAAAGTAGTTAAGCTAATAGAAGACTAAAGCCTATCTTAAAAAGATGGGACCTAGGTATATAGCCAATTGGTTTTAGTGCAAGTGGAAGATTTTTAGATGTATGCTCTAGAAGTCAAATTAGCATGATATATTACATCTTTTCTCGGACATACTTTTGTACTTAATTTTTTGAAATCTATAAAATTAGACATTTTTCCTTCTCATTCATATCTAATGTATCTATAAATCATCCATAAAGTTAATGGGCAATAACATATAATCTCAAGAGTTAAGAATTTAAGATATGTGTCATTATAGATTAACTCCTAAATGCTCCTGATCATTGGATCATCACTAGGATGGTGATTGATGCATCAAGATTAGTGTATGGATCGCTTTCCTTTCAGGTAGATGGGTCTCAAGTTTATAGTATAGGGACACTAGAGCAAGAGTGCTCTTTAACCCATGGCATCACATACCATAGGCTGATCATGGTCAAAACTATTTTATTTTTTTGATGATAGATGCATCTAATCAACAAAACATAGGTACAAAATTTTAGATTGTGACATATATGAAATATATCTAATCTATACCACAAATAGAATAAATATTTCAATTGAATCATGTAAGGAGGCTTTGATACCACTGTTGAAAAATGGATATATAGTGAAAATAAATTTTAAATTTTTAAACATGATTTAATGATTAAATCAAAATATTTGAAACCCTATCTCAAGATCTACTTGTATATATTGATGAAATATAAAGAATAACTATAAATAAATACATACCTAGATGATGATGGTCTGATGTTGGTCTACAATCCATGAGGCCCTCAAGCATGACCCTTCCAATGGTGATCCACATGAAAACCTCTCAAGGACCCTTCCTATCAAAAGAAACTTTGCTAAAAGTTCATCTTAAGAATTTCAGCCTCTCTTTTTTAAGGAGATGCACACCTAGCTTTCTTGCTTGTGATTTCATATCAAGAGATCACAAAACCTTTCTCTCCTCTCTTTAACTCTTAGTCTCTTTCCTTAGACTAAGTTTCTTAGACTTCTAACCCTTAGATGTCCTCTTATTTATAGTCTTTTATCATGCCCATGCCAAAACCTTTTTGACATAGGATTCCTAGAGTTATCATAATCCCTTTAGAAAAGGACTCTTCTCAAAGGGTGCCAACTATTGAAGTGTAACTCTTTCTGGCATGGATTAATTCCTCCAAGGAAGGGTGCCAACACAAAGCTAATGTTGGAAATCGGATAGGATTTCTTGCACGTATTTTAATTTTAATTTTTTTAATTTTACTAGTAGAAGCATATTAGATTAAAACCTTTTTAATTAGAAATAAAATCATAAGAATTAATCTAAAAAATTCCACCATGGATCTAGGCATGATATACAATGCTGGAATATAAAATCAGCATGCATCGACCTTGTCGATGCACAACATAGATCAAATATACAATAACTATGAGATCGAATTTCAATCCTGAGCATGGATTGTTGATCTCTACTATTGATGAATATGGTAAAGAGTTCTTTAGGTCACCTCATAGCTGCATAGCATGTCCGACCTCTACATATCATCCACACAAAGCCCTGAAGTAATCAACCACCTTAGAGTGCTAACTTCGTGCAAAGGCCAAAGGATGGCTAATATAAATCCTTTTTTGAAACTTCTTGGATCCTCCAAGAAGAAAATCAGATGGAGAACAAGGAGGAATAAGAGGTGGAAGAAATAGAATCAAGAAGGAGACTCTTCTTGATTTTATTTCTCCCTAAAATCCTTGCACCATGAACCCCTTACACTTTTCTTGATTTTCATGCCCCCTCTCCCTTCTTGAATTTCTTTTCTCATCATTTCTTTCTTAATTCTCATGGTAATCACTCACCCAAATTGTCACACACCCATCAAGAAAAATAAAAAATAAAAATAGGTGTGCAAAAGAGTTTGAGATAAGGTAGAAAGAAGAGATAGATGAGGATAAGTCTAGGAGTTTCAATCCTATCGAAACTTTATCAAAAGGAATACTAAATAATCTAGAATTTTAATCTAACTTAATCCTCATCTAAATCCCATTTATAAGAAAGAAAGGGAGGGCAACAACATGGATTTGGCATGGGAAAATTCATGCAAAAATAATATGGGGCATGGAGAATTTTTAGGAGAAATTTAGGGTGTGCCACGATTGAAATTGGAATTTGATTTGATCAAAATTAATTAGCCACCAAACTAAAACTGGTTGGACCTAATTAATTAATTGAACCTAATCTAATTAGGTCCCTAATATCTTAATTAAATTGCAGTCAAATTTGGAATTAATTAAGCCTAAGGGCTGATCAAACCAAAATTAAAACTTCTTAGTGATTAAGTCATCGTATAACCTAATATTTAACAGCACATAAACAAAGAAATTCAAACTTCTTAGTGATTAAGTCATTGTATAACCTAATATTTAACAGCACATAAACTTAGTGCTTTGCCATTCGAGGCTTTATGGTATTTGTTGGCTACAGTAGGTTCACTATAGGAGTAGGTTGTGCACTTATAGGGATCTATACACCTTGATAGTTGAAGAATAATTCTATATGACCTAAGAGGCTGAGTCCCTAAGTCTATGATCATAGCAGCATGATAATGAAAAGGAATTTCCATAAAAATCATGATTGGGCTCGAGCTAATTAAGTCTTGCACATAATGGATGCTTAGGGTTTGACGAGATTCCATAACCTATATCCTATCGGAACTTTCAATAAAGAAACTTGATCACACGGTAACTATACATAGGGATTCTTTTTCTATTATACTAGGTTGCCACTATATACTACTAGTATCACTGGTGGATTGTGAGAGCTCACTAGGATTATTTTTGGATCAACGATTTTTGTTAGGGTTAAGCTAAAATTATTCTAGTGCATCAAAAAAGTTTTGATGATACTATAATAGAGATCATGGTATTTTCACCACTAGATAGAATAGACCTGAGAGGTTGCACACAAAAGGAGCTTGACTTGATCAATTAATAGGTATTTAGAACTTTTTAATTTTGGCACCTACTAATTTTTGTATAAGGGATCTACTTGCAAATGTTGCAATATAATTTAGCTTAATTAAGTTATGGATTAATTTTTAATTAAATTAAATTAGATTTAATTTAATTAGAATTGATCTAATTAGGTTAGGTATCCAAGTTACACTTGAATTGCCAGCCTAATAATTATTTTAGGTTGACAAACTTTTCAAAATTAGTTTGAATCGGGTTCGAAACAGTTTTGGAATTGATCCAAACTAAAGAAAAATCAAACCAGGAAGCAAAATTATATTTATCTGGGTTTCTCTCTCATTTTTCACATGAAATAGGAAGAGGGGGAACTAATTTTGTCACTAGCTTTCTCTTGGTGCAAGTGAGTGGATAGAGATGCATAGTTGGCACCTTGCAAATTTATCTAGGACTCTCTCTCTTTTTGGATTGGCATGGACTCTTATCTGATTTGAATTTGATTCAAATCAAATTAGTTTCTTAATTTATCTAAAATTTTAAGATGGCATGGAGAGATGTTTTGGCATGGAGTTTTAAGATGGTGCATAATTGGGATAGTGCACTTCTTCTTGTTCCAAATCATGCTCTACCACTATTTTCCTTCTTTTTTTCCACATCTAATCTGATTCCATACATCCAAAAATAGTAGAGAGGGTGAGGATTTGAGATAAGAAAAAGAAAAAAAAACTTTCCCCGTTTTAGTGTTTCCATCTCCCTTTGAACTGGCATGAAAGGTTTGCGTAGGGTTCTAGATCTTCTATTTCAAGAAGATTTTCAGATCCAGTTTAGAAAGAAGACTTGCAAGGAACTAGCATTCTAGGAGTCTTGGTACTTCAATCAGGAAGACTCTATGTAGATACTAGCAGAGGTTGGACACGTGCATGGCTTCGATAAAATCTTGAGAATTGGTCAGATCCAACCCAATTCACGAAGGAGATTAGTGGTTTAGTTATGTGAATCCTTCTTCTTCTAATTTCTTTATTCTAGATCTGATTTCTTTTGATTATTCTAGCATAATGGTGGCTTACATAGATGATAATATGATTTATTTAATTTTGCTTGTTGATCTGAAAATGTTTTCATAGTTATTACTTTTGCTACATTAGGATTTCAAATCCTGATCTATGCATGCTTGTCATCTATGCCAAATCCAACAAATTATTCTTTATATTATCTTCCTACTCATGTACATGATATTAATTAATTATTAATAAAATAGATATTTTATTTCATCATGTGTTGCATCTTATTGCTAAAATAAGATTATGGTGAACCCCATAGATTATGATAATGATTTTATGGACATAATAAGATTATGCTAATATGATATAAAATCTTGATATCCCTAATCTAAAATATTTTCAGTTATAGGATCAAGTCAAAGATCAATGATTCTAGTAAGAATGGCACATCTTATGTATGCTCAATAGAGATGGTGATTGATCTTATAATTATTGTGTGGTGACATTAATGTTGGTGTAGATGTGGTGTTCCCAAGTCTTAGGAGGCCAGGATGTTAGGAAATGTATACTATAGCCAATTATCTGAATTATAGATGATTGAGCTCTTTATAATTTATACACGAATCATTAATAAAATAAAAGTACTTTTTGAAAGTTTATCTCTTTTTATATCTTTCTTTGAACTCTTTTAAGATGGCATCCTTAGAACTACTTTAATTCAATAAAGAAGAATTTATCAAGTAGTTCTTAAATATGTTCATGACTAAATAATATATTGTTACCTAGGATGACAACATTTATTGAGCATAGCTTGTTGTATGCCATATGGGTTGGTTGTCCTCATAACCAAAAAGTGTGGAGACACTGGCATAACATACAGGTGAGTGTAGATATACATTGCACCAAGCATGACCAACTCTGTTGAGTACTCTACTATCGAGAGTATTTCATAGAAGGATATGGTTATAAGTATCCTTTGACTTGAGATCATCATGGTGACTTTCAAGCAACTCATTATACTTAGGTACCAGGCTATCTAGATTTCTAATCCAGTGATAAAGGTTACAGGATACAATCAAGTACTTGTTAAGTTAGCAACGAGTCAAGATGGGATTGACTATTCTAAGGTATTAGAGAAAATGCTCTAATGTATTTCAATTTAGCAAGATCTTGGCTTGGGCAATTCTTGTAAGGAGTCACCAGATTTGTTAAGTTGAGATACATCTTGATGCATTATTCAAGAGTTAGCAGTTAACTCTAAATTCATCATGAGTATTGGGTCAAAGGGATGAATTATATGAAAACCATATGTCTAGGTTCTTAAATATTACTTTGTGAACATTCGACCTATCTGGATGTCAGAAACCATTACTAGATGGTCGCATTGATAAGTTCAAGAATTGATTTCTAGGCTATCAGCTTAGTATTTGAACCTATGGGGTCACATACATAAGAAGTTACTAACTGATCATGATGGCTGATTAATGATTAAGAATTATTCAGTGACAAAATTATAAATATGATAAACCATTAACCCTACATAAATATTATAAATTAATAATTAATTAATTTTTAATTAATTATAAGAGGATTAATTAGTAATTTGATTGCTAATTGTCTCAACTTGATTGAGCAAAGAGGTTTAGATCGAGTTTAATTTAATTTGATTTAATTGGGTTTCATTCGATTAGATTATTCATGACCTAATCGCTAAGATTTTTAATTACTGTTTGATTTGAACTTGGACTTAGTTAATTCTAGATTTAATTGAGATTTAATTAAACCTAATTAAAATGTAACTAAATTAGATTTAAGTTGGTTAAATTAGTTATAACCAAATTAGTTTTGATTCCTAACTAATTTTGATCAAAACTTGGTCAAACCCTAACCTAGTCCAACTTGTTTTCTTTTCTAAAGATTCTCCATGCCTTCCTAGAACTTTTGTATAAATTCTCCATGAAAAAAAAATAATTTTTTATCCTCCTTCATTCCTAATTAGATTAGGATTAGTTTGAATTAAATTTAGATTTATTTAAATTTAATTAGAGGTGTTCTATTGGGAATAGAACATCTAGTCCTATTCAAACATCATCACCTTATCCTAATCTAATCTCTCCTCCGACCAACGAAATTTTATTTCAATTTTTGGTCATATATGAAACATTAAGACACCAATTATCATGTAAAACCTGAAGTAAAATTATCAAGAAAATAAGAAAAAAGGGACATGAATTTTAGATGGGTGTGAGAGGTTCTTTTGGGAGCAAGGGTTGAAGGGAAAGAAAAAATAATAGAAAAATAGTAGAAAAGGGTTTTTTATTTTTTTGTTTTCTTCCTCCTTGATTTAGACCTCTTCATCATTCTCTTATATTTCTTGTAAGGCTCAAAAAAGTTTAAAAAATAAATTATTTTTAGCCATCTAATGTCCTTCACACAGATCTAGTAGTTTAGAAGGTTGATTGCATCGGGGCTTCATGTGGATGATTCATAAAGGTTGGATACCCTATGCAACTATGAAGTGACATGGAGAGTCCTTACCATGTCCCATCAATAGTAGTGATTATCGACCCATAATCAGGTATGAAATTTGATTTCATATTATTTGTAGATTAGATTTACAACATGCATCACATAAATTAATACATGCTGATTTTATTTTCTATACTGCATATCATATTATGATCTTGATTAGGGTTTATTAGAATTATTCTAAATATATGTTTTCTATTTAAAATATTTTTTAAATATATATACTTCCATTGTAAATTAAAAAAAATCATGCATGAAATCCTAGGTGATTTCCAACAGTGGTATCAGAGCGATCAATCTTTATAACATGATATGTTGATGTAAAACTTACATGTTAGATATAATCTTAATCCAAGTAACTGCTTTGGATTGGGTTGATTACCAAGGCCATTCGGTCATAGAAAAAAATAACGTTTAAAAGCCCTCTCTTCCCATTTCATGGGATCTCTTCTAGCATATAGGGGTGTCACTTATAGTTATATCCCATGAACAAGTGTGAAATTATTTTGATAATTAGATCTATTTTCTAGCAATATAATCTTTATTAATTTATTATTTTTGATCTGAACTTAATATATAAAGATTTATTTTATGTTTAGAACATAAAATATAAAATTAATTTTAGTATAAGACTATATCGTATAGTTGAGATCTAAAATATTTAATGTATATGTGATGCATATAAATTATTTAGATATAAAATTTAGTAAATTAATCTTGATTATTTACTAAAATTAAGAGTTGTAAGATTAGATTTAGAATTGTGAATTAAAGATATAATCATATTTCATAAATTATGGGCTTTGGATTAGCTTGAATCAGGTCTAATAATCGGGTTAGAATTTAGAATAATATGGACTTAAAAAGAATTGGATTTAATATGAGCAAAAGTTGATTAGGATTAGTTCAAGTTTTCTCTAGATCAGATCTATAGTAATAGTTTGATCAAGTCCATATTATATCAAAGGGACCTGATTAAGGCTCAGTGGTTAAACCCGAGTCTTAAGCTTGTCTGATCAAATTTGATGAACCAATTGGTGATAAGATAAGTTTGGTATTTTGATCATGGTCATTAATTGGGACTATCTCTTATCTGGCCAACTTGTTTGATGTCTAAGGAAAAAGGTTAATGATGAAACCCTCCCATTGATCTCACTTACTTGGTCAACGTGGTCAATCAAAATTTGATCAGATAGCTTATTGATTCGAGTTAATCCATACTAGTAAGGATGATCAGCATGACTAATCTAGGTTCCCTTGGATGAATTATGTCATTGACCATCATCATAGACTTGGTGAAATAGGTGAGAGGATTGGTGCATGTCTTCTTCTCTCTTTTGAATTCTTAATAAAAATCTCTGAAATTATTAGGTCCTTAAAATGACAAAGTTATAAGGATAATTGAGTCATAGTCTTTCATTAAGATGATGGTATTGGGTTTAATCGTTAAGATGATCATTGGAGGTCCAAAGACCTGGTGCTCATCTGGCTATTAGAATTATCATACATATTATGATGATTCAATCATGACTTTCTTAATGATGTTTAGGTGGGTCGAGCCATACTCGAACTTGGTCATTTATTGGTTAGAAGCACTGAGTTGGTCATGTTAATGGTTAGACCTAACCAAATTTGTAGTGGAGGCACCACACACTTGCTGAAGAAGAGCTTGGGACAAAATTAAATAGTAGAAATTGTTTAGAGAAATAATTGGTTGAGAACCTACCTTTAAATTTGCATGGGTGAGTCGAGCCACACTCTGGCTCATATATAGTCTACAGGATTTTTATACCTGCTAAGAAATTAATGTAAATCCTAAGATTGGAGGTAGAGACTACTAATTTAAACAAAATAGTGGGAGGACCTTTAGACTAAAGTCTAAGTCTTTAAGATTAAATGATTCATATACTAATAGGTCTTGTTCTCATTTTTTTAGTGTTAAACATGGCCAATACATTGTCACTTCATTCATTATTGGACAATGAAAAGCTGATGAGATCTAATTTCAATAATTGGTATTGAAAGCTAAAAATAATCTTGGAGCATGAATGGATCTTGTACATACTGACAGATCTGGCACCTGAGGAGCCCACTCTGAATGCTTGAGATTCGGTTACAGACATTTACTAGAAGTGGCTTAATGACCAAACTACAGTTCGATGCATTACACAGGCATTCATGAATGATGAGTTCAGTTGCATATTTAAGGATATACTTTAAGTGTTGAAAGAATCTCTCAGCACTCCCAATGATGTTGTAAGGTACAAAGTGTCTTGTACCATATTCAATGCCAAGAAAGGAAAGAAGAAAAATAAAAAGAAGATGCAACATGCTCAGCCGAGCTAGACCAAGAAAAATAAGCCAAACTAGAATCAAGCAAAGTGCTTCTTCTATAAGAAGCATGACACTGAAAGAGGAATTATCCTCTTTACATTGCCTCGCTGGACTTGAACAGCCCAAGGAAGAATAAGAACCAGCAAGTAGTTACTGGACAAGGTATTTATATGATAACTCTCATAATTTTTTTGTTTATGATATTACTACATAGGTATTGGATACCAGAAGCTCTATTAATATTTGTAATATATTACAGAGACTCCAAGTTAGTAGAAGATTCGATGACGGTGAGAGATTCCTAAATGTTGGAGATGGAAGATTAGTTCCAATTCTAGCTTAAGGAATAATCAAGCTTGTTTTGATACTAGTGCCATTATTTTAGATGATCGTCACTTTTATCCTAATTTTATGATGAATATAATTTCTGTAAGCCTTTTGGCCAAGAATGGTTATCATTTATCAATAAAAGATAATTATTATGATATCATTTGAATGGTGTTACTGTAATGAGTGAATAACTAAAAAAAAATTTATGTACCATCATAACTAGTTAATGTAGCGTACATATTGACCAAACATCCTACGATAGATAATGTCAGTGATAGTTGTCTTTGGCATTGTAGGCTAAGTCATATTAATAAAAATAAGATAAATAGGTTGAGACAAGGTCTCCTTGAGGTCAATGATTATGAATCATTGCCACCTGTGTATCTTGCCTTCTTGGAAAAATGATTAAGTCATCATTTCCTGGAGAAGGTAAAGAGCTTCTGAGGTTCTAAGTCTAGTACATGCTGATATATACGGATCAATGAATGTCAGTACCAAGGGTGGGTATTTCTATTTCATTACATTTATAGATGACATTTCAAGATTCAGTTATGTCTATCTTATGAGATATAAATTTGAATCATTTAAAATGTTTAGATAATATCGTAATGAAATAGAAAAATAAACTGGAAAGTATATTAAAACCCTTTGATTAGATCGAGGAGGATAATATCTTACCAATGAGTTTTTGACTTATTTAGGGGTGAATGGGATTCTCTCTTAATGGACACCTCCAGGGACACCTCAATTAAATGGAGTTTCTAAAAGAAGGAATTACCTGTCCCTAGCTCAAAAATCACTAACCTACATATCAAACCCCAGCTCTAACTAAAATCCAATAGACACTTAATTTGCTCTAGAGAGATTAGGGACACCAATTGGTCGAGTCAAGACTAAGTGTTTATTCTTGGCGTCAGCCCATTTTGTGTGCGCTATTGCTCTTGGTGTCTAGGCTTGGTGATTCAGGGCTTGTGAGTTTGGTCCGCCTACCTGGCCAATCCCAGATTGGTGTCTAAGGTTGGAGTTCAGGGACCTCCACTCCCCTACACCTACCTGGCCAAGAACAGAGTTACTACAGTCTGGTTTGCCACCCTGACTTAGGCAACTGGTTGAGACTCTAGGTCTAGTGGATTATAGATGATTTTGCATGCTTAACCCATGTCAACTAGATCAAGAGTCCCTTATCATCCCCACCATTCCCAATCTAGTGAACCCATGGAAAACACCCACGAGGATTAATTAAGTGTCATCACTGATCAGTTAGCTAGGATAAACAAAAGGCTTGATGAGTTTGAAGATAGAATTGGAGCCTTAGAAAATGATATTAGACTATCCATCGAGCCTAAGTTTGAGTCACCTCTCCACCCTAAGGAATACCCTCAGCGTGATCCTTTCTTAGTGGCTGAGCCAGAAGATCAATTGCTAGAAGATTATGAGGGAGAGGAAGAACAGTTTGAATCTGAAGACCTGTTAGGAGTAATTAGGTGCATCCTTATCCAGGACATAGTGCAAGAAGATTGGCGAAGGACTAACATCCTACAAACCTTTGTCAAGTTAGGGGATAAGGTACGTAAGATCATAATTGATAGTGGGAGCTATATCAATGCCATCTCTTTAAGTACTGTCAAAGCCCTAGGATTGGCCCCAGTTCCTTACCCTAACCCTTATAAGGTCTCATGGATAGATTCGACTTCCATACCTATCTAGTCTAGATACCAAGTTTTGATCAAATTGCAATCATATGAGAAAGAGATTTGGTGTGATGTCCTTCCCATGGGAGTCAGTAGCATTATCCTAGGTCAACCCTGGCTTTACGATCATGATGCCATCCTTAATGGTCGGACCGATACTTGTACCTTTAATCACCATGGGAAGAAATTTGTAATCAAACCAATTCAGCCTAAGGACCAGCTTAAAAGAGAATCAAGTAGCCTTAAAGAAGAGAAGCCTGGAGTCACCCTGATCAATTCTAAGGAGTTAGAGAAAGAGGTTACTAAGGAAGAACCCTTTAACAAATTTCAGGGAGAAAAGGTTGAACATTCTGAGAATTTAAATGAGAAAACCCCTGAGCCCATTGAAGTCTTTAAGTATGAAAGGGTTGAAGCCATTGAAAATATAGAGAAAAAAACTCCATAACCCATCAAAGAATCCAACAAAATCATGTACGAGCCAAGTTTAGTAGAGGAGTATGGTGAAGATGGGCCCAAGGTTGAAATCATTGAGGAACCAAAAGAAAAAGATCCTGAACCCACTAGAGAATTTGAAGGAGTAACCCAGCCAGGATCGAACATTGTAGAGTAAGGTGAAGGTTCACAAGTATTTCCCTTAAAGGAGGTCCAGGAACAAGTCCCTACGGAACCACCCCAGGAGGTAGACATTAGTTTCGAGGAATTTCAAGATAACATTCCCAAAGACCTCCCTAATGACCTTCCACCATCTAGGAACACCCATTTAGCCTTGGAACTTGCACCTATAGAACAATGTCCAAATCTTAAAATTATCCTGATTAACCAAGGTCTGTCTCATGCTTCTCACAGATTGCCCCAAGACTCCGACTCCTATTTTCTACCCTTCCCTGAGCCTTCTCACATTTCTAAAGCCATGGGGTTGCATTTTATTGAAATTGCTAGGCTGCATGACTCCTTAGAACCCATCCCTTTTGCCATTTACTTCTGGCATACTTTATGGCATTTGTTAGGGATCCTTGATAATTTTTCTTGTACATACCAGACCAGGGTCAAACCTAGAGAGTCCATAATCTGTTAGGATTAGACCCTAGGAGTCCTATAATTTTTTTTCCTCAATAGGAATGCTTAGTTAAGTCTGCATTTTGCATCATGTTAGGACTATGCATTAAATATAATTTTTTAAAAATAATTTGGCTGATTCCTAGAAACGAGCCAAGAGTTTGAAATTAGGGATTCTATAATGGTTAGGCTTAGGCCTGAACGGTTTCCACTAGGAATAGTTAAGAAACTTCATGCTCGTGGAGCTGGCCCCTTTAGAGTGATAAAGAGAGTTGGCCCTAATGCCTACGTTCTTGAGCTACCTCCGAATTATGGCATTAGCTCGACTTTCAATATCTCAGACTTAGTCGAGTACGGGAAACCAGCAAACATTCTTAGCAAGCCATTTAGGCCTGACATTTTTTTTGAGAGTGAACCCGAACCTGAGTGTCCACCTCCAATTATACCTGAGAGAGGAGAGAGGATCGAGCGTATCCTGGATGACCAAGCTATCACTACCCGGGGCAAAGTTTATCAACATTTCTTAGTCCGATGGCAAGGCCGACCTGAGTCCGATGACTCGTGGGCTACCTGGGAGGACTTGCAGTGCCTCGATCCCGACCTTCTGGAGGAGTACATAAGCCAAACCAACTCTTACTCGATAAGGGTCAAGTTCCTCCCACCCCGAGAGAACTGGTGTGAACACCAGGATCCGACAGAGGCTTCTCAACCCTTTGTGGATCTCCAATTAGGGTTTCAATTTTTGGGTCTTGTAATAAGGCTTCAAGCCTCAACTTTGTAATTTCCTTTTGCTTTGAATTGAGTTTGTACTTTGACCAATTTGGTCAAATTGTGTCCTGTACTGAGTCTAGTCACAAATTGAGTCCAGTCTGAGTCTATTAGAAGTATGGGTCCATTGCAAGAGTTGGTCTTAAAATTTAGTCTCCTTGGAGCCAAGTCTGGAAGGAATCCAAGTCAGCTCAGGGCCCACCTTTTCATCCTATGTGCCACCATGACATCTTGCCATGTGGGCAGCACACTTGACATCCTTGGACGCCCAAAGAGGAGGAACACATCACTTGGCACTAGCCTTTTTTCCCTCCCCCTATCAAGCTCCTTTCCAGGCAAGGGTGGTCGGCCAAAGAGAAGGTCAATGGGAGTTGAAGTTGGGAATTCAAATCCCTTGCTTCAAGCCCTCCAATCAAGTCTTCTTTCCAATTTGTTTGAACCTCTTTGGAAGGAAGAGACAAGATCCATGGGCGCCTCCACCTCACACTCCCCATGTCATGCTTTGTACCAAAAGGGGAAGCACAACCAAGGAAAGAAGAAGAACACATGCCTTGCTCCAAGCCTCACTTCATTCTTTCTTCCAAAACAAAGAAGTTACTTTCCAAGTTCAAAGCACCAAGATCCCTCCTCCAAGCCTTGCATCATGCCAAGCCCAATCAAATCAGCTCTTGGTCGGCCAAATAGAGAAGAAAGTCAAGGGTTTGGGCGCCCATTCAAGAAAACTTGTATTCTTTCATTTGAAACTCAAAAGGGTCCTAAGGTGCCTATTTAAAGGACCAAACCCCTCCTTTGTAAATTTTAATCTTGATGAATGAAAAAAAATTATCTTCTTGAGTCCAATCTCTTGTTAGTTGCCTTCGTTCACTAGGAATGTCGATCTCTGAGAGGGAGCGCCTTCGCCTTCGGGCGTCGAGAGGTGTGAGGCCTCAAACTACCGTCACTGCCATAATTCCGTCATCCGACTCTGAATCCAGCAGAACTCCACCATCACTTCAACAACTCTTCTTTCATTCTTCCACTACTTTCCTTCTGATTGAAACTTAACCTTTTATCTTCTTTGAATGCTCGCAGGTCCTCCAGGTGACACAAGTACGGCGATGATTGCCTTTGCCATCGAGATCTTCGGACAGCCAGCCGGCACCTCCGCAGGGTTGACGGCTCGATCATCCAGGCCGCATCCACTAAGGTGAGCGATCTCTGCATCGGGTGCTTCAAATCTTTGAGGTTTGCCCCCTGACTCCTAAGTAGATCTTGATCAGAGAGCTAAGTCCTATGGGGTTTCTCAATCCTGGGGTCCTCTCTTTATCATTGTTTAGGAACCATCTACTTACTTGATAGCTCTTATTGTTATAGAGCCCTGATCATCTCTTACTTATTTTCGGGAATCCAAAGAAACCATAAAAATCTAAAAATTACAAAACCCTAAAAATCACTTGCATCATCATTTCATCTTCGCATCTAGTTAGTCCCCCATCCAACCCAATTTAAATTTCAAATGAAAAATACATGTCTTCTCTTGATAAGGCACCAAAAAATCAGAATTCTCTCCTCCTTGGCTGACCAAGAATTTGAATGTGATTGGGCATGGCTTAACTTGAGGCTTGGAGGAAGGATCTTGGCACCCTTGGACTTGGAAGGTTGGTCTCTCATTTTGGGAAGAAGACATGATATGGGGCTTGTAGCAAGGCTTGTGTCCTCCTCCTTTCCTTGGTTGTTCATCCACCTTTGGTAAAAAACATGATGTGGGGAGTGGAAGATGGATGTTGTCTTGGCGCCCATGGATTCTTGCTCTTCTTTCCATAGTTGGTCAATACTTTGGGAAGAAAGCTTGATATGAGGGCTTGAAGCAAGGGACTTATCTCTTCAATCTCTAACTCCCTTTGACCTTCCATTGGCCGGCCACCTACTTTTGGAGATGAGCTTGATAGGGGGAGGGAAGGAGGGAGTGTATTAAGTGATGTTGTCCCCTTTGGCATCCAAAAAATCTGATTTGTGCTGCCCACTTGGCAAGGTGAAGTGGTGCCACATAAAATGATGAGGTGGCACCCCAGGGTTGAGTTGGCATCCTTCATAGCTTTGCTCAAAAGTGACTAGACTTAATGACCATTCTTGCTTGGGCCCATACTTCAAATAGATTCGGAATGGACTCAATACAGGACTAGACTCAGTATAGGACACAACTTGACCCAATTGGTCAAAGTACAGGACAAAACACAAACACTTGAGACTCAATTCATGGCTAAAAAAAATTACAAAGTTTAGGCTTGAAGCCTTATTATAAGACCCAAAAAGTTGGAACCCTAATTAGATATACATAGAGGGTTGAGGAGCATCTGTCAGATTCTGGTGCCCACACCAGTTCTCCCGGGATGGGAAGAACTCGACTCTGTCGAGTAAGAGTTGATTTAGCTTAGGTATTCTTCTAGAAGGTCGAGGTCGAGGTGCTGCAAGTCCTCCCGGGTAATCCATGAGTCATCGGACTCAGGTCGGACTTGCCATCAGACCAGGAAACATTGATAACCTTTGCCCCGGGTGGTGATAGTTTGGTCATCTAGGACACGCTCGATCCGCTCTCCTCTCTTAGGTAAAATTGGAGGTGGACACTTTGGGTCGGGTTCACTCTCAAATGAAAGGTCAAGCCCAAATGGCTCGCTAGGTATGTTTGTTGGTTCCCTATACTCGACTAAGTCTGAGATATTTAAAGTTGAGCTGATGCCATAATTCGGGGTAGCTCAAGAACGTAGGCATTAGGTCCAACTCTCTTTATCACTCTAAAGGGGCCAGCTCCACGAGCATTAAGTTTCTTAATAGTTCCTTGTGGATACTATTCAGGCCTAAGCCTAAGCATTACAGAATCCCCAATTTCAAACTCTTTGGCTCATTTCCGGGAATCAGCCATTTTTTTATATGCATTATTACTTAGATTAATTTTGTTGCTAATTTCCTTATGCATGTCCCTAATATGCTGTGCAAAGGATTCGACGGACTCAAAGACACGGGCATGGATAAGAAGGGGAATCAGATCAAGAGGTTGGTTAGGCTTGTAACCACTTACAATCTCGAAAGGACTTATCCCGATGGTCCTATTCACAGAACTGTTGTAGGCAAACTCAGCTCGAGGTAAGAGAAGATCCCAATTTTTGGTATATTCACCTATCAAACACCTCAAGAAGTTCCCTAGGCTGTTGTTGACTACCTCAGTTTGGCCATCGATCTGCGGGTGGTAGGTAGTTGAAAACTTTAGCTTGGTGCCTAGTAAGTGCCAAAGGGTTTTCCCGAAGTAACTAGTGAATTTGACATCCCTATCGGACACTATGGTTTTGGGAAGGCTATATAACTTAACCACATGCTCGAGAAAGAGCTTGGTAACTTTGGAAGCATCTAGGGTCTGGGAGTAGGGTATGAAATGGGCAATTTTGGGGAGCCTATCTACCACTACATAGACTGAGTCGTGCTTCCTAGCGGTCTTGGGCAGTCCTACCACAAAGTCCATGCTAAGGTCTTGCCAAGGGCGACTAGGCATTGGTAGAGGGGTGTACAGGCTAGTATTCTGCTTCTGCTATTTGCCAACAGCACAAGTTTGGCACCGGGAAACAATATTGTCTACATCCTTCTTCAGGCTTGGCCAAAAGAACTGGTCTTCTACTACTAAGATAGTCTTTTCTCTACCGAAGTAACCAGCTAGACCTCCTGAATGGATTTTCTAAACTAAGAATTCTCGAAGAGAGGTCTTGGGAATGCACAATCTATTTGCTTTGGAAAGGTAACCATCCTAGAGGGTGTACTCACTATGGGCACTAGATGGTTCTTGTTTCTTAGATTGGAAGATCTCACCGAAGTCAAGATAGGTCTCGTATTGCTCTTTTAACTGATCAAATCCTATAACCTCAGTCCTAACAGTATTTAGCAACAGGGCACGATGGCTAAGGGCATCAGCTACATTATTCTCAATACCAGCATGATGTTTAAGCACAAAGGTATAGGCTTGGATGTATTCTACCCACTTAGCATGCCTAGGGTTTAATCTTTTCTAGGAATTTAGGTACCAAAGGGCTTCATGGTCAGAGAAAAGGACAAATTCTTGGGGTAACAAGTAATGCCTCAAATACCTAAGAGCCTGAATGACTGCATAGAACTCTTTATCGTAAGTTGAGTACTTAACTTTGGCCTCATTGAGTTTTTCTCTAAAGAAGGCCACGGGGTGATTTTCCTGACTAAGTACTCCTCCAATGCCAACTCCCGAAGCATCATAAGCAACCTCAAATACCTTGGAAAAATCAGGCAATCTTAGGACAGGTACTTGTATCATTTTGTCTTTGATTTCTTGGAAGGCTTTATCTACAGCTTTGGTCCATTGGAAGCCTCCCTTCCTGATGCAGTCGGTGATGGGTGCTATGATAGAACTAAATCCCTGAATAAATCTCCTATAAAAAGTGGCTAAGCAATGGAAACTATGACATCATGGACACTAGTTGGGACCGGCCACTCAACTATGGCTTTAACTTTCTCGGGATCAGCGGAGACTCCTTCTGGGGTGACTACAAAATCTAGGAAGATAACCCTCGTTGTCATGAACTCGCATTTCATTGGATTGGCATAAAGGCTATTCTCCCTAAGGGTCTGGCAGACTAACCTAAGATAGTTAAGGTGGTCCTCTATAGTCCTGCTATATATCAAAATGTCATCGAAATATACAACCAAAAATTTTTGAGTAAATTCTTTCAAGACTTGGGTCATGACCCTCATAAAGGTACTAGGTGCATTAGATAGTCCAAAAGGCATCACTACCTATTCAAAAAGGCCATCCTTAGTCTTAAAAGCAGTCTTCCATTCATCCCCAGGTCTAATCCTAATCTGGTGGTAGCCACTCATAAGGTCTATCTTGGAAAAGATAGTGGCTCCGGCCATCATATCAAGCATATCATCCAAATGGGGGATGGGAAACCTATATTTTATCATGATTTTGTTTATGGCTCTACTATCTACACACATCCTCTAGGTTCCATCTTTCTTAGGGGTTAGCAAAGCAGGGACAGCATAGGGACTTAAACTCTCCCTAAGAAAACCCTTCCTAAGCAACTCTCCCACTTGTTTCTGCAATTCCTGGTGTTCAGTCGGGTTCATTCTATAATGAGGAAGGTTGGGTAAGGTGGCTCTTGGGACCAAGTCTATGGCATGTTGGATGTCCCTAAGAGGTGGTAGATGATCAGGTAATTCATCGGGAAAAACATCCCTAAATTCTTTCAGAGCCTTGACTACTTCTTGGGGGTGCTCTATTTGGGTCGACTAATGACTCTCTTTGGTGGCCAAAATCCAAATAGGGGCTCCCTCAGCAATCTCTTTTTCCAATTCCTTGGACTTGATCAGGTTGTCTCCAGGCTTCTTTTTCTTAAGGCTACTTGATCTTTTAGCCTGGTCCTTAGGCTGAACTGGATTAATAGTAAATTTCTTCCCATGGTGGTTGAAGGTACAGCTATTGGTCTGACCATAAAGAGTAGCATCGTAATCATAAAGCCAGGGTTGTCCTAAGATAATACTACTGACACCCATGGGAAGGACATCACACCAAATCTTCTCTTCATAAGACTGCAACTTGATCAAGACTTGGCACCTAGACTTTATGGGTACAGAAGTTGAATCTATCCAAGAGACCTTGTAAGGGTTGGGGTGAGGAACTGGGGTCAATCCTAAAGCTTTGACAGTACTTGAAGAGATAGCATTGACACAGCTCCCACTATCAACTATGATTTTGCACACCTTATCCCCTAGTTTGACAAAGGTTTGTAGGATGTTTGTCCTACGTCAATCTTCTTGCACTATGTTTTGGGTAAGGATGAACCTAACTACTCCTAGAAGGTCATCAGATTCAAACTGCTCTTCCTCTCCCTCATATTCTTTCAACAACTAATCTTCCGGCTCATAGACTTCTCCGTCTGGTTCAACAAGTGGTTCTATCTCACTCCTAGCTAGCTCTTCTATGACTAGGACTGTGGAGGTGCACTAGCAGCATAATGTCCATGTTTATGACATCTAAAGCATTTGTTTTGGGGATTAGGGCTCCTCTGGACTCCAATAGCTTTACCCTTTTCCTCTTTACTAAAATGGGGTCGGTTCAAGTCTGGTCGGCCTGGATTGGGTCGGCTGGGTTTGGGTCGACTCGGGTCGGGTTGGTTTGGATTGGGATGACTCGGGTAGGCCTGACTATACCCATGGTTAGGTCCTGGGATTCGACTAGGGTTCCTAAAGGGTTCAGGTCTACGATAGGTAGGAGCCCTTTGGAAATGGTCACAGTTCCTCGCAACTTGGTAAGCATACTCTAAATCAGTGACCTCTTTAAAGTAAAGTTCTCTCTGGATGTCTGGGTGTAGGCCAGCCCTAAACCTAGATAGGGTCACAGAAGCTGATTCATTGACATTACATCGCATGACATGCTCATTCAACTTCGCGATGTATTCAGCCACACTCTTGTTCCCTTGACTCAGATTCTACCATTGGTCTAATAAGTTCTGGGTGTAGGAAAGTAGTCGGTACTTCTCTTAAGTCTGGCTTTCATGTCCCTCCAAGTTGCAATGGGTTTAAGTCCTCTTTGCTCTACCAGCCTTTCAACACTATTCCAAAATAACCTAGCCTGGCAAACCAACCTAAGTTTGGCAAACATAAACTTCATCCTTTCCATCATTGTGTACCAGTCGAAATAATGTTCCATGTCCTCCTCCCAATCTATGTACACCTTAGGATCTAGACTACCATCGAAGGTAAGGGCTTCTAGCTTGATGTTTCTAATGGCCCTTTCTTCTTGGTCTACATTCTCTGGATTGGGTCTCCTAGGTTCAAACTCTTGGGATGGGTTAAAATGGGGAATTCTCCTGGGTTCAGCCTCTATGGATGGTTCATGATGAGGGTAATCCATAGGGGGAAAAGGTGACTCAGACTCAGGTTCGATAGATGGTCTAGGACTATTCTTCTCTAAGGCTCCAATTCTATCGTCAAACTTATCAAGCCTACTGTTCATCCTAGCCAATTGTTCATTGATGACCTTTAATTGATCTTCTCGTTCATTCTCCATGGGTTCACTTGATTGAGAATGATGGGGGGGGATGATAGGGGACTCCTGATCTAGTCGACATGCACACAAAATAGAAGATGTTATGGGTTTGCTAGACTTAAAAGATCAAACCAAATGTTAGGTCAAGAAGACAAACTTGGTGGTAGTAACTTGGCACCTGGTCAGGTAAGTGTAAGGTTGGTGGAGTTTCCTCTTTGCTTGCCTTAGATACCAATTTGAAATTGGCCAAGGAAGCGAACCAACCCACCTTCTTTCGGGCTCTTGTTCATGAACCACTTGCCTAGACACCAGCTACTCAAGCACACACAAACAAGTTGTCTAACTTGGCTTGACACTTGGTTCGACCCGACTTCGTGGGTGTCCCTAGGTCACTAGAGCAAATTAAGTGTCTACTCAATTTTAATTAGAGGTTGGGTTTGATATGCAAGGTGATGATTTTTGGGCTAGGGACAGGTAATGAAATCCTGATCCTATGTCAAATTGATGCCCTTAAGATAATTTAAGAAAAAGATGGCATACAATGATCTAATGAGATGTACCTAAGTTATTTTTTTGGATTTTTGATGTATGATAACAGAAATAAGATGATGGAAATAAAAAGATATGACCCTAAATGCAAGATTAAACTATTTGACAAATGAAAACATGAAAAGATGCACTTGCTGAAATTCTTAGAATAGAATTTTCTCTCAGGTAGTATTTTGGCTTGTAGAAATTCTAGAAGCTGCAATAAAATCTGAGAAATTTATCAAAAATACTTTCAATTAATTGCGATCTAAAAAAATAAAAATAAGAGAGTTTTGATGTCCCTACAAACATCAACACCTAAAACAACAGACCATGTACAGAAAGGAAAAAATGCAGAAATCAAAAGAAGATGAGATCTAATGATGCAAAAATTTTCTTTTGGGTTTTTAAAACTTTTCTTCTTGTATTCCCCTTCGAAGGTCAATCATAGTGGCACCCCTACATGCCTTAGGAGATCCCTATGGAATGGGAGGAGAGGGTCTTGAAACCCTACTTTTCTCCTAAGACTAGACGGCCTGGTGAAGCACCTAATCCAAGTACTTAAGAAGTGCTAAGTCCTAACCATGCTCTGATACCAAACATGATGCGGGACTAACTAGATGCTAGGATGATGTAGTTGATTTTTCTTTGGTGATTTGTAGGGTTTTAATGAAGTTAAGGATTCCCAAAGATGAGAGAGAATAGATCTAGGGTTCTATAGTAATAAGAACTTCAACTAGCAAGTAAGCCCCTAAATAGGATAAGGAGAGGACACCAGGATTGAGAAACTCTGTAGGATTTAGCTCTTGGAACAATACCTACTTAGGAGTTAGGTTGGCAAACCTCAAAAGATCCAAAGTGATGGGGATCCAAGGCAGGTCCGGGAATTTTTCTATTTCTTCTTATTTTCTCAGAATTTTTTTATTTTTCTATTCTCGCTATTCCGACTATCCCCGCTATTCTGGTTTTGTTCTTGGTTTATCCCCGAGTTATCCTAGTTTTATTCCATCTTCACTGTCTTTCTCCCGTGGTTTTAAAACGAATTTCAAAACCCTAGCCTCCACCCCGCCGATCCCAGATCCGGGCCGCTCGACCCCGGCCGCCACCACCGAACCGCCGCCGATGCTCGCCGGCCCCCTTCCTCGCCGGAGAAGCCACTGCCGCTGCCCCACGCCCATGGGAAGACGAACAGACGTGGAGGCGTCCGCTCGCCATGGCCCACGGTCGCCGCCGCCGCTGCCGCCGTCGGTCCGCTGCCCTCCGCCGTTCCTGCCGCCCGCCGGCCCTCGCCTAGCCGCCGGTGGGGTCCACCGCCGTCCATGCCTGTGGGAAGACGAACGGATGCGGGAGGCGTCCATCCGCCCACGTGCACCCCTGCGCCGCCACCGCCGCCGTTGCCCGCCGCCGCCCGCACGTTCGCCGACCACCATCCCGCCGGCCCCGGCCGTCCCCGCCGTCCACTGGCCACGCCGGTGCCCTGAGGTCTCCCACGGCCGTGGGAGGCCAAACGGCACGCCCTGGGGCGTGTCGTGCCATTCTTGCACCGCCTCGCCCGCAGCCCATCGCCAGCCATCCACCAGCCCGTCCGCCACCCGCTGGTGTTCCGCCGGAGACCGTTCTTCCCTTCCACGACCGTGAGTTTGTGTTTGCATGGATTTCAGAGCAGCCCATATTTCAGAGCAGCACGCTTTCTGGAGCAGATTATCAAGCCAACACGCTCTTCAGAGCATTTCAGCATTATTTTTGATGCAACACGAATTTTAATGTAATTTATTTTCCTTTTTTAGATTTCTTAGAGGCTAAGAAACTGAGGGTTTTGGTTTTTCTATATAAAGGCCCCCTCTCCCCCTGTAATAATCAGAGAGTTAATATAGATTTTTGGGTTGGTTCCGGTTCTGGTTCTGGGCTGAGGCCCATTTTTCTTCGTTCCCTGCTGTGTGCATTATGGGTTCGATGAGGGGTGTGAGGCGTTCCCTGCTGTGTGCATTATGGATTCGATGAGCACCCTTGTTATCCCCTATCTCGTCTTCTTTATCTCCTCGTGTCCTTCGAGAGTCATCCTAGCGCATCTATGTGAGAGCCTTGCTGTGTGCATTATAGGTTCGATGGGAGCTTAGGGTAGCTGGTGCTGTGACCCCTTCGGGAGGGTAGCTTTATGCTCAGGGTAGCTGGTGCTGTGATCCCTCGGGAGGGTAGCTTTAGGCTTTGACCCCTGACTTTCTATGTGCGTTCCCCGCTAGAGTGAGTCTCAGGGCCATGAGTTCCACTTCCCGGTCCCCCATCTTCATCCTTCCTTCGCCACATCCACCCAGAAAATTGAAAACAAAAGAGATCAGCTGTCTTAGGATTTTAGTGTCAGTATGCCCTAGTCCCGGGAGGCTTCTTAGCCCTCCCACGGTCCTAGTTTGTTTAGTTGTTTCCCTGTTTTCCAAATAACCAGGTTACATCGATTCTTCGTCCCGCATCAATTTTGGTATCAGAGCGAGTTGTGGATTAGGGTGTGCTCCATCTTTCGAACTCGACGGAGTCGAGTTCTTCGCGGTCGAGGAGAATGATGGGGATCCAAGGCAGGTCCAGGTATTTTTCTATTTTTTCTTATTTTCTCAGAATTTTTTTATTCTTCTATTCCCGCTATTCCGACTATCGCTGCTATTCCGGTTTTGTTCTTGGTTTATCCCCGAGTTATCCCAGTTTTATTCCATCTTCATTGTCTTTCTCTCATGGTTTTAAAATGAATTTCAAAACCCTAGCCTCCACCCCATCGGTCCCAGATCCGGGCTGCCCGACCCCTGGCCGCCACCGCCAAACTGCCGCCGGTGCTCGCCGAACCATCGCTGGTGCTTGCTGGCCCCCGCCCTCGCCGGAGAAGCCGCCGTCGCCGCCCCATGCCCGTGGGAAGACGAACGGACGCGGAGGAGTCCGCTCGCTACTGCCCACGACCGTCGCTACCGCTTCCACCGCCGGCCCGCTATCCGCCGCCGTTCCTGTCGCCCGCCGGCCCTCGCCCACCGCCGGTGGGGTCCGTCGCCATCCACGCCCGTGGGAAGACTAACGGATGCGGGAGGCGTCCGTCTGCCCACGTGCACCCCTGTGTCGCCGCCGCCGTTGCCGCTGCCGCGTGCACGTCCGCCGGCCACCATCCCGCCGGCCCCGGCCGTCCCCGCCGGCCACGCCGGTGCCCTGAGGTCTCCCACGGGAGACCAAACGGCACACCCTGGGGCGTGCCGTGCCATTCTTGCGCCGCCTCACCCGCAGCCCATCGCCAGCCGTCCGTTGGCCCGTTCGCCACCCACTGGTGTTCTGCCGGAGACCGTTCTTCCCTTCCATGACCGTGAGTTTGTGTTTGCACCGATTTCAAAGCGGCCCATATTTCAGAGCAGCATGCTTTCTGGAGCAGATTATCAAGACAACACGCTCTTCAGAGTATATCAGCACTATTTTTGATGCAACATAAATTTTGATGTAATTTATTTTTCTTTTTTAGTTTTCTTAGAGGCTAAGAAACTGAGGGTTTTGGTTTTTCTATATAAAGGCCCCCTCTCCCCCTGTAATAATCAGAGAGTTGATATAGATTTTTGGGTTGGTTCCGGTTCTGGTTCTGGGCTGAGGCCCGTTTTTCTTCGTTCCCTGCTGTGTGCGTTATGGGTTCGATGAGGGGTGTGAGGCGCTCCCTGCTATGTGCATTATGGGTTCGATGAGCACCCTAGTTATCCCCTATCTCGTCTTCTTTATCTCCTCGTGTCCTTCGAGAGTCATCCTAGTGCATCTAGGTGAGAGCCCTGCTGTGTGCATTATGGGTTCGATGGGAGCTCAGGGTAGCTGGTGCTGTGACCCCTTCGGGAGGGTAGCTTTATGCTCAGGGTAGCTGGTGCTATGATCACTCGGGAGGGTAGCTTTAGGCTTTGACCCCCGACTTTCTGTGTGCGTTCCCCACTAGAGTGAGTCTCAGGGCCATGAGTTCCACTTCCCGGTCCCCCATCTTCATCCTTCCTTCGCCACATCCACCCAGAAAATTGAAAACAAAAGAGATCAGCTGTCTTAGGATTTTAGTGTTAGTATGCCCTAGTCCCGGGAGGCTTCTTAGCCCTCCCACGGTCCTAGTTTGTTTAGTTGTTTCTCTGTTTTCCAAATAACAAGGTTACATTGATTCTTCATCCCGCATCACAAAGTGCCTGATGCCGAGTTCACTCGCTCTTGCAGATACGGCCTGGATGATCGAGCCTTCAACCCCGCAGATGCTCCGGCTTGCTGTCTGACGGTCTTGAAGGCAAGGAAAATTGACTCTATGTTCATGGCACCGAAGGACCTATGAGCATTCAATATAAGAGTTAAGATTCAACCAAAAAAGAAAGCAAGAGATGAAGGAATGATAGTTGATGTGGTGGTGGATGGAGTTCTTCTTGCAAGGTGCCCGGTTGGATGATCCCAATGGACTCCAAACTCGAAGTTGGAGGATGGATTTGCGGAAGAGATAGTAACTCGAGGCCTCATACCTCTCGACGCCCGAAGGCGAAGGTGCTCCCTCATGGAGATCAACATTTTTAAGGAACGAAGGCAACTAAAAAGAATGGCTCTAAAATATTATCTTTTTATTCATCATCATTAGCATACAAATGAGGGGTAAGGTTCTTTATATAGGCACCTTAGGACCCAATTTAAATTTCAAATGAAAAATACATGTCTTCTCTTGATAAGGCACCAAAAAATTAGAATTTTCTCCTCCTTGGCCAACCAAGAATTTGAATGTGATTGGGCGTGGTTTGACTTGAGGCTTGGAAGAAGGATCTTGGCGCCCTTGGACTTGGAAGGTTGGTCTCTCATTTTGGGAAGAAGACATGATATGGGGATTGTAACAAGGCTTGTGTCCTCTTTCTTGGTTGTTCATCCACCTTTGGTAAACAACATGATGTGGGGAGTGGAAGATGGAGGTTGTCTTGGCACCCATGAATTCTTGCTCTTCCTTCCATAGTTGGTCAAATACTTTGGAAAGAAAACTTGATATGAGGGCTTGAAGCAAAAGATGTATCTCTTCAATCTCTAACTCCCTTTGACCTTCCATTGGCCGGCCACCTACTTTTGGAGATGAGCATGATAGGGGGAGGGAAGGAGGGAGTGTATCAAGTGATGTTGTCCCCTTTAGCATCCAAAAAATTTGATTTGTGCCACCCACTTGGCAAGGTGAAGTGGCGCCACATAGGATGATGAGGTGGTACCCCAGGGCTGAGTTGGCATCCTTCATAGCTTGGCTCAAAAGTGACCAGACTTAATGACCATTCTTGCTTGGGCTCATACTTCAAACACACTTGGACTAGACTCAATACAGGACTGGACTCAGTACAGGACACAACTTGACCTAATTGATTAAAGTATAGGACTAAACACAAACACTTGAGTCTCAATTCATGGCTAAAAAAAATTATATAGTTTAGGCTTGAAGCCTTATTACAAGACCCAAAAAGTTGGAACCCTAATTAGACATCCACAGAGGGTTGAGGAGCCTCTATTGGATTTCGGTGCCCACACCATCTACTTTCAATGTTTCAGACCTTATTGAGTATAGGGAGGTAACGTTGATTCCTAGTGAGCCATTTGGGCCTAATCCAATCCTTGAGAGTGAACCAACCCAAGTGTGTCCACCTACTATACCACCAGCCCGGAGAGACAATATCAAGCATATCTTGGATGACAAGATCATCGCTACCCAGAGCAAAGATTACCAGATACCTCCTTGGCAAGGACGAACTAAGATTGATGATTCTTGGATCACCAGAGAGGACTTGCAAAGAGTTGACCCAGACTTGCTAGAACACTATCATAGTGACGTTGATCCATACTCGACAAGGTCTAGTTTCTCCCACTCGGGGAGAATTGGTGTGGACACCAGGATCATAAAATATCGATAGGTTGAACCCACATCCCTGTGGATCACCTATGAATAAAGCCCTAAATCCAACCCCTTTTACCATGTAAATATTATGTTTTATATTTTATTATTTTGGGTTTGCCTTTTTTTTCTTACCAACTGTAATTAGGGTTTTGTTATTTAGCCTTTTGGGCTAAACCCTTTTTTACAACATTGAGTCAAAACTCTATTGGGCCAAACCCTGTTTACCAATTTATTCTTTTTTATTACATGAAGTCTTGCCTATTGATCAAATTGGGTTCCAATTGATCAAATGGTGATTTAGTTATTTGGTTTTGAGTCTTGTAATAATTAGTTATTGAGTCCAGTAATACAAGGGGGACCAAATTAAAGACCCATGTGACTTCATGTGCATCCAATTGAAGACCCATGTGCTAGCCCAAGATAAGCCATGTGACTCCATGTGCTAGCTCAGGTCAGCTTGTTCTTGGCACCACCATTTCAAGAATTTGGACAATACCTGCCACATCATCAGGGGACATCAACACATGACATGTTTGGACATCCCTCACTACATCACCTAGGACATCCCACATGCCATGTCTTTACTTTTTGGTCGGCCACTTAAGAAGCAATTAGCGCCCACATGAGATGAGATTTCACACCAACTTATTTTAAGGACTCTTCCCATTTGGTGCCATTCACTTCAAGAATTCCATGCCAAATCCAAGGAGTCGGCCCATTCTTCCTACCCTCTTTCCAACACCAAATTCCAAGAAATTTTATTTCATCTTGTCGCCTAAAATGAAAAAGGTTGGAAGGGTTTCTACTTTAAGCATTTCAATCCAATAGGTTATAAGATGCTCAAGATCTAGGAACTCAAGAGTCTCACCAAAACTCTTGAGTCTTTATCAATCCAGACCGAAGACTCCACTTACTTGCAGAAGCTTACAACATCAAGACTCAAGAGTCCAACAACCATGGCCAAGTGATGGAGCACCTTGACCCTACATCAAGCCACCTCATCAATCCTCATAGTTGGCACCCAAGATGGATGAGAATTTGATGATTGCTACCCACTTTGGATAGGAGTCTAGATCAGCCCAACAAGCAAGAGTCCAGGCCACCTAAAAGAAAATTCTAGGAGTTGTAGTCCTAGGGAGAAAAAGTCTAGTGTTTGAATCTCTTACACCATTGGTTGAGGGTCTATAAATACCCTATCAACCCCCTTAAAATTATAATTATTCATTCATCAAAAAAGACACTCTATCAAATTTTATTCCTTTGTTGTGTGCATCGCGGGGTGTGAGGCCCTTCCTTTGCTCTGCAGAACATCGCGGGGTATGAGGCCCTACCTATCTAGCCGATAAGGAAACCTAGCCACTTCTTCTAACCCTTTCCTTTCATTTATTTTCCTTCCTTTGCTACTTCTTAACTTTAGTTTTCTTTGTTGAGTGTTTGCAGGTGATTTAAAATCAAACACAGGTATTCTTGCCTCGGAACCAGCATCGCACGGAAGATCGGAGCTCGGGATCAAGATCTTGAAACCCTGCTATAGAATCTTGAGAGTCCAGCCAGATCTGTATCAGAGAGATGATCTACATTGGTAAACTTAAAACCTCTTCTCTCCTCTTTAATTTCTAAATAATTGATATGTAGACCCTAGTTTACGGTGATTTCTCAGCCACCAAGTCCTTTTTTTCTAGTTATTTTGTAGGTTTACTTGCAGGTAATTAACTAGAACTAGTTTTTCTTACTATATCCTTTGAGTCTTCCTTATAAAATCTAAAAAAATCTAAAAAAAATATTCTCTACTATTCTCTGATAATTAGGCTTTAATTATTTGTCCTGCATCAAATTCTTAATGGAAAACTACTTTGACAACCATGTTTTAACTAACTGCATCATTGGAACATCATTTCTAATGATAAGTATGTCATCGACATAGAAGACCAAGAAGACAATAGCACTCCCACTTGTCTTCTTATACACACATGGCCCATCGGTATTCTTGATGAAACCAAATTCCTTAATAGATTCATCAAAATGAATGTTCCACCTCCCTGATGCTTGCTTTAATCCATAAATGGATTTCCTAAGCTTACATACTTGGTTTGGTCTCCCACTTGAGACAAAACTCTCTGGCTTTGACGTATAGACTTCTTCCTCAAGATTCCCATTGAGGAATGTGATCTTAACATCCATCTACCAGATCTCATAGTCTTAGTATGCAGCATTGTCAAGCATAATCCTAATGGACTTCAGCATGGCAACTAGCAAAAAAGGTTTCATCATAGTCGATACCATGCTTTTGCTTGAAGCCTTTTGCCACTAACCAAGCCTTGTAGGTTTCAATTTGCCCATCTGCTCCAGTCTTCCTTTTGAAAATCCATTTGCACCCTATTGGGACAATTCCCTAAAGTGGGTCAACCAAGGTCCAAACCTAGTTATCATACATGGAGTCCATTTTGGATTTCATGGCACTTAACCATTTATTAGAGTCTTTACTTATGACAGCTTCCGTATAGGTCAGTGGATCATCTCCTTCAATGATACTGGTTTTATTATTGTTTTCAATTATAAAACCATATCTTAGAGATTTGCCCGCACTTTCTCTGACCTACGAAGAAGAGGTATGTATTGTGATTGTACCTGATCAACTGGTACTTCTAATTGAGGAACTTGAGTTTGTTCATTTTGAACTTCACTCAATTCAATTATTCTCCCATTACCTTCTTCTTGGAAAAATTCTTTTTCCAAGAATATGGCATGCCTACTAACAAAAACCTTTTGTTTAGTAGGATGATAGAATATGTATCCATTACCCTCTTGAAGATAATCAATAAACCTACATTTCTTAGCCCTAGCACTTAGCTTATATCCAAATTCCTTTTTAACATAAGCTGGACATCCCCAAATCTTAAGATGTTTAAGACTTGGTTTCTTGCCATTCCATAATTTATATGGAGTGCTAGGTATTGATTTTGATGGTACCCTATTTAATACATATGCAACAGTTTCTAGGGCATATCCCTAGAAGGATATTGGAAGATCTGTGAAGCACATCATGGACCTTACCTAATTGGGGACGAAAAAAAAAAGATGAATGGAGAGTGTTAGCAAGCTAACCAGCAAGCAAACTTGAGCAATTAATTATCAAATAAATGGTCTAAATTAATCCAAGAAAAGAATCTTCATAAGGAGACTAGTTGATCTAAATTACAATACCCGAAATGTAGATCTAGTTCAAAATAGAGACTAGGATCTTCATGGAAAAGAAATAATTACTACTAGGGCAAGTTAACCTTCAAATCATCAGATCTAATGAAGCTTAGGATGAGTTTTCCTACCAACAATGATGGCTAATTATTTGGTGGAAGAAGGAGCTCTCTTCACTCAAGGATTGAGGTCTTAAACTATAAGACTAGCACTCCCTACCTTTATGACTCACCTTGGCCATGATCCTTGGCTTAGAGACCTTCATCTTGGACTTAGAAAATCAAAGAAAACCTGCATCAAATCAGAGATTAGTCATGGAAGGAGAATTCAAAATTGGAATGAAAACAAGAAGAAGAAGAAAGGGAAAACAAGGAAGTAGAAACCGGCACCTTCAAGGAATGATGCTTGGATCTTGGATCAAGCAAGGAGCACTCCACCTTTCAAGCACTCAAAGGACCTCTCACTCCCTTCTCAAACATGAATTTAAACACTCCAACTTAAAGGACTAAATCACTCCAACTAGAAGAACTAAATCACTCCATACAAGAAGAACTCAAGATAGAACTCAACAAGAAAAAAAAATCTTCATTAATTCTCAAAATATTTCATACATGGAATGCCTTACAAGGGGAGACTTGGGCCCTATTTATAGCCTTAGGGGTCATCCAAAGTAAGGAGGGGAGGTGGAGTTAGGTTAGCTAACCATTTATAGTTAAATCCAACTCCTTTGGTTACATAGTTGCAACAAGAAACAACTTCTAGGTAAGAGGTTGAAACAACTTGCTATGTGGCACCTAGGTGGCTTTGACATGACTTCTAATTGCTCATGTGGAGCCCTAGGTGTCATGTGATGTGGCATCCCACTTGGCAAGTTGGTTGGGGGGTTGTTGGGTGAGTGAGGAGTGGTTCCATGCTTCCCCTCAAAATGCTTGATGTATTGTTTCTCATGTCTCCCAAAATATGTCCCATGTGAAGAATAAAATGGGCTTCTAAGAGGTGGCATCATGGGCTTCAAAAGGTGGTATCTTGACTTTCTTGGGCTTTGACTTGGGCATGCTTGAAGTTGGTCTTGATCTAGATTGAGTCGACTCAAGGGACTGGCGGCCTTCTTTCATGAGTCGGTTCATGAATTGGTCTTTGTCTTCAAGGATTTGGTGGGCTTCATTCCAAGGTTCTCATTAATCCTAAGTACACTATTTTAGCTAAAAATAATATCAAGAGAATTAGTTAAAAAATATTTTTTTCTTGTTGATGTCCCATCATTACCATGTCAAACAAGGTAAGATTCCTCCTTCCTACTGCACCATTTAATTGTGGTGTATATGGACGAGTCCATTCAGAGAGAATACCAGTTTCCTAAAGATGATTAAAAAATTCACTAGATAAGTATTCTCTTCCTCGGTTAGATCGAAGGACTTTAATACTTTTTCTAGTTTTTTTCTCAACCATACTTTGATACTCTTTAAATTTATCAAAGGCTTCAGATTTATGTTTTATGTGATACAAATATCCGAACCCAGATAAATCATCAATGAATGTGATAAAATAAGAATATCCTCCTCTAGCCTGAGTTGAGATAGGTCCACATACATCTGAATGTATTAACCTTAACAACTCGGTTGCCTTTTCTCCATGTCCGGTGAATGGAGACTTGGTCATTTTTTCCATGAGGCAAGATTCATAAGTTTCTAATGATTTATAATCATAAGGGCCAAAGAAATCATCTTTGTATAACTTGTTAATCCTTGACTCTCTTATATAACCTAATCGGTAATGTCAAAGGAATGTTTCATTGGTATCATCTCTCTTTCGCTTTTTGTTTTCTACAAGCAACACTTCATCATTGAGCGATAGAATTAAAAAACCATTCACAAATTTACCCATTCCAAAGAAGTCATTAGAATGAAAAATGGAACACCCATTTTTCTTAACTATTATTTCATAACCTTGTTTTAATAACAAAGGTATAGAAATAATATTTCTAACAACACTTGGAATGTAATAATAGTCTTTTAATTCCAATATCTTGCCCGAAGGCAATAATAACATGTAGGTTCCAACAGCTTTAGCATGAATGGCCTCTCCACTTATTCCATAAAGCTTGAAGTCACCTTTCTTTAAACTTCTAGGTCTTAGTAACCCCTACAATGACTTGCAGATATGAAACCCACAAGCGGTATCCAATACCCATGAATTAGAAGTTGAAGAACTCAATGATAAGTTTGTTTGTAACATAAACAAACCTCTTGATGCTCTACTAGCATCTTCCTTTAGACTTGTAAGGTATGTCTTGCAGTTCTTCTTCTAATATTCCTTCTTGCCATAGAAGAAATAGGATCCAACATTTGAAGGCCTCTTTGCCTTCTTCCTCTTATTGATGCTTTTCTTAGGGTTCAACTTTTGCTTTGTACCCTTCTTCATTACCCCTTTTTTTCTTTCCATCAACAAGAAGAAGATGATTAGCCTTATCTCTTTTGAAGTGGCTCTCAGCTGTCTTAAGCATGTTAAGCAGCTCTGGTAATGAAAGATTCAGTTTATTCATATGATAGTTCATGACAAACTAAGAGAAGGAATCTGGGAGTGATTGTAGGATCAAATCCTGATTAAGCTCTCCATCCATGACAAAGCCTAGTTGACCTAATCAGGTGATTAAGTCAATCATCTTGAGAACATGGATTTGTACCGGTGAGCCCTCACTCATTCATGCCTGGAACAACTGCTTCAATATTTCATATCTAGCAGTCCTACTATGCTCTCCATACAGCTCTTTGAGATTGAGCAGTATGGACTAAGGTTCCATATCTTCATGTTGCCTCGGTAGCTTGTTGCTCATTAAGGCTAACATGATGCACTTGATAGTCAAGCTATTAATCTGCCACATTCTATAAGTAGCCTTTTCATCCTCTATAGCATTATCTCTGATCAGATCTGGATTCGAAGAATTGAGGATGTAAAAAACTTTATCTTGAGCTAGTTGGTGGGGATACCAGAGGCACCAGAATAAGACAGAGGCTTCTCAACCCTTTGTGGATCACTTAGTTACATTCAAGTCCATTTGTAAAAAAACTTAGTTGATCTAAGTTGTGGTTGTTTTACTTGAGTCCTGTACTAGTCAGCTTATATTGAGCTAGTTCAGTCCAGTCATCTCATGTTGAGCTAATTTTATTTTTTGAAGTCCTGTCCAAGTACACTAAAGACTCAAGACCACATCATACAAGTGAAGACCAAGTCCAACAAGTTTGAAGACATGGAAGTGAAACCCATGTCCAACCCAACCTGAAGATTTGAAGACCTCAGAGGAGAAATCAGAAGCCCTGAATCCCTGGATCGCAGCTAGAAGCAAATTGGGCCAGTCCAGGCCCAGGAGAAGAGCTAGGGCGCCACTTGCTTATGGTGACCTTCCCCTTGGTCGGCCACTTAAAGTCACCCCTCTTGGCCAACCAAGGCAAGGAGAGGGAGAAAAATTCTAGGGATTTTTTCTACCTATGTTTCCTTATTTTCTAGCTAGGGTTTGGGTGGGAATAGAATTCCTAGGTAAATACTATTGTACCCTTACTTGGAGCCCAAGACTAAGAGTCTATTTAAAGGACCCTAGTCTCTTGTATGAGAAATTAATTTTGATATTTGAAATACTCTTGATTCTCCAATTGCTGTGTGCTACCCTGCTGTGTGCTTAAGGGGTTCTGTGTGAACTTTTCATCTTCCTGGTGTCTTGTAACTGCCTCCTACCGCCAGCCTGCTCTCCAAAGCCCTGGCCGCCCACTCCAAACACTCTCTTCCCTTTGTTATTTTATCCTTATTTCTTCTTCCCCTTTGAGTTTTCTAACCCCTGACAGGTTGTTTACAGGTCCCTCAACTCTGATGAATCCAATGACTCCAGCCAGGCCACAATCGGATCACCGAGCAGAAAGCCGGGTATCCACGGGTCTCTGGCTTGATTTTCCATGTCGGTTCCATCTAGGAACGAGTGATCTCTTTGCTGCGATCTTTACCAGGTGCATCAGACATTGCCAAGTACACCCCCTCTACCTACCAGTCCATTTGTTGAAGATGAACGAGCCCAACCGAGACTTCTCAGCCTCGGCGGTCCTCTTTCCTTTGCTTTTTAGGTCCTGTTATGCATGCTGTAGCCTCTTATTTTTATATAGAACTCTTTACATTGTTCCTTAGTCTGTACTTTGGGATTAATCATATAACTTAACATTAAAAATACAAAAAAAATACTTGCATGCATATATAGGTTCCACATCAATTTGGTATCAGAGCCTGCTTGGGCTCGGTTATCTTTGGATACTCGGATCGAGCGCTTGACCATGGCCGTCCGATCATAGAAGATTATTAGAGTTTCGAAACCCTCTTTCCCAATCGACAGGATCTCCTATGGCAGTAGGGGTGCCGCTGTGAATTGGCTGGTGAAGAAGGACACAAGGAGTTCTTAGGTTTCTTTTAATTTTCGGCCTTCTGAAATATACTCTGTTATTTTAATTGTTTCTCCTCGATCAGAACTTCAAAAATTTTGATTTTTATTTTGTTGGATTCATCTTAATTTAAAGTATTTTAAAAAGTTTTTGCAGATTTTATTTTTGTCTGTACAATTTCTGCAAGCTGAAATAGTGCCTGTAAATTTTTGAGTCTGTTTTTCAGCAAGACAATTTTAGAAGGTTTAGGGTTTTATTTAGTATCTCTTTGCATATCTTTTATTTTAGTATGTTTCCAGCATATTAGGTCATCGGCTGCAAATCATATTTCTACAAAAGAATAAAAATAAAAAAAACATATATTAAAGCTACCTAAAACACTTAAACCCTAATTTTGCATCATCTGCCTGCCATCATTTCATAAACTACCATTAAGGGCACTCTTGCTATGTCAGATGGGGGGAGGATTTGATCACCTCTCCTTAGCCCAAAACCACATCCCCTGCATGGTCCCAAGCCTAACTTAAAATCTACTAGACTTAATTTGCCCTAGTGGGCTAGGGACACCAACTGGTCAGGTCCGGGCTAAGTGCCAGATCACTGTGTCAAACTAACCTGTGTGCTAAGTGTCAGATCACTATATCAAGCTAACATGTGTGTGCCTTTTGCTTAGTGTCTAGAATGGTGGTTCAGGGATTTAATCCTGAAGGGCTTGTGTGCTGGTCCGCCTACTTGGCCAATCTTTGATTGGTGTCTATGATTGGCAATTAGGGACCTAACACTCCCCTAACACCTGCCTGGCTGAGTATAGGGTTACTATAGGCTAGTGTGCCACTCTAATTGAGCATCTAGTTTTTGACTCTAGGTCTAGGGAGCTATAGTCGAGTCAGTATTGAGTCTTGCATGAGCACTAGATCAGGAGCATCATTTCATCCACCATCTCCACTTTTGTCTGAATCCATGGACAATCTTGAAGCCCAGATTAGAGCCCTTGCTGACCAAATGGCCTAGATGACTACCCAGATGACTCAGTTGAATCAGTCCACTAGTCGAACCAATAATAGACTTGAACACTTAGCCAATAGGGAGTCCAACCCTAGGAGAACCCAATACTCTGACCCATATTGGGAGTCCAATCCTAGGAGAACCCAATACTTTGACACATATAGGGATCCCAACCTTAGGAGAACCCCTTACCATGACCCCTATTTGGAGCCCAACACTAGGAGAGCAACTAGGTATGTTGTGTTGGTAGCACCTAAGTTTTGTGATCTTGAGTGTGAGGATTATCTTGCTTGGGAAAGAGATATGGACTTGTATTTTGAACAAAATATGGATTTTGATTCTAAAAGATGTCAGTTCAAGTTTGCTAAAGCTAAGTTAGTTCACCAGGCCAGGTTAGACTGGGATAATGTTGAGAGAATACTTAGGCTAGAAGGCTACAAACTCATAACTACCTGGAGTAATATAAAACTTGAACTAAGGTGAAAGTACCTACCCAAGTCCTATCAATCCAAGAGACCCACAACCTATAGATCTTATGACTCCAAATCCTATGAACCTAGAACCTATGAGCCCATATCCCATGAGTCCAATAGACCCAAGATCGATAGAGCTGAATCCAAATCCTATGACCCCAGATCCTATAATCCCATGACCCATAGATCTGCGCCCTTGTCCTATAAGCCCAGGGAGCCCATAACCCCTAGGTATCAGCCTAGTACTAATCAGGTTTCCCCTAGTTAACTTGAATCTCATAGGATTAGTACCCTTAAATATGAGTCCAGTAGTAAGCCACTACCCCTTAGGCAACCTGAACCTACTAGGAGTAGTGCCCATAATTAGAAACCAGGACCTAGCCAATTTTTACTTAGCCGACCTTCCCCTACCATCCCTTTAATTGACAAGGCTTACATTAACGCGAAAGTGTATGAAGTTGATGTGAACTTGGTGGATGAGTATGAGGGAGAAGAGGAGATACCTATAGATGCCCTAGAATTAGCTGACCCAATAGATAACCAGGTAGAAGCCAACCTAGAGGTAGTTGACTCTAACCACATTCAGCCTAAAGCTGTAGTGGAAGAACAATTAGAGGAAGAGAACCTAGATATTGCTACTAGAACCTTGTCTGAGGAAACCATAGAGGGGATCCAAATTATAGAGTCTAGTCCGAAAATACAAGAACCATAAGAATTTATTAAGGACTTGATCTCTTTGAATCAGTGCCCTCAGGATGAGCCTCCTCCTCTAGTTCCCATTAAGGACCTCTTCCTTGAGATTAGTAACCCATCTTTCCATTATGCAAACCCTGTAGATAGACCTCAACCTCATAAGGTTAATCTCATTAATCGAGGATTAGTCCTTGACATGCCTCCTTTTATCTTACTTTATCCAACTAACCTACCCTACCAAACTAATTTTGAACCCACTTCCTATTTTCTACCCTTTCCAGACACCTCCAGCATTTTTAGGATCATTAGATTGCATTTAGTTGAGATTAGCATACCGCATGCATTCATTACGCATGTCAGGTTTGCATAATACTTCTGGCATACCCGTTGGAATTTGCTAGGAGCCCATTGTAAGTTTTCATGTGCATGTCAAGCTAGGATCAAACCTAGAGAACCTATAATCTCTTAGGTTTAGGTCCAAAAGAGGTCAATAAAATTTCCTTCGATAGGAATGCAGAGTCAAGTCTGTTAGGTGTTAGTATGAGTCCTTTGCATTACCTGTTAGGAGTCTGCATGTGCCCAGCATGTTCACCACCTGCACTAATTTTGAAAGAAACCGGCTGATTTCCCAATAAAGGGCCAAGGAATTTGATGTAGTGGATTTTATCTTGGTTAGGCTTAGGCCTAAAAAGAAGCTTCATGATCATAGAGCCGGACCTTTTATAGTGATAAAGAGGGTTGGACCAAATGCCTATGTGTTAGATCTGCCTTCAGATCTGGGCATCAATTCTATGTTCAATATCGCAGACCTGGTTGAGTATAGGGAACCAGCAGCGATACCCAGTGAGGCCTTTGGACCTACTCTTTTCATTGTGAGTGACCCTAACCTAGAGTGTGCACCAATTAATTGGCCTGAGAGAGGAGAACGGATTGAGCGTATCCTGGATGATCAAGCCTTAACAACCCAGGGCCGTGGCTATAATGCTACCTGGTTCGATGGCAATGCCGGCCAGAGTCGGATGATTCGAGGACTTCTCAAGAGGACTCGCAGTGCCTCAACCCAGACCTCCTCGAGAGATATGTGAGACAGCCTGATCTTCACTCGATAAGGTCGAGTTCCTCCCATCCCGGAAGAATTGGTGGGGACACCAGAGGCACCAGAATAAGATAGAGGCTTCTCAACCCTCTATTTTTCACTTAGTTACATTCAAGTCCATTTGTAAAAAAACTTAATTCTTCTAAGTTGTGGTTGTTTTACTTGAGTCCTGTACTAGTCAGCTCATGTTGAGCTAGTTCAGTCCAGTCAGCTCATGTTGAGCTAATTTTATTTTTTTGAGTCATGTCCAAGTACACTGAAGACTCAAGACCACATCATACAAGTAAAGACCAAGTCCAACCAGTTTGAAGACATGGAAGTGAAGCCCAAGTCCAACCCAGCTTGATGATTTGAAGACCTCAGAGGAGAAATCAGAAGCCTTGAAGCCCTGGACCGCAGCTAGAAGCAAATTGGGCCAGTCCAGGCCCAGGAGAGGAGCTAGGGCGCCACTTGCTTATGGTGACCTTCCCCTTGGTCGGCCACTTAAAGTCACCCCTCTTGGTCGACCAAGGCAAGGAGAGGGAAAGAAATTCTAGGGATTTTTTTACCTATGTTTTCTTATTTTCTAGCTAGGGTTTGGGTGGGAATAGAATTCCTAGGTAAATACAATTGTACCCTTACTTGGAGCCCAAGACTAAGAGTCTATTTAAAGGACCCTAGTCTCTTGTATGAGAAGTTAATTTTAATATATGAAATACTCTTGATTCTCCAATTGCTATGTGCTACCCTGCTGTGTGCTTAAGGGTATCTGTGTGAACTTTTCATCTTCCCGGTGTCTAGCAACTGCCTCCTACCGCCAGCCTGCTCTCCAAAGCCCTGGCCGCCCACTCCAAACACTCTCTTCCCTTTACTATTTTTTCCTTATTTCTTCTTCCCCTTTGAGTTTTCTAACCCCTAACAGGTCGTTTGCAGGTCCCTCGACTCCGACGAATCCAATAACTCTAGCCAGGCCGCAATAGGATTATCGAGCAGAAAGCCGCGTATCCGCGGGTCTCTGGCTTGATTTTCCATGCCGCATCCATCGAGGAATGAGTGATCTCTTCACTACGATCTTCACCATCAGATGTTTCCAGGTACACCCCCTCTGCCTGCCAGTCCATTTATTGAAGATGAACGAGCCCAACCGAGACTTCTCAGCCTCGGTGGTCCTCTTTCCTTTGCTTTTTAGGTCCTGTTATGCATGTTGTAGTCCCTTTTTTTCATATAGAACTCTTTACATCATTCCTTAGTCTGTTCTTTGGGATTAATCATACAACTTAACATTAAAAATACAAAAAAAACACTTGCATGCTTATATAGGTTCCGCATCACTAGTACTATTCTCAAGTTCCTTAACCAGTCTGCATAGTTTGGTCTGATCAGTTTATTGGCATCCAAGATACCCCATAGTGATAATAATGAAGCCATAAATTAAATCTATGAACAAATAAGAACAATACATAAGCAGACCACTCAAGATGATAACCATAATTAGATAAGGACTTGAAATCTAATTATGTCTCCCACTATTTTCTTCGAATACCATAACCCTGAACAATGGTAGACGAGAAACCAATATCCAATTTTTTTAGTGGGGTTAAGATCCCAATTCCTTATAAATGCATTGTGTTTGCATAACAAATACTTATAAATTCAAGGGTAGGAAATTTTTTTTCAATTGCATCCCTTGCAATTCTCAACATAACACTTGCCTTTAACACACTTATAGCCTTGTGTTTGCACAACAAACCATAATGTCTTTAGTTTAGTCGAACCCTTCTCTTTATATAGTCATGATTAAATAATGTTACCCTTGAGTTTGCTCAACAAAGTAGCATTATCAAACATACTATAAAGTATAAAATACACCATGTCAAACTTTATATCAAACCCTAATAGTAAGCCTTGAGTTTACTCAAGAAACCTACTATAGTTTTGATACAAATTTATCATAGCATGAAGGAAGGTAATTTGTAGTGTACTTAATCAATTAGCATTTCCAATTTAAGGTTTAGATGTGACTAAATTGGCCAAGTAAGTTTAAGAGATGAGGGGATCCCCCCATTACTTTCCTTAGACAGTAATTAGATTGGCCAGGTCAGATAATGGAACCAATTAAAAATCTCATTTCCTTTACCTTTCCAGAACTACTTTGCCTAGACACCAATTGGCTGATCATATCCTAATCGAATTTGTATCATGACTAACTTACACTATGACTAAATATAATTTTTATGAGGGCTTTGATGGTCTCAAACACATCCTAATTAATCATGTCAACATGACATTCATTCTAACAATTAAGCATATTAACTCTAATATGCATAACATAAGCATGATTATAGTATCTGTTATGATAAGCTAGCATAATGAAAATACATTGCTGGTTCAGAGGCCCAATTTATCCTTTTTGAACTGGTCGCCCAAGCCAGAAGATCTGAAGATTACTTCAAAGCACCATAAAGAGATGATTCGATATTTTTACATTATTTAGGGACAGTCTTCGACCTGCACTGAAGAGAACAATGCTGATGTACCTCCCTGACTCGTGCCACCCTAGAATAATTAGCTAGTCCCTCTTCATGTCAGTCCAAAGAAGACTGGCCTAAAGGAGACAATTAATTCATCTCCTAACTTACTTCGAAGAGAACAAGTCCGAAGTACACACTCCAGCCGACTCCAAAGGAGGAAGTTTTGAAATAAATGACTAAAACATCTTCGGCTTACTCCAAAGAGGAGAGGCACGAGACAAAATAGCCAACTCAATTTTGGTCCCTTCTAAAAGAGTGGCTCTGAAGTAAATCCTTGGTTAATCTCAACCTAAAAGCTTGTTGCCCAGTAAGCAATCCAAGACGGGGGGTGAATTGGATCTCTAAAAATTTAAATGCAAGTGTGTGCACCAATCCAATAATTAAACTTAGTATTATGAATACAAGTTTTATGTGCTTTTAATACGTAAGCAGCAAATATATAAAAGCAATTAGAGAAGAGCAAATGAAAGAGACAAGCAACCACAAACATAATGGAAATATAGTGGCTCGGTGCTATCCAATGCACCTACATCCACTCCCTAAGACCCACTTGAGAATTCACTATAATCTCAACCGATTACAGCCGATTAGTTTTCCGGGCTCACTAATCAAAATCCAACTTGTTTTCATAAGGCTCACAAGTCAAAACCTCACTTGGTTTTCCAGTTTAACCTAAATAATTTTCAAAGGCTCACCAATAACCTCCTTGGTTTTTCAATAGGCTAACCAAAAACCTTCACAACAAATATAAGTTTGAAGTAAAGAAACAATGAAAGCTTTCTAATCAAAGCGAGTATCTCTTTGAAGCTTTGTTGTAGTGTTGCCTCCAACTTGATGAAGCCTTTTTTAATGCTTAAGAAGGTTGATCTTGAAAGCTCTTGAAGGCTCTTGAATGCTTGGGGACTTGCTTTTGGCTTGGAAATAGTTGAACTCAATGAATAGGAGTGAATGCTCTCTTTTGTTTTCTCTTGGTTATTCTTTTTTTATTCTCTTTTTTTTTATTTGATTTGAATCAATTAAATACTTTTCCAAGGCCTCAAACTCGGTTTCTAGCCATTAGACATAAGAAACTAGCCATTGGGAGCCAAGAGGAGAGAGTTCTACATTTGAAAAACTAGCCATTCATGTTCCCAGAACTCCAAGTGTCGACACTTCAAGCTATGAGTTGACACTTAGGATCGACACTTCCAGTTCATGAGTCGACATGTAGTTCAAATATCTTCAATGTAGCTCTATGAAATTCTTATATGTGTCGGCACTTTTTCAAGTGAGTCAATACTGTGAGTCGACACTTAGCATCCATGTGTCGACACTTCAGACAAGTCTTCAACTTCAGCAAGATCTGCAATCCAAAAAATCTCAGGCGATGAGCTGATCCATGTATCAACATTTTGAGTCGACACCAAACATCCATGTGTTGATACTTCAGCCATGCCACTGAAACTTTCTTTGCATACCAGCTTGAGTTGACACTTTCTCAGTCATGTGTCGATACTTGAGTCATGTGTCAACACTTTTAGTCGACACTTCACTGAGATTTTTACAAAAATAACTGAACTTTTGCTAAAACAAAATTGTGTTGACTTCTTGTATCTTTTCAAGCATTTTTTAACAACTAAAGTTCCCTTTGAGCAGATCTTTCATCCATATTTGGGACTTTTCAATTAATCAATCTTTTGTTAAGTTGATGAGCACCTTTTTCTATAAAAACATACTTAAAAGAAATCATTAATACTCAACTTATACTTAAGCATTTTGCTTATCATCAAAATCAATAACGGAGTCAACAATCTCTCCCTTTTTGATGATGACAAAACCTTTAAGTATAAATTGCACAATAAAGACTTTCAAAGGAAAATTTCAATGTGCATAGAGATTATTGCAAAAGGTATTAAAGAAATTAAAAGAGATGTATCAGAGTTAAGAGTATTGCCATATCTAAGAGTATCAGAATTCAAAATATATAAGAGATAACATCATGTATCATGATATTCTAAGAAAAATGCTTAAGAGAGATAATTTCAGCGATAAACAATACTCCCCCTGAAGAGATGATCCATAAAAAAAATTAGTGGACATCTTTTAAGCATCAAAAGATTAGAATTGGGCAAGGAATTCAGTTCAAATCAGATTTTCAATACAAAAGGGTTATTGAAACATACAAATTTTCAATACTCCCCCTCTCTCAATGCACAGAAATTTTCAAAGTTGCAGAATCTTAAATTTCAAAATTTCTCTTTCAATCATACAAATTTATACTTATTTCTCATTTATACTTATACTAAAGTTTCTCCCCCTTTTTGTTATCATTAAAAAGGAAGGAAGAAATAAATGAGTTTGAATAAAGAAGTAAGCCATTCACTCAATCATAAAGGAAAACAATGAATTACTGAGAGTAACTAATGCATTTCATTCACTCAAAGTCATAAGGTGAAACATAATATTTCATTCACTTAAAACAAGTTTGATACATAAGCGGAACATCAAAATATATAAAAAGTATAGAAATATAAATCATATAAAAACTATCCTAAGCATCATCCTCATCATCTGAGGATCCAATCTCGATCGGTCCAGTATCAGTGAAAGCACGAGATCGGGGCCACATCGATCTAAGATCACGAAGACAAGTCCTAGTCGGTCTGGAAGGAGTACGATGACCACGACCACTACGCCGAACATATGTCCTTCCTCTAGCTAGAGCAAAAGAGGTAGAAACTATGTCATCAGCAGGAACAAAACTGATCGGAGTGATAGACTCAATAGCTGTCAGATGTGGTGTATGGTCAAATAAAGGACTGGAATCAAGATGGTGGAAACCAGGTGTGTAGAAACCTAGCTCCCGAATAAGAGAAGATGTATGCAAGGATGGTGTATCAACTACAGGTGTATCAAAAATGGTGTATCGCTGAAGAAATGATAGGTGTATCAATGATAGGTGCATCAGCTGAAGAAACGATAGGTGTATCAACAATAGGGAAAACAATAACAGGTGAATCAATAATAGGTGAAAGTATAGGAATGGCAGAATGATCAACATATCTAGAAGGTGGTGTGGATATGATAGGAGTCTGAAAGGATGAACTCGAAGGATCATGAATGGAACTCCTAGGTAAGTCAGCTGCTATCTCCGGCACTGGCTCTGTCATCACATCTAGAAAGTCAAGTCTATCAGAGTCAGTCTCGTCATCATCATCATCTCTGTCTGGTCCCAGAGCAAGAGAAACTGGAGCTAAATCTAGAACACTCCCAAAAGAGGGTCTAGATAGTGCAGACAACATAGCAGTGATGCTATCACTCAATCCTCGATGGCTCTCTCTCTTCTTTATAATGAAGCTGTCAAGTCACTGTCGAATAATCATAATATCCATCTCAATACGACCGACTCTATCCATAAGACTCTCTGAAGCTCCTAGAACATCTGACTATGCTGGCTGAGGATGGGTAGCTGGCTCAGACTGAGGAGCAGGCTCTGGCTATGCTGCTGGCTCTGGCTGAATCTCAGGTAGATGTGCCTCTGAAGTTCCTAGAAATCGTGCAGCTCCAGAAACCATGCAGCACTGAAGCCGACAACAGGGAAGGAAGTTGCATTCACATTCGTGTGAGTTCTTCTCCATGGACGAAAAACGGGGGTAGACTTCACCGATGATCTCGATGGAACTGGTGGTCTTCACCAGCACCGGTGATGGGAGGCGAGCGGCGGCACGGGGAACACGCAGTGGCATAGGCGATGATGGTGTCTGGCGATGGATGGAAGGCATCGGGTGTTGGATGTCAGCTCGGCTATGGGCAACTCCGGGTGGGAGACATGGCCGAGGAAGTGGCATGATGGTGGTGGCAATCGGATGGGTGTCGACCAGCAGGGGATGGGCCTTAAATGAGGATATTGGCAGGGCGACGTCACATGGATCTGTGGCACAAGGGTTCCAGATAGGATGAGGCCGATCAAAGGCGAGGTTTAAAAGGGAGGATGGATGTTGGGCTACGACGGTTCTCCCTTGGATTCGATGAGGGAGATGGTGGAGTCAGGGATGGGGGATCTTCCGGTGGGGGGGCCTTGGGCAGCCTGATTTGTGGCACGGGGTTCCGTCACTGCCGGGCATTGATAGGCTAGAAGCAGGGGTTGAAGGCGGCACAACAGTGGACGGATGATGATAGGGAGGGAAGATCAGGGGTGTAGGCACCGACAAGGATCCCATCGATGAGGGCCTCAACTTGGGAAGCAACGGAGGTGGATCTTCCGATGGTGGCATGGGTGGCCAACGGTGAAGGTCGGACATCGTAGCACTGAGAGATGGGGGAAAGAACAGCGATGAGGATGAAGAAACGGAGAGAAAGATCTGGCTTGAAGGTGGCAGGATTTATGATCGAGAGGAAGGAGATGGAGCCGGCGAGGAAGAAGAAAAACCCTAATCCTCTTGCTCTGATACCAAGTTGATGCGGGACAGGGATCATGGTTGGATTGCTGGTGAGCTGAGAAGTCACTAGGGGATTAGGGCTTGCCTGGAAGAAGAAAGAGGAGGGCTGCTAAAATGCAAGAAGGTAGTAGCAGGGATGGGGTTCACACAGATTCCCCTTGGAAGGACAAAGCGCACAGCAATGTCAAGGAGAAAGCACACACCACAGGGATCACACAAAAATCCTAAGGGATCACATAGATACCCTTCACACAGAATAATAGGGATCACACAGATACCCTAGGGATCACACAGATTCCCTCACACAGTAAATCACACAGAACTCGAGAAAATTTTATTAATTCATGGCATGAAAAAATACAAGAGGGGTGGGGTATTTATAGATCCACCCAGGTCCGTGGACTCCATTATAGACTGGGACTACAAAACTTGGGGGCCAAGTAAACAATAACTTGAGGGCCAGGAAAGCTCTCCTGGGCTTGGGCTTTGAACTCCCTATTGGACTTGGTCTTGAGGTGCCATCACTTGAAGCTTGGACTGGGATGCTCTCTTTTGGGCTTGGAGGCATGAAAGGGCCCAGGTCCTTGGAATCCAGTTCTGGTTAGGGAGGGCCTAGTGAATCTCCTGGTCTGCTGACTCTCCTCTTGAACATGACTTGAATGAAAACTACATAGACTTGATTAGACTTGACTAAGTGGACTTAATTGGACTCAGTTGTCTCACTTTGATACAAGTGACTCAGGACTAATGGACTCAAATAAAATGAAATAAAATAAAATAAACTTTCAGGTTCCCATCAGGACTAGGCCATCTCCCTTGGTCTCTTCTGAAGATTCTACATCCAAAGATTTTAGGTGGAAAGAGACTCGCTATGATTATGAAGAGAAGTTTAAGATGCTTGAATCACAGATCGCGAGGCTTCGCGATCAATAAAGGGACAACGAGATCATGGTTTATGACTCGTGGCCTCCTTTTACCTCTAGAATAATGGAGAAAATTGTCCCACGGCATTTAAAGGTCCCTCAGATGGAATCCTATGATGGGACCACTGATTTTCTTGACCATTTAGGATGCTTCAAAGCACACATAATGGTATAAGGAGCCTCGATGCATCACACTGCCTGGCTTTTCCCGCCACCTTGAAGAAGGTGGCTCAAATGTGGTATTCGAGCATATGGCCAGGTACTATCAATTCTTTTTCTGAGTTAGAAAAATTATTCATCTCACATTTCAGGACTTATTGAAAAACACCTCGCAATATGGACAGTTTGTTCCTACTTCACCAGAATGAAGGTGAAAGCCTTAGAGATTATATTTCAAGGTTCAACTCCGCTACCCTTGAGATCCTCGATCTCAATGAATACGTGGCCATGTCTGCCTTAAAAAAAGGCCTCCGATCAACCAGGTTCATATTTTCCCTGGATAAAAGATTTTCGAGCAGTTATGCTGAACTCTTATCAAGAGCCCAGAAGTATATAAATGTAAAAGAACAAGCGACGAATCGGCGCCTAGCCGAAGGGAAGCCCATCCCCAAGAACAAGAACAATAAGGGGTCAAATCCCCATATACCCCCTAACAAAGATGACTCCACTCAATGACGCAATCCCAAGCAAAAGGCATTGGGTGGGAGATTTGATTCCTATACTCCTCTACACCTCCCGAGGAAAAAGATTCTAATGGAGATAGAGAAAGAAAGCTACTTGCAAAGGCTATGCCCTATGAGACATCTTCCATTGTAAGGAATAGGAATAAATATTGCTGATTCCATATGGATCATGGCCATAATACTGAAGGATGCTTCCAGTAAAAAGATGTTATAGAAGACTTGATCAAGAGAGGGTATCTGAGGAAGTATGTCAGCCACCCAAAACCCAGAATTGAAGTTATTATCCCTTAAAGGACTGCAGAAGAAGCCGAACTACCCAACCAGAGGCCAATTGATGGGAGGGTAGGCATGCTCCATCGACGAACTAGCTGGAGAAGCAGAGCTGAAGAAGACGCTCCAAAGTGGCTTAAAGGCAACAACCTCATATGATTTTTTGATGATGATCTACAAGGAATCCATGTCCCCCACGAGGACCCTATTGTAATTTCGGCTGTCATAGACAAATACGATGTAAGGAGAATCCTGGTGGATAATTGAAGTTTTACTGATGTTTTGCTGTATGATGCTTTTCTTCGAATGGGTTTACCATGAAATCAGCTACAAAATTCTTCTGTGCCTCTAGCCAGGTTCAGAGACAACCAAGTCAAAGTCAAAGGAGAAATAATCCTACCTGTATCCCTCGGCATCGAACCATATCAAAGAATGCTCCCCATCAACTTCATAGTAGTACAAACATCGTCGGCTTACAATTCGATCTTGGGATGGCCTGCTTTAAATAAATTTCAAGCCATAGTCTTGACATACCATCTTCTGGTATGGTTCCCCACCAGAAATGCTATTGAAGAAGTAAAAGGAGATCAGTGAGTCACCCGGCAGTGCTTACTAATACAAGACAAGCAATCATCTGATCCCATGTCACTAGATCAATTTGATCCAAGAGATCGGACTGAAGATTGTGGGGAGCCCATGGAAAGAACCGTCTTTCATACCTCTAACCAAAGATGACCCAACAAAACTGTGTGGATTGGGAGTCTGCTTGATGAAGAAACAAAGGAAAGTTTGATCCAATTTCTCTAGAGCAACATCGATGTCTTTGCCTGGTCGACTTCAGATATGCCAGGAATTCTGGTCAAAGTAATCACTCATCGGCTGGAAGTTGCCTTTGGACACAAGCCAGCTCAGTAGAAGAAGAGGAACTTTGCCCTTGAAAGATAGAAAGTGATCAACGAAGAAGTCAACAAGCTTCTCAAAGCTGGATTTATCAAAGAAATATACTATCCTGATTGTCTAGCCAACATCGTAATGGTAAAGAAAGCCAATGGTAAGTGGAGGATTTGTATCGATTATATGGATCTTAATAAAGCCTGCCTGAAGGTCAGCTTTCCTCTCTCCAAAATAGATCAGTTGGTCGACGCCACTACAGGACACCAGTTATTGAGCTTCATGGATGCTTTTTCTGGATACAATCAAATCTAAATGGACCCCCAAGATGAAGAGAAGATAGCCTTTATAACAGAGAAAGGGCTTTACTATTATAAGGTAATGCCCTTCGGGTTAAAGAATGCTGGAGCAAAATTCCAAAGGCTGATAAAAAAAATCTTTGAAGGGCAATTGGGAAGGAACATGGAGGCATACATTGATGATATGATTGTGAAAAGCCTCCTTAAAAATGATCATATTAAGAATTTAGAAGAATCCTTCGATGCTCTATGATGTCATCGAATGAAGCTGAATCCTACCAAATGCATTTTCAGAGTGTCTTCAAGAAAATTTTTGGGTTCCTGGTTACTAAACGAGGAATAAAAGCTAATCTAGAAAAAATTCAAGCTATCCAAAGTATGAGTCATCCTTCTCGCAAAAAAAAAGTACAGCAGTTGATGGGAAGGATCACCTCTCTAAGTCGATTCATCTCCCAATCAGCCAAAACAAGTCTCCTTTTCTTTAAAGTTCTTTGTCAATCCCAAGGTTTCGAATGGTCTGAAGACTGTTGGCTTGCCTTCGAAGAATTGAAGAAATACTTGGAAAATCCTTTTTTATTATCCAAGCCTCAAGAAGGAGAAACCCTCTATTTATACCTTTCTGCTTCAAACGAGGCAGTTAGTTCAGTGCTTACTCAAAAGGGAGCCGATGATCTTCAAAGGCTAATCTATTATACTAACAAAGTATTACATGATGCTGAAATAAGATATCCCTGAATGCAAAAGCTTGTCTACTCACCAGTGATAGTGATAAAATGCTTGCGACCCTATTTACAAGCTCACACCATCATAGTCCAGACGTGCAACCCCTAAATCAATCCTCCAATGTCTAGATACATCCAAGAGGATAGCCAAATGTGCCGTTAAGCTAGGCAAATTCAACATCATCTTCCAGCCTAGATCTACAATAAAAGTGCAAGTGTTGGCTGACTTTCTAGCCGAATGCACATGGGGACAAGAGGACAAACCACAGAATGCCGAAGAAGAAGTCACCGACAAGGATTCTGAATCCGTATGGGTACTACATGTAGATGGAGCCTCCAATTCTATAGGGTATGGGGCTAGACTAATATTGGCCGATCCGAATGGGCACACTGTAGATTATGCACTCCATTTTTTCTTTCATGCTTCTAACAACCAGGCAGAATATGAAGCCCTATTAGCAAGACTTCAAATTGCCAAGGAATTAGGAATTCAAAAGATTCAAATCTTTTTAAATTCATAGCTGGTGGTGAACCAAGTGTAAGGTAAATTTAAAGCTTGAGATCCTACTATGATTCAATATTTGGAGAAAGTATGAGCTTTAATTTCCTAGCTAGAACTCTTTGAGATTACTCATGTGCCATGAATGGAGAACTCTCGAGCCGAATCCCTGTCCAGGCTCACCACTACTAGTCTAGACTCCCTTGGCCACACCTTCATAGAATATCTCAAAACTCTGAGCATAGCAGAGGAAACATTGGAGGTGCATCAAGTTGATTATGAGCCCAGTTGGATGGACCCAATCCTCAAGTTCTTGAACGAAGATATTTTGCCAGAAGACAAAACTGAGGCCAAGCAAGTTCACTGGATGGCATCCCAATATATCATCTTGAATGGAACTCTATATAAGAGATCATTTTCATAGCCTTTATTGAAATGTCTGGGGCCGTTAGATGCCGACTACGCCCTAAGAGAAGTGCATGAAGGTATATGCGGGGATCACTTGGGGGGCAGATCTCTAGCTTACAAAATAATATGCCAAGGTTACTATTGTCCAACTATATAGAAAGACTCCGCCGACTTTGTTCGAAGATGTGACCAATGCCAGAAGTACTCCAATATTCAAAGGCAATCGGCAAGTCAACTAACTCAGTTAATTCTCCATGGCATTTTGCCCAATGGGGAATGGACATTCTTCGTTCGTTCCCTCTAGCTTCGGGATAACGAAAGTTCCTCATCGTAGCTATTGATTACTTTACCAAATAGATAGAGGCCAAACCTTTGGCACATATTATCGAAGGAAAAGTTGAAGCTGTTGTGAGGAATTTCATTATCTTTCAATTTGGGATCCCTCATGTCATCATCATTGACAATGGGCGGCAATTCAGTAATCTAAAGTTTGAAGACTTCTGCACCCAATACCACATAATCCATAAATTGACCTCCGTCGATCATCCACAATCTAACGGGGAAGCCGAAGTAACGAACAGGACTATCCTCCATGGTCTAAAGACCAGGCTAAATGATGCCAAGGGGCTCTAGGTTGAAGTGTTGTATTCAGTTCTTTGGGCTTATTGGACAACTCCCAAAGTAGCTACTGGCGAATCTCCATTTCATTTAGCTTATGGCACCAAAGCGGTCCTCCCTGTAGAAGTCACCCTACAATCCTTAAGGATTGACCACTACAAGGAACTCGAAAATTCTAAGCATCGAAGAATAGATCTGGATCTATTACAAGACACCAGGCTTTGTGCCCATATGAAGATGGTGGAATACCACCAAAGAGATGCCAAATATTACTACTCTAGGGTGAAGAAACGAGTCTTCCAACCCTAAGACTTAGTATTTCGAAGGTCTGAAGTGTCCAAGTCGATAGAACAAGGCAAGCTTTTCCCTAACTGTGAAGGCCCTTAGTGGGTCAGAGAAGTCATACGCCCGAGAGCTAATCGGCTTGAAACTTTGGATGGTTCACTACTACTTGGCCTTGGAATGTAGAAAACCTTTGCAAGTACTATCAATAAATGGTTTTCCTTCAACTTCAATAAAACTCCCATGCAAAGGTAGGCCTAATCAGCCTATCTTACTACAAATCAATGGCACAGGGATGATCTAAGTGATCTGCCCTACGATAAATCTGACAACATGCCGAGGTGGACCTAACCAGCCTGTCTTACTGACAATCAAAGGAACAAGAATGATCTAAGTGATTTACCTTATGATAAATCCGACAACGTGCCGAGGTAGGCCTGATCAGCCTATCTTACTATAAATCAAAGGCACAACGATGGTCTAAGTGATCTACCCTACAAAAAATCCGATGACATGTCGAGGTATGCCTAATCAACTTGTCTTACTACCAATCAAAGGCAAAGGATGATCTAAGTGATCTACCCTACGAAAAATCCGACATTGTGCCGAGGTGGGCTAACCAGCCTGTCTTACTACAAATTAAAAACACATGAATGGTCTAAGTGATCTATCCTATGTGGTGCAGACACCAGAGGCACCATAATTAGGTAGAGGCATCTCAACCCTCTATGGTTATCATATTAGTATTTTCAAAATTTGAGTCTAACTTTGTAATAAGGGCTTAGCCCATTAAAGTCCCTACTTTAGCCCCTGAGTCCTGTTTTGGGCCTTTACACATTTAAATCCTATATTTAGAATTCGTTCCATACCATTAGGGTTTTGGATCAGTCCTGGGATATGTCAAGTTTAGTTGTGTCAAGTCAAGTTCAGTTGAGTCAAATTAATTCAGTTGAGTCTTGAGTTAAGTCAGCTTATATTGAGCCATTTATCATTTTAGTCCTGTAAGTCTTATATTGAGTCCAGTCCAGTTTAGCAAGAAGAAGACTCAAGACACCGATGATCTTTAGCCAGAGTGATAATTTGACAACCTCAAGGAGTCCCAGTCATACTTGAATGTGCCACCTTGGATTGCATGAGAAGGACCTTGAGATCATCACAACATCAGCCTGTTGGGAAGATGGACATCAGAAGAAACCTTAGAGCCTGCCCGGGATTGAAGTGGGCCATCCAAGGCCAATGGTCTTCATGAATTCGGCACCCCTTATGGTCACCACCATATGGTCGGCCACCTTAGGGTCACCCCCTTGGCCGACCAAAACAAGGAGAGAGAGCCATAGTGGGAGAGGAGTTCTATTGTAGGGTTTGGGAGGGTCTAAAACTCTTGTAAAATCTCTTGTATACCCTAACTTGAAGCCCATGTTTTGTAAGCCTATATAAAGACCCCCCCCTCTCATGTATTTTGATGAACAATTAATGAAATTTCTTGAGTTTTCTCCAAATTACTGTGTGATTTGCTATGTGATTGTCCTCCTAAGGGTATCAATGTGATCCCTTTGCTGCCTTCAAGTATTCAACAGAACCCTAGCCACCCCCTGCTTCAACCCTTGGACGCCACACCTCTTGGCCGCCCCACATCAATCTTCTTCCTCCCTTTCTTCTTGTCACTTTCAACTATATTTCTCCCTTATTTTCTAACCCTTGATAGGTGTTTTGTAGGTCCCTCAGAGTTCACAAATCCAAGTAACTATCCGACCAGCTTTTGGGTCAGTGGATCGAAAGCCGTGGATCCGCGGGGTCTCTGGCTTGATTTTTCTAGATGAATCTGGGAGCGTTGAGCGATCTCTTCATGGATTCATCTTCAAATCAATACCAGGTACACCCCTTAGACTAACAGGTAGCGGTATTGCAGAAGAGTTAGCCCTACCGGGGCTTCTTAGCCTCGGCGGTCCTGTTTCTTTCATTATTTATGGTCTATTTCTGCAGGCTTGTGCTTCTAATTTTCTATAAATCTCTCTGCTTAGAATATTGGCTAAAAATTTGTGATCTAAATTCTTAACTTATGACCTAATAATAGAAAAATAGTTTGCATGCATAACTAGTCCTGCATCATTTGGTATTAGAGCATCTTTTAAGGCTAATTTCTGCATCCTATAATTCCTACATATGGTTTGTTATTTTAATTATTTCTGTAATTAGGTAGATTATCAAATCTTGATTCTTATTTTTCTGGATTCCCCATAATTGATGATATTTATCAAGATTTTCTTTTAATTTAATTCAGGTTTTATGTTTTCTACACACTTGATTTACTGCCTGAGAATAGTTCTGCTCTAAATTTTTAGCAAGTCTAATTTTAGCATGTTTAGGGTTCTTTTTGCATAATCTTTGCATATTTTAATTTTTTAAATATGTCTTGCATATTAGGTAATTTCCTGCATTTATATTTTTACAAAAAAAAATACAAAAAATAATAGACATAAAACATAAAAAAAATAGAAATCCTAATTTAGTTTTCATATGTGTGCCATCATATGCATAAGCTACATTAAGGGAAATTCTACTATACCAGATGGGGGGAGGATTTGATCACCTCTCCTTAGCCCAAAACAAAAACCCTTGCATTCGAGCCCAACCTAATTAAAATCAATTAGACCTAATTTGCTCTAGTGAGCTAAGGACACCAATAGGTCGGGTCCGACCTTTGTGGGAAGAATAGTGCACCCAATACCTCTCCTATTACCGAAAGCTGGTGTCTAGGCTAGAGATCCAGAGGCAAATGCCCTAAGTGGATCAGTGGTTCCCTAATTGGGCTCTATGAAAGCAGGGGGCCTCCCACCATCCCACCTCTTACCTGGCTAGTGGAAGGACTAGGGGTTGCATTGTGTGTAAGTTGAGTCAACCCATTCTGTTTGGGCTGTAGTTCTAGGAAGCCATAGTCGTTTCATCTTTGAGTCTTGCATGTGCACTAGGTTAAGAGTAGCATTCATCCACCACACGCACAGTCGGTTGAACCCATGGATAATCCAAATCTTAAAGCCTAGATTAGAGACCTTATTGATCAGATAGCCTAGATGAATGCCCAGATGAACCAGAAGTCTGACCAAATGGATCGTAAGTTTGATCAATTGACCCAGGCCAGTACCCAAATGAACCATAGGCTTGCCCACCTAGAAGGATAGTTAGGAACCTTAGGGGAGGCACAGGGGCCTCACATTGAGCTAGACCTTGAGTCACTTCTCCATCCTAGAAGAACCCCACGCCATGATCCTTACTTCGAGGCTGAACCTAGGAGAACCCCATGTCCTGACCCAGTCCCAGAGCTTCACCTAAGGAGACCCAATCAGGATGTTATGGACTAGGAAGAGAGAGCCCTCAGGAGCATTAAACTTGAAGCACCCACTTTCGATGGCTATCTTGACCTAAAAGTTTATATGGATTGGGAATGAGAAATAGACCAGTATTTTGAGTGGTACGATATGTCAGAGGAGCACAAGTTTAGGTTTGCCAAGCTTAAGTTAATCTGCTAGGCTATGTTACATTGGGCAAATGTTTAGACAGTACTTAGGCAAGAAGGTCATGAACCCATAGTTACCTGGAGTGGTGCGGGCACCAGAATCATATCTGGATCTCTGAATGACCTTGCCCGAAGATTAGGGTTTGTAATAAGGGTTGACCTGGTCAACCAGATTATTTTATTTCTTTGAGTCTGCATTTCATTTTGTTGAGTCGTGTTGACTCAGTCTAAGTCCAAGTCAAGTCCTGGTTGGCGCCATTCCCTAGGGCATCATTTTTTCTTCCAAGGCCAAATGCAAGTGGACGCCACACTCCCAGGACCAGTTGGTGCCACATTTCATCCCAGTGTCCCTGGTCCCCACGCCCAAGAGAGCAAAAAAATTTTCTTAGGAGAAGTCATGGAAGGCGCCCACAAGTTGCCAAAAGTAACCAAGCTAAAGGAGCAGGGGATTTTTCTTGGAGAGGACTTCAAGGTAGGCGCCCACACCTACCTAAAGTACCTGGCTATGAATGGAAGGAGCCTAGTCTTTGGGAGAAAGACTATGAGATGAGTATTTTCTTCCAAGAAAGAGCAAGTCATGGAAGGAAAACCCATGACTTAAGGAGAAGAACTAGGAGGTGCCCCACATACCTGCCATATGAAGCCATCACCTTGCATTTGAGGCCGCCCACTCCAAGGAAAGAAGCCTGGTTAGTCAAGGGAAAGTTTTTCATGCTTAGGATGAATGTTTAGTCCCACATGGGAAGCAGTGTAATTTTGTTTCTCTTGCAAGGTCTATATATTGGACCCTTATGTAATCTTTTGATTTTAATGAGTAAATGAAATCTTTTCTTGTGTTGAGCAACCATGTGTTCTTTTCTTCCGCACTTCTTTGAGTGTTGAGCTCCGTGAGGGAGTAAATCCGGGTTCCGTTGGAGCCTTGAGGAGGTGAGAGATCTCCAAAGTTACCAAAACCCTGCCCCGCTTTCATCCTTGGCCACCAACCCTAATTTCCTTTCATCATCCTAGCCGCCAACACCCAAATTCCTAAACCCTATTCCCACTTCATTCAAGGCCGCCATATCCTTCTCCAAGCCACCGCCCACTATATCAAGCCCTAGGTCCTTTTCGTCTGCAAGCCGCCGCCCTACCAGCCAAACCCTAAATCCACTCCATCTTCCACCGCCACCTCCATACTCTTCCCTCATCTTCAAAGTTCGAGCAATCCAGAGCTATCCCAGGTAAAGGTCTCTTCCTTGAGTTTCTTACATCCTTATCTTGTTTTTCATCTTTTCCAGATCCAGAGTACGAGAAGAAGGCCAACCTTGCCATAGGACTACAATCCGAGGATCCATTGCAAAGATACCCCATCTCCAAGGATCCTACAATCTGCTCGAGAGTGTCCTTCAATTGAAGCAAAGAGAGATATCACAGTCAGGTATAAAACCTTCTCTTCTCTCTTCGTCTATTTCTTGAAAGAGGAGTAAACCCTAGGTCTGGGGGTTTCTCAATCCCCAGCGATCCTACTTCTTTATTACTCTGATAATCTACTCTTTTAAATTATGCTTTCTTTTAGTGCATATTTTCTTTCAATATTAGTTAGCCTTGTTTTTGAGTCAAGCCAACTTCTAACAAAACATAAAAAAAAAAAAAAAAAAAAAAAGTCTTAATTTACTTCCGCATCGCATCATCTTATTTGTTCTGCTTCATGGAGGGCCATGAAAGCTAGGCTCAGATCAAAATACCTCCCAGAGTCATACCACCAGAGGTTATTGGATCAGTGGTAAAGATTGAGTCAGGATAGCAAGAGTGTGGGTGAGTACATCATGAAATTTGATGAGTATGCCATGCGATGCAACATAGTCGAATCCGAGTCAGTCATCCTATCTAGGTTTAGAGTTGGCCTTAGGGACGATAATCAAAGGGAGCTTTACTTGGGAGAGGCTGGTGACTTAGAGCAGGCCTATCAAATTGCTAGGGATTACGAATGTTTCCAGAGAGGGCCCATCTATCATAGACCTGAGCCCACTAGAAGCCCTAGTCAGTACCCAGGATCTAGCTAGGCCTACCCGAGTCGACCCGACCTGAGCCGACCCAGCCTGAGCTGACCCAGTCCGAGCAACCCCGACCTGAGTCGACCTCAGCCCAGTACCCCTATGACCCGTAGAGAGGATAGAGGTAAGTGTATAGAGGTCCAGAGGAGTCCCAATTTCACAAGGGTGTGCTTTAGATGTTGCAAACTAGGACATGATGCTAGCCAGTGCCCAGTCAGTGCCCTACACCTAGGTGAGCTAGAGGAAGATGAGTATGAACCCATAGTTGAGCTTGAGGGAGAAGTCTATGAGGCTGAGAACCAATTGCTAGATGAGTATGATGGAGAAAAAGAAGTGCCTGAGTCTGAAGACCTACTAGGAGTGGTTAGGTGCATCTTGACCCAAATCCAAACTAAGGAAGCCTGTCGTAGTACTAACATCCTACGAACCTTTGTTAAGATAGGAGGTAAGGTGTTCAAGATCATAATAGATAGTGGGAGTGGTGTCAATGCCATCTCTGCCAGTACAGTCAAAACTTTAGGATTGACCATAGTTCCCCATCCTAGCCCTTATAAGATCTCTTGGGTAGATTCCACCTCCATCCCAATCAAGTCTAGGTGCCAAATCTTGATTATACTGCAATCATATGAGGAAAAGATTTGGTGTGATGTCCTTCCCATGGGAGTTAGTAGTATCATCTTAGGTCGATCATGGCTTTACGATCGTGATGCAACCCTATTTGGTCGAACCAACATATGTGCCATTAGTCACCATGGGAACAAGTTTGTGATCCATCCAACTCAACCCAGAAATCCAGTTAAGAGAAGTTCTAACAGCCTTAGGGAAAAGAAATCAGGAGTTAATCTGATTAAGGCTCTGGAACTAGAGAAGGAGATTACTGAGGGTAACTCTATTTGGATCTTGACCACCAAAGAAATTCATGAGCCGACCCAAAAGAAACACCCTCCAAACATAGTTGAGGCTCTAAAAGAATTTGAGGATGTCTTTCTAGATGAATTACCTAATCAATTACCACCCCTTAGAGACATCCAGCATGCCATAGACTTGGTCTCAGGAGCCACTTTACCAAACCTTCCTCACTATAGGTTAAACCCCACTAAGCATCGAGAGTTACAAAAATAAGTGAGAGAATTGCTTTGGAAAGGTTTCATTAGAGAGAGCTTAAGTCCATGTGTAGTTCCTACCCTACTGACCCCTAAGAAAGATGGTACCTGGAAGATGTTCATGGATAGTAGAGCCATCAACAAGATTATAGTGAAGTATATGCTTTCCATCCCCCGATTAGATGACATGCTAGATATGATGGCCGGTGCTACAATTTTTTCAAAGATCGACCTTAAGAGCGGCTATCATCAGGTTAGGATTAGACCTGTGGATGAGTGGAAGATCGCTTTCAAAACTAAGGATGGCCTATTTGAGTGGGTTGTGATGCCTTTTGGACTTTCGAATACACCAAGTACATTCATGCAGATCATGACCCAAGTCTTGAAGGAATACACTGAAAAATTTGTTGTGGTCTATTTCGATGATATATTGATCTATAGTAGGACAAAAGAGGAACACCTTAGTCATCTCAGGTTAGTGTGTCAGGCCCTTAGGGAGAATAGCCTCAATGCCAACCTCAAGAAGTGTGAGTTCATGATACATAAGGTCATCTTCCTAGGTTTTGTTGTCATCCTAGATGGAGTTTTTGTAGACCCTGAAAAGGTTAGGTCTATTATCAAGTGGCCTGTACCCTCTAGTGTCCATGATGTTCATAGTTTTCCATGGCCTAGCAACCTTTTACAGGAGATTCATTAGGGGTTTTAGCACTATCATCGCACCCTTAACATACTGCATTAGGAAGGGCATGTTTGAATGGACCAAAGCAGCTGATAAGGCCTTCCTAGAAATTAAGGATAAGATGACCCACGCACCTACCCTTAGATTACCAGACTTCTCGAAGGTGTTTATGGTTGCGTGGGATGCATCAGGAGTAGGAATACGTGGGGTACTGAGTCAAGAAAATTACTTAATAGCTTTCTTTGTTGAGAAGCTGAATGAGGCTAAACTTAAGTACTCTACCTATGACAAGGAATTCTGTGGTAGTCCAGGCCCTCAGATATTGGAGACACTACTTACTGTCACAGGAGTTTGTCTTACATTCTGACCATGAGGCACTCCGGTTCCTAAACTCCTAAAAGAAGCTCAACCCTAGGCATGGTAAATGGGTTGAGTACATCCAGGCTTACACCTTTATCCTAAAACATCATGCCGGGACAGAAAATAAGGTAGCGGTTGCCCTTAGCCATAGGTCTTTGCTTTTGAGTTCAATTAGCACTCAAGTCATAGGGTTCGATCAATTAAAAGATGAGTATGAAGCCTGCCCTGTCTTCGGTGACATTTACCAGACCATTAGGCTAGGACCATCCAGTACCCATAGCAAGTATACCATTCAGGATGGCTACCTGTTCAAGGACAATAGGCTCTGCATCCCTAGAACTTCACTTATAGAATTCCTAATTTGGGAGACCCATGCTGGAGGATTAGCTGGTCACTTTGGTAGGAATAAGACCATCTTAGCGATAAAGGACCAGTTTTATTGGCGAGGATTGAAAAGGCATGTTACCCAGATAGTAGCCAGATGTAAAACTTATGCTATCGCAAAATAGTAGAAGCAAAACACTGGTCTCTATACAGCTTTGCCAGTGCCTGATCGTCCTTGGTAGGATCTTAATATGGACTTCATATTAGGATTACCTAAGACCCAAAAGAGACATGATTCCATCTTTGTAGTGGTTGATAGGTTCTCCAGGATGGCTCACTTCATCCCATGTTCCCAGACCTTTGATGCATCTAGAGTAGCCAAGATTTTCTTAGACAATGTGGTTAAACTCCATGGCCTACCCAATACCATCGTATCGGTTAGGGATGTTAGGTTCACCAGTTATTTCTGGAAGACCCTCTAGCATCTGTTAGAGACCAAACTCAAGTTTTCTACATCCTACCACCCGCAAACAGATGGCCAAACCGAAGTGGTGAACCATAGCCTAGGAAATCTCCTTAGATGCTTGGTAGGTGAACACACATGAAACTGGGATTTATTGTTGCCTCGAGCAGAGTTTGCCTACAATAGCTCAGTGAATAGGTCCACGGGCAAGAGTCCTTTTAAGATAGTCCATGGGTATAATCCTAATTTCCCCATCGACCTAATTCCCTTACCCATCCATGCACGAGTCTCAGAGTTTACAGAGTCATTCGCATAGCATATTAGAGACTTGCATAAGGACATTAGCTAAAAGATTAATTTAAGTAATGAAACATATAAGAAATTGGCTAATTCTCGAAAGAGAGCCAAGGAATTTAATGTAGGGAATTCTATCATGATTAGGCTTAGGCCTGAGCAGTTCCCACCAGGGACCGTTAAGAAGTTTCATGCTCGTGGAGCTGGACCCTTTAGAGTGATAGAGAAGGTAGGGCCCAATGCCTATGAGCTAGATTTGCCCCAGGATTTTGGCATTAGCTCTACCTTCAATATCGTGGACATGGTTGAGTATAGGGAATTGGCAGTGATTCCTAGTGAGGCCTTTGGACCTACCCCATCCATTAAGATCTAACCTAATCCAGAGTGTCCACCTATAAATTGGCTTGAGAGAGGAGAACGAATCGAGCATATCTTGGATGATCAAGCTATCATGACCCGGGGCCGCGGCTATCAATGCTACCTGGTTCGATGGCAAGGTCGACCAGAATCTGACAATCCATGGATTACTCGAGAGGACTTGCAGTGCCTCAACCCAGACCTCCTTAAGCAATACCAGAGACAGAGCGACCCTTACTCGATGGGGTCGAGTTCCTCCCACCACGGGAGAATTGGTGCGGACACCAGAGGCACCAGAATTAGGCAGAGGCTTCTCAACCCTATGAGGTTGTCGAATTAGTATTTTCAGTATTTGAGTCCAATTTTGTAATTAGGGCTTAGCCCATTAGAGTCTCTACTTTGGCCCCTGAGTCCTGTTTTGGGCCTTTAAACATTTGAGTCATTTATTTAGAATTCGTTCCATACCATTAGGGTTTTTGATCAGTCTTGGGATATGTCAAGTTTAGTTGAGTCAAGTCAAGTTCAGTTGAGGCAAATTAAGTTCAATTGAGTCTTGAGTTAAGTCAGCTCATATTGAGCCATTTATCATTTTAGTCCTGTAAGTCTTATATTAAGTCCAGTCCAGTTTAGCAAGAAGAAGACTTAAGACACTGATGGACCACAGCCATAGTGATAATTTGACAACTTCAAGGAGCCACGGTCATACTTTAATGTGCCACCTTGGATTGCATGAGAAGGACCTTGAGATCATCACAACATCAGCTTGTCAAGAAGATGGACATTAGTAGAAACCCTAGAGCTTGCCCGGGACTAAAGTGGGCCACCCAAAGCCCATGCTTTTCATGAATTCAGCACCCCTTATGGTCACCCCCTTGGCCGACCAAAATAAGGAGAGAGAGCCTCAGTGGGAGAGGAGTTCTATTGTAGGGTTTAGGTGGCTCTAAAACTCTTGTAAAATCTCTTGTATACCCTTACTTGAAGCCCAAGTTTTGTAAGACCATATAAAGGCCCCCCCTCTGATGTATTTTGATGAACAATTAATGAAATTTCCTGAGTTTTCTTCAAATTGCTGTGTTATTTGCTATGTGATTGTCCTCCTAAGGGTATCTATGTGATCCCTTCTCTGCCTTCAATTCTTCAACAGAACCCTAGCCACCCCCTACTTCAACCCTTGGATGCCACACCTCCTGGCCACCCCACATCAATCCTCTTCCTCCCTTTCTTCCTTCCGCTTTCAACCTTATTTCATCCATGTTTTCTAACCCTTGATAGGTGTTTTGTAGGTTTCTTAGAGTTCATAAATCCAGGATTCTATCCGACCAGCTTTTGGGTCAGCGGATCGAAAGATGTGGATCCACGAGATCTCTGGCTTGATTTTCCAGGATGCATCCGAGAGTGTAGAGCGATCTCTTCACGGATTCATCTTCCAGTCACTATGAGGTACACCCCCTAGACTCACAGGTAGTGGTATTACAGAAGAGCTAGCCCTACCGGGGCTTCTTAGCCTCGACGGTCCTGTTTCTTTCATTATTTAGGGTCAATTTGTGCATGCTTGTGCTTCTAATTTTTTGTAGAATTCCCTGCTTAGAATCTTGGCTCAAAATTTGGGATCTAAACTCTTAACTCATGACCTAGTAACAAAAAAATAGTTTGCATGCATAACTAGTCCCGCATCACTATGGAGAATCCGATGACATGCCAAACAGTCTATCTTACCATCAACTAGAGGCATAGGGATGATCTAAGTAACCTACCTAATGGAAGAATTGAAGACCTACCAAGGTGAGCCCAATCAGCCTACCCTATTACTATCAATAACAAATGCCTAAGGATGGCCTCTTCGACTTATATTAACGGCAAGCCTGGTCAAGGCAAGCAGTTAAGACTTACTACAGCTTCCTCAAGCTCAGACCTTTCGGTCCAAGGCAGAGACAAATTGATCAGGGCTAATAAGAAATCTTAAGATTCTTTATAAATGTCCTAGTTCAATATTCATGATGCCAGAGAATTTAAGCAAAGGGGATCTTAAGCAAAGGGGATCTTTATTCATCAAAGAGAAAATGGAGTGCTCCACTATATTATAAAAAAAAAAGAGAAGATTACACCAAAAAAGCTATCTCTTCTCAAAGGCTAGAACAGGAGTCTCCTTCATAGCATCTTCATTAATAGGGGGAGCTGGCATTTCATCAGTTGGATTTTTTACTTTTTTCTCCCCCTCATCCCCAATGGATATTGCCAGGAGTGAGGCGTCTACACCGGATACATCTTCATGACTTTTTCCAAGTAGTCCATGTAGCTGATGTGATAGATCTCCACTCCTGTTTCTTGTATTTCATCAACGAAGGCCTTGGATTTTTTGTGCCTTTGATAGCTAGAAGAGCATCCTCTTCAGCCTATTCTGCCTTCTATTTGACCAACATTACCTCCTGCTCCAGAGTAATGATTCTATTCTCTAGTTTGGCTCTACTGGTCATCGTCTCTTCGGCAGTCCTAAGGTTGTCCTTTAATAGTAGTTCAGCCAAGATTGATTTCTTTCATCTATTCTCTAAGTTTGCTGCCAGCTCAGTCGCATATGTCTGAACCATAGTTAATTCCTTCTTTAAGTGATGCGGCACGCATATGATTAATGTTTTGAATATGGGGTTTGTAGAGCAATGAAACCTAATTATACTTAGCATTGTACTCATCTCAATAAGATTTAAGGATTATATGAAAATGGACTATTACATGATTAGACACAACTCTAAAACTAAGAAGGAAGAAGATCTAGACAATAGGGGCTAATGATTGAGGACTCACCTTGATGAGTTTTCCAACCTTCCTATGATTCAAAACTTGAAACTACTGATGCTCTGGACTGGAGAACTTGGATAATAGTGATCAGAACCCTGGACTTGGGCTTCAGCTTGTTGGTTCATTGTCAAGGGGAACCTTGTTCACAACTCAAGGACTTCGAAGGACCCTGCAATGAAGATCAAAGTTAAGGTTGAAGGATGCAAACATAAAGAAGGGATGGGAGAACTTGTGAACAAAGAAAAGATAATTGAAAAGATCTGGCCGACTCTAATGCCTTTGCCTTGAGCTTGGATGATGAATTGCTAGGGAAGAGAGTGGCTTTGGGCGTGGAAGAAGAAGATAGGAAAAATCTCACACATAAAACTCAAGACAACTTCACTTCAAACTTCATTCATTTCCAAAATCAATCTCTTTTACAATGGGCATCCAAGGCTTTTAATAGCCTCACAAAGCTAGCTTTCGAAATTTAAAAACTCCCCAAATCGAGGAGGATTACAAGGGGGGTTGGAGGATTTGGTGGAGAGTTTGGAGGGATGTGGGGGGTTGGTGGATTTGGTGAAGGACTTGGAGGGATGTGGCCAACCTCCTTGAATTTGAATCTCCCTTGTTGGCGCCCAAAGGGTGATGAGGTGGCTGGTGAAGTGGCACCTGATGATGTGGCATGGTGAGGTGGTCTTCTACTTGGATAAGAATGACATATGGTGCCCAGTGGTCCTAGTTGATGGTCCTTTTCTCTTGTTTGGTTGATGTGTCTTCTCTTCTTCATGTGGTCAAATTCTGGGGTCTAGAATTTGAGTCTTGTTGCTGGCTTTCATGGCTTTAAGACTTGATTAGACTTAACTCAACTGAATTAGACTTAACTCAACTGAACTGACTTGACTGACCTAGACTTTAAAACTTGAAATGGACTTACAGGAAATGAAATTTTAAAAGTAATTACAGGACTCAATAAACACTCTTGATTTGAAACTCAAAATTAATTACAGGACTCTTGAAAAGGAAATGACTCTTGAAAATAAAATATTTTTGAACTAAAGGATACAAGGTAACCTAATTATCTTCGATCCAAATTGGGATAAGGCTAACCTTGTTGGAGTGAAGTTTCTTTCAGCTTCTGGTGTCCACACCAATTCTCCTGGGGTGGGCAGAACTCGACCCAGTCGAGTATGGTTCAGTTTTGCCCTGGTAATGCTCGAACAAGTCTGGGTTAAGTCTTTGCAGGTCCTCTCGAGTAATCCAAGAGTTGTCGGACTCAGGTCGACCTTGCCATTGAACTAGGTATCGCTGATAGTCCTTATTCCTGGTAGTAATGATCTTGTCATCCAGGATTCTCTCAATCCTCTCTCTCTGCTCAGGTAAGGTTGGTGGTGGACACTCGGAAATATGTTCACTCTCAATGAAAGTTTCTGGCTCAAAAGGCTCACTAGGTATTAGTAGTGGTTCTTTGTATTCTACTAGGTCTGAAACATTGAAGGTTGTACTAATACCCATATCAGGTGGAAGTTCCAAAACATATGCATTAGGCCCTATTTTCTTTAAGATCTTAAAAGGTCCCGCTCTGCGGGCATGCAACTTCTTTATGGTTCCAGGGGGAAACCGTTCAGGGTTGAGCCTAATCATCGTATAATCCCCTTCACAGAATTCTTTAGCCCTCTTATGTGAGTCAGCTAAGTGTTTGTAAGTTTCATTGCTCAGGTTGATCTTATTACTGATTTCTTTATGTAGATTTGTGACATGCTGTGCAAAAGACTCAGCGGACTCAGAGACTCGTGTGTGAATAGTTAGTGGGATTAGATCTAAAGGCTTCCTAGGCTTGCAACCATGGACTATCTCAAAGGGACTTTTGCCCGTAGATCGATTGACCGAACTGTTGTAAGCAAACTCAGCACGTGGCAATAACAAATCCCAGTTCCCTAGACTTTCTCCCACTAGGCATCTCAGCAAGTTCCCTAGACTTCTATTTACAACCTCGGTTTGTCCATCAGTCTGGGGATGGTATGTAGTGGAGAATTTCAGTCTGGTTCCTAATAGGTACCAAAGAGTTTTCCAGAAGTAACTTGTGAAGCGGACATCCCTATCAAAAACAATGGTTTTTGGTAACCCGTGGAGTCTGACTACTTGATCAAGAAAGAGTTTGGCTATCCTAGAGGCATCGGAAGTTTGGGAGCAAGGTATGAAATGGGCCATTTTTGAAAACCGGTCGACCACCACAAAGATTGAATCATGTTTTCGAATGGTCTTGGGTAATCCTAGAACAAAGTCCATGCTTAGATCCTGCCATGGACACTCAGGTACAGGTAATGGATTATATAGCCCGGTATTCTTCTTTTGTTGCTTTGCAACAGCATATGTCCTACATCGGGCTACAAGGTTTGCTACTTGTTTCTTAAGACCTGGCCAGTAAAATTGTTCCTCAACAGCCAAGATAGTCTTGTTTCGTCCAAAGTGGCCAGCCAAACCTCCCGCATGTATCTCCCAAACTAAAAAATCTCTTAAGGAGGTTCTTGGGATGCAAAGCCTATTCTCTCTAAAAAGATAACCATCTAGAAGGGTATAGTCACTATGATCACTAGATGGTCCTTGATGCAAAACCTGATAAATTTCACCAAAATCTGGACAGGTTTCATACTGCTCCTTAAGTCTTTCAAAACCTATGACTTCAGTACTGACTGAAGTTAAAAGTAACGTTCTACGACTTAGGGCATCAGCTACCTTATTATCGGTTCCTGATTGATGCTTTAGGACAAATGTATAGGATTGGATGTACTCTACCCATTTGGCATGCCTAGGGTTTAGTTTCTTTTGGGAACTCAAAAACCTAAGGGCTTCATGGTCTGAAAATAAAACAAATTCTTGCGGTAGGAGATAATGCCTCCAATACCTTAATGCTTGCACTACCGCATAAAGCTCCCGATCATATGTGGAGTATTTTTTCCTAGCTTCATTCAATTTCTCACTAAAGAATGCTACGGGATGGTTCTCTTGACTCAGAACTCCACCAATACCTACTCCCGAAGCATCGCATGCTACTTCAAAGACCTTAGAAAAATCGGGTAGTCTTAAGACTGGTGCTTGGGTCATCTTATCTTTGATGTGAAGGAAGGCCTTATCAGCTGACTTCGTCCATTCAAAGTGGCCCTTCCAAATACAATCCATGATAGGAGCAACTATGGTGCTAAACCCTCTAATAAATGTTCGAAAAAATGTAGCGAGGCCATGAAAACGTCTTACTTCGTGAATATTATTGGGTGTTGGCCACTCTACAATTGCCTTAACCTTCTCAGGTTCAGCGGATACTCCTTCAGGGGTCACAACAAATCCTAGGAAGATAACTCTAGTAGTCATGAAAGCACATTTCTTTAGATTGGCATAGATGTTATCTTTCCTAAGTGCTAAACATACCTGCCTCGGATGTTATTGATGATCTTCTCTAGTCCTACTATAGACAAGTATGTCGTCAAAGTAAACAACAACAAATTTTCCAATAAAGGCTCGTAGGACTTGGTTCATGATTCGCATAAAAGTGCTAGGGGCATTTGATAACCCAAAAGGCATGACTACCCATTCAAATAACCCGTCCTTAGTTTTAAAGGCAGTCTTCCATTCATCCCCTGGTCTGATCCTAACTTGGTGATAGCCGCTCTTCAGGTTGATCTTAGAAAATATAGTTGCACCGGCCATCATATCTAACATATCATCCAAGCGGGGGATGGGAAACCTATACTTCACTGTGATTTTATTTATGGCACGACTATCAACACACATTCTCCATGTGCCATCTTTCTTAGGGGTAAGTAAGGTTGGGACTGCACATGGACTCAAACTCTCCCTAATGAATCCTTTCTTTAGGAGTTCTCCTACTTGATGTTGTAATTCTTGGTGCTCGGTAGGGTTCATTATATAATGGGAAAGGTTCGGTAGGGTTGCTCCAGGGACTAAGTCTATCGCATACTGTATATCCCTAAGAGGTGGGAGTTGGTCGGGCAAGTCATCGGGGAACACGTCTTTGAACTCCTCTAGCACTTCATTGACTTCTTGAGGTTGTTCTTTTGAAAGAGGTTCTTGATGATCCTTAATGGTCAAAATCCAAACAGGTGACCCATTGTTAATTTCTTTCTCCATTTCTCTAGCAGTGATCACGTTTATCCCCTTTTTCTTATCACTCAATTGGCTTGATCCTCTCTTAATGGGGTTCTTAGGTGGAGAAGAATGGATTACAATCTTCTTTCCATTATGAGTAAACGAGCACGAATTAGAATGACCATAGAGTGTTACGTCAAGATCGTACAACCATGGTCGGCCTAAAATTATGCTACTTACTCCCATTGGAAGTACATCACACCATACTTTCTCCAAGTAAGATTGGTACTGAATGGTTACTAGGCACCTAGACTTAATGGAAATCGTGGTTGAGTCTATCCAGGATACCTTATAGGGATTAGGATGGGGTACGGTGGGCAATCCTAGGTTTTTAACTGTGTTGGTGGATATGGCATTGACACAGCTACCGCTATCTAAAATGACTTTGCATACTTTCTCACCTATCTTAATGAATGTCTGTAGGATGCTAGTCCTACACCAATCTTCTTGGGTTTTAACTTGGGTGAGAATACACCTAACCACTCCTAACAGATCTTGATCTACCAGGACTTCCTCATCCTCATACTCTTCAGCCAAGTTCTCATCTGCCTGGTATACTTCCTCCTCAAATTCACCTTGGCATTCTACGGCTTCCTCTTCTACTTCCCCTATGTGTAGGGCTCTATTAGGACAGTTGCTAGAATAATGACCCACTTTGTTACACTTGAAACATGCGTTTGGAGTTCTTTGGGTCTCAGGTGTTTTCCCCTTGTCATCTCTACGGGTCACAGGCACATTAGGATTGGGTCGGTTGAATCTAGGCTGATTGGATCCTGACTGCTGATAAGGTGCACTAGTCCTATGGGCTTCGGGCCTACGATAGATTGGACCTCTATGGAATCTCTCTGCATCCCTAGCTATTTGATAGGCCAATTCTAGGTCATGTACCTCTCGCATGAACAATTCTCTTTGAATTTCTTCCCTCAGTCCGGCTCTAAATCTAGACAAGGTCACCGACTCAGATTCATCAACATTGCACCTCATAACGAATTTGTCAAACTTGCTATGTACTCTGCGACACTCCTATTTCCTTGAGTAAGTCTTTGCCATTGATCTAGGAGTCTTTGGTGGTAGGACATAGGAAGGTATTTCTCCCTAAGCCTAAGTTTCATAGCTCGCCAGGTCACTATGGGCACATCACCTCTCTGTCTAGTGAGTCTCTCAACGTTTCCCCAATATAACCTAGCTTGGTGCACAAGTTTAAGCTTTGCAAACTTACACTTGCGCTCTTCACTCATCTCAAACCAGTCAAAATACTGGTCCATCTCACCTTCCCAATCAATGTAGATCTTTGGATCTAAAATTTATCAAAGGTGGGAGCTTCTAGCCTAATGTTCTTCATGGTTCGGTCATCTTGATCAAAGTGAATTGGGGTGGGTCTCCTGACATTGGGTTCATAGTTAGGCTCATGATGGAATCTCCTTGGGTTGGGCTCGATGGTTTGACCAGGGTGGGGTCCTCTAGGAATTGGATCATAAAACTGATCTTGGGGAGCTCTCCTAGGGTTTGTTTCGTAGAGAGGGTTTTGATATGGAATCCTTCTAGGGTTCAATGGGGTCTCGAGTTCAGGTGCAAGACTTGGCTCAGGCTCAGTCTGAGCTTCATGATTGCTTTCAGGGGTTCTAGCCTCTAACTGATCCAACCTAGTAGTGATGTGGGCTAACTGCTCATTCATGTCTTGGTTGGTTTGTGCCACATTCTGATTTGTTTGGGCCAATTGCTCAGTTAAACTCTTAGTCAGTTGGGCCACTTGATCATTTAGGCCTTTGATCAAATTCCCTAAGTTTTGGTCCATGGCTACACTTGACTGGGCTTGGATTGGTGAATACGGTGTCCCTGCTCTAGTTGTCATGCATGCAAATGGACTCAAGTTCGAGCTAAGGTTTCCTAGACCTAGAGCACAAATTAGAAGTCTAATTAAGTGAACCAACTGGCTAGTAGTATTTATGGGACTTAGCCAGGTAAGTGGAGGGGAGTGTAGGTCCCTGATTGCCAACCTTAGACACCAATCTGAGATTGGCCAGGTAGGCGGACCAAATCACAAGCCCTGATGCACCAATCCTAGACACCAAGCCAGTAAGCACACACCAATTAGCTGACACAGTTAACTTGACCCTAACCTGAACCCAACTTGTTGGTGTCCCTAACCCACTAGGGCAATTAACGTTCTACTCAATTTTAATTAACGGGCTGGGATCGATATGCTGGTTGGTGATTTTTGGGCTAGGGACAGGAGATGAAACCCTGACCCTATGTCAAATTGATGCCCTTAATTTGATTTCTCATGAGATGAATGAAATGCAAAGGTGCTGCAGAAGTGTGTTGCAATTTGAAAGTGGTGTGGAAAACATGATGAAAAAAATGTCCAAAAATTCTGAAAAACTCACAGAGGATTCCTAACTTATATGTTTCAATGTAGATGAAAGGAATTTTAAAACTAAAATCTATACTAATCTAAACAGATCCTATAAATGAAGATAAATAAAAAGGACAGAACAGAACCCTAATGACAGTGTCGAACTGCAGAAATATTTATTTTTTTATAATTTCTTTCTGATGATGAAATTTAATATGAGGATAACTGACTTAAAAAGGAACAAGATAAAAAATATTTTAATAAAAAATTAGTGACTTGCCTTTGGAGCTGCAGACGGATTACAGTAAACAGATGCAAATTTTCAGAAAACAGAACCTAATCAAACAAATGCAATGGCTTACCCAAAACTTCAATCTAAAAACTCACGTCTGGCCAGGGGCTCATTATTCCCATGGGTCATGATAGTGTACTGGAGTACACCCGCTCAGGAGGCGTGAATTTTAGATCTTGCTTTGATTTAAAGAAAACTATTCTACCCTAATGCAACCATGCTCTGATACCAATTTGATGCGGCACGCATATGATTAATGTTTTGAATATGGGGTTTGTAGAGCAATGAAACCTAATTATACTTAGCATTGTACTCATCTTAATAAGATTTAAGGATTATATGAAAAGGGACTATTACATGATTAGACATAACTCTAAAACTAAGAAGGAAGAAGATCTAGACAATAGGGGCTAATGATTGAGGACTTACCTTGATGAGTTTTCCAACCTTCCTATGATTCAAAACTTGAAACTACTGATGCTCTGGACTGGAGAACTTGGATAACAATGATCAGAACCCTGGACTTGGGCTTCATCTTGTTGGTTCATTGTCAAGGGGAACCCTGTTCACAACTCAAGGACTTCGAAGGACCCTGCAATGAAGATCAAAGTTAAGGTTGAAGGATGCAAACATAAAGAAGGGATGGGAGAACTTGTGAACAAAGAAAAGATAATTGAGAAGATCTGGCTGACTCCAATGCCTTTGCCTTGAGCTTGGATGATGAATTGCTAGGGAAGAGAGTGGCTTTGGGCGTGGAAGAAGAAGATAGGAAAAATTTCACACATAAAACTCAAGACAACTTCACTTCAAACTTCATTCATTTCCAAAATCAATCTCTTTTACAATGGGCGTCCAAGGCTTTTAATAGCCTCACAAAGCTAGCTTTTGAAATTTAAAAACTCCCCAAATCGAGGAGGATTACAAGGTGGGTTGGAGGATTTGGTGGAGAGTTTGGAGGGATGTGGGGGGGTTGGAGGATTTGTTGGAGGACTTGGAGGGATGTGGCCAACCTCCTTGAATTTGAATCTCCCTTGTTGGCACCCAAAGGGTGATGAGGTGGCTGGTGAAGTGGCACCTGATGACGTGGCATGGTGAGGTGGTCTTCTACTTGGATAAGAATGACATGTGGCACCCAGTGGTCCTAGTTGATGGTCCTTTTCTCTTGCTTGGTTGATGTGTCTTCTCTTCTTCATGTGGTCAAATTCTGGGGTCTAGAATTTGAGTCTTGTTGCTGGCTTTCATGGCTTTAAGACTTGATTAGACTTAACTCAACTGAATTAGACTTAACTCAACTGAACTGACTTGACTGACCTAGACTTTAAAACTTGAAATGGACTTACAGGAAATGAAATTTTAAAAGTAATTACAGGACTCAATAAACACTCTTGATTTGAAACTCAAAATTAATTACAGGACTTTTGAAAAGAAAATGACTCTTGAAAATAAAATATTTTTGAACTAAAGGATACAAGGTAACCTAATTATCTTCGATCCAAATTGGGATAAGGCTAACCTTGTTGGAGTGAAGTTTCTTTCGGCTTCTGGTGTCCACACCATTAAGGAATAATTGGCATCGATGGTCTGACTTAATTCCTATTCAGTGGCAGCTTGAAGTTCTTCAGTCGCTTGTTTTTATGCAAAGGACGAAGCCAGCTGGCTTCTGAGGCCATCACCGAGGTCAGTGAACCTACGAATATTCTCTTCTAATAGAGAGATATCATGGACAATCTACCAAAGGAAACACATATGAAGTCGGTCTTATCGATAGTGATATACTAAAGAAAATCTTGTACACTTGTAGAATTCTTGGATAAATGGAGGAAAGAGTGTCCTCCAGTCCCTGCTTTTTGGTCTCCTCCTAGTCCTTCCAGAGGATGACCGCTTTCAACAAGTTTCACCAGCCTCGGATTGCTGAGATCAGCATCGACAGCAAACACACTGTAGTTTCTCAAGCCCTCCCCTTCAGCGATTAGGTGTTCGAGCTTAACATCTTCATCGACAATGGGAGCCTTACCCTTGTCTGGTAAGCCCGGCTCCCCAGATGGCCCTGTAATGGGAGATTAAGCTAGAATTTATCAAAGCTTCTAGGTGAAAGGACCCGATCTTCTTCTGAAGAAAACTCTATTTCAATAGGAACTTGATCCCCAGCCGGAATCTTTAAGAGAGCTTGAAGGCAAACCCATTTTTGGTCTGATCTCATCAATGAAATATCTGCCACCAACCTTTTTCTCGCTGCCTGTCGGAGCTACACCATGCCCGGCTTCATGATTGACAGGCTCCTTGGTTTGCTAATGGAGGAAGAAGGAGAAAGGTGGTGAGTAAAAAGATCCTTAGGGAAGGAGATGATGCTATTAGTGTCTAGGGTTCTTTAATCCACAAGATCGTAAATCCCTTATATAAAGGCCATCTACGAGTTGGAGATCCTATTCAACCTTTCAAATGGCCCTTTGATTGCACCACGTGTGTCCGCTTCAATTAATAAAGGAGGGAATAATGGTGGTGCGGGCACCAGACTCAGAAGAAGACTTCAGAGCTCCATTTGGATCTCTGATTGACATTGCCCGAGAAATTAGGGTTTGTAATAAAGGTTGACCTGGTCAACCAGTTTATTTATTTTATTTATTTCTTGAGTCACCATTTAAATTTTGTTGAGTCATGTTGACTCGGTGCAAGTCCCAATGTGGTTTCAATTTGGTCCAAAATGGTGCCGCATTTCTCTTCCAATCAACTCAAGGTTCAAGCAAGTGGAGGCCACACTCCAAGCCACACGCCCAGCCACACTCCGAGCACACGCCAGAGTCCAGGAGGCGCCATAGAGGCATCCCAGTTTCATGGTCCCCACATCCAAAGAAGAAAAAATCAAATTGGAGGCTAAATTAAAGGAGGCGCCCACACCTGCCTAATTTACCTAAGCAAAGAAGGAAGAAAACTTCTCTTGGAGAAGAAATCAAAGAAGGACATCCAACCTACTCCTAATTGAAGTTCAAATCAAAATCAAAGAGCTTAACTTGGAGTGGAAGAAAAGAAGAAATACCATAAGAAGAAGAGGACTCCAAATCCAAATCCAACTCCAAAGGAGGTGCCATAAAAGTTCCAAAACAATTCCTTTATGGCCGTCCCAATTTTTTTGGACTCTTGGTCGGCCAAGGGAGAGGATTTTCTACCTAATCTAGGGGTTGGAAGAGTTTAGTGCCACATGGGAATTTGTACAAGCTAGGAGAAAATTTTAGGTCTATATAATAGACCTCTCTTTGTAACTTTAGAAAATCAATGAAGAAAATTATTTTTTTGCTACTCTCTTGTGTTGAGTGACCTAGGTTTCTCTTCTTCCGCACTAGTCTAAGTGTTGAGCTCCGTGAGGGGGTAATCCGGGTTCCATTGGATGCTTGAGGAGGTGAGAGATCTCCATCTTTATCCAAAACCCTAGGTTAGCCACTTGAAATTCCAAAACCCTAGCCACCTTTCATTATTTTCCATCCACCAAACCCTAGATCCATCCATCTCCCACGGCCTCTCTCTCTCTACAAGTCCAGGCCGTCCACCTTCATCCAGATCCAGTCCGGCTACTTCAGATCCAGAGCAAGTTCCAAGGAAAATCACATCAGCATCCAGGAGAATCCAGTTTTCAGCAATTTCGATCTTCAAGTTCATCAACCTGGTAAATCTTTTCCTTGACTCTCTGATTCCATCAATTGTTTTTCTTCTCTTCCAGATCTTGAGTTCAGGAGAAGCCAACCCGCCAAAGGACCAGTATTGGAGGATCCATTACGAAGATATCCGACTCCGAGGATCCAACAATCTGCTCGGGAGAGTTCTTCCACCAAAATCTGTGAAGATCATTGTCTGGTTAGATAAACCTTCCCTTCTCTTTATTTCTGTTTTGTTGAAAGCTCGGAGTGAAACCCTAGGTCTGGGAGTTTCTCAACCCCCAGCGATCCGTTGCTTCTAAACTACTCTGATAATTTAGTTTCCTTAAAATTGTGCTTTCAATTATCATATTAGTATCTTTCAATGTTAGGTTAACTTTTCTTTGATTTGAAGCCAACTTCTACAAACCTATAAAAACAACAAAAAAATTAGTTAATCTTAATTTACTTCCGCATCGCATCCCTTTATTTGTTCTGCATCATTTTTGGTATCAGAGCCCAGTCTAGGGTTTCTGATTTGCTTGCTTGCTTTGATTGATCTCTTTTTATTTTGTCTGCTCGAAGTAGACTCCCCAGGACGTCCGGTCCTAGGAACTAAGCGAGGCGCAAGCCTCCTCCTCCCATTCCATGGGGTGTTCCTAGGGCGTGTAGGGGATCCATTGGGTTATAACTTCGTAGCAGGGATTATAAACGGGGAAGACAATCTAGTTGCAGCCCGTAATTGCCCTGTTGTCTGAATTATTTCTCCCTGCATAAGACTCCGAATTGCATTATTTTTGCTTCGTTGAAACCAGTATAATTGAACCTATTTTCTATAATCTTTCTGCGATTTATTGGTTTCGGTAAAAACTCTGAGAATTAAAATACAGCAACTCTATTTTTTGTGTTCTGCAATTCAATTCTTTGGAGTGATCATCTCATAATTTACTTAAGGGCAATTGAGCATCTAAGATAAGGGGAGGAGTTGATTACCTCTCCTTAGCCCAAAACCACCATCCAATCATTCGAACCTAGACCTAATTTAAAATCAGTTAGACCTAATTTGCCCTAGTGGGCTAGGGACACCAATTGGTCGGGTCTAGGCTAGTGTTGAGTCAGTTTGCTGAGTTATTCTGTGTGTGCTTAGCACTCAGTGTCTAGAATGGTGGTTCAGGGACTACGTCCCGAAGGGCTTGTGTGCTGGTCCGCCTACCTGGCCAATCACTGATTGGTGTCTAGGATTGGCGATCAGGGACCTAACACTCCCCTTACACCTGCCTGGCTGAGTCCTGAGTTACTACAGGCTAGCTTGCCACTCTGATTGGGCATCTAGTTTGGACTCTAGGTCTAGTGATCCAGTAGTCGATTTAGTCTAGTCTCATTTTGTGTGCTTGCTTGAATCATCATGTCTACCAGAAATGGAGTGCCATATCAACCTGGTCAAACCCAACCTGATTTAGAGGCCATGATCAGAACTCTTACTGAAAGTATGGCTAAAATGAATCAGGATATGACAAACACTGTGGCCCAGTTTAGCGCACAAATTCATGAGGATCTTACCCAACTTAGGGACCGAGTCCAAGTACTTGAAGAACCTAGACATCGGAATTGGACTCCTGACCCCGATTTTAATGTGCCTCAACCTCACCCACATCAAGAGCCTAGAAGGCCTTTATATAGAGATCCGAACCTAATCATAGGAGGCCTGACCCAGAGCCTGAAGATAGAGATGATAGGTTCATCAGGAACATCAAATTAGATGCACCCACTTTTGATGGTAGTCTGAACCCTAAGGTGTATTCTGATTGGGAGGGTGAGATGGATCAATACTTTGAGTGGTATGCTATGTCTGAGGAGAGGAAATACAAGTTTGCCAAGATGAAATTAGTGCGTCAAGCTAGGTTATACTGGGGGAACATTGAGCTAACCACTAGGAGATGGAATGTTGAGCCCATAACCACTTGGCAGGGTATGAAAGAAAAACTGAGAGATAAATACCTACCCATTTCATACCAGCAAAACCTGTTAGACCAATGGCAAAACCTGAAACAAGGAAACCGATCTGTCTCAGACTACATAACTACTTTTGATGAATACCTAATGAGATGTGATGTGAGTGAAGCCCACGAAGTCACTTTGTCTAGATTTAGGGCTGGACTGAGGGAAGATATCAAGAGAGAACTATTTCTGAGAGAGGTTACTGATCTAGACCAAGCCTACCAGATTGCACTGAACACTGAGAAATTTCAGAGAGGACCTATACCTTCTAGGGTTAGTGCCCCAATCCCAAGGAATGGACCTAGTCAAGTTATCCCTAGTAAACCTTTTCAGGGTACTTCTACCCCTAGGCCCATGGACAAAGGTAAGGCACCTGACACCCAGAGAACCCCTAGTTCAAATATCACCTGTTTTAAGTGTCAGAAACCAGGTCACATTTCTAGTCAGTGTACTGCCATAGCCTGTTTCAAGTGTCATAAGGTAGGTCATGTTGCTAGCCAGTGCCCACGGAGATCCCTTTACATAGAAGAGGGAGAGAATGATAATTCCGAGCCCAGTGAGGAATTTGAAGAAGAAGTTTATGAGGCCGGAATGAATTTGGTTGAGGAGTATGAAGGAGAGGAGGAACCCAATGAATCTGACCAATTAGGAGTTGTAAGATGCATCCTATCCCAGAATCTAGTTCAAGAGGATTGGCGTAGGACTAACATCCTACAGACTTTTCTTAAATTAGGGGATAAGGTATGTAAGATCATCATAGATAGTGGGAGCTGTGTAAATGCCATCTCTACTAGCACTGTCAAGATGTTAGGCTTAATCCCAGTTCCCCATCCCAACCCCTATAAGGTTTCTTGGGTAGATTCTACCTCCATACCCATCCAGTCTAGATGTCAAGTCCAAATCCAAATGCAATCTTATCACGAAAAGATTTGGTGCGATGTCTTACCCATGGGGTGAGCAGTATAATTCTCGGAAGACCTTGGTTGTATGATCATGATGCCACCCTCTTAGGAAAATCTAATACCTGTGTCTTTAGTTTCAATGGGAAGAAGATTACGATCCATTCCGTTCCCCCTAAGGACAAGGTAACTAAAGGAGCTGGTAAGGTTAAGGAGATGAAAACTGGAGTGAACCTAATCAGTGCTAAGGATCTAGAACAAGAAATTCATAGTGGTTCACCCATCTGGATGTTGACTGCTAAGGAGCTTAGAACTTCGGAACCCTCAGAGCCTCCTCAAGAAGTTAAACCTGTGTTAAAAGAATTTGAGGATGTCTTTCCCGAGGATTTGCCAGACCACCTTCCACCTCTTAGGGATATCCAGCATGCCATAGATCTAATCCCAGGAGCAACTTTGCCCAACTTGCCCCATTACAGGATGAATCCATCTGAGCATGAAGAACTGCAAAAGCAGGTTGGAGAATTATTGAGGAAGGGGTTTATTAGAGAGAGTCTTAGCCCTTGTGCAGTCCCAGCCTTACTGACCCCAAAGAAAGATGGCACGTGGAGGATGTGTGTTGACAGTCGTGCCATCAATAAAATTACAATCAAATATAGGTTTCCCATCCCTAGACTAGATGACATGCTTGATATGATGGCTGGTGCAATGGTTTTTTCTAAGATTGATCTCAAAAGCGGCTATCATCAGGTTAGGATTAGACCCGGGGATGAATGGAAAACTGCTTTCAAAACTAAGGATGGTCTTTATGAATGGGTTGTTATGCCTTTTGGGTTGTCCAATGCCCCTAGTACTTTCATGAGAATTATGACCCAGGTACTTAGAGCTTTCATAGGAAAATTTGTGGTGGTCTATTTTGATGACATCCTGATCTATAGTAAGACCCCAACAGATCACCTAGACCACCTTAGAGCAGTCTGCCAAGTTTTGAGGAATGAGCGACTCTACGGTAATCTTAAGAAGTGTGAATTCATGACTAGTAGAGTTATCTTTCTTGGTTTTGTAGTAACCCCTGACGGCGTGGCGGCCGATCCTGAGAAGATTAAGTCCATAGTAGACTGGCCAGAGCCAACCAATGTGCATGAAGTTAGAAGTTTCCATGGCTTGGCTACCTTCTATAGGCAATTCATCAAGGGGTTTAGTACTTTAGCTGCTCCAATCACTGATTGTATTAGGAAGGGAGAATTTCATTGGACTAAGTCAGCCCATAAAGCCTTCCTAGATCTTAAGGATAAAATGACCCAGGCACCCATTCTGAGATTACCCGATTTTTCTAAAGTATTTGAGGTTGCCTGTGATGCTTCAGGTGTAGGAATAGGTGGAGTCCTAAGCCAAGAGAATCATCCCATAGCATTCTTTAGTGAAAAACTTAATGATGCTAAGCTTAGGTATTCTACCTATGATAAGGAATTTTATGCGGTGGTGCAAGCTTTGCGTTACTGGAGACATTATTTGCTACCGCAGGAATTTGTACTATTTTCGGACCATGAGGCTCTTAGATTTCTGAACTCCCAAAAGAAGCTTAACCCTAGGCATGCTAAGTGGGTAGAATATATCCAGTCCTATACTTTTGTCCTGAAACATAAGGCTGGAGTTGAGAATAAGGTAGCTGATGCCCTTAGTCGCCGATCTCTATTATTAACTTCTGTTAGAACTGAGGTCATAGGGTTTGAGCAAATCAAAGAGGAATATGAGTCTTGTCCAGATTTCACAACTGTGTATCAGGATCTAGTTCAAGGACCATCTAGTAATCACCAGGATTATACCCTTGTAGATGGTTTTTTGTTCTTCAAAAATAGGCTTTGCATCCCTAGAACTTCTCTTAGGGAATTTTTGATTTGGGAAATCCATGCTGGAGGTTTAGCTGGCCATTTTGGAAAAGACAAGACCATTCTAGCTATTGAAGACCACTTTTTCTGGCCTAGCTTAAAAAGGGATGTAGCTAATATTGTAGCTAGATGTCGAACCTGCGCTGTTGCCAAACAGCGAAAACAAAACACTGGCCTTTATACCCCACTCCCTATCCCAGATCGTCCTTGGCAAGATGTGAGTAGGATTTTGTGTTAGGTTTACCTAAGACCCAGAGGAGACATGATTCTATCTGTGTCGTAGTCGACCGATTCTCTAAAATGGCCCACTTCTTGCCTTGTTCCCAAACTTTTGATGCGTCTAAGGTAGCCACACTTTTCTTCAATGAGATAGTTAGACTCCATGGCCTACCTAAGACAATCGTTTCAGATAGGGATGTCCGGTTCACCAGTTACTTTTGGAAGACCCTTTGGCATAAGTTAGGGACAAAACTTAAGTTTTCAACTGCCTATCATCCCCAAACTGATGGCCAAACTGAAGTAGTGAACCGTAGCCTAGGAAATCTGCTGAGATGTCTTGTTGGTGAAAATACCAGAAATTGGGATTTATACCTACCAAGGGCAGAATTTGCGTACAACGACTCGGTCAATAGGTCTACGGGTAAGAGTCCATTTGAAATTGTACATGGGTACAAACCTCACACACCTCTTGACCTAGTCCCTTTACCTGTCCACACTCGAGTCTCCGAATCTGCTGAGAATCTTGCATAGCATATAAAAGACTTGCATAAAGAAATTCATGCCAAAATAAATTTAAGTAATGAAACTTATAAGAAGTTGGCTGATACTCAAAGGCGAGTCAAATCTTTTGTTGAGGGAGACTATGTGATGATTAGGTTAAGGCCTGAACGGTTTCCTCCTGGAACCGTTAGAAAGTTACATGCTAGGGGAGCTGGACCATTTAGAGTGATAAAGAGAGTAGGATCCAATGCCTATGTGCTCGAGTTGCCTCCAGAACTAGGCATTAGCTCTACTTTCAACATTACAGACTTAGTAGAGTACAGGGAGCCAGCTGTGATTCCTAGTGAGCCTTTTGAGCCTAACCCTATCATTGAGAGTGATCCCGACCCTGTGTGTCCACCAACAAACTGGCCTGTGAGGAAAGAGCAGATTGAAAAGATCCTGGATGATCAGGTTATCTCTACTCGTAATCGAGGATACCAAAGGTACCTGGTCCGCTGGCAAGGAAGGCCAGATTCTGATGACTCTTGGATCTCCCGAGAAGAATTACAAGAATTGGACCCAGACCTCTTGGAGAGATACCAGAGCCAACTTGAGCCTTACTCGACAGGGTCGAGTTCCTCCCACCCTGGGAGAATTGGTGCGGGCACCAGACTCAGAAGAAGACTTCAGAGCTCCATTTGGATCTCTGATTGACATTGCCCGAGAAATTAGGGTTTGTAATAAAGGTTGACCTGGTCAACCAGTTTATTTATTTTATTTATTTCTTGAGTCACCATTTAAATTTGTTGAGTCATGTTGACTCGGTGCAAGTCCCAATGTGGTTTCAATTTGGTCCAAAATGGTGCCGCATTTCTCTTCCAATCAACTCAAGGTTCAAGCAAGTGGAGGCCACACTCCAAGCCACACGCCCAGCCACACTCCGAGCACACGCCAGAGTCCAGGAGGCGCCATAGAGGCATCCCAGTTTCATGGTCCCCACATCCAAAGAAGAAAAAATCAAATTGGAGGCTAAATTAAAGGAGGCGCCCACACCTGCCTAATTTACCTAAGCAAAGAAGAAAGAAAACTTCTCTTGGAGAAGAAATCAAAGAAGGACATCCAACCTACTCCTAATTGAAGTTCAAATCAAAATCAAAGAGCTTAACTTGGAGTGGAAGAAAAGAAGAAATACCATAAGAAGAAGAGGACTCCAAATCCAAATCCAACTCCAAAGGAGGTGCCATAAAAGTTCCAAAACAATTCCTTTATGGCCGTCCCAATTTTTTTTGGACTCTTGGTCGGCCAAGGGAGAGGATTTTCTACCTAATCTAGGGTTGGAAGAGTTTAGTCCCACATGGGAATTTGTACAAGCTAGGAGAAAATTTTAGGTCTATATAATAGACCTCTCTTTGTAACTTTAGAAAATCAATGAAGAAAATTATTTTTTTGCTACTCTCTTGTGTTGAGTGACCTAGGTTTCTCTTCTTCCGCACTAGTCTAAGTGTTGAGCTCCGTGAGGGGGTAATCCGGGTTCCATTGGAGCCTTGAGGAGGTGAGAGATCTCCATCTTTATCCAAAACCCTAGGTTAGCCACTTGAAATTCCAAAACCCTAGCCACCTTTCATTATTTTCCATCCACCAAACCCTAGATCCATCCATCTCCCATGGCCTCTCTCTCTCTACAAGTCCAGGCCGTCCACCTTCATCCAGATCCAGTCCGGCTACTTCAGATCCAGAGCAAGTTCCAAGGAAAATCACATCAGCATCCAGGAGAATCCAGTTTTCAGCAATTTCGATCTTCAAGTTCATCAACCTGGTAAATCTTTTCCTTGACTCTCTGATTCCATCAATTGTTTTTCTTCTCTTCCAGATCTTGAGTTCAGGAGAAGCCAACCCGCCAAAGGACCAGTATTGGAGGATCCATTACGAAGATATCCGACTCCGAGGATCCAACAATCTGCTCGGGAGAGTTCTTCCACCAAAATCTGTGAAGATCATTGTCTGGTTAGATAAACCTTCCCTTCTCTTTATTTCTGTTTGTTGAAAGCTCGGAGTGAAACCCTAGGTCTGGGAGTTTCTCAACCCCCAGCGATCCGTTGCTTCTAAACTACTCTGATAATTTAGTTTCCTTAAAATTGTGCTTTCAATTATCATATTAGTATCTTTCAATGTTAGGTTAACTTTTCTTTGATTTGAAGCCAACTTCTACAAACCTATAAAAACAACAAAAAAATTAGTTAATCTTAATTTACTTCCGCATCGCATCCCTTTATTTGTTCTGCATCAAATGGCCTCGATCCACCTACAGATGGTTATGGGAATTCAGAAAGTTACCACCGGTTCGATCCTAGAGGCGTGCAACTTTAATGATTCCTGTCGCTGTCATCCCATGATCTGGGTAATGACTGCCTTGCAAATAATAATTGGATAGTTGGCAGAGGTGATACATCACCTTATTAGTGAATAAAAACCACCCACAGAAGCTGAGGCTCCTTAAATTATGAGTCCGAAAACTCACGGGTCAGATTTATGAATAAGAAGGGTCAATCTTGTCAGAAGCCAGATTGATCAGTTCATCCTATGACCTCATGCTTTGAAGGAATCCATATTCAGGTTAAAGACTATCACTCACCTGAAGACTACCTACTTCGAATCTCTCCTACTCAAGCCAAAGGCCTTGATATGTCTGAAGACCGCTACGTCTTATCCAAAGACTTCATACACAAAAAATTCATACTCAAGTTGAAGGTTGTTGTGTATTTAAAGACAACTACTTATCCAAAGACCGTTACATATCTGAAGACTTTCTACTCAAAAAAGTTTCTACTTAGAATAAAAGGCACTATTCACCCGATGAGTCTATAGTTAGAAAAAATTATTGTGGCACATAGTGTTGAAAAGAAATGCACTTTATTTAAATCAAAAAAGGCCTATGTATAGTTCTTCTTTCTTACAAGGAAAAAGATAGAAGACAAAAAAACATAAAAACCTATTTGTCTATTTCAACCATCACATAAGCCTCTGGATCAGTCGCAGAAGGAACTTCGGCCATCGCAGAAACTTCTAAGTCAGCTGCAGGGGGAACTTCTTCAGTCCAAACTGAAGATGCTGGATCTGCCACAACCGGTTCTTCTACTGGCTCCCCATAGGTTTCAGTTGCAATCAGGAGTTCTTCAGACTATCCAGGAACCCCTCACCTTCGATTGGGGCTTTAACTTCTTCTTCTTTGGTGATCTCATATATTGGGATACTTGAGAAATCCAGCTCAGGATAAAGCCCCTGGACCTCTTTGATCCCATCATTAAATCCAAGTTGGTAACTGACTACACTCAATTCAGTTACCTCCTCCTTGAATTTCAAAGACTTTCTGAAGTCATCGACTGCCTTGGTTACCTGGGTCCTCAGGGCTTCTGACTCCTTGGCCGCAGCTTCAGCCTCCTTAGCCACTTCTTCGGCCTTCTTCTAAATCTCCTTGGCTGACTATTCCAAGAAATGGATCTTCTTCTTTTTTTTACTGAGCTTAACTTTTTGCTCAGAAATCTTCAGCTAAGCCTTCTTTAGTTCAGCTCTTATGTTCTGAACTTCAGCGTCACTCATTACCAACTTCTTTTCCATGGCCAATTTCATCTCCTCGGCCACCTCCTTCTCGGCTCTCACCATCTGGAGATCCTCTTGCATTTTGTGGCTGAAGCATCCATATCATCTATACTCTCCTCCATAAGAGTGATGTCATGGATCAGCTGCATCAGATAGCCGAATCATCAAATTAGATATATTGAGTATGGTTATGAAGAAACAAGAAGAAGAAATAATCTTTACCCTCAATATGGTAGGATATGCTAAAGCTGATACTTCAGTAAGATGATGATTCTTTATGGCTTTCCAATCTTAGGGAAGGAGGGTACCCTTCAATACCTCCCTGGCTACTTTGGGGTGTACTAAACCCCGGGCATCTGAGAACCTTGTGAAGTTTAAGTCATAGTCCTGCTCTAGAGGGGTATCCCTTCCTAACCCCTTTTCAACTTGGGGAGCCTTGCCCTTGTCCTTCGGAGAAGGACAAACTAGTGGCACATCAACAACGGGAGTTAAGGCTGTTTGTTTCGAAACATGGGATGGGGTATAGCCCCTTGAAGGAGGCTCTGCACAAGAAACACCATCGCCCCCTGATAATGCCCTTGTTAAGGAAGCACTCCTATTGGCCTCCTCGGCCCGAGCTTTCTTTTTGGTCTCTGACCCCCATTGTGGAACAGGTACAGCCCTCTTCTTGGTGGCTTGACGGAGCTTACTGAAGTTTGATTTCATCTTGCCACCTATTGACTAAAGCAATTTTCAAAGTTAATCTTCAGAAGAGCAAATAAAGTCGAACAAAGTCGAAGCTAGCCATCTACTATAACTAATGTCGGAAACTCGCTAATATGAGCGAGATGGAGTTTTGGTTCTTCTAGTAGCTCTTTAGCTAGGGGAACCTCCAACCCGGTTAGCATCTCAAAATCTCTTTGGTAGGATTTCAAAACCTTCTTGCCTACATTCGCATCCAGGCATGGAGTCCTCCATTCGGTATTAAAGCCCCATACTTAAGAAGAATATACAAAGAAAAAATAGGGCTTTCACCTGTGTATAGCACTAAGCATACCCTGGAACAACCTCCGACCAGGGTGGGGGCTGATGATCCACCATCTCGGGCCATAAAATCTTTCTTCAATACAAAGAGAGATGTAAATAAGGAAGTTCTTGGTTCCACTCCACAAAGACTACACAGGACTAGAAACCTGCTAACATTCCGGATGCTATTCGGTGTTAGCTGGACTGGACTAGCTCAACATGAGCTGACTAATACAGGACTCAAATAAAGACAACTTAGATGAACTAAGCTTTATTACAATGGACTTGAATGTAGCTAAGTGATCCATAGAGGATTGAGAAGCCTCTGTCTTATTCTGGTGTCTCTGGTGTCCGCACCAATTCTCCTGGGATGGGAGGAACTCGACCCTATTGAGTGAAAATCAAGCTGGCTCACATATCTCTCGAGGAGGTCTGGGTTGAGGCATTGCAAGTCCTCTCGAGAAATCCACGAATCATCCAACTCTGGCCGGCCTTGCCATCAGACCAAGAAGCGTTGAAAGCCACGACCCCGGGTCGTTAAGGCTTGATCATCAAGGATACCCTTGATCCGTTCTCCTCTCTTAGGCCAATTTATTGGTGGACACTCTGGGTTAGGGTCACTCATAATGGAAGGAGTAGGTTCAAAGGCCTCACTAGGTATCACTGCCGGTTTCCTGTACTCAACCAGGTCTGTAATATTGAAGGTAGAACTAATGCCCAATTTCGAAGGCAAATCTAACACATAGGCATTTGGTCCAACCCTCTCTATCACTTTAAAAGGTCCGGCTCTGCGAGCATGAAGCTTCTTTTAGGCCTAAGCCTAACCAAGATAGAATCCACTACATCAAATTTCTTGGCCCTTCTTCGGGAATTAGCCAGTTTCTTTCAAAATTAGTGTAGGTCGTGAACATGGTGGGCACATGCAGACTCTTAACAAGTGATACAAAGAACTCAAACTATCACCTAACAGACTCAACTATGCATTCCTATCGAAGGAAATTTTATTGAACTCTTTAGACCTAAACCTAAGAGATTATAGGTTCTTTAGGTTTGATCCTAGCTTGACATGCACAAGAAAACTTACAATGGGCTCCAAGCAAATTCCATAGGGTATGCCAGAAGTATAATGCAAACCTAATATGTGTGATGAATGCATGCAGTATGCTAATCTTAGCTAAATGCAATCTAATGATCCTAGAAATGCTGGAGATGTCTGGAAAGGGCAGAAAATAGGAAGAGGGTTCAGAATTTGTCTGGTAGTGTAGGGAAAAAGGTTCAAGGTTAGTTGGATAAAGTAGGATAAAAGAAGGCATGTCAGGGACTAATCCTAGACTAATGAGGCTAACCTTATGGGGTTGCGGTATATCTATGTGCAAGAAAAGGTCCATGCTACGGAAGGATGGGTAAACAATTTATGGGAAGAGATCTTTAATAGGAATGGCAGGAAGGGATTCATCATGAGGGCAATGGGTTAAGTAAGCCAAATCCTCAATAAAGTCTTCTAGTTCAGGGAATTTAGGAATAGGCTCTACAATTAGACCCTTTTTTAGTGTTTCCTCAGGTAAAATCCTAGTATCAGAGTTCTCTTCCTCTAATTGGTCCTCTACTACTGGTTCAATCTGTGCATGGTCAGGGTTAGCTAACTGTAGATTGTCTTCTAGCTAGGTACCTACCGGGTCTACTAGTTCTAGGCCTTCTATGGGTGTCTCCTCTTCTCCCTCATACTCATCTACTAAGTTCACATCAACTTTATACACTTTCGTGTTAATGTAAGCCTTGTAAATCAAAGGGGTGGTAGGAGAAGGTTGGCTAAGAAAAAATTGGCTAGGTCCTAGTTTCTGGTTATGGGCACTAACCTTAGTAGGTTCAGGTTGCCTAAGGTGTAGTGGCTTACTACTGGGTTCATATCTAGGGATACTAGCCTTATGGGGTTTTGGTCGATGGCCTATGGGTTCGGATCTATAGGTCATGGTTCTATTAGGATTATAGGGTGTGGGTGCATAGGATCTATGGTCATGGGATCTGGAGTCATAGGATCTAGGTTCATAGGTTCTGGATCCATATGACCTGGGTAATGTGGGTAAAGGTGGCTCAGGTTTGGATCTAGCCTGGGTCCTACGGGTTATCTCTAGGATTCCAAGTCGGGCATCTAGTTGATCAAGTAAATTATGGGTTCGGGTATCGGACTAGGTCAATTGAGTCATCTGGGTAGTCATCTAGGCCATTTGGTCAGCAAGGGCTTTAATCTGGGCTTCAAGATTATCCATGGATTCAGACAAAAGTGGAGATGGAGGATGAAATGATGCTCTTGATCTAGTGCTCATGCAAGACTCAATACTAACTTGACTACAGCTATCTAGACCTAGAGTCCAAAACTAGATGCTCAATCAAGGTGGCAAACTAGCCTATAGTAACCCTGTACTCAGCCAGGCAAGTGTAAGGGGAGTGTTAGGTCCCTGATTGCCAATCCTAGACACCAATCAGAGATTGGCCAAGAAGGCAGACTAGAACACAAGCCCTTTGAAACTGAATCCCTGAACCACCGTTCTAGACACTAAGCACAAGTCACACACAGGTTAGCTTGACACAATGATCTGACACTTAGCTACCCGACCAGTTGGTGTCCCTAGCCCACTAGGGCAAATTAAGTCTAATAGATTTTAAGTTAGGCTTGGGACTGTGCAGGGGATGTGGTTTTGGGCTAAGGAGAGGTGATCAAATCCTCCCCCCATCTGATATAGCAAGAGTGCCCTTAATGGTAGTTTATGCAATGATGGCAGGCAGATGATGCAAAATTAGGGTTTAAGTATTTTTTTTAGAGTTTTTGTATATATATAATTTTTTTTTTTTGTTATTTTGAAGAAATATGATTTGCATACAATGACCTAATATGCTAGAAACATACTAAAAATAAAAGATATGCAAAAGAGATGCTAAACAAAACCCTAATCCTTCCAAAATTGTCTTGCTAAAAAACAGAGCCAAAAATTTGCAAGATGTATTTCGGCTTGCAGAAACTTCACAGACCGAAATAAAATTTACAAAAATTCTGTAAAATAACTTGAATTAACTTAAATCCAGAAAAATAAAAATCAGAACTTTTTGAGTTCAAATCAGGGAGAAACAATTAAAAGAATAATATATATACGGACTGTAAAGGGTGCAGAAAACGAGCCGTAATCTAAGCTCTGATACTAGATGTTGTGGAACTAATATGCATGCGATTATTTTTTATATTTTAGGGGTTGGATGAGGTGGTTAAATCCCGAATATCAGATCAAAATATGATATAGATAATTCTATATGAATTTTAGAAGCTACACATGTAGATGAGGACCATGGAAAGCATTAAAGAGGGACCGCCGGGACTGAGAAGCCTCGGTTAGGGCTAGTTCTCCTACAATAAAACTACTGGTGGTAGAGGGGGTGTACCTAACAATGTCTGATGTGCTTAGTGAAGATCATAGTGAAGAGATCACTCATCCTCGATGGATGTGGCCTGGAAAACTAAGCCAGAGACCCGTGGATTCCTGGCTTTCTGCTCGGTGGTCCGATTGTGGCCCGGTTGGAGTCGTTGGATTCGTAGGCACTTGGGGACCTGCAAACAACCGTCAAGGGTGAGAAAACAAGGTTAGAAACAAGGATAATCTCAGGAAAACAGCAAGGGATGTGAGGATGAAGAGGCTTGAAAGGGGTTGGTCGGCTGGGGTTTCTTCATGTAGATCTTCAGGCACACAGGATCCCTTAATGCACACAGCAGGGAGGCATATAGCAATAGAAGAACTCAATAAAATCTCATATCAATAATCAATCTCTCATACAAGAGACTAGGGTCATTTAAATAGACCCTTAGTCTTAGGCCCCAAGTAAGGGTACATTAGACATTACATAAGAATCCTTTTCCTATCCAAATCCTAGCTAGGAAAGTAAGGAAACCTAGGTAGAAAAAATCCCTAAGAACTCTCCCACACTCCATGTATTGGACGGCCAAGAGGGTGACTCTAAGGGCCGACCAAGGGGTGGTCACCATAAGACTTGGTGCCCTAGCTCCTCTCCTAGGCCTGGGCTGGCTCAGTTTGCTTCCTGCTTCGGTCCAAGGATTCAAGGTTCTGATTTTTCTACCAGGGTCTTCAAATCTTCAAGCTGGGTTGTACTTGGGCTTAACTTCCATGTCTTCAATCTGATTGAATTTGGTCTTCACTTGTATGATGTGGTCTTGAGTCTTCAGTGTGTTTGGACAGGACTCAAAAAAATAAAATTAGCTCAACATGAGCTTACTAGAACTGGACTAGACTAGCTCAACATGAGCTGACTAATACAGGACTCAAATAAAGACAACTTAGATGAACTAAGCTTTATTACAATGGACTTGAATGTAGCTAAGTGATCCACAGAGGGTTGAGAAGCCTCTATCTTTTTCTGGTGCCTCTGGTGTCCGCACCACAGTCCGAAGAAGACTGGCCCGAAGGAGATAGTTAATTCATCTCCCAACTTACTCCAAGGAGAACAAGTTCGAAGCAAACACTCCAGCCCACTCTAGAGGAAGTTTTGAAATGAATGATTACAACATCTTCGGCTTACTCCGAAGAAGAGAGGTGCAAGACAAAATAGCCAACTCGATTTTGGTCCCTTCTGAAAGAGTGGCTCTGAAGTAAATCCTTGGTTAATCTCAACCTAAAAGCTACCAGAAGTGGTTACGGTTGCTATTACCAAACATGTGGTCAATAGCACCGGCTTCAACAATATTAAGATGACCAACATTCGATGGCAACTACTTTTAGTTACAGGGATGTTAGATTAACTAACTCCCTTGACTTAAATCAAGTGGGCTCAACCACATTCTGTTATGACTACTCCTATAAATATCGATAAGAGAGGACCCCTAAGGTATGCGATCAAAGGGCACTATAGAGACAGCCCAGAGCTCACTCTTGAATGCCGTCCAAGCCTACCTCTCCTTTTCATTTCACTCTACTTTGCTCAACTCTCTCAGAATTCTCCATTCTGTTGCCCGAATCCCTACTAACTTAGGCATCGAAGTGTTCCTCGCTGGAGAAAATCCGGTTAGTAACTTATTTTACAGGGACTCCGAGAGGCAAACCAGCAATCCAGCCAATCCGTTTGGTCCGTGAGGGTTCAGCATCAACAGCATCAATCCGTCCACCTTACTTGTTCATGGAATATGGCCATAGTGGCACCCCTACATGCCATAGGAGACCCCATTGACTTGGAAAAGATGTCCTTTAAACCCTACCTGGCTACTATGACTGGACGGCCATGGTGACTAACCTAATCCGAGGCAGTTACTAGGATATAACATATCACATATGTAATATAAACTAATCATGCATCGATTCATAGCATAGGAAGAAATCAACACTAAAGAGATTACTAATTGTATGCATCAAGGTGGCTCTTATACCACTATTGGGTTCCTTAGGCCGGGCATAGTGAAAGACTGGGTTTCAAAATTTTTTATTTTTGAAACACTGACCGGCCAGAACCCTAAACCCTAGGACCACTTGATCATGACAACTAATAAATCTAAACTTTATGGTTATAGAGGAATATCTGGAATGCTATATTCCTTAATTTCCATGAGGCACACAAGTATATGCCCTCTACAGATGATCCGCATAGAAACTGGACCAAGGAAGCACTCCTATAAAAGTTGCTTGTTTGACTAGGACTCTTCCAGTAGCCTTTCGGACTTTCTCCCTCTACTGGAACCCCTACCCTCCTGTAGGGCACTCATAGAATACTTTGAATCCTCTCTCAGATCCTAAATATCCCTTCTATTTTTCTTTCTAGGCTCTTGTCTTAATTAGACTAGCCTTGTCTTAAAAGAACAAGCTTTGTCTTAAAAGGACAAACCTTGTCTTAAGGAGGAGGAAGAAAAAATAGTAGGTAGTAATTTGGATGGGAAAACTCAATTGCTTTGGATTCATAATATGATCCTTTTTATAAAGAGGGATGGGGTTCCTGATATGTCTCTCCTTCAGCTATTTGATAAGACCCTTCAAGCAGAAGGAGTCTTATTAGGATGAGAGGACATATCATGATACATTTAATCATGCACCAAGAGACAAATTAATGTCTCTTCATTTTTTTAGCCTTTTTCTCCACTTGCCAAATGGCATTAACTAGTTATAGAAGGCTAAGGGGTGTGAAACTTGAAAGGAGGCATCCGAGAAATATAGGATCCTTTAAATAGAAGGATTCCTAGTTTCAATTTTGTGCCATAATGAATAGACGTAACTCTTCATTTTTACGCCAACTCCTTCCATGCCATATTGCCACCTTTTGATTAGTCAAAGCTCATCCATTTGGGCATGGAGATAAGGGAGAGGCATTTAGGCTTTATCTAGGATTTGTGTTTGACTGGCAGAAGGACTCTTGGTCCTTCTGCACACATTTATTCTTGGTGTAAACCGTAACATGGCGCCAAGAGTCCATGCCATGTAGGACTCTTCCATAAATCCAAGATAATGCCTAATAAAACCTAGATAAATATTGAATTAGGCTGCCCCACTTAGGACTCTACCTAATTTAAATTTTACTTAAATTGGTTAGTCCAAATAGCAAACAAGTTGACACAATCCAATTGGGTTAGGAGTTGGGCTAGCCAACATATGCTAGTATGTTAATTTGCTAGCCAATTAGGATCCCAGGATCCTAATAAAAATATAATTGACTTTCTAGGCCAATTTCCTGATGTGTGTGACCCTTTGGGTTTCACATCTAGCTAGAAGTAGGTCTAGGTCCAAGCCAATTCGATCCAATCGAACTCGATTGACCTAATTAGGTCAAATTGAGCTGACCTAAGTTGCCAATTCGAACCAACTTTCGAATTGATTCATGAATCTAATCGAATTGATCCATGAAAATCTATAAGATATGATTGATCTCTAGCAACGTGTCATGCCTATCCAAAAGATGACGAATTTGGTTGAAATTACCAAAATATCCTTTAGTGGAAAGTTATCATGCAATTCAATCCTTCGATTTCACTTTATCACGATTAAGTAATGGGCATGGATAAATGTCCAACCCTAGCACTTAATCTTTTCAAATCTCAATTCGATAATGAAGAATTGATCGATAAAAGATCAGAAACCCTATCTAATCTCATCATGCTTTGATCAAAGACTTCCTGAGTTATCATTCGAAGAGATTATATGGGATAACTTTTCCTCTTACTAGGAGTGATTGATTCCTTGTTGACCTACTCATTACCTTCATACATAATCCACCATATCCATAAGCACCCCATACATGACTTAATTGCCATGAATGAGCATGCACCAAAATGTGGGTTTAAGTGCATAAGATACTATGGTAGTCTCAGGTCTAAGGACTACATGCACTACTCCCACTAAGAGAATATTACTTTTGATAAGTAAGACTGCCATTTAATGTTCTCTTGTCGAATCAGTTCAGTGGACTCATAACCTAATGAGTACGCATATCCTTGTATTAGTGTCCCTACACAAGTGGCTATGAGACCAACCACCCTCTCTATCGAGCATACAAAAGATATGCTAGTCTTTCTATATTCATCGATCCTCGAATCAATGATCCAATGACTAGGAACATTTTTAGATTAGGGTTTATAGGAATTTAGGTCTCACCATTATGGTCTCCATTATAGCCCTAATTCCATTATCCTAACATATGGGGTTCATCATAATCTTATATTTAAAACATTAGACACAGCATATGATGAATCAAAAAGTGCCTTTATCAATCTTGAATTGAGAGAATGCCACTGATATAATAACTATGATTGACTTTCAGGGCATAATTCTTTCGCTAGGTGCTAGCTCATATTAATCAATCCGAAGTGGAATGGTTTTGAAGTATGGTAGATCTAATAGATTATTCACCCATGCGATATACCACCTACATTAAAGTTATCTACGTCGAAATAAGCCAAACAGAGATCTAATAACTTTTGGGGATGAATTGAAGGTATAGCTTCCCCTATTATTTTATTATGTTGTGGTTCTTAGGAAGCCTCAATTAATTCCATCATGTTATCTATTTGTTCTTTCTTTCCATAAATTGGAGTGGATGATGCTAGGGCACTTGGAAAAGGGGCCATAGATGAGTAGGATGATGATAGAAGTGGTTCATCCTACCTATTTGATTTCCCTTTACATGTTTTTATCTTAGTCGAATTACTTATATTGGTCTCTATGATGGTGTAAGATTATTCCATGACAAGTTCATTCCTGAGAATTGTGGTTGATTATTCAGAAAAAACTAAAGGGTCATTAAAATTTTTAGCTTGGTAGTGTCCCTCAAAGTTACTCTCGAACTATCTAGGTAGTACTCTTTCCTCCTCCCAATCATCTAGGGTGTAGATGGTTGTGCTATTTTGTAATTGTATATGAATTCCTTAAATGAATAAAAGTTATTCTTTTGGTTGCTCATCACATATGCATTTTCCTGAAATGAACTCTTATGTGATGGAGTCCTTAGAACTATATTATATTGGATACAGAGAGGATGTATCAAGTAGTTCTTAAACTAGTTCATAACCAAAGGATATATTATTACAAGATGATGATGTATCAAGCAAAGGTTTTTGTATGTCACATTGATTGGTTGTCCTCTTAACCAAGGAATATAGAGACACTGATATGACATACAAGTGAAATGTATGATGTCTCACTGAATAAGACCATCTATGGAGCTCCCTTCTACCAAAGGGTTGCTCATGAAAGAATATGGATATATGTGTCCCTCAGACGTGAGGTCACTATGATAGCTTGTAAGCAACTCACTATACTTTGGTACCGGACTACCTAAATTTCTAATCCAATGATGGAAGGTTTCTGGGTACAGTCAAGTACTTGTGGAGCAATGTGGAACAAGATGGGATTGCCTCTCAAAATGGTTTGGAGTGAATGACTCACTACGTCTCAATTAGCAAAACCTTGGCCAGGGTAGCTCTTGTGAGGAGTCACAGAACTTGTAAGGCTGAGACATGATTTGGATGTACTAAATTAGGGTTGGCAGTCAAACCCTAGGTCATCCTGAGCATTATGAGGTCAAAGAGATGAATTATGCGGCAACCATATGTTAGAGGTTCTAGAGAATTGCTCTGCATCTTCGACCTATCTAGACATTAGGTATCATTGCTAGATAATGACTTTGACTGGTACTGAAAATGTTCCAGTGCTACCGGCTTAGTGTTCGAACCTATGAGGTCACACACTATAGGAATTTCTACATGATCTAAAGGTTGATCGATGATTGAGAATTGTTTGGCATCACTACAGGGTCAATATGATTGACCATGACCCAAATGTTGACACGTCCATGAGTCAACACTTGGCTGTGACGAGAATTTTTCACTAATTCGATTAGTGAATTTTTGGAGGACTTATTTGCAATATGATTGCAACCGATGGGTCAAGCCAAATGTGATTTGGATTAGGATCAAATTAGATTTGATTTGTCATGCTCACTTTCCTTTAAAAGATTCAAATTTGAATTTTGAATTCAAATTTCAAATCTTGGCTGAAATTGGCTCCAAGGTTTTTATGGAATGCATTATTTGGAATGCAAATATTCTCCCATATAAACCTAGAGCTAATTTGGTTCAACCCTTAACACTCTCTCCCAATCACTCTTCCTTCCATATCTCTCTCCCTCTTTGCTGCTACTATAAATAGGTGTCTTTGTAGGGGTAGCGAAGTTAGTTGAGGTTGACTTTTGCTGGGCTTTTCATAGAGAGGAAGGGAAGGTATCCTAAGAGTGGTGTTTAAGAGGATTAGGATTTTTGGTGTGAGCCTACCTAGCTATCAAGCTAGGGTTTGGGAAGAAAGAGTTAGTTGGGAAGTGTTCCATATCTACTTCCCCCCCATTATCCTCCAACCAGACTTTCTCGATGGCTTCAAGAAAGTCTTGTAGGTCCAAGGAAGGAAAAGTTCGGCCTCAAGGATCTTGAGGAGCTAGCACTCCAAGGGAGTTGATTGGGATCGAGCCTTGGTGTGAACTACCTGTAGAGGCTAGACATTTGTGTGGCTCAGTAGCTCATCATCACCTGCATCCAAAGGTCAAAGGTAACGTACCCTTTTCCTCTTCTTTGCTCTTGATATCTCTACATGCACTTTTATTATGTCGGATCCTATTATACGTAGATTGGTAGATCAACTTGATCGATCTACCAAGCCTTCCACTATACTATACTTTAAAATAGTTTTAAAATATAGTTCGTCTGCCTGCTATGCCTTTTAAACTTTCACCCTAAGGTCTCAAAGTCAATCTGGAGCGATTAAGGCCTGGGGAGGCACGCACATTTGATGACCTTGAAGCCTATCTACTTACCATGTAGAAGGGTAAGGCAACCGAATGAAGAACAAAGCCCAAACTGAATATATTAGTCGAGTTGGACTACTTCCTCATTACAAAGATAAGTTCATCACAAGCTCTGAAGACTTCATTGGAAGTACTTCAAGTCAAAAAAAAAGAGAGAGAAAAAGAAAAGAAGATAAGTAAATGAGACAACAGTTGAAAAGAAAAGGATGTCTTCATTAATGGGGTATTTCTTTTACATCCTATGAAGGCTCCTAACATGCCAGGAAGCCCTCCAAAATCTAAGTTACAAAAAGAAGAAGAAAAACTTTAAGTCTCGCTTCCTTGCTCCTTCCCTTGTCGGTAAGTAACTCCATGAAACAAAGACAGGTCCTGGGCGGCAGCAGCTCTGGCTTTGACCATGAACGCCTCCAACTCTAGCTTCGGTTCCATCTCCACAGTGGGAGTCCTTGGTTGCATCAGGAAGGGCAACTTGGGAAGGATATTCTCCAACCCCTTTGACCCGATGAGACGGATGGCCTTGTCATGGAAATCAATGAACCCCTGATGGTAGGAGACCAACACCACCTTTGCAACCTTGTCCTTGAAGGCCTCGAACACCTTGAACTTGGGGATGGCCTCAGACACATCCTTTTTTAGCCATCTGCATCAGCATAAAGGCCTCCATGGATTTCTCCAGTGCTGCCATGGCCCTGGCCGCTTCTTCATCGAGCTGCACTAGAGGCTCTACACCCTCCCCTCCAGGAGGGCCACCTCCATAGTTGAGGTAGCTAATTTCTCTGCCCTGAGGAGGCTCTCCCCCTTCTCTTTTTTAAGGGCAGTCTCGAGCTTTGTGGATTTCTTCTCTAGACTGGTCGTCCTTGCATTGACACTGGCTAGCTGGTCCTAGAGTGCCTTCATTTGGCCCTCCATTTCTCATACCCGGGTAGCCTATGCCTAGGCCTTGTCCCAATCCTTCTGGTGGTGGGACTCCTTCTTTAGCATCCCCAGGAAGGAGTCCCTGAAGAGCTGAACATCTAGGGCCACCTGCATGAGGAACAACATTCGGAGCCTTTGCATATAAAGGAAAGAAAGTGAAGTGATCAAAAAGGTGGCTTACCGAGAAGAGCTGGAAGAACACCCTGGTGAAGGCATCCAGCACTGGCCGGTTGGCCCTCTCCTGGTGATCCAACGGCTGGGTAAGGGTAGTCAACACATCCTTTGCTAACTTCAAATCCTTCATTAGCCTGGCATCCAGGGCATGACGATGGATGTCTTCTTCGACCCTGACCTTAGCATCTCAGATGGCTCCGAGGGCTTTGGGGTAGTGGTTGGTGGGGACATGACAACAACAGACCAATCAGAAGAAGGCCTATCCCTAGATGGCAAAGCTGGGCTTTTTGTGGTGGCATCTTTCACCACCTCCTCCACCTCCAGCTATGGTGGAGCTTCATGTCGCATGGGCCCACCTAAGGTGCCAGTGTGACCCACACTACCGGTCGAGCCTTCCATCGTGGCTCATGGGCCAGGGGATGGAATGCCAGCCCAGGTGCCGTCGATGCAACGGGGTGCCCCCTCCTGGCAAGCTCACCGGCGGGCCCAGTTCGGTTCTTCCCAGGCCCTCTTCGTAGGCTCCCCCTTGGGCCATACGAAGGCGGCTCTCTTCTTGGAAATACTTTGAAGCTCGTCTAGTGAGAACCTCATCTCTGTAAAGCATGAAGAAGAATGGTTAGCCATTTATTAAAAGTAGGTATCAAACTCAGAAAAAAAAAGAAGAAGCCTGATATCAAGCCTTACCCTGAGGTGGGGCCTGGCTAACTCTAGCATAGACTAGGTTCCTCTCAGTCAGCAAATCTCGAAGAGCTAGAACCATGGAAGTAACGAGCTGGTCGAATATCTCTTTATCGGCTGGCTTGATTGCAGATTATCGGTTGGGGGAGTGGTCCGGTTCACTTCAAACCCAGTCCACCCCATCAACCGAGGTAAAGAAAAACCTAACCTTCCTTCCCTTGATGGAGGAAGGAAGGTCAAGCTTGAGGGTCCCTAGGTGGGGGGCCATGAACCACCATCCCTTATCGGATGGGTGGCGCTTCAGGGTGAACAAGGACCTGAAGATGGAGAAACGGGCAACAATCCTATGGAAGTGGTAGAGAACAATGAAGCAGAAGATAGTTTGGATGACATTACAAGTAAGCTGGGCCGGGACCAAGCGATAATTGCTCAAAAAAGAGAGGATGGTATGGGCACTAGGATCCGATAGAGTTTCCTCAACCCTCTGTGGATCTCAGATTAGGGTTCCACTTCTGTGAGTCATGTAATAAGGCTATAAGCCAAAGTAATTTTATAATTTTGAGTCATGAACCTAGTCTAAGTTTGTTTTAGTCTTGTACCTTGACCAATTTGGGTCAAGTTTAGGTCATGGGTCCTATATTTATTTTTGGTTTGAGTCTGAGTTTGAATTGGGCCCAAGCCCAATTGAAGTCAACCTGGCTTTCAAGACCAAGTCAAGTTTCTTGTGGGCCAACCCACCTCTTACACTTGGAGAGATGCCAACCTAGGCACCATCTCAGCAACCTATGTGGCGCCACATCAGTTGACACTTGGGCATCCAAGGAAGGAAGCAAGGAGGCGCCCCCTATGTTTTCCACACACCCCCCATACCATTTTCATTTGGGCGACCATGGAAGGAGGAGACATCATCCCCCTCTTCCTTCCCCCACATCATGCCATGATCCATCATCAATGGGGCATTGAAGATTCATGAAGTGACCAAGCCACAAAGCAAGCAATCTTCCAAGTCTTCTTCCCAAAGTATTCATACAAGAGAGGAAAGCCAAGGGACACATTCCCCATTCCAAGCCTTCAACTTTGCAACGCCCAAAGCTTTCTCCACCTTGGCCGGCCATGAGTCACTCCAAATGGGCGTTGAAGAACCAAAGGAGGCACATCCCTTCAAGCAAGCCTTGCTCCCCGTTTCCTTCCCAAAGTGAACATGCAAAGAAGGAAGTCAAGAGAACAATTCCCCTCTCCAAACCCCCCCACATGCCACGACAATCCACTCCTTCATTTGGTCAGCCATGAAGAGCTTTCCCCATCCATGTGGGCACCATCTTTTTGGATTGTAATTGGGTTCAAAGGTTTGAATTGTTTTGAATTCAAATGGGCCTTGGGTGCCTATTTAAAGGACCCAACCCCTCCATTGTAAAGGGTATTGAATGATTATATGAAAGAGCTTGAGTTTTGTTTCTCCTCCAACCATTGTCTCCTAGATTAGGTTTGAGTGAAGCTTCCTTCGTCCCCAGGAACGTCGAGTGGTGTGAGGCCACCTTTCCGTTGCCCCAGGGCATCGCAAGGCCTTCGTCCTCCGGGATGTCGAGTGGTGTGAGGCCACATTCCTTCGTCCTCCGGGATGTCGCGGGGTGCGAGGCCCCAAGTTATCGCCTTCTTCGACTTTGAAATCTAGCCAGACACCTAGCTCGAAGCCCCTTCTCAACCCTCCCTTAGTTCCATTTTGATACTTCTCTCCATTTCACTAATCCCTCCTTTGCTTGCCTATAGGTCCCCCATGGTATCACGGGCATCGGAGATGGTCTGCTTTGCCATTGCGACCACCTAACCGAAAGCCAGCGCATCCTCGGGTTCAACTACTCAGGCATCCAGGCCACATCCATCGAGTCGAGCGATCTCTGCATCGGGCACTTCAGACGTGTGAGGTTTGCCCCTATCTCCTAAGTAGGTATTGCATATCGAGCTTAGTCCTACCGGGGTTTCTTAATCCCGGGATCCTGTTCTCTTTTTCACTATTTAGGGACTTGATTTGCTAGTGTAGGCTTCTATTATTCAGTTTTTCCTATTTCTAGTCTTTATTTATGATCGGGAATCAAAAACTTATAAAAACATTTAAAAATCATCAACTATAAAAATCCCTTTGCATCATAAGCATCCATACTAGCATCTTTAGTCCTTTTCCTACATCATTATTGGTATCAGAGTATAGTTAGGACTAGTGCTCATTAAGTACCTGGATCGGGTGCTTCACCAGGCCGTCCGGTCTTAGGAGAAAAATAGGGTTTCAAGACGCTCGCCTCCCATTCCATGGGGATCTCCTAAGGTGGTAGGAGTGCCACTGTGAATTGATCCTAGAAGGGGAAAAACAAGGAGTAATAGATTAGAAACCTTGCATCTTTTCCTTTCATTTTTTGCATTCTGTTCAGCTCATATATGGTCTGAACATTCATTTTTTTTCTCTGTAGGTACCTCCAAATTTCATGATTTTTATTTTGATAGATCACACGTATTTCAAAGTATTTTTAAAAAGTTTCTCAGATTTTATTTCAGTTTGTAGAATTTCTACAAGCCGAAAAACTACCTGAGAAAATCTCAGGTCTGAAATTCTAGCAAGCATCTCATTTCTTGCTTCATTTATCCATCTAGCTTATTTCTTGCATTTAGGGGCATATTTCAATTCCTGCATTTTGTTTAGCATTCACAGATCTGAAAGACAAAAAATAAGAAAATTTTAAGTCAATTCTTTTTTATATTTTATATGTGGGGTTAGGTGATTAATTTTCGAATTTTAGATCAAAATTAGTTGTAGAGAATTTTGTATGAATTTTTGAAGCCAAGCATGCAGATTAGAACCTAAAAAAGTACTAAAGAAGGATCGCCGGGGCTGAGAAGCCTCGGTTTGGGCAAGTTCTCCTACAATATAAAGACTGGAGGTAGAGGGGGTGTACCTGACAACTTCTGAAGTGCCCGGTGAAGATCGCAGTGAAGGGATCTCTTGTTCCTCGATGGATGCGACCTGAAAAATCGAGCCAAAGACCCGCGGATACCCGGCTTTTTGCTCGGTGGTTCGATTGAGGCTTGGCTGGAGTCGTTGGATTCGTAGGAACTCAAGGACCTGCAAACAACCTGTCAGGGGTTAGAAAACTCAATGGATATCAAGAAAATAAAGGAAAACAGCAAAGGAAAGAAAGTTTTGGAGGGGCTGGAAGGATGGTTGGCGGCAGGAAGATGATTGCAAACACCGGGAAGAAGAACTCTCAAACCCCTTTATGCACACAGCAGGGTAATCAAACAAAATAATAGAAGAACTTAATGTTTATTTCATATATCAAAATCTCCCTTCATACAAGAGGATAGGGTCCTTTAAATAGGCCCTTAACCTTGGGCTCCAAGTAAGGGCACATAAGTCTTTACATAAGAATCCTTTTCCCTCTCAAACCCTAGCTAGAAAATAAGGAAACATTAGGTAGAAAATTCCCTAAAAATTCTCTTGACTTAGCCAACACTCGAAGGATGCCTAGGGGGGCATGTTGGGCTTCTAGGAGCAGCAAGAGGCCGGCCCAAAGGGGCTCGGGTGCATGGGTTTGGGCCTCTGGAAGCTGGGGTGGCCTGGTAGCCAGGTAGCAAGAATATTCTCTGGTATCTTGCTTCTTAGGGGCTTGGGCTTGGTGCCTGGGCTTGATTTCTTTGGGCTAGGATGCAGATGGACCTCTAAAATCATGGATTCCTTGGTATATGAATATATTTTGGCATCTAGAAGGGAATCTGGGCATCTGGAGGGAATCTGCAAGGAATCAGGGTTTTCTGAATTTTTCTCCTGGGGTCTTCAAATCTTCAAGCTGGGTTGGACTTGGGCTATACTTCCATGTCTTCAATCTGGTTGGACTTGGTCTTCACTTGTATGATGTGGTCTTGAGTCTTCAATATGGTTGAATAGGACTCAAAAAATAAAATTAGCTCGACATGAGCTGACTAACACTGGACTGAACTAGCTCAACATGAGCTGACTAGTACAGAACTGAAACTCAAAATACTCAAATAACAACTATAATGGACTCAGATAGGCTAAGCCCTTATTATAGATGGACTCATAAATTATTGATCAATTCACAGAGGGTTGAAAAGCCTCTATCTTATTTTGGTGCCTCCGGTGTCCCCACCAATTCTCCCGGGTGGGAGGAACTCGACCCTGTCGAGTGAAGATCAGACTGGCTCACATATCTCTCGAGAAGGTCTGGGTTGAGGTATTTCAATTCCTCTCGAGAAATTCATGAATCGTCCGACTCTGGCTAGCCTTGCCATCAGACCAGGAAGCGTTGATAGTCACGGCCCCGGGTCATAATGGCTTGATCGTCCAGGATACTCTCGATCCGTTCTCCTCTCTCAGGCCAAATTTATTAGTGGACACTCTGGGTTAGGGTCACTCACAATGAAAAGGAATAGGTTCAAAGGCCTTACTAGGTATCGCTGCCGGTTCCCTGTACTCAACCAGGTCTATAATATTGAAGGTAGAACTAATGCCCAAATCCGAAGGCATGTCTAACACCTAGGCATTTGATCTAACCTTCTCTATCACTTTAAAAGGTCCGTCTCCACGAGCATGAAGCTTCTTAATGATCCCTGGTGGGAACCGCTCAGGCCTAAGCCTAATCATGACAGAATCCACTACATCAAATTCTTTGATCCATCTTCGGGAATTAGCTAGTTATTTTAAGATTAGTGCGGGTGGTGAACATGCTAGGCACATGCAGTCTCCTAACAAGATGATGCAAAGGACTTAAACCTATACCTAACAGACTTGACTAAAGAGGTTTATTAGGTCTTAACTACCACTTGGGCATGGGGGCATGAGTCGTGGTTGATGGATGACATGCAGAAGAAAATTTGCTAGTAACTCCTAATAGGTGCCAGAGGGTCTGCCAAAAGTAGGTAGCAAATGAGATGGGCTCTATGGATCCTTGCAACCTAGTAACCTCGACAAAATATAACCTAACAGTTCTAGACACATGAGAAGACTCAGGAAAGGATAAGAAATAGGAAGTGGGTTCAGAATTAGTCTGGTAGGGTGGAGAAAAAGGTTCCAGATTAGTTGGATAAAGTAGAATAAAAGAAGGCATGTCAGGGACTAATCCTAGACTAATGAGGCTAACCTTACGAGGTTGCGGTATATCTATGGGATTTGTATAATGGAAGGATGGGTTACTAATCTCAGGGAAGAGGTCCTTAATGGGAACTATAGGAGGAAGCTCATCCTGAGGGTACTGATTCAAAGAGATCAAGTCCTTAACAAATTCTTCTAATTCTTGTATTTTAGGACTAGACTCTATAATTTAGCTCTCCTCTATGGTTTCCTCAGGTAAGGCTCTAGTAGCAGTACCTAGGTTCTCTTCCTCTATTTGTTCTTCCACTATAGCTTTAGATTGGATGTGGTCAAGGTCAACTACCTCTAGGATGGCTTCTACCTAGGTATCATTGGGTCAGCTAATTCTAGGTCATCTAAAGGTGTCTCCTCTTCTCCCTCATACTCATCCACTAGGCTCGCATCAGCTTCATACACTTCCACATTAATGTAAGCCTTGTCAATCTCAGGAATGGTTGGAGAAGGTCGGCTAGGGAAAAATTGGCTAGGTCCTGGTTTCTGATTATGGACACTAATCCTAGTAGGTTCAGGTTGCCTAAGGGGTAGTGGCTCACTACTGGGCTCATATTTAGGGGTGCTAATCCTATGGGGTTCAAGTTGACTAAGGAAAACCTAACTAGTACTAGATTGATACTTAGGGGTTATGGGTTCTCTGGGCTCATAGGACAAGGGTGCAGATCTATGGGTCATGGGATTATAGGATCTGGGGTCATAGGATTTTGGGTCAGCTCTATGGTCAGGTTCTAAAGATGGATCATGGTATTGGGTCCTCCTAAGGTTGGGCTCCCGATATGGGTCAGGATATTGGGTTCTCCTAGGGTTGGGCTCCCTACCTGGGTCAGAGTATTGGGTTCTCCTAGGATTGGACTCCCTACATGGGTCAGAGTATTGGGTTCTCCTAGGATTGGACTCCCTATATGGGACAGAGTATTGGGTTCTCCTGGGTTCAGTATCATAATAAGGGTCATAGTAAGGAGTTCTTCTAGGTTCAGTATTATAGTATGGGTCAGGTTGAGGGGCTCTCCTAGATTCAACCTCTCGGTATGGATCTGGGTTTGGGGTCCTCCTAGGTTGAGGGGACTCAGGATGTGGATCAGACTGTGACCCATGGGTTCTTTGTATGGTCCCTACATGGCCTTCTAACTGCTCAAACCTGTTGGCAAGATGGTCAATTCTATTGTTGGTTTGGGTACTAGACTGAGTTAACTGGGCCATGTATTGGGTTAGTTGCTCAGTGAGTGCTTTTATTTGGGCTTGCAAATTTTTCATGGGTTCAGACATTTGTGAAGGAGGTGGGTGATATGAAATCCCTGATCTAGTGCTCATGCAAGACTCAATCAGACCAACTACAGCTGACTACACCTAGAGTCCAAACTAGATGCTCAATCAGGGTGGAACTATAATATTTTAGTTAAGTTAGACCCTTCATTGCTATATAGTCATGATACCAATTATAATACCCTTGTGTGTACACAACAAAGTATTATATTAAATCATGCCATAAACATCAAATGTACCAAGCCAAAATTATGTTAGTCACCATAAAAAAAAAAAAAAAAAAAAAAAAAAAAAAAAAGGCCTTGTGTGTACACAACAAACCTAATATGGATCATAACATAATAATGACTTGGCATGAAGGAAGGCCACATGTAGTGAATATTACACTAAGCATATCAATCAATAATTAAGTTAATCATATCGGCCAGGTAAGTGGGAGAGTGGTGGGAGTCCCCCCGTTGCTTTCCTTAGACACCAATAAGAATTGGCCAGGTCAGTCAACGGAACCAATTAAAAACCACGTCCTCTTTACCGATCATGAACCACTTTTCCTAGACACCGAATGATAAACTAATCATATTGATTATTTTTGCTTTTGGTATATGACACTACAACTTAATATATTTTTAAAGAGGGCTTTATTAAAACAAAGCACATTCAAGCAAATATGTGCCATAGTGTGCCATCATACTAGGACAACCATTTACCACATAATGGATCCACCATTATGCCAGGGCAACCTTATTTCAGTATGATGACTAGAAGGCTAAACATATCTCTATACAAATTAAGGTTTAAGTGAAAACCTTAATTAGTGGCATACATCAAACATATATGCATAATTAACATAAATATGTGATTAGTGTGTCATCATACTAGGACAACCATTTACCACATAATGGATCCACCATTATGCCAGGGCAACCTTATTTCAGTATGATGACTAGATCTCTAAACATATCTCTACAACAATTAGGGTTTGGGTGAAAACCCTAATTGGTGACATTACATCAAACATATACTACATCTCATGTTATTTATATAAATATGCATCTAAAAATCAGCATATATATTTTAATATTAATAAGGAGGCTCTGATACCACTGTAGGGTTCGATGGCAAGGCGGAAACATAGATTTCAAAATTTTATCTTTATGAAATCTTCACCAAACCTTTAACCCAAGATCTCCTTAAAAGAATTAAAACATATAAGAAGTATATATAAGATTTAATCTCAAATTAAATACTAACCTGTATCGCAAAAATCCAAACTCTAAATCTCCACCAGGTGCCCAAATGTTCACCCTCCAATGGTGATCCACACAGAAAAAGATGAAGACAATAATTTTAGTTCTTGGCTCTTCTTCTTGAATTCTTTTTCAAGAATTCAATTCTTGGACTTTTAGGCTGAAATTTTCTTTCTTGAAAATTTCTTTTCTTCCTTCTTTCCTCTTCTTGAATTTTTTTTTCAAGAATTCCCTTTCTTGAATTCCTTTTCATGAATTGAATTGGAAGAAAAATTAAGACAGGCAAAGTCTTAATTCAAGAAGGAAAAGAAGAAGTACAGATCCTTTCCTTTTTCTTTCCTTTACCGTTCAAGGCCTTCTTCTTATTCTTGTTTAGGGTCAGAGTTTCGACAGAGGATACCTCTGTAAGGGAAACAATACCCAACAAGAACAAGGGAAGGAGTATTCTGGAGAGGAAGAAAAGGAATTGGATCTCTGAATTATGTTACATTGAAAACCCCCGAGAACCCAACCCTATTTATAGATCTCAGAGGGGCGTCTTCTCAAAACAACGCAACCCTCTGAAACCCCAGGAATCATGATCCCTCATTCCTCACTCATCCCCTCAACCAAAAATCATGATTCTCTGATTTAATTTTCATTTTTCCGACGAGGAGGACTCTCGGAAAAACTTCAGGAAGAATCGCGACTTTTGGAGACGGATTTGCGACCGAAAAGTGACGGATCTTTTCCTTAATTTTTTCTGGCCATCAGATCCAGATCCAAGGGCGCCAGACAAAAATCTGAATCGCCCCTTTTTCAGATTTTTCTCCGATGTTATTTTCTTTCTCACACGCATGAAGAGGAGTCCACGCGCGTGGACTCTTCTTCTTGGCGCGCGCGGGTGAGAAAGGGAGAGGGCGGCTTGGAGAGAGGGTCTCAGTGAACTTAATTCACTTGGGTTCAGCCATGGGTTAGCCCAATGTCCTGAAAATTAAATTGGACCTTAATCTGGTTCAATTAGAACCCAATTAAGCCCAATTCAGAACCAAATTCGAATATGATTCGAATAGAAATTTGGTCTGCAACACATGCTAGTGTGTTTATCCTGCAAACATAATTTAATTCCAAATTAAATCCTTCATCAATTTTCTTTTATGTGTGACCCATTGGGTTCCACACCTAGCCAGTAGTAGGTCCGAGTGCTATTTGACTTAATTCGGTTAGATCTCAACTAAGCCGATTTAGGTCAACTCAAACTAGCTCGACTCGGTCAATTAGAATCTAATTCTAATTAACTGATTTGAATTACCATGACTCAATCATATACCTACAAGACAAGATTGACGTCTAGCAACGTATCATGTCTACCTGGAAGATGTGGAATTTTGGTGGAAATACCAAAATACCCTTCAGTGGTGAGTTACCGGGCAATTCAGTCCTTTGATCAACTTGCATCCCGAATATGATTATGAATATGGATACTTGTCAAATCCAATTTCATATTCATCCCTAGCTCAATCTTTATAATGATGATTCATTAATGAACCATTAGAAAATAACTTTAATGTTCATACTTTGATCAAAGGTTTCCTGAATCCATCATTTGAAATTAGCTGGATGCAATTCCCTCTTACTAGGGCTGATCAATTCCTTGTTGACCTACTCACAACCTCCATATACAATCCACCATAACCAGTATCACCTCGTGCATGACTCAGTGTCATGATTGATTGCGAACCAAAGTATGGTTTCATATATATAAGGTACTATGGTAGTCTCAGGTCAAAGGACCACATGCACTACTCCCACTATGAGAATTATCTATTGACAAATAGATAAGGTTCCATTAGATATTCTCAATCTGGATCAATTCAGTGAACTCATTCTCTAATGAACACTCACATCCTAGTATTAGTGTCAAACACAAGTGACCGTGAGATCAGTCACCCTCATCACAAAGCATATATAGGATGTGCTGGTCTTGCCGGAAACATTGATCCCCAACTCAATGTCCCATCGACCAGGAATATTTTAGATTAGGGTTTTAAGGCTTTAGGTCTCACTGGTATGATCTCATCATAACCCTAGAATCATATCCCTAATCTATGGGGTTCATCATAAAATCATAAAGACACAGCGTATGATGAAAATAATGCCTTTATTATAAAATGTCAATTCATTGATTTTGGGATCAAAATACAATATTTCAATTGGCTTTCAGGGCACAATCTTTCAAAATGCTCTTCAGATGTGGAGGAGGTCCCCACTGGTCATCACCGAAGCAATGTCGGAGGGACCGCTAGACTCCTTGATGGGAGCAGAAAGGGGAGGAGGTCCCGACTCCTCGACGGGAATCGATGGAGGAGGTGGAGGAGTTGTAAGGCATCCAATGACAATCCCCGACAGGTGGGGAGCCCTACAAACTACAAAAGGAGCTTCTTTTTCTTCTCTATTTGAGGAAGGATGCCTCGATTGAGATGGCCTTGCCTCACCAAAAAAATTCGAGTGGTGGTGCCCTCCATCGAAGGAACTCATGAAGCACAAAAAAGAAGAAGGCAAAGCAGAGAAGGAGACCTATAGATCTAACAATGCACCTCTGGCATAGACCGGGGGAGGAGAGCAGGAAAAGCAAAGAAATGAAGAAGAAGGAGGTTCTAAAGACATCAAACTCTGGAGCAAGGAAGGAGTCGGAGGAAGAAGATGAACTATGTAGCCTTCTGTGCTCGAAATATCCTTAAGGGGTACAGGGGCAGGAGGGCAAGTCCATTTCAATCACCTATAAAGTCCTGTCACCTTGTACAATTCAAAGACGTGCACCTCCTCATCTCCCTGGCCAATCGATGTTCGCCAAATGCTGGGATCCACTGAGGGTGATGCTTTGATTTCAAGGTGCCTGCATCGATTTCGATGTAGTAATTATGGAGCCTTTAATGGAAGGCTGACATGGTACTGCTTCATTGTGGTGGACACATGATCTCCGAGCATCGGTGCTTGAGGCATTAATGGTCCAAGAAGTGCGACCCTCCATGTTAGTGCAATCATTACTCTCATCGCCCCGAGCACCGCTTCCCTCTCCAGGAACGAGAGTGGGGGGCATCTGATGTGGCACAACCAAGGACATGGAACTCATGATGGTGACAGCTGGTAGCCGCATGGGTGAAAGGTGCCACTTGGACATGGTGCTCGAGTAGAGACCAAGGCGAGCACTCTGTCTAAGGTTAGCACCCAGTTGGGGTCATGCTTATAGGGTGAGTCCTCCATATGTGATCAACTCCCAGTCGGGGTTGTGCTAATGCATACCGAGGCGAGCCCTATGTCCGAGGTCAGCTCCCAGCTAGGGTCATGCTCAAAGGATGAGCCCTTCATCTGAGGTCAGCTCCTGGCCGGGGTCGTGCTCATGCATACCAAGACGATCCCTCTATCCAAGGTCAGCTCCCAACTAGGATCGTGCTCATAGGATGAGCCCTCCATTTGAGGTCAGCTCCCGGCCAGGGTCGTGATGTGAGATGACTCTAAGATAGCTAAACATACAGGAAAAATAGTAAAAGGAAATTTTGTGATTTTTATAATTTACGTTTGTAGGCTAAATCTCCAAACTAAAGTAAGAACTAGCAAGAAGAATAGCAATGCATAGAATCATCGTATCACAGGCAAACTCATGCAAAATAATAAATTCCAGGACCTGAGAATTGAGAAACTCCCAGATTAGGATAGCTTATCTTCATCAAATCAAAAATTAAAAGAAGGGAAGGATGTTACCAATCAGTGATTTGAAGAACTTCCAATGAAGAGATCACACAGCACTCTGATTGGAGCTTGGATGATGAAGCTTGGTTTCCCCTGAACTGATGACTGATTTGGGCAATCCTGGAGGCAAAAAAAGCCTCCTATAGGGAGGTGTAACACCTTGGGGATCCTACAAAATGTCAAGGGTCAATCAAAACAGCAAGTAAGAAAAAGAAAGAAAACTAGGTTTAGAAAGAATCAGGTTAGGGTTTAGAAGCTGGGCCGCTTGAAGCTTGGTGAAGATCTCCCTGCTTGGCGGCCCAGGGCACTCCTTCTTTGGGCATGGCTGATGCTTGGAAGTTGGGTTTTCTACTTAGATGTGGAGAACAGCAAGGGTAGAGGTCAGCCAAGCAAGAAAACACAAACACAAACCAAAGAACCAGAAGAACAAAGTAACACAAGCTCACAAGCTCAAATAAATTTCACCAGGGTTTTGATATCATGAATAAAAGTTGATTACAAGAGGGGGAGGGGTGGGGTATTTATAGAGTTCCCATGCCCTCTCCTTGTTAGAATAGGAATACAAGCTAGATAGGGAGAAGGATTACAAGTGGAGTAGGAATAGGTTCACAAGTTGAATAGGAATAGGTTCTCCTTGTTTGATATGGATTTCCTTCCTCCTTTGACTTGGTCAAAGGGCCTTGGACTTGGTCAAATCTCTTTTTCTTGGGCTTGGACGCCTCTTGGCTTGGACTTGGGCTCTTGGGCAGCAATTGGGGCATCCAAGGATGGGTTGGGCGCATGGGCTTTGGGCCCTAGAGGCCTGGGATGCTTGGAGCAGGAATATTCTAGGAATCTTGGTTCTGGATTGGAATATACCTGGAATCTTGTTTTTTTATGGACCTGGGCCTTGCATTCACTTGGGCTGGGATGTAGGTGGACCTCTAGAATAATGGATGCCCTGGTTTGGGAATATGCTCTGGTATCTGGGGAGGAATTTGGGCATCTGGAAGGAATCAGGATTTCTGGAAAGCATTTTGGATCCTGGGGTGATACACAAAATCCAACAAGCTGTTGTAGTGGCCTCTGTGATGGGGACCGAAAGTCTATTTCATTTTATTTTATTTGAGTCCATTAGTCCTATGTCACTTGAGTCAAAGTAAGCCAATTGAGTCCTGTAATAAAGTGAGACAACTGAGTCCACTAAGTCAGGTCCAGCCATTTTTAGTTCAGTCAAGTCCGATCGAGTCCATTCAAGTTATGTTCAAGAGGAGAGTCAGCAGACCAGGAGATTCACCAGGCCTCTTCAACCAGAGCTGGCCTTCATGCACCTGGACCCTTTCAAGCCGCCAGGCCCACAAGAGAGAGCTTCAGTCCAAGACATAGGCCCACTGTTGACCAGGTCCATCAAGGTTTCTTAGCCCACAAGTCAGGGTTTCTTAGCCCTTAAGTCATGTACCGTGGGGTGAATCAATAAATACCACCCCTCCCCTCTTGTATGAAGTGTCTTTTTTCTTATGAATACAAATTAAAGTTTTTTTGTCTATGTTTTTGTGACTTTTTCTCCGGATTGGAGTGGGTATGACACCCGGGTTCCCTGTTCTTGAGTGCAAGCCCTAATCTCCTGTTGACTTTTATGCTCGCCAGTGATCCCCCCACTTCCTGTCCCTCATCAACTTGGTATCAAAGCCTAGAGGATTAGGATTTTCTTCTTTTTCTTCGAGTCTGCTATCAAACCATTATCGGTCATCCTGAAACCTTGTGAACCGTAGCCCATCAGATCTACACCACTGACATTGCCCCCTTCCATCCATGCTGCCATCTCTAGGAACAGAGCAAGCTACGATGCCTTCCGTACGGCCACCGCCTGAAAAATTGATTTAGGCTTTGAGCTATCCATCTCCTCTGATGCAACCCCTCCATCCACTGCCTCGCGTGAAGCCTCCTATCTCCACCGTCCCTGACGCTAGATTGGAGAACAAAAACCAGCGGTGGGTGGAAGAAGAGAGGACAACCGGAAAATAGTACCGGAACAATCTATCGGAGAAAACGAAGAGCGGTCACAAGAGAAAGAAAACCCTTCTCTCTCTCTATTTCTTGCACCTGCACCCCATCCTCCGCCTCCACCTCATGACCACCCAACGCCCCCACCGGTGTCGTCCGTTTGTGAAGCCACCGCCCATAGCCGACGGCCCATCTCCTGCCAAGTTCCTCCCATCGACCAGCACTGCCCCAGGCCACCAGATCGATGCCCCATCCATGATGCCTAAACACATCCCACAGCCACCGCATGCCCACCACCGATGCCCGTGCTGCAGATTTGCACGACGTCGCTAGCCACCGGAACCCCCCATCTGTCTGGCCATCTCCCTCCCATGCCGACATCATCCTTTGCCCAGCACCAATGCCGACGAGCCCCACCGGACTTCCTCCCCTGCTCCATCTTGTAGTAGTCCGTGAAGAAGCTGCCATCGATGTTCTCAGCACCATTACCGATGAAGCCCGTCGGCGAAGCCTCCCCGCACTGCTGCCTGCTCTCCAGTGCCATCGCCAATGAGATCCGGCCGGAAGACCCCCTGCTCCATTACCCTTTGGTCCGTGGAGAAGGAACCTACTATTGCACGAATGTGAAAGCACACGCTCCTCAAAGTGCATGCTTTTCAAAGCACACAGATCTCAAAGAGATCCCAAACATGGTGAAGCACAGATCCCAGAGCTGCACAATTTTCAAAGTATACAGATTTCAGAGTAGCATAAATTTTAGAGTGGCACAGTTCTCAAAGCCCCTCTTTATTCCAAGTTTATTTGGATATATTTGGGTTTATTTGATTGTGTCTATTTTATGGGTTTGTCTTTTGATATGCTTGGTTTCGGTTCCATCAAACCCCCATTGAGTCTGACTCGACGGAGTCGAGTTCTCCCCACCACAGTAGAATGATGGGGACCGAAAGTCTATTTTATTTTATTTTATTTGAGTCCATTGGTCCTGTGTCACTTGAGTCAAAGTGAGCCAATTGAGTCTTGTAATAAAGTGAGACAACTGAGTCCACTTAGTCAGCTCCAGTCATTTTTAGTTCAGTCAAGTTCGATCGAGTCCATTCAAGTTATGTTCAAGAGGAGAGTCAGCAGACCAGGGGATTCACCAGGCCTCCCTAACCAGAGCTGGCCTTCATGCACCTGGACCCTTTCATGCCGCTAGGCCCATAAGAGAGAGCTCCAGTCCAAGACAAAGGCCCACTGTTGACCAGGTCCACCAAGATTTCTTGGCCCACAAGTCAGGATTTCTTAGCCCTCAAGTCATATACCCTAGGGTGAATCTATAAATTCTGCCCCTCCCCTATTGTTTGAAGTACTTTTTTCTTATGAATTCAAATTAAAGTTATTTTGTCTAAGTTTTTGAGTTTTTTTCTTCAGATTGGAGTGGATGTGATGCCCGGGTTCCCTGTTCTTGAGTGCAAGCCCTAATCCCCTTGTGACTTCTATGCTCGCCAGTGATTCCCCCGCTTCCTGTCCCTTATCACTCTGACTCCTAGATGTGGCCTGGTGGAACTCCGAAATAGGGTAACCTCCTCTCTTGCACAAAAATTGGACTCATACTGGACTAATAACTGAAGTACAGGACTCGTTATACTGACTAGGATTGAGGATTGAGACAAATCAACTAACCTCAACTTATTATAGGACTCAATCTTAATTGATTACAAAATTATGACACATGACTAAGGTTCTAAAATTTAAAACCCTAATCAATAAACTATATGGGATTCAGTGATCTGTGTCTGATCCTGATGTCCCCACCAATTCTCCCAGGATGGGAGGAACTCGACCCCATCGAGTAAGGGTCAATTTAGCTCAAGGAGGGTCTCGGTTGAGGCACTGCAGATCCTCACCAGTGCTCCACAAGTCCTCAGATTCTGACCGACCTTGCCACCAGACTAAGTACCGCTGACAGTCTTTATTCTGGGTACTAGTAGCTTGATCGTCCAGAGTTCTCTCAATCTGTTCCTCACCAAAAGGTCAAATTATATGTGGTCGCTCTGGGATGGGTTCACTCACAAAGGAAGGGAGTGGCTCAAGGGGCTCGCTAGGTATCACTGCTGGCTCCTTAAACTCTATAAGATCTGAGATGATAAAGGTGGAGCTAATACCTAAATCAGGTGATATCTCATGCATATAGGCATTGGGTCCATTGCTCTTCATTATTTTGGATGGGCCAGCTTCGCGAGCAGAAAATTCTTTTGCAATCACAAAATCCTCTGCAGAAAATTCTTTATCTCTCTTTTGGGAATTAGCCAAGTTGTTATTTTAGTTCATTAGTTATATTCAACTCTTGACTAATTTCATAATGCATATGCTATGCAGAGGTAAGTGTAGGTATAGATATGTGATTTAGGACTTTGAATTTTATTGGACTTTATTAAAACCTATTAGACTCGACTAAACTTTCCTATCAAAAGAAATTTTATTGGACTTTCTAGGGTCTAACCTAGCACACTATAGACTCTCTAGGTTTGAGCCTAGCATGGCACGCACATGAAAATTTACTATGCATGCCTACTAAATGCCAAAGGGTATGCAAGAAGTAAGATGCAAACCGAACATGCACAATGTATGAATGTAGTATGCTTACTTCTATAAAATGCAAATGAATGGTTAAAGAAACATAAGAAAATTCATGAAAATGCAGAAAATATGAGGTGGATTCATGGTTAGTCTGATTGAAAAAGGGTTCGAGGTTAATCAGGTAGACTAAGAGACAAGGTGTTTCAGGGATGAGTCTTATACTAATGAGATTTACCTTATGGATTTGAGGCATATCTAAAGGGTCTACCTAATGAAAGAAAGGATTCTTGATTTCAGGGAAGAGATCAATTGGAGTCAATGGAATGATTTCATCCTGAGGGTACTGATAAAAGAGGTCAAGTCCTTAATAAACTCTTCTGGCTCATAAATCAAAGGATTGGGCTCTCTAATTAGGCTTTCTTCTAGTGGCTCCTCAGGTAGGATTCTAACAGTAGGATTGGGTTCCTCATGGTCTTCTTCCTTTAAGTGTTCTTCCACTACATGGTCAGCTAACTCTATGTTGGTTACTGTTTGGGTATGGCTAGAGTTATCTAAATCTAGGTTTGCTCCTACTTGGGTATGGTCTGGTTCAACTAATGTTGGGTGGTCTTATACCTCGTCATCTAATGGTTCAATCCTATGGGTCATTTGGTTATTCGATTGGATCAGTTGGTCAAACATTTTATTCATTTGGTCAAACTTGTGTTCCAACTGGTCAAACTGTTCCATCATGGCCTTAAAAAGGGTTTCTAGATTGGACTCCATGGTTGAACTGGGTTGGTTACACTGGACTTCTAGTTCAACTAATTATGGGTTGGTTTCTATCTGGGTTTGGTCATAGTCAACTAATCCTAGGTCTTCTATAGGGTACTCTTCTAGATCTTCAATAGACTCATTATCTTCATACTCCTCTACCAGACTTTGGTTAGCCTCATATATCTCTTCTTCTAGATCATCTTGGTGAACCAATGGTTTGGTAAGAGGGGTTTGACTACTGGGAAATTGATTAGAGTCTGGGGTAACAGGGGTGGGTAAACTAAGGGTTATGGGTTCATAGGTTATGGGTTTAAAGGTTATGGGTTCAAATCTAGGGGTATCAATCCTATAGGGTTCAGGGTGACTGAGGGATAGTGGGTTACTACCGAGTTCATATCTAGGGACTATGGGTTCCTGGGGTCTATCGGTCTAGTCTGGGGTTCCTACTTGATTTAATTTAGTGGTTAATTGGTCGATCCTAGTGGTTGTTTGGTTATTTGTTTGGGTTATCTGGTCAAATCGTTGGTCTGCTTGGTCGAAACTATGGTTTATTTGGTTCATCTGGGTCTGGGATTGATCAAACCTAGTGTTTATCTTGGCAAACTGATTTTGGGTTTGGGTGTTGGCTTGGTTTAGTTGGGCAAACTGGTTCATGATGGCCTCAAAATTGTAATCCATGGCTGATTGGTTTGGGGTGTAGACTTCTGGTATTGGGTTCCTAATCTAGTGGTCATACACTCAATCTAGCAATTAGAATGGAATGGTGCAGCAAGCATGCAAAAAGAACTAGGCTAGTACAATCTAGGGCTTCCTAGACCTAGAGCCAAAACTGGGTGGGTCAGCTCAACTTACACTTAACCCAGCAGCTAATCCTTCCACTGGCTAGGTAGGGGGTGGGGTGGTGGGAGGCTCCCCCTGCTTGTCATAGGGTTCTAATTATAAACCACCAGTCCACTTAGGTCGGTTGACTCTGGACCCTCGCCTTAAACACCAGATTTCAGTAATAGCCACAGGATCAAATGCACTAGTTGGCCCACACAGTTCATACCCGACTTGTGGGTGTCACCTAGCCCTCTATGGCAAATTAGGTCTAATCAATTTTAATAAGGCTTAGGTCAGTATGCTGATGGTTGTTTTGGGTCCAAGATAGGTGATGAAATCCTGCCCTGATGTTATATTGATTGTCCTTAAGATTAGATTAAAGAGATGATGGCATTCAATGATCCTGATACAATCTAAAACAATTAGAAAATAAAATATTTTTTAAATTATTTTATTCTATGACAAATTAAATTCAAGTTAACTAGTGTTAGCAAACAATGTTTGGCTTGGGATTGGGGGTTTGGAAATTGATTAGGTTTGGTCAAGTGCAGAAATTCAACAAATTAGGGTTTTGGATGATGCAGATTTTGACATAGATATAGATGCATAAAAAATTAAAAAAAAATCTATTACAGAGGATGGATGGTGATGATGATCCCTACCAAATTTGATGAAAAAAAAATCAAATGATGATGCAAATCCTAGGGTTTTCATACTGTTGCAGAAATTTCAGGATTTTGTTAGGATTTCTAAGATGCCAAATTTTAATGAGTTAAAGTTTCTTTAAAATTAATTAAAAATTTTGATAAATCAGAGAACAAGACAAATAATAATTCATGCAAATTTCATGAGAAAATAATATTTATAGGTGGTTGAAATCAGATGAAGAATAGACACCTAATGCAGTGGATAGGCTATAGAAAATTCAGGAAATAGGGTTTTTTGAATCTAATGCAAATGAAAACTATCCTAAACCCACTCTGATGCCAAGTTGATGCGAGACAGGGAAGCGGGGGATCACTAGCAAGCATAGAAGTCACCAGGGGATTAGGGCTTGCACTTAAGAATAGGGAACACGGGTGTCACACCCACTCCAATCTGGAGAAGAAAACTCAGACAAAATAACTTTCAACTTTAATTTGTATTCATGAGAAAAAAGATACTTCGTACAAGAGGGGAGGGGTAGTATTTATAGATTCATCCCAGGGTACATGACTTGAGGGCTAAGAAACCCTGACATGTGGGCCAAGAAACCCTAGTGGACCTGGTCAATAGTGGGCCTTTGTCTTGGATTGGAGCTCTTTCTTGCGGGCTTGGTGGCATGAAAGGGCCTAGGTGCATGAAGGCCAGCTCTGGTTGGGGGGGCCTGATAAATCTCCTGGCTGCGAACTCTTCTCTTGTACATGATCTAAATGAAAACTACATTGACTCAATTGGACTTGACTAGACTAAAAGACTGGACCTGACTAAGTGGACTCAACTGGACTTAGTTGTCTCACTTTATTATAGGACTCAAATAAAATAAAATAAAATAGACTTTCGGTCCCCATCAGGTCATGCTCATGCATATCGAGGTGAACCCTTTGACCGAGGTCAGCTCCCATCCGATGTCATGCTCATAGGGTGAGCCCTCTATTTGAGGTCAGCTCCTGGCCAGGGTCATGCTCATGTATACTGAGGTGAGCCCTCTATCTGAGGTCAGGTCCCAGCCAGTGTCGTGCTCATTTGGCAAGCCCTCCGTCTGAAGTCATCTCCTGGCCGGGGTCGTGCTCATGCATACCAAGGCAAGCCCTCTATCCGAGGTTAACTCCCAGTCAGGGTCATGCTCATAAGGAGAGCCCTCCATCTGAGGTTAGCTCCCGGCTGGGGTTGTGCTCATGCCTAACAAGGCAAACCCTCTATCCGAGATCAGCTCCCAGCTAGGGTCATGCTTATAAGGCAAGCCCTCCAATTGAGGTCAGCTCCCAGCCAGGGTCGTGCTTATGTATACCGAGGTGAGCCCTCTATCGGAGGTCAGCTCTCGGTCGGGGTTGTGCTCATGCATGCCAAGGTGGCCCCCCACATCCGAGGTCGAGCCCTAGTCGAAGTCATGACCATGTCCTCTAAAGGCGGCCCCTATATCCAAGGTTAATTGCCTAGCTGAGGCCATGATCCCGCTTTCAGAGTTGGGCTCTCTGAATTGGACTTCCCCCTCCTCCTACCGAGTTCGAAGTTCCAGCCAAAGATAGAAAGAGGGAGGACTAGGAAAGATACAAGCTGCGGCACAGAAGCTTCCAGCCACCTGCGACCCCCTAGAAGTGACACGTGCCTTATCGAGAAATTAAAATCCAGTAACGTGCCACGTGCATGTCCTGCATAATGCATGCCCCACTAGGCTCCACACCCTGTGGTGTGCCGCCATGTCAACAACCATGAAATCGAGGACACTGATCCTCGTGACATGGAACCTGAACTTCCTTCATGAAGAGTATTCTATTATGGTCTGGGCACCAGGATCAAAAAGAGGCTGCACCCAATTCAGAACTCTTTATGGATTGCTAGGCATTTGAGTCCATCAGTTTTGAGTCCTGTCAATCCTGTAATAAATGAGAGTTAACTGAGTCCATTGGTTCTCATTTTGAGTCCTATCAGTCTTGTAATAGGGTCGAGTCAATTAAGTCCATTTATTTTTTGAGTCCTATAATTTTCTTTCATTCAAGTCAATTCCAAGAGGAGAGCCACTAGTCCCCACTGAAGTAAAGAAGGCAGACTTCATGCGCCACCTCCACTGGTTCCCACTGAATCAAAGAAGGAAGACTTCATGCGCCACCTCCAGTGGACCCCATTCAAGCAACCCCAAGCATGAAAGGAGTCAACTTGATGCCTCCCTATTTCATCCAACCACTCCAACAAAAAAATAGAAGAAAAGTGGTGCCCAAGCATTGAAGTGGTCCCCCTCCTTATTTCTTGCAAACTGCCCAAGCAAAAGAAGATCCACTAAGTCTGGCTGAAGACTTTAAACTTAGAGCTCCTGGGAGGCAACCCAGTTTATGTTTTTTTGTTTTTAACTAGTTACTTTCTTTTATTTTAGAAGTACAATAAAGTTAGGGGAGTATGGCAACAAAGGAACATCCAGTTCAAGCACCCTTCTTGGTGGTATCTTTTCTTGTCATGTATTTTTAATATCTCCTTCCATTAGGGACAATGGAAATTAAGTTAGGGGGGAGGATAATTAACTCGTCGAGTAAAACCTTAATCAATCTTTGTGTACCAAACTTTGTCTTGATCTAAAAATAATCAAGCTTGCTAAATGATGAATGATTAACGATATAGACAAGGTTAGAGATAATGAGGGATAAATTATCAAGGAAACCCAATTAATGATAAAGTTTAGCCCAGAAAATTCTTGAGCAATTCCAAACCCTTCTACCTATTGATCTCGATAAAGACTACTGATCTCGATAAATACTCTACCTTATAATGGTATAGGTGGAAATATCTAAAAAGTCTTGTTTAATGTGTAAAGTAAAAATAAGGTTTTTAGCATCTCTTACTGAGTAACCGTGCCCCTTCGCCTAAGTAAGTATTGTTGTTTGCGTCAAATGGTGAGGATGCAAAGAAATCTTTGTAGAGATAAGTCTTAACACATAGCCTTTTTGACTCAAGTCATTAAGCTTGAAGGGTGTTTTACATCTAATAACCTAAAGCCAACTGGTTTGGGAGTCATTGGCCTAAAACTTGCTATAAGGATCATCTAGAAAGTAAGATGTTAGGATATTGCACTGATTCCATAATTAAAAAAAAAGGGGACTAAATAAACTAATACTACACCATAACCAAAATAAGTAAGAAGGACTAAAAGAGTAAGATAGAAAGCAGGGAAAAGATGAACTCTTAAAATTTCTTTGGGCTTTACTCGTCACTAAATTGATAGAATTGGTAATCCGATGAAGTACCCCTTCAATGGTCTAACCGGGTGTCAACTGATTTTAGAATGAGTAAAATAATTTTCACTTCTAGGATGAGTTAGTACACATAGCTAATTCATTTACTTTACTCGAGGACGAGCAAAGTTCAAGTTGGGAGGTGTGATAACTACATTATATACATATATAAAAGTATTAATTTAACAATCAAATTATCTTTATTCATTTAAAATTGATAATTTTATATATCATTTGTAGGGAAGGAGAGTATCGATATGAAGAGCTTGATTTATGGGTTCAAATGAAACAAGTTTGAAGCAAATCGGGTTTAAAACAAATCTAGAATTGATTTTTAAATAGTTTAAGGAAAAGCATGGATTTTGGCATAGCCGGTCCACCATAGACTGGCTGAATGGTCCACCAAATGGCTGTGGTCCAGGGCAGCCATTATCATGGTCCATGGAGTAGAGCCGTGGACCACGAAGTTCGGTTTGAACCGAAACATGCTAGCGATGTTGCCCCGACGCCACCCAAGCCGCCAGCACCTCCCTTGCCATCCAGAGAAACCTCCCTTGCCATGAAAATTGGCCAGAAAAGCCGCTGGCCTCCTTCTTCTTCACTGATCTTCCACGATTCCTAAGCCAATTTGATGCCGAAAAAGTTACCGGTGCTCCTCCCTCCGGCACCGAAAACGTGCCCAAGCCTCAAAATACTGGTACTCAGCTATTATCCGAGCCATCCAAACTGATGGCCACAACTTCTCCACCCTATTCCCTATTCACCGACCATGGATCCAAGCCATTACCTATTGAGAGCCATCTGTTGAAGCTCAATAAACATTGCCACCGCCTGCTGCGAGCTCAACGAACATCATTGGACGTGGTTGGATGCCGTTGGATGCAAGCTAGAGTTTGGTGAAGAAGTTGGAGCTTAGTTGAAACTGTAAAATAGATTCGAGCAGCTGGAACTAAATTCAGTTAGACCAAAAGAATAGTGGAACTGAAATTGATTTGTTTGAAGCCTATAAAAGGAAGTCCAGGAGTCCGGAGAGGGGAGGATTAGTCCAAAGATCGAAGTGCAGAGCCATCAATCTGTATCCCTCTACTATTCCTCTTATTCCTCTCTTATCCCACTTCTATTCCACTTTTATTCCACTTCTCTCCCTTCTCTGCTCTATGCCTCTTCAATCCCCATCACCCTTACTTGTTCCTATTCCCACCCCACTAATCTGTCTCCCACTCTCTGTTCTCCACTTTATTCCCAGACTGCTCTATCTTCGGATATGCTGCAGTTCACTCTGGAAGCCTATTTGGAAAAAGGGGGTTTATACTTTAGTGTTTATTTGATGTACTCCTCATTCTATGAAATGAAAAGAGCTTCAAATTAACTCATGTTCTTTTCTTTTCTTTATCTTGTCTAAAGCAGGTTTATGAGTAGTGCAAAGCTTTAGAGGTAAGTCACTCTACCTGACTATAATCTTAACTGATCTATTCCCAAAAGGGACGGGCCATGATCTATGGGTATGGGCCATGCTCTCGCTAAGATTGGTCATATCTTGATTATTTTCACTATAATTTTGACTGATCTATACCTAAAAGGGACAGGCTGTGATCTACAGGTCTGGGCCGTACTCTCGTTAAGATAGGTCATATCTTGATTATCTTTACTGCGATCTATTTCCAAAAGGGATGGGTCATGATTTATGGGTACGGGCCTTGCTCTCGTTAAGATAGATCATCTCTAGATTACTTTCATTGCTAATTTCCAATTAGTTTCCTTTCTAGTTCAATTTCTGTTGCACATTTTACTTTTGAAATAACTCAAAGGTCTTTGTGGATTCTACCCTTACTCCCACTACGCTTCTTAAGAATAGTGAAATTAAGGTACTAAATCAGTGCGTTGCGATGCGTATCAAGAGGCGTGCAAGTGCACAGCCATAAGGATGGCCATATACCAAAGGATGGTCATCTACTACCACAGTGCTTGAGTCCGAGGCAAGTTATTCAAGGTGGGAGATTTGGTTTTGAGACGGACTGAAGTGTCCCAGCCAACTCACCAAGGAAAGCTTTCATACAACTGGGAGGGGCAGTATCAAGTTAAGAAAATTATCGATCCCAGTACTTACTATCTGACATAGTTAGATGGGATATCCTGGCACATACCATAGAATTTGAAAAATTTATGGGTATCCTATCAATAGTGTGAACCTTTAATTCTGAGAGTATTATAAAGGTTATGATGGGGGACAAATTTGATGAAATGGGTGCATGGAGATGTGATCTACTCACTTAGCAATAATATATTAGCATTAGAGCTCCAAATATGGCCAGATTCATGGGTAGAAGGGATGAAGAATTTCGAGCTAGGAACTAGGTGAGCAGAAATCTGACACCCTTATGCAAGCTTCCTTTCAAAAAAAATAAAAGAGAGGATCTAAGAGCATAGAAACCCTCAAACTAGGCTAAGCTACCTTTAAGAACCTCAGATCTAAGGATCAAGAGGGTCTATTCCTAACAATGAGGAGAAATCAAAGCTCAAATGGAAAGGAAACACTCACCACTCAAGAATCGAAGGTTAGAGACAAGATCTACACTCCCTTCTTGGATTTACCATTGGAGCTTTGATCCATGGTGTGGAGCCTTCATCATCATCTTCAAATCACCAAGAAGAACCTGTAAAAGAGTCAAGGTAAGGTCATGATTCAAAAAATTAAGGCAAAAGGAAGCAATCAACAAAGAAAAGTGAAGAGAGTTGCTGGAATTTTTGGGCAGCACTTCCTCTTCTTCTTGGACTACTTGGATCTTAGGTAGAAGAGCTTGGAAATGGAACTATGGTCCTTCAAACTCAAGGCACTCACTCAAATTCAAAAATCAAACTCAACACTCCAACTCAAACTTAAACAGAAACCTCAAACATCAAGAAGAACTCATGAACTTAGCAAGGTGAAAGAGAACACAAACTAGGAAGCTTTCATTCAACTCAAGTAATTCATTCATTCATTCATTCATTGCTTTACAAGAGGAGGCCTTGATCCTATTTATAGGCCAAGGGCAGCCATAATGGGTGGGTTAAGGAGCCATCTAATTCATATTTAGTTGGTAATTAATTACATCATTAGTTCCTAGTCTAACTAATCCTAACAAGAGAAAGTCCTAGAAGCTCCATGTGGTGCTATCTCCTTGTAACACTTGTCTTCATCTAATCCTTCCACATGTTTTTTAAGGTTTGGTCTTTCAATTAGGCTTCAAGGTAGAAGATTTCTTCATAGCTTGGCCGGCCCATGGGCTTGGAAAAGGAATCTTCACTTGATTTTGGCTTTAAACAATTCAATCTTGCTTCATGGAATTAGGAGTCTTCAAGAGGTGCTTCATACATTTGTGAGAACCTGTAAAAAAGGAATGATTGGAATACAACCAAAGATTATTAGTTTGTAATTTCTTCCTCCTGCCAATGTCCTCATTAATTCTTCTCAGGTGAAAAGAACTTGGCCCTGATGAGTATGGATCATTTTGGCTTTGGTAGTATTCAAGTATATCTGGATTGATCCTTTGTAGTTCTTCTTGAGTGATCCATGAATCTTCAGAATCAGGTCTGCCTAGCAAATGGACCAAGTATTGGTAATCTTTATTCCGGGTAGTGACAATCTTGTCATCTATGACCCTTTCAATTCCTTCTCCCCGCTTTGGTAGTGTGGCTGGTGGGCACTCTGGGGTTAGTCACTCTTAAGGGATGGATCAAGTTCTAGGAACTCACTGGGAATTATTGTGGGCTTCTTGTATCCTACCAAATCTGAGATATTAAAAGTAGATCTAATGCCAACATCAGAAGGTAGGTCCAGCACGTAAGCATTAGGTCATATTCTTTTTATTATTTTGAAAGGACCTACACCACAAGCGTAGAGTTTCTTCATAGTTCCTGGTGGAAATTGTTTAGGTTTTAGCTTGATCATCACAAAGTCCCCTACTTGAAATTCTTTGGCCCTTCTATGAGAATCAGCCATATGCTTGTAGCTCTCATTGCTTATTTGGATTTTCTTGCTAATCTCTCTGTGCAAAATCCTAAGATGTTGTGTATATGATTTGGTAGACTTATGCATGGATGACACCAAATAACAAAACAAACTCAAATGATACTAAAACAAAAGACAAGCTCAAATGGGCTTTATTAACCAATGACTAAACTTTATTGTTGGCTATGAAACAAAAGCTCCTAATTTTCAATATTTTCCTTAAAGGCTTCTATGACTCTTGCACATATCTTTAGGTAAGTGGCAGTAAATCTTAATTTGGCTCCCAACATATACCATAGAGTCTTAAGAAAGTAACTTTTGAATATCACTGGGAACAGATCAATGGTATGCTGGATGTCCCAGCCGGATGGAATAAGAGAGTGAATGATATGTAGTGGTGGATCATGATGGTGGAGGTTCAAAAATGATAGATCAGGGATAGAAAAACTGTTGGGGAATACATATCACAGGTTCTTCAAAGGCTCTACAACTTCTTGGGACTGATCTGTAGGGGTTTGTTCATGGGTTTCCCTGAGGGTCAATACCCCAATATGTGATCCTTCATTAATCTCTAGATATAAATCCTTCACATTGATTATTTCTGGTTCCTCTATTATCTCCTTGGATTGCTCTTCTTGGTTTTGTCCTTGGATTTCATCTTCTTTAAGTTGATTATTCCCATTGTTGATTTCTTTAGGCTAGGTAATTATTTTATCCTCAAGCAATTATTCTTGTTTATATTCATCCACTAAGTTAGACCTAGCTTCATAGACTTCTTCCTTAAATTCTTCATCATGTTCAGGGGATTCTTTCTTTAATTCCTCAGTTGGACAAGATTTAGATTCTATTTCTTCCTTGAGTACTTCAAGAGGGTCAGGAGATCTTTTCTCTAATTCTTTCATGGATTTAGTCTCTTCTTCATCTCTTTCGTACTCATTGAATTCAACAATATATTTAAGCACAGTTTTATCTTGTCTCAATTTGTAACATTGGTTTGGAAGATTTTGCTTATGAGGTTTGCCTAGGTACTTTTCCCTCAACTTACTATTCATTTCTCTCTAAGTATTTATTTTATTCCCACTATAATAATTTTTTCGCTTAACTTCTCCCCAATATACTTTAGCATGTCGAACTAACTTTGATTTGGCAAATTGATACTTTGTTACTTTCGACATCTCATCAAATTTAAAGTATTGATTCATTTTCTCTTCCCAATCGACATACACCTCAGGGTTTCCATCAAAAGTAGGTGTATAGGGTCGATTGCTCCTAAAGACTCTCTCCTCCTGATCTACAAAGTCTTGCCAGGGATATCTATGGTTATACTCAGGGATGAGATCATGACATTGGGCTCTTGGACCAAGGGAAGGTGGATTAGGTGATTCAGGCTCAGCATGGATCTTATGGGCTTCTTCTATGAAGTCATGGTGAAGTCGTCTTGAATTGTATTCAGTAATGAATTCATGATGATGGACTCTTGGACCTCATGGAATTGACCTAAGTGACTCAGGTTCGGTGGAGGTCATTGGGGTCTCTTCAAGTGTTCCAACATGGTCCTTCACTTGACTTAATTCCTTTCTCATTTGTCCTAATTATTCATTTATGGTATCCTACTTTTTAGTCAGGGTTTTCAAAAAGAATTCAAGATTAAGATCCATTCGTAAAAATAGACTGAGTGTGGGACTATCGGTATGGAGCTTCAAAATAAGCAGTACAAACCTAACTTTTATGGCTCCTAGACCTAAAAGTTCAAAATACAGGAATTGACTAAGTACTAGTTAAAGTTGTAATTACCTTTTCTACTGACCAAGTAAGAGGTGGGGTTGCGGGAGGCTCCCCTCGCTTTCATAAGGTCCTAATTAAAAATTGCAAGTCCACTTAAGGCGTTTGCCATTGGACCTCTTGCCTTAGACACCAATTTCAAGAAGTAAGTATAAACTTAACTAATATTTGGTCTCATCTTGCTGTTGAACCCGACTTGTGGGTGTCCCTAGTTTTAGGTTCCTACTCGATTTTAGTTATGGTTTAGGTGAATGCAAATATGGGTTATTGTTTTGGGCCAAGGAAAGGAAAGGACTTCCTTCCCTTATATAATATTGAATGCCCTTAGGATATTTTAAAATTGGACGCAAACAATTTCAGCAAAACAATGAGCACAATCACAAATACATGAATTTTTAACCCAATTTTGAAATTTCAAAAATTAAAAATTTAAATTGGATAATTCAAATATTGAAGTCTAAATCTTATAAACCAATTTTAAAATTTTAAAATTTTTTAAATTTAATTGAAAATTTTATCCTTGGAAGCAAAGTGGTTAAAATGTAATTTTCAGTTTCCAACTAACCTCCAGCTAACCTAAATTGAAAATTCAAAATTAGAAGTTTTAAAAATCCAAGAAATTCAAAATAAAACTGATTTGGTTAGCTCATAGATCTAAAATCTTGGATTCTAGATTTTTACTTCAAATTAATTCAAATTTTTGTTGAGAAGGTAGTTTGAAAACAGTTGCTAGAAGATTCCAGCAGTTCAGCTAACTCTTAACAACTCGAATTCAAATTTCGAATTTTGAGCTATAAACCTCTCTAAAATTCAAAATCTTAGTGGAAAATAACAAAAATAGAGGTCTATATCTCATATCTAAAATTTGAAAATTTCTAAAAAATATTTTTGTAATTTCTTTGAAAATTAAAGGAAATGGAAGGCAGAAATAAAATTCTAGACAAAACTGCAGAAATGACCTAAAAACTTATATTTTTTAATCAAAAAATAAAAAAATATATATTTTTTTAAAGTTTTATATTTATAATCCTAAAAAATAAGTTACTGAAAAAATATTTCTTTGGATTTTTTTGATCATTGTAAAAATTACAAAAAATCACTGAATCTTGGAAGACAGTGAGATAGAATTCCAGCAGCCTGCAAAGCTTAACCTAGAACCAAAGCTCTGATACCAAAAAATTGATGGGGGACGAATTTGATGAAATGGATGCATGGAGATGTGATCTACTCACTTAGAAACAACATATTAGCATTAGAGCTCCAAATATGGCCAGATTCATGGGTATAAGGGATGAAGAATTTTGAGCTAGGAACTAGGTGAGCAGAAATCTGACACCCTTGTGCAAGCTTCCTTTCAAAAAAAAATAAAAGAGAGGATCTAAGGGCATAAAAATCCTCAAACTAGGCTAAGCTACCTTTAAGAACCTCATATCTAAGGATGAAGAGAGTCTATTCCTAACAATGAGGAGAAATCAAAGCTCAAATGGAAGGGAAACACTCACCACTCAAGAATTGAAGGTTAGAGACAAGATCTACACTCCCTTCTTGGATTTATCATTGGACCTTTGATCCATGGCATGGAGCCATCATCATCATCTTCAAATCACCAAGAAGAACCTGCAAAAGATTCAAGGTAAGGTCATGATTCAAAGAAATTAAGGGAAAATGAAGGAATCAACAAAGAAAAGTTGCTGAAATTTTTGGGCAGCACTTCCTCTTCTTCTTGGACTACTTGGATCTTAGGTAGAAGAGCTTGGAAATGGAACTATGGTCCTTCAAACTCAAGGCACTCACTCAAATTTAAGATCAAACTCAACACTCCAACTCAAACTTAATGAGAAACACTCAAACATCAAGAAGAACTCATGAACATGGTAAGGTGGAAGAGAACACAAACTAGCAAGATTTCATTCAACTCAAGTAATTCATTCATTCATTCATTGCTTTATAAGAGGAGGCCTTGGTCTTATTTATAGGCTATGGGCAGCCATAATGGATGGGTTAAGGAGCCAACTAATTTAGATTTAGTTGGTTATTAATTACATGATTAGTTCCTAGTCTAACTAATCCTAACAAGAGAAAGTCCTAGAAGCTCCATGTGGCGCTATCTCCTAGCAACACTTATCTTCATCTAATCCTTTCACATGTTCTTTAAGGTTTGGTCTTTCAATTAGGCTTCAAGGTAGAAGATTTGTTCATTGCTTGGCTGGCCCATGGGCTTGGAAAAGGAATCTTCACTTGATTTTGGCTTTAAACAATTCAATCTTGCTTCATGGAATTAGGAGTCTTCAAGAGGTGCTTCATACATTTGTTGGAACCTGGAAAAAATGAAAGATTGGACTACAACTAAAGATTATTAGTTTGTAATTTCTTCCTCTTGTCAATGTTCTCATTAGGTTATGTTTTTCTTTCAGCAAGATATCTAAGAGGCTAAACTGGCTGCCAAATTGAAAATCTTAAAGGAGAGGTTGCATCCTGAAATTTGCTAGATTGGAGCACGAACCTCTAGAAGCAAGAGGAAAATGATCACAAAACCAAAACTCTACCAACAATGGGCATATGGCATTATGCACAAGACACATAAAAATAATATTCTTTTTCATCAAAAAGTTCTAAGATGCATACATTTTCTATTCTTGACTAAATTACACTCCTTGGGATGTATCTTTTGAAATATTGATGGAGAAAGAAAACTATCAAGAGGGCTATGCCATGACAGAGAGGTGTACAGGGTAGATGAATGGAGCCAAAAGGATGGCACACCTTGACTCTTGCCACATGATGTTAAGGCAATACAAAGGCCTCTCAGCCAATGGATGAATGAGGAAGAAGGAACCCGCATAGACCAAAAGTTTTCCCTATTACAAGAAGGAAAGGAAGAAGAACATTTTGGAAAATCCCAACCGCTCATAACTGACAGCCTAGGTTCTCAAAAAGTATTCAGTCTCATACCCTTGCTAGCAAAGGTAGCAGTACCATACCCGAGCCACTGGCCATTTCTAATATTTCCCATGCTAAGGGAAATGACTCTCACCATGCCACTAATGCTACTTTGGCACCCTTCTCTGGCTATATTTGAAATAAAATCATGCATTTTCCATGCTGACACTTGTAGCCAAAGGCACTGCTAGGAAAAATCAACAAAACCCTTTTATTTAGATCAAGAAAAGCTAGTAGTGGCAATAGGAGGGGAACATCCTAAGACTCCCAATTTATAAGGAGATCGGAAAGAGTCCGGTTGGCTAGATCATCCATCAACAATTAATAAAGATCTCTTTCTACTATTAAAAATTATTAGGAAAGAAAGACTATGTGGTGGGTTTTCAGGATAAAATCATGCTCCTCTCACCTCCAAATGGGCACCAAATCTGATAGGACTCTTTCCCGAGTGACACCGCATATGTACTCTTGGCTCAAGAGATTTAACCAAAATTTTCAGGATTTGATATTACTTATTAGTTATACCTTTTATACACAAAATATTCAGGAATTCTTGAAAATGACCAAGAATATCCACTACAATATATCCCAAAGCACTGTTGGGTTACCTAGGCTGGGCGCAGTGGAAGACTAGGTTTCAAAATTTTATTTTCGAAACCCTGACCGGTCGAAACCCTAAACCCTAGGACCACTTGAGCATGACAATCAATAAATCTAAACTTTAGGGCTACAAAAGAATACCTAAAGTGCTATTATCTATTATTTCCATGAGGCACACAAGTGCATGCCCTCCAAAGGTGATCCACACAGGAACCAAACAAGAAAGCACTCCTACAATAGTTGCTTGTTTTACTGGGACTCCTTTTGGTAGCCTTCTAGACTTTCTCCCTTGCTGGACTCTTTACCCTCCTGTAGGGCACTCTGAGACCTCTCTATATCTATTCTTGAATCCAGGATACCCCTTCAATTTTTCTCCCTAGGCTCTTGTCTTAAAAGACTGGCCTTGTCTTGAAAGAACAAGCCTTGCCTTAATAAGACAAGCCTTGTCTTAAGGGGAGGGGGAGAAAAATAGTAGGTTGGGTTTTTCGATAGGATTGAGATATCTGGCATCAAATCATCGATGCCTTTTATAGAGTAGGTTGGGGTGCCTGATAAGTCTATCCATCAGCCATTTGATAAGACTATTTAAATTGGAAGAGTCTTATATAGATGGAAAAACCTTATCTAGATAAGACCTTTCATGCACCAAGAGAAAAGACTTTTTCTCTTCAATTTCCAACCAATCTATTCTTCTGTCATGTAGCAATAACCAGTTGCTAGAAAGCCAAGGGGCATGAAAAAAGAAGTGAAACATCAATGAATTTTAAGATACTTAAAATATGACTCTGCCTTCTCAATTTGGCACCAACAATGAAGGGACGCATCCCTTCATTGTGCGCATTCCATTTTCACATAACTTCTCACCTATTTGACTGGTCAAAGCCCTTTAACATGGCATGGAGATGAGGGAGGAGTCCCTTGGGACTCTATCCTGTATTTCTGATTCATCAGCAGAAGGACTCTTTGTCCTTCTGTGCACCAAATTGGCATGAAACCAAATGGCGCACCAAGAGTCCACGCCAACATGGACTCTATCACAAAAGCAAGATAAGTCCTAATTAATTAAGATAAAAACTGAAATAGGCTATCCTAATTAAGAAACATCCCAATTTAAGTCCCTCTTAAATTGGTTAGCTCAATTAGCAAGCAACTGGACCCAATCCAATTGGGTTAGGAGTTGGGCTAGCCAACATATGCTTGTATGTTAATTAGCTAGCCAATTAGGATCCCATTACCATAATAAAAATATAATTGACTTTCTTGGCCAATTTCCTAATGTGTGTGACCCTTTGGGTTCCACATCTAGCCAGCAGTAGGTTTAGGTCCAAGTCAATTCAATCCAATCGAAATCGATTTGACCTAATTAGGTCAAATTGAGTTGACCAAAGTTGCCAATTCGAACCAACTTCCAAATTGACTCATGAATCCAACTAAATTGATCCATGAAAACCAACAAGACATGATTGACATCTAGCAACATGTCAAGCCTACTTGGAAGATGATGAATTTGGTGGAAATTATCAACATACCCTTCAATGGAATGTTACCATGCAATTCAATCCTTCGATCTTCTTTTATCCAGATTAAGTGATGGGCATGGATAAATGTTAAATCCTAGCACTTAATCATTTCGAATATCAATTTGATAATGAAGACTTGATCGATAAAAGATTAGAAACCCTATCTAATCTCATCATGTTTTGATCAAAAACTTCCTAAGTCATCACTCGAAGAGATCACACGGGATAACATCTCCTCTTACAATGAATGATCGATTCATTGTTGACCTACTCATTATCTTCATACACAATCCACCATATTCAGTAACACCTCGTACATGACTTTATTGCCATGAATGAGTATGTACCAAAACAAGGGTTCATGTGCACAAGATATTATGGTAGTCTCGAGTCTAAGGACCACATGCACAACTCCCACTAAGAGAACATTCTTTTGACAAGTAAGTAAGACTTCCATTTGATGTTCTCTTATTAGATCAGTTCAGTAGACTCATAACCTAATGAGCACCCACTGGTGGGGGCACCAGGATCAGACACAGATTACTGGGCCCTACCTAGTTTACTTAGTCATGTGTCATAATTTTGTAATCAAGTAAGACTGAGTCATGTAATAAGTTGAGGCTAGTTGATTTGTCTCAACCTTAGTCACGTACCAGTCCAATTTTTGTACAAGAAAAAAGGATACCCTATTTTGAAGTTCCACCAAGCCCCATCTAGGATCCTGAGTCTTTCAAATCCGCTAATTGGGCTTGTTTGCCACCCTAGGGTCTAAGATTCCTTCAAGATGCTCAGATGCCCTCCAGAAGCCTTGCAGATGCCTTGATACCCTCTAGATGCCAGTGTATATTCTAGATGCTAGGTGCCCCTTGATTCTAGGAATATGCCAGCACCCCAGGCCAAGAGATTCCAAGCCTAGGAGTAAAGCCCATAAGTCCTAGAACCAAGATTCTAAGGAATATGCCGATACTAGGGCATCCCAGTTTCTAGGGCCCAAAGCCCATGCGCCAATCTCAATGTTGCTGGCCCCTTGCTACCCCTTGAAGCCCACACACCAATAAGAGGAGTCATCCAAGAGTTTGACCAAGTCCAAGGAGGAAGAAGGAGTTCCATTCACTTAAGGAGAACTAGTTTTATTTTATTTCAAAGTATATTCTCCTAAGCAAACTTGTATTCCCTCTCCCTCTCTACTTTGTATTCCTATCCTAACTAGGAGAGAACTTGGAGAACATCTATAAATACCTCACTCCTCCCCCTCTTGTAAGTAATCATTATTCATGATATCAAAACTCTGGTGAATTTTATTTGAGATTGTTCGTGTTCTTGTGTTACTTTATTCTTGTGTTGAGGTGTTTGTGTGCTTGAGTGCCCTAGTCTTCCATGCCCTAGCTGACCAAGCTTGCTGCCTTCAAGCCCTAAGATGTCAAGGAATAGGAAGCCCTAGGCCACCCAAGCTTAGCATCTTTCTTCCACCTTCAAGCCACCCACATCCAAAACCCTAATCTCTTCCTTTCTAACCCTAGTTCCATTATTCCACTTTTTATTTGTTCTCAAAGTAATCCTCTGATGCTTGCAGGATCCCTGTGGTATTCACCTCCAAGGAGGAGGCCCTCTTTTCCTCCAGGACCAATCCTAGATAGCTAACTGATTCGAGGTCTAAAGGCTTGTCTTCCAAGCATCAATTCAGAGTGCTGTGCATTCTCTTCATCGATCGGATCTTCAAATCCCTACCTGGTACAATCCTTTCCCCTCCTAACTTCTGATTTGTTGAAGGTATGCTATCCTAAATTGGAGATTTCTTAATCTCTGGGATCCCATCTTTTATTATTTTGCATGAGTCCTTATGCGGGTGTAATGATTCTTGGCATTACTAGTTTCCTGTTATACTTTACTTGATTTTCTGGTTATTAGCATACAAATTAAATTCTAAAAAAATATAAAAAAATTTAGTTTCTATTTTTCCTACCATCAGGGTAGCCTTATGATCATCCCACATCAGTTTGGTATTCGAGATAGTTTAGGATAGCTTGCATCTTCACCAAAAAACAAAAAAATATGCATTTCTATTTTTTCTGCATCCTATCAACTGCAGTATATGTTTGAGATTTGGTCTTGTTCATCATCTTAGGAGCCTTATTTCTCATTGAAATTTTCATGACATGTTCTATGTTTAGTCTTGATAATTATCATAATTTTTAATTATTTTTATAGAAACAAAAGGATTATAAAATTTGGCATCCTAGAAACCCTAACCAGAATCCTGAACTTTCTGCATACAGTCTAAAAACCCTAGGTTTTGCATCAACATCCGAATTTTGCATTACATAAAAATTGGTAGGGATCATCTGCATTGTTATTCCTATATCCTAGAATTTTTCTGAATTTTCTTGCATCGAAAACTGAATCAAAGTCTGCTTCCAGACAAACCCTAAATTCTATTTTGCATACTTGATCAAACCAAATCTAATCAACTTCTAAACCCTACCTCACCCAAGCCCTAATTTTGTTTGCTAACTTAATAACCTTAAATCTAATTTCCCACCTCATGAAAAAAGATAAAAATATTTTATTTTTTTGATTGTTAGTAGATTGCATAAGGACCATCGAATGTCATCATCTGTATTAAACTAATCTTAAGGGCACTTTCACTATCTTAGATCAGGGTAGGAGGTCATAACCTGTCCTGGGCCTAAAACAACCTCCTTGCATTCTCACCCAAGCCTTAATTAAAATTAATTAGACTTAATTTGACCTAGTAGGCTAGGTGACACCAATAGGTCGGGTCCGAATTGTGTGGGCCAACTAGTGCATTCAATTCACCAACTATTACTGGAATCTGGTGTCTAAGGCTGGAGGTCCAGAGTCAAATGACCTTAGTGGTGTTGTGGTTTTTAATTGGGTCCCTGCGAAAGCAGGGGGGCCTCCCACACTCCCACCCCCTACCTGGCCAGAGGAAGGATTAGTTGTTGAGTTGGGTGTAAGTTGAGTCGACCCACTCAGTTTTGGCTCTAGGTCTAGGAAACCCTAGCTTGTACTAACCCCTACATGCTTGGTTGCATCATTTCTCCTTGATTGTCGGTTTGTTGAGTGCATGACCACTAGACTAGGAACCCAATACCAAAAGCCCAAACCCCAACCCAGTTCAACCATGGAGTTCAGTCTTGAAACTCTCATAAGAACCATGAATGAATAATTGAATCATAAGCTTGACCAAACCAATACCCAGATGAACCAATTGACCCAATCCCAAAACCAAATAAACCATAGGTTTGACCAAGAAGACCAAAGATTTGACCAGTTGACCCAATCTAATCATCAAGCAACCCATAGGATTGACCAGTTAACTACTAGGTTATACCAAGTAGAGAATCAATTAGGTACCATAGAAAGAACCTAAGAGTCCAATACTGAACTTGATCCTAAGTCACCCTGTTCCACCTCTCATAACCCTAGGGGAACCTTAAATCAAGACCACTTTATGGAACCTAACCCTAGGAGATCCCAAAACCAGGTTCAATTTATGGAACCCAACCCTAGGAGAGTCCTAAACCCTGACCCTATCCATGAACCCCATCAGGAACCCAATTCTAGGAGAGTCCAACACCCTGACCCTATCCAGGAACCCAACCATAGAAGGCCCCACCAAGAAGTTTGTGCTCAAGATGAAATGGCCATGAGAAACATTAATGTAGAAGCACCCACCTTTGATGGTAGTCTTGAACCAATGTCTATGTCGATTGGGTGGGAGGCATGGAATATTATTTTGACTGGTATGATATGAGTGAAGAAATGAAATATAAATTTGCAAAGATGAGATTGATTTGTCAGGTTAGGCTATATTGGGCTAACCTTAAGCGTAATAGGAGACAACGAGAGCTACCTCCCATAACCACATGGCAAGAGATGAAACAAAAGCTTAAGGAGAAATACCTTCCTACATCCTATGATCAGAAACTCCTAGACCAATGGAATAACATACATCAAGGGAATAGGTCTGTATCTGAGTACATCGCCCAGTTTGATGAATTTTCTAATATGTGTAATGAATCAGAGTCTCTAGCATAAACCCTGTTTAGGTTTAGAATCATATTACGTGAAGACATCCAAAGAGAGCTGTACATGAGAGAGGTCAATGATTTGGAGCAAGCATACTAGATAGCTAGACATTATGAACAATTCCAAAGGGGACCTCCATACCAGTGATCTGAACCTAATAGGAACAATGCCCTTTTCTTAAAGCCAAATCCAAGTCCAGTATACCAAGGTCGACCCAACCCTAACCTAGTCCGATTCAATTCTAACCCAGTTAGACTGAACCCCAATCCAGTTTGACCCAACCCTAACTCACTTCAACCCAATTCTAACCAGACTCGTCCCAACCCTAACCCACTTCGACCTAACCCGAGTTTGAGTCACTCTCATTCTAGAAACTTCACACCTCTTAGAACTGATAAGGGTAAGGCACCTATGTTTCTGAAAGCCCCGAGCCCCTGGCCTAATGCCTGCTTTAGGCGTAACAAGGTAGGTCATTATGTTAGTCGATGTCCCACCAGATCATTACACATAGGGGAGCTTGAGGAACAAGAGCCTGAACCCAATAATGAGGATGTAAAAAAGAGGTATATAAAGCTGAGCCAGACTTGATAAAAGCATATAAAGGAGATGAGGAGGATTTTGATTAGTCTGACCTAGTAGGGTTAGTTAGGTGCATCCCTTCCTAGACCAGAACCCAGGAAGATTGGCATAGGATTAGCATCCTACAAACTTTTATAAAAATTGGGGATAAGGTATGCAAGATTATAATAGATTCTAGGAGTTATGTCAATGTCATCTCTGCTGATACAATTAAATCATTAGGATTGACCCCAGTTCCCCATCCTAGCTCCTATAGAGTTTCATGGATAGATTTCACATCCCTTCCAATCAAGTCTGGGTGCCAAATCTTGATCAAATTGCACTCATATAATGAGAAGATTTGGTGTGATGTCCTTTCCTTGGAAGCCAGTAATATCATTTTAGATCGACCATGGCTTTATGATCATGATACAGCCCTATCTGGTCGGACCAACACCTATACTTTTAGTAACCATGAGAAGAAATTTGTAATTCATCCTACTCAACCCATAGATTCTAGTAGCCTTAAAGAAAAAAAACCAGGAGTTAATCTAATTAAGGCTAAAGAATTAGAGAGCGAACTTATTGAAGAATTAGAGCAAAATGATCCTGAATCCACTATAAAATTTGATGAAGAGACTAAGCTAGGATCAAACATTGAAAGTGAGGGTTCTAATCCTAGGTCTAATAAATCTACAGCCCTGGATCACCTGTCCATACTTGCATTAACCTTTGCACAACATTTGCATCAGGATATTAGTCAAAAGTTAAACATAAGTAATGAACTATATAAAAACTTAGCTAAATCCCAAAATCAAGTTAAAGAGTTTTATGCAGGTGATTATGTGATGTTCAGCGTTAGACCTGAGTGATTCCCTCCAGGGACCGTAAAAAATTTTCATGCTTATGAAGCTGAACCGTTCAAAATAATGAAGAGAGCTGGATCTGATGCCTATGTGCTCGAGTTGCCACCCAAACTAGGTATTGGCTCCACTTTCAGCATTTCAGTCATTGAGAGTATCGGGAGCCAGCAACGATACCTAGTGAGCATTTTGAACCAATTCCTTCCCTTGAGAGTGAACCCATCCCAGAGTGTCCACTTACAATATGGCCTATTAGTAAGGAAAGGATTGAGCTAATCCTAGATGATCAAGCCATCAATACCCAACCTAGACCTTCTTGAGCAGTATGAGAGCCAAGTTGACCCTTACTCGATGGGGTCGAGTTCCTCCCACCCCGGAAGAATTTGTGGGGGCACCAGGATCAGACACAGATTACTGGGCCCTATCTGGTTTACTTAGTCATGTTTCACAATTTTGTAATCAAGTAAGATTGAGTCGTATAATAAGTTGAGGCTAGTTGATTTGTCTCAACCTAAGTCTCGTACCAATCCAATTTTTGTACAAGAAAGGAGGATACCCTATTTTGAAGTTCCACCAAGTCTTACCTAGGAGCCTGAGTCTTTCACATCAGCCAATTTGGCCTGTTTGCCATCCCAGGGTCTAAGATTCCTTCCAGATGCCCAGATGCCCTCCAGATGCCTTCCAGATGCCTTGATACCCTCCAGATTCCAGAGTATATTCTAGATGCCAGGCACCCCTTGATTCCAAGAATATACCAACACCCCAGGCAAAGAGATTCCAAGCCCAGGAGTCAAGCCCATGAGCCTTGTAACCAATATTACAAGGAATATGCCGATACCAGGGCATCCCAGTTTCTAGGGCCTAAAGCCCATGCGCCAATCCTAATGTGGCCGGCCCCTTGCTGCCCCTTCAAGCCCACACGCTAATAAGAGGAGGCATCCAAGAGTCTGACCAAGTCCAAGGAGGAAGGAGTTCCATTCACTTAAGGAGAACTAGTTTTATTTTATTTCAAAGTGTATTCTCCTAAGCAAACTTGTATTCCCTCTCCCTCTCTACTTTGTATTGCTATCCTAACTAAGAGAGTACTTGGGGAACATCTATAAATACCCCACCCCTCCTCCTCTTGTAAGTAATCTTTATGCATGATATCAAAACTCTGGTGAATTTTATTTGAGATTGTTCTTGTGTACTTGTGTTACTTTATTCTTGTGTTGAGGATTGAGTATCCTTGAGTGCCCTAGTTTTCCAAGCCCTAGCTGACCAAGCTTGCTGCCTTCAAGCCCTGAGATGCTAAGGAAAAGGAAGCCCTAGGCCACCCAAGCTTAGCATCTTTCTTCCACCTTCAAGCCACCCAATCCAAAACCCTAATCTCTTCTTTTCTAACCATAGTTCCATAATTTCACTTTTTATTTGTTCTCTAACTAATCCTCTGACACTTGCAAGATCTCCGTGGTATTCACCTCCAAGGAGGAGGCCCTCTTTGACTCTAGGATCGATCCTGGATAGCTAACTAATTCGAGGTCTAAAGGCTTGTCTTTCAGGCGTCGATTTAGAGTGCTGTGCGATCTCTTCATCGATTGGATCTTAAAATCCCTGCTTGGTACAATCCTTCTCCCTCCTAACTTCTAATTTACTGAAGGTACACTATCCTAAATCGGGGGTTTCTCAATCTCCGGGATCCTATATTTTATTATTTTATATGAGTCCTTATGCGGGTATAATGATTCTTGGCATTACTAGTTCCTGCTATGCTTTACTTGATTTTCGGGTTATTAGCCTACAAATTAAATTCTAAAAAAATACAAAAAAATTTTGTTTCTATTTTTCCTGCTATCATGGTAGCCTTAGGATCATCCTACACCACCCACATCCTTCTATTAGTGCCCCAACACAAGTGGCTGTGAGTCCAACCACCCTCTTTTTGAGCATACATTGGATGTGCTAGTCTTACCGGAAAACATCGATCCTTGAATCGATAATCCAACGACTAGGAACGTTTTAGATTAGGGTTTATAGGTACTTAGATCTCACTATTATAATTTCCATCATAACCCTAATTCCATTGCCCTAACCTATGGGGTTCATCATAATCTAATATAGATGCAGCAATTTGATGAATCAAAATTACCTTTATTTAATTAAATAACGTCATACAAGAGTTGGTATATTACAATAATGTCCTTACAAAGATTGGCTTTTAGGAAACTTTTCTTTCAATCTTCCAGTTGTACTAAAGCTAATCACCCTTGTATCTTATACCCATACAATCCAAGTGGCGATCAAAATGCTGCTGTGGTAATGCTTTAGTGAATGGGTCTGCTATGTTGTTCTTTGTTTCTACTCATTCAATGACAACATCTTGTCTTTCTATAATCTCTCGAACAAGGTGTATGGTACGGACACCAGAGACACCAGACTTAGACAGAGGCTTCTCAACCCTTTGTGGTTATCTGATTAGTATTTTCAGTGTTTGAGTCCAATTTTGTAATAAGGGCTTAGCCCATTTGAGTCCCTACTTTGGCCCGTGAGTCCTTGTTTGGGGCCTTTCAACATTTGAGTCCTGTATTTAGAGTCACTCATACCATTATGGTATTGAGTCAAGTTTTGGGATACTCATTCTAAGTTTTGTCACTTTGAGTCTTATGAGTCCTGTAAGTCTTGTATTGAGTCCAGTACAATTTTGTAAGAAGAAGACTCAAGTCACTTATGGATCAAGCCAGCATGACACTCCAACCACTGCATGGAATCTAGTCACCCACACAATTGTGCATCTTGGAAAGCATGGAAGGAGTCATGAAGCCACCCATGAAGACCTTCACGAATCAAATTTCTACAACACTTTCTAGGAAGAAGGACAACCAAAGAAAACTTAAAAGTATGAAGCCCTAACCCTAATTCAGCGCTCCCTGCTTATGGTCACCCCTTTGGTTGGAGCCTATCTTATAGTCACCTCTCTTAGCCACCCAATGCATTTGAGAAGGAGAGGGAGTGTTGTTGTTTTCATATGAGGACTTTCCATGTATTTCAATTAGGATATGAGAGAGTTTAGAATTTCTATGAGTTTACATGTATACCCTTACTTAGGGCCCAAGTTTTGTAAGCCTATATAAAGGCCCTACCTCTCATGTATTTTGATGAACTTTTAATGAAAATTTCATTAGTTTCTTCAACGTTGTTATGTGCTTTGTCCTCCTGCACCCTGCCTCCAAGTCTCCAACAAAACCCTAGCCACCAACCCTGCTTCAACCTTAAACGCCTCCACCACTTGGCTGCCCACATCCAATCCTCTTCTTCCTTTCTTCCTTTAGTCATCTACCTTATTTCTTCTTTGTTTTCTAACCCTTGATAGATATTTTTCAGGTCCCTCAGAGTCCACAAATCTAGGATTCGATTCGACCAGCTTTTGGGTCAGCAGGCCGAAAGTCGCAGATCCGTGGAGTCTCTAGCTTGATTTTCTAGGACACATCCGGGAGTGTAGAGCGATCTCTTCATGGATTCATCTTCAAATCACTGCTAAGTATACCTCCTTGACTCACAAGTTACGGTATTGTAGAAGAGCTAGCATTACCAGGGTTTCTTAGCCTTGGTGATCCTTTCCTTTCACTATTTAGGGTCCATTTCTGCATGTATGTGCTTCTTATTTTTCTATAGAATTCCTTACTTAGAATCTTGGCTAAAATTTTGGGATATAAACTTTCAGCTCACTGCTTAATAAAAGAAAAATAGTTTGCATGCATAAGTAGCTTCGTATCATTTGGTATCAGAACATCTTTTAGGGCTAAATTCTGCATCCCATCATTCCTGCATATGGTCTATTCTTTTAATTGTTTCTGTATGTCGATAACATAGAAACACCTGATTCTTAGTTTTCTAGATTTTTCAAAATTGATTATATTTATTAGAATTCTCTTATAATTTAATTCAATTTTTGAGTCTTCTGCACATCTAATTTACTACCTAAGAATAGTTCTGCCCTAAAATTTCAGCAAGTCTAGTTTCAGCATGTTTAGGGTTTTTTTTGCATAATCTTTGCATATTTTATTTTTTTCTGCATATTTCCTGTATATTATATTTTTTCAAAAAAAACAAAAACAAAAAATACAAAAATACAAAAAAATAAAAAATACAAAAACTTAGAAACCCTAATTGCATCTTCATATGCTTGCCATCATTTGCATAAGTCACTATAAGGGCACTCTCAATATGTCAGATGGGGGAAGGATTTGATCACCTCTCCTTAGCCTAAAACAACAACCCTTGCATTCGAGCCCAACCTAATTAAAATCAATTAGACCTAATTTGCTTTGCTCTAGTGAGCTAGGGACATCAACAGGTCGGGTCCAACCTTTGTGGGAAGACTAGTGCACCCAATACCTCTTTTATTACTGGAAGCTGGTGTTTAGGCTAAAGGTCCAGTGGCAAATGCCCTAAGCAGATTGGTGGATCCTTAATTAGGTCCCTATGAAAGCAGGGGGGCCACCCACCATCCCACCTCTTACCTGGCCAGTGGAAGGACTAGGGGTTGCATTGTGTGTAAGTTGAGTCGATCCATTCTATTTGGACTTTAGGTCTAGGAAACTGTAGTTGATTTGTCCTTTGAGTCTTGCATGTGCACTAGGTCGAGAATCTCATATCATCCACCACACCCACAGCCACCTGAACCCAAGGAAAATCCAAATCTTGAAGGCCAGGTTAGAGCCCTCACTGATCATATGGCCCAATCATTTACCTAGATGGCCCATTCATTTACCCAGATGAACCAGAGGTTCGACCTGGTGTAGACTAGGCTAGGAACCTTAGAGGAGGCACATGGGCCTCACACTGAGCCAGACCTTGAGTCACCTCTTCATCCTTGGAGAACCCCATGCCATGATCCTTACTTCAAGGCTAAACCTAGGAGAACCCCATGTCATGACCCAATCCAGGAGGTTCACCCAAGGAGACCAAATCAGGATTTAATGGACCAGGAAGAGAGAGCCTACAGGAACATTAGACTTGAAGCACCCACTTTCGATGGCTGTCTTGACCCAAAGGTTTATATAGAATGGGAGGGAGAAGTCGACCTGTATTTTGAGTGGTACGATATGTCTGAGGAGCACAAGTTTAAGTATGCCAAGCTTAAGTTAGTCTACGAGGCTTGGTTATATTGGGCTAATGTTAAGAGAGTACTTAGACAAGGAGGTCATGAACCCATAGTCACCTGGAGGGCCATGAATGCAAGGCTTAGAACGAAGTATCTCCCAGCGTCATACCACCAGGGGTTATTAGATCAGTAGCAAAGATTGAGTCAGGGTAGTAAGAGTGTGGCTGAGTACATCATAAAATTTGATGAGTATGCCATGCGGTGCAACATAGTCAAATCTGAGTCAATCACCTTGTCTAGGTTTAGAGCTGGCCTTAGGGATGACATTAGGAGGGAGATTTTCTTGAGATAGGTTGGTGACTTAGAGCAGGCCTAGCAAATTGCTAGGGATTATGAATGTTTCCAGAGAGGGCCCATCTTTCATAAACTTGAGCCCACTAGAAGCCCTAGTCAGTACCTAGGACCTAGCCAGGCTTACCTGAGTCGATCCAACCCAAGCCATCCCAGTCCAAGCCATCCCTACCCGAGTCAACCTAGCCAGAGCTGACCCAGTCCAAGCCACCCCGACCCGAGTCAACCCTAGCTTGCAGAGAAGATAAGGGTAAGTCTGTAGAGTTCTAGAGGAATCTCAATCCCCAGAGGGTATGCTTTAGATGTTAGAAACTAAGACATTATGCTAGCCAGTGCCCAGTGAATGCCCTATACCTAGGTGAGCTAGATAAGGATGAGCCTAAACCCATTGTTGAGCCTAAGGGAGAGGTCTACGATGCTGAGACCCAATTACTAGATGAGTATGATGGAGAGAAGGAAGTGCTTGAGTCCGAAGACCTACTAGGAGTGGTTAGGTGCATATTGACCCAAACCCAAACTAAGGAAGACTGGCATAGGACTAACATCCTTCAAACCTTTGTCAAGTTAGGAGGTAAGGTGTGTTCAAGATCATAATAGATAGTGGGAGTTATGTCGATGTCATCTCTGCCAGTACAGTCAAATTTTTAGGATTGACCACAATTCCCCATCCTAGCCCCTATATGGTCTCATGGGTAGATTCCACCTCCATCCCAATCAAGTCTAGGTACCAAATCTTGAATAAACTGCAATCATATGAAGAAAAGATTTGGTGTGATGTCCTTCCCATGGAAGTCAGTAATATCATCTTAGGTCGACTACGGCTTTACGGTCATGATGCAAAGTTGTTTGGTTGAACCAACATCTGTGCCTTTAGTCACCATGGGAACAAGTTTGTGATCCATCCGACTACACCCAGAGATCCAGTTAAGAGAGGTTCTAGTAGCCTTAAGGAAAAGAAACCAGGAGTTAATCTGAGTAAGGCTAAGGAATTAGAGAAAGAGATTACTGAGGGAAACCCTATTTGGATCTTGACCACCAAAGAAATTCATGAGCCAACCCAAAGGAATACCCTTTAGAAGTTGTTGAGGCTCTAAAAGAGTTTGAGGATGCCTTTCCTGATGAATAACCTGATTAATTACCATCCCTTAGAGACATCTAGCATGCCATAGACTTGGTCCCAGGAGCCACTTTACCAAACCTTCCTCACTATAGGATGAATCCTACTGAGCATCAAGAGTTACAAAAACAAGTGGGAGAATTGCTTAGGAAGGGTTTTGTTAGGATATCTCAGTCCACGTACGAACCAGCTGTCGGTTCGACCAGCTGAAGGCATTTCTTTTGAACTACAAACTTCAGACCAAGGTATTCGAGAAAAGTCAGGCAACCCATGGGCAAGCCAAAGCTCTTACTAGGCCTACGGTACTTGAAGACATGGTCTTCCGATCACATCTTTAGCCTTCATCGAAGACCAAGTCCTACGGTCCTCGAAGACAATATCCTTAGCCTAAACCGAGGAACGACCTTCACCGACTCCTGAAGACATGGTCTCTGGTTTACGCCGAAGACATGGTCTCTGGTTTACATCAAAGACATAGTCTTCAGCCTATGACAAAGATCAAGTCCTCGATCTATGCTGATGACAAGTTCTACGATCTGTCTCAAAAGGATCCGAGAATGAAGACATTCCCTGATTCAATCATGGAGATCTCCCTAAAAGGGAAGCCTGAAGATGGGCTCTCGACCTATTTGAAGTCTCTACAAACAGGACAAGCAACGGTTATCATCAACTATTTCCGGAATATAATCATGGCGCGTAACTCCGGCGGCAACGCCTCCGGCCTGGCCACCGAAACTGCCCATTAACTACCCAAGATTCCAAATCATGGAAAAGAAATTAACTCCCCCATCATAACTGCTGGAGGAAGAATGGAACCGCAAGCTGGACAACTCCTTATAAATAACGGTAAGAGAGAATGCTCGAGGTAAGGCACAAGATACCCTTGAAAATCCTAGAGTCTTTCCCTTCTCCATTGAGTCATCCTTAGAATCTTTCCCATTCTGTGGCTGGAACCCACCTCTGACTTAGGCATCAGAGTGTTCCCCACCGGAGCAATTCCGGCCAGGGATTTCTTTTGTAGGTGAACCAAGGAGCGGGCATGTGATATAGTAGCTCCACCCTATCGGAAAAGAGACTCTTTGCCGCCAGGTAGGGGGAGAAGTCCTGTGCAATTTGCATTGTTAAGCTCCCCTCCTTAATCAAGGGGAAGTAAGAAATTTACGATGGCGAGAGGGAAGACTTAGATCTCCTCAATAAGTCAAAATCATGCTCCATCCCAAGGGGGTGAACCCCTAACAGAGAATGACATTTTACCTCCCATAATTATCATAGGACAACAGCAGTTTGAAGCCCTCCTGAACCAGGTTACAACCCTCACGGCTATGGTTCTGGACTTTCAAAATAGAGCTTTTCAGGTGGGACATCCGCCGGCCACCTCCAGACATAGCTCTCGATCCCGGAGGAAGAGAGCCCCTCGAGAGGGGTCCACACATCTCTCCCCCCGTCCTCAACCCTCTCCTGAAGGCTGAAGTTCAAGAATGCCTAGGCCCACTGATTCCCCATAGAAAGGAAAAAGACCTAGGCAAACTTCCTCACACTCTTCTGAAGACTCTACTCCCGTAGAAAAAGTGCCAAAACAGGCTCTCCCTGACTACGATGGGAAATTTAAGGCCATCGAATCGAAGATGGCAAAAATGTGGGAGCAGAGAGATTGCAATGATTTGGCGATGTGTGATCTGCGCCCACCCTACACCGACCGTATCCTAGCCAAAGTCATCCCTCGGCACTTCAGGGTTCCCTAGATGGAACCCTATGATAGCACCACTGATCCTCTTGACCATCTGGGTAGTTTTAAGGTCTATATGATGATCCAGAAAGCTTCGGATGTGATGTACTGCCTCACGTTCCCAGCCACCTTGAAGAAAGCAGCTCGAATATTGTTGGCTCCACCCAGTGATTTTGATGAATAACAAAACATTGAGTGTATATTATATACTAAAGTTTATTTCAAGTTATGAGTTTTCAGGGGGAAAGCACCTCAAAATTTCAAAAACTTATGTATCATGCCACGCCATGGCACGGAGCATTTTTCATGAATCTAGTCATCCTCTTCATGAAAAAAGGGCATCTACATGTTTAATTATTATGTGTTTACGATTCATTTAAGTTTCAAAATTTATATTTAAGTTTTTGGAGTAATTTACACTTGAATCTGAGCTTTTCAGTCTCAAGTGTCGACATCTGGGAAGCCAAGTGTCGACACTTCAGCATTTGGCATGAACAAAAATCCTTTGCATGCCAAGTGTCGACACCCAGAACTCAAGTGTTGACACCAAGTGTCGACATGTAGGTTTCCAAGTGTCGACTCAAGGCCTGAGATTTTTGAAAATACAGAACTTTGCCATTTGAGAATTTTTGTGTCAAGTGTCGATACCTGTGCATCAAGTGTCGACACTTGAAAGTTCAAGTGTCGACACCGAGAAATCAAGTGTCGACACCTGACAGCCAAGTGTCAACACTTGAAGCCTGACAACTCTAACAGATCTATTTTTCTGACTTGCAGAACTTGCTTTTCAAGCTACCAAATGGCTAGATCCGAGGCTCCAACGATCACAAACCATTTTTTGAATGTTTCTTGGTATATTTAACCTGCACCAACCTCATTCAAAAGATATTGAAGTGCATTGAAGTGTATTAAAGTCCATTCAAAAGCCAAAAATCCTATATTCTCTCAAGTACTCCATATCAAAAGCTTTTTATAGTTTGATTCCTTGAAAAAGCTTACAAGCTCATCCTTACATCATTCCAAAAGAGGCATTTTGAAGGATATTCCAAGGAAGAGTCAAGACAAAGCATCAACTTGAGCTTCAAAGATTCCATTCTACTCTCGAAGAGAGTTTGTTTTAGTTTTAAAGTTGTATATCTGTTTTTATCTTGTGATTTGACCTTGCTTTAAAGGATGTCTTGATAGAAGGTTGTTGTGGTTTGTTGGTGAGCCAAAGGGATAAAACCAACTAGGGTTAACTTGTGAGCCCGAAGACAAAACAAGTGTTAAGGTTTGTTTGTAAGCCTAGGTGACAAAACCAACTTAGGTTTTGACTTGTGAGCCCTGTGAAAAACAAGTCAGCTATAATCTTGTTTGGATTATAGTGAAATTCCAAAGGATAGCTTGGAGAGTGGATGTAGGTGCCATGTTTGCACCGAACCATTATAAACCTTGTGTTTGTGTGTGATTGCCCTCTTTCTCTCTTGCTCTTTGGTTATTGCTACTCACTAATTGTTTTCCGCTGCATTCAATCTTTTGCATTGAATTTATTATTCACAAACACCACTAGACCTTCATATTATTATTTTAATTTTTTACAAAAAAGACCCAATTCACCCCCCCTCTTGGGCTCCATTTCTGGGCAACAAGTGGTATCAGAGCACCGGTACTCTCTTGTAGGTCTAAGGATCTTGAGTAAAAGATCATGGTAGCCCCAATAGGAATGGGTATAGTTGAAGGTCAAGCTTCAAATCATCCCCCACTTTTCAATGGCACAAATTACACATACTGGAAAACACGCATGCACATTTTTATTCAAGCTCTTGACTATAATTTGTGGAGGACAATTATAAAAGGTCCTTATCAGCCTACAATATTGGTTAATGGAATTCTCACTCCAAAGATGGAAGATGATTGGGATGAGAATGACATTAAGCAAATCAAGCTCAATGCTAAGGCTATGAATCTATTATTTTGCTCTCTTGATCCAAGTGAATTTAATAGAATATCTAATTGTCTCTCCGTCAAGGAGATTTGGGATACACTTGAGGTTACCCATGAGGGTACACACCAAGTGAAAACTACTAAGATTAACATGCTTATTCATACGTATGAAATGTTTATAATGGAACCTACTGAGCTATTAGTGAGATGTATACTAGGTTCACAAATATTGTGAATGGCATGAGAAGCCTAGGAAAAATTGTTTCTAATGGTGAACTTGTGAACAAACTTCTTAAGTCTCTACCGGCTTCTTGGGATGCAAAAGTAACAGCTATTGAAGAAGCCAAGGATGTGATGTCAACACTCTTCCACTTGAACAACTGTTGGGCTCACTGATGACCTATGAGCTCTCCCTCAAACAAAAGAATATGGAAGTTGACAAAAAGAAGAAAGTAATCGCCTTCAAATCTATTGCGAGAGAAGAATCAAGCGATTACTCCGAAGAAGATGATGAAGAAGATGAGACGGCTCTAATGGCAAGAAAGTTCAGAAGGTTTATGAGGAAGAAAAGGTTCAACTTCAAGAAGAAATCTCTAAAAGGTGAGCCAAGTAAAGAGAAAGACAAAGAGAAGGAGGAGCAGCCCACTTGTTTTGAATGCAAGAAACCCGGCCATTTCAAGGTAGACTGCCCCTTGCTCAAGAAAAGCAGAAGAAAGTTGAGAAAGAAAGCCATGATGGCAACCTGGAGTGATAGTGAAGACTCAAGTTCTGAGGAAGAACAGCAGGAGGTGGCAAACTTCTGTCTGATGGCGGATCATGATGAGGTATGTTCTGAAACAGAAAATGAATTTACATTTGATGAGCTTCATGAAGTTTTTGATGAATTAGTCATAAAATTTCAAAAACTAAAATCAAAACATAAAGATTTAAAGAAGCAAAATTTGGATTTAGCCAAAACAAATGACAAGCTTTCAGGTGAAAATGAATGCCTTCTTCTTCAAAATAGAAAATTAAATGATAAAATTATAGCTCTTGAAAAAGAAAAAGAAGTCTTGAAAAAGAAAAGTTCTTCACTTTCAAATGAAAATTTTTCAAAACAAAGCAAAGAAATTTTGGATGAAAATAAAAGATATAAAGAAGAAATTGAAAAATTAAAACCTTTTGTAGATAGATTTACTTATAGTTCTAAAAAATTAAATTTGCTTTTGAACATCCAAAGAGCAGTTTTGATAAAGCAGGTTTAGGATTCAGAACTCATAAGAAACAAAAACTTTTAAAATTTCTTTGTGCCTGCATCTTCATCCATTACTTGGTATACATGTGGTACTAAAGGGCATAAATCTTATATGTGTAATAAAAGAAGATTGAATAACATTAAGAAAGTTTGGGTTCCGAAAGGAACCAATGCCACTAACCTAAAAGGACCCAAGATGGCTTGGGTACCTAAAGTCTCCACTTGATCTTTATTGCAGGTATGCCTTGTAACCAACAAGAAAAGAATGTGGTACCTTGATAGCAGTTGCTCAAGGCATATGACAGGAGATGTGGAGCAATTTTCATCGCTCGAATATCAAAATGGTGGCAATGTAACTTTTGGTGATAATGGAAAGGGTAAAATTATCGGTATTGGTAAAGTCCATATCACCCCTTCTTCTTATATTGATAATGTCTTATATGTTGATGGTTTAAACATAACTTGCTTTGTATTAGCCAGTTTTGCGATAAGAATTTTAAAGTTGTTTTTGAATCTTCTTTGTGCATTGTTTCTAGTTTAGATGACAATGGCATCAAGTTCATTGGTCATAGGCATGGCAATATTTATATGGTTGATCTTGATGACCTCCCTATTCAAAATGGTCAATGCCTAGTGGCAATGGAAGCCAATATCGATGAAACTAGTTGGCTTTGGCATCGCAGACTAGGACATGCAAGCATGCATTTAATTTCAAAACTTAGCAAAAAGAATTTGATAAAGGATTTGCCTAAACTCAATTTTGAAAAAGACAAAATTTGCAGTGCATGTCAACTTGGAAAAAAAACCAAATCCTCTTTCAAACCAAAAGGAGCAATCTCTACATCTAGACCCTTGGAGTTGCTTCATATGGACCTCTTTGGGCCAACTAGAACATCTAGTTTGAGAGGTAAGAAGTACGGTCTAGTTATTGTAAATGATTTCTCATGATTTACATGGGTCATGTTTTTAGCACATAAAGATGAAACTTTTTCTGAATTCATTAGATTTTATAAATGAGTTTCGAATGAAAAAGGTGTTTCAGTCATATCTTTGAGAAGTGATCATGGAACCGAATTTGAAAATGTTGATTTTGATAAATTTTGTAATGAAAATGGCATTCATCATAATTTTTATGCACCTAGGACACCTCAACAAAATGAGGTAGTAGAAAGAAAAAATAGAACTCTTGAAGAAATGGCATGCACCATGCTTTGTGAAAATGACTTACATAGATATTTTTGGGCGGAAGCCATAAATACTGCATGCTATGATTTAAATCGAGTTTTAATTCGACCGATTCTAAAGAAAACACCTTATGAGCTTTGGAAGGGTAGAAAATCCTCAATTCATTATTTTCGCATTTTTGGATGCCGTTGTTTTATCTTAAACAATGGTAAGGATAATTTAAGTAAATTTGATGCCAAATCAGATGAGGGAGTCTTTCTAGGCTACTCCACATCTAGTAAGGCATACAGGGTCTTCAACAGAAGAACACTTGTTATTGAAGAATCTATACATGTGGTATTTGATGAATCTAACCAAAAATCTTCAAGAAAAGAAGATGTACTCTCTGATGAAACAGGCAACAAGAAAACTAAAAGTGTAAACAACAATGAAGGGTTTACCAAGAAACAGAATGATGATCAAAACACTGAAGGAGATCAAGCACAAGGTGATGAAAACACATCAACAGTTGATCCATTACCAAAAGAATGGAGGTATGCTCATGGACACCCAAAAGAACTAATTATTGGTGATCCATCTAAAGGTGTAAGTACTCGATCATCCCTTAGAAATATCTGTGATTACTTAGCTTTTGTTTCTCAAATTGAACCTAAAACTATTGAGGAAGCTAAATGTGATAGTAATTCGATAAATGCTATGCAAGATGAACTTAACCAATTCAAAAGGAACAATGTTTGGACATTAGTAGATAGGCCTTCAAATACTTCAATTATTGGTACAAAGTAGGTTTTTTGAAATAAACTTAATAAAAATGGTGTTGTTACTAGAAATAAGGATAGACTAGTTGCCAAAGGATACAATAAGGAGGAAGGGATAGATTTTGATGAAACCTTTGCTCCTGTGGCTAGACTTGAGGCAATTAGGCTATTGTTGGCTTTTGCTTGCTTTATAAATTTTAAATTATTTCAAATGGATGTTAAAAGTGCTTTTTTAAATTGTCTAATTGAGAAGGAGGTTTTTGTTGAATAACCTCCTGGTTTTGAAAATTCTGAATTCCTAAATCATGTTTACAAACTTCATAAAGCTTTGTAGGGGTTGAAACAAGTTCCTGGAGCTTGGTATGATCGTTTAAGCTCTTTCTTGCTCAAAAATGATTTTGCTAGATGTAATGTAGACAAAACTTTGTTTTTAAAGAAAAAGATTGTTGATCTCTTAGTAGTACAAATCTATGTAGATGATATAATATTTGGTGCTACTAATGAATCTCTTTGTCAAGATTTTGCAAAGTTAATGCAGGGTGAGTTCGAGATGAGCATGATGGAAGAACTAAATTTCTTCGTTGGACTCCAAATAAATTAAACCAAAGAGGGGATCTTCATCAACGAAGCAAAGTACACAAAAGAAATACTCAAGAAGTTTGGGATGGAGAAAACTAAGCCTTTAGGTACCCCTATGAGCTCTACTTTTAGACTTGACAAGGATGAATCAGGTAAATCTATTAACCAAAAATTATATCGTGGCATGATCGGTTCATTGCTATATCTTATTGCCAGTAGGCCAGATATCATGTTTAGCGTCTGTATGTGTGCTAGATATCAGTCTAATCCTAAAGAGTCTCGTCTTTTGGTTATTAAACGCATACTTAGATATCTATCTAGCTTAATTGAAATTGGTTTATGGTACTCTAGAGATTCTTCATTTGAATTGATTGCTTATTCTAATGCTGACTTTGCTGGGTGTAAACTTGATCGTAAAAGTACTAATGGAACCTGTCAGTTTCTTGGAGTAAATTTGATCTCTTGGAGTAGCAAGAAACAAAATTCAGTTGCTTTATCAACGACGGAAGCCGAATATATAGTAGTTGGAAGCTATTGTGCTCAAATCCTTTGGATCAAACAACAACTCAAAGATTTTGCCATTAAACTAACCAAGACACCCATAAGATGTGACAATACTAGTGCAATCAATCTAACTAAGAATCCTCTACAATATTCAAGAAGTAAACACATTGAAATAAGACATCATTTCATAAGAGATCATGTACAAAACTCTAATATTATTCTTGATTTTGTATGTACTGATGATCAGTTGCAGATGTGTTTACCAAACCTTTGAGTAAGGATAGGTTCTGTCTGATTAGAAGAGAGTTAGGTGTAATTGACCCATTCTCCTAGGACTCTCATAGTTTTCATAATACCCAAGTCTTTTCACTCAAAAACCACTTGCTTTGAACCCCAAAAGTTATTAAATATTTTCTTAGATTTTTTTGAAAACTTTTTCGATTTTTTTTTTATTTTTTCTTGGCCAAGTGTCGACACTTGGATATTGTCAAGTGTCGACACCTGACTAAGTGTCGACACTTGACAAATACTAAGTGTTGACACTTGCGAAATGAAATCTATTTTTTAAAGGACCGATCGAGGGTTTTTGTTTTTATTTTCCCCCGTCGATTTCAAGCTTCAGTGGTCCCCCTCTATCCAAATCTCTCTTCTTCCCGTTTAACCCCACACAAATCAGGTATTCCCTCTTCCAATTTTTCTTTATTCCACTTTATTTCTCAAATTTTCATTTTCCGTACCGTTAAACTGTTTTGACCTAAATTAAGGATTTGCCGATTTTATTTGGATTATGACCAGATTTTCTCGAGTTTTAGTGGTTTTCCAAAACTCCGTTTGAAAGAATAGTGATTTACACGGTATTTTTCATGGTTTTCTCACAATTTAGGTCGTTCTCCACACATATTTCATCCAAATTTGGGTAAAATCACTGTTTGATTGGTTTTTAGCCAAAAAATGTAGGTATTCACCTAAAAACTAGTATTTAATACATATTTCCAGTGATTTATCATAATTTATCATAATATTTTTGCCATATTATTTTTATTTTGTAGAACCCTAAATGTTCTAAGCCCAAAATCCAGGTATTTTGGTATTTTGGTATTACAAAATATACTCTTATAAAATTCCCAGCCAAAAACTTTATCTAGCTTATAAAATCCTCACCTTCAAAATGTTTCTGGTTTTTCAAAATTATCTTGGTATTTTATAACTCTAAGTTTGTTTCAAGACTATCTTATAAAATGATTTTTAACCAGTCCCTTTGCTCCTAGTATGAGTGAATCCCCCCTAACTTATCTTCTTTAAACTCTCTTGGTCAGCTTGCTGTAATGGATCCCAGGAAGAGACTTGCAGTTAGGGAGAGATCTAGTCGTGGTGTTGAGAGGAGATCGAAGGCCAGATTTGATTCTGCACAAGCTAGTAGTTCTGCCATACCGAGTTCCCCCCTGCAGAAAGGATGGCAGGGAAGTTGGTAGCCTCTGGGAGGAGAGTCGACCTGGGATGTTTTGATAGGCACCACTTTCTCTTGCGACAGGTGCTTACTGATGCAGGTTTAGTGCCCTTCTGTACTATGTAGGAGAGGTACTACTCTCATCTAGTGAGGGAGTTCTACAGTGCAATGGACTGTCGATGACTTCTATGGACTACGACCGTGAGAGGTGTTCAAATTTCACTTTCTGCAGAGCTACTGGGCAGAGTTTGGGAGATCCCCCATAGGGGAGTCAGTGTTTTTACTGTGGATGACAGGGAGGCTGCATTTAGGTGTATCCTCGAGCGAGAGGATGTTTGTGGTGTATCTATAGTCACCGTGAACCAGTTATCTTTGGAGATGCGCCTGTTGCACCACATCACAGCCCGTATACTTCTGCCGAAGACTGGGAGGTTCGACTTCATCACTGAGAGAGAGCTGATGGTGATGACGAGTCTAACAGAGAGGAGGCAGATCGACCTTCCATCTTTGATGTTAGTACAGATGCACGATGCCGCGACTCAGCACCGTCATTGTTTACCCTACGACATGGCACTGACCAGGTTATTTAGAGCATGTGGAGTATCATTGGAGGGGGAGATCCCCAAGGAGATACTACATACAGATGTCTATGATGAGAGGTCTTTGCACCGTATGGGGTATAGACTAGTCGCAGGTCGATGGGTGCGTAGAGAGTCTGGCCAGGAGCTAGATGAGGAGGACGAGCTTCGAGAAGCAGAGGCAGGACCATCTGAGCCAGCTAGTTTTCCTCCCATTGATATTCCATCAACACAGGCAGAGCATTCGACTCCTGGTACTTCAGCTCCTCTGCCACCTACCACTGGATTATCCTTTGAGGAGCACTCCAGAGAGCAGTTTACTAAGATCAGGGGTGAGTTGACTCAGCTACGCAGCAAGGTTGAGACTCTTCGAGCACATACTACCTTGGAGCATGCTGAGATTCGTAGGACCAAGGAGGAGGGCTTCACTCGTATTGAGGAATTATTGAGATCCCTTATACCTCCAGCAGCCCCTGCAGTTGTATCTTCTGATGATGATGATGATGATGGTAATGATCACCAGAGCGACCATGCTGATACAGTTGATGGTGGTGATCAGGCAGATATGGATGAGGACAGAGCTACAGAGTTCGTGGGCAGTGGAAGTGACAGTGATGGCAGTGCAAATGGTTTTGACGTGGTTAGTCGCGATCCTCCCACTACCCCAGCTGCTCCTACGACATGGCTGATTCCACACCAGACTTTGTTACACCAGTTGATCTTCTCTCCCCCCTTCCACCATATCCTCTAGGGTTGTACCCGCTTTTGGTCCTTCTGGCCGCACTAGGAGTCGTCGAGCTTTAGTACCTCCTAGGGCCTTAGCCTCAAGATCTAAGATCAGTGCTCCTTTTAGTTTGAGATTCCATCTGATGAGGATTAGTCTCACAGATGTCTTTTATGTCTTTTGTCTCTTCTGTTGTATGTCTTTTATATTTCATGTTACTTTGTATGTTTCTGATTATTGTACGACTCTGATACATTCTGTATGTTTTAGTTTTTGCTGATGATTTAGCAAATTTTTGTATGGAAAACTTCTCTTATCAGTTATATATTTGAGTTTAGTGCCGATTATTTGTGCTTGATTGGTTAAATTTACTTTCTTCAGCTCTGATTCTCTCTTTGGATCTTTTTGGCTCTGATACCTGTCATATTTGATATTCTACCATCTTTTTGTCTCCATGCTCATTGTGAGGGGGAGGTTATTCCCTTTTCTAGTTATTGACAAAAAGGGGGAGTAAAAGTATTGATTGTATAAATGCATAAAATTGTTTGTGTAAACCTTCAAATCAAGTAATAGTATAGATTATAAATGCATAAATTGTTGTGGTTCCACCTTGTTTGTGAGAACCTTCAAATTTGATCTAATTTGTTATCCTAAAATAACATATTATTTGTTCTAATTAGAAATATCTATTTGAGGGGGAGATTGATTCTTCCTAACTATAAAGATTATGCCTCATATGGACTTACATTCATATTCATGAATTATAACAGTTGAAATTTGAAACTTAATGCTATTTTACTCAAGATTTTGTCATCATCAAAAAGGGGGAGATTGTTGGCTCCATCCAGTGATTTTGATGAATAACAAAACATTTAGTGCATATTATATACTAATGTGTATTTCAAGTTATGAGTTTTCAGGGAGAAAGCGTCTCAAAATTTCAAAAACTTATGTATCATGGCACGCCGTGGCACGGAGCATTTTTCATGAATTTGGACATCCTCTTCATGAATAAAGGGCATCTACAAGTCTAATTATTATGTGTTTACGATTCATTTAAGTTTCAAAATTTATATTTATGTTTTTGGAATAATTTACACTTGAATATGAGCTTTTCAGTCTCAAGTGTCGACACCTGGAAAGCCAAGTGTCGACACTTCAGCATTTGGCATGAACAAAAATCCTTGGCATGCCAAGTGTCGACATCCAGAACTCAAGTGTCGACACCAAGTGTGGACACGTAGGTTTCCAAGTGTCGACTCAAGGCCTGAGATTTTTGAAAATACAGAACTTTGCCATTTGAGGATTTTTATGTCAAGTGTCGACACCTGTGCATCAAGTATCGATACTTGAAAGTTCAAGTGTCGACACCCAGAAATCAAGTGTCGACACCTGACAGCCAAGTGTCGACACTTGAAGCCTGACAACTCTAACGGATCTATTTTTCTAACTTGCAGAACTTGCTTTTCAAGCTCCCAACGGCTAGATCCAAGGCTCCAACAGTCACAAACCATTTTTTGAAAGTTTCTTGGTGTATTTAACCTCCACCAACCTCATTATAAAGATATTGAAGTACATTGAAGTGTATTATAGTCCATTCAAAAGCCAAAAAGCCTATATTTTCTCAAGTACTCCACATCAAAAGCCTTTTATAATTTGATTCCCTGAAAAAGCCTACAAGCTCATCCTTACATCATTCCAAAAGAGGCATTTTGAAGGATATTCCAAGAAAGAGTCAAGACAAAGCATCAACTTGAGCTTCAAAGATTCCATTCTACTCTTGAAGAGAGTTTGTTTTAGTTTTAAAGTTGTATATCTGTTTTTATCTTGTGATTTGACCTTGCTTTCAAGGCTGTCTTGAAAGAAGGTTATTGTGGTTTGTTGGTGAGCCAAAGGGATAAAACCAACTAGGGTTAACTTGTGAGCCGAAGACAAAACAAGTGTTAAGGTTTGTTAGTAAGCCTAGGTGACAAAACCAACTTAGGTTTTGACTTGTGAGCCTTGTGAAAAACAAGTTAGATATAATCTTGTTTAGATTATAGTGAAATTCCCAAGGGTGGCTTGGGGAGTGGATGTAGGTGCCAGGTTTGCACCGAACCACTATAAGCCTTGTGTTTGTGTGTGATTGCCCTCTTTCTCTCTTGCTCTTTGGTTATTGCTATTCACTAATTGTTTTTCGCTGCATTCAATCTTTTGCATTGAATTTATTATTCACAAACACCAATAGACCTTCACATTATTGTTTTAATTTTTTACAAAAAAGACCCAATTCACCCCCCCTCTTGGACTCCATTTCTGGGCAACAGATATGGTACTCGAGCATATGCCCAGGTACCATTAACTCTTTCTTTGAGTTAGAAAGATTATTTGTCTTGCATTTCAGGACTTACTGCAAGACCCCCCGGAATACGGACACACTGTTCCTCCTTCACCAAAATGAAAGAGAAAGCCTGCAAGATTACATTTCCAGGTTTAACACGACCACACTCGAGATTCTCGATCTCAATGAACAAGTGGCCATGTCTGCATTAAAGAAGGGACTTCGTACATCCAGGATTACCTTTTCCCTGGATAAGATTTCCCAAAAGCTAAGCTGAGCTCCTGTCGAGGGCTCAAAAATATGCCTATGCCGAAAAGAAGGTGGCAAATCGATGACTAATCGAAGGGAAACCCCCTTCGAAGAAGAAAAACAATAGGGGATGGGGCCCCCTTGTTTCCAACAACAACAACAAGTACACTAACCGCCGAAGAAGTCCTCCCAGGCCCAGAGCATCGAGCGAGAGATTCGACTCCTATACCCCCCTCAACCTTTCTCATGAGAAGATTCTCTTGGAGATAGAAAAAGAAAACTATCTCCAACGGCCGTGTCCCATGAAGGCATCATCTTCTGCAAGGAATAGGAACAAATACTGCTGATTCCATCGGGACCATGGCCACAATACTGAAGAATGCATCCAACTGAGAGATGCAACAAAGGATCTCATCAAGAGAGGGTATTTTGGGTGATACATTGGTCACCAAGGACCTTGGTCAGAAGATACTGTTTCCCAATTGGCTCTTGAAGAAGTTGAACTACCAAATCAACGACCCACCAATGGAGGTGTGGGGATGATACATCAACCAGTCAACTAGAGAAGAGACGAAGATGATGTCCTGAAGTGATCAAGGATAACAATGCCATTCTCTTCTCCGACGATGACCTTGCAGGAGTCCGGATCTCGCACGATGACCCTATTGTAATCTCGACCATTGTGACCAATTATGATGTACAACGAATCTTAGTTGATAATGGTAGTTCGACTGATGTCTTGATCTACGATGCATTCTCTCGGATGTGTTTGCCTAGAGACAAGCTACGAAGGTCTCCTATACCACTTAATGGCTTTGGAGGGAATCATGTTGATGCCGAGGGATAAATAGTACTGCTTGTAACCCTCGATACCGAACCTCGACAAAAGACACTGCTGATCAACTTTACGATAGTCCGAACCGCTTCAGCATACAACATCATTCTGGGACGACCTGCCCTAAACAAATTTTGGATAGTAGTTTCATATTACTACCTCCTGGTATGCTTTCCTACCATAAATGGTGTTGGAGATGTAAGAGGAGACCAGAGAGCGGCACGACAATGCTTGATGATCTAGGACAAGCACTCTAATGATCTCACCACTTGGGATTAGCTAGATCCGAGGGACTCGACTTTAGATTCTGGTGAGCCTGTGGAGAGAATAATCTCGGTGCCCTTAACTAAAGAGGATCCCACCAAGGTTGTGCAGATCGGAAGTATGCTTAATGAAAAACCAAAATAGAGCTGATCTGCTTCCTCAGGGATAATGTTGATGTCTTCGCCTGGTCAGCTTCGGTCATGCCAGGGATTCCTATCGAAGTAATCACTAATCGGCTAGTTGCCCCCGGATATAAACCAGTCCGATAATAGAAAAGAAGCTTCACCCTTAAAAGACAAAAAGCAATAGATGAAAAAGTGAGCAAGCTCCTTAAGGCAGGGTTTATCAGGAAAGCTCACTACCCTGAGTGGTTGGCCAATATGGTGATGGTAAAGAAAGCTAGTGGCAAGTGGAGGATCTGCATCGACTACACCGACCTCAATAAGGCTTGCTTAAAGGATAGCTTTCCTCTTCCAAAAATCGATCAGCTGGTCGACGCCACTACTGACCACCAATTGTTAAGCTTCATGGATGCCTTTTTTGGCTACAATCAGATCCAAATGGAACCCCGGGATGAAGAGAAGATGGCCTTCATCACTGGTAAAGGTCTGTATTGCTACAAGATGATGCCGTTTGGACTCAAGAATGCTAGAGCAACCTTTCAGAGCCTGATAAACAAGGTGTTCAAGGAGCAATTAGGGAGAAATCTAAAGGCTTATGTCATCGACATAATCATCAAAAGCCTCCTTAAAAATACCATATCCAGGATCTGAGGGAATCATTCAACGCCCTGCGGCATCATCGAATGAAACTAAACCCAATGAAGTGTGCTTTTGGGGTTACTTCAGGTAAGTTTCTAGGTTTTCTCATCACCAATCAAGGGATTGAAGCAAATCCTAAAAAAATTCAGGCCCTCAAAGACATAAGGCATCCATCCTGCAAGAAGAATGTCCAGCAGCTGACAAGGAGGATCGCCTCTTTAAGCAGGTTCATCTCTCACTCTGCCAAGAAATGTCTTCCATTTTTCAAAGTACTTCAGCAGTCTCGAGGTTTTGAGTGGACCGAAGATTACCGTACTGTCATTGAAAAGTTGAAGAAGTACTTGGAAACCCCACCTTTACTTTCCAAACCTCAAGAGGGGGAGGTGCTCTTTTTATACCTTTCTACTTCGGATGAGGTAGTCAGTTCAGTCCTTGTCCGAAGAAAAGAAGATGGCTCCCACAAGCCGATCTACTATATCAGCAAAGTTTTTCATGATGCTGAAACAAGATATTCAAAGATGCAGAAGCTGATCTACTCTTTAATAATTACGATAAAGCGACTACGGCCCTACTTCCATTCCCACACCATCGTGGTACTGACCGATCAACCCCTCAAAGCCATTCACTGATGCCCTGATACCTCTGGAAGGATAGCAAAGTGGGCTATGAAACTAAGCAAGTTTGACATCAGCTTCCAGCCTCGATCAACTATGAAGGCCCAGGTGCTCTCAGATTTCCTGGCTGAGTGCACCTGAAAGTTCGAAGATGAAGTGCCTCCCACAGAAGAAGGAAACTCAAAGAATACGGAGTCTGATTGGGTGCTTCATGTAGACAGAGCTTCCAATTTTGCTGGATGCATAGCTGGCCTCATATTGGCTGAACCCGATGGCCACATGGTGGAGTACGCACTCCAGTTCTCCTTCCGTGCTTCAAATAATCAGGCTGAATACGAAGCCCTACTTGCATGTCTTTGGATCTTCAAAAGCTTAGGGGTTCGGAGACTCTAGGCTTTTTTGGATTCCCAGTTGATGGTAAATCAAGTTAAAGGAGAATATGAAGCCAGAGATCCCACCATGGTGCAGTACCTGGAAAAAGTACAAATCTTATCTTCTCAATTGGAATACTTCGAAATCATTCATGTTCCCAGATCGGAGAACTCCCGGGCAGATGTGTTGTCTCAAGTTGCTACTATAACCCCGGAATCTCTCGGTCGCACCTTCGTTGAGCACCTTGAAGCTCCAAGTATAGCTGAAGAATCTATGGAGATGCACCAAATTAAGATCGAGCCAAGCTAGATGGATTCCATTATCAAATTCTTAGACGAAGGTGTATTGCCAGAAGACAGGGCAGAAGCCAAAAAGATCCACTGGATGGCATCTCAATATGCCATCTTGGATGGAACTCTTAACAAAATGTCATTCTCTTAGCCCCTACTGAAATGCTTAAGATCGTCAGATGCTGACTATGCCTTGAGAGATGTCCACGAGGGGATATGTGGTGATCACCTGGGAGGCAGGTCCTTAGCATATAAAATTATACGCCAAGGGTACTATTGGCCCTCCATCCAAAAGGACTCGATCGACTTCGTGCAAAGATGTGATCAATGCTAGAGATATGCCAACATTCAGAGGCAACCAGCGAGTCACTTGACCCAACTGATAGCCCCCTGGCCTTTTACTCAATGGAGGATGGATATTCTTGGCCCATTTCCGCCCGTATCTGGGCAGAGGAAATTCCTCCTTATTGCTATTGACTACTTCACAAAATGGGTCAAAGCCGAACCACTAGCCAAAATCACGGAGGGCAAGGTTGAGAACTTTGTAAGAAACTCCATATTTCAGTTCGGGATTCCACATACAATAATCACTGACAACGGGAGGCAATTTGACAATCCAAAATTCAAAGACTTCTTTGCTCAGTCTCATGTTCAACATAGACTAACTTTCGTTGCCCACCCACAGTCCATCGGAGAAGCCGAAGTAACTAATCAGACCATTCTCCACGGTCTGAAGATAAGGTTGAATGCTGCCAAAGGACTTTGGGCAGAAGAGCTAACCTCCGTCCTCTGGGCATACAGAACTATCCTAAGAATGGCCACCGGCGAGTCTCCGTTTAACCAGGCATATGGTATCGAAGCCGTTCTTCCTGTCGAAGTCTCCCTCCAATCTCTAAGAATCGATAAGTATCGAAGAGTCAACCTTGATCTATTGCAAAGCACCAGACTCCAGGCCTAGATGAAAATGGCGACGTATCAACAAAAGGTCACCAAATACTACAACTCCAAAGTAAAGGAACATATTTTTTGCACGGGGGACATGGTGCTGTGAAGAGCCGAAGTATCTAGGCCAACTGAACAAGGCAAACTTTCTTCCAACTGGGAAGTGATGCGGCAAGCATATGATTAATGTTTTGAATATGGTTTGTAGAGCAATGAAACCTAATTACACTAGCATTGTACTTATCATAATAAGACTTAAGGATTATAAGAAATTGGACTTTTACTTGATTAGACACAATCCTAAACTAAGAAGGAATAAGATCTAGACAATAGGGGCTAATGATTGTGGACTTACCTTGATGAGCTTTCCAACCTTCTTTTGATTCATACCTTGAAACTACCAATGCTCAGAACTGAAGAACCTGGATAACAGAGATCAGAACCCTGGACTTGGGGCTTCAGCTTGTTGGTTCTTTGTTAAGGTGAACCCAGCCCACAACTCAAAGACTTCGAAGGACCCTGCAATGAAGATCAAAGTTAAGGAAGAAGGATAGGAACATATAGAAGGGATGGGAGAACTTGTGAACAAAGAAAAGATAGTTGAGAAGATCTGGCCAACTCTAATGCCTTTGCCTTGAGCTTGGATGATGAATTGCTAGGGAAGAGAGTGGCTTTGGGCATGGAAGAAGAAGATAGGAAAAATTTCACACATAAAACTCAAGACAACTTCACTTCAAACTTCATTCATTTCCAAAATCAATCTCTTTTACAATGGGCGTCCAAGGCTTTTAATAGCCTCACAAAGCTAGCTTTTGAAATTTAAAAACTCCCCAAATCGAGGAGGATTACAAGGGGGGTTGGAGGATTTGGTGGAGAGTTTGGAGGGATGTGGGGGGGGTTGGAGGATTTGGTGGAGGACTTGGAGGGATGTGGCCAACCTCCTTGAATTTGAATCTTCCTTGTTGGCGCCCAAAGGGTGATGAGGTGGCTGGTGAAGTGGCACCTGATGACGTGGCATGGTGAGGTGGTCTTCTACTTGGATAAGAATGACATGTGGCGCCCAGTAGTCCTAGTTGATGGTCCTTTTCTCTTGCTTGGTTGATGTGTCTTCTCTTCTTCATGTGGTCAAATTCTGGGATCTAGAATTTGAGTCTTGTTGCTGGCTTTCATAGCTTTAAGACTTGATTAGACTTAACTCAACTGAATTAGACTTAACTCAACTGAACTGACTTGACTGACCTAGACTTTAAAACTTGAAATGGACTTACAGGAAATGAAATTTTAAAAGTAATTACAGGACTCAATAAACACTCTTGATTTGAAACTCAAAATTAATTACAAGACTCTTGGAAAGGAAATGACTCTTGAAAATAAAATATTTTTGAACTAAAGGATACAAGGTAACCTAATTATCTTCAATCCAAATTGGGATATGGCTAACCTTGTTGGAGTGAAGTTTCTTTCGGCTTCTGGTGTCCACACCAATTCTCCTGGGGTGGGCAGAACTCGACCCAGTCGAGTATGGTTCAGTTTTGCCCTGGTAATGCTCGAACAAGTCTGGGTTAAGTCTTTGTAGGTCCTCTCGAGTAATCCAAGAGTTATCGGACTCAGGTCGACCTTGCCATTGAACCAGGTATCGCTGATAGTCCTTATTCCTGGTAGTAATGATCTTGTCATCCAGGATTCTCTCAATCCTCTCTCTTTGCTCAGATAAGGTTGGTGGTGGACACTCGGAAATATGCTCACTCTCAATGAAAGTTTCTGGCTCAAAAGGCTCACTAGGTATTAGTAGTGGTTCTTTGTATTCTACTAGGTCTGAAACATTGAAGGTTGTACTAATACCCATATCAGGTGGAAGTTCCAAAACATATGCATTAGGCCCTATTTTCTTTAAGATCTTAAAAGGTCCCGCTCCGCGGGCATGCAGCTTCTTTATGGTTCCAGGGGGAAACCGTTCAGGGTTGAGCCTAATCATCGCATAATCCCCTTCATAGAATTCTTTAGCCCTCTTATGTGAGTCAGCTAAGTGTTTGTAAGTTTCATTGCTCAGGTTGATCTTATTACTGATTTCTTTATGTAGATTTATGACATGCTGTGCAAAAGACTCAGCAGACTCAGAGACTCGTGTGTGAATAGGTAGTGGGATTAGATCTAAAGGCTTCCTAGGCTTGCAACCATGGACTATCTCAAAGGGACTTTTGCCCGTAGATCGATTGACCGAACTGTTGTAAGCGAACTCAGCACGTGGTAATAACAAATCCCAGTTTCCTAGATTTTCTCCCACTAGGCATCTCAGCAAGTTCCCTAGACTTCTATTTACAACCTCGGTTTGTCCATCAGTCTGGGGATGGTAGGCAGTGGAGAATTTCAGTCTGGTTCCTAATAGGTGCCAAAGGGTTTTCCAGAAGTAACTTGTGAAGCGGACATCCTTATCAGAAACAATGGTTTTTGGTAACCCGTGGAGTCTGACTACTTGATCAAGAAAGAGTTTGGCTATCCTAGAGGCATCGGAAGTTTGGGTGCAAGGTATGAAATGGGCCATTTTTGAAAACCGGTCGACCACCACAAAGATTGAATCATGTTTTCGAATGGTCTTGGGTAATCCTAGAACAAAGTCCATGCTTAGATCCTGCCATGGACACTCAGGTACAGGTAATGGAGTGTATAGCCCGGTATTCTTCTTTTGTTGCTTTGCAACAGCACATGTCCTACATCGGGCTACAATGTTTGCTACTTGTTTCTTAAGACCTGGCCAGTAAAATTGTTCCTCAATAGCCAAGATAGTCTTGTTTCGTCCGAAGTGGCCAGCCAAACCTCCCGCATGTATCTCCCAAACTAAAAAATCTCTTAAGGAGGTTCTTGGGATGCAAAGCCTATTCTCTCTAAAAAGATAACCATCTAGAAGGATATAGTCACTATGATCACTAGATGGTCCTTGACGCAAAACCTGATAAATTTCATCTAAATCTGGACAGGTTTCGTACTGCTCCTTAAGTCTTTCAAAACCTATGACTTCAGTACTGACTGAAGTTAAAAGTAACGTTCTACGACTTAGGGCATCAGCTACCTTATTATCGGTTCCTGATTGATGCTTTAGGACAAACGTATAGGATTGGATATACTCTACCCATTTGGCATGCCTAGGATTTAGTTTCTTTTGGGAACTCAAAAACCTAAGGGCTTCATGGTCTGAAAATAAAACAAATTCTTGCGGTAGGAGATAATGCCTCCAATACCTTAATGCTTGCACGACCGCATAAAGCTCCCGATCATATGTGGAGTATTTTTTCCTGGCTTCATTCAATTTCTCACTAAAGAATGCTACGGGATGGTTCTCTTGACTCAGAACTCCACCAATACCTACTCCCGAAGCATCGCATGCTACTTCAAAGACCTTAGAAAAATCGGGTAGTCTTAAGACTGGTGCTTGGGTCATCTTATCTTTGATGTGAAGGAAGGCCTTATCAGCTGACTTCGTCCATTCAAAGTGGCCCTTCCTAATACAATCCGTGATAGGAGAAACTATGGTGCTAAACCCTCTAATAAATCTTCGATAAAACGTAGCGAGGCCATGAAAACTTCTTACTTCATGAATATTATTGGGTGTTGGCCACTCTACAATTGCCTTAACCTTCTCAGGGTCAGCGGATACTCCTTCAGGGGTCACAACAAATCCTAGGAAGATAACTCTAGTAGTCATGAAAGCACATTTCTTTAGATTGGCATAGAGGTTATCTTTCCTAAGTGCTAAACATACCTGCCTCAGATGTTGTTGATGATCTTCTCTAGTCCTACTATAGATAAGTATGTCGTCAAAGTAAACGACAACAAATTTTCCAATAAAGGATCGTAGGACTTGGTTCATGATTCGCATAAAAGTGCTAGGGGCATTTGATAACCCAAAAGGCATGACTACCCATTCAAATAACCCATCCTTAGTTTTAAAGGCAGTCTTCCATTCATCCCCTGGTCTGATCCTAACTTGGTGATAGCCGCTCTTCAGGTCAATCTTAGAAAATATAGTTGCACCGGCCATCATATCTAACATATCATCCAAGCGGGGGATGGGAAACCTATACTTCACCGTGATTTTATTTATGGCATGACTATCAACACACATTCTCCATGTGCCATCTTTCTTAGGGGTAAGTAAGGTTGGGACTGCGCATGGACTCAAACTCTCCCTAATGAATCCTTTCTTTAGGAGTTCTCCTACTTGACGTTGTAATTCTTGGTGCTCGGTAGGGTTCATTCTATAATGTGGAAGGTTCGGTAGGGTTGCTCCAGGGACTAAGTCTATCGCATGTTGTATATCCCTAAGAGGTGGGAGTTGGTCGGGCAAGTCATCGGGGAACACGTCTTTGAACTCCTCTAGCACTTGACTGACTTCTTGAGGTTGTTCTTTTGAAAGAGGTTCTTGATGATCCTTAATGGTTAAAATCCAAACAGGTGACCCATTGCTAATTTCTTTCTCCATTTCTCTAGCAGTGATCACGTTTATCCCCTTTTTCTTATCACTCAATTGGCTTGATCCTCTCTTAATGGGGTTCTTAGGTGGAGAAGAATGGATTACAATCTTCTTTCCATTATGAGTAAACGAGCATGAATTAGAACGACCATAGAGTGTTACGTCAAGATCGTACAACCATGGTCGACCTAAAATTATGCTACTTACTCCCATTGGAAGTACATCACACCATACTTTCTCCAGGTAAGATTGGAACTGAATGGTTACTAGGCACCTAGACTTAATGGAAATCGTGGTTGAGTCTATCCAGGATACCTTATAGGGATTAGGATGGGGTACGGTGGGCAATCCTAGGTTTTTAACTGTGTTGGTGGATATGGCATTGACACAGCTACCGCTATCTAAAATGACTTTGCATACTTTCTCACCTATCTTAATGAATGTCTGTAGGATGCTAGTCCTACGCCAATCTTCTTGGGTTTTAGATTGGGTGAGAATACACCTAACCACTCCTAACAGATCTTGATCTACCAGGACTTCCTCATCCTCATACTCTTCAGCCAAGTTCTCATCTGCCTGGTATACTTCCTCCTCAAATTCACCTTGGGATTCTACGGCTTCCTCTTCTACTTCGCCTATGTGTAGGGCTCTATTAGGACAGTTGCTAGAATAGTGACCCACTTTGTTACACTTGAAACATGCGTTTGGAGTTCTTTGGGTCTCAGGTGTTTTTCCCTTGTCATCTCTACGAGTCACAGGCACATTAGGATTGGGTCGGTTGAATCTAGGCTGATTGGATCCTGACTGCTGATAAGGTGCACTAGTCCTAGGGGCTTCGGGCCTACGATAGACTGGACCTCTATGGAATCTCTCAGCATCCCTAGCTATTTGATAGGCCAATTCTAGGTCATGTACCTCTCGCATGAATAATTCTCTTTGAATTTCTTCCCTCAGTCCGGCTCTAAATCTAGACAAGGTCACCGACTCAGATTCATTAACATTGCACCTCATAACGAATTCGTCAAACTTCGCTATGTACTCTGCGACACTCCTATTTCCTTGAGTAAGTCTTTGCCATTGATCTAGGAGTCTTTGGTGATAGGACATAGGAAGGTATTTCTCCCTAAGCCTAAGTTTCATAGCTCGCCAGGTCACTATGGGCACATCACCTCTCTGTCTAGTGAGTCTCTCAATGTTTCCCCAATATAACCTAGCTTGGCGCACAAGTTTAAGCTTTGCAAACTTACACTTGCGCTCTTCACTCATCTCAAACCAGTCAAAATACTGGTCCATCTCACCTTCCCAATCAATGTAGATCTTTGGATCTAAAATTCCATCAAAGGTGGGAGCTTCTAGCCTAATGTTCTTCATGGTTCGGTCATCTTGATCAAAGTGAATTGGGGTGGGTCTCCTGACATTGGGTTCATAGTTAGGCTCATGATGGAATCTCCTTGGGTTGGGCTCGATGGTTTGACCAGGGTGGGGTCCTCTAGGAATTGGATCATAAAACTGATCTTGGGGAGCTCTCCTAGGGTTTGTTTCGTAGAGAGGGTTTTGATATGGAATCCTTCTAGGGTTCAATGGGGTCTCAAGTTCAGGTGCAAGACTTGGCTCAGGCTTAGTCTGGGCTTCATGATTGCTTTCAGGGGTTCTAGCCTCTAACTGATCCAACCTAGTAGTGATGTGGGCTAACTGCTCATTCATGTCTTGGTTGGTTTGTGCCACATTCTGATTTATTTGGGCCAATTGCTCAGTTAAACTCTTAGTCAGTTGGGCCACTTGATCATTTAGGCCTTTGATCAAATTCCCTAAGTTTTGGTCCATGGCTACACTTGACTGGGCTTGGATTGGTGAATACGGTGTTCCTGCTCTAGTTGTCATGCATGCAAATGGACTCAAGTTCGAGCTAAGGTTTCCTAGACCTAGAGCACAAATTAGAAGTCTAATTAAGTGAACCAACTAGCTAGTAGTACTTATGGGACTTAGCCAGGTAGGTGGAGGGGAGTGTAGGTCCCTGATTGCCAACCTTAGACACCAATCTGAGATTGGCCAGGTAGGCGGACCAAATCACAAGTCCTGATGCACCAATCCTAGACACCAAGCCAGTAAGCACACACCAATTAGCTGACACAGTTAACTTGACCCTAACCTGAACCCAACTTGTTGGTGTCCCTAACCCACTAGGGCAATTAACATTCTACTCAATTTTAATTAACGGACTGGGATCGATATGCTGGTTGGTGATTCTTGGGCTAGGGACAGGTGATGAAACCCTGACCCTATGTCAAATTGATGCCCTTAATTTGATTTCTCATGAGATGAATGAAATGCAAAGGTGCTGCAGAAGTGTGTTGCAATTTGAAAGTGGTGTGGAAAACGTGATGAAAAAAATGTCCAAAAATTCTGAAAAATTCACAAAGGATTCCTAACTTATATGTTTCAATGTAGATGAAAGGAATTTTAAAACTAAAATCTATACTAATCTAAGAAGATCCTACAAATGAAGATAAATAAAAAGGATAGAACATAACCCTAATGACAGTGTCGAACTGCAGAAATTTTGTTTTTTTATAATTTTTTTCTGATGATGAAATTTAATATGGTGATAACTGACTTAAAAAGGAACAAGAAAAAAAATATTTCAATAAAAAATCAGTGACTTGCCTTTGGAGCTGCAGATGGATTACAGTAAACAGATGCAAATTTTCAGAAAACAGAACCTAATCAAACAAGTGCAATGGCTTACCCAAAACTTCAATCTAAAAACTCACGTCCGGCCAGGGGCTCATTATTCCCATGGGTCGTGACAGTGTACTGGAGTACACCCGCTCAGGAGGCGTGAATTTTAGATCTTGCTTGGATTTAAAGAAAACTATTCTACCCTAATGCAACCTGGCTCTGATACCAATTTGATGCGGCAAGCATATGATTAATGTTTTGAATATGGTTTGTAGAGCAATGAAACCTAATTACACTAGCATTGTACTTATCATAATAAGACTTAAGGATTATAAGAAATTGGACTTTTACTTGATTAGACACAATCCTAAACTAAGAAGGAATAAGATCTAGACAGTAGGGGCTAATGATTGTGGACTTACCTTGATGAGCTTTCCAACCTTCTTTTGATTCATACCTTGAAACTACCAATGCTCAGAACTGAAGAACCTGGATAACAGAGATCAGAACCCTGGACTTGGGGCTTCAGCTTGTTGGTTCTTTGTTAAGGTGAACCCAGCCCACAACTCAAAGACTTTGAAGGACCCTGCAATGAAGATCAAAGTTAAGGAAGAAGGATAGGAACATATAGAAGGGATGGGAGAACTTGTGAACAAAGAAAAGATAGTTGAGAAGATCTGGCCGACTCTAATGCCTTTGCCTTGAGCTTGGATGATGAATTGCTAGGAAAGAGAGTGGCTTTGGGCATGGAAGAAGAAGATAGGAAAAATTTCACACATAAAACTCAAGACAACTTCACTTCAAACTTCATTCATTTCCAAAATCAATCTCTTTTACAATGGGCGTCCAAGGCTTTTAATAGCCTCACAAAGCTAGCTTTTGAAATTTAAAAACTCCCCAAATCGAGGAGGATTACAAGCGGGGTTGGAGGATTTGGTGGAGAGTTTGGAGGGATGTGGGGGGGATTGGAGGATTTGGTGGAGGACTTGGAGGGATGTGGCCAACCTCCTTGAATTTGAATCTTCCTTGTTGGTGCCCAAAGGGTGATGAGGTGGCTGGTGAAGTGGCACCTGATGACGTGGCATGGTGAGGTGGTCTTCTACTTGGATAAGAATGACATGTGGCGCCCAGTGGTCCTAGTTGATGGTCCTTTTCTCTTGCTTGGTTGATGTTCTTCTCTTCTTCATGTGGTCAAATTCTGGGGTCTAGAATTTGAGTCTTGTTGCTGGCTTTCATGGCTTTAAGACTTGATTAGACTTAACTCAACTGAATTAGACTTAACTCAACTGAACTGACTTGACTGACCTAGACTTTAAAACTTGAAATGGACTTACAGGAAATGAAATTTTAAAAGTAATTACAGGACTCAATAAACACTCTTGATTTGAAACTCAAAATTAATTACAGGACTCTTGAAAAGGAAATATTTTTGAACTAAAGGATACAAGGTAACCTAATTATCTTCAATCCAAATTGGGATATGGCTAACCTTGTTGGAGTGAAGTTTCTTTCGGCTTCTGGTGTCCACACCAGGAAGGACCATACAAAGTTGAAGAGGTCATATGTCCAGGAATGTATCGACTCAAAACCTCGAATGGTGAAACACTGTCCCGGCCATGGAATGTGCAAAATCTTTGCAAGTATTATCAATAAAACCCCCAAAATCTTTTATGCAAATATGTTCAACTTTAAATGACCTGTTGCAACAGCAGCAATTTTTTCAGCCTGATCAAGGGGATCAGCTAATGGTGCAAGGGAGAGTCTGATCCGCTCATCCTATCGGTATGCCCGACGAGCGCAACGGACTGCCCAATCAGGCTATCGAAATGATCAAAGGCATGGGAATGGTTCATGTCACCTACCCTACAGAAAACTTGAATATGTGCCGGGGCGTGCCTAACCAGCCTACCTTATATTAAAAAGGCTTAGGGATGGTTCCTATAACCAACCCTATGAAAAATTCGAAGACACGTTGGGGCGGGCCTGAATAGCCTACCTTAACCATGACAGAGATGCACAGGGGTAGCATAGACACTATCCCCTACAGAAAACCCAAAAACGTGCGGAAATGAGTTCACATCACTCACTCTGCCAACATCAAGCTTTGAATTCACACTTCGAGGGATTCAAAGAAGTATCATTCATAGAAAAAGAAAAAAGCGAGAAGAAAGTCGGTGCTTTCATTTCTTTTGCATTCTTTATTAAAAAAAAAGAGATTGCAGAAAATGGGAAAGCACATCTAGTGACCATCCGCCGGCCCTTTCCCATGCCGGTGGGGGGTGTCCTGCAAAGAGGATGAAGGGGCCCCAGGGTTCCCATTTGAATCAGAATCTGACTCCTTCTCAAAGTCAGAGTCGAACTCATGTCCAGGAAAGGGAACAGAGGGTTTGATGTTGCCAAGGCCCTTCAAGTTATAATACTTGAAGGCCTTATCCCTACACTCTCGGAACCCCTGGTGATAAGAATCCAGAGCCACCTCGGTGACCTCCTCTTTGAAAGCAGAAGACGCCTTGAAGTCCGAGATGGAATCTGCCACCTTCTTCTTGGCCTCTACCGCCTCCGTGATGGCCACCTCGACCTAAGCCCTGGCCTCCTCTAGTTGAGCCTCCAGGACACGGACTTTTCTCTCCAAGCGATCGACAACTAGGTCGTCATCATCGCTCAGCCTGAGGAACCCTAGGCTGCCCCTTACTCCAGCACTGATGACTCTCTTCTTCGCCTCCCTTCGAAGCTTGGGAACATTGAACTTCATTTTGCCGGGTCGTTGGAGAAAGAAGAGGAACTTCTGTAAAAGGAGTCTGAAAATGCGATGGCCTTCTACAGAGAGGGCAAGGTCCTATTTATAAGGACCTTACACCCACAACTAGCCATAGGGAAACATGCTCCATGCCCTTTCTTAGACCCATCGAGAGATGCCACGTGTCAGAGCGACGCCTCGAGACCCAGGTGACTGCTCGGGAGTGGTATAATCACCAATAACTACTCTTGGAATGCCGACCGTCGGTACTTCAAATTTAGAAGAATCTCCATCGTGCGGCTACGACATTAATGGCTCCCTTTTGAAAAGAAAGGATATGGCGGCACCCAGGGTGCATGAAAATGCGACTGTTCGAATATCAACACACTCATTATGGGGAACGAGAATCATAATCAATGTTCCTCGATGATCAATCAATAGGGAAATGACACCTGTCCATTGTGCCCATTCCTAGATGGGCAGATTAATTATGGAAAAAGGATGGCATCAGCCTAGTTTGATCGTGAATGGTCTTCGACAACGGCATTCCAATTTGCTTGGAAACTCATATTCGATGTCAGCCACGAGCCGAACGGTCTTCATCTTTGACGTCAGCCACGAGCCTGAAAGGGATATGCCCTACAAGCCAATCTATGTTGTATCTCCCAAACCATTGTAATTGACAATATTTTAATAAAGGCATTATTTTTCATCATACACTGTGTTTATTATTATATGATGAACCCCATAGATTAGGGCTATGATTTTAGGGTTATGATGAGATCATACCAGTGAGACCAAAAGTCTTAAAACCTTAATCTAAAATATTCCTAGTCAAAGGAACCCTGAGTAGGGGATCAGGGTTTTTTCGGTAAGACTAGCACATCTCATGTATACTGGAGAGGGTGACTGCTCTCACAGTCACTTGTGTATGACACTAATACTAGGATGTGGGTGCTCATTAGAGAATGATTTCACTAATATGATCCAACTTGAGAACATCAAATGGAGTCTTAGCTACATGTCAATAGAAGGTTCTCATAGTGGGAGTGGTACAAGTAATCCTTTGACCTGAGACTGCCATAAGTACCTTATGTACATGAACCCATGGTTTGGTTCAATCCTAATCATGACACTGAGTCATGCACAGGATTGATATTGGGAATGGTGAATTGGATATGAAGGTAATGAGTAGGTCAACAAGGAATCGATCACTCTTAGTAAGAGGAGATTGCATCTAGCTAGTTATCAATCAGATGATGATTCAGGGAATCTTTGATCAAAGTAAAGATATTAGAGATGGTTTCTATTATCAAGATAATTGAATCATCAATATAAGATTGAGCTAGAAACAAATATAATATTGGATTTGACATATATCCATATCCATAATTATATTTTGGGTGCAGGCTGATCGAAGGATTTAATTGTACGGTAACTTTCTACTGAAGGGTAGTTTTGGTATTTCACCAGAATTTCCATATCTTTCGGGTAGACATGATACATTGCTAGACGTCAATCTTGTCTTATGGGTTGATCAAATTTAATGATTATTTATTAGGAAGAGTCCTAATTGATCAAAATCGGGTAAGCCTGATTTGACCTAAATCGATTAGAAAGAGTTCTAATCAAATTAGGTCAACTTGTATTCGAACCCACTACTTGCTAGATGTGGAACCCAATGGGTCACACACTTAAGAGAATTGATCAAGGGTTTAAATTTATAATTAAATCATCTTTGCATGATGACACTCTAGCAGGTGTTGCAAATCCTAGCTTCTATTCGAATTAGATTCGAATTAGGGTTCTAGATTGGTTCAATTTGGGTTCTAATTGGATCTAATTAGACCCTAATTAAGGTTATAGGGATTATGGCTAACCCTATTGGCTAACCATGTATCTAGGCTAGCCCCCCACCCGCTCCTTAGCCCTTGCATGCCAAAAACACCAAGAGTCCATGCGCTTATGGACTCTTGGCGTGCCATATGGAGGAGTCCATGGGCGCATGGACTCTTGGCGTGCCCACTTAATTCTCTGATGAATTAAGTTGGGATGGCTTTTCCTTCTCTCTTTTAGCGCCTCAATTGTCCCCCCTTGGATTGAAATCCAAGGGTTGATGTTTTTTTGAGAAAGGCAGAAAGCATTCGTTGCTTCCTGGTTGCGCGAAATAACATCTCTTCGGAGATTAAAAGTCGTGACTCCTTTCTTTTAAAAACATCATGATTTTTCATTTAAGAAAGGCCGTGGGATTTATCCAGAAGGCCGTGAGAAGGAAGGATGGGGCGTGAGAAAATGAGAAAGGGCGTGAGAAGTTTTTCACGAAGAGTTGTGTGGGCACCTCTCTGAGATCTATTTAAGGGGTCAGGAAAATCAGAACTCGGTAATTTTTATTCTTCTTCCTCTCCTAAAGACTCTTTCTCTTTTTTCTTGTTCTTGCACTGTTTCCTTTACAGAGTACACATCTGTCAAAACTCTGCTACTGAACAAGAACAAGAGCGAAAGTCTCCGATGGTAAAGGAATGAAGGGGTTCTGATTTTGTTCTTTCTTTCTTACATTAAGACATTCTTGTCTTAATTTCTCCTCCAATTTTAAACAAGCCTAAATCCCCTAAGGACAAAGTCTTATCTTCATGACAAGAGTGTCTTAGAGGGTCAAGGTCTTAGTGGAAGGAGGAGAAGAGATAAAAGAAAAGAAGGCAACCTCTTGTGTGGAAGAATTCCAGCCATAATCCGAAGAATTGAGTTCTAGGAAGAAGAACTCAATAGGAGGAACCATTGGACAAGAAGATAGTATTCTTGATCATTGCTCTGTGTGGATCACCTTCGGAGGGCGGACACTTGGACGCCTGGTGAATTCAAATATCCCGTTGATCTTCAAGTTTTAAGTCTTCATAAATTAGAATTAGCGATTACAGGTTGGTATTCTAATTCAATTTGCATAGAAATGTTTGTCTTCATACATTCTGGTCTTATTAAGGAGTTTCTATTTTAGGGTTTTGTGCATTTTAATTTTAATTTTTGAAATTACCCTTCCGCTGCGTTGCACTGGGACCCTACAGTGGTATCGGAGCCACCTTAATTTGGACTATAATCTATGATAGTTTGTATGTCACATCTTAGGGATTTTAAATCCTAATATGTTACTACACTTAGCATATATGTTTTGATGTATGCCACTAGTTAGGGTTTTTCACTCAAACCCTAATTATTATAGAGATATGTTTAGCTTTGAAGTCATCATACTGAAATAAGGTTGCCCTGGAATAAAGGTGGATCCATTATGTGGCAAATGGTTGTCCTAGTATGATGACACACTTAGCACATATTTGTTTATTTATAAGAGTGATATGTTGATTGTGATACATTCTATAAGGATGTGCTGGCAATTTATAAATCCCTCCTCTTAAAAAAAAATTATATTAAGTCTTATTATATTTAACTAATAAGCATCACTAGTCATGATGTATAATTGATCATTCGGTGTCTAGCAAGGTGGTTCTGGGAAGGTAAAGAGAATTGTGGTTTTTAATTAGTTCCGTTGACTGACCTGGCCAATTTTTATTGGTGTCAAGGAAAGCAACAGGGGGACTCCCACATCTCTTCCACTAGCCTGGCCGATTTGATTAAATTTAAATCTTGACTAAAATGCTTAGTGTTAAAAATACTATATATTGGCCTTCCTTCATGCTGGATCATTATTGTGTTATGAACCACATTAGGTTTGTTGAGTTATCTGCAAGACCTAATATGGTGATTGACATAATACTAGTCTAGTGCATAGATATGCTTACAGTATATTCAGTATAATGCTTTGTTGTGTTATCTGCAAGGGCATTATATTTGAGTATTGACTGTATAGAAATGAAAGGGTCTTGACTAAATGAGAACATTATGGTTTGTTATGTTTTCTGCAAGACTAATAATATTCTAGAGGCCAAGTAACTTCTTGAGAATTATATGAGATATAATTGGAAGAGTTTCCTACCTTTGAGCTTATAAAGGATTTGTTGTGTTTTCTGCAAGATCTTTTATAAGTTATTAGGATCTCAATCTCACTAAGAAAAATCGATCAGGGTTCTTCTCGATTATCATAGTGAGGGCTATGATTTTTGATAAAATAGTGGGAGACATAATTAAATTAAAGACCTAATTTAATTATGTATGTCATTTCATGGTTGTTTGCTTATGTATTGTTCTTTGTTAAATGTAGATAAATGGCATCTTCATTATCACTGCAAAGTATCTTAGATACCAACAAACTGATTGGTCCAAACTATGTGGACTGGTTGAGAAATTTAAAGATTGTGCTAAGTTCAGAAAAACTTTCTTATATTCTAGATACCCCTAGTCTTAATCCACTAGGGGATGATGCCACAGAGGAAGATATGGCCACATACAAAATATGGCAGAATGACTCCCTTACTGTCAAGTGTATCATACTAGCCTCTATGACCAATGAGTTACAGAGACAGCATGAAAGTATGGATACTCAATCCATAATGCTCAATCTAAAAGAGCTTTATGGAGAACATAGCAGAACTGCTAGATATGAAATATCTAAGCAGTTATTCCGTGCTAGGATGACAGAGGGAACATCCATTCAGGATCATGTTCTGAAGATAATTGACTTGATCACCAGATTGGGTCAATTAGGTTTTATCATGGATAGGGAGTTGAATTAGGATTTAATCCTGCAATCACTCCCGGAGTCATTTTCTTAGTTTGTCTTGAATTATCACATGAACAAACTAAACACTTCCTTGCCTGAGCTGTTAAATATGTTAAAAATAGCAGAGAGCCACGTTAAGAAAGAAAAGGCTCCACTTCTTCTTGTTGATAAGACCAATAAGAAGAAATCAGGCAAAAAGGGTTTTAATAGGAGGCTAAACCCTAAGAGTGGCATCAATAAGAATAAGAAAGGAAAGAAGGCCTCCAAACAGTCGACCTGTTTCTTTTGCAGCAAAGCAGGACATTGGAAAAGGAATTGCAAGGCTTACCTTGCAACTGTGAAGCCTGGTGCATCAGATGTGCCAAAAGGTATGTATGAGATACATGCTATATTGACATTAAATTCATCTATATCAAATACTTGGGTATTGGATACCGCTTGTGGTTACCATATATGCAAATCTTTGCAGGACCTCCACAAGCTTAAAGTATTGAAGGAAGGTGACTTCAATCTCTTTAGTGCTAGTGGTGATATCATCCAAGCAGAAGCTATAGGGACCTATATTCTGAAGTTGCCATTAGGGAAGATCTTGGAGTTAGAAAATTGTTATTATATGCCTAAGATTATTAGGAACATTGTATCTGTTCCCTTGTTATTAAAACAAGGATATGTAATGGATGTAACGAGCACTGGTTGCTCGATAATGTTGTCTAATAAAATTGTTTGTTCTGGCATATTTAGCAATGGGCTCTTAACTCTTTCTTCCAATGATAGTGATTTTCATGTCAATAATAAAAGAAAAAGAGAAGACTTTAATGATACTTAACTTTGGCATCATCGACTTGGTCATGTTAATGAGTCTAGGATAAGCAAGTTATACAAGAAAAAATTTCTTGATTCTTATGAGTATGAATCATTAGGAACTTGCGAATCATGTCTCATGGGTAAGATGACCAAGACTCCATTTACTGGACATGGAGAAAGGTCAACTGAGTTATTAGGACTTATACATACTGATGTATGTGGTCCAATGACAACTCAGGCCAGAGGTGGATACTCATATTTTATCACTTTTACAGATGATTTATCTAGGTTCGGATATGTGTATCTTATGAAACATAAATATGAAGCCTTTGATAAATTTAAGGAGTATCAAAGTATGGTCAAAAAATAAACCGAGAAAAGTATTAAAGTTCTTCGGTCTGATCGAGGAGGAGAATACTTATCCACGAAGTTTTTAGACTATCTTAAAGTTAATGAAATTCTTTCTGAATGGACCCCTCCTAATACACCACAGCTAAATTGTATAGCTGAAAGGAGGAATCGTACCTTATTAGATATGGTACGATCCATGATGTGCTTCACAAATTTACCCATTTCCTTCTGGGGTCATGCCCTAGAAACTGCTGTTTACATTCTGAACAAAGTACCTTCTAAATCTGTTATTTGTGCTCCATATGAAATTTGGAGTGGAAAGAAACCGTATCTTAAATATTTTAAGGTATGGGGATGTCCAGCTTATGTTAAAAGAAATTTTGGACATAAGTTGGAACCTAGAGCAGATAAATGTCTATTTGTAGGATATCCTAGAGAGGGTAGAGGATATCTGTTTTACCATCCAATTGAACAAAAGATTTTTGTCAGCAGACATGCCACTTTTCTAGAAAAATAGTTTATTTTATAAAAGGGCAATGGTAGAACTATTAAACTTGGAGAAGTACAAGAAACATAGATAGACAATTCTCAATCAATAGAACATATAATTAGATCAGAACCAGAACATAAAACTCCTCCCCATAGGTCTGATAGAGTGTCACGGGCACCTGAGAGGTATGTGTTTATTATTATATGATGAACCTCTGACCTATACGGAAGCTATCTTGAGTACTGATTCAGATAGATGGCAAGAAGCCATGGAATCCGAGATAGACTCTATGTATGTCAACCAAGTATGGTCTTTGGTCGATGCACCAGAGGATGTTAATGCTATTGGGTGCAAATGGGTCTATAAGAAAAAGATTGGGGCTGATGGCCAAGTTGAAACCTATAAAGCTAGATTAGTGGCAAAAGGTTTTAGACAAAAACAGGAAATTGATTATGATGAAACATTCTCACCTGTTGCCATGCTCAAATCAATTCATATTTTACTTGCTATAGCAGCATACCACGATTATGAGATCTGGCAGATGGATGTGAAGACTGCATTCCTCAATGGTTTCCTTGAGGAAAAAGTCTACATGTCACAGCCAGAAGGTTTTATTTCAAAGAATAAACCTAATCAAGTATGCAAGCTAAATAAATCCATTTATGGATTAAAGCAAGCTTCAAGGGGTTGGAACATCCGCTTTGATGAAACTATTAAAAGGTTTGGTTTTATCAAAAATGTGGATGAACCCTGTGTTTATAAGAAGACTAGTGGGAGTGCCATAGTCTTCTTGGTTCTGTATGTAGATGACATACTCCTCATTGGGAATGATATCCCAATATTACAATCAGTCAAGGTTTGGCTATCAAACCAGTTTTCAATGAAAGATTTGGGAGAAGCATCCTATATACTAGGTATTAAGATCTATAGAGATAGGTCTAAGAGGATGCTAGGTTTATCCCAGTCTAGGTACATTAACTTAGTGCTGAAAAGACTCAGCATGGATGGAAGTAAAAGAGGTTATCTTCCTATGAGTCAAGGCATACATCTTTCTAAAAGGATGTCTCCTAAGACAACTGAAGAAAGAAATAGAATGAATTCTATACCTTATGCTTCGACAATAGGGTCCATAATGTATGCCATGTTATGTACCAGGCCTGATGTGGCATATGCTTTAGGCATTATCAGTAGGTTTCAGGCTGATCCAGGAGAGGATCATTGGAAAGCAGTTAAAAATATTCTTAAGTACCTGAGAAAGACTAAGGATATTTTCCTGGTTTATGGTGGTTTTGATCTTAAACTAGAAGCTTATTCTGATTCTAGTTTTCAATCAGACCCTGATGATAGCAAATCCATTTCGGGATATGTTTTTACCCTAAATGGTGGAGTAGTGAGTTGGAAGAGTACCAAGCAGCAAACTATAGTTGACTCAACCACAGAGGCAGAGTACATAGCTGTCAATGAAGGCGCCAAGGAAGCAGTCTGGATGAAGAAGTTCATCACAGAGTTGGGTGTTGTTCTTGAGATTGAAAACCCAGTGCCACTTTACTGTGACAACACTGGAGCTGTTGCTCAAGCTAAGGAACCAAGAGCTCATTATAAGTCCAAGCATATTCTGAGACGCTTCTATCTCGTCCGAGAAATAGTAGAAAGACAAGAATGTCTACATAAATAGAGTTGATACAAAGAACAATGTAGCAGACCCGTTTACTAAGGCTCTACCATAGCGAGAGTTTGATCGCCACCTCGAGAGCATGGGATTAAGATTTAAAGGTGATTGGCTTTAGTGCAAGTGGGAGATTGAAAGGGATATGCCCTACAAAGCAATCTATGTTGTATCTCCCAAACCATTGTAATTGACAATATTTTAATAAAGGCATTATTTTTCATCATACGCTGTATTTATTATTATATGATGAATCCCATAGATTAGGGCTATGATTTTAGGGTTATGACGAGATCATACATGTGAGACCTAAAGTCTTAAAACCTTAATCTAAAATATTCCTAGTCAAAGGAACCCTGAGTAGGGGATCAAGATTTTTCCGGTAAGACTAGCACATCCCATGTATACTGGAGAGGGTGACTGCTCTCACAGTCACTTGTGTATGACACTAATACTAGGATGTGGGTGCTCATTAGAGAATGAGTTCACTGATATGATCCAACTTGAGAACATCTAATGGAGTCTTAGCTACATATCAATAGAAGGTTCTCATAGTGGGAGTGGTACAAGTAATCCTTTGACCTGAGACTACCATAAGTACCTTATGTACATGAACCCATGCTTTGGTTCAATCCTAATCATGACACTGAGTCATGCACAAGATTGATACTGGGAATGGTGAATTGGATATGAAGGTAATGAGAAGGTCAACAAGGAATCGATCACTCTTAGTAAGAGGAGATTGCATCTAGCTAGTTATCAATCGGATGATGATTCATGGAATCTTTGATCAAAGAAAAGATATTAGAGATGGTTTCTAATATCAAGATAATTGAATCATCAATAAAAGATTGAGCTAGAAACAAATATAATATTGGATTTGACATATATCCATATCCATAATATATTTTGGGTGCAGGCTAATCGAAGGATTTAATTATACGGTAACTTTCTACTGAAGGGTAGTTTCGGTATTTCACCAAAATTTTCATATCTTCCGGGTAGACATGATACGTTGCTAGACATCAATCTTGTCTTGTGGGTTGATCAAATTTAATGATCATTTATTAGGAAGAGTCCTAATTGATCAAAATCGGGTAAGCCCGATTTGACCTAAATCGATTAGAAAGAGTTCTAATCAAATTAGGTCAACTTGTATTCGAACCCACTGCTGGCTAGATGTGAAACCCAATGGGTCACACACTTAAGAGAATTGATCAAGGGTTTAAATTTGTAATTAAATCATCTTTGCATGATGACACTCTAGCAGGTGTTGCAAATCCTAGCTTCTATTCAAATTAGATTCGAATTAGGGTTCCAGATTGGATCAATTTGGGTTCTAATTGGATCTAATTAGACCCTAATTGAGGTTATAGGGATTATGGCTAACCCTATTGGCTAACCATGTATCTAGGCTAGCCCCCCACCCGCTCCTTAGCCCTTGCATGCCAAAAACACCAAGAGTCCATGCGCTTATGGACTCTTGGTGCGCCATATGGAGGATTCCATGGGCGCATGGACTCTTGGCGCGCCCACTTAATTCTCCGATGAATTAAGTTGGGGCGGCTTTTCCTTCTCTCTTTTAGCACCTCAATTGTCCCCCCTTGGATTGGAATCCAAGGATTGATGTTTTTTTGAGAAAGGCAGAAAGCATTCGTTGCTTCCCGGTTGCGCGAAATAACATCTCTTCGGAGATTAAAAGTCGCAACTCCTTTCTTTTAAAAACATCATGATTTTTCATTTAAGAAAAGCCGTGAGATTTATCTGGAAGGCCGTGAGAAGGAAGGATGGGGCGTGAGAAAATGTGAAAGGGCGTGAGAAGTTTTTCACGAAGAGTTGTGTGGGCGCCTCTCTGAGATCTATTTAAGGGGTCAGGAAAATTAGAACTCGATAATTTTTATTCTTCTTCCTCTCCTAAAGACTCTTTCTCTTTTTTCTTGTTCTTGCACTATTTCCTTTACAGAGTACACCTCTGTCGAAACTCTGCAACTGAACAAGAACAAGAGTGAAAGTCTCCGACGGTAAAGGAAAGAAGGAGTTCTGATTTTGTTCTTTCTTTCTTACATTAAGACATTCTTGTCTTAATTTCTCCTCCAATTTAAGACAAGCCTAAATCCCCTTAGGACAAAGTCTTATCTTCAAGACAAGAGTGTCTTAGAGGGTCAAGGTCTTAGTGGAAGGAGGAGAAGAGATAAAAGAAAGGAAGGCAACCTCTTGTGTGGAAGAATTCCAGCCATAATCCGAAGAATTGAGTTCTAGGAAGAAGAACTCAATAGGAGGAACCATTGGACAAGAAGATAGTGTTCTTGATCATAGCTCTGTGTGGATCACCATCGGAGGGTGGACACTTGGACGCCTGGTGAATTCAAATAGCCCATTGATCTTCAAGTTTTAAGTCTTCATAAATTGAAATTAGCGATTACAGGTTGGTATTCTAATTCAATTTGCCTAGAAATGTTTGTCTTCATACATTCTGGTCTTATTAAGGAGTTCCTGTTTTAGGGTTTTTGTGCATATTAATTTCAATTTTTGAAATTACCCATCCACTGCGTTGCACCGGAACCCTACAAAGCCGACTTCTCGACCAAGAAAAAAAAGAAGCAATGAAATTTGAGTCATCATCGAAGCTAGAAACCTCGTGTGAACTGTATTAAAAAATATGGCGTAACATGTACAAAAGGAGGAAGTCATTTGAAAATTCAAAATAGTTCGCTGGTTACATTCCTGAGGAAAACAAAGAAGAAGTACAATGCCTAAAGATACACAGATCATTAAGCATTAGCTGAAGGAGACCGAGCATCGCAAGATTGGAGCAGTTTGTTGATTTGTGCGGAGAGGGTTTCCTGAAATTGGGTTAAGTCCAGAGGGTCTTCAACCTAGACCTCCGCCTCGGCTCAAGATCCCTCTTGGGCTGGGATCGGGACCATATCCATGTCTTCGGCTATGACGGGAGTCATTCCATCCAAGCCTGGCACCCCTTTGACCTCCTTAACTTTGGCCGGAATTATGCTGGGAATAGCCTTTGTTGGACTTGGCATCCCTCGGATATCCTCTTCAGCTTCGACTTCTTCTTCTTCTTCTTCTTCCATAATATCGAAAGCGGGGATGACAGAAAGGTCCAGGTTAGGGAAAGCCTTGCTAACCTTGGTGAGTCCGTCGTTAAAATCGTGCTGGTAGCTGTACAAGGTCACCTCATTCATTTCCTGCTGGAACTGTGAGGACTTCCTAAAATCTGCTACAGCTCTACTTGCCAACTCTTTCAAGACTTTAGACTCTCTACTGGCCGCCTCAGATTCCAAAGTCGCCTCCTCGGCCCTTAAAGAGGCCTCTCTGTCTCTTAAGGATGCCTCTTCGGCCTTTCTAATTGCCTCCTCGGCAGCCTTGGTTAGACTCTCTGCCTGTTCCTGATTCTCCCTGAGGGTTTGTTCCAAGGAACTGGCATGTTCTCTACTCTTCCTCAACTCAGCCCCTCGCCTCGTGATTGTCAAATGGGCGTCCTTCAGCTCATTCCTCAGGCTGCGAATTTCAGCATCCGCATGAACTAGACGATTCTCCTTGGACTGCTTCAATTCCTTGGCCACCTCTTTTTCAGCCTTAGCCGTATGGAGCTCCTCCTTAAGGCCATGAATGAGGCTGTCAATGTTCCCTATGCCTTCCTCCATGAAGGTGATGTCATAGACCAACTACATCGACAAAGTGAGGTTATGAATCGAACAACCCTCTAGGCAAAGGAGATGCGATGAGGATCTCACCTGTTGCAGGGAGGAAAAGGCAGAGTTGGATATTCTGGCAAGACTTCAAGTTTGGATAACTGCCAAATCATGAGGCAGCAATGTATCCTTGAGCACCCACCTAGCCACGGTGGGGACCAACAATCCCTCCATGGGAGAAAGCTCCGAGGAGCCCACGGGACGGCTCCCAACCGGAGAAGCCTCACGAGTGGACTCCCTCTCGACTTGTGGTGCCTTGCCCCTATCAACTACAGGGGTCAAGGCGGTGGCACATCAGCCATCAGTGGCGGACTCTCCCTTATGTGAACTGGAGAGGTAATTCCCGGTGAAAGCTTAACTAGTTGAGCCCCTATGGGGGCCTCCGTCATTGGTGCCACATTCCCTTCAGAGGCTCCTCTGGAGGATGAAATGCTCCCACTCCTCTCAAGACCATCCCTTCGGGTTCTCTTCCGAACCGCCAATCTTGTAGGGGGGTAGGAGCTGCCCTCTTCTTGAAAGATTGATGGAGCCAACTCAAGTTAGGCTTCATTCTATCGCCTACAAACAAATAAATCCCTCTAAGTCAACTGAACTACAACAGGAATGAGAGAAGAGTGGTAAAGATTTCCACTATTTATACCTAACACAGAAAACTTGCTAATCCCTACAAGATGGAGATTCCTCTCCTCCAACAACTCACAGATAGGAATAGCCTCCGAATCAGTCAGTAAATCATAATTGGACTGATCAGCCGCAAAAACCTTTTTTCCATCATTGGCCGTTAAACGCGGCTCCTTCCAATCGCTGCTGAAGCCCCACGGGTCAATAGACAACACAAAAACAAAGATGGGTTTCTACCCATGGATGGTGTTGGGCATATCCTTGATGATCTTGCGGCCTGGTCGAGGGTCGATCACCCACCATCCGTTGCCATGGAAATCCCTCTTAAGCACAAAAAGTGCAGTAAACAAATTGGTCCTAGGTTCTATGTTAGCTATGCGGCACTGAACCAAGAACCTGCAAATGTTTCGAATGCTATTCGGAGTCAACTGTGCAGGCACTACTTGGTACAGATGAAAGATTTTGATGAAGAAAGGATGTAGGGGAAATCGAAGGCCAGCCTTCAAATGGTCTTCGTACACAGCCAAACACCCGGGAGGAGGTTTGTTCACCCATTCCTCAGATACGGGAAGAATTAAAGGAAACCCCTCGAGAATGTGATAGCATTCTCGAAGATGAGCAACCTTTCACGGTGAAACAGAGCTGGGGACAAGCTCCGGACTACTACATCACCCGGTCCCCGAAGGCCCAACTTGTTCCCCACGGCTTCCTATAGACTCAGCCATGATAAAAGAACGAGAAAAAGAAGCGGAAGGAAGATTCTACCTACAAAAGGGACTGATGGCCAAGAACAGGGAAAGCTAGGCCAAAACTAAAAGTATGAGATTGAAGAAGCTTCCTCAACCGACCCCTTTTCTCCTTCTCAAAAAGAAACGAAAAGGCCCCCAAAGCAGCCCCAAGCTGATTTGACACAGAATAGACCAAAGGTCGTAATCCACTTGAATCAACTGCCAAGATGAAGCACATTCATCATCCAACAGGTAGGAAGGAACCATGACAACTGCTCAAATCCCAACCAAATGATTAGTTGAACCATCGCACAACGAAAAAAGGAGAGGCAGTCCCTGGCCCGCCCACTCCTTTTTCACTCCTCAATTAATGAATGACAATTGTCCATCGTCTGATTCTTAAATCAGCTGACAGTTATGATAGACGGTCTAATCAGAGATTTTGTAATCATCCACTGTACTTTCCCTCAAGAGGAAAATGATAAACCAGTAATACTCTCACCTTTCAAGGCAAATCTTTCTTTGAAAACTGAGAGTAGGGGGGCAACTGTTAGGATATCTCGGTCCAAGTACGAACTAGCTGCCAGTTCGACCGACTAAAGGCATTTCTTCGGAACCATAAACTTCAGACCAAGGTATTCGAGAAAAGTCAGGCAACCTATAGGCAAGCTAAAGCTCTTACTGGGCCTATGGTACCCGAATACATGGTCTTCGGATCATGTCTTCAGTTTTTGTCGAAGACTAAGTCCTATGGTCCCCAAAGACAAGATCCTCAGCCTAAACCGAGGAACAACCTTCACCAACTCCCGAAGACATGGTCTCTGGTTTATGCCGAAGAAATAGTGTTCGGCCTATGACAAAGATGAAGTCCTTGATCTATGCCGAAGACAAGTTCTACGATCTATGTCAACAGGATCCGAGAACGAAGACATTCCCTGATTCAATCATAGAGATCTCCCTAAAAGGGAAGCCTGAAGACAGGCTCTCGACCTATTTCAAGTCTCTACAAACAGGACAAGCAATTGTTATCATTGACTATTTATGGAATATAATCATGGCGTGTAACTCCAGCGACAACGCCTCTGGCCTGGCCACTGGAACCGCCCATTAACTACCCAAGATTCCAAATCATGGGAAAGAAATTAACTCCCCCATCGTAACTGCTGGAGGAAGAATGGAACCACAGGCTGGACAACTCATAAATAACGGTAAGAGGGAATGCTCGAGGTAATGCACAAGATACCCTTGAAAATCCTAGAGTCTTTCCCTTCTCCATTGAGTCCTCAGAATCTTCTCCATTCTGTGGCTACAACCCACCTCTGACTTAGGTATCGGAGTGTCCCTCGCCGAAGCAATTTTGGCCAGGGATTTGTTTTGCAGGTGAACCAGGGAGCGGGCCTGCGATCTAGTAGCTCCACCTAGTCAAAAAAGGGACTCTACACCAATAGGTTTCATTAGGGAGAGCTTAAGTCCATGTGCGATCCCTGCTCTACTGACCCCTAAGAAAGATGATACCTGAAGGATGTGCGTAGATAGTAGAGACATCAACAAGATTATGGTGAAGTATAGATTTTCCATCCCACGATTGGATGACATTCTATATATGATGGCCAGTGCTATAATTTTCTTAAAGATCGACCTTAAGAGTGGATATCATCAGGTTAGGATTAGACCTAGGGATGAGTGAAAAATCGTGTTCAAAACTAAGGATGGCCTTTTTGAGTGGGTTGTGATGCCTTTTGGACTTTTGAATGCACCATGTACATTCATGAGGATCATGACCCAAGTCTTGAAAGAATATACTAGAAAATTTATTATGATCTATTTCGATGATATATTGATCTATAGCAGGACTAAAGAGGACCACCTTAGTCATTTCAGGTTAGTGTGTCTGACCCTTAGAGAGAATAGCCTCTATGCTAACCTCAAGAAGTGTGAGTTCATGACACATAGGGTTATCTTCCTAGGTTTCGTTGTCACCCCAGATGGAGTTTTTGTAGACCCTGAAAAGGTTAGGTCTATTATCGCATGGCTTGTACCTTTTAGTGTCCATGATGTTCGTAGCTTCCATGGCCTAGCAACCTTTTACAAGAGATTCATTAGGGGTTTTAGCACCATCATCGTGCCCATTACAAACTGCATTAGGAAGGGCACTTTTGAATGGACCAAAGCTACTGATAAGGCCTTCATAGAAATTAAGGATAAGATGACCCACGCACCTATCCTTAGACTACCAGACTTCTCGAAGGTGTTTGACATCGCGTGCGATGCATTGGGAGTAGGAATAGGTGGGGTACTAAGTCAAGAAAATTATCCAATAGCCTTCTTTAGTGAGAAGCCGAATGAGGCTAAACTTAAGTACTCTACCTATGACAAGAAATTTTATGCGGTAGTCCATGCCCTCAGGTATTGGAGACACTATTTACTGCAAGAGGAGTGTCTTATATTCTGACCATGAGGCACTTTGGTTCTTAAACTCCCAAAAGAAGCTCAACCTTAGGAATGGTAAATGGGTCGAGTACATCCAATTTTTCACCTTTGTTCTGAAATACTGTGATGGGATAGAGAACAAGGTAGCAGACGCCCTTAGCCATAGGTCATTGCTTTTGAGTTCGGTCAGCACTAGAGTCATAGGTTTCGATTGATTAAAGGATGAGTACGAGGCTTGCCCTAACTTCGATGACATTTACAAGACCATTAGGCTAGGACCATCAGGCTAGGACCATCCAGTACCCATAGGAAGTATACCATTCAGGATGGCTACCTGTTCAAGGACAATAGGCTCTGCATCCCTAAAACTTGACTTAGAGAATTCCTGATTTGGGAGACCCATGCTGGAGGATTCGCTGGTCACTTTGATAGAAATAAGACCATCTTAGTGATAAAGGACTAGTTTTATTGGCCGAGGTTGAAAAGGAACGTTGCCCAGATAGTTGCCAGATGTAGAACTTGTGCCGTTGCAAAATAACAAAAGCAAAATACTGGTCTCTATACACCTTTGCCAGTGCCTGATCGCCCTTGATAGGATCTCAGCAAGGACTTCATATTAAGATTACCTAAGACCAAGAAGAGACATGATTCCATCTTTTAGTGGTCGATAGGTTCTCTAAGATGGCTCACTTCATCCCATGCTCCCAGACCTTCGATGCATCTAGAGTAGCCAATATTTTCCTAGACAATGTGGTTAAACTCCATGGCCTACCCAAGACCATCGTATCTGATAGGGATGTTAGGTTCAATAGTTTTTTCTGGAAGACTCTCTAGCACTTGTTAGGGACCAAACCCAAGTTTTCTACATCCTACCACCCCTAAACAGATGGCCAAACCGAAGTGGTGAACCATAGCCTAAGAAACTTCCTTAGTTGCCTAGTAGGTGAACACACAGGAAACTGGGACTAATTGTTACCTCGAGCAGAGTTCGCTTACAATAGCTTAGTGAATACATCCACGGGCAAGAGTCCTTTTGAGATAGTCCATGGGTAGAAGCCTAATCGCCCCATCGACCTGATTCCCTTACCCATCCATACACGAGTCTTAGAGTCTATAGAGTCATTCACACAGCATATTAGAGACTTGCATAAGGACATTAGCCAAAAGATTAACCTAAGTAATGAAACATATAAGAAACTAGCTAATTCCTGAAAGAGAGCCAAGGAATTTAATGTAGGGGATTCTATTATGATTAGGCTTAGGCCTGAGCGGTTCCTACCAGGAACCATTAAGAAGCTTCATGCTCATGGAGCTGGACCCTTTAGAGTGATAGAGAAGGTCGGACCCAATGCTTATGTGCTAGATCTGCCTCTGAATTTTGGCATTAGCTGTACCTTCAATATCACAGACTTGGTTGAGTATAGGAAACTGGCAGCAATTCCTAGTGAGTCCTTTCGACCTACCCCATCCTTTAAGAGTGATCCTAATCCAGAATGTCCACTTATGAATTGTCCTAAGAGAGGAGAACGGATCGAGCGTATCTTGGATAATCAAGCAATCATGATTTGGGGCTGCGGCTATCAATGCTACCTGATCCAATGGCAAGGTCGACCAAAATTCGATGATTCATGGATTACTCAAGAAGACTTGCAGCGCCTCTACCTAGACCTCCTTGAGCGATACCAGAGCCAGAGTGACCCGTACTCGACGGGGTCAAGTTCCTCCCATTCCGAGAGAATTGGTGCGAACACAAGAGGCACTAGACCTAGGCAGAGGCTTCTCAGCCCTCTATGGTTATCCGATTAGTATTTTTAGTGTTTCTGTCCAATTTTGTAATAAGGGCTTAGCCCATTTGAGTCCCTGCATTGGCCCCTGAGTCCTTGTTTTGGGCCTTTCAACCTTTGAGTCCTGTATTTAGAGTCACTCATACCATTAGGGTATTGAGTCAAGTTTTGGGATGCTCATTATAAGTTTTGTCACTTTGAGTCTTATGAGTCCTGTAAGTCTTGTGTTGAGTCCAGTCCAATTTTGTAAGAAGACTCAAGTCACTTACTGATCCAGCTAGCATGGCACTCCAACAACTGCATGGAATCCAATCACCCACATAATTATGCCACTTGGAAAGCATGGAAGGAGTCACGGAGCCATCCTTGAAGACCCTGGTGAATCAAATGTCTACAACACTTACCAGGAAGAAGGACAACTGAAGAAAACCTAGAAGCATGAAGCCCTAACCCTAATTGGGTGCCCTCTCCTTATGGTCACCCCTTTGGTTGGCATCCCTCTTATGGTCACCTCTCTTGGCCACCCAATGCACTTGAGAAAAGGAGGGAGTGTAGTTGTTTTCATATGATGACCTTCCATGTATTTCAATTAGGATATCAGAGGGTTCAGAATTCCTATGAGCTTACATGTATACCCTTACATAGGGCCCAAGTTTTGTAAGCCTATATAAAGGCTCTACCTCTCATGTATTTTGATGAACTTTTAATGAAAATTTCTTGAGTTTCTTCAACATTGCTGTGTGCTTTGCTATGTGTTTTGTTCTCCTGTGCCTTGCCTCTAAGTCTCCAATGAAACCCTAGCCGCCAACCCTGCTTCAACCTTGGACGCCTCCACCACTTGGCTGCCCACATCCAATCCTCTTCTTCCTTCTTCCTTTAGCCATCTACCTTATTTCTTCTTTATTTTTTAATCTTTGATAGGTGTTTTGCAGGTCCCTTAGAGTCCATAAATCCAGGATTCCATCTGACCAGCTTTCGAATCAGTGGGCCGAAAGTTGCACATCCGTGCGGTCTCAGGCTTGATTTTCCATGATGCATCTGGAAGCGTTGAGCGATCTCTTCATAGATTCATCTTCAAATCACTGCTAGGTACACCCCCTTGACTTACAAGTTGTGGTATTACATAAGAACTAGCCTTACCAAGGTTTCTAAGCCTTGGCGATCCTTTCTTTTCACTATTTAAGGTATGTTTTTACATGCATGTGCTTCTTATTTTTTTGTAGAATTCCTTGCTTAGAATCTTGGCTTAAGTTTTGGGATATAAACTCTTAGCTCACTACTTAATAACAAAAAAATAGTTTGCATGCATAAGTAGTCCCGCATCAGTGGAAGTATCTTATGATGTGCTTGGACTTATGATTAGACCTTGGTTCCTTAGCTTGCACAATAGCTTTAGTGTTATCATAATAAAGTGGCATAAGTTGTTGTATAGTGGAAACCATGCTCAATTCCAAGATGAATTTCTTCATCCATGCAACTTCCTTTGCGGTTCACTTGCAGCTATGTATTCTGCCTCAATGACTATGTCAGCTACAGTTGGCTGCTTGGTACTCTTCTAACTCATTGTGCCATTATATAGGGTGAAGACATAGCCTGATATGGATTTGCATCAACTCGATATGATTGAAAACTAGAATCCATATACCTTTCTAGTTTCAACTCTGATCCACCATATATAAAAAAAACATCTTTAGTCCTATTCAGGTACTTAAGAATATTTTTCACAGCTTTCCAATTATCCTCACCTGGATTACTCTAGAACCTGCTTACTATGCCCAAGTCATAAGCAACATCAGGTCTGGTACATATATGGCGTACATAATTGATCCTACAGTCGAAGCATAAGGTATAAAACTCATCCTTTCTCTCTCCTTTGGTGTTTTAGGAGATATTTTCTTAGAGAGATGTATGCCTTGACTCATAGGTAAGTAACCCCTCTTACTTCCATCCATGTTGAATCTCTTCAATACTATGTCAATGTACCTAGATTGGGATAAGCCTAGCATTCTCCTAGATCTATCTCTATAGATCTTTATATCTAGTATATAGGATGCCTCTACCAAGCCAAGGTTTGACCGATTGCATCATTGGAATATCATTTCCTATGATGAGTACGTCATCAACATACAAGACCAAGAAAGCAAGTGCACTCCCACTTGTCTTCTTGTACACACATGGTTCGTCCACATTCTTGATAAAACCAAACTCTTTGATTTTTTCATCAAAGTGGATGTTCCAACTCCTCGATGCTTGCTTTAATCGATAAATGGTTTTTAAAGCTTGCATACTTGGTTTGGTTTCCCATTTGAGACAAAATCCTCTAACTGTGTCATATAGACTTCTTTCTCAAGATTTTCATTAAGGAATGCAGTCTTAACATCCATCTACCAGATCTCATAATCATAGTATTCTGCTATAGCAAGCAATATTCGAATGGACTTGAGCATGGCTACTGGTGAAAAAATTTCATCATAGTCAATGCCATGTTTTGTTTGAAACCTTTTGCCATGAGCTAGGCTTTGTAGGTCTCTATTTAACCATCAGATCCAATCTTCTTCTTGAACATCCATTTACACCTTATTGGGTTAATTCCTTCAAGTGGATCTACTAAAGTCCAAACGTGATTGGATTACATGAATTCCATTTCAGATTTCATGGCATTTAGCCATTTGTTAGAGTCTTTACCCTCGATAGCTTCCGTATAGGTCACAGGATCATCATCCCATATGATATTGGCTTCATTGTCTTTTCCAAAAATAAAGCCATATCTGAGAGGTGCACCCCGCACCCTCTCTGACCTTCGGAGAGGAGGTGTGTGTTGTGGTTTTTCTTGGGCTTTTGGAACATCTGGTTGAGGAATTGATGTAGGTTGAAATTCTTCAAGTTCTAATATCCTCCCACTGCCCCCTTCTTGGATAAACTCCTTTTCCAAGAATGTGGCATTCCTATTGACAATGACCTTTTGCTCAGTAGGATGGTAGAAAAGGTAACCTATACCTTCTTTAGGATATCCTATAAACCTACATTTATCAACCCTAGCACTTAACTTATATCTAAAAACATTTCTGACATAAGCAGGGCAACCCTAAACCTTAAGATACTTAAGACTTGGCCTTTTTCCTTTTCATAATTCATATAGAGTGCTCTTAACTACCTTTGATGGTACCCTGTTCAATATGTTGGTAGCAGTCTCTAGGGCATAACTGAAGAAAGATACTGGAAGATCTATGAAGCATATCATGGACTGTACCATATCTAACAAGGTACGATTCCTCTTTTCTGCTACACCATTTAGCTATGGTGTATATGGAGGGGCCCATTTAGAGGGAATTTCTTTATTTTTAAGATGATCAAGAAATTCATTAGGCAAGTATTTGCCACCTCGATCAAACTGAAGGAGTTTGATACTATGCCTAGTTTGTTTCTCGACTTCACTTTGATACTCTTTGAATTTTTCAAAGGCTTCGGACTTGTGTTTCATAAGATACACATATCAAAATCTTGATAAATCATCAGTAAAACTATTGAAATAAGAGTATCCTCCTCTGGCCTAGGTTGTCATAGGACCACACACATCTGTGTGCACTGGTCCTAACAATTCAGTTGCCCTTTCTCCATGTCCAGTGAATGAAGACTTGGTCATTTTATCTATGAGACAGGATTCACAAGTTCCTAATGATTCATGATCAAAAGGTTCAAAGAATTTTTTTTTGTACAACTTGTTTATCCTAGACTCACTGATATGACCCAAATGACAATGCCAGAGATAGTGATATTTATATCTTCTCTCTTTCTTTTCTTGTCATCAATAAGCAATATTGTATCATTGAGTTCTAAAGTTAAAAGACCATTGATAAAACAACAATGTCCAAATATTTTATTAGAATGAAGAATAGAGTAGCCACTGCTCTCTACACTTATTTCATATCCTTGTTGTAATAACAAGGGTATAGAAATAATGTTTCTTACAACATTTGGGATATAGTAACAATCTTCTAACTTTAATACATTACTCAAAGGTAATAAAGAAGATAGGTGCCCACAGCTTCAACATTCATGGCTTCACCACTTGCACGATATAGCTCAAAGTCACCTTTCTTCAAGCTTCTAATTCTGTGAAGTCCTTTTAATGACTTACAGATATGAGACCCACATGCGGTATCCAATACCTATGAATTAAAAATGGAAGAACTTAATGATAAATTTGTTTGTATCATGTACAAGCCTTTAGATGCTCCTCCGGCATCTTGCTTCACACTTGCAAGATATATCTTGCAATTTTTTTTCCAATGCCCCTACTTGTCGTAGTGAAAACAGGCTCCATCATTAACAGCCTTCTTTGCTTTCTTCTTCTTCTGGATGCTCTTTTTAGAGTTGAACTTTCTTTTCAAACCCTTCTTCGTTGCCTGTTTCTTCCTTCCATCAATAAGAAGAAGATGATCCTTATCTCTCTTAGAATGGCTCTCTGCTATCTTAAGCTTATTAAGCAGCTCAAGCAAAGAAGTATTCAATTTGTTCATATAATAATTTAGAACAAACTGAAAGAAGGAATCCGGGAGTGACTGTAGGATCAAGTCTTGGTTGAGTTCACCATCCATTACAAAACCTAATTGATCTAATTGGGTGATTAAGTCAATCATTTTCAAAACATGGGTTTGAACTGATGAACTCTCATTCATGCATGCATGGAACAGTTGCTTTGATATCTTGTACCGAGCAACCCTACTTTGCTCTCCATAAAGCTCTTTTAGATTAAGCAATATAGACTGAGGTTCCATCTCTTCATGTTGCCTCTGAAGCTCATTGCTCATTGAGGCCAACATGATGCACTTGACAGTCATGCTATCATTTAGCCACATTTTATGTGTGCCCCTTTCCTCCTCAGAAGCATCCTCTCTAATCAGCTCTGGATCTGGAAAATTAAAAAATATAAGAAAGCTTCTCCTAAGTTAATACTATCCTCCGGTTCCTCAACCAATCGACATAATTGGGACTGATCAATTTATTGTCATCTAAAATGCCTCGCATTGATAAACTTGAAGCCATAATACTTAAATCAAGATGAATATAAAGACCAACTATAAGCAGACCACTCAAGATGACATCATAACTAGATAAGGACTTTATATCTAATTATGTCTCCCACTATTTTATTCGAATACCATATCCCTAACCTATGGTAAGCGAGAAACCTTACCAAGTTTCTTTAATGGGGTTGAGATCCGAATTTCGCATGAATGCCTTGTGTTACACAACAAACACTCTTGATTTCAAGGGTAGGAAAACCCCTTTCCAATTGCATCCCTTGCAATTATCAACATAATACTTGCCTCTAAGACACTTATAGCTTTGTGTTTGCACAACAAATCATAATATCTTAGTTTGGTTGGACCCTTCATTTCTATATAGTCATGATCGAATAATATTGCCCTTGTGTAACACAACAAAGCAACATTGCCAATCATGCTATAAAGCACTAAGTGCACCAAGATAAATTTTATATCGAATCCTAGAGCAGGCCTTGTGTTACATAACAAACCTACTATAGTTTTTGATATTAATTTGGCTTAGCATGAAGAAAGGCAATTTGTAGTGTGCTTGATCAATTAGCATTTCCAATTTAAGGTCTAGATATGACCAAATTGGCCAGGTAAGTGGAAGGGATGAGGGGGTCCCCCCATTGCTTTCCTTAGACACCAATTGAATTGGCCAGGTCAGACAACGAAACCAATTAAAAACCTCATGCCCTTTACCTTCCCAAAACCACTTGCCTAAACACCAATTGGCTGATCTACCTTAATCGGATTTGCATCATTATTAACTACACTATGACTAAATATGATTTTAATGAGGGCTTTGATGGTCTCATACACATCCTAATTAATTATATAACACGACATTCATTCCAACACACAAGCACATTAAGCATAATATGCATAAACATAGCATGATTAAAATAATACTCTATTCACCTCACTTATTCATGGAATATGGCCATAGTGGCATCCCTACATGCCATAGAAGACCCCATTGAATGGGAAGAGAGGGCCTTTAAACCTTACTTGGCTCCTATGATCGGATGGCCATGGTGACCAACCCAATTCGAAGCAGTACTGGGATATGACATATCACATGTATATATTTGAACTAATCATGTATCAATACATAACATAGTAAACAATCAACACCAAAAAGATTTTCAATTCTATGCATCAAGGTTGCTTTGATACCACTATTGGGTTACCTAGGCCAGGCGCAGTGGAAGACTAGGTTTCAATATTTTATTTTTGAAACCCTGACCAATGGAACCCTAAACCCTAGGACCACTTGAGCATGACAATCAATAAATCTAAACTTTAGGGCTATATAAGAATACATGGAGCACTATTATCCTTTATTTCTACGAGGCACACAAGTGCATGCCCTCCAAAGATGATCCACATAGAAACCAAACCAAGGAAGCACTCCTACAATAGTTGCTTATTTGATTGGGACTCATTTTGGCAACCTTGTAGACTTTCTTTCTTACTGGACTCCCTACCCTCCGATATGGCACTTGAGACTTCTCTATATCTACTTTAGGATCCCGGATACCCTTCTATTTTTCTTCCTAGGCTTTTATCTTAAAAGACTGGCCTAGTCTTGAAAGAACAATCCTTGTCTTAAGGGGAGGGAGAGAAAAATAGTAGGTTGGGTTTTTTGATAGGAATTGAGATATCTGGCATCAAATCACCGATGCCTTTTATAGAGTAGTTGGAGTGCCTGATAAATCTATCCATCAGCCATTTGATAAGACTCTTCAAATTGGAAAAGTCTTATATGGATGGAAAAACCTTATTTAGATAAGACCCTTCATGCACCAAGAGACAAGACTTTGTCTCTTCGATTTCCAGCCAATCTATTCTTCTTCCATGTGGCAATAATCGGTTACAAGAAAGCCATGGGGCATGAAAAGAGAAGTGAAGCATCGAAGAATTTTAAGATCTTTAAAATAGGACTCTGCAGTCTCAATTTGGCACCAATAATGAAGGGACGCGTCCCTTCATTGTGCGCATTCCACTTTCACATAACTTCCCACCAATTGACTGGTCAAATGTTGCCCAGGTGGCTTTCCCAAGAGCGGGGTGAATTGGGAATGAAGACTTTTTCTCAAGTATGTGCCCTTTTGAAATCTTAGTGTGGTGAGTGAAGTATTTAAATAATTAAATGCGGAAGCAAATAAATGAGCTCAAACAAAATAATAATAAACACCATAATTTATAGTGGTTCGGAGCAACCAAGCTCCTACGTCCACTATCCAAGCACTACTTGGGATTTCCACTATATTCACCCATGGAATATAGTTGGATTATTTTACCGGGCTCACAATCCAAAACCCAACTTGGTTTTCAACCGGGCTCACCAAAAATCCACACTTGGTTTTACATGGGATCACCAAAAACCCACTCTTGGTTTTATATCGGGATCACCAAGAACCTAAACTTGGTTTTACAAGGGCTCACCAAAAACCTACTCTTAGTTTTACATTGGGCTTACCAAGAACTTAAACTAAAATAAACAAGCAAATAATGCAATACAAAATACAAATTTCCAAAGAGTAGATGGCTGACACTTTAGCTCGTATTGGAGTAGCTCTAGAGCTTCAAGATGTGCTCTTTAAAGCTCTTCCTCTTCTTTAAGAGATGCCTTAAGAGTTGTAGTAGATTGACCTTGAATCCCTCTTGAGTGTGAAAAATAAAGCTCACTTGATTCCCTAAAAGATATTCCTTTGAAGCTCACTTTTTCTTCTCTAACTCCAAATCTAATTCATTCCTCCCTCTCTTCTTTTCTTTTGAATTTGATCCATCATATATATGTTTTGGAAGTGTTCCCATGTTGTTTTGACCATTGGAGTGCCTTGGAAAATAAAATATGACCATTTGGAACCGTTGGAATGAAGAAAAATAATTTCTGCAACTAGCAATTATAGGCTTGAACCCGACACTCGAGTCAGCACGAAATGGTCGAGTTAGCTAGAAGTCTCAGACAGGAGAAAAACAAACTCTGGACGAGTTGGCTCTTCTGGGTCGAGTCGGCTCGAATCTTTAGAATAATTACAGCTCTGCCATTCTGGAGTCAGCTCTATTCAGAACTCAATTTCAAACACTCTGGAAGAGTCGGCTCGAATTCATAGCGAGTCGACTCGAGTGAACTTTGTCCAAATGGCTTCCAAAAGTCTCTAAACTTCTTCCAACATCTTCCAAACCACTTCAAACATCTTCTAAACCTATGATACTCCATAAAAAAAATAATCTTTACAAAGATAATTAGTAACATATCATGCATCAATGTTTTGTAATCTTCAAAATCAATCCTAGGATCAACAATCTCCCTTTTTTTGATGATGACAAAACATTGGGCATGAAAAAGAATTTTATCACAAAATTAACTCTATAAAAGATTGTATTTCAAGTAAATTAACAAGTATTATATAAGCAATAAGTTCCTCCTTAATTTATTAATGATTTCTCTCTTTTTAAATGTTCTTTTTCATGACACCTTATATCTCTCCCCTTTTGGACATCAACAAAAGTATTCTTAACCATTCTTTAAGGGGATACTAATTAATGATTTTATAATGCCACAAGAATATTAGGATGTTTTGAGATTATTTCACCTTCTCTTCATATTCTTGTTAATAATTTCTCTTTTTCTCTCCTTTCTTTATGTTATCAATTATTACAAATATTAATTATTGGGGGAACAATGATTCTTAATTCTTCTTTTATCTAACATATACACTCCTCTCTCTTTCACATTCATTCTAAGCATTCATGCAAGAGAGTAATGTAAAACATGATATCAATAAAAATAAATAAATATCAATAGAAGAATTAAAGTCATGAGTTTATAAAAAATCATCAAAATCAATCTATACTCATGATTAATTTAAAAAACTAAGTATGCTAGCACATCTCAAATTATCTATGCTAGAGTAAGCTAGAACTCTTGATTTCATGGTTCATTGCCACAAGACTTGAATATCAAACATACCTCAAACATTCAAAATATTTCAAGTCAAAGTTCAATGAATTTCACATGATCAACAATACTAGTAACTTTTGCATAGTTGACATTTAACTTATCTTGAAGCATCAAATATAATAAACATAGCAAATTGCTTCAAGTAAATGACTAGCATTACATATATCAAAAAGTAAGGAAGGGTTTGACTAAATTACATATAGCAATCTTCCATTTGCTATTATTTTTACAAACCATTAGTCCACTTGCCCTAACTTTAGGATGAAGACTTTCCCTTCCACCCTACTTCAGGCCTTGCACAGCCACTTTATAATTGCAATATTCTTTTCTTATGATGGGTTGCAAGACAAACCTGCAAAACAGCTAAGGGACACCTTTGGTACCCAAATCTTTTTGGGTCTATTGGAGTTAGTACATGTGGTTCCTTTTGGAACCCAAACTTTCTTTACATCATTTTTCTTTTCTTTCTGAAATTATAAAGATAAGCTTTATGCCCAACTCTTTTACAACAAAAACAAACAACATTAGATTTTTTAAATTCATTTTGAGCTGAAATCTTTCTTTCAACAACATTGGAATTTGAATTACAAACAATTTCAGCTGTACTACTTGAAAATCTTTGATGGTTTAATAATAACTCAAGCTTATCTGAACTTAAAGACAATTTATCAACTAAAGGCTTGAGTTTTTCATCTTCTTTTTGCAACCTTTGATTTTCTTCATGTAACACATCATTCTTTTCAAGATATTCAATCTTTTCTTTTTGAAAAGTTTTGCAATTTTTAGAAATAGAATTTAATTCAATTTGCAAAACATGATATTTTTTCAAAGCATCATTTCTTTTATTTTGAAGCATATCATATGATTGTTTTAAGATTTGTTGTTTAGTTCCTAACTTTTTATATTCACCTATTTGGGTTTTAGCAACTAAGGAAAATCAGGACCAACCCCATAAGGAAAAATCCCAGGAAGTGTTAGGGTTTTAAGAGGAGTTTCAAGATATCTTTCCTGAAGACCTTCCTAATCACCTTCCACCCTTGAGAGACATTCAACATGCCATAGTTTTGATCCCAGGATCGACATTACCGAACCTCCACCATTATAGAATGAACCCTATAGAACACTCTTAGTTACAACGTCAAGTTGGAGAGCTTCTCCAAAAGGGATTCATTAGAGAGAGCCTAAGCCCATGTGTAGTACCAGCCCTTCCGACCCCTAAAAAAGATGGCACATGGAGAATGTGTGTAGATTGCAGGGCCATAGATAAAATCACCATTAAGTACCATTTTCCTATTCCCCGTTTAGACGACATGTTGGATATGATGGCCAGAGCAAAGATTTTCTCCAAAATTGATCTTAAGAGTGGTTATCATCAAGTAAGAATCAGGCCAGGGGACGAATGAAAAACTGCCTTCAAAACCAAAGATGGCTTGTATAAGTGGGTAATGATGCCTTTCGGCATGTCAAATATGCCTAGTACCTTCATGAGGATCATGACCCAGGTTTTAAGGACATTCATTGGGAAGTTCGTAGTGGTCTACTTTGATAACATTCTCATCTATAGTAAAACTAAGGAAGATCATTTGAACCATCTGAAACAGGTTTGCCAAGCCCTTAAACAAGATAGTCTCTATGCCAACCTCAAGAAATGTGAATTCATGACCCATAGAGTTATCTTTCTAGGATTTGTTATCATCACTGAAGGGGTGTCTGCCAACCCTGAAAAGGTCAAGTCCATAGTCAAGTGGCCCGTACCCAAAAGCATCCATGATTTCCGTAGTTTCCACGGTTTAGCCACCTTCTATAGGAGATTCATTAGAGGATTCTACACAATAGTAGTACTCATTACTGACTTCATTAGGAAGGGAACCTTTGAATGGACAAAATTTGCCGATAGAGCCTTCCCAGAAATAAAGGAGAAAATGACACAAGCACCTATTTTGAGGTTACCTGATTTTTCAAAGGTATTTGAAGTTGCTTGTGATGCCTCTGGAGTAGGAATTGGAGGAGTTTTGAGTTAAGAGAGTCATCCTGTGGCATTCTTTAGTGAGAATTTGAAAGAAGAAAGGATGAGATACTCGACATACAATAGGGAATTGTATGCAGTAGTTCAAGCTTTGAGGTATTGGAGACACTATTTACTACCGCAGGAATTTGTTCTTGATTCCGATCTTGAAGCCTTACGATTCCTTAATTACCAAAAGAAACTGAACCCTAGGCATGGGAAATGGGTAAAATTCATTTAGGCTTACACATTTATTCTGAAGCATCATGCTGGCACTAAAAATAGGGTTGCAGATGCTTTAAGCCGACGATCCATGTTTTTGACCTCAGTTAGCATCGAGGTTGTAGGGTTTGATAGACTGAAAGAGGAATACCCTAAGTATCCAGACTTTAGTGAAATCTACCAATCCCTCTAACAAGGACCATCTAGTGTACATAGTGACTATACTCTCCTAGATGGATTCCTTTTCAAAGGAAATCAACTGTGTGTTCCTCGAACTTCCATTAGAGAGTTTTTGATCTGGGAAGTTCATGCTGGAGGCCTAGCTGGTCATTTTGGAAGAAAAAAGACCATCATAGCAGTAGAAGACCAATTCTTTTAGCCTGGCCTCAAAAGAAATGTGGCCCAAGTTGTAGCCCAATGTCAAACATGTGCTGTTGCCAAACAGCAAAGACAGAACACCGGACTGTACACTCCCTTACCAGTCCCTAATAGTCCATGGCAGGATCTTAGTATGGACTTTGTACTAGGACTCCCAAGGACCTCTAGGAGACATGATTCCATCTTTGTTATAGTCGATCGATTTTCTAAGATGGCTCACTTCATCCCATGTTCTCAAACCCTAGATGCTTCTAGAATGGCCAAACGTTTTTTTGACGAGGTGGATAGACTACATGGTTTATCCAAAACCATTGTATCTGATAGAGATGTTAGGTTCACTAGCTATTTTTGGAAGACCCTTTGGCATATGCTAGGAACCAAACTGAAATTCTCCACTGCCTATCATCCTCAAACTGATGGCCAAACTGAAGTAGTCAATCAAAGTCTAGGAAATCTACTTAGATGTCTTGTTGGTTACAGTATAGGAAATTGGGATCTCTTACTCCCTCATGCTAAATTTGCTTACAACAGCTCAGTCAATAGATCTACTGGGAAGAGCCCATTTGAAGTGGTCCATGGTTACAAACCTAGGAAGCCCTTAGATCTTATCCCTTTACCCACTCAAGCATGAGTTTTTGAATCAGCTGAGTCATATGCACAGCATATTAGAGATATACATAAAGAAATTATCAAAAAGATCCAATTAAGCAATGAAACATATAGGTATATGGCAAATTCATGTAGAAGAGTCAAAGAATTCACTGAAGGAGATTATGTTATGATAAGGCTTAGACCAGAGCAGTTCCCGCTAGGAACCTTAAAAAAATTGCATGCTCGCAGTGATGGTCTGTTTAAAGTTATAAAGAAAATAGGATCTAATGCGTATGTGCTAGGCTTACCATCTTATTTAAGTATCAGCTCGACTTTCAATGTTTCAGACCTAGTAGAGTATAAGGAGCCAATAATGATACCTAGCGAGCCGTTTGAGCCTGAGCCAATTATTGAGAGTGAATCCATCTCTGAGTGTCCACCAACAATTCTACCAGAACTGCAAGATAAGATTGAGCGAATTCTGGATGACCAAGCCATCACTACTCAGAATAAAGGTTACCAACGCTATTTAGTTCATTGGCAAGGTCAACCTAAGTCTGAAGACTCATGGATTACTTGAGAAGATCTACAAAGAAACAACCCAGACTTATTAGAGTACTACCAAAGTAAAACAGATCCCTACTCGACAGAGTCAAGTTCATTCCACCTCGGGGGAATTGGTGCGGGCACCAAGGTTAAAAGAAGATTTCAATCATTCCTAGTCAACACCAATTCTTTATGGATTGCAAATGAGTTCTAACCTTGTTAACTTATTCCTAGTCTGAGTCTTGAGTCTAGTTAATTCTTCTTGTATCATGAATTTTATGTTTGAGCCTTGCTAAGTATTAGGTCTTGTAACCTTGGGTCAATTGAGTTGTAAGAGTCAAATGTACTCAAGTCCAAATTGAGTTTTAATTTTTCTTTTGAGCTTGAGTCATGTCCAACCAAGGGAGCATATAATTGGACCATGGGATGAACCAAAGCTACATCAAGTAAATCTTCAAATCAAGGGTGGATGAAATAAGAGCCATTGGATGGAATGAAACTTTGATTGAAGCCACCTCACCAAACACCTTATCAAAGAGAATGGACACTTGGCACCCATACATGAAGATTTTAAGATTTGGACACTTGGCACCCATACATGAAGAATTTCAGATTTGGACACTTGGCACCCATACATGAAGAATTTCAGATTTGGACACTTGGCACCCATGCATGCAGATTTTCATATTTAGACACTTGGCACCCATATATGAAGATTTTCAGTTTTAGACACTTGGCACCCATGCATGCAGATTTTCAGATTTGGTGCCCCCTTTTCATAAATTTTGAAATTCAAATATGTAACTACATTTTTCCCTCTTTTCATGTAAAACTTGAATTTCAAATGGGGCTTAGAAGGTTATAAATAGGCCCTAATCTCTTTGTAAAAGGATGCTTTTGGATGAATGAAATTCAAAATTTTTTATCTCCATTGTTTTTGCAAATGCCATCTATGAGGGATTGAGTGAGAGGCTCAACCAAGTGCTGTAGTTCTCAAATTCCAGTAAAAGTTCTTCTTCCATTGATTCCTACCTCATCTTCAAGATCAGCCAGCCACACTCCACCTAGATCATCAACAATCCTTTACTCCCTCCCTTCCATTATTTCTATTCCATGCTATCTTCCAATTTTCCCACAATACTATTGGGTGTTCTTGCAAGATCCTAACGAGTATCCGGTCTAGGATGAAGTCCTCCTTGCCCTCAACTCAGCAGCAAGGACCTCTACTTCCAATGGGTGGTTTGGTTTGATCATTCAATCGCCAGTCTTGAGAGTTCCTGTAGTAAGGTTAGAGTAGGGTCTTTGAAAGTCATTATTGGTCTCTAAACACTATCCTTACCTCTTGAGGTCTGAGATTCTGAATAGGGTAAAGTCCTAATTAGATGGTTTCTCAAGCCACGTAGCTCCTTATTTCTTAACTTAATCTAGATTTGCACTGCGAAGCATTTTAGCCTTCTAATTTAGTCTTCTTCTTTGCATCCAAATGACTCCTCTTAGAATGAATTATATTCATATGTTTAGAGTTTAAATAGCTTAATTGCTTTAGTCATTCATGCCATATTTCCTATAAGTATGCCGCATCACCTAACCTTTTCGGGATCTGCAGAAACTCCCTCAAGGGTGACAACAAAACCTAGGAAGATAACCCTATGTGTCATGAAATCACACTTCTTAAAGTTAGCATAGAGGCTATGCTCTCTAAGGGTCTGGCATACTAGTCTTAGATTTCTAAGGTGGTCCTTCTTAGTCCTGCTATAAATCAAGATATCATCAAAGTAGACCACAACAAATTTTTCGGTAAACTCTTTTAGGACCTGGGTCATAATCCTTATAAAAGTACCTGATGCATTGGAAAGTCTGAAAGGCATTACAACCCACTCAAACAGGCCATCCTTAGTCTTGAATATGATTTTTCACTCATCCCCAGGTCTAATCCTAACCTGATGATAGCCACTCTTATGGTCTATCTTTGAGAAAACTTTGGCTCCGGCCATCATGTCTAACATATCATCCAATCGGGGAATGGAAAACCTATACTTCACAGTTATCTTGTTGATAGCTCTACTATCTACACACATTCTCCGAGTACCATCTTTCTTAGGGGTCAGTAGAGCAGGGACTGCACATGGACTCAGGCTCTCCCTAATGAAACCTTTTCTAAGCAATTCTCCCACTTATTTCTGTAATTCTTGATGCTCACTGGGGTTCATTCTATAGTGAGGAAGGTTTGGTAAAGTGGCTCCTAGAACTAAGTCTATTGTGTGTTGGATTTCTCTAAGGGGTGGTAATTGATCAGGTAAATCCTCAAGGAAGACATCCTCAAATTCTTTCAGAGCCTCAACAATTTCTTTAGGGTGTTCCTTTTGGGTCGGCTCATGTATTTCCTTGGAGGTCAAGATCCAAATAGGGTTACCCTCAGCAATCTCCTTTTCTAACTCCCTAGCCTTAATTAGGTTAACTCTAGGTTTCTTGTACTTAAGGCTACTAGAACACCTCTTAACTGGGTCTCTAGGGGGAGTTGGATTGATAACAAACTTATTCCCATGGTAGCTAAAAGCACAAATGTTGGTTTGACCATACAAGGTTGCATCATGATCAAAAAGCCAAGGTCGACATAGAATGATACTACTCACTTCCATGGGGATGACATCACACCAATTCTTTTCCTCATAAGATTGCAATCTAACTAAGATTTGGCACCTAGCTTGAATCTGGATGGAGGTAGAATCTACCCAAGAAACTTCGTACAGGCTAGGATGGGGAACTGTGGTCAATCCGAATGATTTAACTATGTTGGCAGATACGGCATTGACACAACTCCCACTGTCTATGATGATCTTAAGAACCTTACCCCTATCTTAACGAAAGTCTGTATGATGGGGGACAGATGCGTAGGATCGTTGGTAAGTCTAGAAGTCACCTAAATTAGGGTACTATTTTTTTTGGTATTTTTTTTACTAGAGATGGTGAAGGAATAGTGGGGATGCAGGACAGGGATCTGGATCTCATGGACTTTGGGACTCACCCTAACGAAGAGACCTCTCACCTCTAAGGCATTACACCCTCCTCGATACTTGGAGGTGCTAGGTTGATTCTCAAAGGTCATGAGAGGTTAAAGAAAATGGGTTGGGAAGGGGGATAATTAGGGCCTCACGCCCATGCCCGAAGGCAAGAAGAATCACTCTTCTAAAAACTCAAATTTTTTTTCTCCAAAAACATTTTTTTTTTACAAAGGTCTGAGGGTGGTATATATAGACCTGTCCAACCCTCATTTGAATTTGAATACAGGATAAAAAGATAAGGATGACTCAAATTCAAATACAAGATAGGATAAGATAAGCCTATCCATATCTCAATCCTAGCCAACCAAATCCTAATTCAAATTTCAAATAAAAAGATAAATCTCAAACTAATTTATTAAAATTTGTGCTACTTCGGGATCGATGCTGCTCTAAGATCAGTGCGGCTTCGAGATCAGTGTGGCTTCGAGATCAGTGCTGCTTTGAAATCCCCATCACTGTAGGATGCTAGTCCTACGCCAATCTTCCTTAACTGGGGTTTGGGTTAAGATGCACCTAACCACTCCTAATTGGTTCTCAGACTTAGGTTCCTCCTCCTCACCTTTATACTCATCTATTAATTGATCATCAGCCTCATAAATTTCTCCCTCAAGTTCAGCTACAGGTTCAGACTCTTCTTCCACTAGCTCACCTAAGTGGAGGGCACTAACTGGGCATTGGCTCATTAAGTGGCCTAGTTTCTTACATTTAAAACAGGTCTTTTGGGGAGTGTAACTCTTATTGACCTCTACGGATTTACCTCGATCATCCATACGGGTCAAAGGAGTACTAGGCTGGGGTCGACCTGGGCCTGGCTGACTAGGACTGGGTCGATTCGGACTAGATCGGCTAGGCATGGGTCGGCTCTGGTAGGAATGGCTAGCTCCTGGATACTGACTAGGGTATCTAGTGGGCTCAGGTCTACGGTAAACGGGCCCCCTCTGAAAATGCTCATGATCCATAGAAATCTGGTAAGCATGGTCCAGGTCTCTAACCTCTCTCATATATAGCTCCTTCTTAATGTCATCTCTATGTCCGGTCCTAAACCTAGATAAGACAACATCCTCAGACTCCCTCAAATCACATCGCATGGATACTCATCAAATTTCATGATGTACTCATTTATACTCCTGTTACCCTGATTAAATCATTGCCACTGATCCAGTAACCCACTACGATATGAAGGTGGAATGTATCTTGACCAAATCTTACCCTTCATGGCCCACTAGGTGACTATAGGATCATGCCCTCCTAGTCTAAGGGTTCTCTCAACACTAGCCCAATGTATCCTCGCTTCCCGAACCAACTTAAGCTTAGCAAACCTAAACTTACGCTCCTTCATCATATCATACCACTCAAAATATTGATCAATCTCTCCCTCGCAATCTATATAGACCTTAGGAACAAGACAACCATCAAAAGTTGGGGCATCAAGCTTAATATGTCTATAGGATCTGTCCTCCTGGTCAACAAACTCCTGATTGGGTCTTTTAGGACGAACCTCAGGGATTGGGTCAGGACGATGGGCTCTCCTAGTTTCAGCCTCAATGTATGGATCAGGGTTTGGGATCCTCCTAGGTTTAGTATTATAGTATTGGTCAAGATGATGGGCTCTCCTAGGTTCAACCTCATGGTATGGATCAGGGTTTGGGGTCCTCCTAGGATCAGGATCATAATAAGGGTCATGGCTAGGGGTTCTCCTAGGCTGGGGAGGTGAATCAAAATTCAGTTCAGGCTGGGTCCTATGTGTCTCCTCTAGGGTTCCTAGTCGGGCATCTAATTGCTCAAGCCTATGGGTCAACTAGGTATTTGCTTGCTCAAGCCTATGGGTCAACTGGGCATTTGCTTGCTCAAGCCTATAGGTCAACTGGGCATCTGATTTATCAAGCCTAAGATTGATGGTCTGGGCTAACCTTTCTCCAAGGGCATCAATTTTAGCATCAAGATGGTCCATGAATTCAGCCATTTGTGAAGGAGGTGGATGATATGAAACCCCTGATCTAGTGCTTATGCAAGACTTGATCAAACCGACTATAGCTGACTAGACCTAGAGTCCAAAACTAAGTGCTCAATCAGGGTGGCAAACTAGCCTATAGTAACCCTGTACTCAGCCAGGCAGATTTAAGGGGAGTGTTAGGTCCCTGATTGCCAATCCTAGACACCAATAAGAGATTAGCCAGGTAGGTAGACCAGCACACAAGCCCTTCAGGATTGAATCCCTAAACCACCATTCTAGACACCAAGCACAAGGCACACATAGGTTAGCTTGACACAACGATCTGACACTTAGCCCGGACCCGACCAGTTGGTGTCCCTAGCCCACTAAGGCAAATTAAGTCTAATAAATTTTAAGTTAGGCTTGGGACTGAATGCAAAGGTGGTGGTTTTGAGCTAAGGAAAGGTAATGACCTCCTTCCTTTATCTGGCATAAAGAGAGTGCCCTTAAAGTAAATTATGCAATGATGGCAGGCAGATGAGGATGCAAATTAGGGTTTAGATATTTTTGGTATTTTTGGAGAATATGTAATTTTTTTTATATTTTGGTATTTCCCTAAATAGAAGAAAACTTGCAAATTATTGCCTAATATGCAGGAAATATACTAAAATTAAAAGATATACAAAAGAGATACTAAACAAAACCCTAAACCTTCCAAAATTGTCTTGCTGCAAAAATAGAACCGAATATTTGTAGGTTGTATTTTGGCTTGCAAAGACTGCACAAACTGAAATAAAATCTGAAAAAAATTTTAAAATAATATGAATTACAATGAATCCAAAAAAATAAATATTATAATTTTTAGAGTTTTGAACAGGGAGAAATAACTAAAATAACAGAGTATATACGGACTGTAAAAATGCGGAAAACAAGCCCTAATCTAAGCTCTGATACCAGATGATGCGGGACTAATATGCATGCGATTATTTTTGTGTGTTTTATATGTGGAGTTAAGTGATTAAATCCCAAAAATTAGATCAAAATAAGTTGTAGGAAATTCTATATGAATTTTAGAATCTATGCATGTAGATTAGGATCTAAGAAACTAGTAAAGGGATCGCCGGGGCTAAGAAGCCTCGGTTAGGGCAAGTTCTCCCACAATAAAATTACTGGTGGCAGACGTGGTGTACCTGACAATGTCTGATGCATTCGATGAAGATCACAGTGAAGGGATCTCTCGTTCCTCGATGGATGCGGCCTGAAAAATCGAGCCAAAGACCCGTCGATACTCGACTTTTTGCTCGGTGGTCCGATTGAGGCTTGGCAGGAGTCGTTGGATTCGTGAAAACTAGGGGACCTGCAAATGACCTTTCAAGGGTTAAGAAACTCATAAGGGAATAAGGAAACAAGAGAAAACTACATGGAAAAGAAAGTTTTGGAGGGGGCAGCCAGGGCTCTGGAAGGATGGTTGGCAGCAAGAATCTTTTGCAACATCGGGAAGAAGAAAGCATTAATAAAACCCCTAAAGCACAAAGCAGGGTAGCACAAAGCAGTTGTAGAGAACTCAAGTTTTAATTCATATATCAAAATCAATCCTCATACAAGAGACTAGGGTCCTTTAAATAGACCCTTAGTCTTGGGCTCCAAGTAAGGGCACATTAGTCTTTACATAAGAATCCTATTCCAACCCAAACCCTAGCTAAAAATATAAGGAAACTTAGGAAGACAAAATCCCTTTAAACTCTCCCCCTCTTCATGCCTTGGTCGGCCAAGGGGGTGACCCTAAGTGGCCGACCAAGGGGTGGTCACCATAAGGCCAAGACGCCCTAGCTCTCTCCTATGCTTGGGCTGGCCCATTTTGCTTCCGGCTAGTCCAGGACTTCAGGGTTTCTGAATTTTCCCTCCTGGAATCTTCATGTCTTCATGCTGGGTTGGACTTGGGCTATACTTCCATGTCTTCAATCTGGTTGGACTTGGTCTTCACTTGTATGATGTGGTCTTGAGTCTTCAGTATGCTTGGAGAGGACTCAAAAAAATAAATTAGCTCGACATAAGCTGACTAACACTGCACTGGACTAGCACAACATGAGCTGACTAATACAGGACTCAAATAAAGACAACATAGCTGGACTAAGCTTTATTACAATGGACTCGAATGTCATTAAGTGATCCATAGAAGGTTGAGAAGCCTCTGTCTTATTCTGTTGCCTCTGGTGTCTACACCACAAGGCTAACCAATAACCTCCTTGGTTTTTAAGGCTAACCAATAACCTTTACAACAAGTATAAAGTTTGAAATAAAGCAACAATAAAAGCTTTCTAAATAAAAGCAGATATCTCTTTGAAGATTTGAGGAATCGCTTGCCTTCAACTTGATGAAGCCTCAATTAAAGCTTAAGAATGTTGGACTTGAAAGCTCTTGAAGGCTTTGAAAGCTTGGAGACTTCTTTTTGCTTGAAGGTGGTTGTTTTCAATGAATGGGAGAGAATGCACATGATTTTCTTTTTTATTATTGATCTTCTTGTGTTTAGATTTGATTTGAATCACTTAAATATCTTTTCAACGCCTCAAAGTCAGTTTATGGCTGTTAGACATGAAAAACTAGCCGTTGGGAGCCAAGAGTACCAAGTTTTGTATTTGAAAAACTAGCCATTACTATTCCTAGAACTCCAAGTGTCGATACTTCAAGCTGTGAGTCGACACTTAGGGTCGACACTTACATTCCATGAGTCGATACCTAGTTCAAATTTCTTCATTGAAGCTCTTTGGAATTCTCAGGTGAGTCAACACTTCTTCTAGTGAGTCGATACTTGAGTCGATACTTGACATCCATGAGTCGACACTTCAGGCAAGTCTTTAATCTCAGCAAGTTCTGTATCAAAAGTTTCTCTGGTGATTAGCCGATCCTTGAGTCAACACCTTGAGTCGACACTTGACTGGCATGAGTCGACACTTCAGCCATGCCAACTGAAATTTTTTCTACATGCTGGCTTGAGTCAACACTTCCACTATCATGAGTCGACACTTGAGTTGTGAGTCAACACTTTGAGTCGACACTTGCTGAGATTTCTTCAAAAACCACTGAACCTCTATTGAAACCAATTTATGTTGAACTCTTTGTGTTATTTGAAGCAATCATCAAGTTCTTAAGTTCATTTAAAACTTATATTTCATTCATGGGAGAGGGGACTTCTTCATTTCTTTGGCAAGCAATCAAAATTGTTGGATTGATGAGTACATTTTTTATAAAAACATACTTTAAAGAAATAGTTAGTACTCAACTTATACTTAAGTATTTTGTTTATCATCAAAATCAATAACGGAGTCAATAATCTCCCCCTTTTTGAAGATGACAAAACCTTTAAGTACAAATCACGTAATGAGTTCTTGAAAGAAATTTTCAACATGCATAAGGCTTATCGCAGTATGTATTCAAATAGAGAAAGAAAGTTTAAAGGCTCATTTGAATCAAATTTGGACTAAGAGTATCAAAGCTAAAAAAGAAATTCATGTATCATGATACTCTAAAAAGAACATGCTTAAGAATAATAAATTCAGCAATGAAACATGATGAAAGTAGTCAAAAAGAATTTTGAGTTTTAGATAGAAGAGTATAAATACTCCATCTCGAGAGGTGATTTGAAAAAATTATTTTCAAAGATCTTTCAATGACATAAAGCTGAAATTAAACATCTAAAATTAAGAATTGGGCATGAAATTTTAGCAAAATAGATTTTCCAATTCAAAAGAGGAATTTCTCCCCCTCACTCAATGCTCAAAACATCTTTCCCGAACAAAATAGAGTTTTCACTTCATCTTCATATCAAAACTTATCTTCATTGCACAAGAAATATATATACATCTATCTTTTATCTCTCATTTATACTTATTTATATCTTTTATACTTACCACTCCCCCTTTTGTCAACATTAAAAAGGAATAGAGAGAAATAAACATTGAAAATCAAACACTGATATTCATTCATTCATTCAGAGGTGACAAAATCCAATGTCATAACATGAAGAGAACATTTCAATCATTCATGATATTGCATTCATTGATACATGTTTGATACAAAAGAGCAAGTAAACATAAAAACTATCCTAAGCACTATCCTCATCATTCGAGACTCAATCTCGATCGGTCCTGTATCAGTAGAAGCACGAGATCGAGACCACAAAGATCGAAGATCACGAAGATGGGTCTTGGCTGGTCTCAATGGAACATGACGGCCTCATCCTCTGCATCTAACATAAGTCCTACCTCTAGTTGGTGCAGATGAGGTAGAAGCTATGTCAATAGCAGGAGAAGAATGGATCAGAGTGGTAGTATCAACAACTATGTGGAAAGGTGTATGATCGAATATAGGACCTAGGTAAAGATGATGGAAATCAGGGATATAAAATCCTAGTTCCCTGATAAGAGAAGATGTATGCAATGGGGAGAATCAGTGATAGGTGTATCAGTAACCAAAGGTATAACAAGTGTAGCTGCACGAATGGAAGTGTGATCAGCTGGTCTGGAAAGAGTAGTGGGTAGAATAGGAGTCTGGAAAGTTGAACTAGATGGATCATGAATGGGACTCCTAGGAGGGTCAGCTGCTATCTCTAGCACTGGCTCTGTCATCAAATCTGCAATGTAAAACTCATAAGAGTTAGTCTCATCATCATCATCCAAATCTAGTCCCAGAGCAGGTGGTGCTAGAACTGAATCAGCTAGAGCAAAAGTATCAGGAGCAGTCCTGGAAGAGGGTCCACTCAAAGTGGACAGAATGGTAGAGATCCTATCTCTCAGTCCTTGATGGCTCTCTCTCATCTCCATTAAAATGTATCGACTTGCTAACGAATGATCATCAACTCAGTCTTAATGCGAGCGACCCTGTCTTCTAGATTCTCAGAAACTCTAGGGATATCAAACCATGCTATCTCAAACTGAGGAGCTGGCTCTGGCTGCACTGAAGGCTCGGGCTGTATCTTAGGCATATCAGTAGGTGGCTTTGAGGGCCCTGCCTCATCCGAAAAGATACACTCTTCCTCCACTATATCCTCATCTCTGTCAGTGGCCTGACCAGATACGCGCTATCTCCATTGGCCTCTGACAAGCTGGTACCCCATCCGGTGAAGAGATCTGATGTCATAAACATCAGTGTGCAGTAGCTACCAGTAGGGCTCATCATCCATCACTACACCATAAGCTCTGAGGAGTAAAGTCAAGCCCATCCCGTAGGGCAGACACAATCTCTGGCTGATAGATGCCTCCATCAACTGATGTACAATTAGTACTGGTAGGCATACAGGAGTGTGCTGTACTAGAGAAACCATCACCAACAGCTCTCGCTCTGTGATGAAGTCAAAATGGCCGGTCTTCGATAGAAGAATCCAGGCTACCATGTGATGCAACAACCTCATCTCAGCTGATAGTCTTAAAGTAACCATAGTGTCTCCCTCAGGTAATTCATCTGTCTCGAAAATATAATGGAGAACACTGAATCTGTCCACTAGACTGTCCATGATAGATCCTCTCATAGTATGTCCCATACTCTTCTCAGAATCTCTGCTATCACTGGGACATCTCTGCCTCACACCTGAGCAACCTATCCATCACTACCTCGAGCTAGTGAACCATAGAACTCTCAAATCAAACCCGGGTAGAATCTCTCAATCAAAGAACAAAATGGCACCAAGCCTGCATCCCTGAGCCACTGACCTATCCTAAACTGCTGTTGATCAATGAACTCGAAGTCCACATGACATCCTCTGACGATGGTCTTTGATCCCATCTGACTAGCCACAGGAAAAAGAGATCTAGAGGGAACATTGGGTGCATCTACTGCTCTGGCTTCATGCCTAGCCTTGGTTCTCCTTTCTTCTTCTTGATTGGATGGTCTTGATGCCAAACAACTTGCTTCATAGGCCACATTCCGAAGATACAATATTGAATTGCAAGAGGGGAAGAAACCTAGGGTTTTTACGGTTCAAAATCAACAAGAAGGGAGAAAATAGTAGAAACTGAAGCTAAAACCATTCAAAACAAAAAATTGAGAAGGTTGGAGGAGTGATTTGGAGGGAAGAAGTGAGTGGAACAGTGTTAGGGACGAGTCAGCTAAATTTGGAATGAAAAAGATAAAGAAAACACTTTGTTTTCCTATTTTTATTTCGGTCTGTCACCATTCAAGTGTCGAGTCATGACACTGAGTCAAGTGTCGACACTTCCAAGTGTTGACACTTCGACTTAAAATTGAAAAAAAATTGGAAATCAAGCATTGATCAGAAAGAATAGAATTTCAATGGAATTCAAGGAAATAAAACAAAATTAATAGTAGATTTGATTAATCAAGGGTCAAAGGATATGAAAAGATAAAAAATTTTTGATCAAAAGGGTTGATGACTCCAAGTTCTCTTCTAATCATACTAAGCCGATCTTCTTGGAGAGGCTTAGTCAATATATCAGCTAATTGCATTTCAATACAAACAAATTCAAGCACAACATCATTATTTTAACATGATTTCTTATGAAATGATGCCTAACTTCGATATGTTTACTTCTAGAGTGCTGAACAGGATTTTTAGTTAAGTATATTGTACTAATAATATTACATTTTATGGGTGTCTTGGTTAGTTTGATTCCAAAATCTTCAAGTTATTACTTAATCACAAGATTTGAGCATAATAACTTCTTGCTACAATATACTCAGCCTCGGCTATGGATAGTGCAACCGAAGTTTGTTTCTTGCTAAACCAAGAAATTAAGTTAACTCCAAGAAATTGGCAAGTTCCATTAGTACTTTTTCTATTAAGTTTACACCCAGCAAAATCAGCATCAAAAAATTCAATTAAGACAATAGATGAATTTCTAAAATACCACAAACCAATATCAATTATACCAGATAAGTATCTAAATATGTGCTTAACAGCCAACAAATGAGAGTCTTTAGGATTAGACTAATATCTAGAACACATACGTACACTAAATATTATATCTGGTCTACTTGCAGTCAAATATAATAAAGAGCCAATCATTCTTCTATATAATTTTTGATCAATAGATTTACCATGTTCATCTTTATTAAGTTTATAAGAGAGGTTCATAGGTGTACCTATTGACTTAGTAGTCTCCATCCCAAACTTCTTTAACATTTCTCTTGTATACTTAGCTTGCTTGCTGAAGATCCCATTCTTAGTTTGCTTGATTTGGAGTCCGAGAAAGAAATTGAGTTCTCCCATCATGCTCATTTCAAATTCTCCATGCATAAGCTTGGCAAACTCTTGACAAAGAATCTCATTAGTAGCACCAAATATAATATCATCAACATAAATTTATACTACTAATAAATCATCATTTTTATTCTTTAGAAATAAAGTTGTGTTAACATGGCCTCTAGAGAATTCATTTTCAATCAAAAACTTGCTAAGTCTTTCATACCATGATCGGGATGCTTGCTTTAAACCATAAAGTGCTTTGTGAAATTTTAAAACATGATCAGAATGTGCATAATTTTTAAAGCCAGGTGGTTGTTCAACAAAAACTTCTTCTGCTATATTACCATTCAGAAAATCACTTTTAACATCCATTTGAAAAAGTTGAAGTTCATAAAATAGGCAAATGCTAATAGTAGTCTAATTGTCTTAAGTCTAGCAATATGAGCAAAGATTTCATCAAAATTAATTCCTTCCTCCTGATTGTAACCTTTGGCAACTAGCCTAGCTTTATTTCTAGTTACAATTCCATTTTCATTCAATTTATTCATAAATACCAATTTTCTGCTAATAATAGAAATGTTAGATGGTTTTTCTATTAATGTCTAAACATTATTTCTTTTAAACTGAATTAGTTCATCTTGCATAGCATTTATCCAGTTTGGGTCTTTTTCAGCATCTTCAAAATACTTTGGCTTTATTTAAGAAACAAAAATAATATAATCACATTCATTTCTAATTGAAGATCGAGTTCTTACCTTTTTTGATGGATCACCTAGGATTAACTCTTTAGGATGTCCATGAGCATACCTCCACTCCTTAGGTAGATCTTGATGCTTTGGTGTGGATTGTATGGCTTCTTCTCTTTCATATTTGTCTTGATCTTTTTTACTTTGTTGAGAGGGTTGATCATCCAATGTTAGCTTTTTTATCTTTTTAGCACCTGAACATGCGTTAGACGTATCCTCTTTTCAGGAGAATTTGTTAGCAGGCTCTTCAAAAACCACATGTACAGACTCCTCTATAACTAGGGTTCTTTTGTTTAATGTGGAATATCCTAGAAAGCGACCTTCATCAGACTTGGCATCAAATTTTTCTAAATTGTCTTTACCATTATTCAAAATGAAACATTGACAACCAAAAACTCAAAAATATTTTAAAGTTGATTTTCTTTGTTTCCAAAGTTCATAAGGAGTTTTTAAAAAATTGGATGAATTAAAACACGATTCAAGATATAACAAGCAGTATTAATTGCTTCAGCCCAAAAATATTTTGGTAAATCATTTTCACAAAGCATAATATGAGCCATTTCTTCTAAAGTACGATTTTTTCTTTCTACCACCCCATTCTGCTGAGGTGTCCTAGGTACAAAAAAATCATGTTCAATACCTTTTTTATTATAAAAATTTTTGAAATGTTGATTTTCAAATTCAGAACCAATATCACTATGTATGTAAATAACTGAAGTACCTTTTTCATTAGATACCTTTCAGTAAAACTTTATAAATACTAGAAATGATTCATCTTTATGAGCGAGAAAGAAAACCCAAGCAAACCTTGAAAAATCATCCACTATAACTAATCCATATCTCTTACCTCCTAGACTAGATGTTCTAGTTGATTCAAAGAGATCAATATGGAGTAGTTCTAATGGCCTACCAGTAGTAACAAAGCCTTTAGGTTTGAAAGATGTTTTAACTTGTTTTCCATGTCGGCATGCTTCACAAACTCTAACTTTTTCAAAACTAAGTTTTGGCAAATCTTTTACTAAATCTTTTTTTCAAAGTTTTGAGAGTAAATACATGCTAGTATGTCCTAGACTACGATGCCACAGCCAACTAGTCTCATTTATAGTAGGATTCATTGCAACAAGTCATTCTCTATTAGGCAAAGATAGATTATCCAAATCTACCAGATAAATATTACCATGCCTTTTTCCAATGAATCTCACTCCATTTTTATCAGGACTAGCAATCATGCAATAGGATGATTTGAAAACAACTAGAAAATATTTATCACAAAATTGACTCATACTTAAAAGATTATGCTTTAAACCTTTAACTAAAAGTACATTATTAATGCAAGTAGAATGGGAGATGTGAACCTTACCAATACCAATGATTTTTTCTTTACCATTATCATCGAAGGTCATACTCCCTCCATTTATTGCCTCAAGAGAGGTGAATTACTTCACATCTCCTGTCATGTGTCTTGAACAACCACTATCGAGATACCATAGCCTTTTGTTTTCCTTGGTTGCAAGACTCACCTGTAAAACAAATCAAGTTTTGTTTTTAAGTACCCAAGTCAACATGGGTCCTTTAGGGTTAGTGCTTAACTTGGTTTCTTTTGGAACCCAAATCTTTCCAAAATTATTGATTTTTCTCAAATTACATTGAAAAGCTTTATGACCTAGTTTTTTGCGTGAAAAATATGTAATGCTTGATGATGCACGTACAAATTTTTTTTTAAAATACCTTTGCTACTTTTGAGGTTTAGATCCTAATCCTGCTTTATTAAAAATAGCTCTTTGATTATTTAAAAGAAGATCTAGTCTTTTAGAACTATAAGTAAACTTTTCAACAAAGGATTTTATTTTATCAAGCTCATTTTTATAGTTATTATTTTCTATCTCTAGATCTTTGTTTTTCTTTAAAAGATCATCATTTGAAATAATAGTTTTAGGTCTTTTTAAAACTTCATTTTCCATTGTTAATGCTTTGGTTTTCTTTTCTAAAACATCAAGTTTGCTTTTCAATTCACTGACTACATTTGTAAGAGAATTGTTTTCATGTGAAAAACTATTTGCATGCTTTTTCAATTTTTTATTTTTAGATAAAATCAATTTATAATCATGCATCAATTCATCAAATGCATTTTTCAATTCATCAAAAGTAAAATCTGCTTCAGAGTGAGAAATTACCTCTTCTTATTCTTGTTGTGCCATGAAACCTAGACTGGCAACTTCAGTTTATTTTTCATCTGAGCTAGAGTCCTCACTGTCACTCCAGGTCACCATTATAGCTTTCTTTCTAAGCTTCTTTCTTGATTTCTTTAGGAGAGGACAGTTAAACTTGTAATGTTCGGGCTTCTTGCATTTGAAGCATGTTGGTATCTCCTTCTCCTTTTCTTTTTCTTTCTCCTTTTCTTTTTTCTTATCTTTACTTGTTTGGAATCTTTTCTTGTAAGGGAACTTTCTTCTTTTCATAAATCTTCTAAACTTCCTTGCTAGAAGAGCTTCCTCGCTCTCATCCTCTTCTTCTTCTTTTAATTCTTCATTTGAGGATTCTTCTTGAATTGTAGACTTGAAGGCTATCCCCTTTTTCTTCTTCTCCAAGTCCATAGATTTCTATTTCAGATTTAGCTCATAAGTCATGAGCGATCCCACTAATTGTTCCAAGGATAATTTGTTAACATCTTTGACTTCTTGTATGGCAATCACCTTTGGATATCATGAAGTTGGAAGTGACCTAAGAATTTTGTTGACAAGATCAGCATTAGACATGATTTTTCCTAAACTTTTCATGCCATTGACAATGTTTATAAATCTAGTGCACATGTCAGTGATAGATTCATTGGATGCTATTCAAAATATCACATAAGTATGCACTAACATGTTTACTTTTATATTCTTTACTTGATCAATACCCTCATGGATAACTTCAAGTGTGTCCCATATTTTCTTAGTAGATGTGCATGTAGAAATCCTATTAAACTCACTAGGATCTAGTACATAATAAAGAAGATTCATTGCTTTGGTATTAATCTTGGATTGTTTATTATCATTTTCATTCCAATCCTCTTTGAGCTTTGGGATTTAAACACCATTAACTCCAATCAAAGGAATATGTGGACCTTTATCAACAACTTTCCATAAATTATAATCTATTGAATGCATATAAATTCTCATTCTAGTTTTTCAATAAGTATAATTTATTCCATTAAAATATGGAGGTCTATTTGAGGCTTGTCTCTCAACTACACTGGTACCAAGGGGGATTGCCATAGACTTTACTCAAGGCAGTTAGACCTATATATTGAGAACATGGCTCTGATACCACTTGTTGCCCAGCAAGCAACCCAAGAGACAGGGTGAATTAGGTTTCTAAAAAATAATTCCAAGTGTCTGAATAGATTTAATAAACAATCTAAGTACAATGAAATGCAAGTGTAATATGCTCTTAAAGAGTATGCAGCGAAAATTTAAAAACAATAAAAGTAAGAGCAAAAGAGAGAGATAAACAATCACAAACACAATCCAAGTATAGTGGTTCGGTGCTTTTCAATGCACCTACATCCACTCCCCATGGACCACTTGAGAATTCACTATAATCTCCATCGATTACAGCCGATTAGTTTTCTGGGCTCACTAATCAAAACTTGACTTGTTTTTACAAGGCTCACAAGTCAAAACCTCCCTTGGTTTTGTGGGCTAACCAAGAACCTAACTAATTTAAGGCTCACCAACAAACTCCTTGGTTTTCAAGGCTAACCAATAACCTCTTTGCTTTTCAAGGCTAACCAATAACCTCCTTGCTTTTCAAGGCTAACCAATAACCTTTATAATAAGAATAAAGTTTCAAGTAAATCAACAATAAAAGCATTCTAAATAAAAGCAGATACCTCTTTGAAGCTTTGAGGAATCGCTTGTCTTCAACTTGAGGAAGCCTTAATTAAAGCTCAAGAACGTTGTACTTGAATGTGAAAGGGATATGCCCTATAAGCCAATCAATATTGTATCTCCCAAATCAATGTAATTGACAATATTCTAATAAAGGCATTATTTTTTGTCATACGCTGTGTTTTTATTATGATGAACCCCATAGATTAGGGCTATGATTTTAGGGTTATGATGAGATCATACCAGTGAGACCTAAAGTCTTAAAACCTTAATCTAAAATATTCCTAGTCAAAGGAACCCTGAGTAGGGGATCAGGGTTTTTCCGGTAAGACTAGCACATCCCATGTATACTGGAAAGGGTGACTACTCTCACAGTTACTTGTGTATGACACTAATACTAGGTTGTGGGTGCTCATTAGTGAATGAGTTCACTGATATGATCCAACTTGAGAACATCTAATGGAGTCTTAGCTACATGTCAATAGAAGGTTCTCATAGTGGAAGTGGTACAAGTAATCCTTTGACCTGAGACTGCCATAAGTACCTTATGTACATGAACCCATCCTTTGGTTCAATCATAATCATGACATTGAGTCATGCACAGGATTGATACTGGGAATGGTGAATTATATATGAAGGTAATGAGTAGGTCAACAAGGAATCGATCACTCTTAGTAAGAGGAGATTGCATCCAGCTAGTTATTAATCGGATGATGATTCAGGGAATCTTTGATCAAAGTAAAGATATTAGAGATGGTTTCTAATATCAAGATAATTGAATCATCAATATAAGATTGAGCAAGAAATAAATATAATATTGGATTTGACATATATCCATATCCATAATTATATTTTGGGTGCAGGCTGATCGAAAGATTTAATTGTACGGTAACTTTCTACTGAATGGTAGTTTTGGTATTTCACCAGAATTTCCATATCTTCTGGGTAGACATGACACGTTGCTAGACGTCAATCTTATCTTGTGGTTTGATCAAATTTAAAGATCACTTATTAGGAAGAGTCTTAATTGATCAAGTCGGGTAAGCTCGATTTGACCTAAATCGATTAGAAAGAGTTCTAATCAAGTTAGGTCAACTTGTACTCAGACCTACTACCGGCTGGATATGGAACCCAATGGGTCACACACTTAAGAAGATTGATCAAGAGCTTAATTTGTAATTAAATTATCTTTGCAGGATAACACTCTAGCAGGTGTTGCAAACCCTAACTTCTATTCGAATTGGATTTGAATTAGGGTTCCGAATTGGATCAATTTGGGTTCTAATTGGACCTAATTAGACCCTAATTAAAATATATAGGACTTTGGGCTCACCCATGGCTAAGACTACATCTTAGTTAACACCCAAGCCCATCCATATAGGCCACCCAAAGAAATTGTGCGCGTGGATAAGAGGAAAGACTCCACGTGCGCATGGACTCTTCATGCACGCGTGAAGCCTTCTTATTTCACCGTATTTTTCTTTTTGGCTGGTTATTCCCTATTAGTGCATCTCCTAATGAGCATTAGATGATCATCTAACGGTTTGGGGGATTTTGAGAAAGAAAGAAGGCGCTGACTCTTCCCGGTTGCGTGAAATAACGTCTCTTCAGAGACCGAAACATCGCGACTTCCTTCTTAAAACTTCATGGCTTTTCTTTTAGGAAGAGCCATGAGTTTGAATCTGAAGGGCCATGAGAAGGAAGGAGAGGGTGTGAGAAATATGGAAAGCTGGGAGAAATAGTTTACGGAGAGTTGTGAAGACATCTTTTTGTAGTCTATTTAAGGAACAGAGGCTTCGGGTGTTTTTCTGATGTACGACAAAAGTCTTTTTATTTTTCTTTCCTTTCCAGGAGACTGATTCCTTCTTAGCTTGTTTAGGACACAAGAGTTTCCCTTTTACAGAGTTCTCTTCTCTATTGAAACTCAAGTCTAAAACACGAGATAGGAAGAATCTTTCGAACGGTAAAAGAAAAGAATATCTACTCTATTTTCTATTTCCTTTACATTAAGACATTAGTGTCTTAAATCCTCCTCCTCCTTCAAGACAAGAGAGTATTCTTAGGACAAGGTCTTAAGAAAGGGAGATTAAGAAGAAAGAAAGGAAGTAAGAAGTCCCTGCCATGGAGTTTTTCAGCCATAGTCCTCTTGAGTTCTAGGAGAAGAATTCAAGTGAAGGAACTTTTGAAGAAGCAATCATCTTGATCAATTTTCTTATGGATCACCTTTGGAGGGTGGACATTTGGATGCTTGGTGAATTCAAAAGGGTCATTCAACATCAAGTTTTGATTCTACATCAAAATTGGATTTATCGATAACAGGTTGGTGCCCTAATTCTAATAGTGTAGGTTTGGATGTTTCTCATATGTTTTAATCCAGAATAAGGAGATCCTGGCTAAGGGTTTTTGGTATAAATTTCATCATTTTGAAATTATATTTTCACTGTGGTGCACTGGAAACCTTTCAGTGGTCTCAGAGCCACCCTTATTATAGTTAAAACATATGGAAACTATTTATATGTGTTTTTGTTGTAGTGTCGCATGTTAGGGTTTTAAACCCTTGAATGCTGATACACTTAGCATATTTATGGGATGCATGTATGTTTGATAATTTATGTTTGATGTGTGTCACTAATTAGGGTTTTTCACTCAAACCCTAATTATTATAGAGATATGTTTAGTTTTGAAGTCATCATACTAAAATAAGGTTGCCCTGGCATAATGGTGGATCCATTATGTGGTAAATGGTTGTCCTAGTATGATGACACACTAAGCACATATTTTCTTATTTATAAGAATCATATGTTGTGATAAATTTTATAAGGATGTGCTGGCAATTTATAAATCCCTCCTCTTAAAAATTATATTAAGTCTTAGTATATTTAACTGATAAGAATCACTAGTCATGATGAATAATTGATCATTTCGGTGTCTATAAAGGTGGTTCTGGGAAGGTAAAGAGAATTGTGGGTTTTAATTGGTTCCGTTGATTGACCTGGCCAATTTTTATTGGTGTCTAGGAAAGCAACGGGGGGACTCCCACATCTCTTCCACTTGCCTGGCCGATTTGATTAAATTTAAATCTTGACTAAAATGCTTAGTGTTAAAAATACTATATATATTGGCCTTCCTTCATGCTGGATCATTATTGTGTTATGAACCACATTAGGTTTGTTGTGTTATCTGCAAGACCTAATATGGTGATTGACATAATACTAGTCTAGTGCATAGAGATGTTTACAGCATATTCAGTATAATGCTTTGTTGTGTTATCTGCAAGGGCATTATATTTAAGTATTGACTGTAAAGAAATGAAAGGGTCTTGACTTAACCAGAACATTATGGTTTGTTGTGTTTTTTGCAAGACTGATAATGTTCTAGAGGCCAAGTTACTTCTTGAGAATTATATGAGATATAATTGGAAGAGTTTCCTATCTTTAAGCTTATAAAAGATTTGTTGTGTTTTCTGCAAGATCTTTTATAAGTTATTAGGATCTCAATCTCACTAAGAAAAACCTAGCAGGATTTTTTCTAGATTATCATAGTGAGGGCTATGATTTTTGATAAAATAGTGGGAGACATAATTAAATTAAAGACCTAATTTAATTATGTATGTCATTTCATGATTGTTTGCTTATGTATTGTTCTTTGTTAAATGTAGATAAATGGCATCTTCATTATCACTACGAAGTATCTTAGATACCAACAAACTGATTGGTCCAAACTATGTGGACTGGTTGAGAAATTTAAAGATTGTGCTGAGTTCAGAAAAACTTTCTTATATTCTTGATACCCCTAGTCTTAATCCACTAGGGGATGATGCCACACAGGAAGATATGGCCACATACAAAATGTGGCAGAATGACTCCCTCACTATCAAGTGTATCATACTAGCCTCTATGACCAATGAGTTACAGAGACAGCATGAATGCATGGATACTCAATCCATAATGCTCAATTTAAAAGAGCTTTATAGTGAACAAAGCAAAACTGCTAGATATGAAATATCTAAGTAGAACTGCTAGATATGAAATATCTAAGTACTCTGTGCTAGGATGACAAAGGGAACATCCATTCCGGATCATGTTCTGAAAGTAATTGACTTGATCACCAGATTGGGTCAATTAGGTTTTATTATGGATGGGGAGTTGAATCAGGATTTAATCCTACAATCACTCCCAGAGTCATTTTCTCAGTTTGTCTTGAATTATCACATGAACAAACTGAACACTTCCTTGCCTGAGCTGTTAAATATGTTAAAAACAGTGGAGAGCCACATAAAGAAAGAAAAGGCTCCACTTCTTCTTATTGATAAGACCAATAAGAAGAAATCAGGCAAAAAAAGTTTTAATAGGAAGCTAAACCCTAAGAGTGGCATCAATAAGAATAAGAAAGGAAAGAAGGCCTCCAAATAGTCGACCTGTTTCTTTTGCGGCAAAGCGGGACATTAGAAAAGGAATTGCAAGGCTTACCTTGCAACTGTGAAGCATGGTGCATCAGATGCGCCAAAAGGTATGTATGAGATACATGCTATATTGACATTAAATTCATCAGTTTCAAATACTTGGGTATTGGATACCGCTTGTGGTTACCATATATGCAAATCTTTGTAGGACCTCCACAAGCTTAATGATGCAGAACAAAGAACAAGGAAGCGTATGCGGAAGTAAATTTAAGATTAATTCTTTTTTTTTTTTTTTTTTTTTTTATATTTCAGAAATTGGCTTTGACTCAAAGTAAAGCTAAACTAAGTTGAAGGAAACTAGGTAAGGATTGAAAGCACAATTTAGATGAAACTAAATTATCAGAGTAGTTCAGAAGTAACGGATCGCTGGGGGTTGAGAAACTCCCAGACCTAGGGTTTCGCTCTGAACTTTCAACAGAACAGAAATAGAGAGGAGAGATGGTTTACTAACCAGACAGTGATCTTCTCAGGATTTTGGTGGAAGAACTCTCTCGAGCAGATTATGGGATCCTCGAAGTCGGCTATCTTCGTAATGGATCCTCCAATACTGGTCTTGTGGTTTGGTCGGCTTCTCCTGGACTCAAGATTTAGGAAAGAAGAGGAACAAGTGATGGAATTCAGATACTCAAGAAAAGATTTACCAGGTTGAAGAACTTGAAAGCTGAAGTTGCTGAAATCAGGATTCTCCTGGAGGCCGATCTGACTTCCTCTTAGAATTGCTGTAGACCTGAAGTATCTGGACTGGAGCTGGATGCTGGTGGCCGGCCTGGACTTGGAGAGGGTGGCCGTGAGAAGTGGAATAGACTAGGGCTTGGTGGAAAGAGAAGGGTGATGGCGGCTAGGGTTTGGGAGTGGAGTGGCTAACCTAGGGTTTGGGTTTTGGAGATCTCACACCTCCTCAAGGTTCCAGGGGAACCCAGATTTACTCCCTCACGGAGCTCAACACCTGGATGCAAGTGCGAAAGAGAGAAAACACAAAGTTTGCTCACAAAAAAATTGATTTCATTCATCTGATTGATTTAAACTTACAAGAGGGGTTTAATTTATAAGGCTTTACAAGGGAGTAGGGTTTTACATCTTCCCATGTGGGACTAAAGGAGGGGATCTACAAATCAGGATAAATCATACACATATGGTCGGCCAAGGTACCAAAAAAATTTGATTTGGGTTATAAAAGGCAGATAGATGGCGCCTCCTTGTTTGGATCTTCAAGAGAATTTTTTTTCCTTCCATGGATCAACTCTTTTGGACTCCTCCTTTTCTTCCTCCCTAAGTCAAGGTCCTTCTCATCTTTGTTTTGGATTTTTTTGGCAGGTAGTGGGCGCCTCCTTGAAGTTCTCTCCAAGAAAATTTCTTCCCATCTTTACTTTGGTTCTCTTGGGAAAGTCTTGGCCGCCCCCTTGATTTGTGGACTCTTGGTGGATTTCTCCTCATCTGGTGCATGAGAGAAGGAAGCTGCTATCTGTGGAGTGGGGACCAAAGGCTGCTGGATATAGATATGGCACCCCCTGGACTCAGGCATATGGCTGGGAGTGTGGCTGGGAGTGTGGTGTCCACTTGCTTGGTCTTGGGAGAAAATGTAACACCCCAGGTTGAAACCCTAGTCCACTACTGAGTCAACATGACTCAACAAAATAAAATGCAGGTAATGTAGACTCAAGCTAAATTGAGTTGATCTAGTCAACTCTTATTACAAACCAAAAACCCTAATTTTTTGGGCAAGGTTAATCAGAGATCCAGATGGAGCTCTGAAGTCTTCTTCTGAGTCTGGTGCCCGCACCAATTCTCCCAGGGTGGGAGGAACTCGACCCTGTCGAGTATGGATCCAGTTGGCTCTGGTATCTCTCCAAGAGGTCTGGGTTCAGCTCTTGTAACTCTTCTCGGGAGATCCAAGAGTCATCAGAATCTGGCCTTCCTAGCCAGCGGACCAGGTATCTTTGGTATCCTCGATTACGAGTAGAGATAATCTGATCATCCAGGATCTTTTCAATCTGCTCTTTCCTCACAGGCCAATTTGTTGGTGGACACACAGGGTCAAGTTCACTCTCAAGAGCAGGATTAGGTTCAAAAGCCTCACTGGAAATCACAGCTGGCTCCCTATACTCTACTAGGTCTGTAATGTTGAAAGTGGAGCTAATGCCTAGTTCTGGAGGCAACTCGAGCACATAGGCATTGGATCCTACTCTCTTTACCACTCTAAATGGTCCAGCTCCCCTAGCATGTAACTTTCTAACGGTTCCAGGAGGAAACCGTTCAGGCCTTAACCTAATCATTACATAGTCTCCTTCGTCAAAAGTTTTGACTCGCCTTTGAGAATCAGCCAATTTCTTATAAGTTTCATTACTTAAATTTATTTTGGCTTGAATTTCTTTATGCAAGTCTTTTATATGCTGTGCAAAAACTTTAGCAGACTCGGAGACCCGTGTGTGGACTGGTAAAGGAGCTAGGTCAAGAGGTGTGTGGGGTTTGTAACCATGCACAATTTCAAATGGACTCTTACCCGTAGACCTATTGACCGAGTCATTATATGCAAATTCAGCTCTAGGTAAGTACAAATCCCAGTTCCTAATGTTTTCACCAACAAGACACCTTAGCAGATTGCATAAACTACGGTTCACTACTTCGGTTTGGCCATCAGTCTGGGGATGATAGGCAGTTGAAAACTTAAGTTTCGTCCCTAACTTATGCCAAAGGATTTTCCAGAAATAGCTGGTGAACCGAACATCCCTATCTGAAACAATGGTCTTGGGTAGGCCATGGAGTCGAACTATCTCATTAAAGAACAAGGTGGCTACCTTAGACGCATCAAATGTTTGGGAACAAGGCAAGAAATGGGCCATCTTGGAAAATCGGTCTACTACAACACAGATAGAGTCATGCCTCCTCTGGGTCTTAAGCAAACCTAACACAAAGTCCATGCTCACATCTTGCCAAGGACGATCTGGGATAGGGAGTGGGGTATAAAGGCCGGTGTTCTGTTTTCGCTGTTTGGCAACAGCGCAGGTTCGACACCTAGCCACAATGTATGCTACATCTCTTTTTAAGCTAGGCCAGAAAAAATGGTCTTCAATAGCTAGGGTGGTCTTATCTTTTCCGAAATGGCCAGCTAAACCTCTAGCACGAGTTTCCCAAATCAAGAATTCCTTAAGAGAGGTTCTAGGGATGCAAAGCCTATTCTTAAAGAACAGAAAGCCATCTAAAAGAGAATAATCCTTATGTTCACTAGATGTTCCTTGAGTTAGATCCTGGTATACAGTTTTAAAATCCGGACACGACTCATATTCTTCTTTGATTTGCTCAAACCCTATGACTTCAGCCCTAACAGAATTCAACAACAAAGATCGACGGCTAAGGGCATCAGCTACCTTATTTTCAGACCCAGCCTTATGCTTCAAAACAAAAGTATAGGACTGGATATACTCTACCCACTTAGCATGCCTAGGGTTAAGCTTCTTCTGAGAATTCAAGAATCTAAGAGCCTCATGGTCCGAAAACAGCACAAATTCTTGCCGTAGTAAATAATGTCTCCAGTAACGCAAAGCTTGCACTATCGCGTAAAATTCCTTATCATAGGTAGAATACCTAAGCTTAGCATCATTAAGTTTTTCACTAAAGAATGCTACGGGATGGTTCTCTTGGCTTAGGACTCCACCTATACCTACTCCTGAAGCATCACAGGCAACCTCAAATACCTTTGAAAAGTCCGGTAGTCTCAAAATGGGTGCCTGGGTCATTCTATCCTTAAGATCTAGGAAGGCTTTATGGGCTGCTTTGGTCCACTGAAATTCTTCCTTCCTGATACAGTCTGTGATAGGAGCAACTACGGTACTAAACCCCTTGATGAATCGCCTATAGAAGGTAGCCAAGCCATGGAAACTTCTGACTTCATGCACACTAGTCGGCTCTGGCCATTCTACTATGGACCTAATCTTTTCAGGATCGGCAGCCACGCCGTCAGGGGTTACAACAAATCCAAGGAAGATAATCCTACTGGTCATAAATTCACACTTCTTGAGATTACCGTAGAGACTATCATTCCTCAAAACTTGACAGACTTGTCTAAGGTGGCCTAGGTGATCTGCAGGGGTCTTACTATAGATCAGGATATCATTAAAATAGACCACTACAAACTTCCCTATGAAAGCTCTAAGTACTTGGGTCATAATCCTCATGAAAGTACTAGGGGCATTGGACAACCCAAAAGGCATAACAACCCATTCAAAGAGACCATCCTTAGTTTTGAAGGCTGTTTTCCACTCATCCCCTGGTCTAATCCTAACATGATGATAGCCGCTCTTGAGATCAATTTTAGAAAAAAAACATGGCACCGGCCATCATTTCAAGCATGTCATCTAGTCTAGGGATGGGGAACCTATACTTGATTGTGATTTTATTGATGGCACGACTGTCAACACACATCCTCCACGTGCCATCCTTCTTCGGGGTTAGAAGTGCAGGGACTGCACAAGGGCTAAGACTCTCTCTAATGAACCCCTTCCTCAACAATTCGCCGACCTGCTTTTGCAGTTCTTTATGCTCAGATGGATTCATCCTATAATGGGGCAAGTTGGGTAAACTAGCTCCTGGGACTAAATCTATGGAATGCTGAATATCCCTAAGAGGTGGAAGGTGGTCTGGCAGATCCTCGGGAAAAACATCCTCAAATTCTTCTAATAAAGGCTTAACTTCCTGAGGAGGCTCTGAGGGTGTAGGAGTCCTAAGTTCCTTAGCAGTCAGCATCCAAATGGGTGAACCACTATGAATTTCTTGTTCTAGATCCTTGGCACTAATTAGGTTCACTCCAGTCTTCATTTCCCTAACCTTACTGGTTCCTTTAGCTACCTTGTCCTTAGGAGGGACTGAATGGATTGTGATTTTCTTCCCATTGAAACTAAAGACACAGGTGTTGGATTTTCCTAAGAGGGTGGCATCATGATCATACAACCAAGGTCTTCCAAGAATTATACTGCTCACCCCCATGGGCAAGACATCACACCAAATCTTCTCTTGATAGGATTGCATTTGGATTTGGACCTGACATCTAGACTGGATGGCTATAGAGGTAGAGTCTACCCAAGAAACCTTATAGGGGTTGGGGTGGGGGACTGGGGTTAAGCCTAACATTTTGACAGTGCTAGTAGAAATGGCATTCACACAGCTCCCACTATCTATGATGATTTTACAAACCTTATCCCCTAGTTTAAGGAAAGTCTGTAGGATGTTAGTCCTACGCCAATCTTCCTGAACTTTAGTCTGGGACAGGATGCATCTCACAACCCCTAAGTGGTCAGATTCAGTGGATTCTTCCTCTCCTTCATACTCATCAATCAAATTCATTCCGGCCTCATAAACTTCTTCTTCAAACTCCTCATTAGGCTCAGAATTCTCTTCTCCTCCCTCTTCTATATATAGGGATCTACGAGGGCACTGGCTAGAAACATGACCTACCTTATGACACTTAAAACAAGCTATGGCTGTGCACTGAGTGGAGATATGACCGGGCTTCTGGCACTTAAAACAGACGATACTAGGGGTTCTCTGGGTGTCAGGTGCCTTACCTTTGTCCATGGGCCTAGGGGTGGGGATACCCTGATTAGGCTTGCTAGGGGTAACCTGGCTAGGTCCATTTCTTGGGATTGGGGCACTAACCCTAGATGGCATGGGTCCTCTCTGAAACTTCTCAGTGTTCAGTGCAATCTGATAGGCTTGGTCTAGGTCAGTAACCACTCTCAGAAACAACTCTCTCTTAATATCTTCCCTAAGTCCAGCCCTAAATCTAGACAAAGTGACCTCATGGGCTTCACTCACATCACATCTCATCAGGTATTCATCAAAGGTGGTTATGTAGTCTGAAACAGATCGGTTCCCTTGTTTCAAAGTCTGCCATTGGTCTAACAGATTTTGCTGGTATGAAATGGGTAGGTACTTGTCTCTAAGTTTCTCTTTCATACCCTGCCAAGTGGTTATGGGCTCTACATTTCGTCTTCTAGTGGTCAGCTCAATGTTCCCCCAGTATAACCTAGCTTGACGTATTAATTTCATCTTGGCAAACTTGAATTTCCTCTCCTCAGACATGGCATACCACTCAAAGTACTGGTCCATCTCACCCTCCCAATCAGAATACACCTTAGGATTTAGGCTACCATCAAAAGTGGGTGCATCTAACTTGATGTTTCGAATGAACCTATCATCTCTATCTTCAGGTTCTGGGTCAGGCCTCCTATGATTAGGTTCAGGATCTCGGTATAAAGGTCTTCTAGGCTCTTGGTGTGGGTGAGGTTGAGGTACATTAAAATCTGGGTCAGGAGTCCAGTTCCGATGCCTAGGTTCCTCTAGCACTTGGACTCGATCCCTAAGCTGGGCAAAATCCTCATGGACTTGTTCTTTAAACTGGGCAACAGTGGTAGTCACATCCTGACTCAGTTTGTTCATACTCTCAGTAAGAGCTCTAACCATGGCCTCTACATCAGGTTGGGTTTGACCAGGTTGGTAGGGCACTCCATTCCGGGTAGACATGATGCAAGCAAACACACAAAATGAGACTCAACTGAACGACTACGGGCTAACTAGACCTAGAGCCCAAACTAGATGCCTAATCAGAGTGGCAAGCTAGCCTGTAGTAACTCAGGACTCAGCCAGGCAGGTGTAAGGGGAGTGTTAGGTCCCTGAATGCCAATCCTAGACACCAATCAGAGATTGGCCAGGTAGGCGGACCAGCACACAAGCCCTTCGGGATGGAATCCCTGAACCACCGTTTTAGACACTAAGTACAAAGCACACACAGAGTAACCAGACAAACTGACTCAACACTAGCCTTGACCCGACTTGTTGATGTCCCTAGCCCACTAGGAAAAATTAGGTCTAATCAATTTTAGATTAAAGGCTTAGGTTCAAATGAAGGGGTGGTGGTTTTGGGCTAAGGAGAGGTTTTCAACTCCTCCCCTTATCTTAGATGCTCAAATGCCCTTAAGGTGAATTAAGAGATGAACACTCAAAAAATAATTGGATTGCATAACACAAAAACAGAGTTGTAGTAATTTAATTCTCAGAAATTGCACGGAAACCAATAAATCATGAGAAAATTATGAAAATTAGATTCAATTATACTGGTTCCAGAAAAACAAAAATCACTGAATTTCGAGTTATCTGAAGTGAGAAATAATTCCTGCAACAGGGTAATTACGGCTGAAAACAGAGCACTTCCCCGTTTACAATTTTTGCTACGAAGTTGTAACCCAACGGATCCCCTACATGCCCTAGGAACACCCCGTGGAATGGAAAGAGGAGGTTTGCACCTCGCTTCATTCCTAGGACCGGACATCCTGGGGAGTCTACTTTGAGCAAAAAAAGTAAAAAGAGAGGGACTCAAACAAGCAATCAAACAGAAACCCTAGACAGGGCTCTGATACCAAAAATGATACAGAACAAAGAACAAGGAAGCGTATGCGGAAGTAAATTTAAGATTAATTCTTTTTTTTTTTTTTTTTTTTTATATTTCAGAAATTGGCTTTGACTCAAAGTAAAGCTAAACTAAGTTGAAGGAAACTAGGTAAGGATTGAAACACAATTTAGATGAAACTAAATTATCAGAGTAGTTCAGAAGTAACGGATCGCTGGGGGTTGAGAAACTCCCAGACCTAGGGTTTCGCTCTGAACTTTCAACAGAACAGAAATAGAGAGGAGAGATGGTTTACTAACCAGACAGTGATCTTCTCAGGATTTTGGTGGAAGAACTCTCTCGAGCAGATTGTGGGATCCTCGGAGTCGGCTATCTTCACAATGGATCCTCCAATACTGGTCTTGTGGTTTGGTCGGCTTCTCCTGGACTCAAGATCTGGGAAAGAAGAGGAACAAGTGATAGAATTCAGATACTTAAGAAAAGATTTACCAGGTTGAAGAACTTGAAAGCTGAAGTTGCTGAAATCAAGATTCTCCTGGAGGCCGATCTGACTTCCTTTTAGAATTGCTGTAGATCTGAAGTATCTGGACTGGAGCTGGATGCTGGTGGCCGGCCTGGACTTGGAGAGGGTGGCCGTGAGAAGTGGAATAGACTAGGGCTTGGTGGAAAGAGAAGGGTGATGGCGGCTAGGGTTTGGGAGTGGAGTGGCTAACCTAGGGTTTGGGTTTTGGAGATCTCACACCTCCTCAAGGTTCCAGGGGAACCCAGATTTACTCCCTCACGGAGCTCAACACCTGGATGCAAGTGCGAAAGAGAGAAAACACAAAGTTTGCTCACAAAAAAAATTGATTTCATTCATTTGATTGATTTAAACTTACAAGAGGGGTTTAATTTATAAGGCTTTACAAGGGAGTAGGGTTTTACATCTTCCCATGTGGGACTAAAGGAGGGGATCTACAAATCAGGATAAATCATACACATATGGTCGGCCAAGGTACCAAAAAAATTTGATTTGGGTTATAAAAGGCAGGTAGATGGCGCCTCCTTGTTTGGATCTTCAAGAGAATTTTTTTTCCTTCCATGGATCAACTCTTTTGGACTCCTCCTTTTCTTCCTCCCTAAGTCAAGGTCCTTCCCATCTTTGTTTTGGATTTTTTTGGCAGGTAGTGGGCGCCTCCTTGAAGTTCTCTCCAAGAAAATTTCTTCCCATCTTTACTTTGGTTCTCTTGGGAAAGTCTTGGCCGCCCCCTTGATTTGTGGACTCTTGGTGGATTTCTCCTCATCTGGCGCATGAGAGAAGGAAGCTGCTATCTGTGGAGTGGGGACCAAAGGCTGCTGGATGTAGATATGCGCCCCCTGGACTCAGGCGTATGGCTGGGAGTGTGGCTGGGAGTGTGGTGTTCACTTGCTTGGTCTTGGGAGAAAATGAAACACCCCAGGTTGAAACCCTAGTCCACTACTGAGTCAACATGACTCAACAAAATAAAATGCAGGTAATGTAGACTCAAGCTAAATTGAGTTGATCTAGTCAACTCTTATTACAAACCAAAAACCCTAATTTTTTGGGCAAGGTTAATCAGAGATTCAGATGGAGCTCTGAAGTCTTCTTCTGAGTCTGGTGCCCGCACCACTTAAACTATTGAAGGAAGTTGACTTCAATCTCTACGGTGCTAGTGGTGATATCATCCAAGCAGAAGTTGTAGGGACCTATATTCTAAAGTTGCCTTCAGGGAAGATCTTGGAGTTAGAAAATTGTTATTATATGCCTAAGATTATTTGGAACATTATATCTATTCTCTTGTTATTAAAACAAGGATATGTAATTGATGTAATGAGCATTGGTTGCTCGATAATGTTATCTAATGAATTTGTTTGTTCTGGCATATTTAGCAATGGGCTCTTAACTTTTCCTTCCAATGATAGTGTTTTTCATGTCAATAATAAAATAAAAAGAGAACACTTTAATAATACTTTACTTTGGCATCATCGACTTGGTCATGTTAATGAGTCTAGGATAAGCAAGTTATACAAGGAGAAATTCCTTGATCCTTATGAATATAAACCATTAGGGACTTGCGAATCATGTCTCATGGGTAAGATGACCAAGACTCCATTTACTAGACATGGAGAAAGGACAACTGAGTTATTAGGACTTATACATACTGATGTATGTGGTCCAATGACGACTCAGGCCAGAGGTGGATACTCATATTTTATCGCTTTTACATATGATTTATCTAGATTCGGATATGTGTATCTTATGAAACATAAATTTGAAGCCTTTGATAAATTTAAGGAGTATCAAAGTATGGTCGAAAAACAAACCGGGAAAAGTATTAAGGTTCTTCGGTCTGATCGAGGAGGAGAATACTTATCCATGGAGTTTTTAGACGATCTTAAAGTTAATGGAATTCTTTCTGAATGGACCCCTCCTTATACACCACAGCTAAATGGTGTAGTTGAAAGGAGGAATCGTACCTTATTAGATATGGTACGATCCATGATGTGCTTCACAAATTTATCCATTTCCTTCTGGGGTCATGTCCTAGAAACTGCTGTTTACATTTTGAACAAAGTACCTTCTAAATTCATTTTTAGTACTCCGTATGAGATTTGGAGTGGAAAGAAACCATATCTTAAATATTTTAAGATATGGGGATGTCCAGCTTATGTTAAAAGAAATTTTGGACATAAGTTGGAAGCTAGAGCAGATAAATGTCTATTTGTAGGATATCCTAGAGAGGGTAGAGGATATCTGTTTTACCGTCCTACTGAACACAAGATTTTTATCATCAAGCATGCCATTTTTCTAGAAAAAGAGTTCATTTTAGAAAAGGGCAATGGTAGAACTGTTGAACTTGGAGAAGTACAAGAAACACATATGGACAATTCTCAACCATTAGAACATATAGCTAGGTCAAAACCAGGACACAAAACTCCTCCCCGTAGGTCTGATAGAGTGCCACGGGCACCTGAGAGGTATGGGTTTATTATTGAAAATAATGAAGCCCAAGTCATTCAAAATGATGAACCTCTGACCTATACGGACGCTATCTTGAGTAGTGACTTAGATAGATGGCAAGAAGCCATGGCATCCGAAATAGACTCTATGTATGTCAACCAAGTGTGGTCTTTGGTCGATGCACCAGAGGGTGTTAATCCTATTGGGTGCAAATGGGTCTTTAAGAAAAAGATTGGCGCTGATGGCCAAGTTGAAACCTATAAAGCTAGATTAGTGGCAAAAGGTTTTAGACAAAAACAGGGAATTGATTATGATGAAACATTCTCACCTGTAGCCATGCTCAAATCAATTCAGATTTTACTTGCTATAGCAGCATACCACGATTATGAGATCTGGCAAATGGATGTAAAGACTGCTTTCCTCAATGGTTTCCTTGAGGAAGAAGTCTACATGTCACAACCAGAAGGTTTTATTTCAAAGAATAAACCTAATCAAGTATTCAAGCTAAAGAAATCCATTTATGGATTGAAACAAGCTTCAAGGAGTTGGAACATCCATTTTGATGAAACTGTTAAAAGGTTTGGTTTTATCAAAAATGTGGATGAACCCTGTGTTTATAAGAAGACTAGTGGGAGTGCCTTAATCTTCTTGGTTCTGTATGTAGATGACATACTCCTCATTGGGAATGATATCCCAATGTTACAATCAGTCAAGGTTTGGCTATCAAACCAGTTTTCCATGAAAGTTTGGGAGAAGCATCTTATATACTAGGTATTAAGATCTATAGAGATAAGTCTAAGAGCATGCTAGGTTTATCCCAGTCAAGGTACATTGACTTAGTGCTGACAAGATTCAGCATGGATGGAAGTAAAAAAGGTTATCTTCCTATGAGTCAAGGCATACATCTTTCCAAAAGAATGTCTCCTAAGACACCTGAAGAAAGAAATAGAATGAATTCTATACCTTATGCTTCGGCAATAGGGTCCATAATGTATGCCATGTAATGTACCAGGCCTGATGTGGCATATTCTTTAGGCATTGTCAGTAGGTTTCAGGCTGATCTAGGAGAGGATCATTGGAAAGTAGTTAAAAATATTCTTAAGTACCTGAGAAGGACTAATGATATTTTTCTGGTTTATGATGGTTCTGATCTTAAACTAGAAGCATATTCTGATTCTAGTTTTCAATCAGACATTGATGATAGCAAATCCATTTCAGGGTATGTTTTTACCCTAAATGGTAGAGCAGTGAGTTGGAAGAGTACTAAGCAGCAGACTGTAGCTGACTCTACCATAGAGGCAGAATACATAGCTATCAGTGAAGCCGCCAAGGAAGCAGTCTGGATGAAGAAGTTCATCACAAAGTTGGATATTGTTCCTGAGATTGAAAACCCAGTGGCACTTTACTGTGACAACACTGGAGCTGTTGCTCAAGCTAAGGAACCAAGAGCTCATCATAAGTCCAAGCACATTCTGAGACACTTCCATCTCGTCCGAGAAATAGTCGAAAGACAAGATGTCTACAAAAATTGAATTTGACATATATCCATATCCATAATTATATTTGGGTGCAGGCTGATCGAAAGATTTAATTGTACGGTAACTTTCTACTGAAGGGTAGTTTTGGTATTTTACTAGAATTTCTATATCTTCCGGGTAGACATGACACGTTGCTAGACGTCAATCTTGTCTTGTGGGTTGATCAAATTTAAAGATCACTTATTAGGAAGAGTCCTAATTGATCAAGTCGGGTAAGCTCGAATTGACCTAAATCGATTAGAAAGAGTTCTAATCAAGTTAGGTCAACTTGTACTCAGACCTACTGCCGGCTGGATATGGAACCCAATGGGTGACACACTTAAGAGGATTGATCAAGAGTTTAATTTGTAATTAAATCATCTTTGCAGGATAACACTCTAGCAGGTGTTGCAAACCCTAGCTTCTATTCGAATTGGATTTGAATTAGGGTTACGAATTAGATCAATTTAGGTTCTAATTGGACCTAATTAGACCCTAATTAAAATATATAGGACTTTGGGCAAACCCATGGCTAAGACTACATCTTATTTAACACCCAAGCCCATCCATATAGGCCGCCCAAAGAAATTGTGCACGTGGATAAGAGGAAAGACTCCATGCGCGCATGGACTCTTCATGCGCGCATGAAGTCTTCTTATTTCACCATATTTTTCTTTTTGGCTGGTTATTCCCTATTAGCGCATCTCCTAATGACCATTAGATGATAATCTAACGGTTTGGGGGATTTTGAGAAAGAAAGAAGGCACTGACTCTTCCTGGTTGCACGAAATAACGTCTCTTCAGAGACCGAAACATCGTGACTTCCTTCTTCTTAAAACTTCATGGCTTTTCTTTTAGGAAGAGTCGTGAGTTTGAATCTGAAGGGCCGTGAGAAGGAAGGAGAGGGTGTGAGAAATATGGAAAGCCGGGAGAAATAGTTTACGGAGAGTTGTGAAGACATCTTTTTGTAGTCTATTTAAGGAACAAAGGCTTCGGGTGTTTTTCTGATGTATGACAGAAGTCTTTTTTTTTTTCTTTCCTTTCCAGGAGACTGATTCCTGCTTAGCTTGTTTAGGACACAAGAGTTTCCCTTTTATAGAGTTCTCTTCTCTGTTGAAAATCAAGTCTAAAACAGGAGATAGGAAGAATCTCTCGAACGGTAAAAAAAAAGAATATCTACTCTGTTTTCTATTTCCTTTACATTAAGACATTAGTGTCTTAAATCCTCCTCCTCCTTCAAGACAAGAGAGTATTCTTAGGACAAGGTCTTAAGAAAGGGAGAGGAAGAAGAAAGAAAGGAAGTAAGAAGTCCTTGCCATGGAGTTTTTCAGCCATAGTCCTCTTGAGTTCTAGGAGAAGAATTCAAGTGAAGGAACTTTTGAAGAAGCAAGCATCTTGATCAATTTTCTTGTGGATAACCATTGGAGGGTGGACATTTGGATGCCTGGTGAATTCAAAAGGGTCATTCAACATCAAGTTTTGATTCTACATCAAAATTGGATTTAGCGATAATAAGTTGGTGCCCTAATTCTAATAGTGTAGGTTTGCATGTTTTTCATATGTTTTAATCCAGAATAAGGAGATCCTGGCTAAGGGTTTTTGGTATAAATTTCATCATTTTGAAATTATATTTTCACTGTGGTGCACTGGAAACCTTTCAGAATGCTCTTGAAGGCTTTGAAAGCTTAGAGACTTCTTTTTACTTGAAGATGGTTGCTCTCAATGAATGGGAGTGAATGCACTTGCTTTTTTTTTCTATTATTGATCCTCTTGTGTTTAGATTTGATTTGAGTCACTTAAATACCTTCCCAAGGCCTCAAAGATGGATTATAGCCATTAGACAAGAAAAACTAGCCATTGGAAACCAAGAGGGTTGAGTTCTGTGTTTGAGAAACTAGCCATTATTGTTTCTAGAACTCCAAGTGTCGATATTTCAAGCTATGAATCAACACTTAGGATCGACACTTATATTCCATGAGTCAACACCTAGTTCAAATTTCTTCATTGAAGCTCTCTGCAATTCTCAGGTGAGTGGATACTTGACATTCATGAGTTGACACTTCAGGCAAGTCTTCAATTTCAGCAAGTTCTGTATTAAAAGATTCTCAAGCGATGAGCCAATCCTTGAGTCGACACCTTGAGTCAACACTTGACTTGCATGAGTCGACATTTTAGCCGTGCCAACTGAAATTCTTTCTATATGCTAGCTTGAGTCGACACTTCCACTGTCATGAGTCGACACTTGAGTTGTGAGTCAACACTTTGAGTCAACACTTACTGAGATTTCTTCAAAAACCATTGAACCTCTATTGAAACCAATTTGTACTGAACTCTTTGTGTTATTTGAAGCAATCATCAAGTGCTTAAGTCCATTTAAAACTGATCTTTCATTCATGGAGGGGACTTCTTCATTTCTTTGACAAGCAATCAAAATTATTGGATTGATGAGTACATTTTTCTATAAAAATATACTTTAAAGAAATAGTTAGTACTCAACTTATCTTAAGTGTTTTGTTCATCATCAAAATCAATAATGGAGTCAACAGTAAGGTACTCAGAGATCTCTCTGAATCCTCTCTCAAAATCTGATTATCCCTCCTATATTTCTTCCTAGTCTTTTATCTTAAAATGACAAGTCTCTTCTTAAAAGGACAAACCTTGTCTTAAAAGAGACATTTGTCCTAAGATAAGGAAGAGAAAATGGAAAAGATTTCTTTCGGGTTGTTTTTTTGGATACTCTGGTATTAGATTATCAATGCTTATTTATAAAGAGTGAGGGGGTTCCTGATAAATCTTTTGTTCAACCCTTCATAAGACCCTTCAAGTAGAAGGAGTTCCTTGGGTGAAAAGATATATCTTGACATGTCATATCATGCACCAAGAGATATATATATGTCTCTTCATTTTTCTAGAATTATTCCCACTTGCCATGCGGCATGTAACTAGTCATAAATTAGCTAACAGCCACAGGATTCGAAGAGATGCATAAGAAAAAATAGAAGCCTTCAAATAGGACTTAATCTTGGTGCATGCCAAGCTTGGCACCAAGAGTCCAATCCCACATGACTCTTCCATAATTCAAGGATAAAGCTCTAAACAATTCTAGATAAATGTAGATAATTATTGTCCCAAATAGAACTTAACCCAGTCTATATCCCACTTAAATTTGTTAGCCTAAATAGCAAGCTAATTGACTGAATCTAGTTGGGTTAGGAGTTAGGCTTGCTAACATATGCTTGTATGTTAATTAGCTAGCTAATTAGGATCCTATGACCCTAAATAAAATCCAATTGACTTATGTTGCTACTAAGATTGCCATGGCCTGTAGCTCTGACGTGTCGCAGATGCATCAAGTTCCCATTGGGTGCTAGTCCCTCTCCTTCCGAGTCGACTCTTTGGCTGGATGCCCTACAAATAAGAGGAGATCCAGGTTAGGGATTCTGGCAGGGACACTTCGACGATCAAGTCAGATGGGATGATCAAGGAGAACAGAACCTCTATGGTCGAGAGCTTGGGGACTCTCCATGTAGAGGATGAAAGATAGAATTAAGATGTAAAGACAAGGTGGAGTTAGGGTCAGAGAGCTTGGGAAGTTCTCTTGGCTAGTTCCTTGCCTGTTAGCCCTCTCTCTCTTATCGATTGCCTCTCTCTCTCTTTTCTTCCTCCCCTCTAATCTTATGTATGTGGGATGGCCCATACTAGGTCTGGGGCTTTGTCTAGATGTCCCTTTCCTTATACCCCCTCCAGGAGGGGTCTTCCTTGGCCTGCGGTCTCCCCCTATCGAACTGATCCTTTGAAGGGGCTCCTCCTATTAGGGGTGTTCACCGTGTGGTGTAGATCCTTTTCCTCTGGTGGTGCAGTCCCCATGGGAGGGGTGGGCACCATGCCACTGAGTCCTGAGCCACGGTGGGATGTTTCTATTCTCAAAAGACCGTTGAAGTGTCATAGGGCCCTGGGGCCTTAATGGAATACTCCTCTTGGAGGAGGTTCTGGTTTTGTGTCACGAGGGTTGAATTCCTCGATTGCATAGTTGCCAACATGGCAACACAATATTGGGCCTGGAGCGTGGTGGAGTACTCACCGCACAAAGCATGTGGATGGCACATCGCAGTGCTTGAATTTATGGCAGGACGTGCACCACCTCCCAGAGGTTGCAGGTGACTGGAAATCTCCTTGCCATGGTTTGAATTCCTGTTGGTCCTTCCTCCTTTTGCCGCTGGCAGGAACTTTGACCCCTGCAAGGTAGGGGGATGATGAGGGATAGACTCTAACATGATGCGAGATGTCATGCGAGGGTTAACATAAGAAAAAACCAGATTAATAGAGCAATGAGTTTCAGATTTTTAAGTGATTTATTCCTGAAAAAAAGACTAGAACATGTTAGGATTTTAATGTAATAGTTAGAATTCTACCCATATGCTAGAACTATAAAAGAAACAAAGGAGAAAAGATCCTAGGGTTAAGAAACACCGATTAGGACATGCTTTAAACTTCAATTAAATAGAAAAAGAGAGAAGGGAAGGGGTCTACATACCTAGTAATGATTATCTTGATGTCCTAGAAGAGATCCCACAACTCGGATCGATGCCTGGACGAAGAAGTCGCTTTCCCGTGGATCCACTGACTTTTTATCAGCTTGATTCGAAGCAAAGAAAGACTTCATCTAGAGGGCATGGCATTGGAGAGATCCTACAAACATCAAGGGTTAGGGTAAAAGATGATAGAAAAATTATCGAATTGAAGATTGGATGAGAAGGGAAGGCGGGAGGAATGCCGGGGTTGAATGGTGGCCTGAAAGGGATGGAGATGCCTGGATCTTTGATGGGTGGCTTGGAACTTGATGAAGACACCTGGGGCAACTTGGGATGGTGGCCAGGGGATGTGAAAAGGGTTGGGGCACCTAGGGTTTATGAGATGAGAGGGGCAGCTAGGGTTTGTAAAGGGTTGAGGGTGGGCGGCCAAGGGAGGATGGAGTGATGGGGCGGCTAGTTTTTTTTTTTTTTTTTTTTTTTTTTTTTTTTTTTTTATAAGTGCACCTCATGTGCCCTCCTTGCAGAATGAATTTGGGCCTCACACCCTCTCCATCATGGAGCGTCAATGCAAAATAAATTTGCACGAAAAGAAACTTCATACTCTCATTCATTCAATCATAACATAACATCCATACAAGAGGGTGGAGGGGTGGGTAGATTCTCCCAGACCCTCCCTGTTGTGATTGGAGTACATAATTTGAGGAGTATAAGGAGTACAATGTTTAACTAGAATTAGGAGTACAAAGTTTGATTAGAATTAGGAGGCCTAAATTCTACTAGGACTTTGACATTGGACTCCATGTAGAATTGGGAAGCTTTGACTTTCTCCATGAACTTGGGCTATTATGAAATCCTCTTGGATTGCTTTGACTTTTCCACTCCCTACTAGGCCTAGACTAAGAGGGGCACCAACCATGCTTAGACTTGGACTGGGCTGGGGGGGCGCCAACATGAATTTGTGTTGGAACTGGGGTGCCATTCATATGGGCCTGGGCGCCAACATCATGTGGACCTGGGGCACCAAGGGCTGGGAGGCCTGGGGTGCCAATAACTGAGAGACCTGGGACAGCATGAAAGAGCCTAGGTGTATGGATCTTGGGGCTTGAGTGAAGGTCCAATGGTTCTCCTATTGGTCTTGTTTTGAATGAAAAAAGTCACACTATAGGACTCAAACTTGACTGGACTAAAATAATTTGACTCAACTGACACGTGACTGAACTGAAACAAGTAGACTCAAGTGACAGGACTCAATTAACTTAGTGAATTCAATTGGACTCAATTGGCTCACTTTATTATAGGACCCAATTGAAAAATTATAGACTTCCCAACACATGAATTAGAGAACAAAATTAGAACCTTGAAATTCTAGTGTGCTCCTGATGTCCTCATCAATTATCCCGGGATGGGAGGAACTCAACCCCATCGAGTAAAGGTCAATCTATCTCTAGTGGGTCTATGTTGAGGCATTGCAGATCCTCTCGATTGATCCATGAATCCTCAGATCTCAGTCGACCTTGCCAATGAACCAAGTGACAGGGTAGCCTTTGATCCGGGTACTAATGGCTTGGTCATCCAGGATATGCTCAATCATTTTCCTCTCATAGGCTAATTTGATGATGGACACTCATGGTTGGGTTCACTCTCAAAGAAAGGGTTGGGTCCAAAAGCTCACTGGGTATCATTGCTGGCTTGCTATACTCAACTAAGTCAGAGATATTGAAGGTTGAGCTTAATGCCTAATTTGGTGGTAACTTAGGTATAGGTCCAACTCTCTTTATCACTTTGATGGATCCAGCTCTACGCATATGTGGCCTAATCATCACAACATTTTCCTAGCAAACTCTTGGACTCTTTTTGAGAATTAACCATGTTTTTATAGAAATCATTGCTCACATTAATCTTATGGCCAATTCATGATGCAGATCTCTAATCATGCAGTGTAAATGACTCGTAACAACACCTAATGGACTACAGACTTGACTAAACCCTAAGCTACAACTAGGTTTGACCCTTAGTCAGGCAGGTAACATGCAGATGAAAACTTGGCATGCACTCCTAGCAGATTCCATAGGGTCCTCCAAAAATAGGATGCAAACCAAACATGCTTAATGAATGTATGCAACATGCAAATCTCTACAAAATGCAATCGAATGGTTAGAGAAACATAAGAAGCTTCAAGAAAGGGCAAAAAATAAGAGGTGGATTCAATGTTAGCTTGGTAGGGTAGGAAATAAGGAGAGGGTTCGGGGTTGATTGGATAAAGTAGGATGTAAGAAGAGGTTTCTGGGATTAGTCCTATATTAATAAGGTTGACCTTACGGGTTTGGTGTACATCTACTGGATCTACCTTATGGAAGAATGGGTCATTAATTTCAGGGAAGAGGTCTTCAATTGGGGTCAAAATAATGACTTCATCCTGAGGGTACTGATTTAAATAGATCAAGTCCTTAATAAATTTATCTGAATCATGAATTTCAAGACTGGGCTCTATAAGTGGGTTCTTTTCTAGTATCTTCTCAGGTAAAATTGTAGTAGCAGGATCAGGGTTCTCTTCCTTTAACTGTTCTTCTACTATAGCTTCAGTCCGGGTGTGGTCAGGGTCAACTAACTTTGGATTGGCTTCAGTCTGGGTATGGTCAGGGTCAACTAATTCTAGGTTGTCTTTAGTCTGGGTATGGTCAGGGTACACTAACTCTGGGTCAGCCATATGTATCTCATCTTCTCTCTCATACTCATCCACTAAGTTCACCTCAGCTTCATACACTTCCACTTCAATGTTATCCTTGTGAACCAATGGGGTGGTAGGAGGGGGTCGCTAAGGGAAAATGGATAGGGTATGTTGGAATTAGAGTCATAATTTAAGGATGATAAGGAGTACAAAGTTTAGCTAGAATTAGGAGTACAAAGTTTGATTAGAATTAGGAGGCTTAAGTTCTAATGGAACTTGGAAATTGGACCCCTTGTAGAACTGGGAAGCTTTGACTTTTCTCCATGGGCTTGGGCTAGTATGAAATCCTCTTGGACTTCTTTGAATTTTCCACTACCTGCTAGGCTTGGACTAGGAGGGGCGCCAACCATGCTGAGATGTGGATTGGGGTAGGGGTGCGCCAACATGAATGTGGGCTTGGAACTCGGGCACCATTTATATGGGCCTGGGCACCAACCTCATATGGACCTGGGGCGCTAAAGGTTGGGAGGCCTGGGGCACCAATAACTAAGAGACCTGGGGTGGCATGAAAGGGCCCAGGTGTATGGATCTTGGGGCTTGAGTGAAGGTCAAGTAGCTCTCCTCTAGGTCTTGATTTGAATGAAAAAAGTTACACTACAGGACTCAAACATGACTGGACTTAAACAATTTGATTCAACTAACACTTGACTGAATTGAAACAAGTAGACTCAATTGACAGGAATCAATTGACTTAGTGAATTCAATTAGACTTATTTGACTCACTTTATTATAGGACTCAATTAAAAAATTATAGACTTCTCAACAAATAAATTAGAGAACAAAATTAGAACCTCAAAATTTTGGTCTGCTCCTGATGTCCTCATCAGGGGTGCCCCACCTCAGGAAGTATGAGAACGACCCCGGTCGGGAGCTGGCCTTAGACAGAGGGCTCTCCTCATGAGCACGACCATGGCTAGGAGCTAACCTCGGTAGGAGGGTTTATCTTGGTAGCATAAGCATGACCCCGGCCGTGAGATGGCCTTAAAAGGGGGGCTCGCCCTATGAGCATGACCTTGGTAGGGGGCTCACCTTGGCAGCATGAGCACGATCCCAGCTAGGAGCTGACCTTGACAGGAGGGCTCACCTTGGTAGGATGAGCACGACCATGGTCGAGAGCTGGCCTTAAGTGGGGTGCTCCCCTCATGAGCATGACCCCGACTAGGAGCTGACCTTAATCGGAGGGCTAGCCTTGGCAACATGAGCATGTTCCTGGCCGAGAGCTAGCCTCAGGTGGAGGGCTCGCCTTATGATCACGACCCCGGCTAGAAGCTGACCTCGGTCGGGAGTTGGCCTCAGACAAAGGGCTTGCCTTGTAAGCAAGACTGATGCAGAACGAAAGCTCTGATACCAAAAATGATGCAGAACAAAAGAGAGATGATGCGATGCGGAAGTAAATTAAGACTATTTTTTTTTTTGTTTTTTAAATATTTTCAGAAGTCGGCTTTGACTCAAAGGAAAGTTAAACTAAATTGAAAGAAACTAGGTAATAATTGAAAGCACATTTAAATAAAACTGGGTTATCAGAGTAGTTCAGAAGTAACGGATCACTGGGGGTTGAGAAACTCCCAGACCTAGGGTTTCGCTCCGAACTTTCAACAGGACAGAAATAAAGAGAAGAGATGGGTTACCGATCAGACAGTGATCTTCACAAAGTTTGGTGGAAGAACTCTCTCGAGCAGATTGTTGGATCCTCGGATTCAGATATCTTCGTAATGGATCCTCCAATACTGGTCCTGTGGCTGAGTCGGCTTCTCCTGAACTCAAGATCTAGGAAAGAAGAAGAACAAGTGATGGAATCAGATACTCAAGGAAGGACTTACCAGATTGAAGAACTTGAAAGCTGATGTTGCTGAAATCCAGATTCTCCTGGAGGCTGATCTGATTTCCTCTAGAAATTGCTCTGGATCTGAAGTATCAGGACTGGACCCGGATGCTGGGGTCAGCCTTGACTTGAAGAGAGTGGCCGTGAGAGGTGGGATAGGCTAGGGTTTGGTGGAAAGAAGAGGATAATGGGCGGCTAGGGTTTGGGGAGTGAAGTGGCTAACCTAGGGTTTGGGGTTTGGAGATCTCACACCTCCTCAAGGTTCCTGGGGAACTCGGATTTACTCCTTCATGGAGCTCAACACCTGGATGCAAGTGCAGAAGAGAGAAAACACAGAGTTTGCTCACACAAAAATTTGAATTCATTCATCAGATTACTTTAAAATTTACAAGAGGGGTTTAACTTATAGGACTTTACAAGAGAGTAGGGTTTTACATCTTCCCATGTAGGACTAAAGGAGGGGATCTTCAAATTAGGTTTGTAGGATCAATCCATACACATGGCCGGCCAAAGGTTCCAAAAAGTGGATTGGAGGTTTTAAAAGGAAGGTAAGTGGCGCCTCCTAGCCTTGTTATTCAAGAGAGAATTTCATTCCTTCCATGGCTCAACTCTTTTGGACTCCTCCTTTTCTTTCTCCCTAAGTCATGGTTCTTCCCATCTTTGCTTTGGGCATTTTTGGCATGGAATGGGCGCCCACTTGAAGTACTCTCCAAGAAGAGTTTCTTTCTTTTCATAGCTTGGCTCTTATGGAATTTTGTGGGCCGCCCCCTTGAATTGTGGATCCCAGATTGCTTTCTCCTCAAATGGCGCATGAGAGAAGGGACCTGCTATCTTGTGGTATGGGGACCAGAGCATACTGGATGGAGATGTGGCACCCCCTGGACTCAGGTGTGTGGCTGGGAGTGTGGCTGGGAGTGTGGCGCCCACTTGCTTGGTCTTGGAAGAAAATGTGACACCCCAGGTTGAAGTCCTAGACCACTACTAAGTCAACATGACTCAACAAAAATAAATTGCAGGGAATACAGACTCAAGCTAAAATTGAGTTGATCAAGTCAACCCTTATTACAAACCAGAAAACCCTAATTCTTCGGGCAAGGTCAATCAGAGATCCAGATGGAGCCCTGAAGTCTTCTTCTGAGTCTGGTGCCCACACCAATTCTCCCGGGGTGGGAGGAACTCGACCCTATCGAGTATGGATCAAGTTGGCTCTGGTATCTCTCCAAGAGGTCTGGGTCCAATTCTTGTAATTCTTCTCGGGAGATCCAAGAGTCATCATAATCTGGCCTTCCTTGCCAGCGGACCCGGTATCTTTGGTATCCTCGATTACGAGTAGAGATAACCTGATCATCCAGGATCTTTTCAATCTGCTCTTTCCTCACAGGCCAGTTTGTTGGTTGACACATAGGGTTTGGTTCACTCTCAAGAGCAGGATTAGGCTGAAAAGGCTCACTGGGAATCACAGCTGGCTCTCTATACTCTACTAGGTCTATAATGTTGAAAGTGGAGCTAATGCCTAGTTCTGAAGGCAACTCGAGCACATAGGCATTGGATCCTACTCTCTTCACCACTTTAAATGGTCCAGCTCCTTTAGCATGTAACTTTCTAACGGTTCCAGGAGGAAACCGTTCAGGCCTTAACCTAATCATTACATAGTCTCTCTTAACAAAAGTTTTGACTCGTCTTTGAGAATCAGCCAACTTCTTATAAGTTTCATTTGGCATGAATTTCTTTATGCAAGTCCTTTACATGCTATGCAAGTGCATCAAGAGACTTGTGTGTGTGGGCTAATAGTGAAATCAGATCAAGTGGTGTGTGAGGCTTGTATCCATGAACAATTTCAAAGGGACTCTAGCCTATAGACCTATTGATCGAAACATTGAATGCAATTTCAGCCCTGGACAAAATACAAATCCCAATTCCTGGTGCTCTCAATCCAACCAAAATCTGAGCCAAAGCCTAGTAAAGGGTCAAGAAAAACTAAACTAGACTGACGACGCATTCCTAAAGAATGAACTTTATTCAAAGGAACCCTAGGTCTAAACCTAACAAACTACGACTCTCTAGGTTTGACCTTGGGTCGGAGGATGGCATGCAGAGCATGAAAACTTATCATGGGTGCCTAGTAGGTGCCATAAGGTCTTCCAGAAGTAGGTGGCAAACCTAATAGATTCTGACACGTGGTTCACTCTAAAGACTTCAACAAAGTATACTTGGATGGTGTAAGAAGCATTGGAAGTCCAAGAGAAAGGGAGGAAATATGAGGTGGAGTCTCGAAATACCTGTTGACTAAAGGTGGTGACCTGAAGGTTTGAATGGTGATCTATGAGTGTCAACTGGTCATCCTTATGAAAGGAAAAGTTTGCTACTCCCAGGAATGGATCAAGAGATGGTTTGGGAAGTAGCCTAGGACATGTGATTGCAACAGTTAAGGTTTGTTCTCTAAGCAAATAATGATCCACTTTCTCAAGAAATGGATTAGAGAATGATTCATGGAAGGGCCTATGGATGATGACCTCAAGACTTGAAATTTGACCTATGGGTGCGGAAAGGTATACTCTATAGAAGGGTAGCTCAGTCATGCGAAGGAAGGGGTCTGGGGCCATAAGGAGGACTTCTACAGGACTGAGTGAATCAATCCGCTCAAGAAAAGGATGTCCAACTGAGATTACGGGAGAGACCTTAGTGGCTGAGCATGGGACAAGGTCCAATTGTAAGAGGCTTGATTCAGTCATCCTAAGGAGAGGATCTACCATAGGGTGGGCAAACTTAAATAGTTTAGTGCAAAGATCTTCAATTGGTACTTGGAGAATGACTGTCATTAGAGGATATGAACTGATAGCTCGGGCTAACACTATGAGTTCCTCCTGGGGGTATTTGACTAAAAGAACCTGGTTCTCACAAATCTCTTGAATTTCTGAACTAGGTCCTACCACTTGGTTGCTCTCCAAGGTCTCCTCAAGTAAGGAACCAATAGTATCGATGTCACATTCTTCAAGTTCTTCCCCCTCATATTCATCAACTAGACTCAAGCCAGCATCATATACTTCCTCGATGCCATCTTCAATGGGTTTCGGGTCAATGGTAATCGGGTCAACTGATTCTGGGCTTGTCATACCTAACCTTTCTTCCTCATTGGTAGGCTTGGGTTCTCCCTCATTAATGTCATCCTTAGGATTCTTATCACTTAGCTGTGCACAAGCCAGTCCTATGCATGGGCACTGACTAAATTTATGGCCTCTTTCTCCACAAAACCAACATTCTTGGGATATAGGAACCTGGGTCACACTGGGTTTCAAGCTAGTAGAGACCTTACTTGGGCATGGGTGTGGATCTAAATGGTTTGATCTAGAAGACTTGGGTTGTTGAGTGACTGGTCTAGAATATTGTAAGGACCTCTCATAGACACGATCCACACTATAGATATCATGGTTAGGCTTCCTAAGGTTATGCTCGGGATCACGGTATAAGGTCCTCCTAGGATCCTGGCATGGGTGAGGTTGGGGCCTATTAAATTTTGGATCAGGGGTCCAATTTTGATGTCTACGTTTCTCAACTACTTGGACTCGATCCCTAAGCTGGGTAAAATTCTCATTCATATCCTGACTCAATTTGTTCATACTTTCAGTAAGAGCTCTAAACATGGACTCTAAATCAGGTTGGGTCTGACCAGGTTGGTAGGGTACTCCATTCCGGGTAGACATAATGATGCAAGCAAACACACAAAATGAGACTCAACTGAAACAACTACGCGCTAACTAGACCTAGAGCCCAAACTAGATGCCCAATCAGAGTGGCAAGCTAGCCTGTAGTAACTCGGGACTTAGCCAGGCAGGTGTAAGGGGAGTGTTAGGTCCATAGATGCCAATCTTAGACACCAATCAGTGATTGGCCAGGTAGGCGGACCAGCACACAAGCCCTTCGGGAAAGAATCCCTGAACCACCGTTCTAGACACTGAGTACAAAGCACACACAGAGTAACTAGACAAATTGACTCAACACTAGCCTTGACCCGACTTGTTGATGTCCCTAGCCCACTAGGGCAAATTAAGTCTAATAAATTTTAAAATTAGGCTTAGGATCGAATGAGTGGGTGGTGGTTTTGGGCTAAGGAGAGGTTATCAACTCCTCCCCTTATCTTAGATACTCAAATGCCCTTAAGTTGAATTAGGAGATGATCACTCAAAAATTGAATTGCAGAAACATAGAAAATAGAGTTGCAGTAATTTAACTCTAAGAAATTTCACGGAAACCAATAAATCACAGAAAAATTATGTAAAATATCTTCAATTATAATGGTTCCAAAAAAATAAAAATCATGTAATTTGGAGTTACCTGTAAAGATAAACAATTCCTGCAACAAGGCAATTACATACTGAAAACAGAGTGCTTCCCCCGTTTACAATTCCTGCTACGAAGTTGTAACCCAACGGATCCCCTACACGCCCTAGGAACACCCCGTGGAATGGGAAGAAGAGGTTTGCACCTCGCTTCGTTCCTAGGACCGGACATCCTGGGGAGTCTACTTCGAGCAGACAAAGTAAAAAGAGAGAGACTCAAAACAAGCAAGCAAAACAGAAACCCTAGACAGGGCTCTGATACCAAAAATGATGCAGAATGAAAGCTCTGATACCAAAAATGATGCAGAACAAAAGAGAGATGATGCGATGCGGAAGTAAATTAAGACTATTTTTTTTTTTGTTTTTTTTTTAAATATTTTCAGAAGTCGGCTTTGACTCAAAGGAAAGTAAAACTAAATTGAAAGAAACTAGGTAATAATTGAAAGCACAATTTAAATAAAACTGGGTTATCAGAGTAGTTCAGAAGTAACGGATCGCTGGGGGTTGAGAAACTCCCAGACCTAGGGTTTCGCCTTGAACTTTCAACAGGACAGAAATAAATAGAAGAGATGGGTTACCGACCAGACAGTGATCTTCACAAAGTTTGGTGGAAGAACTCTCTCGAGCAGATTGTTGGATCCTCGGATTCAGATATCTTCGCAATGGATCCTCCAATACTGGTCCTGTGGCTGAGTCGGCTTCTCCTGAACTCAAGATCTGGGAAAGAAGAAGAACAAGTGATGGAATCAGATACTCAAGGAAGGACTTACCAGATTGAAGAACTTGAAAGCTGATGTTGCTGAAATCCAGATTCTCCTGGAGGCTGATCTGACTTCCTCTGGGAATTGCTCTGGATCTGAAGTATCCGGACTGGACCCGGATCCTGGGGTCGGCCTTGACTTGAAGAGAGTGGCCATGAGAGGTGGGATAGGCTAGGGTTTGGTGGAAAGAAGAGGATGATGGGCGGCTAGGGTTTGGGGAGTGAAGTGGCTAACCTAGGGTTTGGGGTTTGGAGATCTCACACCTCCTCAAGGTTCTTGGGGAACCCAGATTTACTCCCTCATGGAGCTCAACACCTGGATGCAAGTGCGGAAGAGAGAAAACACAGAGTTTGCTCACACAAAAATTTGAATTCATTCATCAGATTACTTTAAAATTTACAAGAGGGGTTTAATTTATGGGACTTTACAAGAGAGTAGGGTTTTACATCTTCCCATGTGAGACTAAAGGAGGGGATCTTCAAATTAGGTTTGTAGGATCAATCCATACACATATGGCCGGCCAAAGGTTCAAAAAAAGTGGATTGGAGGTTTTAAAAGGAAGGTAAGTGGCGCCTCCTAGCCTTGTTCTTCAAGAGAGAATTTCATTCCTTCCATGGCTCAACTCTTTTGGACTCCTCCTTTTCTTTCTCCCTAAGTCATGGTTCTTCCCATCTTTGCTTTGGACATTTTTGGCATGGAATGGGCGCCCTCTTGAAGTACTCTCCAAGAAGAGTTTCTTTCTTTTCATAGCTTGGCTCTTATGGAATTTTGTGGGCCGCCCCCTTGAATTGTGGATCCCAGGTTGCTTTCTCCTCAAATGGCGCATGAGAGAAGGGACCTGCTATCTTGTGGTGTGGGGACCAGAGCATACTAGATGGAGATGTGGCGCCCCCTGGACTCAGGCGTGTGGCTGGGAGTGTGGCTGGGAGTGTGGCGCCCACTTGCTTGGTCTTGGGAGAAAATGTGACACCCCAGGTTGAAGTCCTAGACCACTACTGAGTCAACATGACTCAACAAAAATAAATTGCAGGGAATACATACTCAAGCTAAAATTGAGTTGATCAAGTCAACCCTTATTACAAACCAGAAAATCCTAATTCTTCGGGCAAGTTCAATCAGAGATCCAGATGGAGCCTTGAAGTCTTCTTCTGAGTCTGGTGCCCGCACCAAAGACCCTAGCTGGGAGTTGACCTTGGTAGGAGGGCTCGCCTTGGTAGTATGAGCATGACCCCGACTGGGAGCTGGCCTCAGACGAAGGGCTCATTTTATGTGCACGAACTCGACTGGGAGCTGACCTCGATAGGAGGGCTTTCCTTGGCAATATGAGCATGACCCTGGTAAGAGCTGGCCTTAGATAGGGGCTCGCCTGATGAGCACGACCCCAGTTGGGAGCTGACCTCGATAGGAGGGCTCACCTTGGTAGCATGAGCACGACCCTAGCTAGGAGCTATCCTCAGATGGAGGGCTTGCCCTATGAGCATGACCCTGACTTGGAGCTGACCTTGGCCAGACGGCTTGTCTTGGTAGCATGAGCATGACCCCGGCCAGGAGTTGGCCTCAGACAGAGAGCTCGCCCAATGAGCACAACCTTGACTGGGAGCTGACCTTGGTAGGATGGCTCACCTTAGCTCTTCATTTGGCCACCATGTCCAGGTGGCATCTCTTGCCAGCATGTCCGCTGGTAGGGGCTCCATGTCAACAAATGTACCATATCAATTCCCGCACTCCCAAGCCTAGAGAATGAAGCGGTGCTTGGGGCGAGGGGAGTAATGATCATGCTAACATAGAGGGATGCATCTCCTGCACCATCAATGCCTTGAGTGTCGGCACCCCGAAGTTCGTGCATCCATGCCAACAGGGTGATGCCACGTCGCCCCAATTTAAAAGGGGCCATATTTGCCATCGCCTGATCTGAAGGAGTTGCCTCCGAATCAAAGCACCGCTCCTAATGGATCCTGGTGTGTGGCATGCTCTAGCTGGCTCAAGGTGAGATATGTCACATGCCTTCGATAGGTATGAGGCAACTGGGGCTCCATGCCATTTGAAAGGGACTTGTCCTTTTGTTGCTTAAGGGTTTTTGAGCAGCAAGGACAAGGCCTTTCCCTACAAAGCAACTCCTCCCCTCTTCATTTCCTTGATCAAGGTCGTGAGGTCTTAACAGTTTAGACCCCTTCTTCCCCTCTCTTTGTTTCTTCCTTCATTTTGCCCTTTTCCTTCGGCCTGTGCTGGGGGAGAACCTTTGTAGGTCTTCTAGGTCTCTACCTTTCTTTGTTTTCTTTCCCATCCATCACATTCGATGAGTCCTTCTGTCAGAGAGCACTGCCACCAAGGTTTTTTCGGATGGGGAGGGGACATCTTAGCCGAGGCCTCCTTTCTCAGATAGCGAGGAGGAGAAAGTCCCTATAATATTCCGTCGGGGTCCCCGTTAGACGAAACTGTCGTTCGACCCCTTACGGCTCTTCCCTAACCTGCTCCTTTCACTAGAGAGTCTGGCGGTCCTACCGACATTGCTTTGGTGATGACTGGCAAGGATCTCCTTTACATCCGGAGGGTGTTTAGCATCCCTGATTCTATCCAGCTCTCTGTTTCTAGACCGGAGGAATAGGTCACTTCCAGTGTCCTGGGCCGAATCACTTTGTATGAAGACTTCTTCTTTGGGGGTCTTCGTCTTCTCTTTTATTTCTTTTTCCTTTCCTTCCTTTGCAACTACCACCTAGTTCCGACCCAACTCACCCCTAATGCCATCTAGTTAATTTTTTATTTTATTGTTCTTTGTCACTTCCATGGGATTGTCGCCTGTTTCTCCCTCTTCAAGGCCTTATTCACCCTAAAGTGCCACCCATCCGATAGCAGATAGTGGTTCATGTCCCCCGGGAAGGGGGGTTTTAAGTTTGATCTGCCCTCTTCCATCAAGGGATGGAAGGGCAGATTCCTATTCGCCTCAGTTGAGGGGGTGGATTGGGTTTGGAGTGACCCGGACTGCTCCACCAACTAATAGTCTGTGGTTGAGCCGGTAGATAAGGAAGTTTTGACCGGCTTATTTTCTCTGAGGTTCCAGCCCTTCAGGATTTGATGATCGAGCATAATCTTGTCAATGCTGGAGTCAGCCAAGCCCAACCCCAGGGTGAGGCTTGATGTCGGGCTCTTTTTCCTCTCAATAGTGAGTCTTGTTATAAGATGAAACTAACAGGTTTGCCTTTCTTTGCAGATATGAGGTTCAACATTGAAGAGCTCCTTGGGATGTCAAAAAAGAGGGCCCCTACTGCGAGGCCGGAAGGAGAGCCTAGGAGGAGTCGAGGTGGAGGCCCGGCAAAGAACTTGAGAAGAGGGGGCTATTTGCCATGCCATCGGTACCTAGACCACGGGCCCCAGTTCTGACTCGCCAGCCCCAGTGCGAGACCAGGACCACAAAGGGGGTCCCTCCATCGACTTCGATGGCCTCTCCGTGTGCTGAAGACCCACCATAGCTAGAAGTGGTGGAGGTGGAGGAACCAACTATTGCCAAGAGGTCGACTCCGTCGCCTGGAGCCGGAACTATCGACGATCGGTCGATCAATTCAGCACCCTCACCTGTCACCGATCTGGATCCCTCTTGGCTACCTGCGGCATCAAGCCAGATTGTTAAGAAGCTTTCCATCTTCTTCCCCTGGGATACCAAAATAACCCAAGATGGGAAGCTAGCGAAGGACATTTTGAACTCCCTCATCCAACCATCGGAATGCCAGGGTAGGATCAAGAGGCCGCTGGTGGAGCTCGCCATTGGGGTATTCCCTAACCTCATGTCGATAAGTCGACTCTGGGGTTGTTTCCCCCTTTTTTTTCTTCGATAAAAGGCACTGACTATCATCTTCTATGCAGGAGGTGACCGACGTCCAGCTCCTGCAGGACTCCTACCGGGCATTGCTGAAGTACGAGGACTGCCTCCATCGAGAGAGAGAGATGAAGCTTGGGGTCAGGCCACCAGGGCTCAAGAATTGGAAGGCCAGCTGACCAGCTCCCAGGCGAGGGTGGCGAAGTTGGAAAAGAAGTCCACCCAGCTCGAGAGGAAGAGCTCTGATGGGGGACAAAAATAAAATGATGAATGGAGAGTTTTAGCAAGCTAACCAGTAAGCAAACTTGAGCAATTAATTATCAAATAAATGGGCTAAATTAATCCAAGAAAAGAATTTTCATAAAGAAACTAGTTGATCTAATTTTTAAGAACCGCAATGTAGATTTAGTTTAAAATAAGGATTAGGATCTTTATGGCAAGGAAACCATCACTACTAGGCTAAGTTAGCCTTCAAATGATCAGATCTAATGAAGCTTAGGAAGAGTTTTCCTACCAACAATGATGGCTAATTATTTGGTGGAAGAAGGAGCTATCATCACTCACGAATTGAGGCCTAGAAGTCCAGATTGACACTCTCTACTTTGAGACTCACCTTGGCCTTAATCCATGGCGTGGAGACCTTCATCCTTGACCTAGGAACCTGAGAGAACTTGCAAAGAAATTTGGGATTAGACATGGAAGAAGAACTGGAGTTGGATTGGAAACAAAGAAAAAAGGAAGAAGAAGAAAGTGGCTGGCAGCTTGGGACTTGGAGCTTGATCATAGATCCATCAATGGGCATCCAATCCTTTACTCCTTGCAAAAGCACTCTTCACTCTCAAACTCAAATTTAGAAAACTATCATTCTCTCTTTGGATAAGGATCTACATACTCAAACTAGCTAGAAATCTTTCACTTCAAATAATAACTCAAGAAAACTAGAACACAAGGAAACAATCCTTTCATTAATTTAAATCATAGCATAGAATGAATACAATGAGAGCCTAGGGGCCCTATTTATAGGCTCTAATGCTAGGAATTTTGTCCAAGGGTGGAGAGGAGGGGATAAGGATGGCTTATTTGGCTCCAATAATTTTTAGGTAAGTGGTTTTAACTAAAAACAAATTATTGGTAGAACGTTACAACCACTTGACATGTGGCATTCTAGAAGGTCTTCATGTGGTTGTCAAATGCTGATGTGGAGGTTTAGGTGTCATTAGAGGTGGCACCCCACATGTCACATGTTGGAAGGTATCTTTATGTTCCCCATAAAAGTCTTGATGTAGTATAATTTCTTCTCCCCAAAGGTTTCTTGATGAGGTGTCCTTCCATGTGAAAATTTTGGCTTCAAGTCTTGGTTTGAATTGTGCTTGAATAGCTTGAATTGGGCTTTGAAGTGGTGTCTTTCCATCATGCTTTGAGCTTGAGGTGACTCATGAAAAAATTGTCTTCTTCCATGTGTTGACTCATGAGTATGCTTCAAGAAAATTTGGGACTTGTTTTATGGCTCAAGATTTTATTAACTATAGCTACAAAAATAAAGTTAGTTAATGAAAGTATATATTCTTAATATTGATGTCCCCATCAAGCTCCCACAGGATCGAAAGGGTGGCTTCCTCCAAGGTAGTGGTGGCCCAACTGGAGGGGAGGGTGAAGACACTACAGGCACAATTAGAGGAGGAACTGGCGCGAGCCTCGATGGCAGTGGAGAAGTCTGCGACGGTCATAGCTCTGATGGAGATGGCCAAAAAAGAGGCTACCGAGGCCATCCCCAAATTCAAGGCATCCCAGGCCTTCAAGGATGAGGTCGCCAAAGCTATGCTGGACTCCTACCACCAGGGGTTCGGTGACTTCAAGGGCAAAGCCGTTCGCCTCTTCGGATTGAAGGGGTTGGACAGCATCATGCCCTCACTTCCGTTCGAGGGAACCTACTATTGAGGCATAACTGGAGCTAGAGCTAGAGGCAGCCATGGTCGATGCCAGATCTGGACCCACCTAAGATGCTCCCCAGCTGGCCAAAGTCACCTGCCAGCCAGGGAAGGAGTCGACGATTGAAGAGTAGGCCTTTTTTTTTTTGTTTCTATAAATTAGGCTTTTGGAAGGCTTCTCGGCCTGTCGAGAGCCTTCATAGAATGTAAAAAAATTTTATCAATGAAAAATCAATGAAGACACTTTTCCTTTCTAGCTAATGTTGCTCACTTACATTCTCTTTTCTCTTTTCTTCTCCCTCTTTTTTTTTCTGCTTGAATTACTTCTAGAAAATCCTTCAAAGGGTGCAGTGGACTCATCTTTGCAACGAGGGCATAGGCTAACCCGATCGACAAACTTAGCGTGGTCTTTCTTCTTCTTTTTTAACTCTTGTGTAAGCACCTTTCTCAGGCCTTAGTTACTTTAGGTTGGTTCTAAGGCCTTAGGATCAGCTTGAATGTTTCTGAGAACATTCCATTCCCGTTCCCCCAATTTTGAAATCATGCAAGCCCGGGTGCAGGACTTCTGGATCTTCTCATCTTGCTAAGCTGTGAGTCAAGCTATAGATGGTGGGATTTCAGGGGTCTCCCAACTGAGATCGCCGGACTATAAGTGAGGTAGTGGATGTGGGGCTTTGTAAGTCTCTTTGTTTGAAGCTGCAAAACTATGAGTCAAGATGTAGATGGTGAGATCTCTGAGGTTTCCTGGCTGACATCTCTGGACTGTGAGTGAGGTAGCAGATGCAGGGCTTCATAAGTTTCTCGGCTTGAAGGCGCCAAACTATGAGTCAAGTAGCAGATGGCGAGATTTTTGAGGTTTCCTGGATGACATCTCCGGACTATGAGGAATGCAGTAGATGCAAGGCTTCGTAAGTTTTCTAGCTTGAAAGTGCCAAATTATGAGTCAAGCGATAGATGGTAGGATTTCTGAGGTTTCCCGGCTGACATCTTTGGACTATGAGTAAGGCAACATATGAGGGGCTTCCTAAGTTTCCTTGCTTGAGAGTGTGTGGCTTTGTAAGTTTCCTTGCTTGAGAGTGCAAGGCTTTGTAAGTTTTCCAACTTGAGAGTGCGGGGCTTCATAAGTTTCCTGGCTTAAGAGTGTGGGGCTTCATAAATTTCCTAGCTTGAGAGTGCGGGGCTTCGTAAGTTTTCCAGCTTGAGAGTGCAGGGCTTCATAAGTTTTCTGGCTTTGTCCACCGGACTTGGAGTTGGATGGATACATTCTTACACAGGCGAAAGACAAGTTTACACCGAAAAGAAATTTTAATATTTGAGAAGAAGTCTTACATCACTGGTAGTACATTCTTAAGTTGCTAGCATTTCAAGTTCGCATGAATTGGGCACCATCGAGCCCGACAAGGTAGTAGGCTCCACCTAGCAGAGTCTCGACCACCTTGTAAGGGCCTTCCCAGATTAGGTAGAGTTGGCCATATTCCCCCGATTGGGATGCTTGTGCATGCCTGAGGACCAGGTCACCTGATGGAATGCCTTAGGCCTCACGCGGGAATTGTAATTTTGCGCTACTCGCTGCCAGTAGGCTACCATCTAAAGTCGGGCTTTATCTCTCATCTTATCCAGCGGATCTAGGTTGAGGAGGAGATGGGCTGGATTCTCAGCTTCATCGTACTGCTCCACCCATTGTGTGGGTCGGTTGAGCTCTACCAGAATCACAGCTTCATTGCTGATGACAAGGTTGAAGGGCTTCTCGTCGGTGGCCATACGGGGTGTAGTGTGGTAAGCCCACAGCACACTGGGTAGTTCTTCGGCACACCGACCCTTGGCTTCATCCAGCCTCGTGTAGAGCTCTTGCAAGATGGTCTAGTTAGTCACCTCGACCTCCCCATTGGTCTGAGGATGGGCCATAGAGGTGAAGCGATGATGGATGTTATGGTATGTGCAGAACTTCTCGAAAGCTTGATTGTCAAACTACCATCGGTTGTCCGTGATGACTGAGTGCGGAGCCCGAATTGGCAGATGATAGACTTTCAGAAAAAGGACCTAACCTTTGCTTCCAATATCCAGGCTAGTGGTTCGACCTCGACCCACATGGTAAAGTTGTCGATGGCCATGATTAGAAACTTCCATTGACCGGATGTGATAAGGGACCTAAGATGTCCATTCCCCACTGGGTGAATGGCCATAGAGTTGATAGTTTGGAGAGTGGAGCTGCCAGTAGCTACTAAATGCTGGCATGACATTGACAATGGTCACACCTCATCACAAAGTCAGTAGCATCTTCTCACATGGTCTCCCGAAAGTATCTTTGCCAGAGTGCCTTATAAGCCAGGGTCCTGGCCCCCACATGATTGCCACAGATGCCTTCGTGTATTTGTTGAAGCACGTAGACGGCTTCTGAGGGCTTCAAGCACATCAGCAGGGAGTAAGAGTAAGACCTTCGGTACAGCTGCCCGTCCATCATCACATACCACGCAGCCTTCTTCTTGAGGAGGTTGGCTTCTTTTTGATCCTCGAGTAAGACACCAGTGGTCATATACTTGATGTAGGAGTCATCCTGCTGGCTTCAGAGGTGACTTGCTGGACTTCTACTACGGACTCGTAGCTAGGGGTCTCGAGATACCCGATGAAGGTATGCCCCAGCAATAACTTTGACAGGGTGGCTAGTCTAGAGAGGACATCAGCCTGGGCATTCTCCGCTCATGGGGTATGGGAAATGCCAAAGTGCTGGAGGTTCGCCTTGTACGAGTGCACCTTGTCAAGGTACTTCACCATCATGGGATCCTGAGCCTCGTGTTCACCGGAGACTTGGCCCACCACAAGCTAAGAGTCGATGAAGACTTTCAATCTTTTAGCACCCAACTCATGGGACACCTTTAGTGGTGGATTTCGGAAGCACAGCAGAAGAATGGATTTCAAAATTTTTATTTTGAAACTCCAAACACCTAGAAACGCTAAGCCCAAAATCCCTTATCTATTACAATTAACAAGTCATTCAAATAAGGTATGGAAGAATACCTGGAATGCTAATTCCTTCTTTCCACTAGGCACTTAAGTGCATGCCCTCCAGAGATGATCAAGATGGGAATTGAACCTAGGAACCACTCCTTAAAAAGTTGCTTAATCCACTGGGACTCTTCCAATGGCCTTTCTTTCTTTGGCAGCCTCTCCTTCCTTGCTTAGACTCTTGCCCTCCATTAGAGCACTCTGAGCCCTCTCCAAAACCTTTCCTCACTCTTTTTATCCACTGGGACTCTTCCTATGGCCTTTCTTCATTTGGCAGCCTCTCCTTCCTTGTTCAGACCCTTGCCCTCTAGTAGAGCACTCTGAGCCCTCTCCAAAACCTTTCTTCACTCTCTTTATCACATCCTAATTCTCATCCTAAGCCCTTGTTTTAAAATGGTGGACTTGCCTTAAGGCAAGACCTACGTCCTAACAAAGGAAGGAAGAGACGAGGAAGTCTAAGTGGTAGAGTGTAAGAATGCAAGAAAGAAAGGAAATCAGATACCTTCGGCATAAACTCCAAAGGCTTTAAATAGGAGATGGAGGGGTGCCAATAGTGGCTTTTCATCAGCCTTTGATCTATCAAATAATAGATCATATAAGACCTTTCATTAAGAACTAGTCTTATCTTGAAAGGTCAAGACCTTTCCTGCACCAAGAGACATCTCTTGATAAAGTTGGCCATTTGTCCTCATGCCATGTGGTATGTAACCGGCTGATAGGGTCTTAGATGGTGTGGAAACAATGTGACTTATCCAAGAGTCAAGTTCCTTCATTAAGAAGGACTCTTGGATTTGAAATGTTGGGTTAACCAAGTGAAGGGACGCAACCCTTCACATGGCATGCCAATATTCAACACCGCCCAATCTTCTTTCCACCGGTATTAAGCTAACAAAATCAGACATAGGATAAGGCAAGGGATGCCTTGTTTCATGTCAAAACCAAGTCCCATAAGCAAAAGGACTCTAAGTCCATCTACGCGCTTTTTAACCTTGGCACATAAATCATTTGGTGCCAAAAGTCCCTTCATTTTAGGACTCTTAAAATAATTAAGATAAAGGCTAATTAAATCTAGATAAAATCTAGATAATTGCTTCCCCAATGTGGACTCAACCAAATCTAGGATTCTCTCAAATTGGTTAGCCCATTAAGTAATCCTTAGACCCCATTCAATTTGGGTTAGGAGTTAGGTTAGCCTACACATGCTAGTATGTAATATAGCTAACCAATTAGGATCTCATGACCACAATAAAATTTCAATTGACTTCCTAGGTCAAATTCCTAATGTGTGTGACCCTTTGGGTTCCACATCTAGCTAGCAGTAGGTCTAGGTCCAAGCCAATTCGATCCAATCAAACCCGAATGACCTAATTATGTCAAATTGAGCTGACCTAAGTTGCCATTCAAACTAACTTTCATATTGACTCATGAATCCAATCGAATTGATTCATGAAAACCTACAAGACATGATTGAAATCTAGCAATGTATCATGCCTACCCGAAAGATGAGAAATTTGGTAAAAATTACTAAAATACCCTTAAGTGGAAAATTACCATGCAATTCCATCTTTCGATTCCCCTTTATCCTAAATAAGTGATGTGTATGGATAATTATCAAACCCTAGCACTTAGTCATTTTGAATCTCATCTTGATGATGAAGACTTTGCTGATGATTGATTAGAAAACACTTCTATCTCATCCTCCTTTGATTAAAGACTCCTTGAGTCATCAATCAAAGAGATTACATGGGATAACATTTTCTCTTACTACGAATGATCGATTTCTTGTTGATCCACTCATATCCTTCATACACCTTCCACCATATCCGAGAACACTCCGTACATGACTCAATGTCATGAATGAGTATGAACCAAAACATGGCTTAGTGTGTATAAGGAACCATGATGATCTCAGGCCCAAAGATCACTTGCACAACTCTCACTATGAGAACTATCTCTTGACAAGTAATAAGACTTCCATAAGATATTCTCAGTATGGATCAATTCTATGAACTCATATCCTAATGAGCACCCTTATCCTTATATTAGTGTCTTTACACAAGTGGCTATGAGACCAACCACCCTCTCCATCTAGAATACATAGGAAAAGCTAGTCTTTTCGAAACTTAGGTCTCACCGTTATGATTTCCATTATAACCCTAATTCATTTGCCCTAAACTACAGGGTTCATCATAATCTTTTAGTAAGACATAGCAGTATGATGAAACAAAATACCTTTTATTAATTCAATAAAGTCATACAAGAGTTTGGAGATTATAAAAATACCCTTACAAAGATTGGCTTTTAGGGCACTTTTCTTTCATTTAGCCCCACGAGGAGTGCCTCATATTCAACATGATTGTTGGTTGCCTTGAAGAGGAACGACGGTGCATACTCCATAATGACCCCATGAAAGTTGGCAAGAATGAGGCCGGCTCCATTCCCTTCATTGTTGGATGCATCGTTGACATGAAGGATCCACATCATCACTTTCGAGGCCCAGTCTGGCCCGGGCTTGGCTTGCTGGTCCATCATCTCCAGGTCCTCATCTGCCTAGGTAAATTCCACTAGGAAATCGGTTAGGACTTGGGCCTTTTACACCGGTCCTGGGCGGTAGGTGATGTCAAACTCATTGAGCTTCATCTCCCACTTGGCCAAGCACCCTGAAGTGTTAGAGTGGCTTAGGATAGCCCTTAGAGGCTGATCGGTGAGCACAGCAATGGGGTATGCTTGGAAATAGGGCCTGAGGTGCTGTGCAGACATTATTAGTACAAAAATGATCTTTTCAGATCGGGTGTACCTGGTTTTCACATCATGGAGTGCTTGTTGGCGTAGTAGACCGGCCATTGGGAGTCATCCTTGTCAGTGTGGACTAGCACTGAGCTAACCATCTCAGGTGAGACTGCCAAGTACAAGAGGAGATCTTCCCCAAGCTACGGCCTAGATAGTAGCGGTGGGGAGGCGAGGAGTTTTTTTAGCTTCTCGAACACCTCCCAGTACTCTTCTTCCAAGTGAAGTCATTCATCTTCCGTAGCACCTTGAGGAATGGCTGGCAGTACTTTATGGAATATGAGATAAATCGGTTCAATGATGCAATGCATCTTGTCGAGCGCTGAACCTCCTTCTTGGAGATAAGGTATCTAATGTTGGTGATTCCCTAGATCTTCTTAGGGTTGGCCTCTATCCCCCTCTGGGTGACCATGAACCCTAGAAACTTTCTCGCCACGATGTCGAATGCACACCTGGCGGGGTTCAACTTCATCTGGTAGAGGCGGAGGTTGTCGAAGGCCTCCGCCCGGTTGGTAATGTGATCCGACACCGGGTCACTCATGATGAGCATATCGTCTACATAAACCTACATGTTGTGACCGATCTGGTCTTTAAAGACCCTGCTGACCAAACATGGTACGTGGGCCCTGTATTCTTAAGCCCAAATGATATCATCTTGTGGTAGTATGTACCTCTAGATACAGATTTGACTGTATCTAGAGAATGCATCCATGAAGTCGAAGAGCTTATGGCTCGAGGTTGCATCCACCAACAGGTCAATCTTGGGGAGTGGGAGCTATCCTTCAGGCAAGCCCGATTAAGGTCAGTGTAGTCCACACAGATTCTCCACTTCCCATAAGCCTTCCTGACCATCATCACATTAGCAAGCCAGTTAGGGGTCTATACCTCATGGATGAAGCCCATCACGAGAAGCTTCTCAACTTCTTTGTTGATTAGCTTTTGCCACTTTGAGGTAAAGCTTCTTTTCTTCTACCAGACTGGGCGACGATTGGGGTCGACATTCAGCTTATGGGTGATAACTTATGGAGAGATGCCAGGCATGTCAGCAGTGGTCTAAGCAAAGACGTTCGTGTTTGCCCAGAAGAAATTAAGTGGGCAGGACCTCTCTTCTTCAGGCAGTAGGGCTCCCACCTGTATCATCCCTAAGGGATCCTCCCCCAAGGGGAAGGACAATAAGGACCCACCTATTAGATGGGGAAGAAGACTCCTTGCTTTGAATGCCTAGGGCTTTTTTTCTTTGGGTGGATTAGGGCTTGAATGAAGGTTTTTTGGGATGGCTAGGGCTTGGATGAATTAGGGCTCTTAAATATCACTCACACACGTCAACACAAGAACACAAGAACAAGCTAAAAAAATTTCAGCAAAGTTTCAATTCATGAATAAGAGTTGCTTACAAGAGGTGGAGGGGTGGGGTATTTAAACATGTTCCCCAAGTCATCTCCTTGTTAGGATAGAATTACAAAGTTGAGTGGGAGAGGGATTACAAATTGGCTTAAAACAAGGAGTATACAATTTGAGTGGAAATAAAACTAGATCTCCTTGTTTGAATTGGATTTCTCCCTTGGACTTGGTCAAAGGCGCCTGGGGCTTGGTCTCTTGGGCTCGGATGACTAATGGAATGGGATTGGGCATGTGGGCAGCAAAGGGTGTTCTACATCTTGGGCTTGGGCGGCCTCCAAAGAGCTTGGGCGCATGGGTCTCCTGGTGGGCTGGGATGCCTAGAATATTCTTCGGCATCTTCATGTGTGGAGCTTTGTAGACTTGGGCTTGCTATCCTCTTGGAGAGCCTGGTGAAAGCATTGGCTGGTGCTCCTCCTCTTGTATAACTGGACTTGTATTGGACTCAATTTATAGGACTCAATTAGACTGGTTGAGATAACTCAACTTATTACAGGACTCAATTCAACTCAGTTAAGCAAACTTCATTACAAAACTCTCAACTAAACTATCTTTATTACAAAACTTGATGACAAAACTTGACACATTATTAAGGATTCAAGAAAACTCTAATCAGTTAATTAGATAGGGCCTAGTAATCTGTGTCGGATCCTGGTACCCCACCAATTCTTCCAGGGAGGGAGGAACTCGACCCCGTTGAGTAAGGGTCCATGCGGCTCTCATATTGCACAAGAAGGTCTGGATTGAGGCACTGCAGATCCTCCCAGGTGATCCATGAGTCCTCGAATTCTAGCCGACCTTGCCATCGGACCAAATACCATTGATAGCCTTTGTTCCAGGTAGTGATGGCTTGATCATCCACGATGCGCTCAATCCTTTACTCATTAATATGCCGATTTGCAAGTTGACACTCTTGGGTGGGTTCACTCACAAGGGAAGGGATAGGCTCAAAGTGCTCGCTAGGTATCGTTGCTGGTTCCTGGTACTCCACAAGGTCTAAAATACTGAAGGTGGAACTAATACCTAATTTGGGTGGCAACTCGAGCACATAGGCATTGGATCCAACTCTCTTCATTATTTTGAACATTACAGTGCTACAAGCATATAATATCTTTATGGTCCATGAAGGAAACTTCTCAGGCCTAAGCCTGATCATCACATAATCCCCTGCAAAACACTCTTTAGCTTATTTTCGTGAATTAGCCAAGTTTTTATAGAGTTCATTAATTATGTTTATCTTTTGACTAATGCCTTGAAGCAAATGCTATGCAAAGGTCAGTGCAGGTGTGGACAGATGGATCAGATCTATGTACTGATTGGACTTAAAACCATATATTATTTCACTACCTACATCTACTTCCTAGGCTTGTTCCTTAGGGACTAGTTCTTGGACTTCCTCTATGAACAACTCTTGTGAAACATCACTTTCATCTATAATATTTGATCCTGGCTCAGTCACTTGTTCTTCAAATATTATAGTGGGTTCAGGATCATTTTCCTTTGATTCCTCACTGGGTCCATTCTCTAATTCCTCTTCTTTGGGTTCCTCTATTGGACTCAACTCATCGATGTCCTCTTTAGATCCTTCAATGGGCTAAGGATTAGTCTTAATTAGATTAACTCTTGGTTTCCTTTCTCTAAGGCTACTAGAATCTCTCCTAACTAGATCTCTGGGTTGAGTCGAATGAATTACAAATTTCTTCTCATGGTGACTAAAGGTACAGATGTTGGTTTGACCAAATAGCGATGCATCATGATCGTAAAGCCATGGTCGACCTATAATGATACTACTGGCTCCCATGGGAAGGACATCACACCAAATCGTCTCCACATATGATTGCAAATTGATCAAGATTTGGCAACTAGACTTGATTGGAATGGATGTAAAATCTATCCATGAGACTCTATAAGGGCTAGGATGGGGAACTGGGGTCAATCCTAATGATTTATCTGTATTGACAAAGATGGCATTGACACAACTTCCACTATCTATTATAATTTTGAATACCTTCTCCCCAATTTTCATAAAAGTCTGCAGGATGTTAGTCCTACGCCAATCTTCCTGTGTCTTGGTTTGGGATGGAATGCATCTAACTACCCCTACTAGGTAAAACTGATCAAATTCTTCTTCATCTCCTTCATATTCTTCTATCAAGTCTGCCTTAGCTTCATAAACCTCTTCTTCCTTATCATTATTGAGTTCAGGCTCTTCTTCAAGCTCCCCTATGTGAAGAGATCTGGTGGGACATTGGCTAGCATAACGACCTACCTTGTTGTATCTAAAGCTAGCATTGGGGATTGGGCTTGGGGTTTTCTGAAATGCTGGTGCCTTACTCTTGTCATTCCTAAAAGATGTAGAATTGCTAGAACTGGGTTGATTTGGACTCGGGTTGGGATGAGATGGGTTAGGGTTGGTATGGGTTGGGTTGAGATTGGGTCGGGTTGGATTAGGGTTGGGACAGGCTGGATTAGAATTGGGTCGGCCAAAGTTTGTGTTAGGTCGAGTTAAATTAGGGCTGGGTCAGCATGAGTAACCTGGGTTCTGGTTGGATCTAAAACTAGAACTGTTGGCCCTAAAGGTTTCAAGTCGACAAGCTAGTGGTGCCTTTTGGAATCTCTCAAAATTTTCAGCTCTCAGATAGGCCTGGTATATGTATTCAACTATTTTAGGTACAGTTCTCTTTGGATATCCTCATGAAGGCCAGCTCTATACCTGGATCAAGTCACTGATTCAGGTTCATCTAGGGCACACCTAAGGGCACACTTATCAAACTGGGTTATATACTCTCTCATAGTCTTGGCTCCCTATTTTAATCTTTGCCATTAGTCTAGGAGACACTGTTGGTAGTATCGGGGAACATATTTTTCTCTAAGTTTTGTCTTCATAGCCTCCCACGTGGTGATGGGTGGATGATTTCTTTGTCTAGTGTGGCGCTCTACGTGTTCCCAATATAACCTATTCTGATCGATTAGCCTAAGCTTGGCAAATTGAAACTTTCTTTCATCACTCAAGGCATACCACTTAAAATATTGCTCCATGCCTCCCTCCCAATCTATGTAGACCTTGGGATCTAGGGTTCCATTAAAGAAGGGTGGATCTACTCTGATGCTATTAAGGATTCTCTCATCAAGGTTCTGGTCATCATGATTGGGCATCATAGGGTTAGGATCCGGGTAGGGTTCCTGGCGTGGGGCTATACTAGGATTGGGTTCCATAAATTGGCCTTTATTTTGGGCTCCCCTCGGGTTATGAGAGGTAGAATAGGGTGAATCAAGATCAGGTTTAGTATTGGACTCTTGGGTTCTTTCTATAGTACCTAATAAGCTTTCTACCTGGTCTAATGATGCAGAACAAATAAAGGGATGCGATGCGGAAGTAAATTAAGATTAATCTTTTTTTTTTTTTTTGTTTTTATATGTTTGTAGAAGTTGGCTTCAAATCAAAGAAAAGTTAACCTAACATTGAAAGATACTAATATGATAATTGAAAGCACAATTTGAAGGAAACTAAATTATCAGAGTAGTTCAGAAGCAACAGATCGCTGGGGGTTGAGAAACTCCCAGACCTAGGGTTTCGCTCCGAACTTTCAACAGAACAGAAATAAAGAGAAGAGATGGTTTACCTAACCAGACAATGATCTTCAGAGATTTTGGTGGAAGAACTCTCTCGAGCAGATTGTTGGATCCTCGGATTCAGATTTCTTCGTAATGGATCCTCCAATACTGGTCCTTTGGCGGGTTGGCTTCTCCTGAACTCAAGATCTGGAAGAGAAGAAAAACAATTGATGGAATCAGAGAGTCAAGGGAAAGATTTATCAGGTTGATGAACTTGAAGATTGAAATTGCTGAAAACTGGATTCTCCTGAATGTTGATGTGATTTTCCTTGGAACTTGCTCTGGATCTGAAGTAGCCGGACTGGATCTGGATGAAGGTGGACAGCCTGGACTTGTAGAGAGAGAGAGGCCGTGGGAGATGGATGGATCTAGGGTTTGATGGATTGAAAATAATGAAGGGTGGCTAGGGTTTTGGAATTTCAAGTGGCTAACCTAGGGTTTTGGATAAAGATGGAGATCTCTCACCTCCTCAAGGCTCCAATGGAACCCGGATTACCCCCTCACGGAGCTCAACACTTAGAATAGTGCGGAAGAAGAGAAACCTAGGTCACTCAACACAAGAGAGTAGCAAAAAAAATAATTTTCTTCATTGATTTTTCAAAGTTACAAAGAGAGGTCTATTATATAGACCTAAAATTTTCTCCAAGCTTGTACAAATTCCCATGTGGGACTAAACTCCTCCAACCCCTAGATTAGGTAGAAAATCTTCTCTCTTGGCCAACCAAGAGTTCAAAAAAAATTGGGACGGCCATAAAGGAATTTTTTTGGAATTTTTATGGCGCCTCCTTTGGAGTTGGATTTGGATTTGGAGTCCTCTTCTTCTTATGGCATTTCTTCTTTTCTTCCACTCCAAGTTAAGCTCTTTGATTTTGATTTGAACTTCAATTAGGAGTAGGTTGGATGTCCTTCTTTGATTTCTTCTCCAAGAGAAGTCTTCTTCCTTCTTTGCTTAGGTAAAATAGGCAGGTATGGGCGCCTCCTTTAAAGTAGCCTCCAATTTGATTTTTTTCTTCTTTGGATGTGGGGACCATGACATTGGGATGCCTCTGTGGCACCTCCTGGACTCTGGCGTGTGCTCGGAGTGTGGCTGGGCGTGTGGCTTGGAGTGTGGCCTCCACTTGCTTGAACCTTGATTTGATTGGAAGACAAATGTGGCACCATTTTGGACCAAATTGAAACCACATCGGGACTTGCACCGAGTCAACATGACTCAACAAAAGTTAAATGGTGACTCAAGAAATAAATAAAAATAAATAAACTGGTTGACCAGGTCAACCTTTATTACAAACCCTAATTTCTCGGGCAATGTCAATCAGAGATCCAAATGGAGCTCTGAAGTCTTCTTCTAAGTCTGGTGCCCGCACCAATTCTCCCGGGGTGGGAGGAACTCGACCCTGTCGAGTAAGGCTCAAGTTGGCTCTGGTATCTCTCTAAGAGGTCTGGGTCCAATTCTTGTAATTCTTCTCGGGAGATCCAAGAGTTATCAGAATCTGGCCTTCCTTGCCAGCGGACCAGGTACCTTTGGTATCCTCGATTACGAGTAGAGATAACCTGATCATCCAGGATCTTTTCAATCTGTTCTTTCCTCACAGGCCAGTTTGTTGGTGGACACACAGGGTCGGGATCACTCTTAATGATAGGGTTAGGCTCAAAAGGCTCACTAGGAATCACAGCTGGCTCCCTGTACTCTACTAAGTCTGTAATGTTGAAAGTAGAGCTAATGCCTAGTTCTGGAGGCAACTCGAGCACATAGGCATTGGATCCTACTCTCTTTACCACTCTAAATGGTCCAGCTCCCCTAGCATGTAACTTTCTAACGGTTCCAGGAGGAAACCATTCAGGCCTTAACCTAATCATCACATAGTCTCCCTCAACAAAAGATTTGACTCGCCTTTGAGTATCAGCCAACTTCTTATAAGTTTCATTACTTAAATTTATTTTGGCATGAATTTCTTTATGCAAGTCTTTTACATGCTGTGCAAAATTCTCAGCAGATTCGGAGACTCGAGTGTGGACAGGTAAAGGGACTAGGTCAAGAGGTGTGTGAGGTTTGTACCCATGTACAATTTCAAATGGACTCTTATCCGTAGACCTATTGACCGAGTCATTGTACGCAAATTCTGCCCTTGGTAGGTATAAATCCCAATTTCTGGTGTTTTCACCAACAAGACATCTCAGCAGATTTCCTAGGCTACGGTTCACTACTTCAGTTTGGCCATCAGTTTGGGGATGATAGGCAGTTGAAAACTTATGTTTTGTCCCTAACTTATGCCAAAGGGTCTTCCAAAAGTAATTGGTGAACCGGACATCCCTATCTGAAACGATTGTCTTAGGTAGGCCATGGAGTCTAACTATCTCATTGAAGAAAAGTGTGGCTACCTTAGATGCATCAAAGGTTTGGGAACAAGGCAAGAAGTGGGCCATTTTAGAGAATCGGTCGACTACGACACAGATAGAATCATGTCTCCTCTGGGTCTTAGGTAAACCTAACATAAAATCCATACTCACATCTTGCCAAGGACGATCTGGGACAGGGAGTGGGGTATAAAGGCCAGTGTTTTGTTTTCGCTGTTTGGCAACAGCGCAGGTTCGACATCTAGCTACAATATTAGCTACATCCCTTTTCAAGCTAGGCCAGAAAAAGTGGTCTTCAATAGCTAGAATGGTCTTGTCTTTTCCAAAATGGCCGGCTAAACCTCCAGCATGGATTTCCCAAATCAAAAATTTCCTAAGAGAAGTTCTAGGGATGCAAAGCCTATTTTTGAAGAACAAAAAACCATCTACAAGGGTATAATCCTGGTGATTACTAAATGGTCCTTGAACTAGATCCTGATACACAGTTGTGAAATCCGGACAAGACTCATATTCCTCTTTGATTTGCTCAAACCCTATGACCTCAGTTCTAACAGAAGTTAATAACAGAGATCGGCGACTAAGGGCATCAGCTACCTTATTCTCAACTCCAGCCTTATGTTTCAGGACAAAAGTATAGGACTGGATATATTCTACCCACTTAGCATGCCTAGGGTTAAGCTTCTTTTGGGAGTTCAGAAATCTAAGAGCCTCATGGTCCGAAAATAGTACAAATTCCTGCGGTAGCAAATAATGTCTCCAGTAACGCAAAGCTTGCACCACCGCATAAAATTCCTTATCATAGGTAGAATACCTAAGCTTAGCATCATTAAGTTTTTCACTAAAGAACGCTATGGGATGATTCTCTTGGCTTAGGACTCCACCTATTCCTACACCTGAAGCATCACAGGCAACCTCAAATACTTTAGAAAAATCGGGTAATCTCAGAATGGGTGCCTGGGTCATTTTATCCTTAAGATCTAGGAAGGCTTTATGGGCTGACTTAGTCCAATGAAATTCTCCCTTCCTAATACAATCAGTGATAGGAGCAGCTAAAGTACTAAACCCCTTGATGAATCGCCTATAGAAGGTAGCCAAGCCGTGGAAACTTCTAACTTCATGCACATTGGTTGGCTCTGGCCAGTCTACTATGGACCTAATTTTCTCAGGATCGGCCGCCACGCCGTCAGGGGTTACTACAAAACCAAGAAAGATAACTCTACTAGTCATGAATTCACACTTCTTAAGATTACCGTAGAGTCTCTCATTCCTCAAAACTTGGCAGACTGCTCTAAGGTGGCCTAGGTGATCTGCTGGGGTCTTACTATAGATCAGGATGTCATCAAAATAGACCACCACAAATTTTCCTATGAAAGCTCTAAGTACCTGGGTCATAATTCTCATGAAGGTACTAGGGGCATTGGACAACCCAAAAGGCATAACAACCCATTCATAAAGACCATCCTTAGTTTTGAAAGCAGTTTTCCATTCATCCCCGGGTCTAATCCTAACCTGATGATAGCCGCTTTTGAGATCAATCTTAGAAAAAACCATTGCACCAGCCATCATATCAAGCATGTCATCTAGTCTAGGGATGGGAAACCTATATTTGATTGTAATTTTATTGATGGCACGACTGTCAACACACATCCTCCACGTGCCATCTTTCTTTGGGGTTAGTAAGGCTGGGACTGCACAAGGGCTAAGACTTTCTCTAATAAACCCCTTCCTCAATAATTCTCCAACCTGCTTTTGCAGTTCTTCATGCTCAGATGGATTCATCCTGTAATGGGGCAAGTTGGGCAAAGTCGCTCCTGGGATTAGATCTATGGCATGCTGGATATCCCTAAGAGGTGGAAGGTGGTCTGGCAAATCCTCGGGAAAGACATCCTCAAATTCTTTTAACACAGGTTTAACTTCTTGAGGAGGCTCTGAGGGTTCCGAAGTTCTAAGTTCCTTAGCAGTCAACATCCAGATGGGTGAACCACTATGAATTTCTTGTTCTAGATCCTTAGCACTGATTAGGTTCACTCCAGTTTTCATCTCCTTAACCTTACCGGCTCCTTTAGTTACCTTGTCCTTAGGGGGAACTGAATGGATCGTAATCTTCTTCCCATTGAAACTAAAGACACAGGTATTGGATTTTCCTAAGAGGGTGGCATCATGATCATACAACCAAGGTCTTCCAAGAATTATACTGCTCACCCCCATGGGTAAGACATCGCACCAAATCTTTTCGTGATAAGATTGCATTTGGATTTGGACTTGACATCTAGACTGGATGGGTATGGAGGTAGAATCTACCCAAGAAACCTTATAGGGGTTGGGATGGGGAACTGGGATTAAGCCTAACATCTTGACAGTGCTAGTAGAGATGGCATTTACACAGCTCCCACTATCTATGATGATCTTACATACCTTATCCCCTAATTTAAGAAAAGTCTGTAGGATGTTAGTCCTACGCCAATCCTCTTGAACTAGATTCTGGGTTAGGATGCATCTTACAACTCCTAATTGGTCAGATTCATTGGGTTCCTCCTCTCCTTCATACTCCTCAACCAAATTCATTCCGGCCTCATAAACTTCTTCAAATTCCTCACTGGGCTCGGAATTATCATTCTCTCCCTCTTCTATGTAAAGGGATCTCCGTGGGCACTGGCTAGCAACATGACCTACCTTATGACACTTGAAACAGGCTATGGCAGTACACTGACTGGAAATGTGACCTGGTTTCTGACACTTAAAATAGGTGATATTTGAACTAGGGGTTCTCTGGGTGTCAGGTGCCTTACCTTTGTCCAAGGGCCTAGGGGTAGAAGTACCCTGAAAAGGTTTACTAGGGATAACTTGGCTAGGTCCATTCCTTGGGATAGGGGCACTAACCCTAGAAGGTATAGGTCCTCTCTGAAATTTCTCAGTGTTCAGTGCAATCTGGTAGGCTTGGTCTAGATCAGTAACCTCTCTCAGAAATAGTTCTCTCTTGATATCTTCCCTCAGTCCAGCCCTAAATCTAGACAAAGTGACCTCGTGGGCTTCACTCACATCACATCTCATTAGGTATTCATCAAAAGTAGCTATGTAGTCTGAGACAGATCGGTTTCCTTGTTTCAGGTATTGCCATTGGTCTAACAGGTTTTACTGGTATGAAATGGGTAGGTATTTATCTCTCAGTTTTTCTTTCATACCCTGCCAAGTGGTTATGGGCTCAACATTCCGTCTCCTAGTGGTTAGCTCAATGTTCCCCCAGTATAACCTAGCTTGACGCACTAATTTCATCTTGGCAAACTTTTATTTCCTCTCCTCCGACATAGCATACCACTCAAAGTATTGGTCCATCTCACCCTCCCAATCAGAATACACCTTAGGGTTCAGACTACCATCAAAAGTGGGTGCATCTAATTTGATGTTCCTGATGAACCTATCATCTCTATCTTCAGGCTCTGGGTCAGGCCTCCTATGATTAGGTTCAGGATCTCTATATAAAGGCCTTCTAGGCTCCTGATGTGGGTGAGGTTGAGGCACATTAAAATCGGGGTCAGGAGTCCAATTCCGATGTCTAGGTTCTTCAAGTACTTGGACTCGGTCCCTAAGTTGGATAAGATCCTCATGAATTTGTGCGCTAAACTGGGCCACAGTGTTTGTCATATCCTGATTCATTTTAGCCATACTTTCAGTAAGAGTTCTGATCATGGCCTCTAAATCAGGTTGGGTTTGACCAGGTTGATATGGCACTCCGTTTCTGGTAGACATGATGATTCAAGCAAGCACACAAAATGAGACTAGACTAAATCGACTACTGGATCACTAGACCTAGAGTCCAAACTAGATGCCCAATCGAGTGGCAAGCTAGCCTGTAGTAACTCAGGACTCAGCCAGGCAGGTGTAAGGGGAGTGTTAGGTCCCTGATTGCCAATCCTAGACACCAATCAGTGATTGGCCAGGTAGGCGGACCAGCACACAAGCCCTTCGGGAATGGATCCCTGAACCACCGTTCTAGACACTGAGTGCTAAGCACACACAGAATAACTCGGCAAACTGACTCAACACTAGCCTAGACCCGACCAATTGGTGTCCCTAGCCCACTAGGGCAAATTAGGTCTAACTGATTTTAAATTAGGTCTAGGTTCGAATGATTGGATGGTGGTTTTGGGCTAAGGAGAGGTAATCAACTCCTCCCCTTATCTTAGATGCTCAATTGCCCTTAAGTAAATTATGAGATGATCACTCCAAAATGAATTGAATTGCAGAACACAAAAAACAGAGTTGCTGTATTTTAATGCTCAGAATTTTTACCGAAACCAATAAATCATAGAAAAATTATTGAAAATAGGTTCAATTATACTGGTTTCAATGAAGCAAAAATCATGCAATTCGGAGTTTTATGCAGGGAGAAATAATTCAGACAACAGGGAAATTACGGGCTGCAACTAGATTGTCTTCCCCGTTTATAATCCCTGCTACGAAGTTATAACCCAATGGATCCCCTACACGCCCTAAAAACACCTCGTGGAATGGGAAGAGGAGGCTTGCGCCTCGCTTAGTTCCTAGGACCGGACATCCTGGGGAGTCTACTTCGAGCAGACAAAATAAAAAGAGAACAATCAAAGCAAGCAAGCAAATCAGAAACCCTAGACTGGGCTCTGATACCAAAAATGATGCAGAACAAATAAAGGGATGCGATGCGGAAGTAAATTAAGATTAATCTAATTTTTTTTTTTTTGTTTTTATATGTTTGTAGAAGTTGGCTTCAAATCAAAGAAAAGTTAACCTAACATTGAAAGATACTAATATGATAATTGAAAGCACAATTTGAAGGAAACTAAATTATCAGAGTAGTTCAGAAGCAACGGATCGCTGGGGGTTGAGAAACTCCCAGACCTAGGGTTTCGCTCCAAACTTTCAACAGAACAGAAATAAAGAGAAGAGATGGTTTACCTAACCAGACAATGATCTTCACAGATTTTGGTGGAAGAACTCTCTCGAGCAGATTGTTGGATCCTCGGATTCAGATTTCTTCGCAATGGATCCTCCAATACTGGTCCTTTGGCGGGTTGGCTTCTCCTGAACTCAAGATCTGGAAGAGAAGAAAAACAATTGATGGAATCAGAGAGTCAAGGGAAAGATTTACCAGGTTGATGAACTTGAAGATTGAAATTGCTGAAAACTGGATTCTCCTGAATGTTGATGTGATTTTCCTTGGAACTTGCTCTGGATCTGAAGTAGCCGGACTGGATCTCGATGAAGGTGGATGGCCTGGACTTGTAGAGAGAGAGAGGCCATGGGAGATGGATGGATCTAGGGTTTGATGGATTGAAAATAATGAAGGGTGGCTAGGGTTTTGGAATTTCAAGTGGCTAACCTAGGGTTTTGGATAAAGATGGAGATCTCTCACCTCCTCAAGGCTCCAATGGAACCCGGATTACCCCCTCACGGAGCTCAACACTTAGAATAGTGCGGAAGAAGAGAAACCTAGGTCACTCAACACAAGAGAGTAGCAAAAAAAAATAATTTTCTTCATTGATTTTTCAAAGTTACAAAGAGAGGTCTATTATATAGACCTAAAATTTTCTCCAAGATTGTACAAATTCCCATGTGGGACTAAACTCCTCCAACCCCTAGATTAGGTAGAAAATCTTCTCTCTTGGCCGACCAAGAGTTCAAAAAAAATTGGGACGGCCATAAAGGAATTTTTTTGGAATTTTTATGGCGCCTCCTTTGGAGTTGGATTTGGATTTGGAGTCCTCTTCTTCTTATGGCATTTCTTCTTTTCTTCCACTCCAAGTTAAGCTCTTTGATTTTGATTTGAACTTCAATTAGGAGTAGGTTGGATGTCCTTCTTTGATTTCTTCTCCAAGAGAAGTCTTCTTCCTTCTTTGCTTAGGTAAAATAGGCAGGTATGGGCGCCTCCTTTAAAGTAGCCTCCAATTTGATTTTTTTCTTCTTTGGATGTGGGGACCATGACACTGGGATGCCTCTGTGGCACCTCCTGGACTCTGGCGTGTGCTCGGAGTGTGGCTGGGCGTGTGGCTTGGAGTGTGGCCTCCACTTGCTTGAACCTTGATTTGATTGGAAGACAAATGTGGCACCACTTTGGACCAAATTGAAACCACATCGGGACTTGCACCGAGTCAACATGACTCAACAAAAGTTAAATGGTGACTCAAGAAATAAATAAAAATAAATAAACTGGTTGACCAGGTCAACCTTTATTACAAACCCTAATTTCTCGGGCAATGTCAATCAGAGATCCAAATGGAGCTCTGAAGTCTTCTTCTGAGTCTGGTGCCCGCACCATCTAACCTATTGGTTAACTGGTCAATTTGATGGGTTGCTTGGGTATTTGATTGGGTTATTTGGTTTATTTGAGTGGTCAGCTAGGCAAACTGGTTTTGGGATTGGGTATTGGTTTGCTCAAGCTTGTGGTTCATTTGGGATAACTAATTTTGGGATTGGGTATTCATTTAGGTCATCTAGGTGGTCAATTGTTCATTCATCGCTTTAATGAGTGCTTCAAGACTGGAATCCATGGCTGAACTGGGTTGGGGCTTAGATTATTTGTACTGAGTTCATAACCTACTGGTCATGCAATCAATCAAATAAGTTGGTATGATGTAGTCAAGCATACAAAGTGAAAATGGACTACAGCTTGCTCGACCTATAGCCAAAATTGAATGGGTCTACTTAACTTACACTTAACTCAGCAGCTAATCCTTCCACTGGCTAGGTAAGAGGTGAGGTGGTGGGAGGCTCCCCCTGCCTATGACAGGGTCCTAATTAAGTAACCACTAGTCCACTTAGGGCGTTTGCCTCTGGACCTTTAACCTTAGACACCAGTTTTCAGTAATAGCTCGGGAATTAAGTGCACTAGTTGGCCCACACAATTCGGACCCGACTTGTTGGTGTCACTAAGCTTACTAGAGCAATTAGGTTGCTAATTGATTTTTGTTAAGGCTTGGGTTCTAATGCTGGGTGGTTGTTTTGGGCCCAGGACAGGTGATGAAATCTTATCCCTGATATGAAAGAGGAAATTGCGCATAAAATTAATTAAATGAAATGATGACCTAATGAAACTAATAACAATCAGAAAATAAATTTATGAGATGGCAAATTAAGTTTAAGTGGGTTAAGTTAACAAACAAAATTTGGGCTTGGGTGAGGTAGGGTTTGGAAGTTGATTAGATTTGGTTTAGTTAGGTATGTAGATATAAAATTATGGTTTGTTTGAAATCCTAATTTGGTATGGTTTTTGATGCAGAAAAAATCAAAAAAATTTCATAACAGTGGATGAACAGTGAGGATGATTTCTACTAAATTTCTTGTAGAGAAAAACTCGGATGATGATGCAAAACATAGGGTTTTCAGACTATGTACAGAAGTTCAAGATTTCTATTAGGTTTTGTAATATGCAGATCTTTTTATATTTTCTTGTTTCTATAAAAATAATTAAAAATTACAAACTTTATTAGGATGGATAAGAGAGTATGTCATGAAAATTTAAATGAAAAATAAAATTCCTAAGATAATGAAATAGACCAAAACTCAGACCCCTAATACAAAGATAGGATTCAGTAGTTTTCTAGGGAAAAAAAAGATAGGTGTGAAAAAATTTTATAGACTAAAATAAATTATGTTAAAATTCTGAAAAATACTATCAATTACAAGAAATCCATAAAAGCAAAAATCAGAATTTTCTGAACTATGTATATATAGATATAATAAAATCAACATACCATGTATAGAAATTATGGGATGCATAAACTAGCCCTAAACATGCTCTGATACCAAACTGATGTGGGATGAACCTAAGATCAATATGAAAGCAAGAAATAATAGAAACTAATTTTTTTTGTAATTTTTCTAGAATTTTAATTTAAGGCTAAAGTCCCGAAATCAAGTAAAGAGTAGCAAGTAAACTAGAAATGTAAAGATCAAACGTACCCACATATAAACTCATGCCAAAATAATAAAAGCAGGACCTTGGAGATTGAGAAACCCCCAGTTAGAATAGAATGCCTTCAACAAATAAGAAATCAGGAGAGGAAAGGATTGTACTAAGCACCGATTCAAAGATCCTGTCGATGATGGGGTCACACAAAACTCGGGATCATCGCCTAGAAGACAAGCCTTCTGTTCCTCAGATCTGGTAGCTATCTGGGATCGGTCCAAGAGGCAAAGAAGGCCTTCTCCTTGGAGGTGAATCCCTCGGGGATCCTGCAAGTGTCAGAGGTTAGCAAGGGAACAAATAGGAAAGCAAAGAAAAGAACTAGGGTTTGCAGAAGATGGAATTAGGGTTTCTGAAGCTGGCAGCCTAGATGGGAAAGAAGACTCCTTGCTTTGGATGCCTAGGCCTTCTTCTCTTTGGGTGGATTAGGGCTTGAATGAAGGTTCTTCGAGATGGCTAGGGCTTGGATGAATTAGGTCTCTCAAATATCACTCACATACCTCAACACAAGAACACAAGAACAAGCTAACAAAATTTCAGCAAAGTTTTAATTCATGAATTTGAGCTGCTTACAAGCGGGGGAGTGGTGGGGTATTTATAAATGTTCCCCAAGTCCTCTCCTTGTTAGGATAGAATTACAAAGTGAGTGGGAGAGGGACTACAAATTGGCTTAAAACTAGGAGTATACAATTTGAGTGGAAATAAAACTAGATCTCCTTGTTTGTATTAGATTTCTCCCTTCCTTGGACTTGGTCAAAGGTGCCTTGGGCTTGGTTTCTTGAGCTTGGATGCCTAATGGAATGGGCTTGGGCATGTGGGCAGCAAGGGGTGTCCTCCATCTTGGGCTTGGGCGGCCTCCAACGAGCTTGGGTGCATGGGCCTCCTGGTGGGCTGGAAATCCTGTGCTGGGGAGCCTAGAATATTCTCGGGAATCTTCATGTGTGGAGCTTTATAGACTTGGGCTTGCTTTAGGCTTGCTTTGCTTTAGGAGGGCCTGGCGAAGGCTTTGGCTAGTGCTCCTCTTGTATAACTGGACTTGTACTGGACTCAATTTACAGGACTCAATTGGACTGGTTAAGATAACTAAACTTATTACATGACTCAATTCAACTCAGCTGAGCTAACTTCATTACAAAACTCCCAACTAGGCTATCTTTATTACAAAACTTGATGACAAAACTGGACACATTATTAAGGATTCAAGAAAACCCTAATCAGTAAACCAAATAAAGCCCAGTAATCTATAACAGATCCTAGTTCCCCCACCAATTCTCCTGGGGTGGGAGGAACTTGACCCTATCGAGTAAGGGTCCATGCGGCTCTTATACTTTTCAAGAAGGTCTAGATTGAGGCACTGCAGATCCTCTCGGGTGATTCACGAGTCCTCGAATTCCAACCGACCTTGCCATCAGACCAAATATCATTTATAACCTTTATTCTGAGTATTGATGGCTTGATCGTCCAGGATGCACTCAATCCTTTCCTCACTAATAGGCCGATTTGTAAGTGGACACTCTGGGGTGGGTTCACTCACAATGGAAGGGATAGGCTCAAAGTGCTCTCTAGGTATTGCTACTGGCTCTCGATACTCTACAAGGTCTGAAATACTGAAGGTGGAACTAATACCTAATTCAGGTGGCAACTCGAGCACATAGGCATTGGACCAACTCTCTTCATTATTTTGAATGGTCCAGCTCTGCAAGCATATAATTTCTTTACAGTCCCTGGGGGAAACCACTCAGGCCTAAGCCTGATCATCACATAATCGCCTACAGAAAACTCTTTAGCTTGTTTTTAGGAATTAGCCAAGTTTTTATAGAGTTCATTAATTATGTTTATCTTTTGACCAATGCCTTGATGCAAATGATGTGTAGAGGTAAGTGCAGGTGTGGACAGATGGATCAGATCTATGGACTGATTGGACTCAAAACCAAATATTATTTCACTACCTACATCTACTTCCTGGGGTTGTTCCTTAGGGACTTATTCTTGGACTTCCTCTATGAACAACTCTCGTGAACCATCACTTTCATCTATAATGTTTGATCCTGGATCAGTCACTTGTTCTTCAAATATTCTAGTGGGTTAAGGATCATTTTCCTTTGATTCTTCATTGGGTCCACTCTCTAATTCCTCTTCTTAGGTTCCTCTATTGGACTCAACTCATCCATATCCTCTTTAGATCCTTCTTTAGGCTATGGATTTGCTTTAATTAGATTAGCTCCTGGTTTCCTTTCTCTAAGGCTACTAGAATCTCTCTGAATTGGATCTCTGATTGAGTCAGATGAATTACAAATTTCTTCCCATGGTGACTAAAGGTACAGATGTTGGTTCGACCAAACAAGGATGCATCATGATCGTAAAGCCATGGTCCACCTAAGATGATGCTACTGGATCCCATAGGAAGGACATCACACCAAATCTTCTCCTCATATGATTGCAATTTGATCAAGATTTGGCACCTAGACTTGAATGGAATGGATGTAAAATCTATCGATGAGACTCTATAGGGTCTAGGATGGGGAACTGGGATCAATCCTAATGATTTAACTGTATTGGCAGAGATGGCATTGACACAACTCCCACTATCTACTATAATCTTGCATAGCTTATCCCCAATTTTTATAAAAGTCTGTATGAAGCTAGTCCTATGCCATCTTCCTGTGTCTTGGTTTGGGATGGGATGCATCTAACTACCCTTACTAGGTCAGACTGATCAAATTCTTCTTCATCTCCTTCCTATTCTTTTATCAAGCTTGCCTCAGCTTCATAAACCTCTTCTTCCTCATCATCATTGGGTTCAGGCTCTTCCTCAAGCTCCCCTATATGTAAAGATTTGGTGGGACATTGGCTAGCATAATGACCTACCTTGTTGCATCTAAAGCAAGCATTGGGGCTGGGGCTTGGGGCTTTCTGAAATGTTGGTTCCCTATCCTTATCATTCCTAAATGATTTAGAATTGCTTGAACTGGGTTGACTCGGACTCGGGTTAGGATGAGATGGGTTAGGGTTGGGATGGGTTAGGTTAAGATTGGGTCGGGTTGGATTAGGGTTGGGTCAGGCTGGATTAGGATTGGGTCGGCCAAAGTTGGATTAGGTAGGGTTAAGTTAGGGCTTGGTCGGCCTGAGTAACCTGGGTTTTCATTGGGTCTAAAACTAGAAGTGTTGGCCCTAAAGGTTTCAGGTCGACAGGCTAGCGGTGCCTTTTGGAATCCCTCAAAATTTTTAGCTATCAGATTGGCCTGGTCTATGTGTTCAACTCCCCTTAGGTACAGTTCTATTTGGATATCCTCATGAAGGCCAGCTCTGAACCCTGATAAAGTCACTGATTCAGGTTCATCTAGGGCACACCTAAGGGAACACTTATCAAATTGGGTTATATACTCTCTCAAAATCTTGGCTCCCTATTTTAATCATTGCCATTAGTCTAGGAGACACTATTGGTAGTATAGGGGAACATATTTTTCTCTAAGTTTTAGCTTCATGGCCTCCCACATGGTGATGGGTGGATGGTTTCATCACTTAAGGCATACCACTTAAAATATTACTCAATGCCTCCCTCCCAATCTATATAGACCTTGGGATCTAGTGTTCCATCAAAGACGGGTGGATCTACTCTAATACTCCTAAGGATTCTCTCATCAAGGTTCTGGTCATCATGATTGGGCCTCTTTGAACCTTTCTTCATTTCTTGCTTCTTCTTTCCATCAACTAGAAGAAGCTGAGCCTTATCACCTTTGAGGTAGCTCTCTGCAGTCTTGAGCATATTCAGTATCTCAGTTAATGACCAATTCAGTTTGTTCATGTTGTAATTCATGACAAACTATGAGAAGGAATCCAAGAGTGATTGCAAGATCAAGTCCTGATTAAGCTCTCTATCCATCACAAACCCTAGTTGACCTAATCGAGTGATCAGGTCAATCATCTTGAGGATTGTGCCTGAATGGTAGAGCTCTCACTCATGTGTGCTCGGAACAACTACTTTGATGTCTCATATCGAGCAATTCGACTATGCTCTCCATAAAGCTCTTTAAGATTGAGCAATATGGACTGACATTCAATTTCCTCATGTTGCCTCCACAACTCATTGCTCGTAGAGGCCAACATGATACACTTGACAGACATGCTATCATTCTACCATATTTTATATGTGGCCCTTTCCTCCTCAATAGCATCCTTTCCTATAGGATCTGGATCAAAAGAATCGAGGATATAGGCAAGCTTTTCCTGAGCTAATACAATCTTTAGATTCCTAAACTAGTTCACATAATTAGGACCAGTCAACTTGTTGGCATCCTAGATGCTCCACAGTGAAAGAGTAGAAGCCATCATATAAAATCTACATTAATTAAAGAACAACTATAAGCAGACCATTCATGATGATATTCATAATTAGATAAGGACTTTTGCATCTAATTGTGTCTCCCACTATTTTCTTTCGAATACTATAACCCTCAACTATGGTAAGTGGAAAAACTCTCCCAGGGCTTCCTTAATGGGGTTGAGATCCCAATTCCTCATAAATGCCTTGTGTTAATGATGGGGACTTGAGAGCTATCAGCTTCCACATGGAGTCCCAGCAGGCTTCATCCACCCTGTTAGGCATCCAAGGATTCTCATATATCCACTCAAGCACAAAAGGCAGCAGATCAACATCCCGAATGAAAATTAGGTACCATCCAGGAGAAGATGGAAGGGAGTATCAAGCAAATCAAGCAGCATTTGGGTACCCACTCTCCTTTCCTCTTTCATGAGATTTTATTTCCTTGTGTTGACCACCCTTTTATTGAATGTTTGTGGCACCCTTCATCTTTCCTTGTAGCAAGAAATCTCTTGCCCTTCTAGCCCAAAATCTCTTGCCCTTCTAGCCCTATCTCTTATGGCATGTAGTTGGCACCAACAAGGAAGCTTGTTGGTGCCCCTTTTTATGTTTATTTTTTCATGTATTCCAAGAGCTAGGACTCCCTATATAAGGACCCCTCTCTTGTATTAAAATGAATAATAATGATGATGATTTGAGAAGAGTGATTCTTCATTTTTCCTCCATAAAAGAGTGGGCATGAGGCCTGTCTTGCCTTCGCCTTCAGGCGTCGAGGGGTGTGAGACCCTATGCCTTCGCTTGCGAGCATCGAGGGGCATGAGGCCCTAGTTATCCCCTTCCCTGTCGAGTCCTCTCTATTATCTTAGAGATTTTCCTTCATGGCCCTAGGTAGCGATTTGGGTGGGATGCCCTCGGCTACAGGTAGTGGGATGGGTGACATGCCCTAGAGGTGAGAGATCTCTCCGTGAATGTAAGTCCTAAGTCCATTGAGTGTCAATCTTCTTTATCGCTCCACGGCCTTGGAAAGTTACCCTCACGGCTCCATTAGTGAGGTGGGTAAGATGCCCTAGAGGTGAGAGGTCTATCCGTGAGTGTGAGTTTCCATGTCCGTGGTAGCCCAAACCCCTACCTTCCATCCCCGTAGTTTCCTTCACCACCTCCATCAAAACAATAATAATAATAATAACAAAATATAATTTTTTTTGTGGTACCCTAATCTCTGGTGACTTCTCAACTCACCAACGATCCTACCCCCCCACCTGTCCCCCATCATTTTTGGTATCAGAGCCCAGAGGTTTAGGGTATCCATTTTTTTTTTGTCCCATCTTATTCCTGTTATTCCTCCTATTCTCTGCTTATCCCTAATTTATCCTCGAGTTATTCTCATCATCTCCTTCCTTGATCCAAGCCCCCCATCAAAGCTCACACTACTACTTCAAGACTGACGACCACTGCATCCACAGCTGCATCTCCCAGGTTTGGGTCCATGCCTTCAGCGACATCGACGACCCCACCACCATCTGCTTCAAGGCGGACTCTGACTTCGCCCTTACTAGGGGACTCACCGCGCTCCTCGTCATTAACCTCTCTAGCTCCCCACCCCACCATCCTCCGCTGTGATGTCCCGGATCGCTACCTCGCTCGTGGTCTTCCCTTCCCACCATCCGAGTCCACAACCTCCGATCGATGCTCCGGCCCCCACCTTCCTCCCATCTCGCGCCACCATGCCGATCCTCCATCAATGCCTCCGATCGATGCCTCAGCCCATGGTAGCCCATCATCCATCTACCCGTGAAGACTTTAATAGCCATCAGCCACCAGCGAAGGACCCCATTACCACCACACCATCTCTCCTTTAGATTTGTGGAAGATCCCTACTACCGTCGAACACTAGTTCATCTTCCTTACCGAGCTGTCCTTCCCTGGCGAATGGCCACCACCCGAGACCTCTGATGATTGTGTTCCACCGTTTGTAATGTCTCCTCCCTCCCATTCGAAGCCAATAGCCATTCCCTCCATCTCGCTCATCTCTGATCGTCGTTGACCCTCTGTTTGCCATCACTCGTGACACCACGAATCCCTCTTCTGTTGAGCATGCCACTGTCGATCCCTTCTATGCTGACCTCCATCCAAGACATCCTGCAGTTCGACCCCCCTTCCACGGTTACTAATAGCCACTGGAACTGCCATCCTTCCATCTGTGCCGCCACCAACAGTCGGAGGAGACCGTGCCTCTACCTCCCCTCGCCGCTGTCTGCCCTCTGGTGCCATCGCCGATGAGATCTAGCCGAAAGACCCCCCTGCTTCATTCCCTTTTGGTCCATGGAGAAGAAACCCATCTGCACGAATGTGAAAGCACTTCACATTCCTATTGCTGACTTCAGGTCCTGCGCAAGTTTCAAAGCTGCACACATTTCAAAGTTGCATGGATTTCAAAGCTGCGTGGATCTCAAAGCTTCATAGATCTCAGAGCAGGGCTATCAAAAAAAAATCTCAAGCGGAGTCCTAGGGCCTGAAGTCAAGCTAAAGCTGGAGTCTGAGCCCAAACTCGACGGAATCGAGTTCTCCCTTCTCCAGGGGAATGATGGGGACCTGAGAGCTATCAGCTACCATGTGGAGTCCCAGCAAGCATCATCCACCCTATTCGGCATCCCAGGATTCTCATATATCCACTCAAGCATAAAAGGCAGTAGATCAACATTCCATATGGAAATTAGGGACCATCCAAGAGAAGTTGGAAGAGAGTATCAAGCAATCAAGCAGCATTTGGGACCCCACTCTCCTTCCCTTTTTCATGAGATTTTATTTCCTTGTGTTGACCACACTTTTATGGAATGTTTGTGGTGCCCTCCATCTTTCCTTGTAGCATGAAATCTCTTGCCCTTCTAGCCCCATCTCTTATAGCATGAAGTTGGCACCAACAAGGAAGCTTGTTGGCACCCCTTTTTATGTTTATGTTTCCATGTATTCCAAGGGCTAAGCCTTCCTATATAAGGACCCCTCTCTTGTACTAAAATGAATAATGATGATGATGATTTAAGAAGAGTGATTCTTCGTTCTGCCTACGTAAAGGAGTGGGTGTGAGGCTCATCTTGCCTTCTCCATTAGGCATCGAGGGGTGTGAGACCCTATGCCTTCACTTTCGAGCATCGAGGGATGTGAGGTCCTAGTTTTTCCCTTCCCGTCGAGTCCTCTTTATGGTCTTAGAAATTTTCCTTCATGGCCCCAGGTAGCGATTTGGATGGGTTGCCCTAGGCTCTGCATGTAGTGAGATGGGTGGGATGCCCTAGGCTACATGTAGTGGGGTGGATAAGATGCCCTAGAGGTGAGAAGTCTCTCCATTAATGTAAGTCCCAAGTCCGTAGAGTGTCCATCTTCCTTGCCCTCCACGGCCTTGGAAAGCTACCCTCATGGCTCCATTAGTGAGGTGGGTGAGATGCACTAGAGGTGAGAGGTCTCTCCGTGAGTGTGAGTTTCTAAGTCTGTTGCAGTCCAAACCCCTACCTTCCATCCTCATTGTTTCATTCACCACCTCCATCAATAATAATAACAATAATAAAATATAAAATTTTTTTTGTGGTACCTTAATCCCTAGCGACTTCTCAGCTCACCAACGATCCTACCCTCCCACCTGTCCCCCATCAGTTAATCATAATAAACACCTATGAGTTCAAGGGTAGGAAAACCCCATTCCAATTGCAACCCATGCAACTCTCAACATAACACCTACCTGTAAGACACTTATAGCCTTGTGTCAACAAGAACAAAGTATAATGTCTTAGTTTTGTCAGACCCTTCATTTCCATATGGCCATGTTTAATAAATGTTATCCTTGTGTCAATTACAACAAAGCAACACTACCAATCATGCCATATAAAATAAAATACACTAAAACAAATATCATATCAAATCCTAGAGTAGACCTTGTGTTAATCACAACAAACCTACTATAGTTTTTTTGACATGGATTTGGCTTAGCATGAAGGAAGGCAGTTTGTAGTGTGCTTGGTAATTAGCATTTCCAATTTAAGGTCTAGATATAACCAAAATGGCCAAGTAAGTGGGAGAGATAAGGGGGTCCCCCATTGCTTTCCTTAGACACCAAATGAGTTGGCCAGGTCAGACAATGGAACCAATTAAAAATCTCATTTCCTTTACGTTTCCAGATGCACTTACCTAGACACCAATTGGCTAATCAAACCCTAAATGGATTTGGATCATGATTATCTTACACTACGACTAAATAATATTTTTATGAGGGCTTTGATGGTCTCAAACACATCCTAATTAAACATGCCAACATGACACATATTCCACTAAATAAACATATTAACCCTAATATGAATAACCAAAGCATAATTAAAATAATTATCCATTCACCTCAATTGTTCATGGGACAAGACCATAGTAGCACCTCAATATGTCATAGGAGATCCTATTGAATGGGAAGAGAGGGCCTTTAAACCCTACTTAGCTCCTTTGATTGGATGGCCATGGTGACTAAACCCAATTCGAAGCACTTACTAGGAGCATAACATATCACATATGTAATATGAACTAGTCATCAAAGAGTCATAGCAAAGCAAGTAATTAACACTAAAAATGACTACTAATTGCAAGAATCAAGCTTGCTTTGATACCACTGTTGGGTTTGGGCTGATGCAGTGGAAGACTGGGTTTCAAAATTATCATTATTGAAACCCTAATCGACCGGAACCCTAAACCCTAAGACCACTTGACTATGACAATTAATATATTATAACTTTAGGATTGTAGAAGAATACCTGTAGTGCTATACTTCTTAATTTCCACAAGGCACACAAGTTTATGCCCTCCAGAGATGATCCACATAGGAATCGAACTAAGGAAGCACTCCTATCAAGCTTGCTTATTTGACTAGGACTCTTATCAGTAGCCTTTCTTGCTTTTCCTTTGCTGGAACCCTTACCCTTTGGTAGAGTACTTAGATATGGTGGGGACACCAGGATTAGACACAGATCACTAGATCCCATATGGTTTATTGATTAGGGTTTTTTTAGAATCTTAGTCATGTGTCACAATTTTGTAATCAATTAAGATTGAGTCATATATTTAAGTATGAGTCCAATAAGAGTCCAGTTTTTGTACAAGAGGAGAGGATACCTTATTTTGGAGTTCCACTAGGCCTCATCTAAGAGCCAGAGGTCTTCACATCAGCCAATTGGACCTTGTATGCCATCCTAGGGTCCAAGATTCCTGCAAGATGCCTAGATGCTTTTAAGATGCAAGATTCCCTCCAAATGCCAGAAAATATTCCAATACCAGGGAGCCCATGATTCCAAGGAAGTACCTGCACCTCAGGCCAAAGAAGATTCAAGGACCAAGCCCAAAAGAACCAAGATGCTATTGATTCTAGGAATATTCCAACCCAGGGCGCCCCAGCTTCTAGAAGGCCCAAAGCCCATGCGCCCATGCCCATTCAAGGCCACCCAAGCCCATGAGGAGCCGGCCCATTGCTGCCCCTTGAAGCCCACACACCAACCCTAGGCATCCTTGGAGTGTTGACTTGGTCCAAGCTAGGAGGAGTCCAAGTGGAAGGAGGAAATCAAGTTCTTATTATATTCAACTTGTATACTCCTAGTTCTAAGTTTATTTTGTAATCTTTCTCCCACTTAAATTGTGTAAACTTATTCTAACTAGGAGAAGACTTGTAATCTCTTTAGGAAAGGGCATGAGAACTCTATAAATACCCCACCCCTCTTCTTTTTGTAATAACTTTTATCATATGAATTAAACTTTGCTAAAATTTTGTCTTGAGTACTGTTCTTGTGTTGGACTTCTATGTTTTATGGATTGTACTTCTTGTGCTTGGCCGAACCCCTGCTGCCCTAGCATCCTTCTGTGCTCCAGAAGATCAGCCATGCCCAAGAGAAGAGTGCCCTTGCTGCCATCCAAGTGAAGGAACCCCTTCTTCTCCAGGCTACCATCTTAAAACCCTAATCCTACTTCAACCCAAACCCTAGTTTCTTTTCATTTTATTATTTGCTGTTTTGATTGACTTCTGATACTTGCAGGATCTCCGAGGTGTTTCACCTTCCCATAGGAGCCTTCTTTGCCTCTAGGACCACCCAAATCAACCATCTAATTCAAGGGAATTGAAGGTTCATCATCCAGTCTCCAATCAGAGTGTGAGTGATCTCTTCAATTGCAGATTCTTCAATCTCTATCTAGTAATATCCTTCCAAACTCTTGATTTCTATTTTGTTGAAGATTAGCTATCCTAAGCCAGGAATTTCTCAATTCTCATGTCCTGATTTTTTTTATTTTGCATGAGTATGCCTACAATTATGATAATTATTTGTATTGCTATTCATCCTGCTAGTTCTTACTTAATTTAGAGAATTTAGCCTGCAAATTAAAATTCTAAAAAACTTCTAAAAAAAATTAGTTTACTATTTTCCTACATATTTAGCAATCTTAGAGTCATCCAACATCAGTTTGGTATCAAAGCGGGTTTAGGATAGCATTCATCTGCATTAGGATCACAAATCTTAATTTCTGCATCCTACCAGCTGCATTAGGTGTCTGTTTTTCATCTAATTTTGATCACCTAGGAATTTTATTTTTCTATTAAATTTGCATGACATGTTCTCTATCTTGTCCTTTATTTTATCATATTTTTAATTAATTTTACAGAAAACTAAAAGTCATAAAATTTGGCATATTAGATACCCTAACTAAAAATCATGATATTTCTTGTATTAGTCTGAAAACCTTAGGATTTGCATCATCATCTGATTTTTGTTTTGCATCAAATTTTTTAAAATTAATAATCACCATCCATCCTCTATTTTGTAATTTCTTAGATTTTCTTGGCATTGATATCTATGTTGAAACCTGCATCATCTGAAATCCTAATTTCTTGAATTCTGCTATTTCTGCATTTTTACTCAACCAAACCTAACCAACTTCCACACACCCCAATCCCAAGCCCAATTTGTTGCTAACCTAATCAACCTAAACATAACTTGCCACCTCATAAAACACACATAAAATATTTTATTTTTTTATTATTTTAGATTGCATCAGGACCATCGATTGCCATCATCTTTTAACCTAATCTTAAGGGCAATTGCTATCTAACATCAGGGCAGGATTTCATCACCTGTCCTGGGCCCAAAACAACCACCAACATTCTGACCCAAGCCTAATTAAAATTAATTAGACCTAATTTGCCCTAGAGGGCTAGGTGACACCAATTGGTCAGGTCCAAATTGTGTGGACCAACTAGTGCATTTAATCCTGTGGCTATTACTGAAATTTGGTGACTAAGGCTGAGGGTCCAGAGTTAAACGACCTAAGTGGTGTTGTGGTTTTTAATTAGATCCCTACGAAAGCAGGGGGGCCTCCCACACTCCCACCCATTACCTGGCTAGAGGAAGGATTAGCTTCTAGGTTAAGTGTAAGCTGAGCTGACCCATTCAGTTTTGGCTTTAGGTCTAGGAAACCCTAGAATTACTGATCCTTTGCATGCTTGGCTGCACCATCTCATTCTGACTGATTGTTTGATTGCATGACCACTAGACTAGGAACCCAATATAGAAGTCTAAACCTCAACCCAGTTCAACCATGGAGTCCAGTCTTGAAGCTCTCATACGAACCATGAATGAACAATTGAGCCAAAAGCTTGACCAAACCAATACCTAGATGAACCAAACCCAAACCCAGCTTGCCCAATTGACCACTCAGATCAACCAGATCACCCAAACAAATAACCAAACAACCACCAAAATCGACCAATTAACCACTAGATTAGAACAAGTAGAAGAATGATTAGGTACTATAAGGAAAACCCAAGACTCTAATGCTGAACCTAATCCTGACCCATCCTGTTCCACCTCTCAGAACCCTAGGGGATCCTTTAATCAAGGCCAATTTATGGAACCCAACCCTAGGAGAACCCAGACTTAAGAACCATTTGTAGAGCCTAATCATATGGGTGTTAAACATCTGGAACCATACCAAGAGACCAACCATAGGAGAGTCCACAACCCTGACCCTATCCAGGAACCCAACCGTAGAAAGCCCTAACATGAAGTTCATGGCCAAGATGAAAAGGCCATGAGAAATATTAAGGTAGAAGCACCCACCTTTGATAGAAGTCTTGAACCAAAGGTCTATGTAGATTGGGTAGGAGATATGGATTATTATTTTGAATGGTATGAAATAAGTGAAGGGATGAAATATAAATTTGACAAGATGAGGTTGATTCATCAAGCTAGAATACATTAGGCTAATCTTGAGCATACTAGGAGACAACGAGCCCTTCCACTTATAACTACTTGGCAAGAGATGAAATTGCAACTCAAGAAGAAATACCTACCAGAATCCTACAATCAATAGCTCTTAGATCAATGGAACAAAATAAGTCAAGGGAATAGATTAGTGTCAGGTTATTTTACTGAATTTGATGAGTTTGTTGTTAGGTGTAGTGTAACCGAGTCTTTAGAACAAACCCTGTCCAGGTTTAGAATTGGATTACATGAAGACATCAAAAGGGAACTATACATGAGAGAGGTCAATGATTTGGAACAAGCCTATCAAATAGCTAGACATTATGAACAATTCCAAAGAGGACAAATATATCAGGAATCTGAACCTGTTAGGAACAATATCCAATTCCCAAGATCAAACCCAAACCAGGTATACCAGGGTAGACCAAATCCCAATCCTAACCTAGTTCAATTTAACCCCAACCCAGTTAAGCCAAACCCTAACCCAGTCCGACCCAACCCTAACCCATCTCGACCTAACACGAGTACGAGTCCATCTAGTTCATGTAATTCTGTACCTGCTAGAATCGATAAGGGTAAGGCACCTGCATTTCAGAAAGCCCGAAGCCCCAGCCCCAATTTTTGTTTTCGGTGTAATAAGATAGGCCACTATGCTAGCCAGTATCCCACCAGATCATTACACATAGGGAGCTAGAAGAACGAGTGCCTGAACCCAAAAATGAGGATGTAGAAGAAGAAATTTATGAGGCTGAACCAGACATGGTAGAAGAATACGTAGGAGATGAAGAGGAATTTGATCAAATAGGGATAGTTAGATGTATTTTGACACAAGCCTAAACTGAGGAAGATTGGCATAGGACTAGCATCCTACAGACTTTTATAAAAATTCGGCATAAAGTATGTAAGATTATAATAGATAGTGGGAGTTGTGTCAATGCCATTTCCTCTGAAACAGCTAAATCTTTAGGCTTGACCCTAGTTCCATATCCCAGCCCCTATAAAGTGTCATGGGTAGATTCCAGCTCTATTCCAATCAAGTCTAGGTGCCAAATCTTAATTAAATTACAATCATATGAAGAAAAGATTTGGTGTAATGTCCTTTCCATGAAGGTTAGTAGTATCATTCTTGGTCGACCATGGCTATATGATCAAGATGCTGCCCTATCTGGTCGAACCAACATCTGTACCTTTCATCATCATGGAAGAAAATTTGTGATTTACCCCACTCAGCCCAAAAATTCAACCAAGAGAAATTCTAGTAGCCTTAGAGCAAAACCAGGAGTTAATCTAATTAAGGCTAAAGAATTAGAGGAATACCTTTCTGAACACACTGAGGAATTAATGAGAATTGATCCTGAACCCACTATAATAACTAAAGAAGAAGTAATTGAGCCAGGATTAAACATTATAGGTGAAACTGAGAATTTACAAGAGTTGTTCATAGAGGAAGCACAAGATCAAATCCCTAAAGAACAACCAAAAGAAATAGGTGTAGGTAATGAAATAACCTCTGATTTTGAATCCGCAAATCTGATTTATCTGTCTGTACCTACACTAGCCTCTGCACAGCATTTGTATATGGAAATTAGTCAAACGCTAAACATAAGTAATGAATTAAATAAAAACTTGGCTAATTTCGAAAAGCGAGATAAAGAAATTTTTGCAGAGAATTATGTGATTATGAAGGAATTTCATGCTCGCGAAGTTGTCCCATCCAAAATAATGAAGAGTAATGGACCCAATTCCTATGCATTTGAGATATCACATGATTTTGGTATTAGCTCCACCTTCATCATCTCAGATCTTGTAGAGGCTAAGGAGCCAACAGTGATACCTAGCGAGACCCTTAAGCCACTCCCTTTCTTTGTGAGTGAACCCATCCTAGAGCGACCACATACAATTTAGCCTTTTGATAAGAAAAAGATTGAGAGAACCCAGGACGATCAAGCCATCAGTACCCAGGATGGAGACTGACAGCGGTACCTGGTCCGGTGGCAAGGTCTGCCAGAATCTGAGGACTTGTGGAACGCTGGTGCGGATCTATAGCACCTCAACCCAGACCCTCCTTGAGCCAATTGAGCCTTACTCGACGGGATCAAGTTCCTCCTACCCTGAGAGAATTGGTGGGGATACCAGGATCAGATACAGTTCACTAGATCCCATATTGTTTATTGATTAGGATTTTTTTTAAAACCTTAGTCATGTGTCGTAATTTTGTAATCAAGTAAGATTGAGTCATATATTTAAGTATGAGTCCAGTGAGAGTCCAGTTTTTGTACAAGAGGAGAGGATACCCTATTTTGGAGTTCTACCAAGCCTCATCCAGGAGCCAGAGATCTTCACATCAGCCAATTGGACCTTGTATGCCATCCCAGGATCCAAGAATCCTGCAAGATTCCTAGATGCCCTCCAGATGCTTTTCAGATACCAGATTCCCTCTAGATGCCAGAGAATATTCCAATACCAAGGATCCCATGATTCCAAGAAAGTACCTGCACCCCAGCCCAAAGAAGATTCAAGACCCAAGTCCATAAGAACCAAGATGCTATTGATTCCAGGAATATTCCAGCCCAGGGTGCCCCAGCTTCCAGGAGACCCAAAGCCCATGCACCCAAGCCCATGAGGAGGAGGCCTATTGCTGCCCCTTGAAGCCCACATGCCAATCCTAGGTGTCCTTGGAGTGTTCACTTGGTCCAAGCTAGGAGGAGGAAATCAAGTTCTTAATCTATTCAACTTGTATACTACTAGTTCTAGGTTTATTTTGTAATATTTCTTCCACTTAAATTGTGTAAACCTATTCTAACTAGGAGAAGACTTGTAATCCCTTTAAGAGAGGGCATGGGAGCTTTATAAATACCCCACCCCTCTTTTTCTTGTAACAACTTTTATCATATAAATTAAACTTTGCTGAAATTTTGTCTTGAGTATTGTTCTTGTGCTAGAGTTTTATGTTTTGTGGATTGTTCTTCTTGTGCTTGGTCAAACACCTACTGCCCTACTGCTGTCCAAGTGATGGAACCCCTTCTTCTCCAGGCCGCCAGCTTCTAACCCTAATCTTGCTTCAACCTAAATCCTAGATTCTTTTCCTTTTATTATTTGCTATTTTGATTGACCTCTGATGCTTGCAGGATCCCCGAGGTGTTTCACCTCCCCAGAGGAGGCCTTCTTTGCCTCCAGGACCACCCAAATCAACCATCTAATCCAAGGGAACTAAAGCTTCATCATCCAGTCTCCAATCAGAGTGTGAGTGATCTCTTCAATTGCAGATTCTTCAATCCCTGTCTGGTAATATCCTTTCCAACTCTTGATTTTTGTTTTGTTGAAGATTAGCTATCCTAAGCCGGGAATTTCTCAATTCTTGGGTCCTGATTTTTATTATTTTGCATGAGTTTGCCTATAATTATGATGATTCTTTGCATTGCTATTCATCCTACTAGTTCTTACTTAATTTTAAAAATTTAGTCTACAAAAATAAAATTATAAAAAAATTCTAAAAAAAATTAGTTTACTTTTTCTTACATGTTTAGCAATCTTAGAGTCATCCCGCATCAAGAGACCACTCTAAATCCTCTCTCAGAATCTAATTATCTTTTTTATATCTCTTCCTAGGCTCTTGTCTTAAAATGACAAGTCTTACCTTAAAAGGACAAGTCTTGTCTTAAAAGATACCTTCTCCTAAGACAAGGAATAGAAAATGGAAAGGACTTATTTCAGATTTTTTCTTTTGGATACTTTGGCACCAGATTATTGATACCTATTTATAAAGAGTGAGGGCGCACTAGATAAATCTTTTCTTCAGCCCTTGATAAGACCCTTCAAGCAGAAGGAGTCTCTTAGTTGAAAAGACTTATCTTGACATGTCATATCATGCACCAAGATACATATATGTGTCTCTTCATTTTTCTAGGATTATTTCCACTTGCCATGTGGCATGTAACTAGTCATAAATTGGCTAAGGGGCATGGGATTCCAAGAGATGTTTCAAAAAAAAAAGAAGCCTTCAAATAGAAGGACTTCTGGATTTTAAATATGTGCCAAATATGAAGGGATGCGTCCTTTCATTATACGCGCCATCCAATTCCATGCCAAATCCTTCTTTCAACTAGTTAAGCCCAATCCAAAAGGGTGTGGGGATAAGGGAGAGGGTCTTTGTGTTTATCTAGAATAGGTGATTAAGTGGCAGAAGGACTCTTGGTCCTTTTGTGCACCTTAATCTTGGTGCTTGCCAAGCTTGGCACCAAGAGTCCAATCGCACTTGGACTCCTCCATAATTCAAGGATAAAGCTCTAAATAATTTTAGATAAATATAGATAATTGCTATCCTAATTATGACTTAACCTAATCAAAGTCCCACTTAAATTCGTTCGCCTAAATAGCAAGCTAATTAACACAACCCAATTGGGTTAGGAGTTGGGCTAGCTAACATATGCTATTATGTTAATTAGCTAGCCAATTAGGATCTTATGATCCTAAATAAAATCCAAAAGACTTCCTTGCTTAATTTCCTAGTATGTGTGACCCTTTGGGCTCCACATCTAGCTAGCAATAGGTCCAGGTCTAAGCTATTTAGATCCAATCAAAACTAATTAACTTAATTAGGTCAAATCGAGTTGATCCAAGTTAGCCAATTCGAACAAATTTCTAAATTGACTCATGAATCCTTCCAATTTGATTCATTAAAATAAACAAGACATTTAAAGTCTAAAAACATATCATCCTACCCGAAATATGAAAAATTTGATAGAAATTACCAAAATACTCTTGGTGGGGACAACGGAGGCACCAGAATAAGATAGAGACTTTCCAACCCTCTATGAATTGATCAATAATTTATGAGTCCATCTGTAATAAGGGATTAGCCCATCTGAGTCCATTTTAGTTGTTATTTGAGTCTTTTGAGTTGTTATTTTAGTTCTGTACTAGTCAGCTCATGTTGAGCTAGTTCAGTCCAATGCTAGTCAGCTCATGTTGAGCTAATTTTATTTTTTTGAGTCCTATCCAAGCATACTGAAGACTCAAGACTATATCATACAAGTGAAGACAAAGTCCAACTAGATTGAAGACGTGGAAGTATAGCCCAAGTCCAACCCAGCTTGAAGATTTGAAGACCCCAGGAGGAAAATTCAGAAAACCCTGATTTATTGCAGATGCCCTTCAGATGCCCAGATTCCCTTCCAGATGCCAAAGTATATTCATAGATAAAGACATCCATGATTCCAGAGGTCCATCTGCATCCTAGCCCAAAGAAATCAAGCCCAGGCGCAAAGCCCAAGCCCCTAAGAAGCAAGATACCAGGGAATATTCCTGCTACCTGGCTACCAGGCCACCCCAACTTCCAGAGGCCCAAACCCATGCGCTCGAGCACCTTTGGGCCGGCCCCTTGTTGCTCTTAGAAGCCCAACACGCCCCCCTAGGCATCCTTGAAGTGTTGGCCAAGTCAAAAGAATTTTTAGGGATTTTTCTACCTAATATTTCCTTATTTTCTAGCTAGGGTTTGAGAGGGAAAAGGATTCTTATGAAAAGAATTATGTGCCCTTACTTGGAGCCCAAGGTTAAGGGTCTATTTAAGAAATCCTAGCCTCTTGTATGAAGGGAGATTTTTGATATGAAATAAACCTTGAGTTCTTCTATTATTTTTTGTGATTACCCTGCTGTGTGCATAAAGGGGTTTGAGAGTTCTTCTTCCCGGTGTTTGCAACCATCTTCCTGCCGCCAACCATCCTTCCAGCTCCCTCCAAAATATTCTTTTCTTTGCTATTTTTCTTTGTTTTCTTGATTTCCTCTATATTTTCTAACCCCTGACAGGTCGTTTGCAAGTCCCCAAGTTCCTAAGAATCCAATGACTCCAGCCAAGCCTCAATCGGACCACCGAGCAGAAAGCCGGGTATCCGCGAGTCTTTTGCTTGGTTTTCCAGGCCGCATCCATCGAGGAAAGAGAGATCCCTTCATTACGATCTTCACCGGGTGCTTCAGACGTTGTCAGGTATACCCCCTCTACCTCCAGTCTTTATATTGTAGGAGAACTTGCCCTAACCGAGGCTTCTCAGCCCCGGCGATCCTTCTTTAGTACTTTTCTAGGTTCTAATCTGTATGCTTGGCTTCAAAAATTCATACAAAATTCCCTACGACTAATTTTGATCTGAAATTTGGGGATTAATCACCAAACCCCACATATAATACATACAAAAAGAATTGCATGCATATTAGTCCCGCATCATTTTATATCAGAGCTTAGATTAGGGCTTGTTTTCTGTAATTTTTAGTCCGTATATGCTCTATTATTTTAATTATTTCGCCCTGATAAAAACTCCAAAAACTCTAAAATTTATTTTTATGGATTCATAATAATTCAAAGTAATTTTCATAGTTTTTTTAGATTTTATTATGGACTGTGAGTTTTCGACAAGCCGAAATATAGCCTACAAATTTTTAGCTTTGTTTTTTTTCAGCATGACAAGTTTTGAAGTTTTAGGGTTTTGTTTAGCATTTTTTGCATATCTTTTAATTTTAGAATATTTCCTGCATATTATGCCATAATTTGCAAGTTTTCTTTTATTTAATAAAATACCAAAAAAAAAAATTACATATTCTCCAAAAATACCAAAAACATCTAAACCCTAATTTGCAACCTCATCTGCCTTCCATCATTGCATAATTTACTTTTAAGGGCACTCTTGCTATATCAGATAAGGGGAGGAGTTGATAACCACTCCTTAGCCCAAAACCACATCCCTTGCATTCGGTCCCAAGCCTTAACCTTAAATTAACTAGACTTAATTTGCCCTAGTGGGCTAGGGACACCAACTGGTCGGGTCCGGGCTAGTATTAGATCACTGTGTCAAGTTAACCTGTGTGTGCCTTATGCTCAGTGTCTAGAATGGTGGTTTAGGGATTCAATCCTGAAGGGCTTGTGTTGTGGTCTACCTACCTGGCCAATCTCTGATTGGTGTCTAGGATTGGCAATCAGGGACCTAACACTCCCCTTACACCTACCTGGCTGAGTACAGGGTTACTATAGGCTAGTTTGCCACCCTGATTGAGCATCTAGTTTGGACTCTAGGTCTAGTCAGCTATAGTCGATCTGATCGAGTCTTGCATGAGCACTAGATCAGGGGTTTCATATCACCCACCTCCTTCACAAATGTCTGAACCCATGGAAAATTTGCAAGCCCAAATAAAAGCACTCACTGAGCAACTAACCCAATCCATGGCCCAGTTAACTCAGTCTGGTACCCAAACCAACAATAGAATTGACCATCTTGCCAATAGGTTTGACCAATTAGAAGACCATGTAGGGACCATACAAAGAACCCATGGGTAACAGTCTGAGCCAGATCCTGAGTCCCCTCAACCTAGGAGGACCACAAACCCTGATCTATACCATGAGGTCGAACCTAGGAGAGCCCCTTATCCTGACCCATACTACAATCCTCAACCTAGGAGGACCCCAAACCCTGATCCATACGGAGAGGTTGAACCTAGGAGAGCCCCTCAGCCTGACCCATACAATAATACTGAACCTAGAAGAACCCCTTACCATGACCCTTATTATGATACTGAACCTAGAAGAACCCCTTACCATGACCCTTATTATGATACTGAACCCAGGAGAACCCAATACTCTGACCCATATAGGGAGTCCAATCCTAGGAGAACCCAATACTCTGACCCATATAGGGAGTCCAATCATAGGAGAACCCAATACTCTGACCCATATAGGGAGCCCAACCCTAGGAGAACCCAATATTCTGACCCATATAGGGAGTCCAACCCTAGGAGAACCCAATATCCTGACCCATATAGGGAGCCCAACCTTAGGAGGACCCCATATCATGATCCATCCTTAGAACCTGACCATAGAGCTGACCCAAAATCCTATGACCCCAGATCATATAATCCCATGACCCATAGATCTGCACCCTTGTCCTATGAGCCCAGAGAACCCTTAACCCCTAAGTATCAATCTAGTACTAGTCAAGTTTCCCTTAGTCAACTTGAACCCCATAGGATTAGCACCCCTAAATATGAGCCCAGTAGTGAGCCACTACCCCTTAGGCAACCTGAACCTACTAGGATTAGTGTCCATAATCAGAAACCAGGACCAAGCCAATTTTCCCCTAGCCGACCTTCTCCAACCATTCCTGAGATTGACAAGGCTTACATTAACGCGGAAGTGTATGAAGCTGATGCAAACTTAGTGGATGAGTATGAGGGAGAAGAGGAGACACCTTTAGATGACCTAGAATTAGCTGACCCAATAAATACCCAGGCAGAAGCCAACCTAGAGGTAGTTGACCTTGACCACATCCAACCTAAAGCTAAAGTGGAAGAACAAATAGAGGAAGAGAACGTAGGTACTGCTACTAGAGCCTTACCTGAGAAAACCATAGAGGGGAGCCAAATTATAGAGTCTAGTCCTAAAATACAAGAACCAGAAGAATTTGTTAAAGACTTGATCTCTTTGAATCAGTACCCTCAGGATGAGCCTCCTCCTATAGTTCCCATTAAGGACCTCTTCCCTAAGATTAGTAACCCATCCTTCCATTATGCAAACCCCATAGATATACCGCAACCTTGTAAGGTTAGCCTCATTAGTCTAGGATTAGTCCATAATATGCCTTCTTATATCAAACTTTATCCAACTAACTTTGAACCTTTTTCCCTACCCTACCAATCTACTTCTGAACACACTTCCTATTTTCTGCCCTTTCCTGACACCTCCAGCATTTCTAGGATTATTTGAATGCATTTAACTGAGATTATCATACTACATGCATTCATCATGCATGTTAGGTTTGCATCTTACTTCTGGCATACTCTTTGGAATTTGCTAGGAGTTCACTGTAAATTTTCATGTGCATGTCAAGCTAGGATCAAACCTAAGGAACCTATAATCTGTTAGGTTTAGATCCAAATAGTTCATAAAGATTTCCTTCTATAGGAATGCATAGTCAAGTCTATTAGGTGTTAGTATGAGTCCTTTGAATCATTTGTTAGGAGTCTGCATGTGCCCAGCATGTTCACCACCTACACTAATTTTAAACAAACTGGCTAATTCCCGAAGATGGATCAAAGAATTTGATGTAGTGGATTCTATCTTGGTTAGGCTTAGGCCTAAAAGAAGCTTCATGCTCGCAGAGCAGGACCTTTTAAAGTGATAGAGAAGGTTGGATCAAATGCCTAGGTGTTACACTTGCCTTCAGATTTGGGCATTAGTTCTACCTTCAATATTACAGACCTGGTTGAGTATAGGGAACTGGCAGCGATACCTAGTGAGGCCTTTGGACCTATTCCTTTTCATTATGAGTGACCCTAACCCAGAGTGTCCACTAACAAATTAGCCTGAGAGAGGAGAATGGGTCGAGCATATCATGGACGATCAAGCCATCACGACCCGGGGCCGTGACTATCAATGCTTCCTAGTCCGACGACAAGGCCAGCCAGAGTCGGACGATTCGTAGATTTCTTGAGAGGACATGCAATGCCTCAACTCAAACCTTCTCGAGAGATATGTGAGCTAGTCTGATCTTCACTCGACAGGGTCGAGTTCCTCCGACCCCGGGAGAATTGGTGGGGACACCGGAGGCACCAGAATAAGATAGAGACTTTTCAACCCTCTATGAATTGATCAATAATTTATGAGTCCATCTGTAATAAGGGCTTAGCCCATCTGAGTCCATTTTAGTTGTTATTTGAGTCTTTTGAGTTGTTATTTCAGTTCTGTACTAGTTAGCTTATGTTGAGCTAGTTCAGTCCAATGCTAGTCAGCTCATGTTGAGCTAATTTTATTTTTTTCAGTCCTGTCCAAGCATACTGAAGACTCAAGACTATATCATACAAGTGAATACCAAGTCCAACTAGATTGAAGACATGGAAGTATAGCCCAAGTCCAACCCAGCTTGAAGATTTGAAGACCCCACGAGGAAAATTCAGAAAACCCTGATTTCTTGTAGATGCCCAGATTCCCTTCTAGATGCCAAAGTATATTCATAGATAAGGGCATCCATGATTCCAGAGGTCCATCTACATCCTAGCCCAAAGAAATCAAGCCCAGGCGCAAAGCCCAAGCCCCTAGGAAGCAAGATACCAGGGAATATTCCTGCTACTTGGCTACCAGGCCACCCTAGCTTCCAAAGGCCCAAACCCTTGTGCCCGAGCCCCTTTGGGCCGGCCCCTTGCTGCTCTTAGAAGCCCAACATGCCCCCCTAGGTGTCCTTGGAGTGTTGGCCAAGTCAAGAGAATTTTTAGGGATTTTTCTACCTAATGTTTCTTTATTTTCTAGCTAGGGTTTGAGAGGGAAAAGGATTCTTATGTAAAAACTTATGTGCCCTTACTTGGAGCCCATGGTTAAGGGTCTATTTAAGAGACCCTAGCCTCTTGTATGAAGGAAGATTTTTGATATGAAATAAACCTTGAGTTCTTCTATTGTTTTGTGTGATTACCCTGCTGTGTGCATAAAGGGGTTTGAGAGTTCTTCTTCCCGGTGTTTGCAACCATCTTCCTGCCGCCAACCATCCTTCCAGCTCCCTCCAAAACATTCTTCCCTTTGCTGTTTTCCTTTGTTTCCTTAATTTCCTCTAAGTTTTCTAACCCCTGGCAGGTCGTTTGCAGGTCCCCGAGTTCCTACGAATCCAACCACTCCAGCCAAGCCTCAATCGGACCACCGAGCAGAAAGCCGGGTATCCGCGGGTCTTTGGCTCGATTTTCCAGGCCACATCCATCGAGGAACGAGAGATCCCTTCACTGCGATCTTCACCGGGTGCTTCAGACATTGTCAGGTACACCCCCTCTACCTCCAGTCTTTATATTGTAGGAGAACTTGCCCTAACTGAGGCTTCTCAGCCTCGGCGATCCTTCTTTAGTACTTTTCTAGGTTCTAATCTGCATGCTTGGCTTCAAAAATTCATACAAAATTCCCTACAACTAATTTTGATATGAAATTTGGGAATTAATCACCTAACCCCATATATAAAACATACAAAAAAAATTGCATGCATATTAGTCCCGCATCAACTCTTCAGTAGAAAGTTATTGTGCAATTCAATCCTTCGATCTCTCTTTATCCCAAATAAGTGATGGGTATAGAAAATTGTAAAACCCTAGCACTTAATCCTTTCTAATCTCAATTCGATAATGAAGACTCGATCGATGAAAGATTAGAAAACCTTTCTAATCTCATCCTGCTTTGATCAAAGTCTTCCCGAGTCAATAATCAAAGAGATTACATGGGATAAGTCATCCTCTTACTAAAAAAGATCGATTCCTTATTGATCCACTCACACCTTCATGCACAATCCACCATATCCAAGAACACCCCATACATGACTCTCTGTCATGAATGAGTATAAACCAAAACATGGCTTTATATATATAAGGAACCAGGATTATCTCAGGTCTAAGGATCACTTGCACAACTCCCAATATGAGAACCATCTTTTGATAAGTAGTAAGACCTCCATAAGATGTTCTCAAGGTAGATCAGTTTAGTGAACTCATCCCTAATGAGCACCTACATCCTTGTATTAGTGTCCCTACATAAGTGGCTACGAGACCAACCACCATCTCCATCAGCATACGTAGGATGTGCTAGTCTTTTCAAAAATATCGGTCCTTGAATCAATGATCCAATGACTAGGAACTCTTTAGATTAGGGTTTATAGGAACTTAGTTCTCACCATTATGATCTCCTTCATAACCCAAATTCTATTGTCTAACTTATGGAGTTCATCATAATCTTGATAAGATGTAGCAATATAACAAATCAATAATTACTTTTATTAATAAATAATACCATATATGAGTTAGAAGATCATAGGAATGCTTGTACAAAGATTGGCTTTTAAGGTATAATTCTTTCATAGACTCCTAGAATTGTTGAAGGAATCATGATTGCATCCTAAGGTACCAACCTTGGGAACATCGATGCTGGGGGGGGGGGTGGCAAACCCTTACTACTAGAGGCCTTGCCCCTGTGGCACTTCAAGATAGTTGTCCATAAATCCTGAATGTTGCTTAAATCCATGCAATATTCAAAATTACTAGAAAAGATTGCTGAAAATTGACTTTTTATGTTGGAGATTACCATATAGCAAATTAGGATAGCCCTGGCTCGAGCATTTATGGTTTCGAACCACCTCTAAAATTCTTTTATAAATGGACTGGCCATGGTAGCTCCTCACATCTCCTGAGAAAAGCATCATAAATGCAACACAAAAGCTTTATGACAAGTTCACTTTTTGAGAACTCGAAAACCAATGAAGCATCAAGATCCTCAAGTCATGGTGCTAGAACTACTCCTCTACCCGAATACTCAACATTCAGACTAAGGAATGGGGGGTTAATGATATTGGAGAAAACTCGTACCATGGATCCCGAAAGTTTTAAGATCGATGATAATTCAATTAGACCTGGTTTAGGAAAGACAAAAGCCATATCTAGCTATTTCGGATCCTGATATCTAGGTCCATGATATTTTAAGTAATGTGTCACATCTGCTAATGTGGAGCCTTTGCTGGCGGCCCCGTTGACAAAGAGTTCGCCACCCGGGCACAGTGGCCAAAACAAGGTGTTGACCCCATAAGTGATTTTGATGATAACCAAAAAATGGAGCATGCATTTGTTTTACTAACAACTCTTCAAGTATTTTACAAGTTTATGTAGGAGGAATTCATTGCTCAATTTCAACTCCTACATTTTCATTTCTTGTTTTGAGTTGTGTTGTAATTAAATATTATAAAAAAGTACCCAAAGAAAAAGGAAAGCAAAAAATCAATTAAATGGGTTACTTCTATATGTGTTTCAAGCTTTTAATTTCTTAAAATATGTTGAGTTTGAAGACATCTTGAATCTTGAAGACATGCTAGATGAATTCTGGAGATTGACTGAAAAAATCACTGAAACATTCATCCGAGCCGACTCGAAGAGAAGAAGAGACGACTCTGGCACATGGCACGCATGCGGTTTCTGGCACGCAGATATCAAAGCCGACTCTAAGGGACTCGAGTGATAGAAAAGTGCCCTAAGAGCCAATCATTGTAAGGGCTTTTTTTTTGTATTCTTCCAACTCTTGTATGACATTATATATTAATAAAGGCATCTATTTTTCGTCATATACTGTTATGTCTTATTTATGATTATGATGAACCCCATAGATTAGAGCAATGGAATTAGGGTTATGATGAAGTTCATAACAGTGAGACCTAATTTCCTATAAACCCTAATCTAAAATATTCCTAGTCATTTGATCATTGATTCGGGGATCAATGAATCTGGTAAGACTAGCTTATCCTATGTATGCTCAGATGATGAGAGTGGTTGGTCTCACAACCACTTGCATAGAGACACTAATACAAGGATAAGGGTGCTCTTTAGGGTATGAGTACGCTGAACTGATCCATACCGGGACTATCTTATGGAAGTCTTACTACTTGTCAAAAGATGGATCCCTGAGTATGAGTTGTGCATGTGATCTTTAGACTTGAGGTCACCATGGTTCCTTGTGCACACTAAGCCATATTTTGGTTCATACTCATTCATGCCATTACGACATGTACGGGGTGTTCTGGGTATGGTGGAAGGTGTATGGAGGATATGAGTGGACCAACAAGAAATTGATCATTCCAAGTAAGAGGAATTGTTATCGTATGCAATCTCTTCGATGAGTCACTTAAGGAGCCTTTGATCAAAGCAGGATGAGATTAGTGGAATCTAATCAGTCATCAGCTGAGTTCTCACTATCGAGTTGAGATTCGATATGATTAAGTGTTAGGGTTTGACATCTATCCATACCTATTACTTAATCAAGATAGTGGGAGATCGAAAGATTGAATTGCACGGTAACTTACTACTGAAGGGTATTTTGATAATTTTTACCAAATTCCTCATCTTTCGGGTAGGAATGACACGTTGCTAGACGTCAATCTTGTCTTGTAGGTATTCATGAACCAAATTGGATTGGTTTCATGAGTCAATTCGTTGGATGGTTCGAATTGGACAATTAGATAAGCTAGTTTGACCTAATTAGGTCAATCGGGTTTGATTGGATCGAATCGGCTCAAGCCTAAACCTACTATTGGATAGATGTGGAACCCAATGGATCACACACACTAGAGAATTTGACAAGGAAGTCATTCATGATTTAGTTAGGGTCATAGGATTCTAATTGGTTAGCTATGTGACACACTAGCATGTGTAGGTTAACCTAATTCGTAAACCCAATTGGATTTGGTCCGGTTGCTTGCTAATGGACTAACCAATTTATGGGAGTCCTAAATTGGGTTATATTCTAAGTAGGATGAATTTATCAGATTTTATCTGATATTTTTGTAGGTTTTATCTCAGAATTATGAAGAGTCCCTAAGGCATAGGACTCTTGGTACCTAAATGACATATTGGCATTCAAAAGGGCTTAGAAGGGTCTATAGTTCTCTGATCGAAAAAGATTTTTTATGTTGGAAAGCTTATTTAATACCCTTTCATTTGACACCCATATTGCATATACTTTGACTTTGTCAAAGGTAGCATATGGCATGGAAAAAGGTTGATCGAATTGTGAAGAGAAGCGACTCTTCATTTGCCGCGCAGAAATGACCAAGAGTCCTTCTGCAGATGAGTTTCTTCTGTTGATTGGACTTCTTCTAATCTTTATCTTTATCTCCATGCCCTTTAATGAAGGATTTTACTGGTCAATGATTTTTTAATTGGCGTGAAGAAGGAAAGGATGAATGGTGCACATGAAAGGTTGAGACTTTTCATGAGAGGGTGCACGGTTTGAAGCAGAGTCCTTCTGCTTTCAAATCTCTTCAGTTTTCTCTGACTTTTGGAAAATGAGAAGACACCTCTTGGCTCTTCCAGAGACCAGTACATGCCATGTGGTGTGAGAAGGTTTCATTTGGACATGAGAGATGTCAGATAAGACTCCTGAATCCTAAAGAGTCTTATCGGATATGAAGAAACATATATGATAAGAGATTTTGGGTTGTGTTTCACACCCCTTAAGAAACTATTTAAAGGGTGTACGGTGGAATGAGATGATATTGATTCGATCATCTAAAATAGGAGTCTAGATTCTACCGTATTATCCATCTGAGTTTTTCTCTCTTCCTCTTCCTTTCTTTAATACAAGACTTGTCTTGTTATGACAAGGTCTTTTCTATTAGGACAAGGCTTTGTTTTAGGACATAAGCCTAAGGGGTCCTAAAGGAGGGTTGTCCTAAAATCAAAAGTGGTTTAGAAGAGTGTCCAAAGAGTCCTATAGTGGGATAGTGAGTTCTACAAAGGCCAAAGTCTAAAAGGCTGCCGAAAGTGTCCTACCCGGGCAAGCAACTTCAAGAAGGAGTTTTTCCTTGTTTCAAATCTTGTGTGGATCACTGTTGGAGAACCTACACTTGTGAGTCTAGTGGAAGAAGTGGAATATAGTGCTCCAGGTATGTTTCATTAACCTTCTTTTATGACATATTAGTTGTAATTGAATAAGGGATCTTGGGAATTAGGGTTTCTAACTGATAAAGTGTTATCTTTATGCATGAAATTTTATAATTCAGTCTTACTAAGTTGCATAATGATCTCCTTGAAACCCAACATCAAGCTGACTCGTCCTGAGTACTACTTCCTGAATCAGACAAGCGAGCCGACCCAAGGGGACTCCGAGCCGACTCTATCACCTAGTCAGACATCCAAGCCGACTCTTCAGAGAATCAAGGTGACTCCTCCGGTGTCCAGAAAAAGTATTCTGAGAACCACAGCCAATCGAGTCGACTAGGATGGAAGTTAGCCGACTCATCCAGCCTGAAACTCTGAAGGCCCGAGGATCTGAGTTGACTAGAATGAAGACGAGCCGACTCTTACAAAGAGAGGAATCAGGACACTATGCAAGCAAGCTAACTAGATTGAAGAGAGTTGACTCAACCAGAACTACTCTGAGGTTCCGAGCCAACTTGAGTAATCCGAGCCGACTTGAATGGCAGTTATAAGCATATAACGGCTAGTTCCATAACTTGAATTTTGAATCCAAAAAGTGCTCCAATGGTCAAATGTCATATCCCAATGGTCTACAACGATTGAAACTGCCTAAAAAAGGTACAAGATTATATATTTGAGGGATTTGAACTATTTGGAGAATGCTTTTGAAAAGAGTTAATGCATTATTAAATATCCAACCAAGTCAACAAGCAAGAGAGCACTGAGAGCATTCAAGATAGCCTTCAAGCCTTCACCAACTCTCATCTGAAGCTTGAAGCACTTAGTAAAGAAGCTATAGAAGCCACTAAAGTGCATTCAAGTGGACTTCTCTTGAGCTGCATCGGCAATCATTTGACAAAAAATTGTTTGTCATTATGTTGCTTTTCTTTTCAATTCATTTTGAATTGTTGGGTTATTGGTAAGCCCAGTTGAAAAACCAAATAGGTTCTTGGTTAGCCTTTGTTAAAACCAAGTGTTGGGTTCTTGGTGATCATGTGTTAAAAATCAAGTTGGGTTCTTGGTGATCCTGGTAAAACCAAGTTGGGTTTCTTTGGTGATCTCGGTTTAAAACTAAAGTGTAGAGATTTGAATTGTGAGCTTGTGAAAACAATCCGACTGTATTCCGATGGGGGATATAGTAAAAATCTCAAGTGGTAATCTTGGGTAGTGAATGTAGGAGTTGGGTTGCTCCGAACCAATACAATTGTTATGTGTTTGTGTTGTGCTTTTCTGATCTAATTTTGCTTTTGCATTTAAATACTTTATCACAGTACTTAACATCTTAAAAAGAATTTCAAAGAGCACATTATTGCTTAAATTTTTTAATTCCTAATTTTCCCCTCTCTTAGAAAAGCAATCTGGGCAACAACTGGTATCAGAGTAGTGTCTCTGAATACATTTAGAGTAAAGATTATGGCTCATCCCATGAGTACATCCTTGGTCGAAGGCCAATCAACTAATAGACCTCCACTCTTCACTGGCATAAATTATTCTTACTAGAAAGCTAGAATGAAAATCTATATACAAGCTATCAATTTTCAATTATGGAAGGTCATTCTAAAAGGGTCACATATTTCCTTGATTAAAATTAATGGTGTGGATGTCCCAAAGCCTGAGGAGGACTTGGATGAACACGACATGAAGATGAGAGAATTAAATGCCAAAGCAATGAACTTATTATACTGTGCTTTGGATGCCAACGAGTTTAATCAAATTTTCACATGCTCTTTAGTACAAGAAATTTGGGACAAACTCGAAGTGACCCATGAAAGAACTTCCCAAGTGAAGACTTCAAAAATAAATCTTTTTGTACGTAGTTATGAATTATTTAAAATGAAATCTATTGAAACTATCTCTGCCATATTTACTTGATTTACAGATATTATTAATGGTTTGAAAAGTCTTGTCAGGGTTTATTCAATTGCAGATCTAGTACAGAAGATCTTAAGATCACTTCCGGACAAATGGGATGCCAAAGTGACCCCCATCAAAGAAGCAAAAGATCTAAACACCTATCTCTAAATGAATTAATGGGTTCACACATCACACACAAATTGGCCATACAACATAGAACTAAAGATGATCAAAGAAGAAGAAGACAATAGCCTTCAAAGCTGCATTGGAATCAAAGAAAGATGAGGAATTAAAGATGATTGCACCTCCTCCGAAGATGATCTAGAAGACGAAGATTTCGCTATGGTCATGAGGATATTTAGAAGATTTATGGGAAAGAAAAAAAGAAGATATTTCAAAAAATTTCATAAACAAGGAGAGCACTCCAAGGACAAGGACAAGGATAAAGAAAAATATAAAGATCAAGTGTCCACATGCTATGAATGTAAGAAACTGTGGCACATTCATCCAGATTGTCCATTATTAAAGAAATTTTTCATGAAAAAGAAAAAGAAGGTAATGGTTGCTACATGGAGTGACAACGAGGAGTTGATTTCATTTGAAGAGGAAGAGATCATGAAAATAGCGAACTTATGTCTAATGAATCTCAAAGATGAGGTAACATCCCCCGAACCTCAATTAAAATTTATATTTGATGAAATGAATTCTACTTTTCATGACTTATTATGTGAATTCAAAAAGGCTGGAGTAAAGATTAAAGGTTTAAAGAATATCAATGATTCTTTACTAAGAGAAAATGAAGAGATTTAAGAAAAGAATAACTTATTGCAAAAAGATCTACATGTCTTTTCTAAAAAGTATAAAGCTTTGAAAAATAAGAATAATGCATGTGTAGACAAAAACAAAGCTTTGACAAATGAAAACATAAATTTGAAAAAGGAGGTTAAAAAACTCAAGCCACTTGTTGAAAAACTTGCATTATCTTCTAACAAGCTTTAGATGATCTTAAAAGAACAAAGAACTTCTAGAAATAAAGCTGGAATCGATTTTAATTCTTTAACTTCAAATAGTAGTAGATAAATTGATGCATAATTTGTTAAGCATTACTCAATTATATGATAAAGGCTTCAAGGTTATCTTTGAATCATCTATGTGTATCGTAACAAACTCTCTTGATTCTAGCAATAAGTTCATTGGATATAGACTTGGAAACATTTATATGGTAGGCCTTAATGATCTTGCCATGTCAAGTAATTCCAGTCTAGTTGCAATGAATGCTATGACCAAGGAGTTTTGTCTACTTTGGCATAGACGATTAGGTCATGCTAGCATGCATACAATTGCCAAGTTAATTTCCAAAAACCTAGTTAGAGGCATGCCTAAGTTTAAAGTAGACTTTGATCATATTTGTGATGCATCCCAAATGGGTAAACAAATAAGGGAGAGTTTTAAATCCAAAAATATAATTTCAACTTCTAGACCTCTTGAGCTACTTCGTATGGACTTATTTGGACCAATTTGGATGGCAATCCTAGGTGGTATGAAATATGTCCTTGTGATTGTAGATGATTTCTCTAGAATTACATCGATTTTGTTTATCGCTCACAAAGATGAAACCTTTAAAGTATTTCAAAAATTTCATAAAATGGTTTCAAATAAGAAAAATCTTTCAATAATTTCTATTAAAAATGATCACGGTACCGAATTTAAAAATTAGTTTTTCAATGATTATTGCACTGAAAATGGCATTGATCATAACTTCTCCGCTCGTAGAACACCACAACAAAATGGTATTGTAGAGAGAAAAAATACGACTTTGGAAGAGATGGCCTGAATAATATTATGTGAAGGCAATCATCCAAGGTACTTTTGGGCATAAGCGATGAACACTTCTTGTTATATTTTAAACCTCGTTCTGATTCGTCCTATTTTGAAGAAAACCTCCTATGAGCTTTGGAATGAAAAGAAACCCAATATTAATTATTTTCATGTTTTTGGATGTAAATGCTTTTTGCTTAACAATGATAAAGATAATCTTACAAAATTTGATGCTAAATCTGATGAAGCAATTTTTCTTGATTATTCGTTACATAGCAAAGCATATAGAGTATTTAATAAAAGAACTCTTACTGTAGAAGAATCCATGCATATTATTTTCGATGAAACTAACTCCTCACCTTCTAAGAAAGAAGAGTGTATAGACATTGATGCAGGTACAATTCAAAAAGAAATGAAAAATATGAGCATACAAGAAAGACCAATCGAAGAAGGAGAAGAAATGGTAAGTAAAGATCATACTAATCTATCAAGGAAATGGAGGTACGTAACTTCTCATCCAAGAGAATTAATTATTGGTGATCCTTCACAAGGTATTAGGACTAGGTCATTACATAGAGATATAGATGATTACCTAGCCTTTGTATCACAAATAGAACCTCATACCTTAGAAGAAGCTGAAAATGACCCAAACTGGATGATGGCCATGCATGAAGAACTAAACTAATTTGGAAGAAATAATGTATAGATATTAGTTTATAGACCTTCAGACCATCCAATCATAGAAACCAAATAGGTTTATAGAAACAAATTAGATGAATAAGGAAACATAGTAAGAAAAAAAGCTAGATTAGTGACTAAGGGATATAACAAAGAAGACGGCATTGATTTTGATGAAACATATGCACCTGTAGCAAGATTAGAAGCCATGAGATTACTTCTTACATTTGCGTGCTACATAAATTTTAAACATTTTCAAATGGATGTTAAAAGTGCATTTTTAAATGGTTTCATTTCTGAACAAGTTTTTGCAGAAGAACCACTAGGTTTTGATGATCATTGTTGCCGTCCTCGTCGCCGCGCCCGTGCCGAGGATCAACCGATCCTCCCTGACCGCCTGGCAAGGGAGCCTCCCTTCCTGCGAGAAACCTGCAACAAAGGGGTTAGAGGACCCTGGCCGGGGATTCCGGCGAGGGGGCTCCGACGGTCAAGTCAGTAGACGACGTGGGGGAACAGACTCTCGCTCCCAGCCCCTCTAAAGGGTCCCAGGTTTGGAGAGTTAACTCGTGAAGGGGAAGCACCGGGGACCGGAATCTCGGCTGGGCCTGCCTGCCGAGCTCGCGTCCAGTATTCCCCTCTCGGGATCTCTGGCTTCTTTCTCGGAGCGAGGCCTTGTGCCGGTGCTTCCTTCTTGTCCCCAGGCTAGTTGGCTTACCTTGCAGTCTCCGGATCCCTCCTCCTTTATCTCCCTCCGTTGTGTGCTTTCCGTCGTGTGCTTGTCCTTTTCCTCCTCGAAAACTCCTCTCCCCTGTCTTCCTTTCTTTTCCCTTTTTGGTGAAGGAGGCCAGGCGGCTCTCCGACCTCGTCCACCGGGCCCAGCAGGGAGAAGGCAAGGACAGAAGAGAAAAGGAGGAGGGGGGCGGCGCTGGCAGAGCGGCCAGTCGTCAGGCTTCGGGCTCCGTGAGAGTGCTCTTTTCCCCGAGGGTGGGCGCCATCCGTTTACGGGGCCCGTTCCGTCAGGATCGGGTCTCTCGACTGCGGGACCTTTCGGGCCAATGTAAGTGACGTTCCGCGTGCCGCCGCCCTCCGTACGGGACGCCGTCTGGGGTCGGTACGGCCCGAGGGATGGCCTCGGGACCTGTCGCCGAGGGATGGCCTCGGGACCTGTCGCTTTCCCCGGGGGCCTCTCCGTACGAGCGGTCTGACCTCGGCTGAGTTGGACCTTTCTCCGGGGGCCAACTGGCGAGAGGCGAGGGATCGGCCGACCTCGGCTTAGGTGGACCCCTACTGGGTGGACACCTGGCGAGGTGGCAGGAGGTCGCCTGGCTTCGTCCGAGGTGGACTCGTCTCCGGGTGGCCACCTGGCGCAAGGCGGGGGGTCAGCCGACCTCGGCCTAGGTGGACCCCTCCTGGGTGGACACCTGGCGAGGTGGCAGAAGATCGCCTGGCTTCGGCCGAGGTGGACCCGTCCCCGGGTGGCCACCTGGCGCAAGGCGGAGGGTCAGCCGACCTCGGCCTAGGTGGACCCCTCCTGGGTGGACACCTGGCGAGGTGGCAGAAGATCGCCTGGCTTCGGCCGAGGTGGACCCGTCTCCGGGTGGCCACCTGGCGCAAGGCGGAGGGTCAGCCGACCTCGGCCAACCTTACTCGGGGCGGACTCCTCCGAGCCCGGGCGCAGATGAGTCAGTGGGGGAACTCCGCGCCGAACTCGACCTCGGCGGGAGCTGTTTGCTTCAGATAGTCGTCGGATGGTGCGGTCTTGCCGACCCTAGCTTTGAGGACGTGGCGCTGATTCTGGCAGGGAAACTCGCACGTGGCTCGCTCGCATTCGGCGATACCTGAGCCTGGCCACGTCACTGTCACGGCTGTAACAGTTGCCCCCCAGCCCGCCGTTCCGTCGGGGCATCGTAAAACGGAACGTCGGGATTAATTGCAGACATGACGTGGGGAGGCGAAGATCTTGCATCATAATTGGCACGATCTCCATTCGTCGTGGCTCGATGTGGCTGAAGACCTATGGGGGGTCGCCACGCGTCGTCCACTTGCCCGTAATCAATGCGTCGCTTCGGGGCAGAGGCCGTTACTCTGCTAACGAGGCGACGGTGTCGGGCGTGCGCCCACGTGGCAACCATCCAGTGGTCCGAGGCGGAATGATGGGTACGGCTGCTGCCGGCTGAGTTTGAAAGGGAGGGGACTTTCCAGAACGAGGCCTTTTCCCTTGCTTCGTGGGCGGTTTGCTGCAGGCTAACAACTTCTGCCGCTCGCGCCCGTCTGTGCATTTTTGGGTGAGTGTCTTCTTCTCCTTCTCTAGCCCCCTTCCTCTCTCATTTCTTATTCAGTTTCTTTGTCCTTTCCTTCCCCATGGCGCGCCGTCGCCATGTCTCTTCTAACTCGGACGAGGCCGGTCCATCCCGGCCGAGGACTCCATCTTCTTCCTCCTCGGATGAGGAGGTAATTCCAGAGGAGGTCCGCCGGCGCTTGCAACCCGGGGGTGTCACTATTGGCATCCCCAGGGGGGTCCGGTCCCCTCCGGTTGCGCCTGCCGTGCCCCTCCGTTCACTCCCCGCCTTGGCTTCTCTTCCTGCTCCGCCACTTCTTCCCGCCGGTCCCTCCGGTCATGCCTCTACCATGACCGAAGGTGATCTTTCTCTGCTCCGGGATGCCTATGGCATCCCGGGATCTGTTCGTCTGTTTGCTCCGCGGTCCGGGGAGCGTGTCACCATGAGCGGCCCCGGCCGCATTGCCTTCTACGAAGACTTCCTCCTCGGGGGTCTTCGTTTTCCTCTGCACCCTTTTTTCCTTTCCTTTCTCAGCCATTTCCGGCTCGTCCCGGCTCAGCTGGCTCCTAATGCCATCCGGGTCATCTTCTCCTTCATTGTCTTCTGCCATTTCCACGGTTCGTTGCCCGTTTTTCACTCTTCAGGGCCCTGTTCACCTTGAAGAAGTTCTCCACCAATGATGGCTGGTGGTACATTTCGCCCCGGCCTAGGTGTCTCCGGTTCGACCTCCCTTCTTCGGTCAAGGGATGGAAGAGCCGGTTTTTCTTTGCTTCGGTCGACGACGTCGACTGGGCTTGGAGCGAACCGGACCGGTCGCCGAACCGGAGTTCTCGAGTCGAGCCCGCGGACCAGGAGTCTTACAGCCAGCTCCTGAGTGACGTGGTCCCGCCGCTCGAGGTTCTGCTTTCTGAGCAGAATCTTTTTGAGGCCGGCATCAGTCCCATCCGGGAGACCGGTGAGATTTGGCCCCGCATTAACTCCTGCCCTTCCCCATCTCTTTTTAAGATTGAACTGTCTGACCTTCTGATTTCTCCACTTTGCAGGGATGAAGTTTTCCTTAGAGAATCTTCTGGAGGGAGCGGTCCAGAGGGAGGTCGTCGACGTGGACGAGCCCGTGGCAAAGAGGGCTCGCACAGAGATGAGCCGGGAGGTCGCAGCGGCGACCGCGCCCGGCCTAGCTGCCGCTGTTTCTCCGCCCAGACCTCCTCAGGGCGGCGCCCCTGGCGCCTCGGCCCCACGACCTGGCAACGCCGCCGAGAGAGCTCCGGCGCCCGTCGCTCTGCCCATCGCCGGGCCCACTCCTGCCAGCAGCCCCACGGCACCGCCAGTGGCTACCGCCGGTCCGTCGGCTGTAGCTCCAGCAGAGGGGGCAGCTGCCGCGGGGATCAGCCCGAAGGGCCCGGCGCCGGTGATCTCGCACCGAGACTCGGTCATCCTCGACCGAGGACTGGCGGAGAAGTTGATGGAGTACGCTTCCACCGCCCGGGACCGCCGAGCTCGGGGCGGCCGAGATTACGCGGATGCGCTGCTCGGCATCCTGCCCCAACTCTTCACGGTAAGTCAGAGCTTTCCCTTCTTCTTTACTTACAATCCGAGGGCTTCTGCCTTGATACTGACATGCGCTGTTTTTGCCTCTGCAGATCGGGAACGACGTCCTCCTACTGAGGAACTACCTCGTAGGGAACGCCAAGCGGGACTCCGATCGGGAGCTAAAGCTTGGCAAACTCGCGGCCGATGTGAAGGACCTGATGGACAAGGGGGCCGAGCTGCGAGCTGAGAAGCAGGCCCTCCAATCCGACCTGACACGTTCCGAGGAGCGGAACAAAGAATTGGAGGCCTCCTTGGCGGAGGAGCGGACCTCCAACCAGCGCCGGACTGAGGAGGATGCGGCGGAGAAGGCCCGCCTGCAGGCCCATTCCCTGTTTTTGGAGCGCCAACGGGATGAGGCCCGGCGAGAGGTGGCCGCGGCGAAGGACCGGAGCTCCTACATCAACGGGCTCCTGGAGGCGGCGAAGCGGGAAGCGCAGGAGGCCGTCCCCAAGTTCCGGGCCTCCGACGAGTTCACGTCGGAAGTCCGGGAGGCCGCCGTGGACTCCTTCCTGAAGGGGTTCCGGATGTGCCGGGAGAAGGTGGGGGCCTTCTTCCCCCAGCTGGACTTGAGTGGGGTCGTCGTCGGCGGCAGGAAGCCGGGGAGCGAGAGCAGGGTCCCCGGCGCGACCCAGGCGACACCTCAGGCGACACCTGTGGCACCTCCGGCCGGCGATGCCGCGGTCCCGGCACAGCCCCAGGAGCCGGTCGTCGTGGAGGTTGAAGAGGTGGCGCCCGCACCTCCGGCGGACGGCGCCGACCCTGCGCCCCAGTGACCTTTACTTTGTATTCTTGCTGTCTTCGTCCTCTTCTTTTTTCTTGGGGGGTTCCGGCCTGTCGGAGCTCCCAGTTTGTACTGAACACTTTGTAATGAAGACTCCTTTTTCATAAAACTTGTCTATCATCTTTGCTTCTTTTTCTTCTTCTTTGTTTGTTTGTGAGATGTCGGTCTGGGACACCTGAGATAACTGCAGGCCTGGTCCTTCTATACTAAATCGAAGGACGGGGTCTGCAGAGAGGTGTTGCGGCAAGGCAAGAATCCTGAGCAGGTCCGACTTTGGGCTGCCTTCATGCTTGCGCGGACAGCACAGTTCCTGCACCATCTTCTGGGCCGAAACCCGGGATCCTCCGGACTGAGCTCGATGCCGCAGGCTTTCTCAAACCTTGCGCGGCTTGCTGAGCCGTGCTCCGGGCTTGCGTGGGCGAAGCGGATTCGGCGCCACCTTCCAGGTCGGAGCCCAGGATCTTCCGGACTGAGCTCGATGCCGCAGGCTTTCTTAAACCTTGCGCGGCTTGCTGAGCTGTGCTCCGGGCTTGCGTGGTCGAACTGGGTTCGACGCCACCTTCCAGGCCGAAGCCCAGGATCTTCCGGACTGAGCTCGATGCCACAGGCTTTTTCAAACCTTGCGCGGCTTGACGAGCTGTGCTCCGGGCTTGCATGGGCGAAGCGGATTCGGCGCCACCTTCCGGCCGAAGCCCAGGATCTTCCGGACTGAGCTCGATGCCGCAGGCTTTTTCAAACCTTGCGTGGCTTGCCGAGCTGTGCTCCGGGCTTGCGTGGGCGAAGCGGATTCGGCGCCACCTTCCGGCCGAAGCCCAGGATCTTCCGGACTGAGCTCGATGCCGCAGGCTTTCTCAAACCTTGCGCGGCTTGCTGAGCTGTGCTCCGGGCTTGCGTGGTCGAACTGGGTTCGACGCCACCTTCCAGGCCGAACCCAGGATCTTCGCAGGCCTCCTCGCTGAAGTTTAGAGAAGAATGTTTAAAGTGAAGAAGCTTTGTTCAAGGAGCCGGGAGCCTTACATCACTGGTAGTACATTCTCAGGTTCGAGGGGTTCCATATCCGGGGGAACCTGGCACCTCCCAATTCTTCCAAGTAACATGCCCCGTGGGGGAGGGCTTCTGCTACCCGATAAGGGCCTTCCCAGTTGGGTGAAAGCTTGCCGCACTCTCGTGGCTGGGAGGCTTCTGTACGTCGGAGGACCAAGTCCCCGGGACGAAAAACCTTCGGCCGTACTCGGGAGTTGTAATATCTGGCTACACGTTGCCGGTATGCCGCCATTCGAATTCGGGCCTTGTCCCTTGTTTCTTCGAGGAGGTCTAGGTTGAGCATCATCCTGGCCGGGTTTTCTGTCTCGTCGTATTGTTCTACGCGCAGCGTGGGTATGCTGAGCTCGATCGGGATGACTGCCTCGGCCCGAAGACGAGGTTGAATGGGGTTTCGTCGGTAGCCGTCCTTGGAGTGGTGTGGTATGCCCAAAGAACGCTGGGAAGCTCGTCGGCCCACCTGCCCTTGGCTTGGTCTAGCCGCGTGCGGAGGCCCTGAAGAATGGTCCTGTTCGTGACCTCAGCCTCCCCATTGGTCTGGGGGTGCGCCACCGAGGTGAAGCGATGCTTGATGCCGAGGTCGTTGCAGAAATCCTCGAACTCTCGACAGTCGAACTGGCGTCCGTTGTCGGTAACCACGGTGTGGGGGAGGCCGAAGCGGCAGACGATGGACTTCCAGAAGAATTTGGCGACGTTTGCTTCGGTGATTCTTGCCAAGGGTTCGGCTTCGACCCATTTTGTGAAGTAGTCGATGGCCACTATCAGGAACTTCCGCTGGCCGGATGCCGGCGGGAATGGGCCCAGAAGGTCCATTCCCCACTGGGCGAATGGCCAGGGGGCTGAGAGTTGAGAGATCGGGTTGGAGGGTTGCCGCTGTACCGTGGTGTGGCGCTGGCACCGGTCGCATCTCTTCACGAAGTCAGCGGCGTCCTCCTTCATCGTCTCCCAGAAGTAGCCTTGACGAAGGGCCTTGTATGCCAACGCCCTGCCCCCACGTGGTTCCCACAGATGCCTTCGTGAATCTCCTGGAGCACAAGCTTGGCTTCTGCGGGTCCAATGCACTTGAGGAGGGGATAAGAGTAGGACCTTCGATACAGCTGCCCGTCCATCAGGACAAACCGCACGGCCTTCTTCCTGATGAGGCGAGCCGCGTCTCGGTCTTCCGGCAGAATGCCGTCGGTGATGTACGCGGCGTACTTGTCCATCCAGCCGGGCTCTTGGCTGACCTGATGGACCCCCGCCGGTGCTTCGAGGCTTGGGACTTCGAGTCGCTCCACATGAGCGCGTCCCAGCATTGTGTCTGGCAGAGTCGCCAATCGAGAGAGAGCATCCGCGCGGGCGTTTCCCCGCGGGGGATATGAAAGATGTTGAAGCGCCGAAACTTGGACGCGCCCGCCTTGACGAGCTCCAGATACTTCGCCATCTGGGGGTCGTGAGCGACGTACTCCCGGACACCTGCCCCGCCACGAGCTGGGAGTCAGTGAAAGCTCTGAGGTTGGTCACGCCCAGCTCGCGGGAGACCCTGAGTCCGGCGAGAAGCGCCTCGTACTCCGCTTGATTGTTTGTCGCGGGGAACTGGAAACGGAGCGCACATTCTGCGACGACCCCGTCGCCGTTGGCAAGGATGAGCCCAGCTCCGCTCCCTCCGGAGTTTGAGGCTCCGTCTACATGGAGGATCCAGGTGTCCTCTCCGGGCTTGTTGGCGCCGACCTCCATCGGCTGGGCCGAAGAGTCCTCCTCGGGCTCCTTGCCCAAACCTGCGCATTCGACCAAGAAATCGGCCAGCACCTGTGCCTTCATTGCCGACCTCGGTCGGTATGTAATGTCGAACTCGCTGAGTTTCAGTGCCCATTTGGCCAATCGCCCCGAGGTGTCGGGTCGGCTGAGCACCGCTTTCAGCGGTTGGTCCGTCAAGACGGCGATGGGATGCGCTTGGAAATAGGGCCTGAGACGCTGGGCAGATACTATCAGCGCAAAAACGAGTTTCTCGGGCGGGAATACCTGAGCTCCGTGTCCCGGAGGAGTTTGCTGGTATAGTACACCGGTCGCTGGATCCCGTGGTCGTCGGTTCGGACCAGGACAGAGCTGACGGCCTCCGGGGTAACGGCCAAGTAGAGGGTAAGCTCCTCCCCTTCCTCGGGCCTGGACAGCAAAGGTGGTGATGCGAGCGTCTTCTTCAACTCCTCGAAGGCCTGCTGGCATTCCTCGGTCCAGGCGAAACCATTCATCTTCCTCAGCACCTTGAAGAAGGGACGGCAGCGGTCCGCCGACCTGGAAATGAAACGGCTAAGGGCCGCAACCCGGCCGGTCAGCTGCTGCACTTGTTTCTTGGAGGCTGGCTGCTCCATGTCCAGGATAGCCTGGACCTTCTCCGGGTTGGCCTCGATTCCTCTCTGGGTCACCATGAACCCTAGGAACTTTCCGGCGGAGACCCCGAAGGCGCACTTCGCCGGATTCAGCTTCATCTGGTGGCGCCGGAGGTTGCCGAACGTCTCTGCCAGGTCGGCTACGTGGTCCGAGTCAAGTTTCTCATTACCAGCATGTCGTCCACGTACACCTGCATGTTGCGGCCTATCTGGTCTTTGAAGACTTTATTGACCAGACGTTGGTACGTTGCCCCCGCGTTCTTGAGGCCGAAGGGCATCATCCTGTAACAGAAAGTCCCGCGATCAGTTATGAAGGCGGTACGCTCTTCGTCCTCCGGATTCATCCGGATCTGGTTGTATCCGGAGAAAGCGTCCATGAATGACAGGAGACGGTGTCCCGAGGTGGTGTCGACCAGCTGGTCGATCTTTGGCAGAGGGAAGCTGTCCTTCGGGCAAGCTCGATTGAGGTCGGTGTAGTCCACGCAGATCCTCCACTTACCGCTGCTCTTCTTTACCATGACCACATTTGCTAACCAGCTGGGGTATTGGACTTCTCGGACGAAACCGGCGGCGAGAAGTTTCTCTACCTCCTCGTCGATCGCCTTCTGCCTCTCCATGGCAAAGCTTCTCTTCTTCTGGCGGACCGGGCGGCTGCCTGGGTCCACGTTCAGGCTGTGCATGATAATCTCGGGCGGAATACCCGGCATGTCGATCGCCGACCAGGCGAACACATCGGCGTTGGCACGGAGGAACTCCAGCAGGCGGGTTCGTTCTTCTTCGGGGAGCTGGGCCCCAACTTGCACCGTCTTCAGAGGGTCTGAACCAAGGGGAAAGGAGAGCAGGCGCTCTACGGGCCCTCCCCTGGGTTCCTTTTCTCTTAGGTCGAGGTCCTCGACCTCGCGGGTGAGCTCTGCGCCCTTGATGCCCGGGATTGTCTGCAGGCAGAGCGGGACTGGCTGGATCGTCCCCTTCATTTCCCCGAACCCGAAAGGCGTGGAGAACTGCACCAGCAATCTCCTTGTGGAGATAGTGGCGTCTAGTCGGTTGAGCCCCGGTCGCCCAAGGATGGCGTTGTAAGGGGAAGGGATCTTGACTACAGTGAAAGTTACCATGATGGTCGCCTGCCGAGGTGGGGATCCGGCGGTAACTGGGAGAGTGATCTCCCCTTCGACTCCCACGGAGTCCCCTGTAAAACCTACCAGAGGGGTGTGCACTGGCTTTAGCTGGTCGAGAGACAAGTTCATCCGAGAGAAAGCGTCATAAAAAAGTACATCGGCCGAGCTTCCACTATCCACCATGATTCGATGTACAGGGTGTTTCGCGATGGTCATTTCGACCACCACGGCATCATTGTTTACATTGTCATTAGACTCCCCTCCCTTGGGAGGGGTTACATTCTCCGGGACTTCCCAGGCTCTCTTCTCTGCTCGGCCAGATCCGCGTGAGACCATGCCCACGGGCCTCTCTGTTGGCCGGTTGTCGATCGCAGGGACAGGTGGCAAGGCCGCGAGCGGCTGCTTTTCGGAGGGAGCCTCGTTCTTGACGAACTTCCGGAGGTATCCCCTCCCGATCAGCTCCTCGATCTCCCGCTTCAGGTGGCGGCACTCCTCCGTGTCATGCCCGTGCTCGCGGTGGAATTGGCAGTACTTTGATTTGTCTCGGGCTGCCCTCGGGTTCTGAGGTGGAGGTCGGCGGAGATAACGCTCGCCCTCGATTTCCATAAGGATTTTGGCTCGAGGTGCGAGGAGAGGGGTGTACCTCCGCTCGGGGGCAGATTCGTCCCTCGGCCTTGGGTTCGGGCGAGGGTCGACTAGTGGCCCGGGCCTCCGAGCTCCCGGGGCATCTCTCGGGGTCGACTTCTTCAAATATTCCCGTCCAGCTCTCGACGGGTGCGGTCGGCCTCCTCCGCTCGGATGTACTTGTGGGCGCGGAGGAGGAGCTCGGAATACGTCCTGGGCGGCTTCTTGTCCAGGGAATAGGTCAGGCGGGACGTCCTGAGCCCGCGCTTTAGAGCCAGCATGGCGACGGGCTCGTCTAAGCTGTAGATCTCCAGGGCCGCGGTCTTAAACCGGCGATGTAGTCACGGAGCAGCTCCTGGTCCTGCTGGCGGACGGAGAAGAGGCTGTCCACCTCCCTTGGCACCTTTCGACAAGCGTCGAAATGCGCCACAAACTTTCCTTCCAGCTGCTGGAAGGAGCGAATGGATCCGGGCTCGAGACGAGCGAACCAGACTCGGGCGGCCTTCCGAAGGGTTGCAGGGAAGGCGATGCACAGAAGGGCGTTGGTGGCGCCCTGGACCCTCATGAGAGCTTTATAACTCTCCAAATGGTCCAGGGGGTCGGTGGTCCCGTCGTAAGGGTCCACCTGTGGCATGCGGAACCGTTTCGGGATCGGTTCCGCCTGAATTTCTTCGGAGAAAGGGGGGCGGGAGTCGTAGCCCGCCGGGTCAGCTGACGAGTTCTGCAGGTCGGCAAACCGTCGGGCGAACTCCACCAACTTGCGCTCGTGCTCTTCTAGGCGCCTCTCGGCCTGGCGCCTGATGGCTTCATCGGTGGAGTCTTCCACCGAGACTGCGTGTGAGGGAGGCGCCGATTGGTCTCGGCGCGGGGTCCGAACCCGGCGTCGCTTGCTGCGATGCGCCGTCTCGGCCCATCGGCGGGGATCGACTCTTGTGATCCTCCGAGCCGGAATAGTCTTTCTTCGGGGGAGCTTGGCGGCTCTCTCGGGGTTGGAGATGGCTTGCGGATGGGACGACCTGCCCTGGATTGAGCGCAGGCTCCCACGCTGTCCCGCGACCCGAGCCGCGGGGGTCCCTGGCTGCGGCTGAGTGGCCAGGGACCGTTGCTGATGCTGGAGCTGTCGGACCGCTGAGGTCAAGGTCTGCAGCTGCTGGACGATGGCCGCAAGGGATCCGTCCGCCGGGGTAGGCTGCTGCATAAGAGGAGGGGGAGCCGGAAGCTCCCGTTCGGGGGTGTGGCCCCCCGGTGGGGAGTGGGCTTCTCCCACATGGTGGTGGACGCCTCGCGACCACGAGTGACCACCATTGCTAGAGAGCGTGACACCTGCAAAAAGCTGGTTCCCACTAGGGTTAGTGTCCTGCCCCCTACCTGGCGCGCCAATCTGTTGCCGTCCTCGTTGCCACGCCCGTGCCGAGGATCAACCGATCCTCCCTGACCGCCTGGCAAGGGAGCCTCCCTTCCTGCGAGAAACCTGCAACAAAGGGGTTAGAGGACCCTGGCCGGGGATTCCGGCGAGGGGGCTCCGACGGTCAAGTCAGTAGACGACGTGGGGGAACAGACTCTCGCTCCCAGCCCCTCTAAAGGGTCCCAGGTTTGGAGAGTTAACTCGTGAAGGGGAAGCGCCGGGGACCGGAATCTCGGCTGGGCCTGCCTGCCGAGCTCGCGTCCAGTATTCCCCTCTCGGGATCTCTGGCTTCTTTCTCGGAGCGAGGCCTTGTGCCGGTGCTTCCTTCTTGTCCCCAGGCTAGTTGGCTTACCTTGCAGTCTCCGGATCCCTCCTCCTTTATCTCCCTCCGTTGTGTGCTTTCCGTCGTGTGCTTGTCCTTTTCCTCCTCAAAAACTCCTCTCCCCTGTCTTCCTTTCTTTTCCCTTTTGGTGAAGGAGGCCAGGCGGCTCTCCGACCTCGTCCACCGGGCCCAGCAGGGAGAAGGCAAGGACAGAAGAGAAAAGGAGGAGGGGGGCGGCGCTGGCAGAGCGGCCAGTCGTCAGGCTTCGGGCTCCGTGAGAGTGCTCTTTTCCCCGAGGGTGGGCGCCATCCGTTTACGGGGCCCGTTCCGTCAGGATCGGGTCTCTCGACTGCGGGACCTTTCGGGCCAATGTAAGTGACGTTCCGCGTGCCGCCGCCCTCCGTACGGGACGCCGTCTGGGGTCGGTACGGCCCGAGGGATGGCCTCGGGACCTGTCGCCGAGGGATGGCCTCGGGACCTGTCGCTTTCCCGGGGGCCTCTCCGTACGAGCGATCTGACCTCGGCTGAGTTGGACCTTTCTCCGGGGGCCAACTGGCGAGAGGCGAGGGATCGGCCGACCTCGGCTTAGGTGGACCCCTACTGGGTGGACACCTGGCGAGGTGGCAGGAGGTCGCCTGGCTTCGGCCGAGGTGGACTCGTCTCCGGGTGGCCACCTGGCGCAAGGCGGGGGGTCAGCCGACCTCGGCCTAGGTGGACCCCTCCTGGGTGGACACCTGGCGAGGTGGCAGAAGATCGCCTGGCTTCGGCCGAGGTGGACCCGTCCCCGGGTGGCCACCTGGCGCAAGGCGGAGGGTCAGCCGACCTCGGCCTAGGTGGACCCCTCCTGGGTGGACACCTGGCGAGGTGGCAGAAGATCGCCTGGCTTCGGCCGAGGTGGACCCGTCTCCGGGTGGCCACCTGGCGCAAGGCGGAGGGTCAGCCGACCTCGGCCGACCTTACTCGGGCGGACTCCTCCGAGCCGGGCGCAGATGAGTCAGTGGGGGAACTCCGCGCCGAACTCGACCTCGGCGGGAGCTGTTTGCTTCAGATAGTCGTCGGACGGTGCGGTCTTGCCGACCCTAGCTTTGAGGACGTGGCGCTGATTCTGGCAGGGAAACTCGCACGTGGCTCGCTCGCATTCGGCGATACCTGAGCCTGGCCACGTCACTGTCACGGCTGTAACAATCATGTTTTTCCAAACCATGTGTTTAAATTGAATAAAGCATTATATGGTTTGAAATAAGCACCTAGAGCCTGGTATGATAGACTTAGCACTTTCTTAATTGAAAATTATTTTTCAAGAGAAAATGTTGATAACCAAACACATAAGAGATAATCAAAAAGTTTGGTATGGAGTCAAGCAAACAAATGAACACACCCATGAGCCCATCTTGCAGATTGGACAAAGATGAAAATGGATCCAATGTTGACCAAATGTTTTATAGAGGTATGATCGGATCCTTACTATACTTAACTACAAGTAGACCTGATATCTTGTATAGCGTATGTGTATGTGCTAGATTCCAAACTAATCCTAAAGAATCACATATGCTTGCTGTTAATAGAATTATCTGATACTTGAAAAGAATAAGTAATCTAGGTCTATGGTTTTCAAAACATTCTTCATTAAATTTAATTAGATTTTCGGATGCTGATTATGCTGGTTATAGAATTGATAGAAAAAGCACTAGTGGTACATGCCAATTTCTAGGGTTGAATTTAATCTCATGGCACTATAAGAAACAAAACTCAGTAGTACTTTCTATTGCTGAGATAGAGTATGTTGCTGCAGGGAGTTGTTGTGCACAAGTGTTATGGATTAAACAACAACTAGAAGACTTTGGTATTAAACAATCTAAGATTTCAATCAAATGTGAACACACAAGTGCTATAAGTTTGACACAAAATCTAATTCAGCATTCTAGAACTAAGCATTTAGAGATTAGACACCATTTTATTAATGATCATGTTTTGAATGGTGCCATTGAACTAGAATTTATCCCAACTGAGATCCAAGTAGCTGATATTTTCACTAAGCCACTCAATCAAGATAGATTTGAAATGCTTAGAGGTGAATTAGGTCTCTGTTGACCCCATAAGTGATTTTGATGATAACCAAACATTGTAGCATGCACATTTATTTCTAGCAACTCTTCAAGTGGTTTACAAGTTTTGTAGGATGATTTATTTGTTCAAACTTCAACTCCTACATCTTTACTTCTTGTTTTAAGTTGTGTTGTATTCTGATTTTGTAAAGAAGAATACAATTAAAAAGTTAAGAAAAATCTATAAAAAGGGTTACTTCTATGTGTTTGTGTTCCTTTAATTCATTTTGAGTTGGTGTACATGAAAAGTGTAAGAGTGCTGGCAAGAGTTTTCTTGAAGCTTAATTGTAAAAATCCTGAAGAAGTCACTCGAGCCGACCTAGTACAATGAAGAGCTGACTCTACCTCATGGCACGCAACAAGGATTCTGGTACGTAGCAATCCGAGCTGACTCGAAGAAATTCAAGTTGACTTTAGTAAATCCGAGTCGACTGGAATAAGTCTGAGCCAACTCTTCCAGAGTCCAGTTTTGAAGTTTTCTGAGAACAAGCCAGGCAAGCCGACCTAAACCAGAAAGTGCCGACTCTACCAGACCTAATTTTGAAGACCTGAGAAAGCGAGTTGACCCAAACTGTAATGAGCCAACTCTTCTAGAGTAAAAATTCTAGAACCTGAGAGGAAGAGCCGACCAAAGTTCAAGAGAGCTGACTCCTCGAGTTCAAGATTTTCAAAGATGAAAGTTTGAGCAGACCTGAGCTATAAAGAACTAACTTATCCAAAGTGAAGTTTTGTATCCTAAGACAAAGAGCCGACTGCACTGAAGAACTGGCGACTCGACCTATCGACTCAAAGGATCCGAGCTGACTCGAAGAAATCCGAGCCGACTCGAATATCATCTTTAGGTACATAATGGCTACTTCCAGAAATTCTTTTTGAATGCCAAAAAGTGCTCCAACGGTCATATATCATATCCCAATGGTCTACAATGTCTCAAACTATCTTGGATTGATGGAAGACCATATATTTGAGGGTTTTGATCTTCCTTGAAGATATAATTAGAGAGTTCCTCAAAGTTTTAAAGGATTTATTGAATATCTTACCCACCAACAAGGAAAAGAGCACAAGAGCATTCAAGTTAGTTTTCAAGTCTTCACCAACTCTAATATGAAGCTTGAAGCAATTTGGAAAGAAGCCACTGAAGAAATTAAAGCACCTTGAAGCACATTCAAGTGGACTTATATCAAGCTGCACCGACAACTATCCGACAAATTGAGTTTGTCATTTATTGTTACATTTATTTTAATTCATTTTTGAATTGTTGGGGTTATTGGTGAGCCCATTTGAAAAACCAAATAGGTTCTTGGTGATCCTGGTAAAGCCAAGTGTTGGGTTCTTGGTGATCCTGGTAAAACCAAGTTAGGTTCTTGGTGATCCTATGAAAACAAAGTTGGGTTTCTTTGGTGATCCTATTTAAAACCAAAGGGTGTTGGATTTTCTTTGGTGATCCTGTTAAAACCAAAGTATAGAGGTTTTAGATTGTGATCCTGTAAAACAATCCTACTGTATTCGTATGTGAATATAGTGAAAATCCTAAGTGGTATCTTGGGTAGTGGACGTTGGAGCTGGGTTGCTCTGAACCACTATAAATCCTGTGTGTTTATGTTGTGCTTCTTCATTCTTATTTAGCTTCTGCAAATCATTAATCTACCACGGCACCTAACACTTTAGAAGGGATTTTTAACTGCACATTATCTATTTAAATTTTTTAAATTTCCAATTCACCCCCTTCTTTGGTAGCCATCTAGGCAACAACTAGTATCAGAGTAGTGTCTCTAATTACATTAGAGTAAAGATTGATGGCTCATCCCATGAGTACATCCTTGGCGAAAGGCCTATCAACTAATAGACCTCCACTCTTCACAGGCATAAATTATAAGTATTGGAAAGCAAGAATGAAAATTTATATACAAGCTATTGATTTTCAATTATGGAAGGTCATTCTTAAAGGGCCACATGTTCCCATGATCAAAATTGATGCTGTGGATATCCCTAAACCTGAAGAGGAATGGGATGAATACGACATGAAATTAGGAGAATTAAATGCCAAAGCCATGAACTTGTTATACTGTGCTTTGGATTCAAATGAGTTTAATCAAATTTCCACTTGCTCTTCAGCAAAGGAAATTCGAGATAAACTTGAGGTGACCCATGACGGAACTTTCCAAGTGAAAACTTCAAAGATTAATCTTTTAGTACACAATTATGAACTATTCAAAATGAAACCTAATGAAACTATCTCTGCCATGTATACTAGATTTACATATATTATTAACGGTTTGAAAAGTCTTGGCAAGGTTTACGTAAATGCTGATTTGGTATAAAAGATACTGAGATCACTTCTAGACAAATGGGATCCTAAAGTTATTGCCATCCAAGAAGCTAAAGATCTGGACACTCTATCCATGGATGAATTTATGGGCTCCTTTATCACACACGAATTAGCCATGCAGCATAGAACTGATGATGATCATAACAAGAAGAAGACTATTGTATTTAAGGCTGCATTGGAATCAAAGAATGATGAAGAGATGGAAGATGACTCTAGCTCCTCCGAAGACAATCTAGAAGATGAAGATATTGCAATGGTCGTGAGGAGATTAAGAAAGTTTATGGAAAAGAAGAAAGGAAGATTCAATAAAAAATTCCATAAACGAGGAGATCATTCCAAAGAAAAGGACAAGAACAAAGACAAAGTAAAGTAATAAGTCCCCACTTGCTATGAATGTAAGAAATTAGGGCACATTCGTCCAGATTGTCCACTATTGAAGAAATTTTTCAAGAAAAAGAAAATGAAAGCGATGGTTGCCACATTGAGTGACAGTGAAGAATCTACCTCAACTGAAGAGTAAGAGACCATGAAAATAGCTAACTTATGTCTAATGGGTCTTGAAGACAAGGCTTCCCCAATGCTCAAATCAAATTTACTTTTGATGAGTTAAATTCTGCATTTCATGATCTGTTATCTGAATTTAAGAAAGTTGGAGTAAAGATTAGATCTCTAAAGAATATCAATGATTCTTTACTCAAAGAAAAAGAGGAAATTTCAAAAAAGAATACTTTATTGCAAAAAGAACTTCATGACTTTTCTGAAAACTATAAAGTATTGAAAACTGAAAATAATATTTATCATGATAGAAACAAGGTTTTATTGAATGAAAATCTTGAGTTGAAAAAGGAGGTTGAAAAACTCAAGCCACTTGTTGAAAAACTAACTCTATCTTCTAACAAGCTTGAGTTGATTCTTAAAGAACAAAGAATTTCTGATAACAAAGCTGGAATAGGTTTTAATTCTTCAAATTCGAATTATATTTTAGCAACTGCTTTTACGAAACAAAAAGATGTTATTCCAAAGTTTCTCAAAAAGCTTTTGTGACAAAAGGTTTTACTTTTATTTCGAAAGCTACCTTGTATGTTCCTAAAAACTCAAATATAAAATCTGCTATTTTGCATCTCATACATCTAGAATTTAAAAGCATAAATCCTTTTAGAATTCTAGAATCAGATGTTTTGCTTGTAAAGAACTTGGACATAAAGCTTTTAAATGTAATACTGTTAGAAATGTCCATAATCAATCAAGAAAGATTTGGGTTACCAAAGAAACCACCTCAGCTAACCTGTAGGGACCCAAGTTAGCTTGGATACCTAAAAGAACTCTTTAATTATCTTGTAGGAATGTCTTGCAGCCCTGAAATTGAAGAAAAGATGGTATCTCGATAGTGGCTATTCAAGGCATTTGACGAGTGACAAGGATCAGTTCATCACCCTAGAAATGAAAGAAGGAGGTACGGTTACTTTCGAAGACAATGTCAAGGAAAAAATATTCGGAATTGGTAAGATCAATATAATCCCTTGTACTTTCATTGAAAATGTATTGCTAGTAGAAGCACAATTTATTGAGTATTAGCCAACTTTGTGATAAAGGCTTCAAGGTTATCTTTGAATCATCTATGTGTATAGTAACAAACTCTCTTGACTCTAGTAGTATATTCATTGGACATAGACTTGGAAATATTTATGTGGTGGATCTAAATGATCTAGCCATGACTAGTAGTTCCAATTTAATTGCACTGAATGCTAAGATCAAGGAGTCTTGTTTATTATAGCATAGATGATTAGGTCATGCTAGCATGCATACTATTGCCAAGTTAATTTCCAAAAATCTGGTTAGAGGCATGCCTAAGTTTAAAGTTGATTTTGATCATGTTTGTGATGCATGCCAAATGGGTAAACAAACTAGGGGGAGATTTAAATCCAATAATATGATTTCAACTAATAGACCTCTAGAACTACTTCACATGGACTTATTTGGACCAACTAGGACTACAAGCCTAGGAGGTATGAAATATGCCCTTGTGACTGTAGATGATTTTTCTAGATTTATATGGGTTTTGTTCATTGCTCACAAAGATGAAACCTTCAAAGTATTTCAAAAATTTCACAAAAAGGTTTCAAATCAGAAAAGTCTTTTAATAATTTCAATTAGGAGTGATCACGGTACTGAATTTGAAAACCAATTTTTTGATGATTATTGCACTGAAAACGACATTGATCACAACTTCTCCGCTCCTAGGACACCACAACAAAATGGTATTGTAGAGAGAAAAAATAGGACTTTGGAAGAAATGGCCCGAGCGATGTTATATGAAGGTAATCTTCCAAGGTACTTTTGGGCAGAAGTGGTGAACACTGCTTGTTATTTTTAAATCGCATTTTGATCCATCTTCTTTTGAAGAAAACCCCGTATGAGTTGTGGAATGAAAAGAAACCCAATATCAATTATTTTCATGTTTTTGGTTATAAATGCTTTGTGCTTAATAATGATAAAGATAATATAGAAATATTTGATACTAAATCTGATGAAGCAATTTTCCTTGGTTATTCATTACATAGCAAAGTATATAGAGTATTTAATAAAAGGACTCTTACTGTTGAAGAGTCAATGCATGCTATTTTTGATAAAACTAACTCTTCATCTTCTAAGAAAGAAGAGTGTATAAATAATGATGCAGGTATAATTCAAAAAGAGATGGAAGACATGAGCATAAAAGAAAGACCAATTGATGAGGGAGAAGAAACGGTAAGTAAGGATCATACAGATCTACCAATAGAATGGAGGTACGCTACTTCCCATCCTAAAAAATTAAATATTGGTGATCCTTCACAAGGAATTAGGACTAGGTTTGCACATAGAACTGCACATGACTACCTATCCTTTGTATCACAAATAGAACCACATACCTTAAAAGAAGCTAAAAGTGATCCAAACTGGATGATGGCTATGCATGAAGAATTGAACCAGTTTGAAAGAAATAAGGTTTGGACATTAGTTAATAGACCTAAAGTCTACCTAATTATAGGAATCAAATGGGTCTATAGGAACAAATTAGATAAACAAAGAAATGTTATTAAAAACAAAGTTAGATTAGTGGTTAAGGGATATAGTCAAGAAGAGGGCATTGATTTTGATGAAACATATGCACCCATAGTAAGACTAGAAGCCATTAGATTACTTCTTGCATTTGCTTGCTACATGAATTTTAAACTTTTTCAAATAGATGTAAAAAGTGCATTTTTAAATGGTTTTATCTCCGAACAAGTTTTTGTAGAACAACCACCAAGTTTTGAAAATCATGCTTTTCCAAATCATGTGTTTAAACTCAATAAAGCTTTATATGGTTTGAAACAAGTCCCTGGAGCCTGGTATGATTGACTTAGCATTTTCTTGATTGAAAATGATTTTTTTAAAGGAAACATTGATAAAACTCTTTTCATTAAAAAGAAAAATAATGACCTATTAGTTATACAAATTTATTTTGATGATATTATATTTGGTGCAACCATTGAAAGTTTTTATGAAAAATATGCAAAGCTAATGCAGGGAGAATTTAAAATGAGCCTAATGGGTGAACTTAACTACTTTCTCGAACTTCAAGTAAAGCAAACAAAGGAAGGGATCTTCATTAACCAAGCCAAATACACCAAGGAAATAATCAAGAAGTTTGGTATGGAGACAAGCAAACAAATGAGCACACCCATGAGCCCATCTTGCAGATTGGACAAAGATGAAAATTAATCCAATGTTGACCAAAAGATATATAGAGGTATGATCGAATCCTTATTATATTTAACTGCAAGTAGACCGGATATCTTGTATAGTATATGTGTCTGTGCTAGATTTCAATGTAATCCCAAAGAAACACATATGCTTGCTATTAAAAGAATATTGAGATATTTGAATAGTACAAGTAATCTGGGTCTTTGGTTTTCAAAACAATCATCTTTAAATTTAATTGGATTTTTGGATGCTGATTACGCTGGTTGTAGAATTGATAGAAAAATCACTAGCGGCAGATGCCAATTTCTAGGGTTGAATTTAATCTCATGGCACCGCAAGAAACAAAACTCAGTAGCACTTTTTATTGCTGAGGCAGAGTATGTTGCTGTAGGGAGTTGTTGTGCACAAGTGTTATGGATTAAACAACAACTAAAAGATTTGGTGTTACATAATGCAAGATTCCTATCAGGTGTGATAACACAAGTACTATAAATTTGACCAAAAATCCTATTCAGCATTTTAGGACTATGCATATAGAGATTAGACACCATTTTGTTAGAGATCATGTTTTGAATGGTGACATTAAACTATAATTTATCCCAACTGAAAAATAATTAGTTGACATTTTTACTAAGCCACTGAACCATGATAGATTTGAATTGTTTAGAGGAGAATTAGGGCTTTGTGATCCTTTCTAGATTTTCTTAACATAATTTCTTTTAAAATTAAAAAAAAATTACATAGAAAACCTTCTGTAGCTATTCATGACTTTTTAACTACTTTCCTTAAAATTTCATTGCATCAAACTCAATTTCTAAATCATTTCATTTTCTATAGAAAGTTTTTGTTCGAGTCGACTCGAGCAATTTTGCTCTGGTCGAGCCAGCTCGAATGTCTGATTTTTCTACTCTTGCTCTAGTCGAGCTGACTAGGTCAACCTGAAGTCTTGCCTAGCTGACTCGGTGTTCTGATTATTCTGAGTTTGCTCTGGTCGAGCCGACTCGGATGTTTTTAGTGCTGAGCAAGCCAACTCGAATGTCAAGAAATTGCTATTTAAGTAAGATCCGAGTAATCTTTTGTTGCTCTTAACTCTTTCTATTTCACTTCAAACTCACTCTACTCCACTCGAAACCTTTACCAATCTCTCAAAAACCATTCCCAAAAGCTTGATTTCCTTATTCCTACAAACTTTGTTGAAATGGCTCCAAGGAGATCTGCACGGAAGATTCCACAAGCAATAGAATCAAGCAAACGCAGTAAAGATCTAAAAGGAAAGGGAGAAAAGAGAAAGAGGCCCACTCCAGAAGAAGAAACATCCTCTCCAACTGGGAAATCCACATCAATGGCCAACAGGCCTGTTACTTGCGGTAGAAGGATTGATTTCTCCTTCCTAGAAGAAATGGAAATGAAGATCGGAAGTTGGATAGACAACTAAGGTTGGAAGTATTTCTGCTCACTGGATATTCTGACCTACCCCTCTCTAGTATGAACTTTCTATGAAAACCTAATTCTTGTAGAGTATCATCTGGAATCAACTGTCAAGGGAATTAAAGTCATTGTGGATGAAGAAAAGTTGGGCAACTTGCTTCAAATGACAACGGACGGTGCCACTGAGGTTATGCTAACTGACAGAGAACACACTTTAAAGCTCATTTTAGAAAAAGAAGATGTAAGATCCATCCAACATGTTCAAGCCAACTTGTTGTCAAAGGAAATGAGACTTCTTCACAATATGGTCAGTAGAATTTTTCTTCCCAGAACTAGTCGCTTCGATTGGGTGAGTGAAAAGGATATGACTTTCATGCGACATCTGATCGAAGAAGAACCTCTTAACCTTCCATTCATCATGATGATTCAAATAAGAGAAGCATCTAGAAAAGTCAAAGCATGCCTTCCCTACGGTATGGTTTTCACCGTACTATTTGAAGAAGCTAGAATTGATCTAACCAATGAGATGGGCAAGCCTCTACATCACTAAGACACTTATTCCTTCAATTCATTTAAAAGAATGGGATACAAACTGCAAGAAAGAGTTTGGATAAAGAAGATGTCTGGTCAGTTTGCTGCTACTTCCTCAGATGATGATGAACCTGCTGCTGTTGAAGCCAACAAATCTGGAAACAAGGATGAAGAAGGATCTGAACATGCAATGATAACTCCATCTGAACTCAAGGAGTTGATATTTCAATGGAAACAATCTCTGACACACTAGCAGGTCATATGAATTCTGCACTAGATGATTTAAGAAACTCAGTTAATTCCAGCCTGCAGAAAATGGGATCAGAACAGATGCTTCACAGAGAGAAAATGGAAAAGGAAATGGAGAACTTTAAAAAAGAAATCAGAAGTATCCTACTGCAATCTTTAAAGGAAACATTCATTGGTGAGGATACTCCTGTACAGATCAACAAAGAGTCACTTGAGACTCCTGTTCAACCTTCTCCTATTCCTTCATCTGTTCCACCATCATTCAAACCTAAACCTGTTGAGACCAAGAAGAAGACAAAGACCAAGAAAACTAAGACACCTAGAGCCCCGGTTAGAACTAGATTTAGGAATTTAAGGTTTAAACCCCTGAAAACCAAAACCTCTGATAAGGTTATAAAAGTTGTCTCCTCTTCTTCTTGTGAAGAAGAAGAATAGGTTCATTAGCTAGTCTTTTGGTTGTACTTCTGACTTTCTTTAATGCTTTACTTTCTATCAGAAACTTTGCAATGAATGTACTTTCTTTCATACTTTGTATGGCAAATTTCTTAATGAAATGAAAGCTCTTTTAGTAATTTCTATTGTTGACATGAGTTATCCTTCTAATCATACAATGCTTTTGATACAACTATAATGAATTTTTAATTAGAATTTCCAATTTGAGAAAGTGAAATTATCTCAAACAAATATTAAATACTTTCTCAATCTATTTCAAAAATCTGAGCTTTAGTGCAACTTTTTGATTGCTTGACAAAAAGGGGGAGAATGGTATCTATAATTGAGCTATCATGAAAATTTTGATATCTATGTTGAGCTTCCTGTTCAATTATTCTGATATATATGTTGAGCTTCCTATTCAATTATTCTTAAAGTGCATAAAATGAATAAAAAAAGGGGAGCACAAAAATGATAGTATTCAAATGGACCTAACTGCTATATTATTTTAAAACCTAAAGAAAGGGGGAGATTTTCTTAAAGAATGGCTTTATCTCTAAATCCTTCTCTTGCTTCGATTGCTCTACAAATTAGTCTTAATTCTGTCAATATTTTTTCTAAACTATGATACTCCGTGTTTGTTCTAATTTTGATGTTATAAACCATGCAAAGTCTAATACTTTGATATATACAAAAGCACTAACATCAATGATATATAATGATATCATCATTGGAGCTCTGATACTTATTTACAAACATAGTTAGCTCCAATACATGTGAATACTTACTTTCAAATACTTTTATACATGTAAGTGTAAAGAATTTTTTCTTCCCAGTATTTTGTCATCATCAAAAAGGGAGACATTGTTGACCCCATAAGTGATTTGATGATAACCAAACATTAGAGCATGCACATTTATTTCTAACAACTCTTCAAGTGGTTTATAAGTTTTTGTAGGATGATTTATTTGTTCAAACTTCAACTCCTACATCTTTACTTCTTGTTTTGAGTTGTGTTGTAATCTGATTTTGTAAAGAAGAATCCAATGAAAAAGTTAAGAAAAATATGTAAAAAGGGTTACTTCTATGTGTTTGTGTGCCTTTAATTCATTTTGAGTTGGTGTACATGAAAAGTGTAAGAGTGTTGGCAAGAGTTTTCGTAAAGCTTAATTGTAAAAATTTTAAAGAAGTCACTCGAGCCGACCCAGTACAATGAAGAGCCGACTCTACATCATGGCATGCAACAAGGTTCTGGTACTCAGCAATCCGAGCCGACTCAAACCAATCCGAGCCGACTCTAGTAAATTCGAGTCGACTGGAATAAGTCCAAGCCGAGTCTTCTAGAGTCCAGTTTTGAAGTTTTTTGAGAACAAGCCATGTGAGCCGACCCAAACCAGAAAGAGCCAACTCTACCAGACCTAATTTTGAAGACTTGAGAAAGCGAGCCGACCAAAACTGCAATGAGCTGACTCTTCTAGAGTAAAGATTCCAGAACCTGAGAGGAAGAGCCGACCAAGGTTCAAGAGAACTGACTCCTCGATTTCAAGATTTTTAAAGATGAAAGTTCAAGCTGACTTGAGCTATAAAGAGCCGACTCATCCAGAGTGAAGTTTTGCACCCTGAGACAATGGGCCGACTGCATTGAAGAACTGTTGACTCAACCTATCGACTCGAAGGATCCAAGCCAACTTGAAGGAATCCGAGCCGACTCGAATATCATATTCAGGTACATAATGGCTAGTTCTAGAAATTCTTTTTGAATGCCAAAAAGTGCTCCAACGGTCATATGTCACATCCCAACAGTCTACAACATCTCAAACTATCTTGGAGTGATGGAAGATCATATATATGAGGGTTTTAAACTTTCTTGAAGATATAATTAGAGAGTTCCTCAAAGTTTTAAAGGTTTTATTGAATATCTTACCCACCAACAAGGAAAAGAGCACAAGAGCATTCAAGTCAGTCTTCAAGTCTTCACCAACTCTGATCTGAAGCTTGAAGCAATTTGGAAAGAAGCCACTAAAGCAATTAAAGCACCTTGAAGCACATTCAAGTGGACTTCTATCAAGCTGCACCAACAACTATCCGATAAATTGAGTTTGTCATTTATTGTTGCATTTATTTCAATTCATTTATGTATTGTTTGGGTTATTGGTGAGCTCGTTTGAAAAACCAAATTGATTCTTGGTGATCCTGGTAAAACCAAGTGTTGGGTTCTTGGTGATCCTGGTAAAACCAAGTGTTGGGTTCTTGGTGATCCTGGTAAAACCAAGGTAGGTTCTTGGTGATCCTGTGAAAACCAAGGTGGGTTTTTTCGGTGATCTTGTTTAAAACCAAAGGGTGTTGGATTTTCTTTGGTGATCCCGTTAAAACTAAAGTGTAGAGATTTTGGATTGTGATCCTGTAAATCAATCCTATTGTATTTGGGTGTGAATATAGTGAAAATTCCAAGTGGTATCTTGGATAGTTGATATAGGAGCTGGTTTGCTCTGAACCACTATAAATCTCATGTATTTGTGTTGTGCTTCTTCATTCTTATTTAGCTTCTACAAATCATTAATCTGCCACAGCACCTAACACTTTAAAAGGGATTTTTAATTGTACATTATCTGTTTAAATCTTTAAAATTCCTAATTCACCCCCCTTTTGGGTAGCCACCTAGGCAACAGTCTATGTGATCCTTTCTAGATTTTTCTAACCTAATTCCTTCAAAACTAAGGAAAAATTATCTAAAAAACCTCCTACATCAATTGAAGATCTTTGAACAACCTTCCTTGAGATTTTATTGAATTAATTTCAATTTTTAATTCATTTTAACTTTTATGGAAAGTTTCTGTTCGAGTTGACTCGACTAATTTTGCTCTGGTCGAGCCGGATCGAATCTCTGATATTTCAGCTCTTACTTTGGACGAGCCGACTAGGTCAATTTAGGGTTTGCCTAGCTGACTCGAATCTCGGTTTCTTTTGAGGTTGCTCTGGTCGTCCCGACTCGGACGACCTTAGGGCAAACCTTGCCGACTCGGATGTCAGATTTACTATTTTAATATAGCCATAGAAGCCCTTTCTGAATTTTCTATCTCTCTATTCTTGCTCTAAACCCTAACTTTCTGCCGAAAATCTCTTGAGACTTACTTTCATCTGCTCCATTCCTTGTTTCAACCTTGAGCATGCGTGCGATGGCTCCCAGAAGATCTGCAAGGAAGTGCTCTCACATCGTTGAATTAAGTTCTCATAGTGTGAATCAGAAGAAGAAAAGAGAAAAGAAAAGGAAATCTGCTCTAAGACAAAATGAAGAAGAAGCACCTTCTCCACCAAGGCAAATCACTTCAATGGCCAATCGACTGGTCATCTATGGTAGAAGGATTGATTTCACCTTCTTGGAAGATATAGGTATGAAGATTGGAAACTGGATTGAGAACCATGGATGGACATTTTTCTGCTCATTGGACACTCCGACTTACCCTTCCTTAGTAAGAATATTTTTTGAAAATCTAATCCTTGGGGAATATCATTCGGAATATGTTGTGAAGGGAGTAAAGATTATTATGGATAAAGAAAAACTGAGCAGTCTACTACACATGCCCACTGACGATGCAACTGAGCTAACCTTGAAAGACAAAAACCAGGTACTAAGGCTAATCTTGGAAATATTAAATGTAAGCTCCATCAAATTTGTACAAGCCAACATGCTTTCCATGGAAATGCAACTACTTCACAACATGATCAATCATATCTTTCTTCCCCGAACTAGTTGTTTCGACTGGGTAAGTGAACAGGACATGATCTTCATGAAACACCTCATTGAGGGAGAAGCCCTCAATTTTCCATATATTATGATGATTCAGATAAGGGAAGCAGCAAGAAAGATCAAAGCATGCTTGCCCTATGGCATGGTACTTACAATGATTTTCAAAGATGCTAGAATTGATCTGACAGATGAAATTGGCAAACCATTTCACCACTCAGACGCCTACTAAGCTAAATCTCTTAGGTGAATGGGATATCACTTGCAAGGAGTCTGGTTGAAGAAACTTTATGAACAAAAGTTTGCCACCTCATCTGATGATGACAATGATGAATCTCCTACTTATGACCCAAATGTTGCTGCATCTGAAGATAAGGATGAAGAATCTTCTGGATCTTTAATGAAAACTCCATCGGAACTCAAAGAATTCATAGCCCAACAGATGGAAACACTTTTAGAATCTCTTACAAGCTACATCAACTTAGCCTTCAGCGAAATATGCTAGTCAATTGATGCCAGCTTGCAGGAAATCAAGATAGAGCAGAAGTTACATATGAAGAAAAAACAAATAGAGCTGGAAGATTTCAAAGAAGAACTTCGAAGTGTCCTATTGCACCCACACAAGGAAACCTGCACTGCTAAGGATGCTTCCATACAGATTTGCAAAGAGCCACCAACACCTAACGCTCAACCAATCTTTAGGCCTTCATAATTACCTTCATCTGATCCTCTAATTTCTAAGATTGAACCTGTCCTACCCAAGGGGAAACCAAACACTAAGAAAACTAGAACACCTATAGCCCTTATTAGAACTAGATTTAAGGATCTTAGGTTCAAGCCTATAAATACCAAAACTTCATATAAGATTATAGATGTTGCTTCTTCCTCTAGTAAGGAAAAATAGTAGGATGTTTTGGTTATACTTTTGGATACAATGATCTCAACACTTTTGACTATCTTTATACTAGTGTTTGATTATACTACTTTCACTTACTTGTATTGAACATTTTAAATGAAATGAAAGTTATTTTGATATTTGCTAGCACTGTCTTGAAATGATTTGAGCTTATGCAATGTTTACAAGCTAATCTAATGAATTTTAATTAAAATATCAAAATGAAATTGAGAAAGTGAAATTATCTCAAACAAATATTAAAAAACCTTCTCGTTCAATCTTAAAAACTGGGCTTTAATTCAATACTTTTTTTATTATTGATAAAAAGGGGGAGAACTTTAAGCTGACATGAAAAATTTGAGCTAACAAGAGAACTTTGAGCTTACTTGAAAAATATTTTCAACTGATATCAAGCATTGGAGAATGTTCATAAATGCATGAAAATAATGAAAAAGGGGGATAGTATAAATTATTGTGTTTAAATGAGCTTAAATGTTTCACAATTTAAGAACCTATAGAAAGGGGGAGAACTTTATTGAAAACAAATAGCTTTAGCTCAAAACCTACATTTTGCTATGATTGCTCTAAATTTTAGCTCTAATATTAGCTCTAATTCTAACAATTTTGAGCTCTGATACTTAATGATTGTGCTAGTTCTGATACTTTGAAGCATATAAATTTTAATACTCTGATACACATAAAAGCACTAACATTGATACTGTATAATTTCTTCACAAGAGCTCTGATACTTACTTGCAAATATAATTAGCTCTAATACATGTCCATACTTACTCTCAAATACTATTATATATGTAATTGTAAAGAATTTTTCATGCCCAGTGTTTTGTCATCATCCAAAAAGGGAGATTGTTGGCCCCACAAGTGATTTTGATGATAACCAAATATTGGAGCATGCATTTGTTTTACTAACAACTCTTCAAGTGTTTTACAAGTTTTTGTAGGATGAATTCATTGCTTAATTTCAACTCCTACATTTTTATTTCTTGTTTTGAGTTGTATTGTAATTGAATATTGTAAAGAAGTACCCAACGAAAAAGGAAAGTAAAAAACCAATTAAATGGGTTACTTCTAGATGTGTTTCATGCTTTTAATTTTTTAGGATATGTTGAGTTTGAAGACATCTTGAAGCTTGAAGACATGCTAGATGAATTCTGGAGATAGACTGAAAAAATCACTAAAACATTCATCCGAGCAGACTCGAAGAGAAGAAGAGCTGACTCTGGCACATGGCACGCATGAAATTTCTGGCACGCAGATATCCAAGCCGACTCTAAGGGACCCAAGCCGACTCATCCAGAGTACTACTTCCTGGATTAGACAGGCGAGCCAACCCAAGGGGAGTCCAAGCTGACTCTGTCACTTAGTCAGATATCCGAGCTGACTCCTCCAAAGTCCAGAAAAAGTGTTCTAAGAACCACAACCAATCGAGTCGACTAGAATGGAAGTTTGCTGACTCGTCCAGACTAAAATTCTGAAGGCCTGACGATCTGAGTAGACTAGAATGAAGACGAGTTGACCCTTATAGAGTGAGGAATCTGGACACTATGCAAGCGAGCCGACTAGATTGAAGAGGTTGACTCAACTAGAATTACTCTGAGGATCCGAGCCGACTCGAATGTTAGTTACAGGCATATAATGGCTAGTTCTAAAACTTGGATTTTGAATCCAAAAAGTGCTTCAACGGTCAAATGTCACATCCCAATAGTCTACAATGACTGAAACTACTTGAGAAAGGTACAAGATTATATATTTGAGGGATTTGAACTATTTGGAGAATGCTTTTGAAGGAAGTTAATGCATTATTGAATATACAACCAAGTCAACAAGCAAGAGAGCACTGAGAGCATTCAAGATAGCCCTCAAGCCTTCACCAACTCTCATCTAAAGCTTGAAGCACTTAGTAAAGATTCTATAGAATCCATTAAAGTGCATTCAAGTGAGCTTCTATCAAGCTGCATCGGAAACCATTCGATAAAAATTTGTTTGTCATTCTGTTGCTTTGATTTTAATTCATTTTGAATTGTTGGGTTATTGGTGAGCCTGGTTGAAAAACCAAATAGGTTCTTGGTTAGCGTTTGTTAAAACCAAGTGTTGGGTTCTTGGTGATCCTGTGTTAAAAACCAAGTTAGGTTCTTGGTGATCTTGGTAAAACCAAGTTGGGTTTCTTTGGTGATCACAGTTTAAAACCAAAGTATAGAGGTTTGGATTATGAGCCTGTGAAAACAATCGGACTGTATTCTGATGGGGGATATAGTGAAAATCCCAAGTGGTAATCTTGGGTAGTGGACGTAGGAGCTGAGTTGCTCCGAACCACTATATTTGTTGTTGTTTGTGTTGTGCTTTTCTGATATGATTTTACTTCTGCATTTAAATATTTTATCATAGCACTTAACATCTTACAAGGGATTTCAAAGAGCACATTATTGCTTAAATTTTTTAATTCCCAATTCAACCCCCTCTTAGGAAAGCCATTTGGGCAACACAAGGAGCAATGGTAAGCCCTCCTATTATGGTCGGCTCCCAGTCAGGGTCGTGCTCATTGGGTGAGTCCCCTGTCTGGGGCCAGCTCCCGGCCGGGGTTGCACTCATGCTACCAAGACGAGCCCTCTTGCTGAGGTCAGCTCCCAGTCGGGATCGTGCTTATTTGGTGAGGCCCCCGTCTGACAGTAGCTCCTGGCCAGGGTCGCGCAGATGCTGCCAAGGTCAACTCCCAGTCGGGGTTGTGCTCATTGGGCAAGCCCCCCATTGATGGCCAGCTCACGGCCGGGGTCACACTCATGCTACCATGGCAAGCCCTCTTTTGAGGTCAGCTCCCAACAGGGGTCGTGCTCATTGGACAAGCCCCCCATTTGAGGATAGCTCACGGTCGAGGTCATGCTCATGTTGCCAAGGTGAGCCCTCCAGCTGAGGTTAGCTCCTAGCAGGGGTTATACTCATTAGGCGAGCCCCCCATCTAAGGCCTGCCCCAAACCGGGGTCATGCTCATGTTGCCAAGGTGAGCCCTCCTATCGAGGTTAGCTCTCAGCCAGGGTCGTGCTCATTGGGCGAGCCCCCCATCTGAGGCCAGCTCCCGGCTGGGATCACACTCATGCTGCCGAGATTAGGCTCCCAAAGTGGGCCCCTTTCCTACCCTGTAGATAAAAGAATTCCCACCAATAGCAAAGGAGGGAAAGATCAACAAGAATTCGAACCATAGCAAAGGGTGGTCCCCGTCTGCCTGCAACCTCTAGAAGGCAGCTCTTGCCCAGGTGGCTTTCCCAAGAGGGGGATGAATTGGGAATTTAAAAAATTTGAATAGATATGTACTCTTTTAAATCTTCTTTAGTGTGGAGGTGCTATGTTTCAAATAATTAAAAGTATAAGAAAACACAAATAGTCAAAGCGCAATGCAAACACGGCAAATTTATAGTGATTCGAAGCACCCTCGATCCTCTAGATCCTATAGCATACCACCACATCGATGACTATGCGACAGGGGGCCTCAACCCTTGAGGCACGGAACTTGAACCTCTTTCAAGAGGAGTAGTCCATAAAGGCCATAGGTCCTGCGATGCTTCAGTGGTCCCTCCGGGAATAGAAACGTCACATCGTGGCTCAGGGCTCAGCGTTACGGCACCTACCCCTCCCATGAAGAACCATGCCATATAGGAGACACAGGGGAAGAGGACATCTCAAGGAAGCCCCGAACTAGGTCAGGGCCATGATTCTCATATAAAGAGGAAAGGAAGGTGATCGGTAAATGGCAGAGAGAGGGCAAGTAGGCAAAGTATCCCCAGCAGATCCTTCCAAGCTCTCGACTTTTACATCTCATTTTCCATCTTAACTCCACTGCATCCTTTACGCGGGGCGACCACCAGCTCCCCACCATAGAGGTTTTGTTCTCCTAGATCATCCTACTAACTTGACCATCGAATTGTCCCTACCAAAATCCCTGGCCCAGATCTCTATTTTATAGGGTAGCCAATTGAGGAGCACACTGGAGCAGCGAACCGAGCACCCGGTCAGAACCAGAGAGCCATGCCAGCTGGGAGAGTCTGCCAGACGACGCCATGCGAGAGCTGTGGGCCGTAGAGAACTATGGATGGGAGGGCCTCCACCTATTGCCGTGCAAGAGATGCAAGCCATGACAATCCAAGCGGCAACATCAAGCATGAATAAAGTAGATAGAACATCTAGATAAGCCAAATGTGCCCAACAGAAAGTGTCAAAGGGGAAAACCGTATCATTGAATGCCTCAATGGTCACCCATTCTACTTTCTTAGGAGGAGAGAACCGAGAAAGCCACTTTGGCTCCAAGTCCTACCGATGGTAACTTTAATATACGACAAACCTAATTTTCAGGATCTTGGTTCCCTCTTGATGTAGAGATTTTTATGACTTTACTCCAATACTTATCTCTAGCCCTTATAGCACTTCACAGGCTTAGGCCAGACTATCCTAATGAACATTCGGCTAACCGGGTTATTGTCCAACTGATCCATTGGTCAAGATGCATGCACCACTCTATTTTTGGTATATTGGGATCCAACTCTCCCAAGCCCCAAGTTTCGTAGAACCTTAGTTATGAAAGGCCCTCGAACCTTCCAAACTCAAATATAAGATCCTGACCCAATCAGCTACTTCTATGAGAGTACCCACCAAATAATTGAATGAGGGCTGATACTCACTATAAATACCTCATGAATTAGACAAACTGTTACGTCCCATTATCTATAACAAATCTTAATCATTAAAAAAGTGTGACCTTTGTCTGAGCTATAGTTCCCGAAGCTATTAAGACAAATGATGGAAAGAGACATAAGACAAAACTCCATATCAATTGGAGGATATTCCCAGAAGAAAAGGATGATTTTCAACCAAAAATCCAGATGTCAGCTCCAAAATCTCCTCATTCTTTATCTGCCAGTCACCACATCAGGTTATCCTAAACTACGATTAGGGCTCGATTATAAAAGGGGGTTCTTAGTGACCCCCAAAGGTACATATACTATTTCACTTGCTCCACATATATTCTCATGCACTTGTACTCTTATTTCATCAAGGTGGTCTTGAAAACTGATTTGACCATCGGAGGACCTTCGCCGGAATCTTCTTTGGCAGGGGCTTCTTTTGTAGGTACAGTCATTTTCATCTTCTTTTATAGGTACATATCTTATACTAATGTTTCAATTATAGTTATGAGTTTCAGGATATAGGCACCTCAAATTATTAATATAAAAGTATCATGACACTTGTTGCGGTGTCAACTCCTGGACCAGGGGCCGGGGTGGCTGGATGTGCAGGAGAGCTCCTCTCCTGGACGAACCTGCAACAGATTCCCCAAGGGTGCCGGTGGTGTTCCAGCGGGGGACCCTCCGATGCCTAAGTTAGCAAGAGGTTGAAGGCAACAGAATGGAGGAATCAAGGAATGAACAGCGTATGGAGAGGGAAGAGTTCTTCTACCTTCAAACGGGGGTCCCCTGAGTACCTTATATATGCATAGAACAGTCCAAAATCTGTTAGGGGAGAGGCTGAGAAAGATCAATCTATCCCTAGGAGAATCTAGAGAGTGGCCATATGGCGCGCAGATACGGCGACATCATGGAAGTAGTGGAGCAAGGCTGTTGGGATAGCAGGATCCCGCAGTAACAAAAAGGTGCTTCTGGAATTCCCTGGATGACAAGGCATGCCTGTCGGATGTCGACCGGGGGAAAGCTCGTCGGCAGGGCTAAAGGCCAAACCTCTGAAGGAGAGCAACAGGTCGGACCCTAGCAGGAGAGCCGCGGGTTGGACCCCAGTAGGTGAAGGTCGTTCGGACCTGAGGTCTGGTGGGTCGGATCGTGGAAGGCGAGCGAGGGGCCAGACCCTGGCAGGAGAGGGTCATTCAGACCTCTGCTCTAGTGGGTCGGACCTTTGAAAGAGAGTGACAGGATGGACCCCGCAGGAGAGGGTCATTCAGACTCCTGCTCTAGTGGGTCGGACCTTGAAAGGAGAACGACAGGCCAGACCCCATCAGGAGAGGGTCGTTTGGACTCCTGCTCAAGTGGGTTAGACCTGACCTCTGGCTATCGGAGCCTTGAAGGGGTGACCCTGTCAGACCGTAAGAATGGGTCGGTTCTAGCTGAGGGTGAGCCGTCAGTGTACAACAGTTGTCCCCCTTGCCCTTGTGCTTCGAGTGAGTTTATAGGCTCAAAGGGTGAGGGCATTAAATGGCTGTAAATGCATCAGTTTTTCAAATGATGGCAAATCTAATTTAGCATGCTGCGACAAGGCACCTTCTGCTCCGATTTTTGCTCTTGGATAGGTGTCAGCATCTGGTTGGTGGAGAGAGGGGGAGCAGTTATTGCTGGTACAGTGCATGGCTACTGCTCGTTTGGATTCTTAACGCAACGTGGGGCACATGGCTTCATTAGAGCAGTTAGCGCACTTCCTGGAGTGATCCATCTACCATTGCTTCGACCATCACATGGATCGTGGTCGTATATGATCCGGCGTGTCCCCTCGGATTCCAATCCAACTTGAAAACTAAGGTGCCAGTCATCGGATCATGGCATGTGTGGGGAGGCCTTGGGAAGCTGCCCCTGGATGCCTATAAAAGTGGGGAGGCAGCACCCAGAAGGAGCCTTTCACCATGCTTGCGCTTGAAGAGAAGGAAGCCTCCTCCCTCCTTGCATTGCTTTAGCCTCCCTTAGATAACTTGGGAACCAGGTTCGTTCCGTCTCCACCTTCCTCCATCTTCTTCCTTTTCTGCAACCCCCTTTAGAATGGCTTCTGGGAGTCGGAGTTCGGCTCGTAGACATAGGGAACCCGGCCCTTATGACATCCCTTCAGCCATGACCCAAGAGAGGGTCAAAAATCTTAGGATTGTGTATAATATTCCCTCCACCTTACATCTGACCATCCCCAGTCACGAGGTAGAGTGAATGGGCCTTTAAACTTAGGAGCTCTCCCTGTGTACAAAGACCACCTAAAAGCAGGCCTTCGCTTCCCGATCCATAGCTTCTTTGTATAGGTCTTCAACACCTATAGGATCACTCCTTCCCAACTGACCCCGAATGGCATTCGGGTTCTCTATGGTTTCATGATTCTATGTCGGGAGGCCGACATCGAACCAAGGGTATCCCTGTTTTCAAACTTTTTCTTGTTGAAGCAGGACTTTCGAAGTCAGGAGTGGTGGATGTTCAATCCATGCCCTAACCAGAAGATACTAGGGGGGCTTCTGTCCACCATTCATGGATGGAAGTCCTGACACTTTTTTGTAGATAGCCTGGAGCCGTGGGGCTTTGAGGTAGCTTGGGGGGAGCCGAGGCCAAATGCTTTGAACGGGAGGAAGGTCTCGAGGGCCGACGAGGTCAACTTCCATAAATTGGATGATGAGGACCCGAAGTTCGTCGGTTCCATGCCCCACGAGGGGAGTCTTCATCAACTGGATGTTGACTCTGGTCTTGATTTTGATGATTGACAAAATGTTTAAGTATATATGAGTACTAATTATATTTTAAGTGTATTTTTCAGATCTTAGTACTCAACCTTGTTGAATGAAGAAATGCTTGTATTTCAATTGAAAAAGTCCTTAAATTAATGGAAAATCAAGTATATGGACTTTGGAATTAATATGGAAGAACTTGAAGAAGTTAAAGTTTCAATTTGAAGATATTTCAGCAATGGCACAGGCAAGTGTCGACACTTGGAAATGAAGTATCGATACCTGAGGATCAAGTGTCCACACTTGAAGAGTGAAGTGTCGACTAAAGGCCTGAGATAAACAGAAAACTTCAGAAAGCACTTTCAGTCAAGTATCGACACCTAGAACAAAAGTGTCGATACTTGGAAGTGAAGTGTCGACACCTAGAGAATGAAGTGTCGACACTTGAAACTGAAGTGTCGACACCTGGAGGTGAAGTGTCGACACTTGAATAGTAATGGCTAGTTTTCTAGGCTGCAGAACTTCTCCAACTTGGCTCCAACGACCATATTTTCCTCCCTAATGGCTACAAACGGTCATTTAAGTGTTGGGAGGCTATATAAACATCAAGAATCAAATGGAAAAGTAATCCTTTGGTGAGTTTCTTGAATATTCTTAAAGGATTTAATAGTTGAGTGATTAAAAGCCTTCAAGCTTCCAAGTTTCAAAGAGAGCATTCAAAGTCTACATCTACAAGCATCAATCAAAGGCTTCATCAACTTGAACACAAGATCTTCATCAATAATCAAGGGCTTCAAAGAGATATTTGCTTTATTTTAAAAAGATTTTATTGTATTCATTTATACTTGCTCTTACATTGTTTTACTTAAGGTTTTTGGTGAGCCTTGGAAAATCAAAGAGGTTTTTGGTAAGCCTTTGAAAACTAAAGTGGTTGTTGGTGAGCCTTGAAACCAACTAGGGTTTTCTTGTGAGCCCGAAGCCAAAACAAGTTGTTTAGGTTCTTGGTTATCCCGTAAAACCAAGGGTGGTTGTTGGTGAGCCTTGAAACCAACTATGGTTTGACTTGTGAGCACGAAGAAAAAACAGGTTGTAAAGGTTGTCGGTGAGCCTAAGTTATAAAACCAAACTTAGTGAAATTTCCAATGGTGGCTTGGGGAGTGGATGTAGGTGCTTGGTTGGCACCAAACTACTATAAATCTTTGTGTTTGTGTGATTGTTCTCCTTGTGCTTTTATTTCTTTATTTCCGCTGCATTTATTTGAAATACACAAGTACTTGAATTGCATTAGCACATACTTGCTTTAGTTCACACTTTGCAAATAGTACAAAAGTTTTATAAAATGCAATTCACCCCCCCTCTTGGGTTGCCTACTTGAGCCTACAATCGGTATCATAGCTTGGTACTCTGATTGAAAATCTAACGATTTTGAGTTAAAGATTATGGCAGCCATTGTAGGTATTAGTGTTAGACCACCATTTTTCAATGGCATAAATCACACATTTTGGAAAACTCGCATGCGCATCCATATTCAATCTATTAGTTATCATCTTTGGAAAATCATTGTTAGTGGTCCTCATATTCTTTTCATTTTAGTTAATGGCATTTCCATTCCAAAGCTCGAAGAGGATTGGAATGAATATGATATTAAACAAACTGAACTCAATGCTAAAGCAATGAACTTGCTTTATTGTACATTGGACTTAAATGAATTTAATAGAATTTCTACATGCACATCGGTGAAGGAAATATGGGACACACTTGAAGTTACTCATGAGGGTACTCTTCAAGTGAAGAACACTAAAATTAATTTGCTTGTACGTTCTTTTAAAATTTTTGAAATGATGCATTATGAATCTATATCTGATATGTTTTCAAGATTTATGACTATTATTAATGAATTAAAAAGTCTTGGCAAAATCTATACTAATGCTGATTTGGTGAACAAAATTCTTAGATCCTTGCCAAAATTATGGGATCCAAAGGTGACGGCGATCCAAGAAGCTAAAGATGTAGAAACCTTACCTTTGGAGGAGCTTATCTGTTCACTCATGACCTATGAGTTGAACTTATGGCAAAGGATAGTGGAAGGTGATACAGAAAAGAAGATAATGGCTTTCAAAACCAAAAAGAAATTCAAGGCAATGATGGCAACTTGAAACGATAGCGAAGATTCAAGTACGGATGATGAAGTTGCCCATCTTTGTTTCATGGCAAATAAGGAAAAGGTATGTACTGAAAATGATTATAATTTTACCTTTGATGAACTACATGATGCATCTAATGATCTTGTGCATAAATATAGATTGCTAAAAATTGAGCACAAGAAATTAAATAGGCATATAGATTCATTTTCTCTTGACAACACCAATCTTGCAAATAAAAATGATGATTTAAATGCCAAGATTTATATTTAAAAAATGAAAAGAATAATTTTTCTAAAGAAAAAGAATTTTTAGAAAAGGAAAATGTTATTTTGAAAGATTTATGTGATAAAATATTTTGGTTGAGGAAAAGAAGCAAAAACTTTTGAAAAATTTCTCTATTCTTGCTTCTTTCAATTTATCTTATAAATGTGGTTTTAATGCTTATCTTTCTAGATTAAGAAAAGTTTGGGTTCCAAAAGGAACCATAATTACTAATCATAAAGGATCCAAGAAGGTTTGGGTACCAAAAATGTTCACTTAATTTGTTTTGCAGGAATGTCTTGCAACCCAATATGAAGAAAGGAAGTTCTTGAAAAGAGGGTGTACAGGATAATTTAAAGAAGTGGACAAGCTACATTTTGAACTAAATGGTAAAAGGGAGGACTTTGTATATTGGTAAATTCTAAACATCTCCTTCCATAATTAAAAATGTAGATTAATTTTTATTGTATCAATTACTATGAAAAATTGTTTTAAATAGTTAATTAGAATCATGTTTGGACTTATCATCATTGGCTATGATCATGAACTTTTTGGTGTTGATGAATTTCATGCTATCATGATTAAACTTATGATTGTATGACCTTCACTTGATTTTGATTTATGTATTTCATGAAAAATACTTTTAAAAATGTATATTGATTTGAAAAATAGTTTAATTGATTAATTAGAATCAAGCTTAGACTAATAATCATTAGTTGTGATCATGATTATTTTGATGTAAATGATTTCATGTTCTCATGATTTCAACTTATGATTATTAAACTTTCACTTGATTTTGATTAATACAGTTTTTGAATTATTTCAAGTGAAATGTTACGATTTATGTGCTTTCATTGTTAGCATCTATGCTTAAGTTAGAATTGATTTGAATCAAGTATAGAACTAGTAGTTAAGGGTTACATTTAAGAAGAAGGTATGCATATTGACAAACTCTTGCTCTAGTAGCTAGACTTGATATCATATTACTTCTAGCATTTGTATGGATATCAAATCAACTTTAAATGAATTTGAAATCATGCTAAAAGTTTTTAAGTGATATAAAATGCTTTGTATTTTGAAAATCATGAATATCTTGAAAAATTTCAAATCTTGATGCATGAGCTTTTATGTTTTATTCCTCAAATAAATGCATATTTTCAAAGAAGGAATAACATTTAGGGAGAGCATCCAAAGATTTCTTATCATATTTGATGCTTTGAATATTTTACTTGATATCATGCTGTACTTATATTGCTCTGATACTCTTTCTCCTTATTTTCAAATCTAGTTTTTAAGGGGAGTTACATTCAAATGGTATCATATTTCAATTGGTATCATGTTCAATTGATATCATAATTATTTGATTTCATGCATTGATTTTGATGGCCTACTTGCTATTCTTTCCGACTTCATTCTCACTTTGTATTGCCTTTCATACTTTTTCATGATGTCAAAAAGTGGGAGAAAAATGTTAAGTATGAAAGGAGAATATTGGATAAATATGAAAAATCATTTGAGAAATAAAAGAAAGTACAAAAGGGGGAGAAGAATGTAAAATATTTTTATCTAAAGGGAAGAATTGGTAAGAAGAAGAAATTAAAAAAAAACTTGAAAATTTTGCATATTTTGAAAAATATTTTTGAAGATTTTTTTTATCATATTTTGAGGGGGAGCTTGGTGCATATTGTTTTGAGCTTACATGTTTATCTTATTGTTAATCTTTTTAAGCTTACCCTATTAATATACTTAAAGGTTTTGTCATCATCAAAAAGGGGGAGATTGTTGACTCTGGTCTTCATTTTGATGATTGACAAAATGTTTAAGTATATATGAGTACTAATTATATTTTAAGTGTATTTCTCATATCTTAGTACTCAACTATGTTGAATGAAAATGCTTGTATTTCAGTTGAAAAAGTCCTTAAATTAATGAAAAATCAAGTATATGGACTTTGGAATTAATATGGAAGAACTTAAAGAAGTTAAAGTTTCAATTTGAAGATATTTCAGCAATGGCACAAGCAAGTGTCAACACTTGGAAATGAAGTGTCGATACCTAAGGATCAAGTGTCTGGTGCCGGCACCAGACTCAGAAGAAGACTTCAGGGCTCCATCTGGATCTCTGATTGACCTTGCCCGAAGAATTTGGATTTTCTGGTTTTGCAATAAGGGTTGACTTGGTCAACTCAATTTTAGTCTTGAGTCTGTATTTCCCTGCAATTTAAATTTTGTTGAGTCATGTTGACTCAAAACAAGTCCTAATAGTGGTCTAGGTCTTCTCCAGGTTGGTCCCACTTTTTTTTCAGTCAAGTCAAGGTCCAGGGTGCCACATTTTTTCTCCCAGGCCTAAGCAAGTGGGCGCCACACTCCCAGCCACACGCCAGAGTCTAGGAGGTGCCACATCTCCATCCAGTGTCTTTGGTCCCTACACCACAAGAAGTAAGTTTCTTTTTTTTCTTGCACCACTTGGGAGAGAAATCCATCAAGATACCTCAATCCAGGAAGGAGCCAATTTCTTTCCAGATAAACCCAAGCCAGGATGGCAAGAATTTTTCTTGAAGAGAGGATCGAGGAGGTGCCCTACAATGTTCCATAAAAACCCAAGTTATAAAAGGGAAGAGAGCTTGTCTTGTGGAGGAATTCAAGGAGGTTCCCAAAAAGTTTCCAAAAGTGCCAAAGCCATGAAAGGAAGAAGCATAAACTTGTGGAGCAAGACTAGGAGGTGTCCAAATGAGCCAAACCATGAAGGAAAAATCCTTGATTCATGGAGAGATACTAGGAGACACCCCCATAACCTGCCATTTGGAGCTGATTTTCAAGTTTTCTTGGAGTTTTTGGGCTGCCCACTCATGGAAGGAGTCTTGGGAAGAGAATTTGATGCCTAAAGTGTGGGTTAGTCCTATTAGTCCCACATGGAAAATGTATAAAATTTTATTTCTTTGTTATGTCTATATATTCAACTCTATGTAACTCTTGAATTTAATGATGAATGAAATTAATTTCTGTGTGAGCAACTTTGTGTTTCTCTTCCGCACTTGTATTCAGGTGTTGAGCTCCGTGAGGGAGTAAATCCGGGTTCCCTAGGAACTTTGAAGAGGTGTGAGATCTCCAACCCCAAAACCCCACCAAAACCCTAGGTTAGCCACTTCAATTCCAAACCCTAGCCGCCCATCATCTTCTTCATTCTACCAATCATCCAAACCCTAGTCTACCTCATCATCTCACGGCCCCTCTCTTCCAAGTAGAGGCCGACCACCAGCATCCAGGTCTAGATCAGCTACTTCGAATACAGAGCAAATCCCAGAGGAAGTCAGATCAGCATACAGGAGAATCAGGATTTCAGCAACATCAATTTTCAAGTTCTTCTTATCTGGTAAATCCTTTCTTTGAGTATCTGGTTCCATAACTTGTTCTTCTTCTTTCCCAGATCCTGAGTTCATGAGAAGCCAACTCTGCCAAAGGACCAGTATTGGAGGATCCATTGCGAAGATATCCAAATCCGAGGATCCAACAATCTTCTCGAGAGAGTCCTTCCACTATACTCTGTGAAGATCACTGTCTGGTACATAACCCTTCTCTTCTCTTTACTTCTGTCCCGTTGAAAGTTCAGAGTGAAACCTTAGGTCTAGGAGTTTCTCAATCCCCTGCGATTCTTTACTTTTGAACTACTCTGATAATCTAGTTTCTCTGAATTGTGCTTTCAATTATTATATAGTTTCTTTCAATTTAGTTTAACTTTCATTTGAGATAAAGCCGACTTCTGAAAATATTAAAAAAAAAAAAGAATTAGTCTTAATTTACTTCCGCATCACATCATCTCTTTCATTCTGCATCAGTTTTGGTATCAGAGCTTCTGTTCTGCATCATTTTTGGTATCAGAGCCCTGTCTAGGATTTCTGACTTGCTTGCATGTTTTGAGTGTCTCTCTTTTTTTACTTTGTCTGCTTGAAGTAGACTCCCCAGGATGTCCGGTCCTAGGAACGAAGCGAGGTGCAAGCCTCCTCTTCCCATTCCATGGGGTGTTCCTTGGGCGTGTAGGGTATCCGCTGGGTTACAACTTCGTAGCAGGAATTGTAAACGGGGGAAGCATTCTATTTTTAGTCTGTAACTTCCCTATTTAAGGAATTGTTTCTCATTGTAAGTAACTCCAAATTATATGATTTTTATTTTGCTAGAACCAGTATAATTGAAACTATTTCACATAATTTTACTGTAATTTATTGGTTTCTTTGAAATTTCTGAGAGTTAAATTACAGCAATTCTATTTCTGTGTTTATGCAATTCAATTTTTTTTGAGTGATCATCTCCTAATTCATCTTAAGGGCAATTGAGCATCTAAGATAAGGGGAGGAGTTGATAACCTCTCCTTAGCCCAAAACCACCACCCATTCATTCGATCCTAAGCCTAATTTTAAAATTTATTAGACTTAATTTGCCGTAGTGGGCTAGGAACACCAACTGGTCAGGTCCAACCTAGGGTTTAGTCAGTTTGTCTGGTTACTCTGTACGTGCTTTGTACTCAGTGTCTAGAACGGTGATTCAGGGACTACGTCCCGAAGGGCTTGTGTGCTGGTCCGCCTACCTGGCCAATCATTGATTGGTGTCTAGGATTGGCAATTAGGGACCTAACACTCCCCTTACACCTACCTGGCTGAGTCTCGAGTTACTACAGGCTAGCTTGCCACTCTGATTGGGCATCTAGTTTGGGCTCTAGGTCTAGTTAGCCCGTAGTCGTTTCAGTCGAGTTTCATTTGGTGTGCTTTCTTTCATCATCATGTCCACCCGGAATGGAGTACCCTACCAACCTGGTCAAACCCAACCTGATTTAGAGGCCATGATTAGAACTCTTACCGAAAGTATGACCAAATTGAGTCAGGATATGACTGATACTGTTGCCCAGTTTAGAGACCGAGCCCAGGTACTTGAGGAGCCTAGGAACCAAAATTGGACCCCTGACTCAGAATTTGGTAGACCCCAACCTCACCCACACCCAGAGCCTATGAGACCTTTATACAGGGATCCTGAACCTAATCATTGGAGGTTTGATCTAAGAGCCTATGACCATGATCTTGCCCCTGAGTCTAGCCCTAGGAGCCTATACCCATACTTGGTTGACTCAGAGAAGGGACCCGTTAGGAACACCAAACCTTATGCACCCACTTTTGATGGAAGACAAGAAACATATATTAAGTGGGAAGAACAAATGGATCGGTATTTTGAGTGCACTAACATATCGGAATTAGGACAAGTTAGGTTGGCCAAAACCAAGTTCACCAAACATGCTAGGTCACATTGGTATGCTATTGAGCGTGAGTGTTATCAAAGAAAAGAGGAAATATATACGTGGAGAGATATGAGAAGTAAGTTGAGAGATAGGTACCTAGGTAGATCCTATGAGAAAAGACTTTTAGACCAATGGTACCAATTGCGACAAGGTAATAGGCCTGTGTCTAAATATATCGAGGACTTCCAGTGGTATGACATGAAATGCAATACCATTGAGACCGAAGCTCGGATCACATCGAGGTTTAGGGTTGGGTTACACCCAGACATTTATAGGAAGCTATGCCTTGAAAAGACCAATAAGTTAGACCGAGCCTACCAAGAAGCCCAAGACTATGAGTGGTCTTTAAGATATAACCAATCAAGTACTTTGGACTTAAAGCCAACCTCTACCAACTTGACTAAAGTTTGATTGATCTGACCCCGTAGTGAACCAGACTTTTGTTTGTCAATTCCCACTTGTGTCACCTCTTGACCAGAAGGATAACACTGAGAAGGAGTTAGGCATGGCCATCCCAAAATTAGTTGACCTGACCAGAGCCATACTTAAAGAGGAATCAAAGGAGAATATATTAGAACCTTTCAGTGAGATTGAGGAAGAAATATATGAGCCTGACATAAGTTTGATAGATGAATATGAAGAAGAAGAATTTGAGGATATCTCTCCTGATAATTCAATTAACCAACTCCTACCTAATGGGGTTATTGAGGGGACCCCTGCCACTCAAGAAATTCAGGAGCTAACCCTAAGAGAAGACCCTTTTGAGGAAGTTCAGGAAGAGGAAATTACACCAAATGAAAGTTTAAGTGAGAATACCCCTGAACTCATTGAGGAATCCAAAAAAGACACCCCTGAGTCAAATCTGGTAGAGAAGTGTGAAGAAGGAAGGGGTTCACAAGAATTGCCCATTGAGAAGGTCCAAGAACAAGAAAAAGACAGTAGCTTAGAGGACTTTTTAGATAAACATTCAAAAGACCATCCTGATAACCTTCCACCTTCTAGGAGCACCCAGCCTATCCTAGAACTTGCACTTGTAGACCCTCCTAGAGAAATCATGAGGTTTGGATGAGTGCACCTATAGAACAATGTCCTCATTTTAAGGTCGTCCTGAATAACCAAGGTTTGTTTCTTGTTTCCGATAAGCTACCTCAAAACTCTGATTCTTATTTTCTACCCTTCCCTGAATCTTCTCATGTTTCTAGAGCTATGGGATTACACTTTACTGAGATCTCTAGGTTTCAAGACTCCTTAGAACCTATTAGGTTTGCCACCTACTTTTGGAAGACCTTATGGCACCTACTAGGCATCCATAATAAGTTTTCATGCTCTGCATGCCCTCCTCCGACCCAAGGTCAAACCTAGAGAGCCTTAGTTTGTTAGGTTTAGACCTAGGGTTCCTTTGGAATAAAGTCCATTCTTTAGAAATGCGTCGTCAGTCTAGTTTAGTTTTTCTTAACCCTTTACTAGGCTTTGGCTCAGATTTTGGTTTTATTGAGAGCACCAGGAATTGGGATTTGTATTTTGTCCAGGGCTAAAATTGCATTCAATGTTTCGATCAATAGGTCTATAGGCTAGAGTCCCCTTGAAATTGTTCATGGATATAAGCCTCACACACCACTTGATCTGATTTCACTATTAGCCCACACACACAAGTCTCTTGATGCACTTGCATATTATGTAAAGGACTTGCATAAAGAAATTCATGCCAAAATAACTTCAAGTAATGAAACTTATAAGAAGTTGGCTGATTCTCAAAGACGAGTCAAAACTTTTGTTGAGAGAGACTATGTAATGATTAGGTTAAGGCCTGAGCGGTTTTTTGTTGGAACCATTAGAAAGTTATATGCTAAAGGAGCTGGACCATTTAGAGTAGTGAAGAGAGTAGGATCCAATGCCTATGTGCTCGAGTTGCCTCCAGAACTAGGTAATAGCTCTACTTTCAACATTACAGACTTAGTAGAGTATAGGGAGCCAGCTGTGATTCCTAGTAAGCCTTTGAAACCTAATCCTGTTATTGAGAGTGATCCCGACCCTGTGTGTCCACCAACAAACTGGCCTGTGAGGAAAGAGCAGATTGAAAAGATCCTGGATGATCAGGTTATCTCTACTCATAATCGAGGATACCAAAGATACCTGGTCCGCTGGCAAGGAAGGCCAGATTCTGTTGACTCTTGGATCTCCAGAGAAGAATTACAAGAATTGGACCCAGACCTCTTAGAGAGATACCAGAGCCAGCTTGATCCATACTCGACAGGGTCGAGTTCCTCCCATCCCGGGAGAATTGGTGTGGGCACCAAACTCAGAAGAAGACTTCAGGGCTCCATCTGGATCTCTGATTGACCTTGCCCGAAGAATTAGGATTTTCTGATTTTGTAATAAGGGTTGACTTGGTCAACTCAATTTTAGTCTTGAGTCTGTATTTCCCTGTAATTTAAATTTTGTTGAGTCATGTTGACTCAGTACAAGTCCTAGTAGTGGTCTAGGTCTTCTCCAGGTTGGTGCCACTTTTTTTTCAGTCAAGTCAAGGTCTAGGGTGCCACATTTTTTCTCCCAGGCCCAAGCAAGTGGGCGCCACACTCTCAGCCACACGCCAGAGTCCAGGAGGTGCCACATCTCCATCCAGTGTCTTTGGTCCCTACACCATAAGAAGTAAGTTCCTTTTTTCTTGTACCACTTGGGAGAGAAATCCATCAAGATACCTCAATCCAAGGAGGAGCCAATTTCTTTCCAGATAAACCCAAGCCAGGATGGTAAGAATTTTTCTTGAAGAGAGGATCAAGGAGGTGCCCCACAATGTTCCATAAAAATCCAAGTTATAAAAGGGAAGAGAGCATGTCTTGTGGAGGAATTCAAGGAGGTTCCCAAAAAGTTTCCAAAAGTGCCAAAGCCATGAAAGGAAGAAGCCTAAACTTGTGGAGCAAGACTAGGAGGTGTCCAAATGAGCCAAACCATGAAGGGAAAATCCTTGATTCATGGAGAAATTCTAGGAGACACCCCCATAACCTGCCATTTGGAGCTGATTTTCAAGTTTTCTTGAAGTTTTTGGGCTGCCCACTCATGGAAGGAGTCTTGGGAAGAGAATTTGATGCCTAAAGTGTGGGTTAGTCCTATTAGTCCCACATGAGAAATGTATAAAATTTTATTTCTTTGTTATGTCTATATATTCAACTCTATGTAACTCTTGAATTTAATGATGAATGAAATTAATTTCTGTGTGAGCAACTTTGTGTTTCTCTCTTTCGTACTTGTATTCAGGTGTTAAGCTCCGTGAGGGAGTAAATCCGGGTTCCCTAGGAACCTTGAGGAGGTGTGAGATCTCCAATCCCAAAACCACACCAAAACCCTAAGTTAGCCACTTCAATTCCAAACCCTAGCCACCCATCATCTTCTTCATTCCACCAATCATCCAAACCCTTGTCTACCTCATCATCTCACGGCCCCTCTTTTCCAAGTAGAGGCCGACCACCAGCATCCAGGTCCAGATCGGCTACTTCGAATACAGAGCAAATCCTAGAGGAAGTCAGATCAGCATACAGGAGAATCAGGATTTCAGCAACATCAATTTTCAAGTTCTTCTTATCTGGTAAATCCTTTCTTTGAGTATCTGGTTCCGTAACTTGTTCTTCTTCTTTCCCAGATCCTGAGTTCAGGAGAAGCTGACTCTGCCAAAGGACCAGTATTGGAGGATCCATTGTGAAGATATCCAAATCCGAGGATCCAACAATCTTCTCGAGAGAGTCCTTCCACTAAACTCTGTGAAGATCACTGTCTGGTACATAACCCTTATCTTCTCTTTACTTCTGTCCTGTTGAAAGTTCAGAGCAAAACCCTAGGTCTGGGAGTTTCTCAACCCCAGCAATCCTTTACCTCTGAACTACTCTGATAATCTAGTTTCTCTGAATTGTGATTTCAATTATTATATAGTTTCTTTCAATTTAGTTTAACTTTCATTTGAGATAAAGCCGACTTCTGAAAATATATAAAAAAAAAAAGAATTAGTCTTAATTTACTTCCGCATCGCATCATCTCTTTCGTTCTGCATCAGTTTTGGTATCAGAGCTTCCATTCTGCATCAGTGTTGACACTTGAAGTATGAAGTGTCGACTCAAGGCCTGAGATAAACAGAAAACTTCAAAAATCACTTTCAGTCAAGTATCGACACCTGGAACTGAAGTGTCGACACCTGGAAGTGAAGTGTTGACACCTGGAGAATGAAGTGTCGATACTTGAAACTGAAGTATCGACACCTGGAGGTGAAGTGTCGACACATGAATAGTAACGGTTAGTTTTCTAGGCTGTAGAACTTCTCCAACTTGGCTCCAACGGCCATATTTTCCTCCCTAACGACTATAAACGGTCATTTAAGTGTTGGGAGGCTATATAAACATCAAGAATCAAATGAAAAAGTAATCCTTTGGTGAGTTTCTTGAATATTCTTAAAGGATTCAATAGTTGAGTGATTAAAAGCCTTCAAGCTTCCAAGTTTCAAAGAAAGCATTCAAAGTCTACATCTACAAGCATCAATAAAAGGCTTCATCAACTTGAAGACAAGATCTTCATCAACAATCAAGGGCTTCAAAGAGATATTTGCTTTATTTTAGAAATCTTTTATTGTATTCATTTATACTTGCTCTTGCATTGTTTTACTTAAGGATTTGGGTGAGCCTTGGAAAACCAAAGAGGTTTTTGGTAAGCCTTTGAAAACCAAAGTGGTTGTTGGTGAGCCTTGAAACCAACTAGGGTTTTACTTGTGAGCCCGAAGCCAAAACAAGTTGTTTAAGTTCTTAGTTATCCCGTAAAACCAAGGGTGGTTGTTGGTGAGCCTTGAAACCAACTAGGGTTTGACTTGTGAGCCCGAAGACAAAACAAGTTGTAAAGGTTGTTGGTGACACTAAGTTATAAAACCAAACTTAGTGGAATTTCCAAGGGTGGCTTGGGGAGTGGATGTAGGTGCTTGGTTGGCACCGAACCACTATAAATCTTTGTATTTGTGTGATTGTTCTCCTTGTACTTTTATTTCTTTATTTTCGCTGCATTTATTTGAAATACACAAGAACTTGAATTGCATTAGCACATACTTGCTTTAGTTCACACTTTGCAAATAGTACAAAAGTTTTTAAAAACCCAATTCACCCCCCCTCTTGGGTTGCCAACCTGAGCCTACACTGGACTCAGCCGACACCCGATGTAAGGTAGGACGAGAGCCGTAGTGAGAGAGACCGGCTATATTATCTTTTGTCGGCTTTGCAACCATACCTTACTTTAACTTTGTTTGTTGATAGATGATAAAATGAAGCCAGATCGGGCGATCATTTCGGTGTGATCTACACAGCAGAGGGCTGTCCGCATTACTGAGTGACTCCATAGGAGCCGAAGAAGCGAGCGGCAGAGCCGGCGCCTAAGAGGCCGAAGAAATGATGGATGGCAGAATCGTCCACCATGGTGGTATCGGTCGAGTTAGAGGATGACATGCCCCTAATTGAATGCTAAAGGGTGATTACGTCCGAGTGATCCTCCTCGATCAGGCAACCGATCGTGCGGGCGGAGGAGAGGCTTTCGACACTGACGGGGGTGGATGCGTACCCTTTGTCTCCACCATTGGCAATGACCGAGGTGGCCTCCACGACAATCAGGGGAACATCCATGAAGGAGGGACCGTCGGCTGTTGATTAGAGGGCCAATGGTGCTTGCGATGAAAAGGAGCGCCAGAAGTGGCTCGATGTTGAGAAGGCCAAGGAACTGATTCAAAGGGCCGCCCTCGACAATGATGGGCAGTCGGTCAATGAGGCCACTAGGAGTTCTCTCCGCCATCTTCTGGCGGTAAGTATCACTTTTTATTTATCCACTCTGAATTCATGGATGGTGATTTTTTAACTGTGTGTGTGTCTGTCGGCAGCTTGTCAAAGATAACCTACTGATGGACAACGGCCTGGGTGAGCTGCTCTATCTGAAAGAGAAGTTGACCCAGAGGGCCAAAGCAGCAGAGCTGGTGAGGGACATGGCTTAGGAGGTGCTGACAACCTCCAGAGAGGAGTTGCTCAGCTTAAGGGCCATAGTAGAAGAGGTGTCCACCTTGCAGGCCGAGCAGAGGCCCTGAAGAAGCAGCTAGAGAACTTGTTGGCCCAAAAGGCGAACCGGGAGGCAAGTCTGAAGAATAAGAAGAAGAAGATCAATGCACTAACCCATCAGCTAGCCATCGAGGAGGGGTGCTTGACCGAATGCGAGGTCCACGCACAGGGCTATTAGGCAGCAACGGAGAGGTACAAGTGCCTATTCAAGATGGCCCATGAATTACTAAAGACAGCCAGCGAGAAGGCTGTCGCGACTTATAAAGCATCCGAGGACTTCACCGAGGAGATGAACGAAGCCGGGACTATTGGCTTTGACTACGGATACGACGAGTGCCTGGGAAAGGTTAGTGCAGCCTTCCCAGACCTCGATTATAATTCCTTCAGCTGCCAAAGCTGGCTGAAGAGGAAGGCTTGGAGGTAGCAAATTCGATTGCCGAGTGGCTGATGCTCCAGTGGAGGTTGTCGTAGAAGTGGCCGGAATGGATGCCCAAGTTAGAGCCGAAGCAGAAGCAGTCGGAGGGGCCGAGGGGATCGAAGCGGCTGTTGTTGCTGAGGGGGCCGGAGCGGCTGTAGATAATGTACCTTTCGAGGGTCAGACCTAGTCATTTGTAAAGGTCTGACCTTCAATTTTGTAAAGAAGCTCTTTTGAAGTAATGAAGAACTTTTTTCATAACGTCTCATTTTTTTCCCTCTGAAATTTCACTAAGTATGGACTAGTCGGCTAATCTGAGAGGAAGGTCGGACCTCCAGGGTAAGCGTCGAATAGTTGATCAGGCCGAACTAGATTCCCTTAGGATTCTTTCTCTAAGTATTGTTCCATCAGCTTGCCCGGACCAAGAGCAATTGAAGTCACGGTCGAAGTGTAGCTCAAGCCAGAGCAACGGACATAGGAATTTCAACCTAAGCATTGGTTCGTCGGCTTTCTGGACCCAGAAGTAATTGAGGCTGTGGTCGGATGGTAGCTCAGGCCGGAGCAATGAGCTTAGGAATTTTAGCCTAAGTGTTGGTCCGTCGGCTTTCCGGACCCAGAAGTAATTGAGGCAGTCGTCAGATGGTAGCACAAGCTGGAGCAACGAGCTTAGAAATTCATCCTAAGTGTTGGTCCGTCAGCTTTCTGGACTGGGCTGCCCTAGAGCCTCTGCCGACTGGAGTCAGACTTTTGGAAGTGGGCTACCCTAGAGCCTCTGCCAACCGGAGTCGGATTTCCAGAAGTGGGATGCCCTAGAGCCTCGCCAACCGAGTCAGACTTTTGGAAGTGGGCTACCCTAGAGCCTCTGCAACCGGAGTCAGACTTCCGGAAGTGGGCTGCCCTAGAGCCTCTGCCGACCGGAGTCAAACTTTTGGAAGTGGGCTACCCTAAAGCCTCTGCCGATCGGAGTCGGACTTTCGAAAGTGGGCTTCCCAAGAGCCTCTGCCGACCGGAGTCGGACTTTCAAAAGTGGGCTGCCCTAGAGCCTCTACCGACCGGAGTCGGACTTTTGAAAGTGGGCTGCCCTAGAGCCTCTACCGACCGGAGTCAGACTTTCAAAAGTGGGCTGCCCTAGAGCCTCTGCCGACTGGAGTCGGACTTTTGGAAGTGGGCTGCCCTAGAGCCTCTACCGACCAGAGTCGGACTTTCGGAAGTGGGCAGCCCTGGAGCCTCTATCGACCGGAGTCAGACTTTCAGAAGTGGTTTGTAGAAGAATAGTAGACTTTAGTGATAATACTTGCGGAGGTTGTCTACATTCCACTGACACGCCATCTATCATCCGTCCAAAAATTCAAGCCGATAGGTACCGACTCGAACCACTTCAATGACCGATAAGGTCTTCCCAAATTGTGCAAAGCTTGCCTTGCTCAGTCAGCCTTAAACTTTCCGTCCTCCGCAAGACCAAGTGTCCGACTCGAAAAGCTCGTGCCTTGACTCGCGAGTTATAATATTTTTACCATCTTCTGGCGGTAGACCACCATCTTCATGCTTGTCCGAAGTCTACTTTCTTCGAGCATGTCCAGGTCAACTCTTCGCTGCTCGGAGTTGGCCGGCTCGGCGTAGTGGTCAATCTGGAGAGATTGAAGAGAGGTCTCAACAGGATGATGGCTTCAATTCCATAAGTGAGGTTGAATGGGGTTTCACCGGTTGACGTTCTGGCGGTCGTCCGATATGCCCATAATACTGAGTGGAGCTCCTCCGTCCAAAGCCCCTTAGCTTCATTCAATCTGGTATTCAGCCCGTGCAAGATTGTCCGATGGGTGACTTCCGCCTCTCCATTGCCCTGAGGGTGGCCGACCGACATGAGTCGGTGAGAGATATGATATTGCTGACAAAAATATTGGAATCAGGAGTTGTCAAACTGTCTTCCATTGTCAGTAATAATCGTTCAGAAAATGCCGAACTAAAAGATGATGTTATTCTGGATGAAGTTCTCCACCTTGGCCTCCGTTATCTATGCTGGTGGTTCGGCTTCCACTCACTTGGTGAAGTAGTCGATGGCCACAAGCAAAGATTTTCGTTGCCCGGATGATGGGGGAAAGGGTCCCAAGATATCCATCCCCAACTATGCAAACAGCCTTGGGGCAGTGATTGGAGTCAGCTCACTGGCAGGCCTTCTTTAAATAATAGAGTACCTTTGACACGCGTCACACTTTCGGACGAAGTCCGATGCATCTTTCTGAATGGTAGGCCAGTAGTACCCCTATCGAATGATCTTGTGAGCTACGGACCTTCCTCCGAGGTGGTCGCCAAGCATCTGTTGGTGCATAGTTGGCATCTGTTGGCGCCAAGCATTTCAATAGCAGCTGGGAGAATGATCGCTTATATAGGATGCCATCAAGGACGACATACTTAGTGGCCATTGAGCGCACTCGCTTGGCCTCGTTGGATCCTCCGGAATTGTTCCCTTAGTTAAGAAAGCAAGGATCGGATCTATCCAAAATTTTTTTTGTTCCACCTGATGGACCTCAGTCGGCTCTTCCGTAATACTTGGGTGCTGCAGGTGCTCCATAAAAGTTCGATCGGAAGTCTCGACGGTGATTGTAGCCAACCTTGATAGAGCATCCACCCGAGAGTTCTACAGACGAGGTATGTGGAGGATTTCGAAAAATCTGAGCCGAGAGATAAGGTTCTGTACCTTATTTAAGTATTTTGCCAGGGTCGGATCCCTTGCTTCAAATTCCTCCTTTACTTGATTCACCACCAGTTGGGAGTCGGAGAAGACTCTGAGTCGGCTGATGCCCAGTTCGTTGATGATTCGTAGCCCCATGAGGAGGGCTTTGTACTCTGCCTGATTGTTTGACACCTGAAACAAGAAATACAATGCATATTCCAGGTTCTCTCCATCCGAGTCGGCCAAGATCAGTCTGGCCCCGTAGCCTGCAAGGTTGGACACTCTGTCCACATGGAGGGTCCAAGTTGGTTCAACTTCGTAGATGGCATTGGCTTCAGGTACTTCGGCCATTTGAGGAGGCGTCTTCTGTCTCCATGTGCACTCTGTAATGAAGTCAGCAATTATCTGGGACTTCAAGGCAGATCGTGGCTAGAAAGAGATGTCAAATTCGCCTAGCTTGATAGCCCATTTGGCGAGCCGACCGGATGTGTCCGGGCTCCGAAGGATTGCCTTAAGGGGTTGGTCGGTCATCACCATAATCGGATGCACCTGGAAATACGGTCGGAGCTGCTTGACAGATGTGACCAAAGAATATATCAACTTTTGCATCTTGGGATACCTTGTTTCGGCGTCATGGAGGACTTTGCTGACATAATAGATAGGCTTCTGCCATCCGTCCTCTCCGACTCGCACGAGGATGGCGCCGATCACTTCGTCTGACACAGAAAGGTAGAGGTACAAGGGTTCCCCCTCCGTCGGCTTGGCCAACAATGGAGGGTGTTTCAAGTACTCTTTCAAGGCTTCGAAAGTCGACCGACATTCGTCAGTCCAAACAAAACTTTCCGACCAGCACAGGGTTTTGAAGAATGGCAAAGACTTCTCAGCGAATGGGAGATGAAACGGCTAAGAGAGGCGATTCGACTGGTGAGCTCTTGCACTTGCTTTTTGTCGGTCGGATGTGCCATCTCAGTGACGGCCTTTATCTTGTCAGGGTTCACTTCAATTCCCCTCTATGTGACCAGGAAACCAAGGAACTTACCAGAGGTTACCCCAAAGTACGCTTCATGGGGTTCAGCTTCATCCGATGGCTCCTGAGTGCATCAAAGGATTCCCGCAAGTCCCTGATGTGGTCGGCCTTATGGAGACTCTTCACTATCATGTCGTCCACATAGGCCTCCATGTTCCTGCCCAGCTGACCTTCAAACACTCGATTGATCAGCCTTTGAAAAGTGGCACCGGCGTTCTTTAAGCCGAAGGGCATCATCCGATAGCAGTATAGACCCTTGTCAGTGACAAAGGCTGTCTTCTCCTCATATTTTGGATGCATCTTTATTTGGTTGTAGCCAGAGACGGCATCCATAAAGCTGAGAAGTTGGTGGTCGGCCATGGCATCCACCAACCGATCAATCTTGGGCACTGGAAAGCTATCCTTCGGACAAGCCTTGTTGATGTCGGTGTAATCTACACAAATCCTCCACTTCCTGTTGGCCTTCTTTACCATAACAACATTCACTAGCCACTCAGGGTAGTGGACTTCCCTGATGAAGCCAGCATCACAGAGCTTTTTCACTTCTGCATTGACGGCTCTTTGCCTTTCAGCGGCAAAACTTCTCTTCTTCTGTCGGACAGGTCGATAAGTCGGATCCACCTTGAGCTGGTGAGTGATGACCTCCGACGGTATTCCGGGCATGTTCGACGCCGACCAGGCGAAGACGTCGACGTTACTCCTGAGGAAGCTGATCAGTTCTGACTTAATGTCTTCGCTGAGGAAACCCCCAATCTGAAGAACCTTGGTAGGATCGTCCTCCCGAATGGGGACAAACAGAATCTTTTATCATAGCTAACCAAGGCCATCGGCTTCAAGCCTCGGGTCGAGTTGCTCCATAGTGGGACGACCTTCGGACTGTTGGTTCAGAATGGTCAGACATTGCCTGGCCATCCATCGGTCTCCCTTCATCACTCCAACCCCGCTCCTGGTCAGAAATTTGGCCAAAAAATGGTAAGTGGATACAATGGCTCTAAATTTGTTAAGGACCGGTCAGCCCAGAATGGCATGATAAGGCGAGGTCATCCGGACGACCACAAAGTTGATTGGGAGGGTTTTTGGAAAGGCTCCATCCCGACCATCACAGGGAAAACTATCTCCCCTTCCACTCCGATGGAGTTGCCCCCGAAGCCTGTCAGCGGCATGGAAGATTCCCACAACATGGATCTGGACAAATTCATTCTCACAAAAGCATCATACAGCAACACCTCTGTTAAGCTTCCATTATCTATAAGTATTCTCCTTACATCATAGTTGGCAATCACTGCTAACACGACTACAGGGTCATTTTCAAAAACATGATTCTCTAGAAGATCTTCATTAGAGAAGGTGATTGCATTGGAGCCCCTGGACATCTTAGCAATATCGAGCCCATCATCGTAGCTTCCTCCGGATCGTCGATGCAGCATGCTGACATCCCCGCCAGTCGGCCTCTGATTGGGGAGCTCCATCTCATCCGAAGGGTTTCTGGCGTTTGATGCTCCGGCTCGATCTCGATGGGATCGGACGTACTTGAATAGGTACCCCCTCCGGATGAGGTTTTCAATGGCATTTTTCAGCTGCAGTTACTCTTCAATACTGTGCCCGTGGTCCCTATGGTACTTATAGAATTTATCTTTATTTCTTTAGGCAGGAGGACACCTCATCGACCGGGGCCTTTGTAGAAAGGCCTCATTCTAGATCTCCATCAGGATCTTCTCTCCTAGCAGGGATAGAGGAGCATAGGTCTCAAACCTTCGTGGGAAGTCCCTCGGCTTCGAACTTTGGTGCTGAGCCGATTGCCGACTATCACTCGGAGGTCGGACCTCAGGAGTCTTATCGCTCTGCTTCTTCGGGGTCGGCCTTCCATCAACTTGACATTGGCCGGTTGCCTGTTCCTCTACCAGGGCTACTTCTGCGCTCTGGCTAGGAGTTCGTTATAGCTTGTCGGATGTTTCTTGTCCAGGGAGAAGGTTAGCCTAGACGAGCGGAGCCCTCGCTTGAAGGTTGACATGGCCACAGGCTCATTCAAATTCGAGACTTCCATGGCTGCTAAGTTGAAACGGGCCATGAAATCCCAAAGGGTCTCTCCCTCCTTTTGCAGCATGAGGAAGAGGCAGTCGGTATTCCCCGGGGTCTGATTGCAAGTCCTGAAATCAGAAAGAAAAATTGATTTGAGTTGAGAAAAGGAGTGGATTGTGCCTGGCTGGATTGTGGAAAACCACATCCGGGCGATCTTGTTAAGGGTGGCCATGAAGGCGATGCAGTGGAGGGCATCGGAGGTTCCTTGTACCATCATATGGGCCTTGTATGTGCCCAGATGGTCCATCAAATCAGTGGTACCATCGTAGGGGTCCACCTACGAAATCTTGAAATGGCGAGGAATCATCTTCACCGGGATCTTGTCAAAGAACGGGGGACGGGAGTTGTATACCTGTCCCCCTTCGACCTTCTACCGAAGGGTGATTTTGGCAATGCACTCCTCCATGTGCATGATCTTGCTGACATAGTCCCTCGGATGTTCGGCAGTAGGCCGACCGCCGACCGGGATGGATTCGACGTAGGAAGGTGAAGCAGACCTCGCCCTTTTGCCGTCAGCATGATCGCCCAATGACGTTCGGGGCTTTACGGCGATGTGAGAACAGTGCTGAGGGACCTCTGGCCATAGGCTACCCTCAGCAGCAATGGAAAGATTGGTGCAAGAAATCGCTGGTAGTTGCTGACGGTTGTCGGCTGCTTCCTGGAAAAGCTGAACTGTTGCAATAAGCATTTCAATGCGGTTTACTAAATTCTGGAACTGCTACAACCCCAGTGTGATGGTAGGTTCAATGACAGCAGCGATGGTGCCGGTGGTATCATTCTCCCTGGGAGGTTCCTCAGACCTGGAAGGGGAGATACCTCTTCTGGTAGTGGCATTTGGAGCACTTCCCTTAGCCATTTTGTAGCAAGGGTGATGGATTCCTCTTTTAGAGAAGGGAGCAGCCCCTTCCTCTAGCACCAATATATTGCGGTGTCAACTCTTGGACCGGGGGCCTGGGCGGCTAGATGTGCTGGAGTGCTCCTCTCCGGACGAACCAGTAATGAAGTCCCCACGGGCGTTGGTGGTGTTCCGACGGGGGACCCTCTGATGCCTAAGTTAGCAGGAGGTTGAAGGCAACAGAATGGAGGAATCAAGGAATGAACAGCGTATGGAGAGGGAAGAGTTCTTCTGCCTTCAAAAGGGGGTCCCCTGAGTACCTTATATAGGCGCGGAACAGTCTAAAATCCATTAGGGGAGAGGTTGAGAAAGATTTATCTGCCCCTAGGAGAATCTGAAGAGTGGCCACGTGGCACGCAGATACGGCAACATCGTGGAAGTAGTGGAGCAGGGCTGTTGGGATAGCAGGATCCCGCAGTAACAGAAAGGTGCTTCTGGAATTCCCTGGATGCTTAGGCATGCTTGTCGAACATCGACCGGGGGAAAGCTGGTCTGCAGGGCTAAAGGCCAAACCTCTGAAGGAGAGCAATAGGATGGACCCTAGCAGGAGAGCCGCGAGTCGGACCCGAGCAGGTGAAGGTCGTTCGGACCTCAGCTCTGATGGGTCGGACCGTGGAAGGTGAGCGAGGGGCCAGACCCCGGCAGGAGAGGGTCGTTCGGACCTCTGCTCTGATGGGTCGGACCTCTAAAAGAGAGCGACGAACCAAACCCCAGCAGAAGAAGGTCATTCGGACTCCTACTCTAGTCGTTCGGACCTCAAAAGGAGAACGACGGGCTAGACCCCATCCAGAGAGGGTCGTTCGGACTCCTGCTCCAGTGGGTCGGACCTGACCTCTGGCGGTCGGAGCCTTGAAGGGGTGAGCCGGTCAGACCATAAGAATGGGCCGGTTCTAGCTGAGGCTGAGCCGTTAGGGACAACAACACTCATTGGAAGCTGAGCAATTTTCATGATTTAAGAAGTCTTCTCATCTAAAAAAGGCCTCAAAATAGATCAATCGAAGCTTCACAAAAAGTGTATTGAAGTTTTATTGAAGAGCATTTTGAGTTTTGAAGGTTGGCACATGTTTCTGGCAAGTTGCAAAGTTAAGTGTCGACTCATGGCACATTAAGTGTTGACAATTCAGAAACTGACACGCAAAAATTTCTTTTGGCATGCCAAGTGTCGACTCACATGAATCAAGTGTCGACCAACAGAAGTCAAGTGTTGACTCACAAAAATGAAGTGTCGACTCAAGGCCTGAGGATTTTTTAAGATACCAAACTATTTCATTTGGAGGTTTTTGTGTCGAGTGTCGACTCAAGAAATGCAAGTGTCGACTTAGGAGATTCAAGTGTCAATTCATATGGTTCAAGTGTTGACTCAAGGCCTGAGATTTTTCAAGATACAGAACTATACCTTTTGGAGGTTTTTTTACCTAGTGTCGACTTATGTAACCTAAGTGTTGACTCATGAAGACTCAAGTGTCGACTCATAGAAGTCAAGGGTCGACTCACGGGTTCTGACAGCAATAATGGCTATATTTTCTGAGAGACAGAATTGATCCCTACAGGCTCCCAACGGCTAGTTTTGCTCTTCAAACAGTCTTAAACCATTTTTTGTATGTTTTTGAAGTATTTAAGCTTCACCAAACTCATTCATGAAGCATTGAACATACAAGAGATAAATATTTCTCAAGAACTTCACTTCTAAAATCAAAAAGAAAAGATTCCACTGAAAATGCTTACAAGCCTTTCATTTCAGCATTCCAAAAGTTTCTTTGAAGTGATTCCAAAGAGAGGTCAAGTCAAGTAATCATCAAGAGCCTCAAAGCTTTCATATTCCACTCTATAAAAGAGTTTGATTGTGCTTGTATTCTTGTATCTTTGACTTTATTCATTATTGACCCAGCTTTCAAAGTTAATAAAACCAGGTTGTTAAGGTTGTTGGTGAGCCAAAGTGACAAAACTAACTAGAATTTGACTTGTGAGCCCGAAGACAAAACAAGTTGTAAAGATTGTTGGTGAGCCTTGGTGACAAAACCAACTTAGGTTTTGACTTGTGAGCCTTAGAAAATAAGTCGGCTTAATCTTGAAGGGATTATAGTGAAATTCCCAAGGAAGGCTTGAGGAGTGGATGTTGGTGCTTGATTGCACCGAACCACTATAAAACTTTGTGTTTGTGTGTGATCGCTCTCTATTACTTGCTCTTCATTCATAGCATTTAATTTGCTGTTATTCGCTGCATATCATTTAGAGCTAAATCACTTTGCTTCAATAATACTTGTAGACCAGCACATAATTGTTTAAATTTTTGAAAGACCCAATTCACCCCCCCTCTTAGGCTCCATTTCTAGGCAACAGGTTAGCTTCTATTATGTCCTTAATTGGGTTAGACCTAAGTTTAGATGCATTGGACAATGTAGAGAAATAATATAATCAAATGTTGAGTTAGGATTTCTTCTCTATAGATCTCTCTAATAGTTAGATTGATTAGTCCATAAATCTAGATGGACCTAATTTGTGGCTCAATGGATAGCCCGAGTCTTTAGGCTAGTCAAATCATGTCTGATAAACCAATTGGTATCCAAGATAAGTTTGGCAGTTTGATCTTGGTTCTTTGGGGTTACCTCTTACCTGGCCTGCTCGGTTGGTGTCTAAGGCAAGATGGTTTATGGCAGAACCCAATCCATGATCTCACTTACCTTACCAATATGGTTTATTAGAATTGATTGGATAGCCCAATAACTCTTGTTAACCCATATCACCCAAGGTTAATCAGTCTTGACTGATTTTAGGTACCCATGGATTACTAGTTATGTATAACCCTCCTAGATAACTGATGTGGTCAATAAGAGGTTAATCCATGTCTTCTCATCTCTTCTTCTATCATATTAAAATTAAACCTCTAAATTGTTAGGTCCATAAAAAGATGAAGTTATGGGGATAACCGAGTCTCGGCCTTCCATTAAGTGGGTTGGTAATGGGTCCAGTAGTTGGATGTTCATCGACAGATCCAAAGATCTGGTATTCATCGGGCTATTAGAATTATTGTTCCTAATATGATGGCTCAGTGCGACTCTCTTAACGGTAGTCAGGTGGGCCGGTTAAAGTCGGGCTTGACTATTCGTTAGTTAGAAGCATTGAATTTTGTCATGTTAACGGTTTGACCTAATCGGGACCTTCAATAGGAGGTCCAAAGGTCAATTGAAGTGCCCCTTATGGAAAAAGCTAAATACTAGAAGTTACTTGGAGAAGTAATCGGTTGAAAAACCTACCTTTAGATGTGCATGGGTGAGCTGTCCAATGTCGAGCTCATGTATTGTCTATTGGGTTCTAGTACGCACTAAGGAATTAAAGTGATTCCTCGGATTGGAGGTAGAGGCTACCGGTTTGAACAAAATAGTGGGAGGGCCTTTAGACTAAAGTCCATATCTTTAGATTAATAATTCATATACACTAATAAGTTTTGATTTTCTTTTGAGATGTCTTCCAACCTGTCACTCCAATCTCTTCTCGATAATGAGAAGCTCAAGGGTCCCAACTTCAATAACTGGTATCAAAGGCTCTGGATTGTCCTAGAGCATTAATGAATCTTGTATGTGATATCAGATCCGACACCTGAAATCCCTACTCCCAATGCTCGAGGTTCGGTCAGAGACACTTATTAGAAGTGGCTCTCTGATAGGATCACAGTCCAATGCATTATGATGGCAGCGATGAACAACGAGATCAGTCATAAATTCGAAGAAGCCTAGTCGGAGAAAATCCTTCAAAGTTTGAAAGAGTCCTTCGGCACACTAAATGATGTTGAGAGGTACAGGGTCTCCTATTCTATCTACAATGCGCGGATGCATAATGGGGCCTTAGTGACAGATAATGTATTGTATATGATTGAGATGATTAAGTTCCAGGGCAAGCTCAGATGTCCCTTACATGAATAGCTCAGGAAAGATCGAATTATGAATTCCTTGTCCTCTTCCTATCTAGACTTTCTCGATCATTTTAGAATGAATAAGCCTGCAGTTAACTACCATGGTCTATTGAGGTTATTGCATACTTGTGAAAAAGACCACAAACTAAACAAAGGAGTGGTAAATCTAGTGGGAGGATCTTCAACAAGGCATCATCCCTTTAAGAAAGTAAAAAAAAATGAATAAGGAAAAAAGGTGCAGAATGCTTCTGGACCCAGTCAGGCCAAGAGGGTGAAGGCTGATAAGAGCCAAGCAGAGTGCTTCTTCTATAAGAAGCAGGGTCATTGAAAGAGGAACTATCCTTTTTATACTGCATCCCTTGACCCGAACAGGTCCAAGAAGAGAAAGCAGCATAACACCTTGTAGTTTCTCTATTTGTGATACTACTAACTGGGTATTGGATATAGGAAGTCTAATTCACATTTGCATTTCTTTGCAGGGACTTCAAGTTTGTAGAAGATTCAGGGATGGTGAGAGATTCTTGAATGTGGAAAATGGAAGCCATGTTCCAGTCCTAGCATTGGGAGTCCTCAAATTGATGTGGGCACTAGAATCAGGAAAAGACTCCAACCAATTCAGGTCAAGTCCGAGTCCTTGTGGTTGGAGTAGCAAAAGAGAAGTCCTGTAATTTTTCTTTTTGAGTTCAAATAATCTTGTAGTTAATTTCGAGTCCATGTTGGGTCTGGTTTAATATCTTAGTTAACCCTGCAATTGAGAGTTGGGACCAGTTAAATCAAGCCCAATCCATGAGTCCATGAAGCATCAAGACAAGAAGAAGCGACCTCATCAAGTGACCCCCACCTTGTGCCACATGTCAAAAGCTCCAATGGATGTCGCCACCTCAACAAGTGGTCCCCACTTTATGCCACATGTCAAGAGCTCCAAAGGACACCACCACCTCATCAAGTGGTCCCCACCTTGCGCCACATGTCAAGCTTTGAAGGAGTTTCAAGCAACAAATGCCACCATATCCTCCAACTCCCCACATTTCAAGCAACAAAAGCCACCATATCCTCCAACCCCCCCTTGAAATCCTCCTAATCCTATGGGTTTTCAAATTTTAAAAATGTTGTAAGGCTGCTATTTAAGCTATGGGATGCCCCATTGAAAAGGATGGTTAATGAATGAAGTTGGTATTTTTTCTTCTATGTATTTTTTTTTCCCTATGTGTCTATGTGGTAGCTTAGCCTTTCTCTTCCTCCATGCCAACCCTAATCTTTCCTTCTTCCATTCCCAACGCCAAAGACTTCCTCTTCTTTCATAACTTCAAACTAGCTCCAGCGTTCAAGGGTGAATCAAGAAGATCATCACAAGGCGACCAACCTACTCCACTTCAAGCATTCCACCATGATGCCAAGATGGATCTCCTTCAATGCCTCTTCCACCCTTTTTTCTTTTCTCTAGTTGATTGCTTGTTAAGTCACTCATCTTAGGGTTTCTTTGTTGCATGGTTCTCCGGGATTCTGGCTTCAAGAGGAAGGTTTACTTGCCATAGATCCAGAAAACAAGAGGGACCTTCAGTGGTATTATGTTCATGTCATCCGGGAGACCTCTTCAAGAGTGAATCTATTCTAATTGAAGGGCCAATGTCAGGTATGTCTAGTGTTGATTAAGTCTACAATGTTAAATTAGACCTAGCTTGGCTTGTGTGGTTCTCTTCTGGTCCTATTCATTTCTTATTCTGAGAGTCTCGATCACTAGGTTTATGTTAGATCCTTCGAGCTTCTTCACTAGATCTCTTTGATAGTTTATGTTGAGTTGTTTATATGCAAATAGGGAATTGCTTGGTTAATCATTTGCTAATCTCCATTAGGGTTGCACAGTTTCATTTTACATTCTACACCATAAATTAGTTTTCGAGTCTTGTATAATCATTTTGAATGAGTGTCATTATTGTCCATCTTTCATCTTGAATGTCATTTCTGTAAGCCAATTAGCCATGTATGGTTATGAACTATCAATAAAGAATAACATTTGCAAAATCATTTAGAATGATTCTATTATGATGAATGGACATATGAACAATGGCATTTATGTACTATCGCAACCTATTAGTGTAGTATACACGTCTAGCAAATGCTCTAGGATAGATAATATTAGCGATGCATACCTATGGCATTGTAGGCTAGGTCATATTAACAAGAACATGATAAATAAGTTGAAAAGTGAGGGTATCCTTGAGATTAGTGAAAGTGGTTCACTACCAACCTGTGAGTCATGTCTTCTTGGAAAGATAACAAAATCACCTTTTACTAGAAAAGGTAAACGAGCCAAAGAGATTTTAAGTTTGGTACATACTGATATTTGTGGATCCATGAATATTAGTGCTAGAGATGGGTACAGTTATTTCATTACATTTACAGACGACCTTTCGAGGTATGGTTATATCTTCTTGATGAGACATAAATCTGAATCATTTGAAATGTTTAAATGATATCGTAATAAAGTAGAAAAACAAACTGGAAGGTATATCAAAACCCTTCAATCAGATCGAGATGGTGAATATCTTTCCAATGAGTTTCTGACATATTTTGAGGAGAATGGGATTCTCTCTTAGTGGACACCTTTAGGGACATCTCAGTTAAATGGAGTGTATGAAAGGAGAAATCGAATCCTGTTAGACATAGTTCGGTCCATGATGGGCTTTACTACTCTACCACTATCCTTTTGGGGATATGCTCTGGAATTAGCCTATTATCTTTTGAATAGGGCTCCGATTAAGTCCATTAGGCAAACAACATATGAGATATGGACTGGACGTAGGCCAACACTCTCACACCTTTGGGTCTTGGGTCGCTTGGTGTTGTGAACTTAAGTTGTAACCGCAGGCGCACAGTGTGTAGAGTAGCACATACAGCGAGTACGGGTCGATCCCATGATAATTTGTGTTCGAACTATGTTCAAACCCTTACTTAGAATAGCTGACAAGAAATAGCAAATGTAATTTAAATCACTGAAATAAATAATTTATAAATTTAGTGCTTTTAAATCCACTAGATCAATGATTTAGAAAATATTTCTAAGACTACTTTCATATCATCCATTCTATTTCTTATGTTAACCAAGTATAGAGTATGAAAGGATTCTAACAATACCCTATCAAGGATTCTACAAAAAGAAGGAAAGGGATTCAAGAATATTGAGTCTTCTATCTATTTCCCCTCTTGCACCAAATCAAGTATGAACTATGAAGGGATTGAAACTCGACAATAGCTCATCAAGTCTATTGGCTAAGAGGTTAAAAAGAAAGAAAAACTCTTAAAACATTAAAAGCCAAAGAAAATAAATGTTAAGAAAATAGTTTCTAATCATGATCTAGCTTCATCACCAACCCCAGAAGGGTTTGCTTAGCCAGACATGATTAAAGTAAAGCTTTAAAAAAATTAAAAAAAAATTTGAAATCAATTAACTACTTGCTGAAATTTAAATTACAGAATGTAAATATAAAAATAAAAACTATCCTAATTTCAGGAATTAAAATAGCATAAAATAAATTGCAAGAAAATTAATCTAATCTAATGGTTTAAAAATAAGAACAAATCAAATAAAATAAATAATTTTTTTGATTACAAAGAAAATAATCTAATAACAAGTGTTTAACTCCTCAGTTATCAAGGGCTTGGAAATAAAATAAAAGTAAAAAGAAAACTATAACTTTTTTATGAAAAAAATGGGAAGAAGGGATGGGAAGGAGAAAGGATAGGCTCTACTTCTGCTCCTTCTTCTGCTTCTATGGGCTCTACTACTAATCGATTCGAGGTGCTGGGCGATCGGCATTTATTTATAGCGAAGGAGTCCAACGCGTGGACATAAAGGAAATCAATGTCGGTCTTCTTCGGTTCTCTATCTTCATTCCCATAGCCAATACAACCACCACGTTCATTCCCAAATTTGTAGAGTCCGTGGTTGATCACTCTTCATTTCTTTTCCATTCGGACATCTGGACCGACAAGAGGAGATGCAATGGTGTGCTCATTAGAAGTGGTGTGGTTGTTTGGGAGCTCAGATGGTGGTTGAAGATGGAAAGAAGGTGACCGTGATGAACCCCATGGGAAGACGGCAGCGAACAGAGGATAGGCAGCCATCTGGGATAGCAGTAGGTGGTGCTCGGCTTGGATAAAGATGCGATGAACAGCAAGTGGCGATTGCAAGAGCTTGGTTCAGTGATTTCGGGAACAGGGAGATGAAGAGATGATGGATGCTTGGACTGTACCTTGACAACAGCAATGGCAAGAGGAAGAAGATGGCCATGGATGGAGAAGATATACCGGAGCATCAAGAGACGGACTATGATGAGACAATGACCATGGATGGTGGACAGGCGGAGAAAATGGGAAGAAGATTGTGCACAGTGGTGTAGGAAACCATGGGAGTGGCAGCAGCAACAACAAGGAAGATGAACGGCCATGGGATACGGTGAGATGGGATTTTTTGGCCTTCAATGGCAGATCCGGCGAGCGAGGAGGATCCTGGCGGTGAGAAGATGAGCTCCTGCATCTTCCCTAACGAAGTCATGGCTTGGGGAAGTCTATGGTCCACGGGCTGAACTCGTGGACCAGCATCAATGGCAATTGTGGACCAGTGGATGACTTGTGGACCAATTGGCTGGTTCACAATGAACCAACTACATCAATTGTCATGCAACATCATGAATAATTCCTTCAAAATTTACTTCCTAGCTTAATTGAAGTCCGATTTGCACGCCGTTCATGTCATTGGATCCCAAAAATTAGCAGGGTTCTTTTATTAAACGCTATATAAAAATATTAATTTTAATGAAATAAAGTATAATTGATTAATAAATTAATGAACTTATTACTAATTTTTATGCACTTATTACTCCCCCCAACATAAATCTTACTCATCCTCGAGTAAAATACATGATTAAGGGAACTACCAAAACTCTTATTACCTTACACAAGTTTACTTAAACTCAAAGTGATGCGGGACTAATATGCATGCAATTATTTTTGTATGTTTTATATGTGGGGTTAGGTGATTAATTCCTGAATTTCAAATCAAAATTAGTTGTAGGGAATTATGTATGAAATTTTGAAGTCAAGCATGCAGATTAGAACCTAGAAAAGTATTAAAAAAGGATCGCCGGGGCTGAGAAGCCTCGGTTAGGGCAAGTTCTCATACAATATAATTACTGGAGGTAGAGGGGGTGTACCTGACAATGTCTAAAGCATCCAGTGAAGATTACAGCAAAGGGATCTCTCGTTCCTCGATGGATGCGGCCTGGAAAATCGAGCCAAAGACCTGCGGATACCCAGCTTTCTGCTCGGTGGTCCGATTGAGGCTTGGCTGGAGTCGTTAAATTCATAGAAACTCGGGGACCTGCAAACGACCTGTCAGGGGTTAGAAAACTCAGAGGAGATCAAGAAAATAAAGAAAAATAGCAAAGAAGAGGTGTCTTTTGGAGTGGACGGCCAGGGTTCTGGAAGGTTGGCTGGCTGCAGGAAGATGGTTGCAGCACCGGGAAGAAGAAAACTCTCAAACCCCTTTATGCACACAGCAGGGTAACACTCAAAGCAAAAGAAGAACTCAAGGTTTATATCATATATCATAATCAAGTTTCATGCAAGAGACTAGGGTCCCTTAAATAGACCCTTAACCTTGGGCTCCAAGTAAGGGTACTTTAGACTTTATATAGGACTCCTTCTCCTTTTCAAACCCTAACTAGGAATATAAGGCAACATAGGTAGAAAATCCCACACAAATTGCTCTCCCTCTCCTTGTCTTGGTCGGCCATGGGGGTGACCATAAGTGGCCAACCAAGAGGAGGGTCACCATAAGAAATGGTGCCCTAATACCTTCCTGGGCCTAGGCTGGCCCAGTTTGCTTCCGGCTGGTCCAGCGCTTCAGGTTTGTTCTTGTTTTTATTTTCTCCTCTTGGGATCTTCAAGTCTTCAAACTGGGTTGGACTTGGGCTAAACTTTCATGTCTTCAATCTAGTTGGACTTGGTCTTCACTTGTATGATGTGGTCTTGAGTCTTCAGTATGCTTGGGCAGGACTCAAAAAAATAAAATTAGCTCGACATGAGCTGACTAACATTGGACTGAACTAGCTCAACATGAGCTGACTAATACATGACTCACCCAGCTAGACTAAGCTTTATTACAGTGAACTCTGATGCTGCTAATTGATCCACAGAGGGTTGAGAAGCCTCTGTCTTATTCTTCAAATAAATTTGTTAAGTGTAAACTCTTCATTTCTCTAAATAATTCTTAACTAACTCCTACTATTATTTCTAAATCCTCTACTCCCATGGAGTGTTGAGATATCATTTTAGTGCAAGGGTGTTCGTCTTATTCTTTCACTTTTTTTTTCCTTTTTTTGATACAGACCGTACAATGTCTTAATCTTTTAAGCTTTCTAATTGATCCTTGTAACAAGTTTTCGACCAATGTCTCCCAGATCAGTTGGCCGTAGGGTACTAGGTGTAGAACAACCCTCGGGCTTACTAGCTTGAGTCAGAAAGGCTACAGATCAAAATTGGTTGTATAGCAAAATTTCTTCACATCTCCACTTTTTGATGCGAGACTCAACCGTTTACTTAGACGAAGAGGCCCGGTTACTCGGTGGAATAATGTTTAGAACTTGCTTTTATTATCTATTTTTTTTCACTAATAAAGGAACTTTGCATTTAACAACACCCACACACATTCAAGAGGTAGATACTTATTCGATGCGAATAGGAGGATTAAAATTATCTAGAAATTTGATTTCATTCTTACTTACTATTTTTACTTGAGTCTATTAATATTTTATCCCTCACTATTTCAAAAATTACCTAGACTGTTCAATCAATTATTTAAAAAAAAGTGTGTGTTTTACCCTAAGTCCTAGATCAACAAGTGTTAGATAATAAGGTGAAGGTAGCTACAAATATTTATTCTTCTTATTATTCTTCCATAAATAAAAATTGATTCTAAATGTATGTATGATATGGTATAAAAGAAAATGAAGACACCTGAGGAATTTTCTTGAGCTCTCCCCCCAACTTAGACAATGGAGCTTATTTGAGTCAGAATTTGCTAAACCTAAACATGCTAAAAAAAAAATTATTAGAAAGAAAGAAGCTGGGTTGCCTCCCAGGAGCACTAAGTTTAAAGTCTTCAGCCAGACTAAGCAGTGATAGCAGGCTAATTAAGATATGTTGGTTCATAAAGAACCATGGCTTTCTCCATAGATTCTGTGGGTAATTCCAAGAATGGTTTTAATCATTGACCGTTGACTTTGAAAATAACACCATTGCTTGGATTTTCAATTTTTACATTCCCATATGGAAAGACTTCTTTAACTATGAAAGGTCCTGTCCATCTAGACCTAAGCTTTCCAGGAAAAAGATGTAACCTTGAATTATACAAAAGAACTTTTTATCTAGGAGTAAAATATTTTCTATGAATTGCTTGATCATGAAATACTTTGTTCTTTCTTTGTAGGCCCTGGCATTCTTGTAAGCTTCATTTCTAAGTTCTTCTAATTCATTGATCTGAAGCTTCCTCTAGTTTTCAGTTAAGTCCAAGTCCATGTTCAATTTTTAATTTTCTATATAGCTTTGTGTTCTAATTCAATAGGCAAGTGACATGATTTTCTAAACACAATCCTATAAAGAGACATTCCTAGGTTGGTCTTGTAGGCAGTGCGATATGCTCAGAGTGCATCAATTAGTTTCAAAGACCAATCTTTTCTCTTAGCATTAACAGTCTTCTCCATGATTTGTTTGATTTGTCTATTAGATACTTCTACTTGCCCACTAGTTTGAGGATGATATGGTCTAGCTAACTTATGGATAACATTATATTTCTTCATTAAAGTGGCAAAGGGTCGGTTGCAAAAGTGTGTCACCTAATCACTAATGATTGCTTTAGGAATACCAAAATGGGAAAGAATATTTTCCTTAAGAAATTTAATGACCACTTTGCTATTAGTGGATCTACATGGAATAGCTTCTACCCACTTAGAAATGTAATCAATAGCCACTAAAATATTCATTTCCAAAGGAGTTTGGAAATGGTCCCATAAAATCGATTCCCTAGACATCAAAAATCTCAACCACTAAGATTGGATTAAGCTCATCATTTCTCTTTTGGTGATTCGACCTATTTGTTAGCATCATGCACAACTCTTACGGTACACATGTGCATCCTTAAATAAATTAGGCTAATAAATTCACATTGAAGTACTTTGGTAGCAGTCTTCTTAAATGCAAAGAGACCACCACATGCTTGATCATGGCAAAATGATAGAAAACTTTTAACTTCATTATCCGGAACACACCTTCTAATGATCTGATCAGGACACTATCTAAACAAGTAAAAATCATCCCAGATGAAATACTTTACTTGAAAAAAGAATTAATGTTTATCCTGAGCAGTCTAATGAGAATGAACTTTACCAATGGCTAAATAATTGATGATATCAGCATACCATGGTTCAGTGGACACGGACATGAGTTGTTCATCTGGAAAATACTCATTGACCGGTGGTTCATTAGATGGTGCAACAATGATTCGGGACAAGTGATTAGCAACTACTTTTTCTGTTTCTTTCTTATCTTTAATTTCTACGTCAAATTCTTGAAGGAGTAAGATCCATGGTATTAAGCATTCCTTAGCATCTTTCTTTGCTAGGAGATATTTGATGGCTGAGTGTTCAGTATAAATGATGGTGTGTGATCCAACCAAGTATGACCTAAATTTTTCTAGGGCAAAGACAATGGCTAGGAACTCCTTTTCTGTGGTCATGTAATTAAGCTGCGCATCATTTAAAGTTTTACTGGCATAATAAATAACTTTAAGAAGCTTATTAATCCTTTGACCTAAAATTGTACCTACAGCATGATCGAATGCATCGCACATGAGTTCAAAGGGTTCACTCCATATGGGTGGATGAATGATAGGAGTAGAAATAAGTGCCTTTTTAAGAAATTCAAAAGACTTTAAACACTCAGGAGTAAAACCAAATTTTACTTCTTTTGCTAATAAATTTGTCAATGGATGAGCCACTTTGCTAAAATTAGGTATGAACCTTTTATAGAATCCAGCATGTCCTAAAAATAAATGAATTTCTTTGATAGACTTGGATGATGGAAGACTTGTAATCAGCTCAACGTTGGCCTTGTCAACTTCTATTCCTCTTTTTGAGACTACATGGCCAAGAACTATACCTTCTTTAACCATGAATTGACATTTTTCCCAATTAAGAACTAGGTGCTTCTCCTTCCATCTCTCTAGAACTAGTCTCAGATGGTTTAAACATTCGGAGAAGGTAGGGCCAAACATAGAAATGTCATCCTTAAAAATTTTTAAGAATCATTCAACCATATCAGAAAAAATGCTGATCATGCATCTTTGGAAGGTTGCTGGTACATTGCATAACCTAAAGGGCATACGCCTATAAGCAAAGGTTCTGAATGGACAAGTGAATGTAGTCTTTTCTTGATCTTTAGGGCTATGGGGATCTGATTATAGCCAGAATATCCATCTAAAAAATAGTAAAACTTTTGTCCAGCTAACTTTTCTAACATTTAATCAATAAATGGCAAAGGAAAGTGATCTTTCCTTGTTACAGCATTCAGTTTCCTATAGTCTATACAGACCCTCCATCATGTTTGGGTTCTGGTTGGAATAAGTTCATTTGCTTCATTTTGAATCACTATTATTCTAGACTTTTTAGGTACCACTTGAACAGGACTTACCCACGAACTATCAAAAATAGGATAAATGAATCCATTATTAGGTAACTTCAAAATCTCTTTCTTGACTACTTCTTTCATTGCTGGATTTAATCTCCTTTGAGCTTCTCTAGTTGGTTTAGCCTCTTCCTCTAGGTGTCTCCTATGTTGAACTATGGAAGGACTTATTCCCTTAATATCTATCATGGTCCAGCCTATTGCTACTCGATTTTCTTTCAGAATAGTCAAGAGTTCCTCCTCTTGTTTAGGATTTAGGTCTGATGTAATAATTACAGGCAAGGTTTTCTCTGGACCTAAATATACATACTTCAGGTGCTTAGGTAGGGGTTTCAATTCTAACTTGGGTGCCTCTTCTTTTAATGGCTTAGTTGATGGTTTAACCATTTCCATGAGTATTTCAGTAGGAGGCTCCCATCTCTAGATAATCTTGTCATCATCAAGTATTTTATCAATATCTTCATATTCAGGTGTTGGCCATATACTAGACTCAAATCGACTTCTTCTTTGCTAATGTCTATGGATTCATAAATTTCATCTTGGATTACACTCACATTAGCATGATTGGTGGATTCCAGCTCCGAATTGAATATATTCAGCTCAATAGTCATGTTCCCAAAAGATAGTTTCATAAGTCCATTCCGATAATTAATTTCAACATTAACAGTAGCTAGGAATGGTCTTCCTAAAATAACTGGGATATGACCTTTAGGATTTGATACTGGTTCAGTCTCTAAAACGATAAAATCTACCAGGAAGATAAAATTTTCAACCTTAATCAAGACATCCTCTACCATTCCTTTAGTGATTCTAAAAGATCAGTCTGCTAATTGTAATGTGATCCCTATTGGTTGAAGTTTTCTCAATCCCAATTGCCCATAAACTAAATAGGGTAGAATGTTTACACTTGCCCCTAAATCAAGTAATGCCTTCTCAATATGGGTTTCTCCTATAATACATAAAACTGTTGGAGATCCTCGATCCTTGTATTTTATAAGCATGTGACTCAATAAGTATGAACTCACACTTGCTGCTAAGAAAGCTCTTTTTGGTACATTGGTAGTCCTTTTCTTGGTACAAAGATCTTTAAAAAGTTTGGCATAAGTAAGAACCTATTGGATCATGTCTAGTAAAGGGATGCTTAATTGAACTTGCTTAAATACCTCTAACATTTTATCTAAATGTTTAGATTATTTATTAGACCTTAATAATTTGGAAAAGGAGCTCTAGAGTTTCAGGTACCTAGGTTGGTGGAGTATTAATTTCAGAATCTTGAGTTTGTAATGTAGGTTGTTCATTAGATGGCTCAGATAACTCAGCAGTTGAGTCTTCTTTAATATCAGATGTATCTACCTAATCATCCACTTGCTTCCCTGATTTTAAGTATGAATTGCATTAACTTGATTGACTTGATTTCCTTGGGATGGATGACCATTTTGGTTCCTTGGGTTGGGTTCAGGTTGGCTTGGTAGCCTACCTCGTTCACGTTCACTAATGGTAGATGCTAGCTGACCCACCTGCATTTTCAAGCAGGCTATGGCCTGAAAGTTTGAATTCAGAAGTTGGCCCATGGTTTGCATAAAATTACTCAATGTAGCACTGGTGTCAGCATTGGATTTAGCTAAGGCTTCTAGGTATTTCTCTAAAGAACTCAGTTTCTTTTCATTAATATTGAAGCCTGGTGGTGGTAGGTTGTTCATCACAAGATTAGGCCTTGGGTTTTGTTGATTGAAGTTAGGACCACCTATATTTGGATTTTGTGACCATGAAAAATTTGGATGTTTCCTCCATCCTGGGTTAAATGTGGGTGCATAGGGATTGTTCATTGATCTCTGATATGTAGCATTCACCTGTGCACATCTATTTTCTAATGGGTTCATCAGGAGTGGACATTCCTTAAGGACATGGTCTGGTGCATTGCACACACTACACATTGGTGCAGACACTTAGTTCACACTAGATGGTCTTTGAAGTTCTAAGGCCTCTAACCTACGTGTCAAGGTTACGATTTTAGCTTCTGTAGCTAGGGAAGTCTGCATTTGGTGCATTCCACCTCTTGAAGGTGTGGTTCTTTCTGGTTCCCTAGTTATCTTCCATTGTAAATTCTTTTCAGCTAGGTCTTCTAAGAATTGCCATGATTCATTGGGTTCTTTATACATAAATTGGCCTTGGCACATAAACTCTAGCATAGTTCTTGAATTGGAATCTAAACTCTTATATATGATTTGGCAGTCTCCAAGTTTCTATTCCATGGTGTAGATATTGGGTCAAGAGGTTCTTAAAACGATCAAAGTACTTCCAAAATGACTCACCAGCTAATTGGTAAAATTGGTTTATTTCATTTCTAATCTTAGCTATTTTATGATGAGGAAAATATTTCTTTTAGAACACTCTTACAAAGCCCTCCCAGGTCATGACAGATTGATTTGGAAGACTATAAAGCCACTTTTTAGCATTATCCTTAAGGGCAAAGTTGATCAGTCTCAGCTTGATTTCATCCTCTAACAATTGTTGTAATCTCATGGTTGCAGAAACCTCTTCAAATTCCTTAATAAATATATATGCATCCTCTATTCCAGTGAACTTTGGAAGCATATTAATCAGTTGAGGTTTGATTTCAAAATTATTAGTAGTGGGTTGAGGCAGCCTAATGCAAGAAGGTTAGACAGAGCCAACTGGATAACATAAATCCTTAAGTGGTGGGGACACCGGAGGCACCAGAATAAGATAGAGGCTTTTCAAACCTCTGTGAATTGATCAATAATTTATGAGTCCATCTGTAATAAGGGCTTAGCCCATCTGAGTCCATTTTAGTTGTTATTTAAGTCTTTTGAGTTTCAGCTCTATACTAGTCAGCTCATGTTGAGCTAGTTCAGTCCAGTGTTAGTCAGCTCATGTCGAGCTAATTTTATTTTTTTGAGTCCTGTTCAACCATATTGAAGACTCAAGACCACATCATACAAGTGAAGAACAAGTCCAACCTGATTGAAGACATGGAAGTTGAGCCCAAGTCCAACCCAGCTTAAAGATTTGAAGACCCCAGGAAGAAAATTTAGAAAACCCTGATTCCTTGCAGATGCCCTCCAGATGCCCAAATTCCCTTCCAGATGACAAAGTATATTCATAGACCAGGGTATCCATGATTTCAGAGGTCCATCTACATCCTATCCCAACGAAATAGCCCAGGCGCCAAGCCCAAGCCCCTAAGAAGCAAGATACCAGAGAATATTCCTGCTACATGGCTACCAGGCCACCCCAGCTTCTAGAGGCCCAAACCCATGCGCCCGAGCTTTTTTAGGATGGCCTCTTGCTGCTTCTAGAAGCCCAACATGCCCCCATAGGCATCCTTGGAGTGTTGGCCAAGTCAAGAGAATTTTTAGGGATTTTTCTACCTAATGTTTCCTTATTTTCTAGCTAGGGTTTGAGAGGGAAAGGGATTCTTATGTGAAGACTTATGTGCCCTTACTTGGAGCCCAAGGTTAAGGGTCTATTTAAAGGACCATAGTCTCTTGTATGAAGGGAGATTTTGATATTTGAAATAAACCTTGAGTTCTTCAATTGCTTTGTGTGATTACCCTGCTGTGTGCATAAAGGGATTTGAGAGTTCTTCTTCCCGGTGTTTGCAATCTTCTTACCGCCAACCATCCTTCCAGCCCCTCCAAAACTTTCTTCCCTTTGCTATTTTCCTTTATTTTCTTGATCTCCTTTGAGTTTTCTAACCCCTGACAGGTCGTTTGCAGGTCCCCGAGTTCCTACAAATCCAACGACTCCAGCCACGCCTCAATCGGACCACCGAGCAGAAAGCCGGATATCCGCGGGTATTTGGCTCAGTTTTTCAGGCCGCATTCATCGAGGAACGAGAGATCCCTTCACTGCAATCTTCACCGGGAACTTCAAACATTGTCAGGTACACCTCCTCTACCTCCAGTCTTATTATTGTAGGAGAACTTGCCCTAACCGAGGCTTCTCAGCCCGGCGATCCTTCTTTAGTACTTTTCTAGATTCTAATCTGCATGCTTGGCTTCAAAAATTCATACAAAATCCTCTACAACTAATTTTTATCTAAAATTTGGAAATTAATCACCTAACCCCACATATAAAATATAAAAAAAGAATTGCATGCATATTATTTCACCATCATTTGGTATCAGAGCTTAGATTAGGGCTTGTTTTCCATAATTTTAGTCTGTATATACTCTATTATTTTAATTATTTCTCCCTGATAAAAACTCTAAAAATTCTAAAATTTAGTTTTCTGGATTCACCATAATTCACGGTAATTTTAAGAATTTTTTCAGATTTTATTATGGCCTGTGAATTTTCTGCAAGCCGAAATACATCCTGTAAATTTTCAGCTCTATTTTTTTTCAGCATGACAAGTTTGGAAGTTTTAGGGTTTTGTTTAGCATTTGTTGCATATTTTTTAATTTTAGAATATTTCCTGCATATTAGGCCATAATTTTCAAGTTTCTTCTATTTAAGAAAATACCAAAAAAAAAATTACATATTCTCCAAAAATACCAGAAACATCTAAACCCTAATTTGCATCCTCATCTGCCTGCCATCATTGCATAATTTACTTTTAAGGGCACTCTTGCTATATCAGATAAGGGGAGGAGTTGATAACCTCTCCTTAGCCCAAAACCACATCCCTTGCATTCGGTCCCAAGCCTTAACCTAAAATTAACTAGACTTAATTTGCCCTAGTGGGCTAGGGACACCAACTGGTTAGGTCCGGGCTAGTGTTAGATCACTGTGTCAAGTTAACCTGTGTGTGCCTTATGCTCAGTGTCTAGAATGGTGGTTTAGGGATTCAATCCCAAAGGGCTTGTGTGCTGATCCACCTACCTGGCCAATCTTTGATTGGTGTCTAGGATTGGCAATCAGAGACCTAACACCCCCCTTACACCTGCCTGGCTGAGTACAGGATTACTATAGGCTTGTTTGCCACCCTGATTGAGCCCTTAGTTTGGACTCTAGGTCTAGTCAGCTGTAGTCGGTCTAATCGAGTCTTGCATGAGCACTAGATCAGGAGTTTCATATCACCCACCTCCTTCACAAATGTCTGAACACATGGAAAATTTGCTAACCCAAATGAAAGCCCTAGCTGATCAAATGGCCTAGATGGCTACCCAGATGACCCAGTTAACTCAGTCTGGTATTCAAACCAATGATAGAATTGACCATCTTGCCAATAGGTTTGATCAGTTAGAAGTCCGGGTAGGGACCCTAGGAAAAACCCATGGGTCACAGTCTGAGCCAGATCCCGAGTCCCCTCAACCTAGGAGGACCCCAAACCCTGATCTATACCGAGAGGTTGAACCTAGGAGAGCCCCTCAGCCTGACCCATACTATAATACTGAACCTAGAAGAGCCCCTTACCATGACCCTTATTATGATACTGAACCCAGGAAAACCCAATACTCTGACCCATATAGGGAGTCCAATCCTAGGAGAACCCAATACTCTAACCCATATAGGGAGTCCAATCCTAGGAGAACCCAATACTCTGACCCATATAGAGAGCCCAACCCTAGGAGAACCCAATAGTCTGACCCATATAGGGAGCCCAACCCTAGGAGAACCCAATGTCTTGACCCATATAGGGAGCCCAACCTTAGGAGGACCCCATACCATGATCCATCCTTAGAACCTGATCATAGAGCTGACCCAAAATCCTATGACCTCAGATCCTATAATCCCATGACCCATAGATCTGCACCCTTGTCCTATGAGCCTAGAGAACCCATAACCCCTAAGTATCAGCCTAGTACTAGTCATGCTTCCACTAGTCAACTTGAACCCCATAGGATTAGTATACCTAAATATGAACCCAGTAGTGAGCCACTACCCCTTATACAACCTAAACCTACTAGGAGTAATACCCATAATCAGAGACCAGAACCTAACCAATTTCATGCTAGCCGACTTTCTCCAACCATTAATGAGATTCACAAGGCTTACATTAACGCGGAAGTGTATGAAGCTGATGTGAGCCTAGTGGATGAGTATGAGGGAGAAGAGGAGACACCTTTAGATGACCTAGAATTAGCTGACCCAATACATACCCAGGTAGAAGCCAACCTAGAGGTAGTTGACCTTGACCACACCAACCTAAAGCTATAATGGAAGAACAAATAGAGGAAGAGAACCTAGGTACTGCTACTAGAGTCTTACCTGAGGAAACCATAAAGGAGAGCCAAATTAGAGAGTCTAGTCCTAAAATACAAGAACCAGAAGAATTTGTTAAGGACTTGATCTCTTTGAATCAATACCCTCAGGATGAGCCTCCTCCTATAGTTCCCATTAAGGACCTCTTCCCTGATATTAGTAACCCATCCTTCCATTATGCAAACCCCATAGATATACTGCAACCTTGTAAGGTAAGCCTCATTAGTCTAGGATTAGTCCCTGACATGCCTTCTCATATCGAACTTTATCCTACTAACCTTGAACCTTTTTCCCTACCCTACCAAACTACTTCTGAACCCACTTCCTATTTTCTGCCCATTCCTGACACCTCCAGCATTTATAGGATTATTAGATTTCATTTAATTGAGATTAGCATACTGCATGCATTCATCATGCATGTTAGGTTTGCATCTTACTTCTGGCATACTCTTTGGAATTTGCTAGGAGTTCACTGTAAATTTTCATGTGCATGTCAAGCTAGGATCAAACCTAGGGAACCTATAATCTGTTAGGTTTAGATCCAAAGAGTTCAATAAGATTTCCTTCTATAGGAATGCATAGTCAAGTCTGTTAGGTGTTAGTATGAGTCCTTTGAATCATTTGTTAGGAGTCTGCATGTGCCCAGCATGTTCACCACCTACACTAATTTTAAACAAACTGGCTAATTCCCGAAGATGGATTAAAGAATTTGATGTAGTGGATTCTATCTTGGTTAGGCTTAGGCCTAAAAGAATCTTCATGCTCGCAGAGCCGGACCTTTTAAAGTGATAGAGAAGGTTGGATCAAATGCCTAGGTGTTAGACTTGCCTTCGGATTTGGGCATTAGTTCTACCTTTAATATTATAGACCTGGTTGAGTACAGGGAACCGGCAGTGATACCTAGTGAGGCCTTTGAACCTATTCCTTTTCATTGTGAGTGACCCTAACCTAGAGTGTCCACTAATAAATTTGGCTTGAGAGAGGAGAATGGATCGAGCGTATCCTGGACGATCAAGCCACTATGACCCGGGGCCGCGGTTATCAACGTTTCCTGGTCCGATGGCAAGGCCGGCCAGAGTCGGATGATTCGTGGATTTCTCGAGAGGACTTACAGCACCTCAACCCAGACCTCCTCGAGAGATATGTGAGCCAGCTTGATCTTCACTCGACAGGGATTTGGGCATTAGTTCTACCTTTAATATTATAGACCTGGTTGAGTACAGGGAACCGGCAGTGATACCTAGTGAGGCCTTTGAACCTATTCCTTTTCATTGTGAGTGACCCTAACCTAGAGTGTCCACTAATAAATTTGGCTTGAGAGAGGAGAATGGATCGAGCGTATCCTGGACGATCAAGCCACTATGACCCGGGGCCGCGGTTATCAACGTTTCCTGGTCCGATGGCAAGGCCGGCCAGAGTCGGATGATTCGTGGATTTCTCGAGAGGACTTACAGCACCTCAACCCAGACCTCCTCGAGAGATATGTGAGCCAGCTTGATCTTCACTCGACAGGGTCGAGTTCCTCCCACCCCGGGAGAATTGGTGGGGACATCGGAGGCACCAGAATAAGATAGAGGCTTTTCAACCCTCTGTGAATTGATTAATAATTTATGAGTCCATCTGTAATAAGGGCTTAGCCCATCTGAGTCCATTTTAGTTGTTATTTGAGTCTTTTGAGTTTCAGTTCTGTACTAGTCAGCTCATGTTGAGCTAGTTCAGTCTAGTGTTAGTCAGCTCATGTCGAGCTAATTTTATTTTCTTGAGTCCTGTTCAACCATATTGAAGACTCAAGACCACATCATACAAGTGAAGACCAAGTCCAACCTAATTGAGGACATGGAAGTTGAGCCCAAGTCCAACCCAGCTTAAAGATTTGAAGACCACAGGAAGAAAATTCAGAAAACCCTGATTCCTTGCAGATACCCTCCAGATGCCCAAATTTCCTTCCAGATGCCAAAGTATATTCATAGACCAGGGCATCCATGATTCCAGAGGTCCATCTGCATCCTAGCCCAACGAAATCAAGCCCAGGTGCCAAGCCCAAGCCCCTAAGAAGCAAGATACCAGGTAATATTCCTGCTACATGGCTACCAGGCCACCCCAGCTTCCAGAGGCCCAAACCCATGCGCCCGAGCCCCTTTGGGCCAGCCTCTTGCTGCTCCTAGAAGCCCAACATGCCCCCCTAGGTATCCTTGGAGTGTTGGCCAAGTCAAGAGAATTTTTAGGTATTTTTCTACCTAATGTTTCCTTATTTTCTAGCTAGGGTTTGAGATGGAAAAAGATTCTTATGTAAAGACTTATGTGCCCTTACTTGGAGCCCAAGGTTAAGGATCTATTTAAAGGACCCTAGCCTCTTGTATGAAGGGAGATTTTGATATATGAAATAAACCTTGAGTTCTTCAATTGCTTTGTGTGATTACCCTGCTATGTGCATAAAGGGGTTTGAGAGTTCTTCTTCTCGGTGTTTGCAATCATCTTCCTACCGCCAACCATCCTTCCAGCCCCTCCAAAACTTTCTTTCCTTTGCTGTTTTCCTTTGTTTTCTTGATCTCATTTGAGTTTTCTAACCCCTGACAGGTTGTTTGCAAGTCCCTGAGTTCCTACAAATCCAACGACTCCAGCCATGTCTCAATCGGACCACCGAGCAGAAAGCCGGGTATCTGTGGGTCTTTGGCTCAGTTTTCCAGGCCGCATCCATCGAGGAATGAGAGATCCCTTCGCTGCGATCTTCACCGGGCAGTTCAGACAATGTCAGGTACACCCCCTCTACCTCCAGTCTTATTATTGTAGGATAACTTGCCCTAACCGAGGCTTCTCAGCCCCGGTGATCTTTCTTTAGTACTTTTCTAGGTTCTAATCTGCATGCTTGGCTTCAAAAATTCATACAAAATTCCCTACAGCTAGTTTTGATTTGAAATTTGGGAATTAATCACCTAACCCCACATATAAAATATACAAAAATAATTGCATGCATATTAGTTCCCCATCATTAAGGTGTTGGTGTTTATTAGTTAAATCCATTATAATAGAGGTCGTAGGATCTGAAATAGGAATTAAATTGGTTCTAACAAGTTGACCTGATATCCTTCTCAACACAAGAGTGGGAGAATTCACCAATTATACTATCTCTTCAATTTTTTTGAATTTTGTATATTTATATTTTTTTTAGTTTTTTATTTAAAAGCATTCTTAAAAAAAATTTTAAAACAATTCAACCTTTTAATTCCCTAGGACAACCATGCAACATAACTTCCAGTTATGCCAAGGAAACCTTATATCTGGATAGTCAAGATTGAGAATACCTAAAGTAATTTAACTAATAATTTTTATTTTTTAATTTTTTTAAATTTTCAAAAAGTTCTATACAAAATTAATCCTATCTATGGGTAACCTAGAACTATACAGCTCCTAACTATTCCAAGTCAACCTTCAAGCACTCCAGTTCAACCAATTCACTAAATTGGCCAAGGAAGTGTAAGATTGGTGGGAGTTCTCCCGTTGCTTTCCTTAGACACCAATTAGATTGGCCAGGTCAGTGAATGGAACCAATCAAGCAACCACCTTTCTTCGGGACATAATCCTTGAACCACTTTTCTAGACACCAATTCAATGATTGAATCTAGCTTAGTATAACCCTTAGGTCTTCTTGTCCTAATGAGCTCGGATGTCTCTAGCGTTAGTGTCTAATTAATTTCATTTAAAGGCTTGATGCAAATGAAGGAGTCTTGTTTATGGGCTAAAGGTGATGAAATCCCCACCTTATCTTGTTTAGGTTCATGCCCTTAAAGTAATTTAAGAATGCTATGCACAAATAAAAAAATCAAACAAGTTTAAATTAAAAACTAAACTAAACTAAAGTCAAGATAATATGCTGAAAGAAATTAGAAAAACTAAAATTGCATACTTGACTTCCAGCACTCACCAACTTAAAAGAAATACTAGACAAATCAAATTAAAGCAAGAATTTAAAATACAATTTAAAACAAAGCAATTTCCCCAGCAACGATGCCAAAAACTTGATGTGAACTTCAGTTATAACTGCAAGTACACGGTGTACAGAGTAGCACATCCAGCAAGTACGGGTTGATCCGACGAGAAATTTGTGTTCGAACTGTGTTCAAACCTCACTTAGAATAGCTGACAAGAAAGAGCAAAAGTAATTTAAATCACTGAAATAAATAATTTAAAAATCTAGGACTTTTGAATCCACTTGATCAACGATTTAAAAAATATTTCTAAGATTACTTTCATATAATCTATTCTTTTTCTTGTGTTAACCAAGTATAGAGTATGAAAGGATTCTAACAATACTCTATCAAGGATTCTACAAAATGAAGGAAAGGGATTCAAAAATATTGAGTCTTCAATTTATTTCCCCTCTTGATCGAATCAAGTATGAACTATGAAGGGATTGAAACCCAACAATAGTTTATCAAGTCTCTTGGATAAGAGATTAAAAAGAAAGAAAAACTCTTAAGATATTAAAAGTCCAAGAAAATAAATCTTAAGAAAACAGTTTCTAATCATGATCAAGCTTCATTGCCAACCCCAGAAGGATTTGCTTAGCCAGACATGATTAAAATAAAGCTTTAAAAAAAATTTTAAAAAATAATTAAAATCAATTAACTACTTGCTAAAATTTAAATTGCATCATGTAAATGTAAAAATAAAAACTACCCTAATTACAGGAATTAAAATAGCATAAAATAAATTGCAAAATAATTAATCTAATCTAATGCTTTAAAAATAAGAACAAATCAAATAAAAAAATAAATTTTTTTTATTGGAAAGAAAATAATCTAATAACAAAGTGTTTAACTCCTAAGTCATTAAGGGCTTGGATTTAAAATTAAAGTAAAAAGAAAACTAAAACTTTTTATGAAAAAAATGGGAAGAAGGGATGGGAAGGAGAAAGGATGGGCTCTGCTTCTGCTCCTTCTGCTTCTACAGGCTCTCTTGCTGATCGAGTCCAGGTGCTGGGCGATGGGTGTTTATTTATAATGGAGGAGTCCAATGCATGGACATAAAAGAAATCAGCATTTGTCTTCTTTGGTTCTCTATCTTCATTCTCGTAGCCAATACAACCACTGCATTCCTTCCCAAATCTGTAGAGTCCGTGGTTGATCACTCTTCATTTCTTTTCCATTCGAACATCCGGACCGACAAGAGGAGATGCAGCGGTGTGCTCGTTAGAAGTGGTGTGGTTGTTCGAAAGCTCGGATGGCGGATGAAGATAGAAAGAAGGTGACCATGATGAACCCCATCGAAAGACGGCAATGAACAAAGGATAGGCGGCCATCTAGGATAGCAGTAGGCAGTGCTCAGCTTGGAGAAAGACACAGTGAACAGCAAGTGGCGATTGCAAGAGCTTGGTCCAGTGATTTTGGGAATAGGGAGATGAAGAGATGATGGATGCTTGGACTGTACCCTTGCATGCAGCAATTGCAAGAGAAGGAAGATGGCCATGGATGGAGAAGATATACTGGAGCAGCAAGAGATAGACTGTGATGAGATGACGACCATGGATGGAGGAGCAGAGAAAATCGGAAGAAGATCATGCATGGTGGTGTAAAAACCCATGGAAGCGGCTACAACAATAACAAAGAAGATGAATGGCCATGGGATATGGTGAGATGGGAGTTTCCAGCCTTCATTGGCTGATCCAATGAGCGAAGAGGATCCCAGCGATTAGAAGAGGAGCACCTGCGTCTTCTTCGACGAAGTCATGGCTTGGGGAAGTCTATGGTCCACGGGCTGAACTCGTGGACCAGCATCAATGGCAATAATGGACCAGCGGATGACTTGTGGACCAATTGGCTGGTTCACAAAAACCAACTACATCAATTTTTGTGCAACTTCATAAATAATTCCTTCAAAATTTAATCCCCAGCTTAACTGAAGTCCGATTTGTGCACCGTACATAGTGTTGGGTCCCAAAAATCATGCTCTTCGTATTGGTGGGGTTCTTTCATTAAAACACTACATAAAAATATTAATTTTAATGAAATAAAGTAAAATTGATTAATAAATTAATGTACTTATTATTAATTTCTCTGCACTTTTCACCCGGCTTATGTAAAATGTCTGGGAATGGATAAACATGGACCTAGGTCTAACCAGTGCCTATTTGTTGGGTATCCAAAAGAGTCTAAGGGGTATTACTTCTACTTGGCTGAGGAACAAAAGCTGTTCATCAGTCTTAGGGCTATCTTTTTGGAAAAAGAGTTCCTTGGTGAAGGAACTATTGCTGCTAAGATTGAACTTAGTGAAGTTCAACAAATAGAGAAACCGACACACTTAAGGGACAACATAGAACCGGTTGTGATTAGTTGATATCCAGAGCCCACACAATAACCATTAAGGAGATCCGGTAGCATACCTAGTTAACTAGACAGATACTATGGTTTCTTGGTCCAGGATGGTGATCCCATTGAACTCCATGAGAACAATGAGGATCAGATCTCCTATATGGATGCGATGCAGAGGTCAAACTCTGTGAAATGGCTAAGAGCCATGAAATCCAAAATGGAGTCCATGGAAATCAATAATGTATAGACATTGGTTGATCCACCTAAGGGGATAAAACCAATTGGGTGTAAATGGATTTTCAAAAGAAAAAGGGTGCAGACGAGCAGGTAGAGACCTTTAAAGCCCGTCTGGTTACCAAAGGGTATCATCAATGTTATGGTATTGACTATGACGAGATGTTCTCTCCTGTGGCAATGCTCAAGTCTATATGGATCATGCTTGCTTTAGCGGCACACTTTGACTATGAAATCTAGCAAATGGATGTCCGAATAGCTTTCTTGATTGGAGAGCTGGAAGAGGAAGTGTATGTGATACAACCTGAAGGGTTCACATCTACAAACGAGTCAAATGTGTACAAGCTTCAAAGGTCCATTTATGGACTGAAGCAAGCATCACGGAGTTGGAACATGTGGTTTGATAAGTGTATTAAGTCGTATGGCTTCGTTAGAAATGGAGAAGAACCTTGCATTTACAAATGGGCTAATGGTTCTGTGATTGTGTTCCTTGTGTTGTATGTGGATGACATTCTCTTAATCGGGAATGACATCCCAGCACTGCATGGAACAAAGGCCTGGTTGTCATTTTAGTTTTCTATAAAGTACTTGGGTGAAGCCTCTTACACACTGGATTTGAAGATCTATAGAGATAAGTCTAAGAGGCTTCTAGGACTATCCTAGTCTACGTACATCAGCACAATGCTGAAGCAGTTCAGAAAGGGATTGTGTGACAATTCCTATGGAGAGAGAGCATATGAGTAGAATCCCGTATGCTTCGGTAGTAGGTTCTATCATGTTGCCATGACATGTACTAGACCAGACGTGGCATACTCACTAGGCATAGTGAGCAGATACAAGTCTGACTCAGGCGAAGCTCATTGGAAAGTGGTAAAACCATCCTTAAGTATTTGCAAAATATTATGGACCAATGACTGATTTATGAAGAACAAGACTTAAAACTTATGGGATATACTGACTCTAGTTTTCAGTCAGATTGGGATGACAGCAAGAGTGTGTCAGGATTTGTCTTTATCCTAAATGAAGGAGCGATCTACTAGAAAAGTTCCAAGCAACCTAGTCTAGCGGACTCAGTATGCGAAGCAGAATACATTGTAGCATCGGTTGCAGCAAAAGAAGTAGTGTAGTTGCGAAAGTTCCTTAGCAAGCTGGGAGTGGCACCTTCCCTAGATGGTCCTATTATGGTGTATTGTGACAGCATTAGAGCCATTGCTCAAGCCAAAGAGCTAAAGTCTCATCACTATATAAAACACATTCTGCAGCGCTACCACCTTGTATGAGAGATCGTGAAATTAGATGACATTGACCTTCAGAAGATCGATGGAAAGGAAAACCTGGCTGACCTCTTTACTAAAGCCATCGGAGTTCAAGAGTTTGATAGTTGTAAATGAAAATTGGAAATAAGATTTTATACTGATTGGCTTTAATCCAAGTGGGAGTTGTTGGGAATTATGTCCCAAAATCAATTATCTAGACTGTAGATGGTTGTGCTATTTTGTAATTATATATCAGTTTCTTAATAAATAAAAGTTATTCTTTTGGCTGTTCATCACATGTACATTTTCCTAAAAAGAACTCTTGTGTGATGGAATCCTTAGAACTACATTATATTTGATATAGAGAGGATATATCTAGTAGTTCAGGATATATCGAGTAGTTCTTAAACTTGTTCACAAACAAAGGATACATTATTATAGGACGATGTATCAAGTATAGGTTTTTGTATGTCACATTTATTGATTGTCCTCTTAACCAAGGAGTATAGAGATACTGATGTGACATACAGGTGAAATGTATGACATCTCACTAAAAATGACCAATTGTGGGGCTCCCTTCTGCCAAAGGGTTACTCGCAAAGGGATATGGGTATATGTATCCCTCAGACCTGAGGTCACCATGGTAGCTTGCAAGCAACTCACTATACTTTGGCACCAGACTACTAGGATTTCTAATCTAGTGATGAAAGGCTTCTAGGTACAGTCAAGTATTTGTGGAGCGATAATAGATCAAGATAGGATTTATCCCTCCAAATGGTTTGGAGTAAATTACTTACTATGTCTCAATTTAGCAAAACCTTGGCCAAGGTAGTTCTTGTGAGTAGTCACAGAACTTGTAAGATTGAGACATGATCTGGATGTACCAGGTTGGGGTTGGCAGTCAAACCCTAGGGCATCCTGAGCATTATGAGGTCAAAGGGATGCATTATGCGATAACCATATGCTAGAGATTCTAGAAAGTTTCTCTGGAATCTTCAACCTATCCGGATGTTGGGTATCATTGCTAGATGATGACTTTGACTGGTAGCGAAAATATTTCAATGCTATCAGCTTGGTGTTCGAACCTATGGAGTCACGCACCATAGGGATTTCTATCTGATCTAAAGGCTGATCGATGATTGAGAATCTTTTGCCATCACTGGAGGTCAATATGATTGATCATGTTCCTAGTGTCGACACTTCCATGTGTCGATACTTGGATGTGTCAACACTTGCAAGTGTTAATACTCAGAAAGTTGCACTAGGAAGTGTCAACACTTGGCTTTGATGAGTATAAATTCTGGAAAAAAAATTTAGAAAGTTTTGACCTCAATTCGGAATTTCAAATTTTGGTTGGTTATGGCTCCAAGCCATCATGGAATGATGGTCATTCTTTGGAAGATTTTGACCACCATTCAAATTTCGAATTTTGGCTATTTTTTGCTCCAAGCTTTCATGGAATGATGGTCATTCTTGCCTTATGAGCTTAGAGCCAATTTAGTATGGCCTTTGACCTTCTCCCCCAATCTCTCCTCCATCCTCTTTCTTCCTCTCATGCCTACCTCTATAAATAAGGGTTGTTTTAGGGGCTGTTGGTTGAGAGAAAAAAAAAGGAAGAGTTTTCTTATTGATTGAGATTGCTGAAATTCTGAGAGGGAAATGAATAGGGGCTTGAAAGGACTAGGATTTTGGGTGTGTGACTACCTAGCACTCAAGCTAGGTCTTGGAAAGAGAGCAAGTTAGGAAGGGTTCCACCTCTCCTCCTTGTCTTCCAAGAAGAAGTAGATCGGCCTCAAGGATCTCAAGGAGCTAGCACTCTAAGGGAGTTAATCAGAATCGAGCCCTGGTGTGAACTACCCATAGAGGCTAGACATGTGTGTGGCTCTAGGGCTCTTCACAATCTCTTTCTTAAGGTATAACGGTAAGGTATCCTTATGACTTTTGGTTCTTTTCTGTTTATGATGTCTTTTGCATGCTATATTATCATACTTGTTCCTGTTGCAGGCAAATTGGTAGATCATTTTGATCGATCTACCAAGCCTTCCACTGTGCTTATTTTAAAATATAACTCTTTTCTGCCATGCATGCTCATTTTTCTTTCCCTTCAAGATGGTGGAGAAAAATGAAGAGAAGAAAGACTACTCCCTTTTCTCTTTTTCTTAGTTAGAAGATCCTCTCTTCTTCTTTTCTCCCACATGCACACTAGCCATCTCCTTAAGAAGAGGCATCCAAGAGGTTAGGAAGGGATAACTATTAGTTTGTTTTGATTTAACATCAAAACCAACTCCAACTATAATTCAAAATTGAATTCAAATTCAAATTCTAACAATTTGAATTCAAATTCAAATTTAAATCCCAATTATAATTCAAATTTAAAATTCAAAATTTGAATTTAAATTCAAATTCTAATTTGATGTATGGGTGTGTGGTGCATGGGGCTAGGGTTTATGGATGGATCCAATCCTATTGGATTCTAATTCACAAAGTTTGAACTCAAACCAAGTCATATTTATTTAGACTTGAAGTGATAAATAAACCTAATCAAATTAGAAACCTAATCTCATTTAATAAAACCTAATCTACTTAGGAATTAATTGAGTCCAAGTCTTGATTAAATCATTAATCAAACTTCATTAGTGATTAAGTTATCTTATAACCTAATTAGGTCAGACATAATCGAATCCAATTCAATTAGATTTGATCCAAACTTCATTGCTCAATCAAATTAAGCTAAATAGCAATCTAATTGTTAATTAATTCTCCTATAATTCGCTAACTATTAGTAAATTATTTTACCACAACATTTGCATTAGGTTAATCATTAATCATATTAATAATTATAACTTTGAATGATTCAAACCATTGATCAGCCATCAAATCAGGCAGGAACTTCTAATGTGTATGATCCCATAGTTTCGAACACTAAGCTAGTAGCATAAGAATAAATTCCTATACTAACCCAAGTGATATCTAATAATGATACACGATGTTTGGATAGGTCCAATAGTTGCAAAGAAACATTCAAGAATCTTGGGTATATGGTTACCATATAATTCATCCGTTGACCCTTAATGCTTAAGATGAATTTAGGGTTTAATTGTCAATCCTTAATTAGTACACCCAAATAGTGTCTCAACCTTATAAATTTCGTAACTCTTCACAAGGATTATCTTCGCTAAGGTTTTACTAAATTGAAATATAGTGAAGCATTATCTTCAATAGCCTAGAGTGGTCAATCCCATCTTAACCACACACTGACTTTACAAGTATTTGACTATACCCAGAAACCTTCTATCACTATATTAAAAATACAAGTAGTCCGGTACTAAAATATAGTAAGTTTAATGCAGGTCACTATGGTGATCTTAAGTTTGAGAGACATTTATATTCATATTCTTTATGAGCAATCCTTGATAGTAGAGTGCTCCATAGTGGGTCACATTCAGTAAAATATACTCTTATATTTTACCTATATGCCATACCAAAATCTTCATACTCCTTGGTTATGAAGACAACCAACCCATATGGCACACAATGACCTATGCACGATAAGTATTACCATTCTTAATAATATTTCATTTGATCATGAACAATTTTAAGAACCATACGATAAATCCTCCTTTATCAATTGGAAGTAGATCTAAGAATTTTATCATAAAAGAGTTCATAAAAGCAACATGTATGATTATGATGAACATAACAAATAACTTTTATTGATTCATTACAAATTACAAAGAGCACAACCATCTGTAGCTTAGACGATTGGCTTTAGGACATAATTCCCAACAACTTCCACTTAGACAAAAGCCAATTATAATAGTATCTAATACCCATCTTTCATTTTTGATAATTGAACTCTTTGATTTTGAGGGCTTTAGTAAATGGGTTGGCCAAGTTCTCTTTTCTATTGATCTTCTAAAGCTTGATGTCATCTCGATCTACGATCTCTCATATAAAGTGTTAGTGATGAGAATATGCTTGATTCTTTGATGAGACTTTGATTGTTTTGCTTAAGCTATGGCTCTAATATTGTTACAATATAGAAGAACTAGACTATCAATGGAGGGTGCCACTCCAAGCTTGCTAATGAACTTTTGCAACCAAACATCTTCATTTATAGCATCAAATGCCATAGTATACTCTGCCTCACAAATTGAATCATCTATAGCATGTTGCTTGAAACTTTTCTAGCATATCGCTTTACCATTCTTAGTAAATAAATAATCTGACATACTATTACTATCATTATGGTCTAACTAAAAACTAGAATCAATATATCTCATATGTTTTAATTTAATATCTCCATAAATAAGCCATTAGTCCTTGAATTTCTCAAATATTTAAGGATTATTTTTGTAACTTTCCAATGGTTCACACTTGGATCAAACTAGTATCTACTCACTATCCCTATTGAGTAAGCCATATCAAGTCTTGTACATATCATAGCATACATGATAGATTCCACTACCGAGGCATATAGTATTCTACTTATACACTCTCTCTTGAGGAGTTGTCGGATAATCTTTCTTAGAGAGAAATTCCTTGGCCAATCAATAGATAACCCTTCTTAAAATTCACCATGTTGAACCATTCCAACACAGTATCAATATACATGGATTGAGACAATCTAAGCAACCATTTAGATCCATCTATATAAATCTTCATCCCTAGGATGGAAAATGCTTCCCCAAATCCTTCACGAAAAATTAAGATGATAACCAAATTTTTATATCTTGTAATGCAAGGATATCATTTCCAATTAAAAGAATATCATCCACATACAATACAATGAATACTATTATAGAACCATTAGTTCATTTATAGATATAGTGTTCTTCTCCATTCTTAACGAAGCCATATATTTTGATCATCTTATTAAAATGCAAATTCCAACTTCAAGATGCCTATTTTAATCTATTAATGAATCTTTTAAGATTGCATACCTTTAATTCATTAGTGGATGTAAACCTTTTAAGTTGTATTATATACACCTTTTCATCCAGCTCTCCATTTAGGAAAGCTATTTTGATATCCACTTTATTAGATTTCATAGTCAAGGTACACCGCTATCACAAGCATAATCTGATAGACTTTAGCATTTTTATGAAAAAAATATCTCATCATAGTTAATACCATAACATCAATGGTATCCCTTAGCAAACAAACAAGCTTTATAGGTCTCCACCTTCCCATATGCACCTCTTTTTCTTTTGAATCTCTATTTGAACCCAATAAATTTTATCCCTTTAGGTAGATCAACAAGTGTCCATACATTATTAATCTTCATGGACTCTATTTCGAAATTCATGGCTTCAAGCTACTTATCAAAGTCAGATCTCTACACGTCATCTGAATAGGTGATGGATCCTTGTTGTTTTCATCAAGTTCAAATAATTACCATCTCAAATCAAGAAACCATAATATCTATCTAGCTTACGAGATACTCTACTGGATCTCCTCAATGCTGCCTCTATAATGGGCTCTAGGTTTGATCTAATTAAATCTGATTGTATATTTTCACTTATTTGTACCAATTCTTCTACCTATTGAACCTCACCCATTTAACTTTGGTGGCTTTAGTTTCTTTTCTAAGAAACTTTTTTTCCAAAAATATAGCCTTAATACTAACAAATACCTTTTGTTCTTAAGCAAAGTAGAAGTAATAACCCTTAGTTTCTTTTGGGTACTTAATAAAATGACATTTATTAGACCTTGGTCCAAGCTTATATGTCTTTAAAAGTTTGACATAAACTGGGCATCCCCAGATCCTAAGTGTAAGAGTGCTGGCCTATGTCATATACATATCTCATATAGTGTTTTATCGACAAATTTGCTCATGACCTTATTAAGTATATAATAAGCCATCTCTAGAGTATATCCCCAAAAGGAGATTGACATACCTGCAAAGCCCATTATGGATTGAACCATGTATAACAATATTTGGTTCCTCCTTTCTGACACACCAATATATTGACGTATCCTAAGTGGTGTGTATTATGAGAGAATCCTATTCTCTTCTAAATAAGTCAAAAACTCATTAGTAAGGTATTCTCATCCTCTATCTGATCAAAGAGTTTTAATATTCTTTCCAGTTTGTTATTCATCCTCATTATTGAACTGTTTGAATATTTCAAATGATTCATACTTATGCTTTAAATGATAGACATACCCATACTTAGATAAGTTATCAGTAAATGTAATGAAGTAGTAATACCCACCTCTGGCCCAAGTGTTCATTGGTCCACATACACTAGCATATATTAGACTTTGAACTTCATTTGCTCATTCACATTTTCCAGTAAAATGTAACTTAGCCATCTTTTCAAGAAGATATGATTCACAGGTTGGCAATGATTCACAATCATTGACATCGAGGGTTCCTTCTTTTGTTAACCTGTTTATCCTATTCTTGTTAATATGACTGAGCTGATAATGCAAAAGATAAGCATCAGTGATGTTATCTAATCTAGGTTATTTCATAGATGTGTACATTACACTTATAGGCTATGATAAAAATAAATATCATTTCTCAATTGTCTACACACTAGAGTAACACCATTTACAATGATATTCAAAAAAATATTTTTTATTAAAAATTCATATTCGTCCTTGGCCTAAAGGTCTACAAAAATTATATTTAATAAGAATCTTGGCCAATAGTGACAATCACTTAAAATAACAATGTTAGAACTAAAAATAGGCTTGACAATTTTAAAGCTATGACTAGAACATGACTTCCATCTTCTACATTCAGGAATCTCTCACTATCTTTAAATCTCCTACTGACTTGAAGTCCTTGTAACAAATTGCAAATATTAATTGAACTTCTAGTATCCAATACCCGGTAGCAGTATCACAAATGGAGAAGTTACAAGGTATTATCATATAATTACCTTGACCAGTAGTAGCTTGCTTCTTTCTCTTATTATGCCTATTTAGGTCAAGAGAAGCAATATACAAAGAATAATTTTTCTTTCAATGACCTTGTTTCTTATAATGGAAGCACTCTGCCTAACTCTTATTGACCTTGGACTTTTCAGTCTGAGAAGATTGGGATGCCTTAGCATGTTGTACCTTCTTATTTTTTTTCTTCTTCCCTTTCTTAAAGGGATGATAACTAGAAGATGACCCATCCATGACATATCCTTATGGAGCTAGTTATCCTTCTCAAAGATCTACAGTTACCCTAGCAAACCATGGTAGTTTATTGCAAGCTTAGTCATTCTATAATGATCGAGAAAGGGTAGATAGGACTTAGGCATCTTTCTCTAACTACTCATGCAAGGAAAACTCGAGTTTGCTCAGACTTTTGATCTACTCAATCACATACAGTACATGATCAATGACCAACTTCCCTCGTGCATCAAGCATTGAAGGTAGCACAAGAGGTTTTATGCCTCTTAATGTCATTAAGTGTGTCAAAGGATTTGTTCAACACTTGAAACTTATCCTCTGGCTGAGCATCCTTAAATTTTTGACTGAACTCATCATTCATAGCCACCCTCATAATACATCACACTGTGGTTTAGTCATTGAGCCACTTCTAGTAAGTGTCTCAAACCATACCATGAGCATTCAAAGTAGGCTCCTCAAGTGCCATTGAAGGGGACAGAGACCTATTATCCTCAGTCTGCATTACTGGCTCGTCATCAAATTGAGCCGACTTACCAGGGTCATGAGTCAACTCATGCAGGCTAATAGCAATAGGTACAAGATTTAGATCTGATTTTGTGCTAAAAATATATATATAATGAATCATAAATCTATTATAGATCTAATCTAAACTTATTTATGATTTTAGATCTAAATAGTAAAGGTTAAAATAATTTTAATCAAATCATTTTTATCATTCTACTTTATGAGTCAAATCATAGCGATACCCCTCGATGCCATAAGAGAATCCCATTGAATAGGAGGAGAGGGCCATTAAAATGATGCGGGATGACTCTAAGAATGCTAAATATGCAAGAAAAAATAGTGAACTAATTTTTTTGTGATTTTTAGATTTAAGTTTGTTGGCTAATTTCTCAAAGTAATGTAAAGAACTAGCAGGTATTCAACAATTCTAAGAATCAACTTGTCGCAAGCTGAATCATGCAAGATAACTAAAAGACGGGACCCAAAAATTAAGAAATTCCTGGCTTAAAATAGTTATGCTTCAAACAAATCAGATAATAAGAGAAAGAAAGGTTTCTTACCAGTCAGAGATTAAAATTCAGTAGTAGAAGGGTTCACTCACACTCTAATCAGAGCCTGGATGAAGAAGCCTCGATTTCCTTGAATCTGATGGCTGATCTGGGCGGTCTTGGCAGCAAAGAAGGCCTCCTCAAGGGAGGTGAAGCACCTTGGGGATCCTGCAAGTGTCAAAAGTCAATCAAAATAGCAAATAAAAAAAAGAGGAAAAAAACTAGGGTTTGGAAGGATTCGGGATTAGGGTTAGAAGATGGCAGCCAGGGAGGAAGAAGCTCCTGATCTTGGATGGCAGCAAGGGCTTCTGTTCCTTGGGCATGGCTGATCTCCAGGGATGCAGGAGGGTGCTAGGGCAGCAAGGTTTCAATATAGGAACACAAAGAGATCACTCAAAGGATGAACCAAAACTCAAACATAAGGCACTTAATCAAAATTTCAGCAAGGCTAATTCATAAGAAAAAGATGATTACAAGAGGGGAAGGGGTGGGGTATTTATAGAGTTCCCATGCCCTCTCCTAACTAGGGTTACACATAGGTTAACAAGCCTTTTCCTAGTTAGATTACATGTCCTTTCCTAGCTAGGTTAGGATTACAAAGCTTAAAAGAACTAGGAATCCTAACTAGGTTAGATAGGTCTTCTTCTCACTTAAGGACACCTCCCTTGGAAGTTTGACTTGGTCAACCCTTCAAGGACAACAATGGGGCATGTTGGACTTGTAAGAGCAGCAAGGGGCAAGCCCAGAGGGGCTTGGGTGTATGGGTTTGGGCCTCTGGAAGCTAGGATAGCCTGGTAGCAGGAATATTCCCTAGTATCTTGCTTCTTAAGGGCTTGGGCTTGGCACCTGGGCTTGATTTCTTTAGGCTAGGATGCAGGTGGACTTCTAGAATCATGGATGCCTTGGTTTAGGAATATGCTCTGGCATCTGGAAGGGAATCTTTGTATCTGTAGGGCATCTGGAAGGAATCTGGGTCACCAGAAGGCATCTTGGATCCTATGGTGTCGCACAAAATCCAATAATCTGATGTAGTAGCCTCTGACTCCTTGATGAGGCCCGGTGGAACTCCAAAATAGTATAACCTCCTCTCTGGTACAATAAGTGGACTCATACTAGACTCATACTGATGTACAAGACTTAATATACTGGACTAGGTTGAGGGTTGAGACAAATCAACTAACCTCAACTTATTACAGGACTCAATCTTAATTGATTACAAAATTCTCAAAACTTTAACACTTGACTTGGTAAACCAAATAGGGCCGAGTAATTTGTGTCTGATCCTAGTGGCCCCACCAATTATCCTAGGGTGGGAGGAACTCGATCCCGTCGAGTATGGGATAACTTGGCTCTCATAATGCTCGAGTAGGTTTGGGTTGAGGTGCTGCAGATCCTCACGGGTGATCCATGAGTCCTCATATTCTGGCCGACCTTGCCACCGAACCAAATTCCTTTGATAGCCTCTATTCCTGGTACATATGGCTTGATCATCCTGGATTCTCTCATTCTTTTTTTCAATATTTGGCCAATTGGTTGGTGGACACTCTAGGGCAGGCTCACTCTCAATTGAAGGGATATGTTTAAAAGGCTAGCTGGGAATCGCTACTGGCTCCCTATACTCTACAAGATTTGAGATGTTGAAGGTGGAACTAATGCCTAAGTCGGGTGGTAACTCAAGCACATAGGCATTGGGTCCAACTCTCTTTATTATCTTAAATGGGCTAACTCCACAAGCATGAAGTTTCTTTATGGTCACTGGAGGGAACCGTTCAGGCCTAAGCCTGATCATCACAAAATCTCATGTAGAAAATTCTTTAGCTCTCTTTTGAGAATTAGCCAAGTTCTTATATAGTTCATTACTTATGTTCAGCTCTTGACTAATTTCATGATGCATATGCTGTGAAGAGGCTAGTGTAGGTGCAGGCATATAGATTGAATCTGTGGACTCATATTCAGATGTTGTTTCATTACATACACCTATTTCTTTTGGTTGTTCTTAAGGGATTTGATCCTGGGCTTTCTCTATGAACAACTCTTACAAATTATTAGTTTCACCCATAAAGTTTGATCCTGGCTTAATTACTTCTTCAATTATTAAAGTGGGTTCATGATCAATTCTCATAAAGTCCTTAGTGGGTTAAGAAGGGTCTACCTTTAATTCTTTAGCCTTAATCAGATTAACTCCTGGTTTCGCTCTAAGGCTACTAGAATTTCTTGAACTCCTAGGTTGAGTGGGGTAAATCACAAATCTTTTCCCATGATGATGAAAGGTACAGGTGTTGGTTCGACCAGATAGGGCAGCATCATGATCATATAGCCATGGTCAACCTAGAATGACACTACTAACCTTCATGGGAAGGACATCACACCAAATCTCTTCTTTATATGATTGCGATTTAATTAAGATTTGGCACCTAGACTTGATTGGCATAGAGATAGAATCTATCCATGATACTTTATAGGGGTCGGGATGTGGAACTAGGGTCAAGCCTAAAGATTTAGCTATCTCAGTAGCAATGGCATTGACACAACTACCACTATCAATTATAATCTTACATACTTTATTCCCAAACTTAACAAAAGTCTGTAGGATGCTAGTCCTATGCCAATCTTCCTCAGGTTGGGTTTGGGTTAAATTACATCTAATTACCCCTACTTGATCAAATTCCTCCTCATCTTCATCATATTCTTCTATCAAGTCTGGTTCAGCCTCATAAACTTCTTCTTCTAGGTCATCGACATTGGGTTCTGTCTCTTATTCTTCAAGCTCCCCTATTTGTAATGACCTGGTGGGACAATGACTAGCATAGTGACCTACCTTATTACACCTAAAGCAGGCATTGGGACTAGGGTTTGGGCCTCTCTGAAACATGGGTGCCTTACCATTGTCGATCCTAGCATGTGTAGAATTACTTGAACTAGAAGGACTCGGACTCGAGTTAGGTTGAGATGGGTTAGGTTGGGATTGAATTAGGTTGGATTAGGGTTGGGACGGACTGGGTTACAGTTTGTCCTAACTGGGTTGGAGTTAAATTGACCTGGGTTGGGGTTAGGACTTGGTCTATCCTGGTATACCTGGTTTGGGTTTGATCTAGGAAATTGGGTATTGTTCCTAACAGCTTCAGATTTCTGATAGGTAGGTCCTCTTTCGAATTGTTCATAATGTCTAGCTATTTGATAGGCTTGTTCCAAATAATGGACCTCTCTCATGTATAGTTCCCTTTTAATGTCCTCTTGCAATCCAAATCTAAACCTGGATAGGGTTTGTTCTAAGGACTTGGTTACATTACACCTAACAGCAAACTCATCAAATTTAGCAATATAATCTGTCACTAATCTATTCCCTTGGTGAATTTTGTTCCATTGGTCTAAGAGCAGCTGATTGTAGGATTCTGGTAGGTATTTCTCTTTGAGTTGCAATTTCATCTCTTGCCAAGTAGTTATAGGTGGAAGGGCTCGTTGTCTCCTAGTATGCTCAAGATTAGCCCAACGTAATCTAGCTTGATGAATCAACTTCATCTTGGCAAATTTATATTTCATCCCTTCACTCAGTTCATACCATTCAAAGAAAATAATCCATATCTCCTATCCAATCTACATAGACCTTTGGTTCAAGACTTCCATCAAAGGTGGGTGCTTCTACCCTAATATTTCTCATGGCCCTTTCGTCTTGATCATGGACTTCATGTTGGGGCCTTCTATGGTTGGGTTCTTGGATAGGGTCAGGGTTTTGGACTCTCCTATGGTTAGGCTCTTGGTATGGTTCCTAAGGTTGAACTCCCCTATGATTAGGCTCTACAAATGGTTCTTGAGTCTGGGATCTCCTAGGGTTGGGATCCATAAAGTGGTTTTGATTTTGGGCTTTTCTAGGGTTTTGAGAGGTAGAACAGGATGGGTCAAATTCAGGTTCAGCATTAGACCCCTGGGAGCGTTCTATGGTCCCTAATATATTTTCTATCTGGTCTAACCTATCAGTTAATTGGTCAATCCTATGGGTTGCCTGGTTATTGGTTTGGGTTATTTGGTCAAATCTTTGGTCTATTTGGTCGAATCTATGGATCATTTGGTTTTGCAGTTGGGTCAATTGGTTTTGGGATTGGGTCAATTGGGTCATCTGGGTATTGGTTTAGTCAAGTTTATGGTTTAATTTTTCATTCATGGTTCTTATGAGTGCTTCAAGACTGCACACCATGGTTGAACTGGGTTGGGGTTTAGACTTCTGGTATAGGGTTCTTAGTCTAGTCATCATACAATCAATCAAATAATCAAAATGGATTGGTGCAGCCAAGCATGCAAAAGAAAAAAGAAAGGCCAGTACAATCTAGGGCTTCCTAGACCTAGAGCCAAAACTGGGTGGGTCACCTCAACTTACACCTAACCTAGTAAATAATCCTTTCACTGGCCAAGTAGGGGGTGGGAGTGTGGGAGGCCCCCTGCTTTCGCAGGGACCCAATTAAAAACCACAACACCACTTAGGTTGTTTGACTCTAGACCCCCAGCCTTAGACACCAGCTTTTAGTAATAGCTAAAGGATCAAATGCACTAGTTGGCCCACATAGCTTGGACCCGACCTGTTGGGTGTCACCTAGCCCACTAGGGCAAATTAAGTCTAATTAATTTCAATTAATACTTGGGTGAAAATGCTGGGTGGTTGTTTTTGGCCCAGGACAGGCTATGATCTCCTGCCCTGATGTTATATTGATTGCCCTTAATATTAGATTAAAAAAATGATGGACATTCAATGGTCCTGATGCAATCTATAACAATCAAAAAATAAAATGACTTTTAATTAATTTATGAGATGTCAAGTTAGGTTTAAGTTAACTGGGGTTATCAAACAAAGTTTGGCTTGCGATTAGGGGGGTTTGGAAGTTGATTAGGTTTGAGTTGTCAAGTGCAAAATCAGCAAAAATCAAAGCATTAGGATTTCAGATGATGCAAAATTTGACATAGTTACTGATGTAGAAAAAAATCAAAAAAATTTAGAATAGAGGATCGATGGTGATAATAACACCTACCAAATTTCATGCATAAAAAAAATCAAATGATTATGCAAATCCTAGGATTTTTGGACTGCTATAGAAATTTTCAGGAATCTATTAGGGTTTCTAATATGCTAGATTTTAGAAAATTAGGTTTTCAGTAAAATTAATTAAAAATTTTGATAACTATTAGGATAGAACAGAGGAAATGCAGTAAAAATTTCACAAAAAATAAAATATTTAAGATACCAAAATAAGATGAAACCTAGACACCAAATGTAGTGGACAAGATGCTGAAATTAGGGTTTGTGAATGCAAAGCAGATAAAAACTATCCTAAACCTGCTCTAATACCAAACTAATACGGGATGACTCTAAGAATGCTAAATATATAGAAAAAAATAGTAAACTAATTTTTTTATGATTTTTAGATTTAAGTTTGTTGGCTAATTTCTCAAAGCAAAGTAAAGAACTAGCAGGTATTCTGCAATTCTAAGAATCAACTTGTCGCAGGCTGAATCATGCAAGATAACTAAAAGACAGGACCTAAAAATTGAGAAATTCTTAGCTTAGGATAGTTAAGCTTCAAATAAATCAGATAATAAGAGAAGGAAGGTTTCTTACGAGTCAAAGATTAAATTCAGTAGCAGAAGGTTTCACTCACACTCTGATCGGAGCCTAGATGAAGAATCCTCGGTTCCCTTGAATCTGATTGCTGATCTGGGTGGTCCTGGAAATAAAGAAGGCCTCCTCAGGGGAGATGAAGCACCTCGGGGATCCTGCAACTGTCAGAGGTCAATCAAAATAGCAAATAAAAAAAGAGGAAAGAAACTAGGGTTTGGAAGGATTCGAGATTTGGGTTAGAAGATGGCAGCTGGGGAGGAAGAAGCTCCTGGTCTTGGATGGCAGCAAGGTCTTATGTTCCTTGGGCATGGCTGATCTCCAGTGATGCAAGAGGGTGCTAGGGCAGTAGGGTTTCAATCCAGGAACATAAGGAGAGCACTCAAAGGAAGAACCAAAACTCAAACACAAGGCACTTAATCAAAATTTCAGAAAGGCTTATTCAATAGAAAAAGATGATTAAAAGAGGAAGAGTGGTGGGCTATTTATAGAGTTCCCATGCCCTCTTCTAACTAGGGTTACACATAGGTTAACAAGCCTTTTCCTAGTTAGATTACATGTCCTTTCCTAGCTAGGTTAGGATTACAAAGCTTAAAAGAACTAGGAATACTAACTAGGTTAGACTAGTCTTCTCCTTCCCACTTAAGGACACCTCCCTTGGAGCTTTGACTTGGTCAACCCTTCAAGGACACCTAGGGGGTGTGTTGGGCTTCTAAGAGCAGCAAGGAACTGGCCCAAAGGGGCTTGGGCGCATGGGTTTGGGTATCTGGAAGCTAGGGTGGCCTGGTAGCCTGGTAGCAGAAATATTCCCTGGTATCTTGCTTCTTAAGGGCTTGGGCTTGGCACCTGGGCTTGATTTCTTTGGATAGGGATGCAGGTGAACCTTTGGAATCATGGATGCCTTGGTTTAAGAATATGCTCAAGCATCTGGAAGGGAATCTTTGCATCTGGAGGGCATTTAGAAGGAATCAAGGTCTCTGGAAGGCATCTTGGATCCTATGGTGTCACACAAAATCTAATAATCTGATGTAGTGGCCTCTGACTCATGGATGAGGCCTGGTGGAACTCCAAAATAGTATAACCTCCTCTCTGGTACAACAAATGGACTCATACTAGACTTATACTGATGTACAGGACTCAATGTACTGGACTAGGTTGAGGGTTGAGACAAATCAACTAACCTCAACTTATTACATGACTCAATCTTAATTGATTACAAAATTTTCAAAACTTTAACACATGACTAAGTAAACCAAATAGGGCCCAGTAATCTATGTCTGATCCTGGTGCCCCCACCAATTCTCTTGGGGTTGGAGGAACTCGATCTTGTCAAGTGTGGGATTACTTGGCTCTCATAGTGCTCGAGTAGGTTTGGGTTGAGGTGTTGCAGATCCTCACGGGTGATCCATGAGTCCTCATATTCGGGCTGACCTTGCCACCGTACCAAATTCCTCTGATAGCCTCTATTCTAGGTACATATGGCTTGATCGTCTAGGATTCTCAAATTCTTTTTCTCACTATTTGGCCAATTGGTTGGTTGACACTCTGGGACAGGCTCACTCTTAAGTGAAGGGATAGGTCCAAAAGGCTCACTGGGAATCACTGCTGGCTCCCTATACTCTACAAGATTTGAGATGTTGAAGGTGGAACTAATGCCTAAGTCGGGTGGTAACTCAAGCACATAGGCATTGGGTCCAACTCTCTTTATTATCTTAAATGGGCCAACTCCATGAGCATGAAGTTTCTTTACGGTCCCTTGAAAGAACCATTCAGGCCTAAGCCTGATCATCACAAAATCTCATGTAGAAAATTCTTTAGATCTCTTTTGAGAATTACCCAAGTTCTTATATAGTTCATTACTTATGTTCAGCTCTTGACTAATTTCATTACATACACCAATTTCTTTTGGTTGTTATTTAGGGATTTGATCCTAGGCTTCCTCTATGAACAACTCTTGCAAATTATTAGTTTCACCCATAAAGTTTTATCCTGGCTTAATTACTTCTTCAATAATTAAAGTTGGTTCAGTATCAATTCTCATAAAGTCATTAGTTGGTTCAGAAGGGTCTACCTTTAATTCTTTAGCCTTAATCAGATTAACCCCTGGTTTCGCTCTAAGGCTACAAGAATTTCTTGAACTCCTAGGGTGAGTAGGGTAAATCACAAATCCTTTTCCATGGTGATAAAAGGTACAGGTCTTGGTTCGTCCAGATAGGGTAGCATCTGATCATATAGCCATGGTCGACCTAGAATGACACTACTAACCTTCATGGGAAGGACATCACACCAAATCTCTTCTTTATATGATTGCAATTTAATTAAGATTTGGCAACTAGACTTGATTGGCATAGAGGTGGAATCTATCCATGATACTTTATAGGGGTCACGATATGGAACTAGGGTCAAGCCTAAAGATTTAGTTGTCTCGATAGCAATGGCATTGACACAACTACCACTATCAATTATAATCTTACATACTTTATTCCCAAACTTAACAAAAGTCTGTAGGATGCTAGTCCTATGCCAATCTTCCTCAGGTTGGATTTGGGTTAAATTACATCTAATTACCCCTACTTGATCAAATTCCTCCTCATCTTCGTCATATTCCTCTATCAAGTCTGGTTTAGCCTCATAAACTTCTTCTTCTAGGTCATCGACATTGGGTTCAGTCTCTTGTTCTTCAAGCTCCCTTATGTGTAATGACCTGGTGGGACACTGACTAGCATAGTGTCCTACCTTATTACACCTAAAGCAGGCATTAGGGCTGGGGCTTGGGGCTTTCTGAAACATGGGTGCCTTACCCTTGTTGATCCTAGCAGGTGCAGAATTACATGAACTTGATGGACTCGGACTCGAGTTAGGTCGAGATGGGTTAGGGTTGGGATTGAATCGGGTTGGATTACGGTTGGGTCGGACTGGGTTACAGTTTGGCCTAACTGGGTTGGAGTTAAATCGACCTAGGTTGGGGTTAGGATTTGGTCTATCCTGGTATACCTGGTTTGGGTTTGATCTAGGGAATTTGTATTGTTCCTAACAGGTTCAGATTTCTGATAGGTAGGTCCTCTTTGGAATTGTTCATAATGTCTAGATATTTGATAGGCTTGTTCCAAATAATGGACCTCTCTTATGTGTAGTTCCCTTTTAATGTCCTCACGCAATCCAATTCTAAACCTGGATAGGGTTTGGTCTAAGGACTTGGTTACACTACACCTAATAGTTAATTGGTCAATCCTATGGGTTGCCTGGTTATTAGTTTGGGTTTTTTGGTCAAATCTTTGGTGTATTTGGTCGAAGCTCGGGTTCATTTGGTTTTGCGATTGGGTCAATTGGTTTTGGGATTGGGTCAATTGGGTCATCTAGGTATTGGTTTGGTCAAGTTTATGGTTTAATTATTCATTCATGGTTCTTATGAGTGCTTCAAGACTGGACTCCATGGTTGAACTGGGTTGGGGTTTAGACTTCTGGTATTGGGTTCTCAGTCTAGTCGTCATACAATCAATCAAACAATCAAAATAGAATGGTGCAGCCAAGCATTTAAAAGAAAAAAGGAAGGCTAGTACAATCTAGGGCTTCCTAGACCTTCAGCCAAAACTGGGTGGGTCAGCTCAACTTACACCTAACCTAGTAGCTAATCCTTCCACTGGCCAGGTAGGGGGTGAGAGTGTGGGAGGCCCCACTGCTTTTGCAGGGACCCAATTAAAAACCACAACACCACTTAGGTTGTTTGACTCTGGACCCCCAGCCTTAGACACCAGCTTTCAGTAATAGCTAAATGATTAAATGCACTAGTTGGCCCACATAGCTCAGACCCGACATGTTGGGTGTCACCTAGCCCACTAGGGCAAATTAAGTCTAATTAATTTCAATTAAGGCTTGTGTGGAAATGCTGGGTGGTTGTTTTGGGCCCAGGACAAGCTATGACATCCTGCCCTGATGTTATATTGATTGCCCTTAAGATTAGATTAAAAAGATGATGGACATTCAATGGTCCTGATGCAATCTAAAACAATCAAAAAATAAAATAATTTTTAATTAATTTATAAGATGTCATGTTAGGTTTAAGTTAATTGAGGTTATCAAATAAAGTTTGTTTTGGGATTAGGGTGGTTTGGAAGTTGATTAGGTTTGATTTAGTCAAGTGCAAAATCAGTAGAAATCAAAGAATTAGGATTTTAGATGATGCAGAATATGACATAGTTACTGATGTAGAGAAAAATCAAAATAATCTTAGAATAGAGGATGGATGGTGGTAATAATACCTACCAAATTTCATGCAGAAAAAAATCAAATGATGATGCAAATCCTAGAATTTTTGGACTGCTACAGAAATTTTCAAGAATCTGTTAGGATTTCTAATATGCTAGATTTTAGAGAATTAAGGTTTTAGTAAAATTAATTAAAGATTTTGATAATTATTAGGATAGAACAGAGGACATGCAGTGAAAATTTCAGAAAAACTACACACCTAATGCAGTGGACAAGATGCTGAAATTAGGATTTGTGAATGCAAAGCAGATAAAAACTATTCTAAACCTGCTCTAATACCAAAATGATGCAGGATGACTCTAAGAATGCTATATATGCAGAAAAAAATAGTAAACTAATTTTTTTATGATTTTTAGATTTAAGTTTGTTGGCTAATTTCTTAAAGCAAAGTAAAGAACTAGCAGGTATTCAGCAATTCTAAGAATCAACTTGTCGCAGGTTGAATATTGCAAGATAACTAAAAGACAAGACCCGAAAGTTGAGAAATTCTTGGCTTAGGATAGTTAAGCTTCAAATAAATTAGATAACAAGGGAAGGAAAGGTTTCTTACCAGTCAGAGATTAAATTCAATAGCAGAAGGGTTCACTCACACTCTGATCGGAGCCTGGATAAAGAAGCCTCTGTTCCCTTGAATCTGAATGTTAATTTGAGTGGTCCTGGCAGCAAAGAAGGCCTCCTCAGGGGAGATGAACCACCTCGGGGATCCTGCAAGTGTTAGAGGTCAATCAAAATAGCAAATAAAAAAAGAGGAAAGAAACTAGGGTTTCGAAGGATTCGAGATTAGGGTTAGAAGATGGTAGTTGGGGAGGAAGAAGCTCCTGGTCTTGGATGGCAGCAAGGTCTTCTGTTCCTTTGGCATGGCTGATCTCCAGGGATGCAGGAGGGTGCTAGGGCAGAAGGGTTTCAATCCAGGAACACAAGGAGAGCACTCAAAGGAAGAACCAAAACTCAAACACACGGCACTTAATCAAAATTTCAGCAAGGCTTATTCATAAGAAAAAGATGATTACAAGAGGGGGAGGGGTGGGGTATTTATAGAGTTCCCATGCCCTCTTCTAACTAGGATTACACATAGGTCAACAAGCCTTTTCCTAGTTAGATTACATATTCTTTCCTAGCTTGGTTAGGATTACAAAGCTTAAAAGAACTAGGAATCCTAACTAGGTTAGACTAGTCTTCTCCTTCTCACTTAAGGACACATCCCTTGGAGCTATGACTTGGTCAACCCTTCAAGGATGCCTATGGGGGCGTCTTGGGCTTCTAGGAGCAGCAAGGAGCCGGCCCAATGGGGCTTGGGTGCATGGGTTTGGGCCTCTGGAAGCTGGGGTGGCCTGGTAGCTTGGTAGCAGGAATATTCCCTAGTATTTTGCTTCTTAAGGGCTTGGGCTTGGCACCTGGGCTTGATTTCTTTGGGCTGGGATGCAGGTGGACCTCTAGAATCATGGATGCCTTGGTTTAGAAACATGATATGTCATCTGGAAGGGAATCTTTGCATTTGGAGGGCATCTAGAAGGAATCAGGGTCTTTGGAAGGCATCTTGGATCCTATGGTGTCACACAAAATCCAATAATCTGATGTAGTAGCCTCTGCCTCATGGATGAGGCCTGGTGGAACTCCAAAATAGTATAACCTCATCTCTAGTACAAAAAGTGGACTCATACTAGGCTCATACTGATGTACAGGACTTAATGTACTGGATTAGGTTGAGGGTTAAGACAAATCAACTAACATCAACTTATTACAAGACTCAATCTTAATTGATTACAAAATTTCCAAAACTTTAACACATGACTAAGTAAACCAAATAGGGCCCAGTAATCTGTGTCTGATCTTGGTGCCCCGACCATAAACTAAGCTTTCTCTTATGACCAGATAGCCATGGTGATGCACTCAATTTGAGTACTAAACAAGAAGATCAAAATAATATAAAATTTTTAGATTTAAGTGCATATATTGTCATGCCAAAAGAACCTATTCTCTGGTACCAATTGAACAAAATAGCAGACAGTTTTATGCATACATTTTAAATTTTTTTCAAACTTTAGTGCAGCGAGAAGAATTAGATTAATCATATTAATCTAAAATACAATAGATCTGATCTAAAATAGCCTACAAAAGGATCTATGACATGATAAATATAGCATATAGAAAGAATGAAAATAATAAACAAAATGCATAGTTCAGATCTACGAAATAAAATAAATACCATAAATCATATCTATGATATGTATGAGTTCAAAACTCAATACTTGAGCGTGGGTCAAAGATCTCTGTAGCTAGTTTTCATTGCACTTGAGGTTCTTTAAGCCACACGAGGTGTATGGCCTCTACAAGATGTCCAAATGAAGTCCCGAACCGATTGATCTCCTTAAAGCACTAGCTTCTTGCAAAGATCACTTAATGGTTGATTGAAACTCCTTCAGATCACCAAGACACATCAGTAGATGAAGAAAGTCAGCAAAGAGGATATGAAATGGTGGAGAAATATGAAGAGAAGAAAGACTACTTTCTTTTCTCTCTTTTAAAGACCCTAGAAGATGAACTAGAGTTTCCATGTCCAAGAACAATTTTGTCTCGTAGAAACCTCATGCCTCATACTCTTTTTCTTTGTTAGAAGACTCTCTTCTTCTTCTCTCCCATATGCCCACCAGCCATCTCCTTAAGAAGACGCATCCAAGAGGTTAGGAGGGGATAACCATGAGTTTGTTTTGATTCAAAATCAAAACCAACTCCAATTTGAATTAAAAATTGAATTCAAATTCAAATTCTAACAATTTGAGTTCAAATTCAAAATTTAAATCTAATTTCAAATTCAAATTTCAACTTTTAAATTGAATTTAAATTCAAATTCTAAATTTGAGTGATGCATGGATCTAGGGTGCATTGGTGCATGGGGCTAGGGTGCATGGGTGAGATCCAATCTTATTGGATTCTAATTCATCATGTTTGAGCTCAAATCAAATCACATTTAGTTAGATCCAAAGTGATAAATGAACCTAATCAAATTAAGAACCTAATGTCATTTACTAAAACTTAATCCAATTAGAAATTAATTGAGTCCAAGTTTTGATCAAATCATGTATCAAACTCTTATAGTGACTAGGTTATCTTATAACCTAATTAGGTTTTACCTAATTGAATCCAATTCAATTAGATTTGATCCAAACTTTATTGCTCAATCAAATTAAGCTAATCAGCAATCTAATTGCTAATTAATTCTCCTATAATTTACTAACTATTAGTGAATTATTTTATCACAACATTTGTATAAGGTTAATCATCGATTATATTGGTAATTATACACTTGAATGATTCATAATCATTAATTAGCCATCATATCAGGTGGGAACTTCTAATATGTGTGACTTCATAGGTTCGAATACTATATAGTATAGAAATAAATTTTTATACTAATTGAAGTGACCATCTAGCAATAATACCCGAAGTATGGATAGGTCGAATAGTTGCGAAGTTACATTCAAGAATGTTAGGCATATGGTTATCATATAATTCATTTCTTTGACATTCAATGCTCAAGATGACTTTAAGATTAAACTATTAATCCTTAATCAATACATTCAAATTGTGTCTCAATCTTTTAAATCCTATGACTCCTCATAAGAATTACCTTGGCTAAGGTTTTGCTAAATTGAAACATAGCAACACATTATTTTCAAAAGCTTTTAGTGGTCAATCCTATCATGACTCACACAGACTTTGTATGTACTTGATTGTACCTAGAAACCTTCTATCACTTTATTAAAAATATAGGTAGTCTAGTATCAAAGCATAATGAGTTACTTGTAAGTCAGTGGTGATCTCATATCTGAGAGACATTTATATCCATATCCTTTGTGAGCAACCCTTGATAGCAAAGTACTCTGTAGTGGGTCTTGTTAAGTAAAATGTACTCCTATATTTCATCTATATACTATATGATGCGAGACAATTATGAAAACTTAATCTACTGATTATTAACCTAATTAATAGATAAAAATAGAGATTAATTTTTTTTTTTATAATTTTCAGTTTTAAAGACTCAAAGGAGATAATTAAGCAAACTAGTCTACTAGTTAATAACCAGCAAAGTAAGTCTACAAAGTAAACTAGAAAAATAGGATTTGGTAGCTAAGAAACCACCATAAACTGGGGTCTACTTATGAAAGAATCAGAAATCAAAGAGTAGGGAAGGGTTTTAGAATTTTACCAACGAAGATGTTTCCCTCTAAAGTAGATATGGCTGGACTCTCAAGAATCTTGCGACAGGGCTCAAGATCTCGATCTTCTGGCTCTGATCTTCTGCGATGCTGGTTCCAAGGCAAGAACATCTTGACTTTAATCCTTGATCACCTGTAATCACTCAACAAAGAAAAATCTCTCAGTTATAAAGTGGTAAAGAAGGAAAGAGGATGGAAAAGTGAAAGGAAAAGAGATGAAAGTGGGTGGCTAGGGTTTCTCGGTGTTTGGATATGTAGGTGAGGACACCCCGTAATGCTTCGAAGAATAAAGGAAAGGGCCTCACACCCCGTGATGCACATAGCAAAGGAATTGAACAGAATGTCACCTTATTTGATCAATCATTTTTGAATAATATAGGGGGGGTTGATGTGGTATTTATAGACCATCAACTACTAGTGTAATGGATACAAAGACTAGCACTGGTGTCCCTTAGGCAACAACTCCTTGAATCCTACTCTAGGCATCTTGGACTCATGCTTTTAGGCTAATCTAGAGCTCTCTCCAAGGTGGGCGACAATATGGGAGTCTCATCCAAATTGGGCGCCAAGATGGGGATAGGTTTGATGTCAAGATGAAGGGCCAAGATTGCTTCATTGATTGGCCTTGATTGTTGGACACTGGAGTCTGGATGATGTGGGCTCTTGCAGGATAGTGGACTCTCTAGTTTGGATAGAAGAAAACTCAAGAGTTCTTATAGAATTCTCGAGTTCTCTAAACTTGAGCAGCTTGGAACCTGATTGATCAAAAAACTTGAGGTAGAAATCCATTGAATCTCCTTCACTTTGGGTGATCAAATGAGCTTGAACTTCTTTGAAAGTTGGCGATAAGAGAGGTTGGAATAGCTTGGTCGACTCTTTGGTTTTGGCATGAAGTATTTGAATGGGAGGGCACTAATTTGAAGACTCCTTCATTACTCTTAAAACATAAGTGGTACTAATTCTTTCTCATATGGGCCGAACATAGGAAGTGACATGGCAAGTGTGTTGTCCCAAATGAAATGGCATGGCATATAGGCTGATGAAGTGGCATGGGTCTCCTTGACTTCATGAGGTGGCATGTGATGAGGTGGCACCAAGATGTGAATGACATGTGGCACCAAGGCATGACTTGTCTTGAGCTAGCACATGGTATGTTGGGTTGTCACCTAGGGTCACATGTGTAATTGACTTGATTACACATTGTATCTTGATTTGGGTCCCCTCTTATATTACCGGACTCAAAAACTAACTAATCACATGACTCAAAACTAATTAAACAAACTAAATAACTAAAGCACCACTTGATCATTTGGAACCCAATTTGATCAAAAGGCATAAACATGTAAACAAATATTTCAACTTGGTAAAAAGGGTTTGGCCCAAAAGGCTACATAACTAAAACCCTAATTATAGTTGGTAAAAAAAAAGGCTAAACCCAGCTAAGCCTAAATAATAGAATTTAAGAAAAAATAGTTACAGGTAAAAAGGGATTTGGGTTTAGGACTTTATTCACAGGGGATCCACAGAGATGTGGGTTCGACCTGTCGATCTTTTCTAGCCCTGGTGTCCGCACCGATTCTCCCCGGATGGGAGAAACTCGACCCTGTCGAGTATGGATTAACTCTGCTATGATAGTGCTCTAGTAAGTCTAGGTCAACTTTCTGCAAGTCCTTTCTGGTGATCTAAGAATCATCAGTCTCGGGTCATCCTTGCCAATAAACCAGATATTGCTGATAGTCTTTGCTCCAAGTAGCGATTATCTTATCGTCCAAGATCCGCTCGATCTTGTCTCTCTGGGCTAGTGGTATGGCTGGTGGACACACTTTGGTTGGTTTACTCTCAAGGACTGGATTAAGCCCAAAAGGCTCACTAGGAATCAATGTTAGCTCCCTATACTTAATAAGGTCTGAAACGTTGAAAGTAGGACTAATACTTAGTTCAAGTGGTAACTCGAGCATGTAGGCATTAGGTCGAATTTTTCTAATTACTTTATATGGTCCACTACTATGGGCATGTAACTTCTTCATGGTTCTAGGTAGGAACCGTTCAGGTCATAGTCTAACCATGACAAAGTCTCCTTCATTGTATTCTTTAAGTCTTTTTCTGGAATCAGCCATATGTTTATAAATTCATTGCTTTCATTAATTTTTTTACTTATCTCCTTATGCAACTCTCTAGCATGCTCAGCATATGACTCAGCAGATTCTGATATGCATTCATGCATGGGTAAAGGAATGAGATCTAGAGGTTTTCTAGGTTTGTATCCATGAACAATTTCAAAAGGACTCTTCCTGGTAGACTATTCACTAAGCTATTGTATGCAAATTCAGCTCTAGACAGCAATAGATCCCAATTTGCAGTACTTTCTCCAACTAAGCTTCTCAGCAAGTTTCCTAAATTATGATTCACTACTACAGTCTGGCCATTAGTCCGAGGGTGATAAGAAGTGGAAAATTTAAGTTTTGTCTCTAACAAGTGCCAAAGTATTTTCCAGAAATAACTGGTGAATCATACGTCTTTATCCGATACTATTATCCTAGGTAAACCATGCAGTCTAACTACTTCATTCAAAAATAACTTGGCTACCATAAAAGCATCATAGGTTTGGGAACATGGTAAGAAATATGCCATCTTCGAGAACCTATCAACCACAACAAAAATTGAATCAGGTTTCCTTATGGTTTTAGGTAATCCAAGAACCATGTCCATGCTAAGATCTTGCCATGGACAATCTAGTACAGGAAGTTGGATATATAAGCAGTGTTCTGCTTTTTCTATTTAGCAATAGCATAAGTTTGACATCTAGCTATTATTTAAGCAACATTTCTCTTAAGATTCGGCCAGTAAAATTGATCTTCTAGAGCTAAAATTATCTTATTTCTACCGAAGTGTCCAACTAAACCTCTAGCATGTATTTCCCAAATCAAGAAGTCTTTAATTGAAGTATGAAGAATACATAGCTTACTTTTCTTAAAAAGATAACCATCTTGAATAGTGTACTCACTGTATGAACTAGACAATCCTTGTTTAACTACCTTATAGATTTCACCAAAGTCCAAACAACTTTTATATTCATCCTTCAATTTCTCAGATCCAACTACTCTAGTACTGACACAATTCAAGAGCATAAATCTTTTACTAAGTGCATCAGCAACCTTGTTATCAGTACCTGATTGATGTCTCAAAACAAAAGTATAGGCCTGTATATATTCAACCCATTTTCCATGCCTAGCATTTAACTTCTTTTGCGAGTTAAAGAATCTAATAGATTCATAATCAGAATATAGTCAAACTCCTACTGTAGCAAATAGTCTCTCCAATACCTAAGTACTTGAACCACTACATACAATTCCTTATCATAAGTAGAATATTTCAATTTAGCATCATTTAATTTCTTGCTAAAGAATGCAACCGGGTGATTCTCCTGACTCAAGACTCCTCCAATTCCTACCCCTGAGGCATCACAAGCAACCTCGAAGACTTTCAAAAAATCTTGTAGCCTCAGAATTGGGGCTTGGGTCATCTTATCCTTAATTTCTTAGAAACCCTTATTGGCATCTTTAGACGATTCAAAAGCTCCTTTCCTCATACAGTTTGTAATTGGTGCAATAATCATACTAAACCCTCGAATAAATCTCCTATAGAAAGTAGCTAATCCATGAAAACTTCGAACATCATGAACATTCTTAGGGATAGGACACTCATCTATGGATTTTATCTTCTCGGGGTTTGCAGATACTCCTTCAGCAATCACAACAAAACCTAGGAAAATAATCCTCGGATTCATAAAACTACATTTCTTTAAATTTGTATAAAGATTATCTCCTCTAAGAACTTGACAAACCTGCTGAAGATGGTCTAGTGGTCCTTCTTACTCTTATTATAATTGAGGATGTCATCAAAATATACTACTACAAATTTTTCAATAAATGATTTCAAAACTTGAGTCATTATCCTCATTAAAGTACTAGGTGCATTCGATAAGCCAAAAGGCATCACTAACCACTCGTACAAGCCATCCTTAGTCTTAAATGCAGTCTTTCATTCATCCGTGGGTCTAATTCTAACATGATGATAGCCACTATTAAGGTCTATCTTTGAAAATATGGTAGCACCGGCCATCATGACTAGCATGTCATCAAGTCGAGGTATGGGAAACCTTTATTTTATTGTAATCTTATTGATGGCTCTACTGTCAATACACATTCTCCATGTGCCATCTTTCTTAGGGGTCAAGAGAGCTGGAATGGCACAAGGACTTAAACTTTCCCTAATAAATCCTTTCTTAAAAAGATCCTCTACTTGCTTTTGTAATTCCTTATGTTTAATAGGATTTATCCTATATTGGGATAAATTTGGCAAGGTAGCTCCTGGGACTAAGTCTATAGCATGTTGTATATCCCTTAATGGAGGTAAACTATCAGGGAGGTCTTTTAGGAACACATCCTTATATTCTTCCAATAGATCTTGAATCTCCTTAGGGTATTCCTTCTGGGGTTCATCATGTACTTGTTCAGTAGTCAACATCCAAACTGTTGAACCACCAGTGATCTTGTTTTCTAACTCTTTAGTAGTAATTAGATTCAATATGGGTTCTTTCTCTCTTAAATGACTAGACCCTCGCTTGGTATTGTCTTTGGGTGGGGTCAAGTTGATCACAATTCAGTTTTCATGGTGTTTAATAGAACATGAGTTAGATCGGCCAAAGAGGATTACATCATGATCATATAACAATGGTTTGCCTAGAATGATACTAGTAACCCTCATTGGAATCACATCACACCATACTTTCTCCTGGTAAGAATGAATTTAGACTAAGACCTAGCATTGTAATCTAATAGGAATGGAAGTCGCGTCAATCTAGGATACCTTATATGGGCTAGGATGTGGTACTGTGGGTAAGCCTAAACTCTTAACAGCATTGGTAGATATGGCATTCACACAACTTCCACTATCTATAATAATCTTGCACACTTTATTTCCTAGCTTAACAAAGGTCTGTAAGATATTCATCCTATGCCAGTCCTCGTTCTTCTTGGTCTGAGCTAGAATACACCTAACTACACCTAGTAGGTCAGATGACTCTATGGGCTCTTCATCACCTTCATACTCTTCTACTAAATCTTCCTCAGCTTCATAAATTTCTTCCTCAAATTCCTCAACACTTTCTAAATTCTCTTCTTCACACTCACTTATATGTAAGGTCTTTATTGGGCAGTCAGCAGCAAAATGGCTTGTTTTGCGATACCTAAAACATAATGTGTTCTGGTTCCTATCTCTTTGAACTATAGGTGCCTTTCCTTTGTCATCCTTACGAGCTGGTTAGGAGGTAGGATTGGATCAACTAGGTGGAAATCGGCTAGGGCTAGGTCTACTTCCAGGGGTATTGAACCTATTTGACTCAGGTCGATACGTAACAGGTCTCCTCTGAAATTGTTCACAATCCCTAGCAAATTGGTAAGCCTATTCTAAGTCATTAACTTCCCTCAATAATAGCTCCCTCAGGATATCTTCATGTAGGCCATCTCTAAACCTTGATAAGGTAACAGCTTCTGATTCGACTACACTATACCTCATAACGAACTTGTCAAATTTGGCTATATAATCAGCCATAGATCTATTTTTTTGAGTCAAATTTTGCCATTGATCCAATAATTTTTGTTCATACAAGAATGGTAGGTATTTCTCCCTAAGCTTTACCTTCATTACTCGCCAAGTGTCTATAGGTAAATCACCTCTTTGTCGGTTCAGTCATTCTATATTTCCCCAGTACAATCTAGCTTATCGGACTAGCCTAAGCTTAGTAAACTTAAGTTTTCTCTCCTCTGACATCTTGTACCATTCAAAGTACTAATCCATATCACTCTCCCAATCTATATAGACCTTAGGATCTAAACTACCCTCAAATGTGGGTGCATCTAATCGAATGCTCCTAAGAATCCTTTCTTCCTGGTCATTCATATCAGGGGTTTGGCGCATAGGAATTGGGTCTGGGATAACTTTCCTATGTTGGGCTCTGGGACCTAGGGGAAAGGGTCTAGGTGTCAGAACTTTGACCCGGGGGGAGTGGGTCTAGGTGTTTCAGAACTTTGACTTGAAGGTATGGGTCTAGGTGTTTCATGATCTGATCGAGTCACATGGGATTTCTCAATGTTACCTATTCCCTTATCCATCTAGTCTAGCCTAGTAGTAAGTCACCTAAATTGCTCAGTGAACCAAGCCTTCATGTTAGGGTCCATGGATGAATTGGGTTGGGTTTGATTAGGCTAATAGGGAGTACCTATACTAGTGGTCAGGCAATGCACAGAACAAGACTTGGACTAGGGTTTCTTAGACCTAGAGATTAAATAGAATGGGTAAGCTCAAATTATAACAAATTTAGCAATTACCCTATTTACTGGCCAGGTAAGAGGTGGGTTGGTGGGAGGCTACCCCTGCTCTCGCAGGGTCCTAATTAAAGAACCACCAGTCCGCTTAGGGTGTTTGCCTCTGGACCTCTAGCCTTAGACACCATATTCAAGTGATAATCAAAGGATTGGGTGCACTAGCTTTCACACAAAACATGGAACCTAACTTGTTAGTGTCCCTAGCTCACTAGAGCAAATTAAGTCTAATTGATTTTAATTAGGCTGGGCTCGGATGCAAAAGAAGGATGTTGTGGGCCCAGGACAAGTGATGAAATCCTGCCTTGATCTGAGATGCTCAAGTGGTGCAGGCACCAGGATTAGACTGAGGCTCCTCACCCTCTATGGATCTCTGATTAGGGTTTTAATATGTTGGGTCCTGTAATAAGGCATCAAGCCAGAGTAAGTTACTATTGAGTCATGTAATTGGATTCAATATTTTTTGCTTTAGTCATGTATCTTGGCCAATTTGGTCAAGTTAGGGTTGGTGGGTCATATAATTTACTAAATTGGTTCCCAAGCCCAAGTCCAATTGAAGATGGGCTCAAGCTAGTTTGAAGATGGGTTCACAAGTGGGCAATCAAGTCAAGCCCAATTGAAGATGAGTCAAGCAACCTCTCCATGCCAGGTTACGAGTGCCAACTCATGAGGAGTGCCACATTATCAGTGCCACATGGCATGGGAGGCACCACTTCAGCTCATGGAGTGCCACATCATCAATGCCACATGGCATGGGAGGCACTACTTCATCAAGCACCTTGGGCAGCCAAGACAAGCTGAAAATTCGAATTCAAATGACATGTGGATGCCCATTAAACTTCTCCTTGATCCAAGCCAACTACATCCCCACCTCACTCCACATATCAAGTCTCTCCAAAGATCATGATCGGCCAAGGAGGAGTTCAAAACTCAAATGGAGACAACCTTCTTCTCTTTCCTCCCCGAATCAAACATTTCGACCAAGACCAAGGTGTCATGAAGAAAGGATTCAAGTTTCAAATGGGTGCCCCCTGGATTCTTAAAGACAACATCCTCTCTTCACTCCCCCAAATCAAGCCATTCTAGCTAGGAGCAAACCAAGTCAAAGTCCGCTAAGGCATCATGAAGGAGAATTTCCAAATTTCAAATGGGTGCCCCTTGACTCATGAAGACAACCCACCTTTGTCTCCTCCCCAAATCAAGTCTTGTAACCTTTCTTTCAAATTTGAATGAGAACTTGGGTGCTTATAAAAAGGTCCCTAGCTCTCTTGTAAAGATAGTTTTGTTGAAATGAAAATTTGAGAAGTTTCTTCTTCCTTTAGCCCTTGTCTTCTTAGACTAGGAACACTTTGAGAGAGTGCCTTTGTCCTTCGGGACATCGAGGGGTGAGAGGCCCTGAGTTACCATCTTCCTTCACAAGCCACCAATCCATCTTCAAGCTTTGACACCTCTGGAAGATCCACTTGGATGCCCAACGAGAAGAGCCCTTCTCAACCACCATCATCAACTCTTTTCCCCATCACTTCTTACTTTCTTATACCCTCTTCTCGTTGTTTTCTACCCCCTTCACTTGGTTGCTCACAGGTCCTCCTGGTGCCACAGACAGAGGAGTCGGTCTTCCTTGCCTTCAGGACCATAGGATGAAAAGTCGGTGAATCTGTAGGGTCGAAGGCTTGATCTTCTAGGTCGCATCCACGATTGTGAGCGAACTTGGCATTGGGCACATCTGAATCTTCAAGGTTTGCACTCCCTAGTCTCCTAAGTTGGTGTTGTCTTAAAGCTAATTCCTATCAGGGTTTCTCAATCATAGGGTCCTTTTCATATCACTTTTAGGGACTATATCTGTAGGCTAAAGTCTCTTGTTATTACTCAAATCCCTAGGTCTACCCTTAGCTTCATTTCAAGAATCAATCAATCCCCTAAAATATCAAAACTACAAAAAAGAAAATCACCAGCATATCATCCTAGTTGGTAGTCCCGGAACATGTTTGGTATCAGAGCTTCATCCTGCATCATGTTTGGTATCAGAGCATGGTTAGGACTTAGTTTCGTCTTAAGTACTCAGATCGGGTGCTTCACCATGGCCATCCGGTTATAAGAAAAAGTAGGGCTGCAAGACCCTCACATCTCAATCAAAGGGGATTTCCTATGGCATGTAGGGGTGCCACTGTGATTGACCCTTGAAGAAGAAAACAAGGAGATAGGTATCTTTGATCTTAAAGAAAGTTTTGCATTATTAGATTTCAACATCTTTAAAATTCTGCATTTTCCAACCCAGTACATAGTCTGTTGTTTTAGTTGTTTCTGCCTATAGGTATCTTCAAATTTATTGATTTTTATTTTGCTAGACTTTGAATAATTTATAGTATTTTTCAGAGTTTTTTTAGATTTTATTTTAGTTTGTAGAGTTTCTACATACCTGATTACTATCTGAAAATAATTCTACTTTGAATTTCCAGCAAGTTCATTTCATCATACTTTCATTTCTACATAGTCAAATTTTTGCACTTTAGGTTCATATTATTTAATTTCCAGCATCTTATATTTCTACTAATATACATCAAAACACAAAAAAACTTTAGTTCACTTCATTAGACATCATGTGTATGCCATCAAATGCATAATTGATTCAAGGGCATCAATATCATAAGATAAGGGAAGGAGGTCATTACCTTTCCTTGGCCCAAAAACAACCATCCTTGCATTTTGAACCTAAGCCTAACATAAAACCAATTAGCAACCTAATATTTTATGGACATCAACAAGTAGGGTTTAACCATTGTGGAAAGACTGGTGCATACAACCCTACAATTAGTACTGGGAAGCTGGTGTTTAAGGCAAGAGGTCTAGTATCAAATGACCTAAATGGTGTTGTGGTTCCTTAATTAGGTCCTTGTGAAAGCAAGGGGGGCCTCCCGCACTCCCACCTCTTACCTGGCTGGTGAAAGGGCTAGTTGTTGTGCTATGTGTAGTCTAAGTTAACCCATTATGTTTAAATTCATAGGTATAGCAAACCGTAGTACCCTTCATTGTGTGTTGCATGTCTAGCCTAGGTTAAAAGTCAATTAGCCCATCAGTTCTTATCTAGCCCAGTGTAGTCATGGGGTCAAACATTGAAGCCCACTTGCAGGCCCTTAACAAATAACTGGCCCAATTAGACCAAAAGATGGCCCAAGCAGAGGCACGGGCAGAAGCCTGCAAGGCCCATGCTAAATTCAAATCCTCTAGGCCCAATTTTATTGATCCAAGAGCCTATTATCATGATCTTGCCCCTGAGTCTAGCCCTAGAAGCCTATACCCATACTTGGTTGAATCAGAGGAAAGACCCATTAGGAACATTAAGACAAAAGCTTCCTTATTTCATGGCAGTCTTGATCCTCGGGTTTACATTGCCAGGGAGGAAGATATGTTTGATTATTTTAAGTAGAACAAAATGTTTGAGGATAGAAAGGTTAGGTTTGCCCGAGTGCATCTATGGGGTCAAGCCAAGTCTTATTGGCATAATATTCAGGGAAGGATGGCATATGAGAGACATGAACCCATTAGGACCTGGAAAGAAATGAAGAGCAAACTTCGTGAAAGGTTGATGCGGGACTAATATGCATGCAATTATTTTTGTATGTTTTATATGTGGGGTTAAATGATTAAATCCCAAAAATTAGATCAAAATAAGTTGTAGGGAATTCTATATGAAATTTAGAAGCTAAGCATGCAGATTAGGACCTAAGAAAGCATAAAGATGGATCGCCGGGGCTGAGAATTCTCGGTTAGGGCAAGTTCTCCTACAATAAAATTTTTGGTGGCAGAGGGGGTGTACCTGACAATGTTTGAAGTGCTCGATGAAGATTGTAGTGAAGGGATCTCTCGTTCCTTGATGGATGCGGCCTGGAAAACCAAGCCAAAGACCCACGGATTCTCAGCTTTCTGCTTGATGGTCCGATTGAGGCTTGGCTGGAGTCATTGGATTCGTAGGAACTCGAGGACCTGCAAACGACCTGTCAGGGGTTAGAAAACTCAGAGGAAATCAAGAAAATAAAAAAAAACAACAAAGAAAAAGGGGATTTTGGAGTGGGCGGCCAAGGCTCTGGCGGATTGGCTGGCGGCAGGATGTAGTTGCAAACACCGGGAAGAAGAACTCACAAAACCACTTTATGCACACAACAGGGTATCACACAAAAGTTGAAGGAAACTCAAGTATTTTCATATATCAAAAGTAATCTTCATACAAGAGACTAGGGTCCCTTATATAGACCCTTAACCTTGGGCCACAAGTAAGGGTACTTTAGACTTTACATAGGACTCCTTCTCCCTTTCAAACCCTAACTAGGAATATAAGGCAACATAGGTAGAAAATCCCTTAATCTTTGCTCTCCCTCTCCTTGTCTTGGTCGGCCAAGGGGGTGACCATAAGTGGCAGACCAAGAAAAGGGTCACCATAAGGAATGGCACCCTAATCTCCTTCCTGGGCCTGGGCTAGCCTAGTTTGCTTTCGGCTAGTCCAGGGCTTCAAGTTTGTCCTTGTTTTCATTTTCTCCTCCTGGGATCTTCAAGTCTTCAAGCTGGGTTGGACTTTGGCTCAACTTCCAAGTCTTCAATTAGGTTGGACTTGGTCTTCACTTGTATGATGTGGTCTTGAGTCTTCAATTTGCCTGGACAGGACTCAAAAAATTAAAATTAGCTCGACATGAGCTGACTAATACTAGAATGAAATAGCTCAACATGAGCTGACTAATACAGGACTCAACTCAGCTGGACTAAACTTTTTCACAGTGAACTCGAATGTCATTAAGTGATCCATAGAGGGTTGAGAAGCCTCTACCTTATTCTGGTGCCTCTGGTGTCCGCACCAATTCTCCCGGATTGGGAGGAACTCGACCCTGTCGAGTGAAGATCAGACTTGCTCACATATCTCTTGAGAAGGTTTGGGTTAAGGCATTGCAAGTCCTCTCGAGAAATCCATGAATCGTTCAACGCTAGCCGACCTTGCCATCGGACCAGGAAGTGTGGTGTGGGCACCAGACTCAGAAGAAGACTTCAGGGCTCCATCTGGATCTTTGATTGACCTTGCCCGAAGAATTAGGGTTTTCTGGTTTTGTAATAAGGGTTGACTTGGTCAACTCAATTTTAGTCTTGAGTCTGTATTTCCCTGCAATTTAAATTTTGTTGAGTCATGTTGACTCAGTACAAGTCCTAGTAGTGGTCTAGGTCTTCTCCAGGTTGGTGCCACTTTTTTTTTTTTCAGTCAGGTCAAGGTCCAGGGTGCCACATTTTTTCTCCCAGGCCCAAGCAAGTGGGCGCCACACTCCCAGCCACACGCCAGAGTCCAGGAGGTGCCACATCTCCATCCAGTGTCTTTGGTCCCTACACCACAAGAAGTAAGTTCCTTTTTTTTCTTGCACCACTTGGGAGAGAAATCCATCAAGATACCTTAATCCAAGGAGGAGCCAATTTCTTTCCAGATAAACCCAAGCCAGGATGGCAAGAATTTTTCTTGAAGAGAGGATCAAGGAGGTGCCCCACAATGTTCCATAAAAATCCAAGTTATAAAAGGAAAGAGAGCATATCTTGGGGAGGAATTCAAGGAGGTTCCCAAAAAGATTCCAAAAGTGGCAAAGCCATGAAAGGAAGAAGCCTAAACTTGTGAAGCAAGACTAGGAGGTGTCCAAATGAGCCTAACCATGAAGGGAAAATCCTTGATTCATGGAGAGATACTAGGAGACACCCCCATAACCTGCCATTTGGAGCTGATTTTCAAGTTTTCTTGGAGTTTTTGGGCGGGAAGGAGTCTTGGGAAGAGAATTTGATGCCTAAAGTGTGGGTTAGTCCTACTAGTCCCACATGGAAAATGTATAAAATTTTATTTCTTTATTATGTCTATATATTCAACTCTATGTAACTCTTGAATTTAATGATGAAAGAAATCAATTTCTTTGTGAGCAACTTTGTGTTTCTCTCTTCCACACTTGTATTCAAGTGTTGAGCTCCATGAGGGAGTAAATCTGGGTTCCCTAGGAACCTTGAGGAGGTGTGAGATCTCCAACCCCAAAATCCTAGCTTAGTCCACCCATCTCTACTCTACCACCACCAAACCATAATTTTCCATCTACATCCCACGGCCCCTCTCTTCAACATAGAGGCCGGCCACCAGCATCCAGGTTCAGATCAACCGTTTCAACTACAGAGCAAGTTCAAAGAAGAGTCAGATCAGTATCAAGATCTTCGAAACTTTTACATCCAACAATCTTCATTAAGTCCTCAAGTCAGTGTCTTTCTTTGAGTTTCTGGTTCTTTTTTTTTTTTTGTTCTTCTTCTTCCAGATCCTAAGTTCGAGAAGAAGGCCAACCTTGCCATAGGACTACAATCCGAGGATCCATTGCGAAGATACCCCGTCTCCAAGGATCCTACAATCTGCTCGAGAGTGTCCTTTAATTGAAGCAATGAGAGATATCACAGTCAGGTATAAAACCTTCTCTTCTCTCTTCGTTTGTTTTTTGAAAGAAGAGTAAACCCTAGGTCTGGGAGTTTCTCAATCCCTAGCGATCCTACTTCTGATTTACTCTGATAATCCACTCCTTTTAATTGTGCTTTCTGTCATTTCTTAGTTTCTTTCAACATTAGTTTATCTTTCCTTTGAGTCAAAGCCGACTTCTGAAAATAAATAAATAAAAAAAATATATTAATTTTAATTTGCTTCCGCATTCCATATTTTTGTTCTGCATCATTTTGATATTAGAGCTTTCGTTCTGCATCAATTTTGGTATCAGAGCCCTGTCTAGGGTTTCTGACTTGCTTGCATGTTTTGAGTGTCTCTCTTTTTTACTTTGTCTGCTCGAAGTAGACTCCCTAGGACATCCGGTCCTAGGAACGAAGCGAGGTGCAAGCCTCCTCTTCCCATTCCATGGGGTGTTCGTAGGGCGTGTAGGGGATCCGCTGGGTTACAACTTCGTAGCAGGAATTGTAAACGGGGGAAGCATTCTATTTTTAGTATGTAACTATCCTGTTGCAAGAATTGTTTCTCATTGCAGGTAACTCCAAATTATGTGATTTTTATTTTTCTGGAACCAGTATAATTGAAAATAATTAACATAAAATTCTCATGATTTATTAATTTTGTATATCTTCTGAGATCAATTTTACTGCTGTTCTGCTTTTTTATTTTCTGCAAACTATGTTTTTATTTGAGTGTGCATAAATTGAATCTATCTTAAGGGCACCAAAGTTGAAACATAAGGGGAGGATTGAGACCCTCTCCTTAGCCCAAAACCATCTCCCGTGCATTCGAACCTAAGCCTTTAATCTTAAAATTAATTAGACCTAATTTGCCCTAGTGGGCTTGGAACACCAACTGGTCAGGTCCAGCCTAGGGTTTAGTCAGTTTGTCTGGTTACTCTGTGTGTGCTTTGTACTTAGTGTCTAGAACGGTGATTCAGGGACTACATCCCGAAAGGATTGTGTGCTGGTCCGCCTACCTGGCCAATCACTGATTGGTGTCTAGGATTGGCAATTAGGGACCTAACACTCCCCTTACACCTGCTTGGCTGAGTCCCGAGTTACTACAGGCTAGCTTGCCACTCTGATTGGGCATCTAGTTTGGGCCCTAGGTCTAGTTAGCCCGTAGTCATTTCAGTCGAGTCTCGTTTGGTGTGCTTGCTTGCATCATCATGTCCACCCGGAATTGAGTACCCTACCAACCTGGTCAAATCTAACCTGATTTAGAGGCCATGATTAGAACTCTTACCGAAAGTATGACCAAATTGAGTCAGGATATGACTGATACTGTTGCCCAGTTTAGAGACCGAGCTCAGTTACTTGAGGAGCCTAGGCACCGAAATTGGACCCCTGACTTAGAATTTGGTAGACCCCAACCTCACCCACACCCAAAGCCTAGGAGACCTTTATATAGGGATCCTGAACCTAATCATTGGAGTGATGCAGAACAAAGAACAAAGAAGTGTATGCGGAAGTAAATTTAGGATTAATTTCTTTTTTCCTTTTTTTTTTTTTATATTTCAAAAATTGGCTTTGAATCAAAGTAAAGCTAAACTAAGTTGAAGGAAACTAGGTAAGGATTGAAAGCACAATTTAGAAGAAACTAAATTATCAGAGTAGTTCAGAAGTAACGGATCGCTGGGGGTTGAGAAACTCCCAGACCTAGGGTTTCGCTCTGAACTTTCAACAGAACAAAAATAGAGAGGAGAGATGGTTTACCAACCAGACAGTGATCTTCTTAGAATTTGGGTGGAAGAACTCTCTCGAGCAGATTGTTGGATCCTCGGATTCGGCTATCTTCATAATGGATCCTCCAATACTGGTCTTGTGGTTTGGTCGGCTTCTCCTGGACTCAAGATCTGGGAAGAAGGAAAACAAGTGAGGGATTCAGAGACTCAGGGAAGGATTTACCAGTTCGAAGAACTTGAAGGTTGATGTCGCTGAGATCCGGATTCCCTTGAAGGCTGATTCAACTCCCACTGGAAAGAGCTTTGGATCTGATATACCCGGACTGTAGCTGGATGCTGGTGGTCGGCCTGGACTTGGGGAGAGAGGCCGTGGGAGGTGGAATATGCTAGGGCTTAGTGGAAAGAAAAGGGTGATGGGCGGCTAGGTTTTGGGAGTGGAGTGGCTAACCTAGGGTTTGGGTTTTGGAGATCTCACACCTCCTCAAGGTTCCTGGGGAACCCGGATTTACTCCCTCACGGAGCTCAACACCTGGATGCAAGTGCAGAAGAGAGAAAACACAAAGTTTGCTCACAAAAAAAATTGGCTTCATTCATCTGATTGATTTAAACTTACAAGAGGGGTTTAATTTATAAGACTTTACAAGGGAGTAGGGTTTTACATCTTCCCATGTGGGACTAAAGGAGGGGATCTACAAATCAGGATAATCCATACACATATGGTCGGCCAAGGTACCAAAAAAATTTGATTAGGGTTATAAAAGGCAGGTAGATGGCGCCTCCTTGCTTGGATCTTCAAGAGAATTTTTTTCCTTCCATGGATCAACTCTTTTGGACTCCTCCTTTTCTTCCTCCCTAAGTCAAGGCCCTTCCCATCTTTGTTTTGGATATTTTTGGTAGGTAGTGGGCGCCTCCTTGAAGTTTTCTCCAAGAGAATTTCTTCCCTTTCTTAGTTTGGTTTCTTTAAGAAAGACTTGGGCCGCCCCCTTGATTTGTGGACTCCTGGTGGATTTCTCCTCAACTGGCGCATGAGAGAAGGAAGCTGCTATCTGTGGCGTGGGGACCAAAGGCTGCTGGTTGTAGATATGGCGCCCCCGGGACTCAGGCGTATGGCTGGGAGTGTGGCTGGGAGTGTGGCGCCCACTTGCTAGGCCTTGGAAGAAAATGTAACACCCCAGGTTGAAAACCTAGTCCACTACTGAGTCAACATGACTCAACAAAATAAAATGCAGGTAATGTAGACTCAAGCTAAATTGAGTTGATCTAGTCAACTCTTATTACAAACAAAAAACCCTAATTCTTCAGGCAAGGTTAGTCAGAGATCCAGATGGAGCTCTGAAGTCTTCTTCTGAGTCTGGTGCCCGCACCAATTCTCCCAGGGTGGGAGGAACTCAACCCTGTCGAGTATGGATCAAGTTGGCTCTGGTATCTCTCCAAGAGGTCTTGGTCTAGCTCTTGTAATTCTTCTCGGGAGATCCAAGAGTCATCAGAATCTGGCCTTCCTAGCCAGCGGACCAGGTATCTTTGGTATCCTCGATTACGAGTAGAGATAACCTGATCATCCAGGATCTTTTCAATCTGCTCTTTCCTCACAGGCCAATTTGTTGGTGGACACACAGGGTCAGGTTCACTCTCAAGAGCAGGATTAGGTTCAAAAGCCTCACTGGGAATCACAGCTGGCTCCCTATACTCTAGTAAGTCTGTAATGTTGAAAGTGGAGCTAATGCCTAGTTCTGGAGGTAACTCGAGCACATAGGCATTGGATCCTACTCTCTTTACCACTCTAAATGGTCTATCTCCCCTAGCATGTAACTTTCTAACGGTTCCAGGAGGAAACCGTTCAGGCCTTAACCTAATCATTACATAGTCTCCTTCGTCAAAAGTTTTGACTCGCCTTTGAGAATCAGCCAATTTCTTATAAGTTTCATTACTTAAATTTATTTTGGCTTGAATTTCTTTATGCAAGTCTTTTATATGCTGTGCAAAAACTTCGGCAGACTCGGAGACCCATGTGTGGACTGGTAAAGGAGCTAGGTCAAGAGGTTTGTGGGGTTTGTAACCATGCACAATTTCAAATGGACTCTTACCCGTAGACCTATTGACCGAGTCATTATATGCAAATTCAGCTCTAGGTAAGTACAAATCCCAGTTCCTAATGTTTTCACCAACAAGACACCTTAGCAGATTGCCTAAACTACGGTTCACTACTTCGGTTTGGCCGTCAGTCTGGGGATGATAGGCAGTTGAAAACTTAAGTTTCGTCCCTAACTTATGCCAAAGGGTTTTCCAGAAATAGCTGGTGAACCGAACATCCCTATCTGAAACAATGGTCTTGGGTAGGCCATGGAGTTGAACTATTTCATTAAAGAACATGGTGGCTACCTTAGACAGATCAAATGTTTGGGAACAAGGCAAGAAATGGGCCATCTTGGAAAAACGGTCTACTACAACACAGATAGAGTCATGCCTCCTCTGGGTCTTAGGCAAACCTAACACAAAGTCCATGCTCACATCTTGCCAAGGACGATCTGGGACAGAGAGTGGGGTATAAAGGCCGGTGTTCTGTTTTCGCTGTTTGGCAACAGCGCAGGTCCGACACCTAGCCACAATGTGTGCTACATCTCTTTTTAAGCTAGGCCAGAAAAAATGGTCTTCAATAGCCAGGGTGGTCTTATCTTTTCCGAAATGGCCAGCTAAACCTCCAGCATGAGTTTTCCAAATCAAGAATTCCATAAGAGAGGTTCTAGGGATGCAAAGCCTATTCTTAAAGAACAGAAAGCCATCTAAAAGGGAATAATCCTTATGTTCACTAGATGGTCCGTGAGTTAGATCCTGGTATACAGTCTTGAAATCCGGACACGACTCATATTCTTCTTTGATTTGCTCAAACCCTATGACTTCAGCCCTAACAGAATTCAACAACAAAGATTGACGACTAAGGGCATCAGCTACCTTATTTTCAGACCCAGCCTTATGCTTCAAAACAAAAGTATAGGACTGAATATACTCTGCCCACTTAGCATGCCTAGGGTTAAGCTTCTTCTGAGAATTCAAGAATCTAAGAGCCTCATGGTCCGAAAACAGCACAAATTCTTGCGGTAGTAAATAATGTCTCCAGTAACGCAAAGCTTGCACTACCGCGTAAAATTCCTTATCATAGGTAGAATACCTAAGCTTAGCATCATTAAGTTTTTCACTAAAGAATGCTACGGGATGGTTCTCTTGGCTAAGGACTCCACCTATACCTACTCCTGAAGCATCACAGGCAACCTCAAATACCTTTGAAAAGTCGGGTAGTCTCAAAATGGGTGCCTGGGTCATCCTATCCTTAAGATCTAGGAAGGCTTTATGGGCTGCTTTGGTCCACTGAAATTCTCCCTTCCTAATGCAGTCTGTGATAGGAGCAACTACGGTACTAAACCCCTTGATGAAACGCCTATAGAAGGTAGCCAAGCAATGGAAACTTCTGACTTCAGCACACTAGTTGGCTCTGGCCATTCTACTATGGACCTAATCTTTTCAGGATCGGCAGCCAAGCCGTCAGGGGTTACAACAAATCCAAGGAAGATAATTCTACTGGTCATAAATTCACACTTTTTGAGATTACCGTAGAGACTATCATTCCTCAAAACTTGACAGACTTGTCTAAGGTGGCCTAGGTGATCTGCAGGGGTCTTACTATAGATCAGGATATCATCAAAATAGACCACTACAAACTTTCCTATGAAAGCTCTAAGTACTTGGTTCATAATCCTCATGAAAGTACTAGGGGCTCTTTGGGTGTCAGGTGCCTTACCTTTGTCCATGGGCCTAGGGGTGGGGATACCCTGATTAGGCTTGCTAGGGGTAACCTGGCTAGATCCATTTCTTGGGATTGGGGCACTAACCCTAGATGGCATGGGTCCTCTCTGAAACTTCTCAGTGTTCAGTGCAATCTGATAGGCTTGGTCTAGGTCAGTAACCTCTCTCAGAAACAACTCTCTCTTAATATCTTCCCTAAGCCCAGCCCTAAATCTAGACAAAGTGACTTCATGGGCTTCACTCACATCACATCTCATTAGGTATTCATCAAAGGTGGTTATGTAGTCTGAAACAGATCGATTCCCTTGTTTCAAAGTCTGCCATTGGTCTAACAGATTCTGCTGGTATGAAATGGGTAGGTACTTGTCTCTAAGCTTTTCTTTCATACCCTGCCAAGTGGTTATGGGCTCTACATTTCGTCTTCTAGTGGTCAGCTCAATGTTCCCCCAGTATAACCTAGCTTGACGTATTAATTTCATCTTGGCAAACTTGAATTTCCTCTCCTCAGACATGGCATACCACTCAAAGTACTGGTCCATCTCACCCTCCCAATTAGAATACACCTTAGGATTTAAGCTACCATCAAAAGTGGGTGCATCTAACTTGATGTTCTGAATGAACCTATCATCTCTATCCTCAGGTTCTGGGTCAGGCCTCCTATGATTAGGTTCAGGATCTCGGTATAAAGGTCTTCTAGGCTCTTGGTGTGGGTGAGGTTGAGGCACATTAAAATCTGGGTCAGGAGTCCAATTCCGATGCCTAGGTTCCTCAAGTACTTGGACTTGATCCCTAAGCTAGGAAAAATTCTCATTCATATCCTGACTTAATTTGTTCATACTCTCAGTAAGAGCTCCAACCATGGTCTCTAAATCAGGTTGGGCTTGACCAGGTTGGTAGGGTACTCCATTCCGGGTAGACATGATGCAATCAAGCACACAAAATAAGACTCAACTGAACGACTATGGCCTAACTAGACCTAGAGCCCAAACTAGGTGCCCAATCAGAGTGGCAAGCTAGCCTGTAGTAACTCAGGACTCAGCCAGGCAGGTGTAAGGGGAGTGTTAGGTCCCTGAATGCCAATCCTAGACACCAATCAGAGATTGGCCAGGTAGGCGGACCAGCACACAAGCCCTTCGGGATGGAATCCCTAAACCACCGTTCTAGACACTGAGTACAAAGCACACACAGAGTAACCAGACAAACTGACTCAACACTAGCCTTGACCCGACTTGTTGATGTCCCTAGCCCACTAGGACAAATTAGGTCTAATCAATTTTTAGATTAAAGGCCTAGGTTCGAATGAAGGGGTGGTGGTTTTGGGCTAAGGAGAGGTTATCAACTCCTCCCCTTATCTTAGATGCTCAAATGCCCTTAAGAGGAATTAAGAGATGAGCACTCAAAAATAAATGGATGGCAGAACACAAAAATAGAGTTGCAGTAATTTAATTTTCAGAAATCGCACAGAAACCAATAAATCATGAGAAAATTATGCAAATTAGTTTAAATTATATTGGTTTCAGAAAAATAAAAATCACCAAATTTGGAGTTATGTACAGTGAGAAATAATTCCTACAACAGGGCAATTATGGGCTGAAAATATAGCACTTCCCCGTTTACAATTCCTGCTACGAAGTTATAACCCAACGGATCCCCTATACGCCCTAGGAACACCCCGTGGAATGGGAAGAGGAGGTTTGCACCTCGCTTCATTCCTAGGACCGGACATCCTGGGGAGTCTACTTCGAGCAGACAAAGTAAAAAGAGAGAGACTCAAGCAAGCAATCGAAACAGAAATCCTAGACAGGGCTCTGATACCAAAAATGATGCAGAACAAAGAACAAAGAAGTGTATGCGGAAGTAAATTTAGGATTAATTTCATTTTTTTTTTTTCTTTTTTTTTTATATTTCAAAAATTAGCTTTGACTCAAAGTAAAGCTAAACTAAGTTGAAGGAAACTAGGTAAGGATTGAAAGCACAATTTAGAAGAAACTAAATTATCAGAGTAGTTCAGAAGTAATGGATCGCTGGGGGTTGAGAAACTCCTAGACCTAGGGTTTCGCTCTGAACTTTCAACAGAACAGAAATAGAGAGGAGAGATGGTTTACCAACCAGACAGTGATCTTCTTAGAATTTGGGTGGAAGAACTCTCTCGAGCAGATTGTTGGAACCTCGGATTCGGCTATCTTCACAATGGATCCTCCAATACTGGTCTTGTGGTTTGGTCGGCTTCTCCTGGACTCAAGATCTGGGAAGAAGGAAAACAAGTGAGGGATTCAGAGACTCAGGGAAGGATTTACCAGTTCGAAGAACTTGAAGGTTGATGTCGCTGAGATCCGGATTCCCTTGAAGGCTGATTCAACTCCCACTGGAAAGAGCTTTGGATCTGATGTACCCGGACTGTAGCTGGATGCTGGTGGTTGGCCTGGACTTGGGGAGAGAGGCCGTGGGAGGTGGAATATGCTAGGGCTTAGTGGAAAGAAAAGGGTGATGGGCGGCTAGGTTTTGGGAGTGGAGTGGCTAACCTAGGGTTTGGGTTTTGGAGATCTCACACCTCCTCAAGGTTCCTGGGGAACCCGGATTTACTCCCTCATGGAGCTCAACACCTGGATGCAAGTGCGGAAGAGAGAAAACACAAAGTTTGCTCACAAAAAAAATTTGGCTTCATTCATCTGATTGATTTAAACTTACAAGAGGGGTTTAATTTATAAGGCGTTACAAGGGAGTAGGGTTTTACATCTTCCCATGTGGGACTAAAGGAGGGGATCTACAAATCAGGATAATCCATACACATATGGTCGGCCAAGGTACCAAAAAAATTTGATTAGGGTTATAAAAGGCAGGTAGATGGCGCCTCCTTGCTTGGATCTTCAAGAGAATTTTTTTCCTTCCATGGATCAACTCTTTTGGACTCCTCCTTTTCTTCCTCCCTAAGTCAAGGCCCTTCCCATCTTTGTTTTGGATATTTTTGGTAGGTAGTGGGCGCCTCCTTGAAGTTTTCTCCAAGAGAATTTCTTCCCTTTCTTAGTTTGGTTTCTTTGGGAAAGACTTGGGCCGCCCCCTTGATTTGTGGACTCCTGGTGGATTTCTCCTCAACTGGCGCATGAGAGAAGGAAGCTGCTATCTGTGGCGTGGGGACCAAAGGCTGCTGGATGTAGATATGGCACCCCCTGGACTCAGGCGTATGGCTGGGAGTGTGGCTGGGAGTGTGGCGCCCACTTGCTAGGCCTTGGAAGAAAATGTAACACCCCAGGTTGAAAACCTAGTCCACTACTGAGTCAACATGACTCAACAAAATAAAATGTAGGTAATGTAGACTCAAGCTAAATTGAGTTGATCTAGTCAACTCTTATTACAAACCAAAAACCCTAATTCTTCGGGCAAGGTTAATCAGAGATCCAGATGGAGCTCTGAAGTCTTTTTCTGAGTCTGGTGCCCGCACCAATTCTCCCAGGATGGGAGGAACTCAACCCTGTCGAGTATGGATCAAGTTGGCTCTGGTATCTCTCCAAGAGGTCTAGGTCCAGCTCTTGTAATTCTTCTCGGGAGATCCAACAGTCATCAGAATCTGGCCTTCCTAGCCAGCGGACCAGATATCTTTGGTATCCTCGATTACGAGTAGAGATAACCTGATCATCCAGGATCTTTTCAATTTGCTCTTTCCTCACAGGCCAATTTGTTGGTGGACACACAGGGTCAGGTTCACTCTCAAGAGCAGGATTAGGTTCAAAAGCCTCACTGGGAATCACAGCTGGCTCCCTATACTCTAGTAAGTCTGTAATGTTGAAAGTGGAGCTAATGCCTAGTTCTGGAGGTAACTCGAGCACATAGGCACTGGATCCTACTCTCTTTACCACTCTAAATGGTCCAGCTCCCCTAGCATGTAACTTTCTAACGGTTCTAGGAGGAAACCGTTCAGGCCTTAACCTAATCATTACATAGTCTCCTTCGTCAAAAGTTTTGACTCGCCTTTGAGAATCAGTCAATTTCTTATAAGTTTCATTACTTAAATTTATTTTGGCTTGAATTTCTTTATGCAAGTCTTTTATATGCTGTGCAAAAACTTCGGCAGACTCGGAGACCCATGTGTGGACTGGTAAAGGAGCTAGGTCAAGAGGTGTGTGGGGTTTGTAACCATGCACAATTTCAAATGGACTCTTACCCGTAGACCTATTGACCGAGTCATTATATGCAAATTCAGCTCTAGGTAAGTACAAATCCCAGTTCCTAATGTTTTCACCAACAAGACACCTTAGCAGATTGCCTAAACTACGGTTCACTACTTCGGTTTGGCCGTCAGTCTAGGGATGATAGGCAGTTGAAAACTTAAGTTTCGTCCCTAACTTATGCCAAAGGGTTTTCCAGAAATAGCTGGTGAACTGAACATCTCTATCTGAAACAATGGTCTTGGGTAGGCCATGGAGTCGAACTATTTCATTAAAGAACATGGTGGCTACCTTAGACGCATCAAATGTTTGGGAACAAGGCAAGAAATGGGCCATCTTGGAAAAACGGTCTACTACAACACAGATAGAGTCATGCCTCCTCTGGGTCTTAGGCAAACCTAACACAAAGTCCATTCTCACATCTTGCCAAGGACGATCTGGGACAGGGAGTGGGGTATAAAGGCCGGTGTTCTGTTTTCGCTGTTTGGCAACAGCACAGGTCCGACACCTAGCCACAATGTGTGCTACAACTTTTTTTAAGCTAGGCCAGAAAAAATGGTCTTCAATAGCCAGGGTGGTCTTATCTTTTTCGAAATGGCCAGCTAAACCTCCAGCATGAGTTTCCCAAATCAAGAATTCCCTAAGAGAGGTTCTAGGGATGCAAAGCCTATTCTTAAAGAACAGAAAGCCATCTAAAAGGGAATAATCCTTATGTTCACTAGATGGTCCGTGAGTTAGATCCTGGTATACAGTCTTGAAATCCGGACACGACTCATATTCTTCTTTGATTTGCTCAAACCCTATGACTTCAGCCCTAACAGAATTCAACAACAAAGATTGACGACTAAGGGCATCAGCTACCTTATTTTCAGACCCAGCCTTATGCTTCAAAACAAAAGTATAGGACTGGATATACTCTACCCACTTAGCATGCCTAGGGTTAAGATTCTTCTGAGAATTCAAGAATCTAAGAGCCTCATGGTCCGAAAACAGCATAAATTCTTGCGGTAGTAAATAATGTCTCCAGTAACGCAAAGCTTGCACTACCGCGTAAAATTCCTTATCATAGGTAGAATACCTAAGCTTAGCATCATTAAGTTTTTCACTAAAGAATGCAACGGGATGGTTCTCTTGGCTTAGGACTCCACCTATACCTACTCCTGAAGCATCACAGGCAACCTCAAATACCTTTGAAAAGTCCGGTAGTCTCAAAATGGGTGCCTGGGTCATCCTATCCTTAAGATCTAGGAAGGCTTTATGGGCTGCTTTGGTCCACTGAAATTCTCCCTTCCTAATGCAGTCTGTGATAGGAGCAACTACGGTTCTAAACCCCTTGATGAAACGCCTATAGAAGGTAGCCAAGCCATGGAAACTTCTGACTTCAGCACACTGGTTGGCTCTGGCCATTCTACTATGGACCTAATCTTTTCAGGATCGGCAGCCAAGCCGTCAGGGGTTACAACAAATCCAAGGAAGATAATCCTACTGGTCATAAATTCACACTTTTTGAGATTACCGTAGAGACTATCATTCCTCAAAACTTGACAGACTTGTCTAAGGTGGCCTAGGTGATCTGCAGGGGTCTTACTATAGATCAGGATATCATCAAAATAGACCACTACAAACTTTCCTATGAAAGCTCTAAGTACTTGGTTCATAATCCTCATGAAAGTACTAGGGGCTCTTTGGGTGTCAGGTGCCTTACCTTTGTCCATGGGCCTAGGGGTGGGGATACCCTGATTAGGCTTGCTAGGGGTAACCTGGCTAGATCCATTTCTTGGGATTGGGGCACTAACCCTAGATGGCATGGGTCCTCTCTGAAACTTCTCAGTGTTCAGTGCAATCTGATAGGCTTGGTCTAGGTCAGTAACCTCTCTCAGAAACAACTCTCTCTTAATATCTTCCCTAAGCCCAGCCCTAAATCTAGACAAAGTGACTTCATGGGCTTCACTCACATCAGATCTCATTAGGTATTCATCAAAGGTGGTTTTGTAGTCTGAAACAGATCGATTCCCTTGTTTCAAAGTCTGCCATTGGTCTAACAGATTCTGCTGGTATGAAATGGGTAGGTACTTGTCTCTAAGCTTTTCTTTCATACCCTGCCAAGTGGTTATGGGCTTTACATTTCGTCTTCTAGTGGTCAGCTCAATGTTCCCCCAGTATAACCTAGCTTGACGTATTAATTTCATCTTGGCAAACTTGAATTTCCTCTCCTCAGACATGGCATACCACTCAAAGTACTGGTCCATCTCACCCTCCCAATCAGAATACACCTTAGAATTTAAGCTACCATCAAAAGTGGGTGCATCTATCTTGATGTTCTGAATGATCCTATCATCTCTATCCTCAGGTTCTGGGTCAGGCCTCCTATGATTAGGTTCAGGATCTCGGTATAAAGGTCTTCTAGGCTCTTGGTGTGGGTGAGGTTGAGGCACATTAAAATCTGGGTCAGGAGTCCAATTCCGATGCCTAGGTTCCTCAAGTACTTGGACTCGATCCCTAAGCTGGGCAAAATTCTCATTCATATCCTGACTTAATTTGTTCATACTCTCAGTAAGAGCTCTAACCATGTCCTCTAAATCAGGTTGGGCTTGACCAGGTTGGTAGGGTACTCCATTCCGGGTAGACATGATGCAATCAAGCACACAAAATGAGACTCAACTGAACGACTACGGGCTAACTAGACCTAGAGCCCAAACTAGGTGCCCAATCAGAGTGGCAAGCTAGCCTGTAGTAACTCAGGACTCAGCCAGGCAGGTGTAAGGGGAGTGTTAGGTCCCTGAATGCCAATCCTAGACACCAATCAGAGATTGGCCAGGTAGGTGGACCAGCAGACAAGCCCTTCGGGATGGAATCCCTAAACCACCATTCTAGACACTGAGTACAAAGCACACACAGAGTAACCAGACAAACTGACTCAACACTAGCCTTGACCCGACTTGTTGATGTCCCTAGCCCACTAGGGCAAATTAGGTCTAATCAATTTTTAGATTAAAGGCTTAGGTTCGAATGAAGGGGTGGTGGTTTTGGGCTAAGGAGAGGTTATCAACTCCTCCCCTTATCTTAGATGCTCAAATGCCCTTAAGAGGAATTAAGAGATGAACACTCAAAAATAAATGGATGGCAGAACACAAAAATAGAGTTGCAGTAATTTAATTCTCAGAAATCGCACAGAAACCAATAAATCATGAGAAAATTAAGAAAATTAGTTTAAATTAAACTGGTTTCAGAAAAATAAAAATCACCAAATTTGGAGTTATGTACAGTGAGAAATAATTCCTACAATAGGGCAATTATGGGCTGAAAACAGAGCACTTCCCCGTTTACAATTCTTGCTACGAAGTTATAACCCAACGGATCCCCTACACGCCCTAGGAACACCCCGTGGAATGGGAAGAGGAGGTTTGCACCTCGCTTCGTTCCTAGGACCGGACATCCTGGGGAGTCTACTTCGAGCAGACAAAGTAAAAAGAGAGAGACTCAAGCAAGCAATCGAAACAGAAATCCTAGACAGGGCTCTGATACCAAAAATGATGCAGAACAAAGAACAAAGAAGTGTATGCGGAAGTAAATTTAGGATTAATTTCATTTTCTTTTTTTCTTTTTTTTTTATATTTCAAAAATTAGCTTTGACTCAAAGTAAAGCTAAACTAAGTTGAAGGGAACTAGGTAAGGATTGAAAGCACAATTTAGAAGAAACTAAATTATCAGAGTAGTTCAGAAGTAATGGATCGCTGGGGGTTGAGAAACTCCTAGACCTAGGGTTTCGCTCTGAACTTTCAACAGAACAGAAATAGAGAGGAGAGATGGTTTACCAACCAGACAGTGATCTTCTCAGAATTTGGGTGGAAGAACTCTCTCGAGCAGATTGTTGGATCCTCGGATTCGGCTATCTTCACAATGGATCCTCCAATACTGGTCTTGTGGTTTGGTCGGCTTCTCCTGGACTCAAGATCTGGGAAGAAGGAAAACAAGTGAGGGATTCAGAGACTCAGGGAAGGATTTACCAGTTCGAAGAACTTGAAGGTTGATGTCGCTGAGATCCGGATTCCCTTGAAGGCTGATTCAACTCCCACTGGAAAGAGCTTTGGATCTGACGTACCCGGACTGTAGCTGGATGCTGGTGGTCAGCCTGGACTTGGGGAGAGAGGCCGTGGGAGGTGGAATATGCTAGGGCTTAGTGGAAAGAAAAGGGTGATGGGCGGCTAGGTTTTGGGAGTGGAGTGGCTAACCTAGGGTTTGGGTTTTGGAGATCTCACACCTCCTCAAGGTTCCTGGGGAACCCGGATTTACTCCCTCACGGAGCTCAACACCTGGATGCAAGTGCGGAAGAGAGAAAACATAAAGTTTGCTCACAAAAAAAAATTGGCTTCATTCATCTGATTGATTTAAACTTACAAGAGGGGTTTAATTTATAAGACTTTACAAGGGAGTAGGGTTTTACATCTTCCCATGTGGGACTAAAGGAGGGGATCTACAAATCAGGATAATCCATACACATATGGTCCGCCAAGGTACCAAAAAAATTTGATTAGGGTTATAAAAGGCAGGTAGATGGCGCCTCCTTGCTTGGATCTTCAAGAGAATTTTTTTCCTTCCATGGATCAACTCTTTTGGACTCCTCCTTTTCTTCCTCCCTAAGTCAAGGCCCTTCCCATCTTTGTTTTGGATATTTTTGGTAGGTAGTGGGCGCCTCGTTGAAGTTTTCTCCAAGAGAATCTCTTCCCTTTCTTAGTTTGGTTTCTTTAAGAAAGACTTGGGCCGCCCCCTTGATTTGTTGACTCCTGGTGGATTTCTCCTCAACTGGCACATGAGAGAAGGAAGCTGCTATCTGTGGCGTGGGGACCAAAGGCTGCTGGTTGTAGATATGGCGCCCCCTGGACTCAGGCGTATGGCTGGGAGTGTGGCGCCCACTTGCTAGGCCTTGGAAGAAAATGTAACACCCCAGGTTGAAAACCTAGTCCACTATTGAGTCAACATGACTCAACAAAATAAAATGCAGGTAATGTAGACTCAAGCTAAATTGAGTTGATCTAGTCAACTCTTATTACAAACCAAAAACCCTAATTCTTCGGGCAAGGTTAGTCAGAGATCCAGATGGAGCTCTGAAGTCTTCTTCTGAGTCTGGTGCCCGCACCAATTCTCCCAGGGTGGGAGGAACTCAACCCTGTCGTGTATGGATCAAGTTGGCTCTGGTATCTCTCCAAGAGGTCTTGGTCCAGCTCTTGTAATTCTTCTCGGGAGATCCAAGAGTCATCAGAATCTGGCCTTCCTAGCCAGCGGACCAGGTATCTTTGGTATCCTCGATTACGAGTAGAGATAACCTGATCATCCAGGATCTTTTCAATCTGCTCTTTCCTCACAGGCCAATTTGTTGGTGGACACACAGGGTCAGGTTCACTCTCAAGAGCAGGATTAGGTTCAAAAGCCTCACTGGGAATCACAGCTGGCTCCCTATACTCTAGTAAGTCTGTAATGTTGAAAGTGGAGCTAATGCCTAGTTCTGGAGGTAACTCGAGCACATAGGCATTGGATCCTACTCTCTTTACCACTCTAAATGGTCCATCTCCCCTAGCATGTAACTTTCTAACGGTTTCAGGAGGAAACCGTTCAGGCCTTAACCTAATCATTACATAGTCTCCTTCGTCAAAAGTTTTGACTCGCCTTTGAGAATCAGCCAATTTCTTATAAGTTTCATTACTTAAATTTATTTTGGCTTGAATTTCTTTATGCAAGTCTTTTATATGCTGTGCAAAAGCTTCGGCAGACTCAAAGGCCCATGTGTGGACTGGTAAAGGAGCTAGGTCAAGAGGTTTGTGGGGTTTGTAACCATGCACAATTTCAAATGGACTCTTACCCGTAGACCTATTGACCGAGTCATTATATGCAAATTCAGCTCTAGGTAAGTACAAATCCCAGTTCCTAATGTTTTCACCAACAAGACACCTTAGCAGATTGCCTAAACTACGGTTCACTACTTCGGTTTGGCCGTCAGTCTGGGGATGATAGGCAGTTGAAAACTTAAGTTTCGTCCCTAACTTATGCCAAAGGGTTTTCCAGAAATAGCTGGTGAACCGAACATCCCTATCTGAAACAATGGTCTTGGGTAGGCCATGGAGTTGAACTATTTCATTAAAGAACATGGTGGCTACCTTAGACGCATCAAATGTTTGGGAACAAGGCAAGAAATGGGCCATCTTGGAAAAACGGTCTACTACAACACAGATAGAGTCATGCCTCCTCTGGGTCTTAGGCAAACCTAACACAAAGTCCATGCTCACATCTTGCCAAGGACGATCTGGGACAGGGAGTGGGGTATAAAGGCCGGTGTTCTGTTTTCGCTGTTTGGCAACAGCGCAGGTCCGACACCTAGCCACAATGTGTGCTACATCTCTTTTTAAGCTAGGCCAGAAAAAATGGTCTTCAATAGCCAGGGTGGTCTTATCTTTTCCGAAATGGCCAGCTAAACCTCCAGCATGAGTTTTCCAAATCAAGAATTCCATAAGAGAGGTTCTAGGGATGCAAAGCCTATTCTTAAAGAACAGAAAGCCATCTAAAAGGGAATAATCCTTATGTTCATTAGATGGTCCGTGAGTTAGATCCTGGTATACAGTCTTGAAATCCGGACACGACTCATATTCTTCTTTGATTTGCTCAAACCCTATGACTTCAGCCCTAACAGAATTCAACAACAAAGATTGACGACTAAGGGCATCAACTACCTTATTTTCAGACCCAGCCTTATGCTTCAAAACAAAAGTATAGGACTGGATATACTCTACCCACTTAGCATGCCTAGTGTTAAGCTTCTTCTGAGAATTCAAGAATCTAAGAGCCTCATGGTCCGAAAACAGCACAAATTCTTGCGGTAGTAAATAATGTCTCCAGTAACGCAAAGCTTGCACTACCGCGTAAAATTCCTTATCATAGGTAGAATACCTAAGCTTAGCATCATTAAGTTTTTCACTAAAGAATGCTACGGGATGGTTCTCTTGGCTTAGGACTCCACCTATACCTACTCCTGAAGCATCACAGGCAACCTCAAATACCTTTGAAAAGTCCGGTAGTCTCAAAATGGGTGCCTGGGTCATCCTATCCTTAAGATCTAGGAAGGCTTTATGGGCTGCTTTGGTCCACTGAAATTCTCCCTTCCTAATGCAGTCTGTGATAGGAGAAACTACGGTACTAAACCCCTTGATGAAACGCCTATAGAAGGTAGCCAAGCCATGGAAACTTCTGACTTCAGCACACTGGTTGGCTCTGGCCATTCTACTATGGACCTAATCTTTTCAGGATCGGCAACCACGCCGTCAGGGGTTACAACAAATCCAAGGAAGATAATCCTACTGGTCATAAATTCACACTTTTTGAGATTAACGTAGAGACTATCATTCCTCAAAACTTGACAGACTTGTCTAAGGTGGCCTAGGTGATCTGCAGGGGTCTTACTATAGATCAGGATATTATCAAAATAGACCACTACAAACTTTCCTATGAAAGCTCTAAGTACTTGGGTCATAATCCTCATGAAAGTACTAGGGGCTCTCTGGGTGTCAGGTGCCTTACCTTTGTCCATGGGCCTAGGGGTGGGGATACCCTGATTAGGCTTGCTAGGGTGTTGCCCAGATATGGTGCCCAAGAGGGGGGGTGAATTGGGTATTTAAAAAATTAAAGCAATATATGTGCTATCAAGTTTTAAGGTGAAGAGTGATAGAGCTTAAATAATTGTGCAACGGAAGCAATGAAATAAATCAACAATTAAAGAGCAAAAGAAGAGCAATGCAAACACATAAGAAGTATAGTGGTTCGGTGCACCTAGCACCTACATCCACTCCCCAAGCTCCACTTGGGAATTTCCACTATAATCTTTAGATTACAGCCGACTTGTTTTACCAGGCTCACAAGTGAAAACCTTACACACTTGTTTTGGCTTCGGGCTTACAAGCAACCCTAGTTTGTTTTATCAATTGGCTCACCAACAAACCTCACTCACTTGTTTTGGCTTCGGGCTTACAAGCAACCCTAGTTGGTTTTATCAATTGGCTCACCAACAAACCTCACTCACTTGTTTTGGCTTCGGGCTTACAAGCAACCCTAGTTGGTTTTATCAATTGGCTCACCAACAAACCTCACTCACTTGTTTTGGCTTCGGGCTTACAAGCAACCCTAGTTGGTTTTATCAATTGGCTCACCAACAAACCTCACACTAGTTTCAAATTCCCTTGAAACTAGCTAAAGACAAAAGAATATGAATACAATGAATTAAAATAAAACAAACTCCTTTTGAGCAATAAAAAATTCGTTGAAGCTCTTGATAGAGACTCTTCAAGACTTTTGTCTTGGAATCTTGGACCTCACTAAATGCCAAACTCTTGAAAGTTGGATTCCTCAAAGATGGAAAGCTTTTGGCTAAGGAATCTCTTGGTTTTCTCACTCTTTTGGCTTGGAATTGATTGAAGGCTTTGTACTTTGAATCTAAACTTTTTCACTTTGTCTCCTTGTCTTTTTTGAAGTTTGGTGGAGGTTAAATACCTCATTCATTCTGAAACAACTCCACAAGACTGTTAGAATCAAAAATATGGCCGTTAGAAATCAAATCAGAAGTTCAGAAAAACTAGCCGTTATGCCATGAGTCGACCTCATGAGTCGACCTCTGGATCAAGTGTCGACCTCATGAGTCGACCTCCAGTATAATTTAGGCAAAAATTCAGAATACCATAGTTCTGCCCATTTTGAATTCTCAGGCTATGAGTCGACCTCTGGATAGGTGTTGACCTCTGGTGGTCGACCTCTGGAGCGTGCCACTGAGATTTTGCCATGCCGGCCATGCTGAACTTTTCTTCTCTTCATGAGTCGACCTCTGGTGGTCGACCTTTGACAAGGTGTCGACCTTTGGTGGTCGACCTCTGATCTGAATTTTTCTGAAACTCTAGAGAAGTGCGTGCCATGCTTGAGTTTCTTTAAGCCTTTGTTTCTTTTGTCAATTATTTCTTAACAGGAAGGTCCAATATGAGAATTTTGATCTTGTCCAAGGTAGAAGAGCTCTTTTCCATATCAGGTAAACTTAGTTTCATCATTGTACTCTTGATACTCTTTTTGAATAACCTAAGTCCTGAAACTTTGTCTTGAGATTAAACATTAGTCCAAATATATACTCAACCTTTTGTTAATCATCAAAACTAAGGAGCCAAAGCCAACAATCTCCCCCTTTTTGATGATGACAAAACCTTGAGTATATATGCAATTAAGTCCAAAAGCAAAATATAGCAATAATAAAAATTTTCAAAGAATCCTTACATGCATGAGTATATCATAAAAATTTTACTTTTCATCTACTTTTTGTGAAAACATTCTCAAGAGTCAAAAAGATTTTACTTTTCATTTACTTCTTTCTTTTTGTGAAAACATTCTCATGAGTCAACAAGATAAGAAACATACAACATTCTCATGAGTCTAAAAGATAAGAAACATACAACATTCTCATGAGTCTAAAAGATAAGAAATATACAAGCTTTACTCATTAGAATCATATATACTTTACTACTCATAAGACGGAGTCTCATATATACTTTGCTACTCCCCCTTTTTGTCAAGAATCAAAAAGTCCGTTTTTGTAGTGAAAGATATATTAATGAAACTTATGTTCAATTACAATGAAGTATTTAGGTGCATAAAATACATGCTCCCCCTCAATTTATGCATTCAATATAACAAAATATTCTATCTTGAGGGTTTAAAAAGATAAATGCTAAGAGTTGGTATCAGACAGTAAAATATCATAATATAGATAAAAACAGATGTATTCAGTTACAAAATTGCTTACATAGTAGGCACAAAACACTGATACAACAGAGTACAACAAAAGCAAACTAAGTACAACAAGTAAATCTGTGAGGCTACTCCTCATCAGAAGGTATATCAAAGGAGACAGGAGCCATGATCCTAGATGAGGATTTTGGAGTCCTATGAGAGAGACTCCGAGTCCTCAGAGAGGGACCAGACCTAGGGGTAGTCCTACGAGATCTATAGGTCCTAGGAAAGGGCTCCATAGGTGTCGTGACAGAGGCAGTAGCTGAAGGAGTAGACGGATCAGTATGCTGAGTAGACTGAGCTGGGGTCTGCCTGCTGACTAGCTCATAAGCTGTGGGATCATCAACATCTGTCTCTGTATGCTCATCTATATCATCCGGAATCCCAGTGATAGTCTCAAATAGTGACTCTGTAAGCTCAGTATCAACTGGCACATCTGTGGCTGGAGGATCTGTACTCGTAAGATCAGCAGAAGGGGGAATCTCTGGAATCGAATCTGTAGGTGGAACATCAGAACTACCTGCTCCAGGCTGATCTCCATCACTGTCACTGTATCCACTGGAGTCATCATCATCATCATCATCATCATCATCATGTGGAGGAGATACTGTCGGATCTGCAGTCCCTGATGGCAGTGCTAATCTCAGTAAGCTGAGGATCTGTCGGAATCATGTGTCCATACTAGCTGAGAGAGCACCAATGCGCATATCTGTGTGTGTCCGCAGATCATGTAACTCCTGTCGTACACCAGTGATCTCTGTCCAGACCTCTGTAATGTGATCAGTCACTCTCTGCTCAAAGTCCGATATCCTCGCTGAAGACCTCCGTGGTGTAGCAGTAATAGTAGGTGCTGGAGCTGATGAGGGTGGTGGCGTGAATGGCTCAGGCTCCGCAGTCTCTGACTCCGGTGCTGGGCGAGGAGGTGTACCATGATCAGTAGGCTCTGAAGGCCCTGCCTCAGCAGCTCGGATCTCGTCCTCCTCATCTGGCTCCTGGCCAGACTCTCGTCGTACCCAGCGGTCACTAATCAGTCGAAATCCCATCCTATGTAGGGATTTCTCTCCATAAGTATCAGTGTGCTGCAGCTGACTGAAGGGTATCCCGTCAAATGAAACACCATGCTCTCTAAATATCTGAGTCAGTCCCATGCCATATGGCTGAACAAGTCTCCTGTGAGATGCTGCCTCACCCATCTGCTGAAGCATGATCCTGGGAAGGTTGATGGGAGTCCGCTGTCTCAGGGACACCATCAACACCAGCTCACGCTCAGTGATAAAATCGAATCTCCCGCTCTTCAGAATCAAGATACGGGCGATGATATGATGCAGCACTCTCATCTCCAGTGAAAGCTGGTTAGCGGCTACTGTGGAAATGCCGCTAACATCCTCACGCTCTAGGATACATCTGAAGGCGTGCTCTCTGTCGCTGATCGTAGTGGCAGCAGTGCCATGAAGTGGAATCCTCCAAATACGACTGATGACCTCCGGTGTCACTGGAATCTCGATCCCACGTACTGTAGCAGACTATCCAATGCCATCAGTGGCCATGGATCCATAAAACTCTCTGATGAGGTCTGGGTAGAATCTCTCAGACATTGTACAGAAATGAACTAGACCTGCATCTCTCAGTACATCTCCAATAAAGAAGTGATGCTGATCCCAGAATGGTATATCCACACGCCTCCCACTAGCAATGCTCTTCCGTACTAGGCTGGCTAGCACTGGTGCAGGTGGCTCTGGGGTCGGCTCACGCTCATGTCTGACCTTTCTTCGTCGCTCAGTACTACCCTGGCCTTGTTCCAATCTCCTTTTCCTTACTGCCAAGTGCTTTCTCGGACCCATGTGAAAGGAAGAGGGGTAACTTAGGGAGAAATACAATGAGGCAAGGCTAAGAGGAAAGGAGAGGGAAAGTGAGGTTCACGGATTGAGGAAAAAGAGGAGATGGTGAAGTGGTGAGATAGGGTTTGTGAGAATGGAGAAAATCGAGAGTAAATGAAGAAAAAGTAAGAAACGGAGGAAAGAAATAAGTGTTTTCAATTGAAAAACAACCATGATTTGAGGGTAGATAGATGCAAAGGCTTTCGGTTGTCCAAAACCAAGAACACGGTCAAAAAGAGGGTTGATTCCAAGGAAAGCAAGAGGAGAGGAGAGGATTACCCAAAATGATGAGGGAGAAGGGTGGAAATCCACTGTTTAAGGGTTTAGGGAAGTTGGAGGAGGACCACACGAAGGAGAAATGAAAAAAGAATGATGAAAAATGGCTTGCGGACGGGTTTTAAAAAAGCAGATTTCCGTTCAAGTGTCGACCTCTGAAAATTTTCAGGGGTCGACCTCAAGTGTCGACCTCCAAAACTTAGGTGTCGACCTCAAGTGTCGACCTCCGAAAATTAAAGTGTCGACCTCCAACAATAAATTACCTAAAATCAAATTCTGTAAAATTTAAAGAGTTGATAAAATTTAAAAAAATAATCTTTAATCACATTTGAGAATTTATAAATCATTTTTGAGGAATTTTGATGAAGATTGAAGAGTTTCAAGCAAAAGGATCAATGACTCCCAGTTCTCTTCTGATCATACAAAATCTATCTTCATTCAAAGGTTTTGTGAATAAATCAGCCAATTGATAATCAGTACAAATAAATTCTAACAACACATTAGAGTTTTGAACGTGATCTCTTATGAAGTGATGTCTTATTTCAATATGTTTGCTTCTTGAATGTTGTACAGGATTTTTCGTTAAATTGATTGCACTAGTATTATCACATCTTATGGGTGTCTTAGTTAGTTTGATGCCAAAGTCCTCGAGTTGTTGTTTGATCCATAGAATCTGAGCACAACAGCTTCCAGCTGCTATATATTCGGCTTCCACCGTAGATAGAGCAACCGAATTCTGTTTCTTACTGCTCCATGAAATCAAATTAACTCTTAGGAATTGACAAGTTCCACTAGTACTTTTTCGATCAAGTTTACACCCAGCAAAATCAGCATCAGAATATGCAATTAATTCATATGATGACTCTCTAGAGTACCAAAGACCAATTTCGATAGACCCAGATAAGTATCTAAATATACGTTTTACAGCTAGAGATGTGATTCTTTAGGAGCAGACTGAAAACGTGCACACATACAAACACTAAACATTATATCTGGTCTACTGGCAGTTAGATATAGCAATGAACCAATCATGGCTCTATATAATTTTTGGTCTACTGATTTACCACATTCATCTTTGTCTAATTTACATGAAGAGCTCATAGGGTACCTATTGGTTTGGTAGTCTCCATCCCAAACTTTTTCAAAATTTCCCTTGTGTACTTGGCTTGGTTGATGGAGATCCCCTCTTTAGTTTGCTTAATTTGGAGTCCGAGGAAGAAGTTGAGTTCTCCGATCATGCTCATCTCGAACTCACTCTGCATTAACTTTGCAAATTCTTGACAAAGACATTCGTTAGTAGCACCAAAATAATATCATCTACATATATTTGTACTACTAAGAGATCATCATTTTTCTTTTTCAAAAACAATATATTATCTACATTACCTCTAGAGAAATCATTTTTTCATCAAAAATGAACTTAATCTATCATACCAAGCTCTAGGAGCTTGCATTAAACCATACAATGCTTTATGCAATTTAAAGACATGATTAGGAAATTCATGATTTTCAAAACCAGGAGGTTGTTCAACATAAACCTCCTCTTCAATAAATCCATTTAAAAAGGCACTCTTTACATCTATTTGAAATAACTTGAAATCCATAAAACAAGCAAAAGCAAGTAAAAGTCTAATTGCTTCTAGCCTAGCAACAGGAGCAAAGGTTTCATCAAAGTCGATCCCTTCTTCCTGGTTGTAGCCTTTAGCAACAAGTCTAGCTTTGTTCCTAGTTACAATACCATGTTCATCAAGTTTATTTCTAAAAACCCATTTTGTGCCAATTACAGAAACATTAAGGGGTCTTTCAGTTAAAGTCCAAACATTATTTCTTTTAAATTGATTTAGTTCATCTTGCATAGCATTAATCCAGTTACAATCTTTTTCAGCTTCTTCTATTGACTTAGGCTCTATCTGAGATACAAAAGCTAAATAATCACAAACATTTCTAATAGAAGAGCGTGTACTTACCCCCTTTGATGGATCACCAATTATTAGCTCTTTAGGGTGTCCGTGTGCATACCTCCATTCCTTAGGTCAAGGTTTTGGTGAAGTTGCATTGATCTCTTGAGTTTGATCTTGGTTCTCTTGATCATCATCTCCTTTGGGCTCATCTTCATTGATTGTCAATTGTTCAAGCTTCTTTGTACCTGTTTCAACATCAATAGAATCTTCTTTTCTAGAAGATTTTTTGTTAGATTCATCAAACACTACATGAATTGATTCTTCAACTAGAAGAGTTCTTCTGTTGAAGACCCTGTATGCCTTGCTAGAAGTAGAGTATCCTAAGAAGATACCCTCATCTGACTTGGCATCAAATTTACTGATATTATCTTTGCCATTGTTTAATATGAAACAGCGGCAACCAAATACACGAAAATACTTGAGATTAGGTTTTCGATTTTTCCAAAGCTCATATGGTGTTTTCTTCAAAAAGGTCGAATTAAAACATGATTTAAAATGTAACAGGATGTATTAATGGCTTCTGCCCAAAAATATCTAGGTAAATCGTTTTCGCAAAGCATTGTGCGTGCCATTTCTTCAAGTGTCCTGTTCTTTCTTTCTACCACCCCATTTTGTTGAGGTGTCCTAGGTGCAGAGAAATTATGACTAATACCATTTTCATTACAAAAAGCTTCAAAATCATGATTGTCAAATTCAGTTCCATGATCACTACGCAAAGAAACAATAGTGAGATCTTTTTCGTTTGAAACCCTTTTATGAAATTTAACAAAAGCTGAAAATGTTTCATCTTTATGAGCTAAAAACATTACCCAAGTAAATCGTGAGTAATCATCTACAATTACTAGCTCATATTTTTTACCTCCCAAACTAGTTGTTCTGGTTGGTCCAAAGAGGTCCATATGCAATAATTCAAGGGGTCTAGTAGTAGATACTACTCCTTTAGGTTTGAAAGTAGATTTAGTTTGTTTCCCAAATTGACATGCAGCACAAATCTAATCTTTTTCAAATGTGAGTTTTGGCAATTCTTTTACAAGATTCTTTTTGTTTAATTTCGAAATCAACTGCATACTAGCATGCCCTAGCCTACGATGCCAAAGCCAACTAGTTTCACTTGCCTTGGCTTCCTTAGCCACTAGGCATTGACCACTTTCCATGGCTAGATCATCAAGATCAACCATGTAAATGTTTCCATGCCTAAGACCAGTGAACTTGATGCCATCGACATCTAGACTAGATACCATGCACAAGGATGATTCAAAAATTACTTTAAAACCCTTATCACAAAACTGACTAATGCTAAAAAGATTATGCTTCAAGCCATCAACAAATAATACATTATCTACATAAGCATTAGGGGTGATATGGATTTTACCAATTCCGATGATTTTGCCTTTTCCATTATCACCAAAAGTAACGTTTCCACCATCAATAGCTGCTAGTGATGAGAATTGCTTCACATCCCCAGTCATGTGCCTTGAGCAACCACTATCCAGATACCACATTCTTCTTTTATTTTTGGTTGCAAGGCACACCTGCAAAAATTGATCAAGTTGAAAGTTTAGGTACCCAAGTCATCTTGGGTCCTTTAGGGTTAGTCAAATTGGTTCCTTTTGGAACCCAAATCTTTTTAAAGGTATTTAATTTTCTTCTATTACAAACATATGATTTATGTCCTAATTTACCACATGCATAGCAGGTAATATTAGAAGATGCAGGTATGAAAAAGTTTTTGTAAAGTTTTTGCTGATTGTGTGGTTTAAATCCAAGTCCAGCTTTGTTAAACACTGCATGTTGACTATTTAAAAGCATATTTAGTTTTTCTAAACTAAAAGTAAACTTTTCTACAAAAGGTTTTACTTTTTCTAATTCTTCCTTGTAATTCTTGTTTTGAAGCAATAGTTCTTTATTTTGTTTTTCAATGATCTCATTAGTTTTAAGATTTCTATTATTTTTCAAAGAATTATTTTCTTTTAAAAGATTATCTTTATCATTTGTCAAGGTCTTTACATGTTCAGTTAATTTCTTGTTTTCTTGAATTAAATCTTCAATTTCAGTTGAAAACTTTTCTGAATTTTTGGTAAGCTCAAAATTTAGCTTTCTTACTTTCTTATTTTTCAGTTTTAATTTTTCATATTCCATTACTAGGTCATCAAAAGCATCATGCAATTCATTGAAAGTAAATTCAGTTTCAGGTTCAGAATTTACCTCATTATCTTCATTGGCCATGAAACATAAATTGGCGACTACTTGCTGCTCTTCATCACTGCTGGAGTCCTCACTCTCACTCCAGGTAGCCATCATGGCTTTCTTTCTCAACATCCTTCGACTCTTTTTAAGCAAAGGGCAATCCATTTTGTAATGTCCAGGCTTCTTGCACTCGAAGCAGATGGGTGGATCCCTTTCTTTCTCTTTCTCTTTTTCCTTATTGTGATCACCTTTTTGTGGCCTTTTCTTGTAGAAGCCCTTCTTCTTTCTCATGAATCTTTTGAATTTTCTTGTAATGAGGGCTGTCTCATCATCATCAGCTTCTTCTTCTGATTCATCACTTGACTCTTCTTTTGTAGTGGACTTGAAGGCTATGGCTTTCTTTTTCTTGTCATTGTCCACTGTCTTCTGCTTTAGTGAAAGCTCGTAAGTCATCAGTGATCCAAGAAGCTGCTCGAGAGGTAGAGTATTGACATCCTTGGCTTCTTCTATGGCTGTTACTTTCGCGTCCCATGAAGCCGGAAGAGACCTGAGAAGTTTGTTAACTAGTTCACCATTAGATATAATTTTTCCCAAACTCCTCATACCATTTACTATATTGGTAAATCTAGTATACATTTCACTTATACTTTCAGTTGGTTCCATCCTGAACATCTCATACGTATGAATGAGCATGTTCACCTTTGTGGTCTTCACTTGGTGTGTACCCTCATGGGTAACCTCAAGTGTATCCCAAATTTCTTTAGCGGAAATACAATTTGATATTCTGTTGAATTCACTAGGATCAAGAGCACAGAATAGCAAATTCATCGCCTTAGCATTTAACTCAGCCTGTTTGATGTCATTGTCATCCCATTCTTCTTCAGATTTTGGGGTGACAATGCCATTAACCAAGTGAGTGGGCTGATGTGGCCCTTTAGTAATTATTCTCCATATATGATAATCTACAGCTTGTAAATAAATACGCATACGAGTTTTCCAGTATGTGTAGTTTGTGCCATTAAAGAAAGGAGGGCGATTTGATGCTTGCCCTTCAACTATACCCATTCCAATTAGGGCGGCCATGATCTTTCACTCAAGATCGTTGGACCTACAAGAGAGTACCGGGAGCTCTGATACCACTTGTTGCCCAGATATGGTGCCCAAGGGGGGGTGAATTGGGTATTTAAAAATTAAAGCAATATATGTGCTATCAAGTTTTAAGGTGAAGAGTGATAGTGCTTAAATAATTATGCAACAGAAGCAATGAAATAAATCAACAATTAAATAGCAAAAGAAGAGCAATGCAAACACACAAGAAGTATAGTGGTTCGGTGCACCTAGCACCTACATCCACTCCCCAAGCTCCACTTGGGAATTTCCACTATAATCTTTAGATTACAGCCGACTTGTTTTACCAGGCTCACAAGTCAAAACCTTACACACTTGTTTTGGCTTCGGGCTTACAAGCAACCCTAAATGGTTTTATCAATTGGCTCACCAACAAACCTCACTCACTTGTTTTGGCTTCGGGCTTACAAGCAACCCTAGTTGGTTTTATCAATTGGCTCACCAACAAACCTCACTCACTTGTTTTGGCTTCGGGCTTACAAGCAACCCTAGTTGGTTTTATCAATTGGCTCACCAACAAACCTCACTCACTTATTTTGGCTTCGGGCTTATAAGAAACCCTAGTTGGTTTTATCAATTGGCTCACCAACAAACCTCACACTAGTTTCAAATTCCCTTGAAACTAGCTAAAGACAAAAGAATATGAATACAATGAATTAAAACAAAACAAACTCCTTTTGAGCAATAAGAAATTCGTTGAAGCTCTTGATGGAGACTCTTCAAGCCTTTTGTCTTGGAATCTTGGACCTCACTAAATGCCAAACTCTTGAAAGTTGGATTCTTCAAAGATGGAAAGCTTTTGGCTAAGGAATCTCTTGGTTTTCTCACTCTTTTGGCTTGGAATTGATTGAAGGCTTTGTACTTTGAATCTAAATTTTTTCACTTTGTCTCCTTGTCTTTTTTGAAGTTTGGTGGAGGTTAAATACCTCATTCATGCTGAAACAACTCCACAAGACCGTTAGAATCAAAAATATGGCCGTTTATGGCCGTTAGAAATCAAATCAGAAGTTCAGAAAAACTAGCCGTTATGCCATGAGTCGACCTCTGGATCAAGTGTCGATCTCATGAGTCGACCTCCAGTATAATTTAGGCAAAAATTCAGAATACCATAGTTCTGCCCATTTTGAATTCTCAGGCTATGAGTCGACCTCTGGTGTCGACCTCTGGACAGGTGTTGACCTCTGGTGGTCGACCTCTGGAGCGTGCCACTGAGATTTTGCCGTGCCGGCCATGCTGAACTTTTCTTCTCTTCATGAGTCGACCTCTGGTGGTCGACCTTTGACAAGGTGTCGACCTCTGGTGGTCAACCTCTGATCTGAATTTTTTTGAAACTCTAGAGAAGTGCATGCCATGCTTGAGTTTCTTTAAGCCTTTGTTTCTTTTGTCAATTATTTCTTAACAGGAAAGTCCAATATGAGAATTTTGATCTTGTCCAAGGTAGAAGAGCTCTTTTCCATATCAGGTAAACTTAGTTTCATCATTGTACTCTTGATACTCTTTTTGAATAACCTAAGTCCTGAAACTTTGTCTTGAGATTAAATATTAGTCCAAACATATACTCAACCTTTTGTTAATCATCAAAACTAAGGAGCCAAAGCCAACATAGGGGTAACCTAGCTAGGTCCATTTCTTGGGATTGGGGCACTAACCCTAGATGGCATGGGTCCTCTCTGAAACTTCTCAGTGTTTAGTGCAATCTGATAGGCTTAGTCTAGGTCAGTAACCTCTCTCAAAAACAACTCTCTCTTAATATCTTCCCTAAGCCCAGCCCTAAATCTAGACAAAGTGACTTCATGGGCTTCACTCACATCACATCTCATTAGGTATTCATCAAAGGTGGTTATGTAGTCTGAAACAGATCGATTCCCTTTTTTCAAAGTCTGCCATTGGTCTAACAGATTCTGCTGGTATGAAATGGGTAGGTACTTGTCTCTAAGCTTTTCTTTCATACCCTGCCAAGTGGTTATGGTCTCTACATTTCGTCTTCTAGTGGTCAGCTCAATGTTCCCCCAGTATAACCTAGCTTGACGTATTAATTTCATCTTGGCAAACTTGAATTTCCTCTCCTCAGACATGGCATACCACTCAAAGTACTGGTCCATCTCACCCTCCCAATCAGAATACACCTTAGGATTTAATCTACCATCAAAAGTAGGTGCATCTAACTTGATGTTCCGAATGAACCTATCATCTATATCCTCAGGTTCTGGGTCAGACCTCCTATGATTAGGTTCAGGATCTCGGTATAAAGGTCTTCTAGGCTCTTGGTGTGGGTGAGGTTGAGGCACATTAAAATCTGGGTCAGGAGTCCAATTCCGATGCCTAGGTTCCTCAAGTACTTGGACTTGATCCCTAAGCTGGGCAAAATTCTCATTCATATCCTGACTTAATTTGTTCATACTCTCAGTAAGAGCTCTAACCATGGCTTCTAAATCAGGTTGGGCTTGACCAGGTTGGTAGGGTACTCCATTCCGGGTAGACATGATGCAATCAAGCACACAAAATGAGACTCAACTGAACGACTACGGGCTAACTAGACCTAGAGCCCAAACTAGGTGCCCAATCAGAGTGGCAAGCTAGCCTGTAGTAACTCAGGACTCAGCCAGGCAGGTGTAAGGGGAGTGTTAGGTCCCTGAATGCCAATCCTAGACACCAATCAGAGATTGGCCAGGTAGGCGGACCAGCACACAAGACCTTCGGGATGGAATCCCTAAACCACCGTTCTAGACACTGAGTACAAAGCACACACAGAGTAACCAGACAAACTGACTCAACACTAGCCTTGACCCGACTTGTTGATGTCCCTAGCCTACTAGGGCAAATTAGGTCTAATCAATTTTTAGATTAAAGGCTTAGGTTCGAATGAAGGGGTGATGGTTTTGGGCTAAGGAGAGGTTATCAACTCCTCCCCTTATCTTAGATGCTCAAATGCCCTTAAGAGGAATTAAGAGATGAACACTCAAAAAAAAATGGATGGCAGAACACAAAAACAGAGTTGCAGTAATTTAATTCTCAGAAATTGCAAGGAAACCAATAAATCATGAGAAAATAATGCAAATTAGTTTCAATTAGACTGGTTTCAGAAAAATAAAAATCACCAAATTTGGAGTTACCTGCAGTGAGAAATAATTCCTACAACAGAGAAATTACGGATTGAAAATAGAGCACTTCCCGTTTACAATTCCTGCTACGAAGTTATAACCCAACGGACCCCCTACACGCCCTAGGAACACCCCGTGGAATGGGAAGAGGAGGTTTGCACCTCGTTTCGTTCCTAGGACCGGACATCCTGGGGAGTCTACTTCGAGCAGACAAAGTAAAAAGAGAGAGACTCAAGCAAGCAATCGAAACAAAAACCCTAGATAGGGCTCTGATACCAAAAATGATGCAGAACAAAGAACAAAGAAGTGTATGAGGAAGTAAATTTATTATTAATTTCTTTTTTTTTTTTTTTTTTATATTTCAAAAATTGGTTTTGACTAAAAGTAAAGCTAAACTAAGTTGAAGGAAACTAGGTAAGGATTGAAAGCATAATTTAGAAGAAATTAAATTATCAGAGTAGTTCAGAAGTAACGGATCGCTGGGGGTTGAGAAACTCCCAGACCTAGGGTTTCGCTCTGAACTTTCAACAGAACAGAAATAGAGAGGAGAGATGGTTTACCAACCAGACAGTGATCTTCTCAGAATTTGGGTGGAAGAACTCTCTCGAGCAGATTGTTGGATCCTCGGATTTGGCTATCTTCGCAATGGATCCTCCAATACTGGTCTTGTGGTTTGGTCGGCTTCTCCTGGACTCAAGATCTGGGAAGAAGAAAAACAAGTGAGGGATTCAGAGACTCAGGGAAGGATTTACCAGTTCAAAGAACTTGAAGGTTGATGTCGCTGAGATCCGGATTCCCTTGAAGCTGATTCAACTCCCACTGGAAAGAGCTTTGGATCTGATGTACCCGGGCTGTAGCTGGATGCTGGTGGTCGGCCTGGACTTGGGGAGAGAGGCCGTGGGAGGTGGAATATGCTAGGGCTTAGTGGAAAGAAAAGGGTGATGGGCGGCTAGGTTTTGGGAGTGGAGTGGCTAACCTAGGATTTGGGTTTTGGAGATCTCACACCTCCTCAAGGTTCCTGGGGAACCCGGATTTACTCCCTCACGGAGCTCAACACCTGGATGCAAGTGCGGAAGAGAGAAAACACAAAGTTTGCTCACAAAAAAAATTTGGCTTCATTCATCTGATTGATTTAAACTTACAAGAGGGGTTTAATTTATAAGGCTTTACAAGGGAGTAGGATTTTACATCTTCCCATGGGGACTAAAGGAGGGGATCTACAAATCAGGATAATCCATACACATATGGTCGGCCAAGGTACCAAAAAAATTTGATTAGGGTTATAAAAGGCAGGTAGATGGCGCCTCCTTGCTTGGATCTTCAAAAAAAAATTTTTCCTTCCATGGATCAACTCTTTTGGACTCCTCCTTTTCTTCCTCCCTAGGTCAAGGCCCTTCCCATCTTTGTTTTGGATATTTTTGGCAGGTAGTGGGCGCCTCCTTGAAGTTTTCTCTAAGAGAATTTCTTCCCTTTCTTAGTTTGGTTTCTTTGGGAAAGACTTGGGCCGCCCCCTTGATTTGTGGACTCCTGGTGGATTTCTCCTCAACTGGCGCATGAGAGAAGGAAGCTGCTATCTGTGGCGTGGGGACCAAAGGCTGCTGGATGTAGATATGGCGCCCCCTGGACTCAGGCGTATGGCTGGGAGTGTGGCTGGGAGTGTGGCGCCCACTTGCTAGGCCTTGGAAGAAAATGTAACACCCTAGGTTGAAAACCTAGTCCACTACTGAGTCAACATGACTCAACAAAATAAAATGCAGGTAATGTAGACTCAAGCTAAATTGAGTTGATCTAGTCAACTCTTATTACAAACCAAAAACCCTAATTCTTCGGGCAAGGTTAGTCAGAGATCCAGATGGAGCTCTGAAGTCTTCTTCTGAGTCTGGTGCCCGCACCATGGAGGTTTGATCTAAGAGCCTATGACCATGATCTTGCCCCTGAGTCTAGCCCTAGGAGCCTATACCCATACTTGGTTGACTTAGAGAAGGGACCTGTTAGGAACACCAAACCTTATGCACCCACTTTTGATGGAAGACAAGAGACATATATTAAGTAGGAAGAACAAGTGGATCGGTATTTTGAGTGCACTAACATATCGAAATTAGGACAAGTTAGGTTGGCCAAAACCAAGTTCACCAAACATTCTAGGTCTCATTGGTATGCTATTGAGCATGAGTGTTATCAAAGAAAAGAGGAAATATATACTTGGAGAGATATGAGAAGTAAGTTGAGAGATAGGTACCTAGGTAGATCCTATGAGAAAAGACTTTTAGACCAATGGTACCAATTGCGACAAGGTAATAGGCCTATGTCTAAATATATTGAGGACTTCCAGTGGTATGACATGAAATGCAATACCATTGAGACCGAAGCTCAGATCACATCGAGGTTTAGGGTTGGGTTACACCCAGACATTTATAGGAAGCTATGCCTTGAAAAGACCAATAAGTTAGACCGAGCCTACCAAGAAGCCCAAGACTATGAGTGGTCTTTAAGATATAACCAATCAAGTACTTTGGACTTAAAGCCAACCTCTACCAACCTAAGTCAAGTTCCGATTGATCCGACATCCGTAGTGAACCAGACTTTTGTTTGTCAATTCTCACTTGTGTCACCTCTTGACCAGAAGGATAACACTGAGAAGGAGTTAGGCATGGCCATCCCAAAATTAGTTGACCCGACCAGAGCCGTACTTAAAGAGGAATCAAAGGAGAGTAGATTAGAACCTTTCAATGAGATTGAGGAAGAAATATACGAGCCTGACATAAGTTTGATATATGAATATGAAGAAGAAGAATTTGAGGATATCTCTCCCGATAATCAATTAACCAACTCCTACCTAATGGGGTTATTGAGGGGACCCCTGCCACTCAAGGAATTCAGGAGCTAACCCTAAGAGAAGACCCTTTTGAGGAAGTTCAGGAAGAGGAAATTACACCAAATGAAAGTTTAAGTGAGAATACCCCTGAACTCATTGAGGAATCCAAAGAAGACACCCCTGAGTCAAATCTAGTAGAGATGTGTGAAGAAGGAAGGGGTTCACAAGAATTGCCCATTGAGAAGGTCCAAGAACAAGAAAAAGATAGTAGCTTAGAGGACTTTTTAGATAAACATTCCAAAGACCTTCCTGATAACCTTCCACCTTCTAGGAGCACCCAGCCTATCCTAGAACTTGCACTTGTAGACCCTCCTAGAGCAAATCATGAGGTTTGGATGAGTGCACCTATAGAACAATGTCCTCATTTTAAGGTCATCCTGAATAACCAAGGTTTGTTTCTTGTTTCTGATAAGCCACCTCAAAACTCTGATTCTTATTTCCTACCCTTCCCTGAATCCTCTCATGTTTCTAGAGCTATGGGATTACACTTTACTGAGATCTCTAGGTTGCAAGACTCCTTAGAACCTATTAGGTTTGCCACCTACTTCTGGAAGACCTTATGGCACCTACTAGGCATCCATAATAAGTTTTCATGCTCTGCATGCCCTCCTCCGACCCAAGGTCAAACCTAGAGAGCCTTAGTTTGTTAGGTTTAGACCTAGGGTTCCTTTGGAATAAAGTCCATTCTTTAGGAATGCGTCGTCAGTCTAGTTTTGTTTTTCTTGACCCTTTACTAGGCTTTGGCTCAGATTTTGGTTTGATTGAGAGCACCAGGAATTGGGATTTGTATTTTGTCCAGGGCTGAAATTGCATTCAATGTTTCGATCAATAGGTCTATAGGCTAGAGTCCCTTTGAAATTGTTCATGGATACAAGCCTCACACACCACTTGATCTGATTTCACTATTAGCCCACACACACAATTCTCTTGATGCACTTGCATAGCATGTAAAGGACTTGCATAAAGAAATTCATGCCAAAATAACTTTAAGTAATCAAACTTATAAGAAGTTGGCTGATTCTCAAAGACGAGTCAAAATTTTTGTTGAGAGAGACTATGTAATGATTAGGTTAAGGCCTGAGCGGTTTTTTCCTATAATCGTTAGAAAGTTACATGCTAAAAGAGCTGGACCATTTAGAGTAGTGAAGAGAGTAGGATCCAATGCCTATGTGCTCGAGTTGCCTTCAGAACTAGGCAATAGCTCTACGTTCAACATTACAGACTTAGTAGAGTATAGGGAGCCAGCTGTGATTCCTAGTAAGCCTTTGAAACCTAATCCTGTTATTGAGAGTGATCCCGACCCTGTGTGTCCACCAACAAACTGGCCTGTGAGGAAAGAGCAGATTGAAAAGATCCTGGATGATCAAGTTATCTCTACTCGTAATCAAGGATACCAAAGATACCTGGTTCGCTGGCAAGGAAGGCCAGATTCTGATGACTCTTGGATCTCCCGAGAAGAATTACAAGAATTGGACCCATACCTCTTGGAGAGATACCTCTGATTGACCTTGCCCGAGGAATTAGGGTTTTCTAGTTTTGTATTAAGGGTTGACTTGGTCAACTCAATTTTAGTCTTGAGTCCGTATTTCCCTGCAATTTAAATTTTGTTGAGTCATGTTGACTCAGTACAAGTCCTAGTAGTGATCTAGGTCTTCTCCAGGTTGGTGCCACTTTTTTTTTTTCAGTCAAGTCAAGGTCCAGGGTGCCATATTTTTTCTCCCAGGACCAAGCAAGTGGGCGCCACACTCCCAGCCACACGCCAGAGTCCAGGAGGCGCCACATCTCCATCCAGTGTCTTTGGTCCCTACACCACAAGAAGTAAGTTCCTTTTTTTTCTTGCACCACTTGGGAGAGAAATCCATCAAGATACCTCAATCCAAGGAGGAGCCAATTTCTTTCCAGATAAACCCAAGCCAGGATGGCAAGAATTTTTTTTGAAGAGAGGATCAAGGAGGTGCCCCACAATGTTCCATAAAAATCGAAGTTATAAAAGGGAAGAGAGCATGTCTTGGGGAGGAATTCAAGGAGGTTCCCAAAAAGTTTCCAAAAGTGCCAAAGCCATGAAAGGAAGAAGCATAAACTTGTGGAGCAAGACTAGGAGGTGTCCAAATGAGCCAAACCATGAAGGGAAAATCCTTGATTCATGGAGAGATACTAGGAGACACCCCCATAACCTGCCATTTGGAGCTGATTTTCAAGTTTTCTTGGAGTTTTTGGGCTGCCCACTCATGAAAGGAGTCTTGGGAAGAGAATTTGATGCCTAAAGTGTGGGTTAGTCCTATTAGTCCCACATGGGAAATGTATAAAATTTTATTTCTTTGTTATGTCTATATATTCAACTCTATGTAACTCTTGAATTTAATGATGAATGAAATCAATTTCTTTGTGAGCAACTTTGTGTTTCTCTCTTCCGCACTTGTATTCAAGTGTTGAGCTCCGTGAGGGAGTAAATTCGAGTTCCCTAGGAACCTTGAGGAGGTGTGAGATCTCCAACCCCAAAACCCTAGCTTAGTCCACCCATCTCTACTCCACCACCCCCAAACCCTAATTTTCCATCTACATCCCACGGCCCCTCTCTTCCACATAGAGGCCGGCCACCAGCATCCAGGTTCAGATCAACTGTTTCAACTACAGTGCAAGTTCAAAGAAGAGTCAGATCAGTATCAAGATCTCCGTTACTTCTACATCCAACAATCTTCATTAAGTCCTCAAGTCAGTGTCTTTCTTTGAGTTTCTGGTTCTTTTTTTTTTTTGTTCATCTTCTTCCAGATCCTGAGTTCGAGAAGAAGGCCAACCTTTCCATAGGACTACAATCCGAGGATCCATTGCGAAGATACCCCGTCTCCAAGGATCCTACAATCTACTCGAGAGTGTCCTTTAATTGAAGCAACGAGAGATATCACAGTCAGGTATAAAACCTTCTCTTCTCTCTTCGTCTGTTTCTTGAAAGAGGAGTAAACCCTAGGTCTGGGAGTTTCTCAATCCCCAGCGATCCTACTTCTGAGTTACTCTGATAATCCACTCCTTTTAATTGTGCTTTCTGTCATTTCTTAGTTTCTTTCAACATTAGTTTATCTTTCCTTTGAGTCAAAGCCGACTTCTAAAAATAAATAAATAAAAGAAATACATTAATTTTAATTTGCTTCCGCATTCCATATTTTCGTTCTGCATCAAAGTGTTGATAACCGCGGCCCCAGGTCGTAATGGCTTGATCATCCAAGATACGCTCGATCCGTTCTCCTTTCTCAAGCCAATTAATTGGTGGACACTCTGGGTAAGGATCACTCTCAACAAAAGGGTTAGGTCCAAAAGCCTCACTGGGTATCGTTGCTGGTTCCCTGTACTCAACCAGGTCTGTAATATTGAAGGTAGAACTAATGCCCATATCCGAAGGCAAGTCTAACACATAGGCATTTGATCCAACCTTCTTTAACACTTTAAAAGGTCCGGCTCCATGAGCATGAAGCTTCTTAACGATCCCAGGTGGGAACCATTCAAGCCTAAGCCTAATCATGACAGAATCCCCTACATCAAATTCCTTGATCCTTCTTCGGGAATTAACCAATATTTTATATGTTTCATTGCTTATGTTTATCTTTTGGCTAATGTCCTTGTGTAAGTCTCTAATATGCTATGCAAATGACTCTACAGACTTTGAGACTCGTGCATGAATAGGTAAAGGAATCAGATCAATGGGGCGATTAGGCTTGTACCCATGGACTATCTCAAAAGGACTCTTACCCGTTGTCCTATTTACTGAACTGTTGTAGGCAAACTCTGCTCTAGGCAATAATATATCCCAAGTTCCAACATGTTCACCTACTAGGCATCTAAGGAGGTTTCCAAAACTATGGTTCACCACTTCAGTTTGGCCATCTGTTTGAGGGTGGTAGGCTGTAAAATTCTTAAGCTTGGTCCCTAATAGGTGCCATAAGGTATTCCAGAAATAACTGGTGAACCTAACATCCCTATCAGATATGATAGTATTGGGTAGGCCATGGAGTTTAACCACATGATCTAAGAAACGCTTGGCTACTCTAGATGCATCATAGGTCTGGGAACAGGGGATGAAGTGAGCCATCTTAGAGAACCTATCGACCACTACAAAGATAGAATCATGTCTCTTCTGGGTCTTAGGTAATCCAAACACGAAGTCCATACTTAGGTCCTGCCAAGGGCAATCAGGCACTGGTAAAGGTGTGTAAAGACTAGTGTTTTGCTTTTGCTATTTTGCAACAGCATAAGTTCTATATCTGGCTACAATCTGTGCAACGTGCCTTTTCAATCCTGTCCAAAAGAATTGGTCCTCTATTGCTAAGATTGTCTTGTTTCTACCAAAGTGACCAGCTAAACCTCCAGCATGGGTCTCCTAAATTAGGAATTCTCTAAGGGAAGTTTTGGGTATACATAGTTGATTGTTCTGGAAAAGGTAGCCATCCTGAATGGTATACTCACTATGGGTACTGGATGGTCCTAGCCTGAGGGTCCGGTAAATGTCTCCAAAGTCTGGACAGGTTTCATATTCATCCTTCAACCTATCAAACCCTATGACTTGGGTGCTAATTGATCCTAATAGTAGAGACCTATGGCTCAGGGCATCTGCTACCTTATTTTCTGTGCCGGCACGGTGCTTCAGGACAAAAGTGTAAGCCTGAATGTACTCACTCCATTTACCGTGCCATGGGTTCAGTTTCTTTTGGGAGTTCAGGAATCGGAGTACCTCATGGTCAGAATTGAAAGGATTATGCCCTAAAGGCCAATTGAAATATTATATTTCATTGGGATTTTTCCTTATCCATCCCAAAAATCAATGTATTGACATTATCATTCAATAAAGGCATTATTTTCATCATACGCTGTGTCTTAATTATTATATGATGAACTCCATAGATTAGGGCTATAGTTCTAGGGTTATGATGAGATCATACCGGTGAGACCTAAAGCCTTAAAACCCTAATCTAAAATATTCCTGGTCAATGGGACATTGAGTAGGGGATCAATGTTTCTGGTAAAGATCAGCACTTCCTATGTATGAGGGTAACTGATCTCACAATCACTTGTGTTTGACACTAATAGTAGGATGTGGGTGCTCATTAGAGAATAAGTTCACTGAATAGATCTAGATTGAGAATATCTAATGGAACCTTATCTGTTTGTCAATAAATATTTCTCATAGTGGGAGTAGTGCATGTGGTCCTTTGACCTGAGACTGCCATGGTACCTTATATACATGAATCCACATTTTGGTTCACAATCAATCATAACACTGAGTTATGCATGAGGTGATACTGGATATGATGGATTGTATTGAAGGTTGTGAGTAGGTCAACAAGGAATTGATCAGCCCTAGTAAGAGGATATTGCATCTAGCCAATTTCGATCAAATGATGATTCGGGAAATCTTTGATCAAAGTATGAACATTAGAAGTAGTTTCTAATAGTTCATTAATGAATCATCATTAAAAAGATTGAGCTAGGGATGAATATGAAATTGGATTTGACAAGGTATCCATATCCATAATCATATTCGGGATGCAAGTTGATCAAAGGACTGAATTGCCCAGTAACTCACCATTGAAGGGTATTTTGGTAATTCCACCAAAATTTCATATCTTCCGGGTAGACATGATACGTTGCTAGACGTCAATCTTGTCTTGTAGAAAAATGATTAAATTATGATAATTTAAATCAGTTAATTAGAATTATATTCTAATTGACCAAGTCGAGCTAGCTTGTGTTGACCTAAATCGGCTTAGTTGAGATCTAACCGAATTAAGTCAAATAGCACTCGGACCTACTGCTGGCTAGATGTGGAACCCAATGGGTCACACACAAAAGAGAGTCGATGTGGGATTTAGTTTAGAATTAAATCATGTTTGCAGGACAAACATACTAGCATGTGTTGCAGACCCAACTTCTATTCGAATAGGATTCGAATTTGGTTCTGAATTGGGCTTAATTGGGTTCTAATTGAACCTAATTAGAGTCTAATTTTAATTTTGGGACTTTGGGTTAACCCGTGGCTGAACCCATTGATTAAAAATCAATTTAAACCCTTTTCCCAAGACCTCCCAAGCCATCTTTCCCATGCGCGCGCACCAAAGGAAGAGTCCACGCGTGTGGAATCCCCTTCACGCGCATGGGGACTTCTTTTACCATGAAAACCAGATGGGAGGGGGCAAAAATCTTTTCTTTAGGCATTTCACTTGGAGTCCCTTGGATCAAGATCAGATGGCCAGAAGAAATTCATTGCTTTTCGGTCGAAACTCCGTCTCAGAACATCGCGACTTTTCTGAGGTTTCTTTCGAGGTTTTTCTTCATAAAAAAATCTTGAAATAAATCAGGAAAGGTGTGAAAAATCTGAGGGGACGCGTGAGGATGGAAAGAATGTGATTCTTGGGATAGCAGAGGGTTGCGTTGTTTTTGAAAAGACACCCCTCTGATATCTATAAATAGGGTTGGGTTCTCGGGGGTTTTCATGTAAGATAATTCAGAGATTAGATTCCCTTTCTTCCTCTCCAGAATACTCCTTTTCCTTGTTCTTGTTGGGTATTGTTTCCCTTATAGAGGAATCATCTATCGAAACTCTGACCCTAAGCAAGAATAAGAGGAAGGTCTTGAACGGTAAAGGAAAGAAATAGGAAGGGTCTCTTTTCTTTCTTGAATTAAGACATTACTTGTCTTAATTTTTCTTCCACTTCAAGTAAGAATTTTCTACAAGGATTGAAGTTGAGGAAAGGATCAAGAAGTTGAAAGAAGGGAGAAAGGGAATTTTCAAGAAAGAAAATTCCAGCCTATAAGTCCAAGAATTGAATTCTTGAAAAAGAATTCAAGAAGAGGATCCAAGATCAAGAAGTTGTTGTCTTCATCTCTTCTCCGTGTGGATCACCATTGAAGGGTGAACATTTGGGCACCTGGTGGAGATTTGCATTTTGGATATTGCGGTACAGGTTAGTACTTACATAAATATATATTTAAATCATGTATATGAATGATATATTTTTAATTTTTTTTAAGGAGATCTAGGGCTAAAGGGTTTGGTATAGATTTCATAAGATAAAAATTTTGAAATCTATGTTTCCGCCTCGGTCAACAAACCCAACATTGGTATCAGAGCCTCCTTATCAAGATTAAAATATATATGCTGATTTTTATAGGCATATGTAGATAATTTACATATGATGTGGTTTGTGTTTGATGTATTGTCACCAATTAGGGTTTTCACTTAAACCCTAATTGTTGTAGAGATATGTTTAGTAATCCAGTCATCATTCTAAAATAAGGTTGCCCTGGCATAATGATGGATCCATTATGTGGTAAATGGTTGTCCTAGAATGATGACACACTAATCACATATTTGTGTTAATTGTGCATATATGTTTGATGTATGGCACTAGTTAAGGTTTTCACTCAAACCTTAATTTGTATAGAGATATGTTTAGCCTTCCAGTCATCATACTGAAATAAGGTTGCCCTGGCCTAATGGTGGATCCATTATGTGGTAAATGGTTGTCCTAGTATGATGACACACTTGGCACATATTTGCTTAGTTATATATATAGAATGTGCTTTGTTTTAATAAAGCCCTCTTTCAAATTATATTAAGTTGTAGTGTCATATACCATAAGCAAAATAATCAATATGATTAATTGATCATTCGGTGTCTAGGAAAAGTGGTTCATGATCGGTAAAGAGGACATGGTTTTTAATTGGTTTCGTTGACTGACCTGGCCAATTCTTATTGGTGTCTAAGGAAAGCAACGGGAGGACTCCCACCACTCTCCCACTTACCTGGCCGATAAGATTAACTTAATTATTGATTGATATGCTTAGTGTAATATTCACTACATGTGGCCTTTCTTCATGCCAAGTCATTATTATGTTATGATTCATATTAGGTTTGTTGTGTACACACAAGACCTGTTATGGTGACTGACATAATTTTAATTTGGTGCATTTGAAGTTTATAGCATGATTTAATATAATACTTTGTTGTGTACACACAAGGGTATTATAATTAATATCATGACTATATAGCAATGAAGGGTCTGACTTAACTAAAATATTATAGTTTGTTGTGCACACACAAGGCTATTAATATTTTAGAGGCCAAGATAAGTTAAGAATTTCATTAGTTATAATTGGAAAGAGTTTTCCTACCTTTGAACTTATATAAGATTTGTTGTGTACACACAAGGTCTTTTATAAGTAATTAGGATCTCAACCCCACTAAGAAAACCAATTAGGATTTTCTCGATCATCATATGGAGGGTTATGATGCTTGATAAAATAGTGGGAGATATAATTAAGTTAAAGTCCTAATTTAATTATGTTTTGTCAACATTGGTTGTTTGCTTATGTAATGTTCTTTGTTAATGTAGATTAAATGGCCTCTTCACTCTCACTCCGTAGCATTCTTGATGCCAATAAGTTGATTGGACCAAACTATGTTGATTGGTTGAGAAACCTGAAGATAGTACTCAGCCAAGAAAGACTTTCTTATATTCTTGATACCCCTACCTTGGAACCATTAGGGGAAGATGCCTCAAAAGAGGAAAAGATCACATATAACTTGTGGCAAAATGACTCACTTACTGTCAAATGTATAATGCTTGCCTCTATGACCAATGAGTTGCAGAGGCAACATGAAAGCATGGACACTAACTCCATAATGCTCAATCTAAAAGTAATTTATGGAGAACATAGTCGAACTGCTGGATATGAAATTTCTAAGCAGTTATTCCGTGCAAGGATGACAGAAGGAACATATGTACAAGACCATGCATTAAAGGTTATTGACCTAATAACTCGATTAGGTCAATTGGGTTTTGTTATGGATGGGGAGTTGAATCAGGATTTAATCCTGCAGTCACTCCTAGAGTCATTTTCACAGTTTGTTCTCAATTATCATATGAACAAACTTAATTCTTCATTGCCTGAGCTGTTGAATATGTTGAAAATGGTAGAGAGCTATTTAAAGAAAAATTATGCTCCACTTCTTCTTGTGGATGGAATAAACAAGAAGAAAACAGGCAAAAAGGGTTCCGAGAGGAGGATGAACCCTAAAGGGGGCATCAAGAAAAAGAAAGGATAGAAGGCCTCTGGACAAATGACCTGCTTTCATTGTGGCAAGCTATGTCACTGGAAAAGAAACTGCAAGGTTTACCTTGGAAGTGTGAAGCCTGGTGCTAGTGATGCACCAAAAGGTATGCATGATACATGCAATTTTGTCATTAGACTCTTCTAATTCAAACTCTTGGGTATTGGATACCGCTTGTGGTCATCATATCTGCAAATCATTGCAGGGACTGCGGAACATTAGAGTTTTGAAGGAAGGAGACTTCAAGCTCTACGGTGCTGAGGAGATTCCATCCAAGCAGAAGCTATAGGGACTTATATATTGAAGCTGCCTTCTCGGAAGATTTTAGAGTTGAAATGTTGTTATTATATGCCTAAGGTCATTAGAAACATCATATCTGTACCCTTGTTAATTAAACAAGGTTATACTATAAATGTAATGAGCAGTGGCTGCTCAATCAATTTTTCTAATGAAATAATATTTTATGGCATATTTTGCAATAGTCTTTTAACTCTATCTACTGATGACAATATACTTCATGTTAGTAACAAACGAAAGAGAGATGATGTGAACAATACTTTACTTTGGCACTGTCGTCTTGGACATATTAGTGAGCAAAGGATTAACAAGTTATACAAGAAAAATTTCTTTAATCCTTATGACTATGAATCATTAGGAACTTGTGAATCACGTCTCATGGGTAAAATGACCAAGACTCCATTTAGTGGACATAATGAAAGGACAACTGAGTTATTAGGACTCATACACACAGATGCATGTGGGCCTATGACAACTCAGGCCAAGGGTGGATACTCATATTTTATCACATTCACTGATGATTTTTCAAGGTACGGATTTGTGTATCTAATGAAACATAAGTCTGAAGCTTTTGAAAAATTTCTAGAGTATCAAAGTATGGTAGAGAAACAAACGGGAAAAAGTATTAAGATCCTTCAATCAGATAGAGGAGGTGAATACTTATCCACCGAGTTTCTTGATCACCTTAAAGAAAAGGGGTTTCATCTCTAAATGGACTCCTCCTTATACACCACAATTAAATGGTGTTGCTGAAAGGAGAAATCATACTTTGTTAGATATGGTACGGTCCATGATGTGCTTCACTGAGTTACCTGTTTCTTTCTGGGGATATGCCTTGAAAACCGTGGCTAATATTTTAAATATAGTACCACCTAAATCTGTTTCTAGCACTCCATATGAATTATGGAGGGGAAGGAAACCCAATCTTAAATATCTTAAGATATAGGGATGTCCAGCTTATGTCAAAAGAAATTTTGGACATAAAATAGATGCTAGGGCAGATAAGTGTCTATTTGTAGGATATTCTAAAGATAGTATAGGACATCTGTTCTACCACCTTACTGAACAAAAGGTTTTAGTCAGTAGGCATGCCACTTTTATGGAGAAAGAATTCATCCTACAAAAGGACAGTGGGAGAAATATTGAACTTGAAGAAGTTCAACAAATAGGTACATCTCAACCAAATCATAACATAGTTAGTATAGAACCTGAACACACCACTCCTATCCATAGGTCTGATAGGATGCGACATGCACCTGAGAGGTATGGGTTCATTATTGAAAATAATGAAGCCCGAATCATTGAAAATGATGAGCCTCTAACCTATATGGATGTTGTCATGAGTAGTGACTCAGACAGATGGCTGGAAGCCATGAGATCCGAAATGGACTCCATGTATGTCAACCAAGTCTGGACTTTGATTGATGCACCAGAGGGTGTTAACCCTATTGGATGCAAATGGGTCTATAAGAAAAAGATTGGGGCAGATGGCCAAGTCAAAACGTATAAAGCCAAATTAGTGGCTAAGGGTTTCAGACAAAAACAGGGAATAGATTATGATGAAACATTTTCTCCTGTTGCCATGCTCAAATCTATTCGGATCATGCTTGCTATAGCAGCATATCATGATTATGAAATCTAGCAGATGGATGCGAAAACCGCATTCCTCAATGGTTTCCTTGAGGAAGAGGTTTATATGTCACAGCCAGAAGGTTTTGTCTTAGAGACTAGACCTAATCAGGTATGTAGGCTGAAGAAATCCATTTATGGATTAAAACAAGCATCAAGGAGTTGGAACATCTGATTTGATAAGACAGTCAAAGAATTTGATTTTATCAAAAATGAGGATGAACCTTGTGTGTATAAGAAGACTTGTGGGAGTGCCATAGTTTTCTTGGTTCTGTATGTAGATGACATACTACTCATTGGGAATGATATCCCAATGTTACAATCAGTCAAGGTGTGGTTATCTAAACAGTTTTCCATGAAAGACTTGGGAGAAGCATCTTATATACTGGGCATAAAGATCTATAGAGATAGATCCAAGAAGATGCTAGGTTTATCCCAATCTAAGTACATTGACCAAGTGCTAAAAAGATTTAGCATGGAGGAAAGTAAAAGAGGTTACTTACCAACATCTTTCTAAAAAGATGTCTCCTAAGACACCTGAAGAAAGAAATAGAATGAATTCTATACCTTATGCTTCGGCAGTAGGGTCTATTATGTATGCTATGTTATGTACCAGGCCTGATGTGGCATATGCCTTAGGTATAGCCAGTAGATTTCAGGCTGATCCAGGAGAGGATCACTGGAAGGCTGTGAAAAATATTCTTAAGTACTTAAGAAGGACTAAGGATATTTTTCTAATATACGGTTGATCTGATCTTAAATTAGAAGCTTATTCAGATTCTAGTTTTCAATCAGATCCAGATGACAGCAAATCTATATCTGGGCATGCCTTTACCCTAAATGGAGGAGCTATAAGTTGGAAGAGTTCTAAACAGCAGACTGTAGCTGACTCTACAACTGAGGTAGAGTACATTGTTGTTAGTGAAGCTGCCAAGGAAGCTGTCTGGATGAAGAAGTTCATATCAGAGTTGGGCGTTGTTCCCGAGATTGAAGGTCTAGTACCACTTTACTGTGATAATATTAGGGCTGTTGCTCAAGCAAAGGAACCAAGAGCCCATCACAAATCAAAGCATATTCTGAGACACTTCCATCTTGTTCGAGAGATTGTCGAAAGACAAGAAGTCTACATTAAAAGAGTTGAAACGAAGAACAACCTAGCAGACCCGTTCACTAATGCTCTACCACAGCGAGAGTTTGATCGCCACCTCGATTGTATGGGGTTAAAATTTAAAGGCGATTAGCTTTAGTGCAAGTTGGAGATTGAAAGGATTATGCCCTAAAGGCCAATCGAAATATTATATTTCGTTGGAATTTTTCCTTATCCATCCCAAAAATCAATGTATTGACATTATCATTCAATTAAGGCATTATTTTCATCATACGCTGTGTCTTAATTATTATATGATGAACTCCATAGATTAGGGATATGGTTCTAGGGTTATGATGAGATCATACCAGTGAGACCTAAAGCCTTAAAACCCTAATCTAAAATATTCCTGGTCAATGGGACATTGAGTAGGGGATCAATGTTTCTGGTAAAGATCAGCACTTCCTATGTATGAGGGTGACTGATCTTACAGTCACTTGTGTTTGACACTAATACTAGGATGTGGGTGCTCATTAGAGAATGAGTTCACTGAATAGATCCAGATTGAGAATATCTAATGGAACCTTATATGTTTGTCAATAGATATTTCTCATAGTGGGAGTAGTGCATGTGGTCCTTTGACCTGAGACTGCCATGGTACCTTATATACATGAATCCACATTTTGGTTCACACTCAATCATAACACTGAGTTATGCATGAGGTGATACTGGATATGGTGGATTGTATATAAAGGTTGTGAGTAGGTCAACAAGGAATTGATCAGTCCTAGTAAGAGGATATTGTATCTAGCCAATTTTGATCAAATGATGATTCAGGAAATCTTTGATCAAAGTATGAACATTAGAAGTAGTTTCTAATAGTTCATTAATGAATCATCATTAAAAAGATTGAGCTAGGGATGAATATGAAATTGGATTTGATAAGGTATCCGTATCCATAATCATATTCAGAATGCAAGTTGATCAAAGGACTGGATTGCCCGGTAACTCACCACTGAAGGGTATTTTGGTAATTCCACCAAAATTCCACATCTTCCAGGTAGACATGATACGTTGCTAGATGTCAATCTTGTCTTGTAGGGAAATGATTAAATTATGATAATTTAAATCAGTTAATTATAATTAGATTCTAATTGACCAAGTCGAGCTAGCTTGAGTTGACCTAAATCGGCTTAGTTGAGATCTAACCGAATTAAGTCAAATAGCACTCGGACCTACTGCTCGCTAGATGTGGAACCCAATGGGTCACACACAAAAGAGAGTCGATGAGGGATTTAATTTAGAATTAAATCATGTTTGCAGGACAAACACACTAGCATGTGTTGCAGACCCAACTTCTATTCGAATTGGATTCGAATTTGGTTCTGAATTGGGCTTAATTGGGTTCTAATCAAACCTAATTAGAGTCTAATTTAAATTTTGGGACTTTGGGCTAACCCGTGGCTGAACCCATTGATTAAAAATCAATTTAAACCCTCTTCCCAAGATCGCCCAAGCCATCTTTCCCACGTGCGCGCACCAAAGGAAGAGTCCACGCGCGTGGACTCCTCTTCACGCACGTGGGGACTTCTTTTATCGTGAAAACAAGATGAGAGGGGGCGAAAATCTTTTCTTTAGGCGTCTCATCTGGAGTCCCTTGGATCAAGATCAGATGGCCAGAAGAAATCCATTACTTTTCGGTGGCAACTCTGTCTCAGAACATCGCGACTTTCTGAGGTTTTTCTTCGTCGGAAAATCTTGAAATAAATCAGGAAAGGCATGAAAAATCTGAGGGGACGCGTGAGGATGGAAAGAAGGTGATTCTTGCGATAGCAGAGGGTTGCGTTGTTTTTGAAAAGACACCCCTCTGATATCTATAAATAGGGTTGGGTTCTCAGGGGTTTTCGTGTAAGATAATTCAGAGATCAGATTCCCTTTCTTCCTCTCCAGAATAATCCTTCCCCTTGTTCTTGTTGGATATTGTTTCCCTTACAGAGGTATCCTCTGTCGAAACTCTGACCCTAAACAAGAATAAGAGGAAGGTCTTGAACGGTAAAGGAAAGAAATAGGAAGGGTCTCTTTTCTTTCTTGAATTAAGACATTACTTGTCTTAATTTTTCTTCCACTTCAAATAAGAATTTTCTACAAGGATTGAAGTTGAGGAAAGGATCAAGAAGAGGAAAGAAGGGAGAAAGGGAATTTTCAAGAAAGAAAATTCCAGCCTATAAGTCCAAGAATTGAATTCTTGAAAAAGAATTCAAGAAGAGGATCCAAGATCAAGAAGTTGTTGTCTTCATCTCTTCTCCGTGTGGATCACCATTGGAGGGTGAACATTTGGGCACCTGGTGGTGATTTACATTTTGGATATTGCGGTACAGGTTAGTACTTACATATATATATTTAAATCATGTATACGAATGATATATATTTTTAATTTTTTTTAAGGAGATCTAGGGCTAAAGGGTTTGGTATAGATTTCATAAGATAAAAATTTTAAAACCTATGTTTCCGCCTTGGTCAACAAACCCAACAAGAAAATAAGACAAACTCCTACGGTAGTAAGTAATGTCTCTAATATCTAAGGGTCTGGACTACCGCATAAAATTTCTTGTCATAGGTAGAGTACTTAAGTTTAGCCTCATTCAGTTTTTCACTGAAGAAGGCTAAAGGGTGATTCTCTTGACTTAGTACCCCACCTATTCCTACTCCCGAGGCATCGCAAGCGACCTCAAACACCTTAGAGAAGTCAGGTAATCTAAGGATGGGTGCATGGGTCATCTTATCCTTAAGCTCTAGGAAGGCCTTATCAGCTGCTTTGGTCCACTCAAATGTACCCTTCCCAATGTAATCGGTGATAGGTGTGACGACTGTACTAAAACCCCTAATAAATCTCCTGTAAAAGGTTGCTAGGCCTTTGAAACTACACACATCGTGGACACTAGAGGGTGTAGGCCACTCAACAATTGCCCTAACCTTTTCAGGATCTGCAGAAACTCCCTCAGGGGTGACAACAAAACCTAGGAAGATAACCCTATGTGTCATGAAATCACACTTCTTAAAGTTAGCATAGAGGCTATTCTCCCTAAGGGTCTGGCATACTAGTCTTAGATGACTAAGGTGGTCCTTCTTAGTCCTGCTATAAATCAAAATATCATCAAAGTAGACCACAATGAATTTTTCGGTAAACTCTTTCAGGACCTGGGTCATAATCCTCATAAAAGTACTTGGTGCATTGGATAGTCTGAAAGGCATTACAACCTACTCAAATAGGCCATCCTTAGTCTTGAAAGCAGTTTTCCACTCATCCCTAGGTCTAATCCTAACCTGATGATAGTCTCTCTTAAGGTCTATCTTGGAGAAAACTCTGGCTCCGGCCATCATGTCTAACATATCATCCAATCGGGGGATGGAGAACCTATACTTCATAGTTATCTTGTTGATAGCTCTACTATCTACACACATCCTCCAGGTACTATCCTTCTTAGGGGTCAGTAGAGCAGGGACTGCACATGGACTCAGGCTCTCCGTAATGAAACCCTTCCTAAGCAATTCTCCCACTTATTTCTGTAATTCTTGATGCTCACTGGGATTCAGCCTATAGTAAGGAAGGTTTGGTAAAGTGGCTCCTGGAACTAAGTTTATTGCATGTTGGATGTCTCTAAGGGGTGAAAGTTGATCAGGTAAATCCTCAGGAAAGACATCCTCAAATTCTTTTAGAGCTTCAATAATTTTTTTAGGGTGTTCCTTTTGGGTTGGCTCATGTATTTCCTTAGAGGTCAAGATCCAAACAGGGTTACCCTCAGCAATCTCCTTTTCTAACTCCCTAGCCTTAATCAGGTTAACTCCAGGTTTCTTGTCCTTAAGGCTACTAGAACCCCTCTTTATAGGTCTTTAGGGGGAGCTAGGTTGATAACAAACTTATTCCCATGGTAGTTAAAAGCTCAAACATTGGTTCGACCATACAGGGTTGCATCATTATCAAAAAGCCAAGGTCGACCAAGAATGATACTACTCACTTCCATGGGGATGACATCACACCAAATCTTTTCCTCATAGGTTTGCAATCTAATTAAGATTTGGCACCTAACTTGAATCTGGATGGAGGTGGAATATACCCAAGAAACTTTGTATGGGCTAGGATGGGGAACTATGGTCAATCCTAAATATTTAACTATCTTGGCAGAGACGGCATTGACACAACTCCCACTATCTATGATTATCTTAAGAACCTTACCCCCTACCTTAACAAAAGTCTGTAGGATGCTAGTCCTACGCCAATCTTCCTTAATTGGGGTTTGGGCTAAGATGCACCAAACCACTCCTAATTGGTTCTCAGACTCAGGTTCCTCCTCCTCACCTTCATACTCTTCTATTAACTAATCATCAGCCTCATAAACCTCTCCCTCAGGTTCTGGTACAGGTTCAGGCTCTTCTTCCACTAGCTCACCTAAGTGTAGGGCGATTGGGCATTGGTGTTTAAAGTGGCCTGGTTTCTTGCATCTAAAACAGGTCTTCTAGGGAGAGTAACTCTTATTGACCTCTACAAATTTTCCTCGATCATCCTTACGGATCAAAGGAGTACTAGGCTGGGGTCGACTCGGGCCTGGGTGACTAGGATTAGGTCGACTTGGGCTAGGTCGGCTCTGGTGGGGCTGGCTCGCTCCTGGATACTGACTAGGGTATCTAGTGGGCTCAGGTCTACGGTAAACGGGCCCTCTATGAAAATGCTCATGATCCCTAGCAATCTAGTAAGCATGGTCCAGGTCTATAACCTCTCTCATATTGAGTTCTTTCTTAATGTCATCTCTCACTCCAGCCCTAAACCTAGATAAGACAACATCCTCAGACTCCCTCAAATCACATTGCATGGAATACTCATCAAATTTTGTGATGTACTCATCTATACTCCTGTTACCCTGATTAAATCGTTGCCACTAATCTAGTAAATCACTACGATATGAAGATGGAACATATCTTGTCCTAAGCTTAACCTTCATGGCCCACCAAATGGTTATAGGATCATGCCCTCCTAGACTAAGGGTTCTCTCAACACTAGCCCAATGTAACCTGGCTTCCCGAACCAACTTAAGCTTAGCAAATCTAAATTTACGTTCCTCTGTCATATCATACCACTCAAAATATTGATCCATCTCTCCCTTCCAATCTATATAGACCTTAGGATCTAGACAACCATCAAAAGTTGGGGCATCAAGCTTAACATGTCTATAGGATCGGTCCCCCTGGTCTACAAAATCCTGATTGGGCCTTTTAGGATGAACCTCAGGGATTTGGTCAGGACGATGGTCTCTTCTAGGTTCAGCCTCAAGGTATGGATCAGGGTTTGGGGTTCTCCTAGCCTCAAGGTATGGCTTAGTGTTTGGGGTCCTCCTAGCCTAGAAAACCGAGCCAAAGACCCGCGGATTCTCGGCTTTCTGCTCGATGGTTCGATTGAGGCATGGCTGGAGTCGTTGGATTCGTAGAAACTCGGGGACCTACAAACGACCTGTCAGGGATTAGAAAACTCAGAGGAAATTAAGAAAATAAAGAAAAACAGCAAAGGGAAAGGGAATTCTGGAGTGGGTGGCCAAGGCTCTAGCGGATTGGCTGGCTGCAAGATGTAGTTGCAAACACCGGGAAGAAGAACTCACAAAACCCCTTTATGCACACAGCAAGGTATCACACAAAAGTTGATGGAAACTCAAGTATTTTCATATATCAAAAGTAATCTTCATACAAGAGACTAGGGTCCCTTAAATAGACCCTTAACCTTGGGCCCCAAGTAAGGGTACTTTAGACTTTACATAGGACTCCTTCTCCCTTTCAAACCCTAACTAGGAATATAAGGCAACATAGGTAGAAAACCCCTTAATCTTTGCTCTCCCTCTCCTTGTCTTGGTTGGCCAAGGGGGTGACCATAAGTGGCCGACCAAGAGGAGGGTCACCATAAGGAATGGCACCTAATCTCCTTCCTGGGCTTGGGCTAGCCCATTTTGCTTCCGATTGGTCCAGGGCTTCAGGTTTGTCCTTGTTTTCATTTTCTCCTCCTGGGATCTTCAAGTCTTCAAGCTAGGTTGGACTTGGGCTCAACTTCCATGTCTTCAATCAGGTTGGACTTGGTCTTCACTTGTATGATGTGGTCTTGAGTCTTTAATTTGCTTGGACAGGACTCAAAAAATTAAAATTAACTCGACATGAGCTGACTAATTCTGGACTGAACTAGCTCAGTATGAGCTGACTAATACAGGACTCAACTCAGCTGGACTAAACTTTATTACAGTAAACTCGAATGTCATTAAGTGATCTACAGAGGGTTGAGAAGCCTCTACCTTATTCTGGTACCTCTGGTGTCCATACCAAAGGTATATCCCTGCATCCTACCAACAAAATCTCCTAGACCACTTAGAGAGGATGACCCAAGGTAATGGATCAGTCAGTAATTATTTTGATTGATTCGAGCACCTAATGCGCTATATTGTGAATAAGGATCCATATGATATCCTAAGCTGATTTGAAGAAGGTTTGAGGAAAGATATCCGGAGAGAATTGTTTAAACATGATATCTATAGTTTGGAGCAAGCCTACCGAGTAGCCCAAAACTATGAGAGGTCCTTGAGGCATGATAGATCAAGTACTTTGAACCTAAATCTGACCTCTACTAGCTTGAGTCAAATCCCTATTGGTCCAACACCTAGTGTGAACCAGACTATTGTTGGTCAACCCTCATCTGTATCACCTCCAACCCAGAAAGATGATATTGAGAAGGAACTAGGTATGGCCGACACAGGATTAGTTGACCAGAATGAAGCCATACTGAAAGAACAATTAAAGAAGGAAGAATTAGAACCCATTGTAGAAGTATTAAGGATGACTTGAGTTTAGTAGATGCATACGAAGGGGAAGACTTTGAAGAGGATAACTCTAGTACCTTACCTGAGGAAACCCTTGGAGAAGATAAGATTGTAGAGCCTAGTCCTAAAGTATCAAAACAACAGGATAGTGAGGACTTGGTTCCTGTAAGTCAATGCCCTCAGGAAGGGCCCACTCCTTTAGCCTCAACACAAGACCTCATTCAGTTCCCTTATAAAGAGTTCATTTCACTAACCCCAGTTGATGACCTTTTTTCTGGAATTGACTAAGTCTTCATTTCTTGAAAAACCTGCACTTGCAATGACCAAATTCTCCATTCTTAAATTTGACCTTATGTCACCCATAGATCGATGTTTAAATCTTAAGGTCATCCCGAGTAACCAAGGTTTGTTTCACGCTTCCAATGGATTATCCCAAGACTCTGATTTTTATATCCTATCATACCCTAAGGCTTCCAATGTTCCCCAAACTTTTAAATTACACTTTGTTGAGGTCATTCAGTTGCACCAGTGTTGTGAGTATGTTAGGTTTGCGACCTGCTTTTGGAAGACCTTATGGCATTTGCTAAGGATCCATTGTAAATTTTCATGTGCATGCCAAACCAGGGTCCAACCTAGAGAGTCTATAGTATGCTATGTTTAGGCCCAGAGAGTCCAATAAAACTTCTCTTAATAGGAATGCATAGTTGAGTCTGCACTTTGCATCATATTAGAGTTCTGCATTAAGCACTAATTTTGAAATAATTTGGCTGATTCCCGAAAGCGAGCCAAAGAATTTGAAATAAGGGAGTTCTATAATGATTAGGCTTAGGCCTGAACGGTTTCCACCAGGAACCATTAAGAAACTTCATGCTCGTGGAGCTAGTCCCTTTAAGGTGATAAGGAGAGTTGGCCCTAATGCCTATGTGCTTGAGCTACCCCTGGATTATGGCATTAGCTCGACTTTCAATATCTAAGACTTAGTCGAGTATAGGGAAACGGCAACCATACCCAGCAAGCCATTTGGGACTGACATATCTTTTGAGAGTGAACATGACCCAGAGTGTCCACCTCCAATTTTACCTGAGAGAGGAGAACAGATTGAGCATGTCCTGGATGATCAAGCTATCACCACCGGGGGCAAAGGCTATCAGCGTTACTTGGTCTGATGGCAAGGCCGGCCGGAGTTCGATGATTCATGGATTACCCGAGAGGACTTGCAGTGCCTCGACCCCGACCTTCTTGAGAAATACCAAAGCCAAGTCAGCCCTTACTCGACAAGGTCGAGTTCCTCCCATCCTGGGAGAATTGGTGCGGGCACCAGGATTAGACATAGGCTCCTCAACCCTCTGTGGATCTCTAATTAGGGTTTTAATCTGTTGGGTCTTATAATAAGGCTTCGAGCCTAAGTAAGTCACTTTTGAGTCATGCAATTGGATTCAATTATTTTTGTTTTGGTCATGTATCTTGGCCAATTTGGTCAAGTTAGGGTTGGTGGGTCCTGTAATTAGCTGAATTAGTTCCCAAGCCCAAGTCAACTTGATGATGGACTCAAGCTAGTTTGAAGATGGGTTCACAAGTGGGAAATCAAGTCAAGCCCAATTGAAGATGAGTCAAGCCACCTCTCCACACTAGGTTAGGAGTGTCACATCATCAGTGCCACGTGGAATGGGAGGCTCCACTTCAGCTCATGGAGTGCCACATCATCAATGCCACATGGCATGGAAGGTGCCACTTCATCAAGCACCTTGGGCGGCCAAGACAAGCAGAAAATTCAAATTCAAATGACATATGGATGCCCATTAAACCACTACTTGATCCAAGCCAACAACATCCCCACCTCACTCCACATATCAAGCATCTCCAAAGATCATGATTGGATAAGGAGGAGTTCAAAATTCAAATGGAGACAACCTTCCTCTCTTCCCTCCTCGAATTAAGCATTTCCACCAAGGCCAAGGTGTCATGTAGAAAGGATTCAAATTTCAAATGGGTGCCCCCTTGATTCTTGAAGACAACATTTTCTCTTCACTCCCCCATATCAAGCCATTCCACATAGGAGCAAACCAAGTCAAAGTCGGCCAAGGCTTCGTGAAGGAGAATTTTCAAATTTCAAATGGGCGCCCCTTGACTCATGAAGACAACCAACCTTTGTCTCCTCCCCAAATCAAGTCTTGTAACCTTTCTTTCAAATTTGAATGAGAACTTGGATGCTTATGAAAAGGACCCTAGCACTCTTGTAAAGATAGTTTTGATGAAATGAAAATTTGAGAAGTTTCTTCTTCTTTTAGCCCTTGTCTTCCTAGACTAGGAACTTTGTGAGAGAGTGCCTTTATCCTTCGGGACATCGAGGGGTGAGAGGACCTGAGTTACATTCTTACTTCGCAGGCCACCAATCCTTCTTCAAGCTTGGACGCCCTTGGAAGATCCACCTGAACGCCCAACGAGAAGAGCCCTTCTCAACCACCATCTTCAAGTCTTTTCCCCATCACTTCTTACTTTCTTATACCCTCTTCTTGCTATTTTCTAACCCCTTCACTTAGTCGCTCGTAGGTCCTCCTGGTGCCACGGATAGAGAAGTCGATCTTCCATGCCTTCAGGACCACCGAACGAAAAGCTGTCGAATCCATAGGGTCGAAGGCTTGATTTTCCAGGCCGCATCCGCGAGTGTGAGCGAGCTCGGCATCGGGCGCATCTGAATCTTCAAGGTTTGCACTCCTTAGTCTCTTAAATTCATATTGTCTTAGAGCTAAATCATATCGGGGTTTCTCAATCCTGGGATCCTTTTCTTATCACTTTTAGGGGCTATATCTGTAGGCTAAAGTCTGTTGTTATTACTCAAATCCCTAGGTCTACTCTTAGCTTCATTTCAAGAATTAATCAATCCCCTAAAATATAAAAACTACAAAAAAGAAAATCACCTGCATATCATCCTAGTTGGTAGTCCCGCATCATCAAGTGCCAAAAAGACCTGGTTACTAGATGATGCAGTCACACAAATATGGAACCCTAGATGCACTAAAATTGAAATAATTAAAAATAATAGAAAAAAAATTAATTAAATATATAATTTTCTGTAAAATTAATTTCAGATCTGATTAATTTCATATTTTCGATCTCAGGATATCACGTATGGCCATAGCTCATTATGATGGGGACCCGAAAACCTATTTTATTTTATTTTAGTCCATTAGTCCTTTGTCACTTGAGTCTAAGTGAGCCACATGGGTCCTGTAATAAAGTGGGACAACTGAGTCAGTTGAGTCCACTTAGTCAGGTCCAGTTGTTTTAGTTCAATCAAGAGTCCAGTTAAGTTGTTCAAGTCAGGTGGAGAGTCATAAGCAGCCAGGAGATTCACCAGACCCCTCCAACCAGAGCGGCCTTCATGCACCTGGACCCTTTCATGTTGCCAAGCCCATAAAAGAGAGCTCCAGCCTAAGACAGGCCCACTGTTGACCGGTCCACCAGGGTTTCTTGGCCCATAAGTTAGGGTTACTTAGCCCTCAAGTAATGTACCCTAGGGTGAATCTACAAATACCGCCCCTCCCCTCTTATATTAAACATCTTTTTTTTTATGATTACAAACAAAAAAATTATTTTGATATGAGTTTTGAGTTTTCTCTGGATTGGAGTGGGTGTGACGCCTTGGTTCCTCATTCTTGATGCAAGCCCTAATCCCCTGGTGACTTCTACGCTCGCCAGCGATCCTCCCCCGCTCTGTTCCGCATCAACTTGGTATCAGAGCTAGAGGATTAGGGTTTTCTTCCTCATTCCGGTGCTGCATCCTTCCTCCTGTCTAGAACCCTGTGCAACTTCTCAAACCTCGATCAACCGTCGAGGTTCGTCAATTCCCCCACACCTGATCCCCTCTCCTCTCCAATGCCGTGAAGCCCATCTCCACTGGCACCTCGGATCTCCATCACCCCAATCAATGCCCAGTAGACGGAACCCCGTGCCGCAGACTTCCACGTGTGGTCCACCGATCCCGATGCCCGAGTCACCCGTGGGAAGATAAACATCAGCTCCTAACCCGGCCTCCTCCTCCCAGCGAGAGGATGCCGGCACGGTCGAAGTGGTCAGATGGAAGAAAAGAGTGCCAGATCAGCTCTCGACCACCTCTCGCTATCGACGATGCCGATGCACCCGGCCACTGCCCTGCTCTCCATCCGCCACCTACCCCCTTCCCCCCTCCGCCTGCAACCAGAAACACCCGACGACGATGACGGATTCCTCTGAATGCAAGCATAGGCTGAGACAGAACTTGCGGCCTTTTCCCGATCAGGGAGACCAGCCCAGACACTCACCGTGCCAACCTTCTCCCCATCCATGCCACTGCAGGCACCGGCAAGACCCACTCCACCACACGCTTCGGCTCGGACCAGACTCCGACAGCCCATCTTGCATCCCCTCGGATCATACCATGATCGATGACCCAAGATCCGCCCGTGCCAGGCCGTCGCCCGTGCCCCCACTGCCACCCAAGCCCCATCGCCGTCGCCCCCGTGCCATCCATCGAAAGAGTCATCCCGAGCCACCATCTCCACCCCAGCGCCTCCATCGGCGAAGCTCGCCAGATGTCCATTCCCCCTCTACAAACCTCCCTTGTTTTGGCTTTGGTCCATGGAGAGGAAGTCCGTCCACAACACGATCGTGAATGCAAGATCGTTCACTGTTGCCGACTTTAGTGGTGCACAGTTTCTGGAGCAGCATGGTTTCTAGAGCATCACGGATTTCAGCAATGCACAGCTTTCAAAGCTGCACAGTTTTTAGTGTAGAGATAAAAAAAGAAAAGAAATTGAAAAATAAAGAAGAAAAATAAAATGGGTGAACCCAGCCTTGGAATCCCTTTTTGATTGGTTTCGATTCCATCAACCCTGCTGAGCCTGACTTGACGGAGTCGAGTTCTCTCCACTGCAGGGGAATGATGGGGACCCAAAAACCTATTTTATTTTATTTGAGTTCATTAGTTCTGTGTCACTTGAGTCTAAGTGAGCCACTTGGGTCCTGTAATAAAGTGGGACAACTAAGTCAGTTGAGACCACTTAGTCTGGTCCAGTCATTTTAGTTCAGTCAAGAGTCCAGTTAAGTTGTTCAAGTCAAGAGGAGAGTCATCAGCAGCTAGGAGATTCACCAGACCCCTCCAACCAGAGTGGCCTTCATGCACCTGGACCCTTTCATGCCGCCAAGCCCGCAAGAGAGTGCTCCAGCCCAAGACAGGCCCAAAATTGACCGGTCAACCAGGATTTCTTGGCCCATAAGTTAGGGTTTCTTAGCCCTCAAGTAATGTACCCTGGGGTGAATCTATAAATACCGCCCCTCCCCTTTTGTATTAAACATCTTTTTTCTTATGATTACAAACAAAAAAACTATTTTGATCCGAGTTTTGAGTTTTCTCCGAATTGGAGTGGGTGTGATGCCCTGGTTCCTCGTTCTTGAGTGCAAGCCCTAATCCCCTGATGACTTCTGCATGTGCCAGCGATCCTCCCCTGCTCTGTTCCACATCAACATCTGTCTCGCATAACATTACTCCCATGGGTCCTGACAATATACTTTAGTATACCCGCTTAGGAGACATGATTTCCTTCCACCAGAAAATACCAAATAAATTTTTTTCTAGATTTTTTTATGATTTTAGCAGAGGAATAACAAAGTATTATTAAAAAAATTATTATTAAATTTTTAAATTTGTTTAGATAGGTTTTATGCAGTTTTAATTTCATCCTATTTCTGGGTATGTAGAAATTGCAGAACTAAAAGTTAAATGCTAGTTTAAACTTGCTCTGATACCAAAATGATGCGGGACAATTATGAAGACTTAATCTACTAATTATTAACCTAATTAATAGAGAAAAATAGAGATTATTAATTTTTTTTATAATTTTTAGTTTTAAAGACTCAAAGGAGATAATTAAGCAAACTAGTCTACTAGTTAATAACCCGCAAAGTAAATCTACAAAGTAAACTAGAAAAACATGATTTGGTGGCTAAGAAACAATCAAAAACTAGGATCTTACTTATCAAAAAGTTAGAAATCAAAGAGTAGGGAAGGGTTTTATAATTTTACCCACGAAGATGTTTCCCTCTAAAGTAGGTCTAGCTGGACTCTTAAGAATCTCGTGGCAGGGCTTCAAGATCTCGATCTTCGAGCTTCGATCTTCTACGATGTTGATTCCAAGGCAAGAACACCTTGACTTTAATCCTTGATCTCCTGCAATCACTCAACAAAGAAAAATCTCTCAGTTAGAAAGTAGTAAAGAAGGAAAGAGGATAAAAAAGTGAAAGGAAAAGAGATGGAATGGGGCGGCTAGGGTTTCTCGGTGTCTGGATATGTAAGGCCTCACACCCCACGATGCTTCGAAGAACAAAGGAAAAGGCCTCACACCCTGCGATGCACACAGCAAAGGAATTGGATAGAATGTCACTTTGTTTGATCAAAATTCTTGAATAATATAGGGGGTTTGATGGGGTATTTATAGACTATCAACTAGTAGTGTAATGGATACAAAGACTAGCAATAGTATCCCTTAGGCAACAACTCCTTGAATCTTGCTCTGGGCATCTTGGACTCCTATTTTTGGGTTGATCTGGAGCTCTCTCCAAGGTGGGCAACAATATGGGACTCTCATCCAAATTGGGCACCAAGATGGGGATAGGTGAGATGTCAAGATGAAGGGCCAAGATTGCTTCATCGATTGGCCTTGATTGCTAGACTTTGGATTCTGGATGCTGTGGGCTCCTGCAAGATAGTGGACTCTCCAGTCTGGATAGAAGAAAACTCAAGAGTTCTTATAGGATTCTTGAGTTCTCTAAACTTGAGCAACTTAGAACCTGATTGATCAAAACACTTAAGGTAGAAATCCACTGAATCTCCTTCACTTTGGGCGATCAAATGAGGTTCAACTTCTTTGAAAGTTGGTGATAAGAGAGGTTGGAATAGCTTGGCTGACTCTTTGGTTTCGGCATGAAATATTTGAATGGGAGGGCACTAATTTGAGGACTCCTTCTTCATTACTCCTCTTAAAACATAAGTGGCACTAATTCTTTCTCATATGGGCCGAACATTAGATGTGACATGGCTAGTGTGTTGTCCCAAATGAAATGTCATGGCATGTAGGCTGATGAAGTGGCATGGGTTTCCTTGACTTGATGAGGTGGCATGTGATGAGGTGGTGCCAAGAAGTGGATGACATGTGGCTCCAATGCTTGACTTGCCTTGAGCTAACACATGGTATGTTGGGTTGTCACATGGGGTCACATGTGTTTTGACTTGATTGCACATGGTATTTTGATTTGGGTCCCCTCTTGTATTACAGGACTCAATAACTAACTAATCACATGACTCAAAACTAATTAAACCAACCAAATAACTAAAGCCTTAATTGATCAATTGGAATCCAATTTGATCAAAAGGCACAGACATGTAAACAAATATTTTAACTTGGTAAAAAGGGTTTGGCCCAAAATTCTACATAACTAAAACCCTAATTACAGCTAGTAAAAAAAAGGCTAAACCTAACTAAGCCTAAATAATATAATTTAAGATAAAATATTTACAGGTAAAAAGGGGTTTGGGTTTAGGGCTTTATTCACAGGTGATCCACAGGGATGTGGATTCGACCTGTCAATCATTTCTGTCCCTGCTGTCTGTACCACTATACCAATATTTTGACACACCTTGGTTATGAGGATAACTAATCCATGTGGCACACAAGGACATATACACAATAAACATTATTATCATTAATAATGTATCATTTAGTCGAGAACAAATTTAAAATACATATGATAAATTCTTCTTTATTAATTGGAAGTAGTTCTAAGGACTTCATCATAAAAGAGTTTATATAAAGAAGATGCATAGATTATGATGAAAATGCCAAATACTTTTATTGATTCATATACAAAATATAAAGAGCACAACCATCTATAGTTTAGATGATTGACTTTATGTCACAATTTCTAATAGTAAAAATCTTAAATTTCTAGATGGTTATACATGAAAGAAAAGTATCCTAAAAGCCAACCTTTTAAAGAGCAATTTTGTAATATTTCAACTCTTGTATGACATTAATATATTAATAAAAGGCATTTGTTTCATCATACTACTGTGTCTTATTTAAATATTATGATGAACCACATAGATTGGGGCAAAGAAATTAGGGTTATGATGAAGATTATAATGGTGAGACCTAAGTTCCTATAAACCCTAATCTAAAATGTTCCTAGTCGTTGGATCATCAATTAGTGGATCGATGCTTCTAGAAAGACTAGCTTATCTTATATATACTCGATGAAGAGGGTGGTTAGTCTCACAGCCACTTGTGTAGAGACACTACTACAAGGATAAGGGTGCTCATTAGGTATGAATTCACTGAACTGATCTGCACTGAGACTATCTTATGGAAGTCTTACTACTTGTCAAGAGATAGTTCTTGTAGTGAGAGTTATGCAAGTGATCTTCAAACCTGAGGTCACCATGGTTCCTTATGCATACTAAGCCATGTTTTGGTTCGTACTCATTCATGACATTGAGTCATGTACGGGGTGTTCTTGGATATGGTGGAAGGTATATGAAGGATGTGAGTGGAACAATAAGTAATTGATCATTCTTAGTAAGAGAAAATGTTATCCCATGTAATCTCTTCGATTGATGACTTAGGAAGTCTTTGATCGAAGCAAGATGAGATTAGAAGTGGTTTCTAATCAATCATTAATAGAGTCTTCATTATCAAATTGAGATTCAAAATGACTAAGTGCTAGGGTTTGATATTTATCCATATCCATCACTTATTCGGGATAAAGGGAGATCAAAAGATTAAATTGCACGTTAACTTTCCCTGAAGGGTATTTTGGTACTTTCTACCAAATTCTTTATCTTTCGGGTAGGCATGATACGTTTCTAGACCTCAATCATGTTTTGTAGATTTTTATGAATCAATTTGATTGGATTCATGAGTCAATTCGAAAGCTAGTTCAAATTGGCAACTTAGGTCAGCTCAATTTGACCTAATTAGGTCAAATCATATTCGATTGGATCGAATTGGCTTAGATCTAGACCTATTGCTGGCTAGATATGGAACCCAAAGGGTCACACACATTAGGAAATTGGCCTAGGAAGTCAATTAGCATTTTATTAGGGTCATGGGATCCTAATTGGTTAGCTAAATTACACACTTGCATGTGTGGGCTAACTTAACTCCTAGCCCAATTGAATTGTCTAAAAGGTTACTTAATAGGCTAGCCAATTTAAGAAAATCCTAGATTGGGTTGAGTCCAAGGTGGGGCAGCATTTATCTGGTTTTATCTAGATTTAATAAGCCTTTATCCTATATATTTGAAGAGGCCTATATGGAGGGGACTCTTGGTGCCAATTTCTTTTTGTGTGCAAGGAGTAAATGAGGAGGGGTGCAGATGGACCTAGAGTCCTTCTGCTTATGGGACTTAGTTTCTAGATAAGCCAAAAAGTTTTGTCCTCATCTCCATGCCCTCTCATGTGGACTTTGACCAGTCAACAAAAGAGAAAATTTGGTAGAAGGGAGTTGGTGCAAATGAAAAGAAGCGTCTCTTCATTTTTGGTGCTAATACTAGTAAGCAGAGTCCTTCTACTTTAAGGCATTTTGAGACACCGATGCTTCTAATTAAAAAGCCATGTCTCTTGGCTTCTTTGTAACCAGAAAATGACATGGGCATGTGGTGAATTCGGCTAGGAACCAAAGAGACAAAATGTCGTCTCTTGATGCAAGAAGGGACATGGTGCTTCAAGATAAGACTCCATCTTAGTGAACGATCTTATATGATCTATGTTTGGACAGATCAAAGGCTGGTGATAAGGCTTATCTGGTGCCTCTCCATCTCTTATAAATCGCCATCAGTGTTTAGGCCGATGGGGATCTGATTTCATCCTTTCTTTCCTTTATTCTTACACTCATACTCTGCCACACTCTCCTTGTCTCTTCTTTTCCTTGTTAGAACTTAGGTCTTATCTTAAGACAAGTTCACTATTTTAAGACAAGGGTTTAGCAAGTGAATAAGGAAGTGAAAAAGATAGTAAAGAGAGGTTTTAGAGAGGGCTCAGAGTGCTTTACTGGAGGGCAAGGGTCTGAGCAAGGAAGGAAAGGCTGCCAAAGTGAAGAGTTCCAGTGGTTTAAGAAATCTGCTAAGGAGTGCTTCCTAGGATCAATTCCTGTGTGGATCACCTCTGGAGGGCATGCACTTGTGTGCTTATTGGAAAGAATAAGGAATTAGCATTCCAAGTATTTTTCAATACTCTAATTGAATGACTTGTTAATTGTAATGAATAAGGGTTCTTGGGCTTAGGGTTTCAATTTGTTTAGAGTTTCAAAATGAAAATTTTGAAATCCATTCTTCCGTTGCATCACCGAAACCCAACCGTACAAGTAATCTTGCTCAGTATGTCAATATCAAAGATTATAGGTTCTATGCACTAAAGAGCCATGATTGCCAAGTCTTCATACAATGATTACTATCATTGGCTTGGCATGATTTCCTTCCCAACTCCATATGGAGTTCTTCAACTGAGCTTAGTCTTTTCTTCAAAGATATTTATGCTATTGAACTATCCATCAACCACATCTCTAGTCTTGAGGTTAGCAATATAGAAACCATATGTAAGTTGAAGAATATATTTCTTCCTAATGTCTTCGAGTCCATGAAGCACCTCATGATTCATTTGGCATATGAAGCTAGGGCGGGGGAACCAATGCTGTACAGGTAGATGTATTAATTTGAAAGATACATGCATAGTCTCAAAAAAGAAGTGAAAAATAAGCTAGAGTTAAAGGTTCTATTATGGAGGCTTACATAATAGAAAAAATTTTAAACTTCAGCCAACACTACTTTAATCCCAATGTACAGACAAAGCTGACTAAAGTTGGTCAAAATGATAATGGTAGTGGTGAGGGATCATAGAGAGAGATCTCAATATTTGCTTATCCTACTCATGACTTTAGCCACTAGGTTCACCAGGTTTTAATAGATGATGAATTTAGACAAGCAGAGACATACATTTTGCTAAATTACAAGGTAGTCGATCCATACATTAAGTAAATATTTATCACAATCTATACTCTTCAATCACTTATTATAGTATACTAATCTTATGCATGTTTAGGTATTAGGATTGAATATTGAGATGGAACAACCCAAGAATAAGTGAGCAAGAAATATCTTCATGGTGCTCACAAAACTTTATAGATTGGTTCCATCAACTAGTAAGCATCCATTGATATTTTATCTATTTTGATTTTCTCTAATTTATTCTTTTTATACTATGTAGGTTGTGTTAGAGGGACTCTATTCCTAAAAAGCTAAGACTATTAAGTTATGGGCCAGAAAAATCTATGACATGTTATAATGGTTGTAACCTTAATGGTTTTAAATTTCATACCCATGAATATAGATATCATAAAGGCATAATGAATAGTGGCATGTATAAAGGGCAGTTGGTGGGTAGAGGTGCCGAAGAGTGACCATAATGGAATCCTTGAAGAAGTGATCAAGTTAACATACATTGGAGGTAATAGTATCATTTTATTTAAGTGCCAATGGTTTGATAATAACAATAAGATGAAGGTTGATCCATTACACAGGCTTATGAAATCAAACATGGATCAAAAGCATATTTCAATGAATCTTCTGTGTTAGCTCACCAAATTTCTCAAGTATATTATACTCATTTTCCATCAAGGGAGAGAGGAAAGAAAGATTGGTGGGCTATATGCAAGCTTAAATATCAAGCCATTCATTATATACTCGAAGAAGAAGAAGAGCCACATTTACCAAATATTTTTAGGTGGATAAAACATTAGAGTTTATCAGTCCTACATAGATGTAGAGTTGGATGCTCTAGGAATTCTCCTATGTGATAGCTAGCATGAGGAGATAAATCATACTGAGTCTGTTTTAAGGGGCAATCCTATCCAACAAGAGGAAAAAGGGGAAGAAGAAGAATAAATAGAATAGGAGAAAGAAGATGAAGAAATAGAATAAGAGGATGAATCAGAAGAAGAATTCAAAGGGTATCAAACATCTAAAGAGGTTGATAGTAGTGCTATTTATAAAATCATTGAATCATTTTAAATACTTGTCTTCCATCATTTTAAATCTTGCATTGCCATTGATAATTATATAATTAATTCACCGAATCTATTATTTTTATTTTTAGAGATTATACATTGTCTTCCAGACACCGGAGCCAAGCCATCAAGGAGAGAGCTCTAAAGAATAGAGCTCTCGAGGAGAGAGTGATCATGCTAGTAGCTTGGCTGGTTTTGTGCCAGTCATACCACATGGTAAACTCAAAGACTTCAAATATTTTGTTATATTGTTTTATTCTTTATTATCTAATATAATATTTTTTATATTAGATGCTCTCTAATTAGGTTTGAATGATATGGGGTCACAAGTGACCCTATAGTCATGGGTGTTGTACTCCTCCGGCTTTTTCCAGATTGGATCGGTGAAGAAATCCAACCGGCTGACCCATGGAAGGAGAGGTCCGAACGACCTGCTTCCTTCGAGATACGGCTGACCTACTCTAAGGATATCTCGAAGACTCCAGAAGCCTCTTTCCACATGTACCGGTCGGCTTCCTCAAAGCTCCTGTCAGACACTCCTTGTTGGCCAGACGATACACTCCTGTTAAGTCCGACCGACTCGTTATCCTTCTGGGAACCGCTCGAAGGCTCTAGAAGCCCTTTTCCAGTTGACACCGGAATTCTGTTGCTATGAACTCCACATTGTGGCCACGTCTCCACGCCACCTGTCCACCACCCTGATTCTCCTAGGGATAAATCGGGACTTCTAACCCTATCCCCTAATAGAATTTGGCAGCATTCTACGCCTACTTAAGGTGATCGAGGGACCTCCACTCGAGGCTAAGTACACTCTTTCTCTCCATACTCTACATTCTCTTTGGTTTTGTCCATTCTGTTGCTATCAAACTCCTGCTAACTTAAGCATCGGAGTGCCCTCCGTCGGAACACCACCGGCGTGTAGGGGACTTTGTTGCAGGTCGACCGGCAGAGGAGCTCTCTAGCGTAGCCGAACGAGCTCGATCCAGGAGAAGGCGTAGCAACAGATTGGCACTAGAGGAAGGCGGCTTGAACCTACGTTCTGCTCTTGACTCTAAAAGGAGAAATTGACTGAGAAAATCTTGCAATGGAGAGGGGAAGAACTCAAAATACCTCTACCAGAAGAGGTCATTCCAAGCACAGGTCTGAAGCACCTTCCAGGGAAGATGACAATGCTGCTACTGCTGAGCCCACCATTACTCTAGGATTGCAGTAGTTCCAGATGTTGGTGAACCACATCGAAATTCTCACCATGGTGGTCTAGCATTTCCAAGAGGTGGTTGACAACCGACAGCAGCCACCTATGGTGTCTTGCATCAACCATCTGCCGGTCGACAGGGCAAGTCAGCAGCCAGAGATTCCTCCACCTCCATCCCATGCCGTTCCAGAGCCTCGAAGGTCCTTAGGGATTCACGCTGATAGGAAGAGGGCGAGGTCAGCTTCACCCTCTTTTGCTGACTCCGTCCCCCATGACGGCCGACATCCTGCTGAAGATCTGAGGGACTATGGCAGCAAGATTATGCGCATGGAAGAGCGCATCGTTGAGATTATTGAGCGGCAGAAGGTCGAGGGGGGGTAAGTGCACGACACCCACCCACCTTTTTCCACTGAGATCTTAGAGGAGCTGATCCCCCGTCACTTTAAAATTCCTCAGGTGGATCCCTATGATGGTTCCACCGACCCACTAGACCATCTGGGCACCTAAAAGGCCCACATGATGGTACAGGGTGCCTCCGATGCCCTTCACTGCATTGCTATCCCAGCAACCCTGAAGAAGGTCGCTCGGATGTCATTCAACGCCATCCAACCAGGTATGATCCATTCCTTCTCTCAGCTAGAGAATCTTTTTCTTTCCCATTTCAGGACATGCAGTCAGACCCTAAGGAACACCGACTGCTTCTTCTTCATGCTTCAAAAGGAGGGAGAGACCCTCCGGGACTACATGGCCCGTTTCAACTCAGCGACCATGGTGGTCCTGGATTTGAATGAGGCAGTAGCTATGTCAGCCTTGAAAAGAGGGCTCCACTCGTCCAGGATCACATTCTCCCTAGACAAGAGGCTTTCAACAAGATACATTAAGCTGTTGGCCAGGGCACAGAAGTACACCCTGGCAGAGTAACAATCGACGAGTCAATGCCAGGTTGAAGGGAGGTCAGCCCCCAAGAAGTGGAGCGACAAGGCCCCTGCAGTCCGACCTCCCGGTGATGATGGCCAATCCACCTTGCACCAAAGTTCGAGGACCAAGGACTTCCCCAGGAGGTTCAAGACCTATGTGCCCCTCTCCCTTCCAAGGGAGATGATCCTCATGGAGATCGAGAATGAGGCCTTCCTGCAAAGGCCTCGACTGATGAGGGTCCCTCCTACCACTAGAAATAAAAACAAGTAATGTCGATTCCATAAGGACCTTGGGCACAACACCGAAGCGTGACTCCAGTTGAAGGATGCCATTAAAGACCTCATCAGGAGGGGGTACCTGAATAAGTACGTCCGACCCCGCCGGGATCGGGCCGAGACCTCGATCACTAGAGACCCTCCGAAAGAGACGGAGCTTCCTAACCAGTGCCCGACCGATAGGGGCATTGGTATGCTGCATCGACGGTCTGACTAGGGGCATGAAGGGCACCAAGACATTGTAAAGAGGCCCAGGGGTTCCAATATAATCAGTTTTTCTGACGAAGACAACTTGGAGCCCCATCTTCCAGGAGATGACCCTGTAGTTATGTCGGTAGTCATTGCCAACTATGATGTAAAGGGCATCCTCATTGACAATGGAAGCTGTGCAAAAGTTTTACTGTATGATGCTTTTGTCTGAATGAACTTGTCCAGATCAAGGCTATGAGAATCCCTAACGCCACTGACTAGCTTTAGAGGAAACTTTGTCAGAGTTGAAGGAGAAATAACTCTGCCCGTGACCATTGGGATGGAGCCTTTCCAAAGGACTTTCCCCTTCAACTTCGTGATTGTCCATACTACCTCAGCATACAACGCCATTTTAGGCTGACCGACCCTCAACTGGTTTCGGGCCATTGTGTCCACTTACCATTTGCTAGCAAAGTTTCTGACTCGTAACAAGGTCGGAGAAATGAGGAGAGACCGTAGGATGGCCAGACAATGCCTAGCCATTCATAACAAGCAATTGGAAGGATGCCCAACTCTCGAGCAATTGGACCCCCGGGATGAAGCCGACAACCGTGGCCAGCCTATCGAGAAGATTGTGTTTGTTCCCCTTAGGGAGGATGACCCCACTAAGGTCCTCCAAATTGGAAGCACACTGGGTGAGGAGGCCAGACAAGAGCTGATTGGCTTCCTGAGGAGCAATGCTAATATCTTTGCTTGGTCGACGTCAAACATGCCAGACATTATGTCGAATATCATTACTCACCAGCTTAAGGTGAATCCAACCAATAGACTCATCTGATAGAAAAAGAGGAGCTTCACTGTCGAAAGACAAAGGGCCATTGAAGAAGAAGTAAAGAAGCTCTCTGACAATAGCTTCATCAGGGAGGCCCATTACCTTGAGTGGCTGGAAAATGCTGTCATGGTGAAAAAGGCTAATGGAAAGTAAAGGATCTGTGTGGACTACACTGACCTCAACAAGGCTTATCTGAAGGACAGCTTCCCCTTGCCAAAGATCGATCTGCTGGTGGATGCCACGGCAGGCCATCAGTTCTTGAGATCCATGGATGCCTTCTCCGGGTACAACCAGATAAGGATGCACCCCGAAGACGAGGAGAAGATGGCTTTTGTCATGGACAAAGGGTTGTATTGTTATAAGGTGATGCCCTTCGGCCTCAAGAATGCGGGTGCCACTTTCCAATGGCTAATCAATCGAGTCTTCGAAGGACAACTCGGAAGGAATATGGAGGTGTACGTTGATGATATGATTGTCAAGAGCCTCCATAGGGCCTACCATATTAAGGACTTGCAAGAATCTTTTGACGCACTAAGATGCCATCGGATGAAGCTGAACCCTGCCAAGTGCATATTCGAGGTGACCTCCGAGAAGTTCCTGGGTTTCGTGGTTACTCAAAGAGGGATTGAAGTCAACCCTGACAAAATTAAAGCTATCATTGACATGGCACATCCGACCAATAAGAAGCAAGTGCTAGAGCTCACAGGCCAAATAGCTTCTCTCAGCCATTTTATTTCCTGGTCGGCTGAGAGGTCTCTACCATTCTTTAAGACCTTGCACTGGTCGGACTGCTTCCATTGGACAGACGAGTGTTGGTCGGCCTTTGAAGCCCTAAAGGATTACCTGAAGAACCCTCCACTGTTGGCCAAGACAATGGAGGGGGAAGTGCTGTACCTATACCTATCGATGTCGAATGACGTGGTCAGTTATGTCCTCGTGCGAATGGGGAAAGATGGCCAGAAGATACCTATTTACTATATTAGTAAGGTCCTCCATTACACCGAGACAAGGTACCCTAAAGTGCAGAAACTAGTCTATTCCTTGGTCATACCGGCAAAACACCTCCGACCCTACTTCTAGGCATATCTGATCGTTATGCTGACCGACCAGCCCCTCAAGGCAATCCTTCGAAGCCCCGACACCTCCGGTCAGCTCTTCAAGTGGGCCATCAAGCTGGGCAAGTTCGACATCTCTTTCCAATCTCGATTAGCTTTGAAAGCTCGAGTAATCATTGACTTTATTACAGAGTGCACCTGGAGGCCAAAAACTACCTCATCAGTAGCTGAAGCGCCTGAAGCAGATCCCATGGAAGAGACCAAACATGTTTGGACCCTTCATGTGGACGGAGCGTCCAACCTCACAGGGGCGGGGCAGGCCTGATCTAAGTTGACCCCGATGGACAGAGCCTGGAGTATGCTTTCCACTTTGCATTTCAACTATTAAACAACCAGGCAGAGTATGAAGCCTTGCTTGCGAGCTTGAGGATAGCCAATGAGTTAGGCATCCATAAAATCCAGGCCTTCTCTGACTCTCAGTTGGTGGTCAATCAAGTGAAAGGCGAATTTGAAGCAAGGAACTCAACCTTGGCTAAGTTTTTGGATAAGGTACGAAGCCTCGTATCTCAGCTCAAATTCTTTAAAATTCTTCACATACCTCGACTGCAGAACTCCCGGGCAGATGCTCTATCATGATTGGACACTGCACCATCAGCACCTCTGACTGAACCTTTGTGGAGCATCTGTAGTATCCAAGCACTACCAAAGAGTCGACCAAGGTTCACCAAGTAAAGCAGGAGGCCTCATGGATGGACCCAATCCTTACATTCCTGGTCAAAGGGACCCTTCCGGACGATCCGACCGAAACCAAGCATGTGCACTGGATGGCTTCTAAGTCCATCATCCTTGATGGTGCCCTCTACAAGCGGTCATTCTCGTAGCCACTACTGAAATATTTGGGGCCGATTGATGCGGACTATGCACTCAAAGAGGTACATGATGGCATCTACGATAACCACCTTGCAGGGAGATCCCTGGCATATAAAGTCATCCGGCAGGGATACTATTGGCCTATAATTTAGAAGGATGCATCGAACTTCGTCCGAAAGTGCGACGCGTGTCAAAGGTACTCTAATATCCAAAGGAGGCCCGCCAGCCAGCTGACCCCGCTTGCGGTGCCTTGGCCATTTGCATAATGGGGTATGGACATCTTGGGACCCTTTCCCCCAACGTTCGGCCAACGAAGTTCCTTCTTATGGCCATTGACTACTTCACCAAGTGGGTGGAGGCTAAACCACTGGTGCAAATAATGGAGGCCAAGGTGGAGAACTTCATCCGAAACTGCATTATCTTTTGATTCGGCATTCCACGGACTATCATTACTGATAATGGAAGACAGTTCGACAACTCTAAGTTTCGGGATTTTTGCCAACAATATCACATCTCCCATAAGCTTACATCGGTTGGCCACCCTCAGTCCAATGTAGAAGCCGAGGTTACCTATCGGACGATCCTACATGGACTGAAGACCTGGTTGAAAGAAGCCAAAGGGCTTTAGGAAGAACAGCTTCACTCAGTGCTCTGGGAATATCGGACGATCGCCCGAACGGCGACCGGGGATACTCCATTCAACCTGACCTACAGAAGCGAAGCGTCATCGCCGTGGAAGTCTCTTTGCAATCCCTACGGATTGATCACTTCACTGAGCCGACCAACTCAAAGCAACAGAGGGCTGACCTAAATTTACTTGAAGAAACCAGGCTCCAGACCAGCTTGAAGATGGCAATTTACCATCAGAAGATGGCTAGATATAACAATTCACAAGTCAAAGCGCGAACCTTCTAGGTTGTAGATCTGGTTTTGCGAATGACAGAGATTTCAAGACCAAACGAGCAAGGAAAACTCTCCCCTAATTGGGAGGGACCCTATCAAGTTATTGCGATGATTCAAGCCATAACCTACCGACTCGAGCATTTAGATGGATGGCAGATAGCATCCCCATGGAATGTAGACAACTTTCGCAAGTATTATCAATAAAGTCTACAACTTCTTCTATGAAGAACTTCCGAAAGTCCAACCCCGGTCGGTAAAGGCTCAAGGCAGCCCACTTTGAATATCTAACCCCGGTCGACAAAGGCTCTAAGGTAGCCCACTTCAAAAGTCCGACCCCGGTCGACGAAGGCTCTAGGGCAGCCCACTTCAGAAAGTCCGATCCCGATCGGCAAAGGCTCTAGGGCAGCCCACTTCCAAAAGTCCGACCTTGGTCGGCAAAGGCTCTAAGGAAGCCCACTTCCGAAAGTTTGACCCTGATCGACAAAGGCTCTAAGGCAGCCCACTTCCAAAAGTCTGACCTCAATCGGCAAGGGCTCTAGGGTAGGCCACTTCCGAAAGTCCGACCCCGGTCGGCAAAGGCTCTAAGGTAGCCCACTTCCGAAAGTCTGACTCCGATCAGCGAAGGCTTTAGGGCAGCTCACTTTCGAAAGTTTGACCTCAGTCGGCAAAGGCTCTAGGGCAGCCCACTTCCAAAAGTCTGACCCCGGTCGGCAAAGGCTCTAAGGCAGCCCACTTCCGTAAGACCGACCTTGGTGGGCAAAGGCTCTAAGGCAGCCCACTTCGAATGTCCGACTCAGGTTGGCAAAGGCTCTAAGACAGCCCACTCTGAAAGTCTAATCCTGATTGGCAGAGGCTCTAAGGCAACCCACTCCTAAAAGTTCGACCTCGGTAGGCAACTACTTCAAAATGATCCACATGGAACCACGTGGAGAATAGGCCTCAAATTTGGATGAGCCGACGGACCGGTGCTTAGAAAAATTTCTAAGTACCTAGGTTTGGACTGAGCTACTGTCCATCAGCCATCTTACAGGCCTCAAATTTGGATGAGCCGATGGACCGGTGCTTGGAGAAATTTCTAAGTACCTGGTTCGGACTGAGCTACTGTCCATCAGCCAACTTATAGGCCTCAAATTTAGATGAGCTGATGGACTAACACTTGGGAATTTTCCTAAATGTTCAAATTCGAATTGAGCTAGTGCCAGGCAGCTACTTCGAAAAGCTGGCGATCCTAAAGAGCCGACCGAAAATACTTAGAAAAATTTTAAAAAAGAAGGTGTTCCATCTTATTTACATCAATATACACAAGTGACAAAAGGATTCTTCCATTACGTCCGAAGAAACTATTTACTAAGGTAGGTCAGACCTTTACAAATGCCCTAGGTCTGACCCACCGAAGGTGTGGCAAGGGCCTCAACTTTGGCCCCACCTGTTATAACTAGCGCTTCGACTGGGAAGTCAACCGTCCCTACATTAGCTTGAGCTAGGACTTCGACCCTACCCTCTTCCACATCGCAATCAGCCTGAGGCTCGGCCCCAACATCCGTCAGGTGCCCTTCTTCCTTTGCTGGCTCCCTTAGCTCAGTGCCAGACAAGTCAAGCACCGAAAAAACTTTGGCCACACTTTTCAAGCAATCATCGTAACCTTCTCTATAGAAGTCTGACACCGCCACTTCTACTTCTTCAGTGAAGCTGGTAGAAGCTTTGTATTTTGCTACAGTGTCCCAGACATGTCCCACCACCAGCTCCTTAACTTCCTTAAGTTGGATCGCTAACTTCGCTGCAGCTACCCGCTCGACCTGGGCCCTCCCGTCAGCCTCTGCAAATCGCTCCTCTTTCAGCCGATGTGTGAGGGAGTTCACCTTCGCCGTCCTCCTCTTCAGCCTAACCTCTCGATCGACTAGCTGGTCCTACACCTACTTTGATGCCTCTTTCGATGACTCGACCTCCACCTGGATGGCCACCAGCCTCTCCTCCATGGACTTCAAAGATGCCTCCATGGCTGCCTGAACCACCTCCAGCTCCTGCACTCTCTTGGCAGAGGTCTTGGCCACATGTAGTATTCGACCGATGCAGTCATCCATCAAGGAGATGCCATGAAGAAGCTGTAGGCAAAGGGTCAAGTCAACACTATGCAAGATAATTGAAAGGAAAGGAAGAATACAAGGGAGCAAGATGGGTGTTTTACTCTCATGAGGTTGCGGTAGGACTCCTTGGCTACGTCACCCAGATTCCTCTGAATGGATAGCTCCCAATCAGTGTCTGTCATGCCCCCCTGAGCAAACTCCATGCTCTTCTCAAATTGTTCAGGGCATGCCAATGCTGGAATGCCTCCAACGGACCTCTTCCTCGGACTCTTCTCTGGTCGTCACTCCTTCGGTCGCCTCTCCTCCGACCGTCTCTCCTTCGGCCACCCCTCCTTCGGCCGTCCCATTTCCCTTGTCTATGAGGGGAACCATCTCTTCCTAGTCGGCTAGTGATGGGGCTGACGCTGCCACCGTGCTGCATAATTCCGATTGTTCCTGCTCCGGTCGGGCGATCGAACCCCCTGCAGGACCTGAAGACCCTGGTGTCTTCTTCGCCAATACCTTTGTAAGAGGGGCGCCATCTTCATCGGAGTCCACATCTACAACGGGCATATGCCGTTCCTCCTCTCACCCCTTCTTTTGTCTCTCCGCAATCCGCTCCGTAATTTGCACTGGGGTGGTCCTCTTCCGCACTGCCTGCTGGATAACCTTAGCTTTGTCGATCTTCATTGCCTTTCCTACTCCGAAAAAAGAGATCAGGGTGAGAAAAAGGAAGGAGACACAATGGGATAAATGAAGTGAGTGCACAAGAGGTCAGCCAACCCTGACGGCCCCTTTATTCCTACCTAGGTGTCTCTGGCGGCTGATCCCTGCCTGGTGAAGGGCACCCTCCCCGAGCAGTTCATATGCCATGGTCGGGCTGGCTCCATCAATCTCATTAAACTTGGCCTGGTCGGCCATCAGGATCACCCTCCCCTCGTGAAGCCTCGACCATGGCTCTCTCCATAAGGGTTGAAAACCCTAAGGGTGAAGACTATCTACAAAAAAGTATCTAGCGTTCCACCCGTGGTTGGCCGAAGGAAGGCACTTCAGGATCCTTTGATTAGGGCGGGGACTTAACATCCACCACTCTCGACTCCTAAAGTCCTTCTTTAGAAGAAAGAAGTTGCTAAAGAGGAACAACCTAGGTTTAGTCTTGGCTTGTGACAGAGCACGGTGAAGCAATAGATCGCCCGAATGCTGTTCGGGGTTAGCTACACTGGAGTGACTCTGTAGTAGTTGAAGACCTCTACGAAAAAAGGGTGGAGGGGAAACCTGAGGCCGGCCTTAAGGTTGGCCTTGTACATGGGAAGGTTCCCCGGTCCTAGTGGGTTATTGGCTCTACCCTCTCGGCCCGAAGCAGACCATGATGCAAGGTCTACGGAATGATGTACATGGCCCTAAGGTTCTTGACCCATTCCTGGGTCATCACCGATCGAATCTCACTCAGCTCTGGTTCCCTATGCCTGTGGGTCGGACCTTGCGTACTAGATGCCATTAGAGCTAAAGGAAAAGAAGGACTGGAGAACTGACCTGAGGCCGGATTCCTAGAAGACTGGTCTTGCGGAAGAGGAGGAAGAAGATCTCTCTCTCGCAGAGCACAGTCGTTGTAGAAAAATCCTTCCAGAGCGCCTCACCCCTCCTTTTATAGGTCTCCAGGAGAGCGCTGGCCTTCGCGTCATGGGGGTTCTGACTGTCACATCGATGTGTAAGGTTCGGTGGCAAGGCGGAATCATAGATTTCAAAATTTTTTATCTTAATGAAATCTTCACCAAACCTTCAACCCAAAATCTCCTTAAAAGAATTAAAACATATAAGATGTTTATATAAGATTTAATCTCAAATCAAGATACTAACCTGTATCGCAAAATCCAAACTCTGAATCTCCACCAGGCGCCCAAATGTTCACCCTCCAATGGTGATCCACACAGAAAAACAATGAAGACAAAATTTCTATTTCTTGGTTCCTCTTCTTGAATTCTTTTTCAAGAATTCAATTCTTGGACCTTTAGGCTGAAATTTTCTTTCTTGAAAATTTCCTTTTCTTCCTTCTTTCCTCTTCTTGAATTTTCTTTAAGAATTCCCTTTCTTGAATCCCTTTTCTTGAATTGAATTGGAAGAAAAAATTAAGACAGTCAAAGTCTTAATTCAAGAAAGAAAAGAAGAAAAGATCCTTTCCCTGTTCTTTCCTTTACCGTTCAAGACCTTCTTCTTATTCTTGTTTAGGGTCAGAGTTTCGACAGAGGATACCTCTGTAAGGGAAACAATACCGAACAAGAACAAGAGGAAGGAGTATTCTGGAGAGGAAGTGAGGGAATTGGATCTCTGAACTATGTTGCGTGAAAACCCCCGAGAACCCCAACCCTATTTATAGATCTCAGAGGGGTGTCATCTCGAAACAACGCAACCCTCTGAAACCCCAGGGATCACGATCCCTCATTCCTCACGCGTCCCCTCAACCAAAAATCATGATTCTCTGATTTGATTTTCGTTTTTCCGACGAGGAGAACTCTCGAAAAAACTTTAGGAAGGATCGCGACTTTTGGAGATGGATTTGCGACCGAAAAGCGACGGATCTTTTTCTTAAATTTTTCTGGCCATCAGATCCAGATCCAAGGGCGCCAGACAAGGATCTGAAATGCTCCTCTTCAGAATTTCTCCGACATTTTTTCTTCTCACGCGTTTTAAGAGAAGTCCACGCGCGTGGACTTTCTTTCTTGGCACGCGCGGGTGAGAGAAGGGAGGGGGCGGCTTGGAGAGAGGGTCTCAGTGAATTAAATTCACTTGGGTTCAGCCATGGGTTAGCCCAATGTCCTAAAAATTAAATTGGACCTTAATCTGGTTCAATTAGAACCCAATTAAGCCCAATTCGGAACCAAATTCGAATCTGATTCGAATAGAAATTTGGTCTGCAACACATGCTAGTGTGTTTATCCTGCAAACATGATTTAATTCCAAATTAAATCCTTCATCAATTTTCTTTTGTGTGTGACCCATTGGGTTCCACACCTAGCCAGCAGTAGGTCCGAGTGCTATTTGACTTAATTCGGTTAGATCTCAACTAAGCCGATTTAGGTCAACTCAAACTAGCTCGACTCGGTCAATTAGAATCTAATTCAAATTGACTGATTTGAATTACCATGACTCAATCATATACCTACAAGACAAGATTGACGTCTAGCAACGTATCATGTCTACCCGGAAGATGTGGAATTTTGGTGGAATTACCAAAATACCCTTCAGTGGTGAGTTACCGGGCAATTCAGTCCTTTGATCAACTTGCATCCCGAATATGATTAGGAATATGGATATTTGTCAAATCCAATTTTCATATTCATCCCTAGCTCAATCTTTATAATGATGATTCATTAATGAACCATTAGAAAATAACTCTAATGTTCATACTTTGATCAAAGGTTTCCTGAATCCATCATTTGAAATTAGCTGGATGCTATTCCCTCTTACTAGGGCTGATCAATTCCTTGTTGACCTACTCACAACCTTCATATACAATCCACCATAACCAGTATCACCTCGTGCATGACTCAGTGTCATGATTGACTGCGAACCAAAGTATGGATTCATGTATATAAGGTACTATGGTAGTCTCAGGTCAAAGGACCACATGCATTACTCCCACTATGAGAATTATCTATTGACAAACAGATAAGGTTCCATTAGATATTCTCAATCTGGATCAATTCAGTGAACTCATTCTCCAATGAACACTCACATCCTAGTATTAGTGTCAAACACAAGTGACTGTGAGATCAGTCACCCTTATTACAAAACATATATAGGATGTGCTGGTCTTGCCGGAAACATTGATCCCCAACTCAATGTCCCATCGACCAGGAATATTTTAGATTAGGGTTTTAAGGCTTTAGGTCTCACTGGTATGATCTCATCATAACCCTAGAACCATAGCCCTAATCTATGGGGTTCATCATAAAATCAAAAAGACACAGCAAATGATGAAAATAATGCCTTTATAAAATGTCAATTCATTGATTTTGGGATCAAAATTACAATATTTCAATTGGCTTTCAGGGCACAATCTTTCAATCTCCCACTTGCACTAAAGCCAATCGCCTTTAAATCTTAACCCCATACAATCAAGGTGGCGATCAAACTCTCGCTGTGATAGAGCCTTAGTGAACGGGTCTGCTATGTTGTTCTTCGTTTCTACCCTTTTAATGCAGACTTCTTGTTTTTCGACAATCTCTCGAACGAGATGGAAGCGTCTCAGAATGTGCTTTGATTTGTGATGAGCTCTTGGTTCCTTTGCTTGAGCAACAGCCCCCGTATTATCACAGTAAAGTGATACTGGACCTTCAATCTCAGGAACTACGCCCAACTCTGATATGAACTTCTTCATCCAGACAGCTTCCTTGGCAGCTTCACTAACAGCAATGTACTCTGCCTCAGTTGTTGAGTCAGCTACAGTTTGTTGTTTAGAACTTTTCCAACTTACAGCTCCTCCATTAAGGGTAAAAACATACCCAGATATAGATTTGCTGTCATCTGGATCTGATTGAAAACTAGAATCTGAATAAGCTTCTAGTTTAAGATCAGATCCTCCGTATATTAGAAAAATTATCTTAGTTCTTCTTAAGTACTTAAGAATATTTTTCACAGCCTTCCAATGATCCTCTCCTGGATCAGCCTGAAACCTGCTGGTTGTACCTAAGGCATATGCCACATCAGGCCTAGTACATAACATAGCATACATAATAGACCCTACTGCCGAAGCATAAGGTACCGAATTCATTCTATTTCTTTCTTCAGGTGTCTTAGGAGACATCTTCTTAGAAAGATGTATGCCATGACCAATAGGTAAGTAACCTCTTTTACTTTCCTCCATGCTAAATCTTTTTAGCACTTGGTCAATGTACCTAGACTGGGATAAACCTAGCATCCTCCTAGATCTATCTCTATAGATCTTGATGCCTAGTATATAAGATGCTTCTCCCAAGTCTTTCATGGAAAACTGTTTAGATAACCATACCTTGACTGATTGTAACATTGGGATATCATTCCCAATGAGGAGTATGTCATCTACATACAGAACCAAGAAAACTATGGCACTCCCACTAGTCTTCTTGTACACACAAGGTTCATCCTCATTTTTGATAAAGTCAAATTCTTTGACTGTCTTATCAAATCGGATGTTCCAACTCCTAGATGCTTGCTTTAATCCATAAATAGATTTCTTTAGCCTACATACCTGATTAGGTTTAGTCTCCAAGACAAAACCTTCTGGCTGTGACATATAAACCTCTTCCTCAAGGAAACCATTGAGGAATGAAGTCTTCACATCCATCTGCCAGATTTCATAATCATGATATGCTGCTATAGCAAGCATGATCCGAATAGATTTGAGCATGGCAACAGGAGAAAATGTTTCATCATAATCTATTCCCTGTTTTTGTCTGAAACCCTTAGCCACTAATCTGGCTTTATAAGTTTCAACTTGGCCATCTGTCCCAATCTTTTTCTTATAGACCCATTTGCATCCAATAGGGTTAACACTCTCTGGTGCATCAACCAAAGTCCAGACTTGGTTGACATACATGGAGTCCATTTCGGATCTCATGGCTTCCAGCCATTTATCTGAGTCACTACTTATGACAGCATCCGTATATGTTAGAGGCTCATCATTATCAATGATTCGGGCTTCATTATTTTCAATAATGAACCCATACCTTTCAGGTGCATGTCGCACTCTATCAGACTTACGGATAGGAGTGGTGTGTTCAGGTTCTATACTAACTATGTTATGATTTTGTTGAGATGTATCTATTTGTTGAACTTCTTCAAGTTCAATATTTCTCCCACTGCCCTTTTGTAGGATGAATTCCTTTTCCATAAAAATGGCATGCCTACTGACTAAAATCTTTTGTTCAGTAGGGTGGTAGAATAGATATCCTATACTATTTTTGGGATATCCAACAAATAGACATTTTTCTGCTCTAGCATCAAGCTTTTGTCCAAAATTTCTTTTGACATAAGCTGGACATCCCCATATCTTAAGGTGCTTAAGATTGGGTTTTCTTCCCCTCCATAACTCATATGGAATGCCAGATACAGATTTGGATGGTACTCTATTCAAAATATTAGCCGCTGTTTCCAAGGCATATCCCCAGAAAGAAACAGGTAAGTCTGTGAAGCACATCATGGACCGTACCATATCTAATAAAGTACGATTTCTCCTTTCAGCAACACCATTTAATTGTGGTGTGTAAGGAGGAGTCCATTCAGAGATGATTCCCTTTTGTTTAAGGTGATCAAGAAACTCGGTGGATAAGTATTCACCTCCTCTATCTGATCGAAGGATCTTAATACTTTTCCCCGTTTGTTTCTCTACCATACTTTGATACTCTAAAAATTTTTCAAAAGCTTCGGACTTATGTTTCATTAGATACACAAATCCGTACCTTGAAAAGTCATCAGTGAATGTGATGAAATATGAGTATCCACCCTTGGCCTGAGTTGTCATAGGTCCACATACATCAGTGTGTATGAGTCCTAATAACTCTGTTGTCCTTTCATTATGTCCACTAAATGGAGTCTTGGTCATTTTACCCATGAGACATGATTCACAAGTTCCTAATGATTCATAGTCATAAGGATTAAGGAATTTTTCCTTGTATAACTTGTTAATCCTCTGCTCACTAATATGTCCAAGACGACAGTGCCAAAGTAAAGTATTGTTTACTTCATCTCTTTTTCGTTTATTACTAACATGTAGTATATTGTCATCAGAAGATAAAGTTAAGAGACCATTGCAAAATATGCCATTAAATATTATTTCATTAGAAAAACTGATTGAGCAGCCACTACTCATTACATTCATAATATATCCTTGTTTAAGTAACAAGGGTACAGATATGATGTTTCTAATGATTCTAGGCATAAAATAATAATTCTTTAACTCTAAAATCTTCCCAGAAGGCAGCTTCAACATATAAGTCCCTACAGCTTCTGCTTGGATGGAATCTCCTCCAGCACCGTAGAGCTCGAAGTCGCCTTCCTTCAAAACTCTAATGTTCTGTAGTCCCTGCAATGATTTGCAGATATGATGACCACAAGCAGTATCCAATACCCAAGAGTTTGAATTAGAAGTGTCTAATGACAAAATTACATGTATCTCATACATACCTGTTGGTGCATTACTAGCACCGGGCTTCAGACTTGCAAGGTAAACCTTGCAGTTTCTTTTCCAGTGACCCGGCTTGCCACAATGAAAGCAGGTCATTTGTCCGGAGGCCTTCTTTCCTTTCTTTTTCTTGATGCCCCCTTTTGGGTTTAACCTCCTCTTGGAACCCTTTTTGCCTATTTTCTTCTTGTTTACACCATCCACAAGAAGAAGTGGAGCCTTATTTTTCTTTAAATGGCTCTCTGCTGTTTTTAACATATTCAACAGCTCAGGCAAGGAAGTGTTAAGTTTGTTCATATGATAATTAAGAACAAACTGTGAAAATGACTCTGGGAGTGACTGCAGGATTAAATCCTGATTCAACTCCCCATCCATAACAAAACCCAATTGACCCAATCGGGTGATTAGGTCAATAACCTTTAATACATGGTCTTGTACGGATGTACCTTCTGTCATCCTTGCACGGAATAACTGCTTAGATATTTCATATCTTGCAGTTCGACTATGTTCTCCATAAAGTTCTTTTAAATTGAGCAATATGGAGTTTGTGTCCATGCTATCATGTTGCCTCTGTAACTCATTGGTCATAGAGGCAAGCATTATACACTTGACAGTAAGTGAGTCATTTTGCCACGTGTTATATGTGGTCTTATCCTCTTGCGAGGCATCTTCCCCTAATGGTTCCAAGGTTGGGGTATCAAGAATATAAGAAATTCTTTCTTGGCTGAGTACTATCTTCAGGTTTCTCAACCAATCAACATAGTTTGGTCCAGTCAATTTATTTGCATCAAGAATGCTACGGAGTGAGAGTGAAGAGGCCATTTAATCTACATTAACAAACAACATTACATAAGCAGACAATCAATGTTGACAAAACATAATTAAATTAGGACTTTAACTTAATTATGTCTCCCACTATTTTATCAAGCATCATAACCCTCAATGTGATGATCGAGAAAACCCTAATTGGTTCTCTTAGTGGGGTTGAGATCCTAATTCCTTATAAGAGACCTTGTGTGTACACAACAAATCTTATATAAGTTCAAAGGTAGGAAAAACTCTTTCCAATTGTAATTCATACAATTCTCAACTTATCTTGGCCTCTAAAATATTAATAGTCTTGTGTGTACACAACAAACTATAATATTTTAGTTAAGTCAGACCCTTCATTGCTATATAGTCATGATATTAATCATAATACCCTTGTGTGTACACAACAAAGTATTATATTAAATCATTCCATAAGCATCAAATGTACCAAGAAAAAATTATGTTAGTCACCATAAAGAAAAGGCCTTGTGTGTACACAACAAACCTAATATGGATCATAACATAATAATGACTTGGCATGAAGGAAAGCCATATGTAGTGAATATTACACTGAGCATATTAATCAATAATTAAGTTAATCATACCGGCCAGGTAAGTGGGAGAGTGGTGGGAGTCCCCCCGTTGCTTTCCTTAGACACCAATAAGAATTGGCCAGGTCAGTCAACGGAACCAATTAAAAACCACGTCCTCTTTACCGATCATGAACCACTTTTCCTAGACACCGAATGATAAACTAATCATATTGATTATTTTTGCTTTTGGTATATGACACTACAACTTAATATGTTGTTAAAGAGGGTTTATTAAAACAAAGCACATTCTAGCAAATATGTGCCATAGTGTGCCATCATACTAGGACAACCATTTACCACATAATGGATCCACCATTATGCCAGGGCAACCTTATTTCAGTATGATGACTAGAAGGCTAAACATATCTCTATGCAAATTAAGGTTTAAGTGAAAACCTTAATTAATGGCATACTTCAAACATATATGCATAATTAACACAAAAATGTGATTAGTGTGTCATCATACTAGGACAACCATTTACCACATAATGGATCCACCATTATGCCAGGGCAACCTTATTTCAGTATGATGACTAGATCTCTATGCATATCTCTACAACAATTAGGGTTTGAGTGAAAACCCTAATTGGTGACATTATAACAAACATATATTACATCTCATCTTACTTTTATAAAAATGCATCTAAAATTCAGAATATATATTTTAATCTTTATAAGGAGGCTCTGATACCACTGTAAGGTTCGGTGGCAAGGCGGAATCATAGATTTCAAAATTTTTTATCTTAATGAAATCTTCACCAAACCTTCAACCCAAAATCTCCTTAAAAGAATTAAAACATATAAGATGTTTATATAAGATTTAATCTCAAATCAAGATACTAACCTGTATCGCAAAATCCAAACTCTGAATCTCCACCAGGCGCCCAAATGTTCACCCTTCAATGGTGATCCACACAGAAAAACAATGAAGACAAAATTTCTATTTCTTGGTTCCTCTTCTTGAATTCTTTTTCAAGAATTCAATTCTTGGACCTTTAGGCTGAAATTTTCTTTCTTGAAAATTTCCTTTTCTTCCTTCTTTCCTCTTCTTGAATTTTCTTCAAGAATTCCCTTTCTTGAATCCCTTTTCTTGAATTGAATTGGAAGAAAAATTAAGACAGTCAAAGTCTTAATTCAAGAAAGAAAAGAAGAAAAGATCCTTTCCCTGTTCTTTCCTTTACCGTTCAAGACCTTCTTCTTATTCTTGTTTAGGGTCAGAGTTTCGACAGAGGATACCTCTGTAAGGGAAACAATACCCAACAAGAACAAGAGGAAGGAGTATTCTGGAGAGGAAGTGAGGGAATTGGATCTCTGAACTATGTTGCGTGAAAACCCCCGAGAACCCCAACCCTATTTATAGATCTCAGAGGGGTGTCATCTCGAAACAACGCAACCCTCTGAAACCCCAGGGATCACGATCCCTCATTCCTCACGCGTCCCCTCAACCAAAAATTACGATTCTCCGATTTGATTTTCGTTTTTCCGACGAGGAGAACTCTCGGAAAAACTTTAGGAAGGATCGCGACTTTTGGAGACGGATTTGCGACCGAAAAGCGACGGATCTTTTTCTTAAATTTTTCTGGCCATCAGATCCAGATCCAAGGGCGCCAGACAAGGATCTGAAATGCTCCTCTTCAGAATTTCTCCGACATTTTTTCTTCTCACGCGTTTTAAGAGAAGTCCACGCCCGTGGACTTTCTTTCTTGGCGCGCGCGGGTGAGAGAAGGGAGGGGGCGGCTTGGAGAGAGGGTCTCAGTGAATTAAATTCACTTGGGTTCAGCCATGGGTTAGCCCAATGTCCTAAAAATTAAATTGGACCTTAATCTGGTTCAATTAGAACCCAATTAAGCCCAATTCGGAACCAAATTCGAATCTGATTCGAATAGAAATTTGGTCTGCAACACATGCTAGTGTGTTTATCCTGCAAACATGATTTAATTCCAAATTAAATCCTTCATCAATTTTCTTTTGTGTGTGACCCATTGGGTTCCACACCTAGCCAGCAGTAGGTCCGAGTGCTATTTGACTTAATTCGGTTAGATCTCAACTAAGCCGATTTAGGTCAACTCAAACTAGCTCGACTCGGTCAATTAGAATCTAATTCAAATTGACTGATTTGAATTACCATGACTCAATCATATACCTACAAGACAAGATTGACGTCTAGCAACGTATCATGTCTACCCGGAAGATGTGGAATTTTGGTGGAATTACCAAAATACCCTTCAGTGGTGAGTTACCGGGCAATTCAGTCCTTTGATCAACTTGCATCCCGAATATGATTAGGAATATGGATATTTGTCAAATCCAATTTTCATATTCATCCCTAGCTCAATCTTTATAATGATGATTCATTAATGAACCATTAGAAAATAACTCTAATGTTCATACTTTGATCAAAGGTTTCCTGAATCCATCATTTGAAATTTGCTGGATGCTATTCCCTCTTACTAGGGCTGATCAATTCCTTGTTGACCTACTCACAACCTTCATATACAATCCACCATAACCAGTATCACCTCGTGCATGACTCAGTGTCATGATTGACTGCGAACCAAAGTATGGATTCATGTATATAAGGTACTATGGTAGTCTCAGGTCAAAGGACCACATGCACTACTCCCACTATGAGAATTATCTATTGACAAACAGATAAGGTTCCATTAGATATTCTCAATCTGGATCAATTCAGTGAACTCATTCTCCAATGAACACTCACATCCTAGTATTAGTGTCAAACACAAGTGACTGTGAGATCAGTCACCCTTATTACAAAACATATATAGGATGTGCTGGTCTTGCCGGAAACATTGATCCCCAACTCAATGTCCCATCGACCAGGAATATTTTAGATTAGGGTTTTAAGGCTTTAGGTCTCACTGGTATGATCTCATCATAACCCTAGAACCATAGCCCTAATCTATGGGGTTCATCATAAAATCAAAAAGACACAGCAAATGATGAAAATAATGCCTTTATAAAATGTCAATTCATTGATTTTGGGATCAAAATTACAATATTTCAATTGGCTTTCAGGGAACAATCTTTCACGATGGACGCAACCCTCCATGCCTCAGAAATCGAAGCGACATGTCAATCAAAATTGGCAGGCAGTGATCCATGTGAAGGCCGGATCAACAGCACAAAGATTGCCTAGGAAGCGACATCGACCGTTCGGATGTTGCCATGTGGTGCGGCATGTCCCTCAACTCAAACCATCATGTGGGCAAGCCCGGCCCCTCATCATGGCACCCTCTCCGCATTAACTATGACTCCTACACCCCCAATATGGGGCCAATATCTATCCATGATGCCGATTGTGGGAGATTCGAAGCGATCCGGTGCGATGATTCCGGATCGAACATGGACGGACATGACTTGTGCAAAGGTAGTGCTCCTGTCCTTTGAAGCCACATGCCCCCTCTCAGTCCAGGAGTAGGGAGGCAATTGTTGTACTCCTCTGACTTTTCCAGATTGGATCGGCGAAGAAATCCGACTGGCTGACGCATGAAGTAGAGGTCCGAACGACCCGCTTCCTTTGAGGTATGGCTAACCCACTCTAAGGATATCTCGGATACTCCAGAAACCTCTTCTATATGTACCAGTCAGCTTCCTCAAAGATCCTATCAGATGCTCCTTGTCGGCCAGATGATACACTCCTGTTAAGTCCGACCGACTCGTTCCCCTTTTGGGAACCGCTCGAAGGCTGACATCGAAATTCTGTTGCAACGGACTCCACAACGTGGCCATGTCTCCATGACACCTGGCCACCACCCTAATTCTCCTAGGGGTAAATCGAGACTTCTCACCTTATCCCCTAACAAAATTTGGCAGCATTCCATGCCTAATTTAGGTGAACAGGGGACCTCCGCTCGGGGCTAAGTACACTCTTCCTCTCCACGCTCTACATTCTCTTTGGTTTTCTCCATTCTGTTGCTCCCAGACTCCTGCTAACTTAAGCCTCGGAGTGTCCCCTGCCAGAACACCACCGGCATGTACGGGACTTTGTTGCAGGTCGACCGACAGAGGAGCTCTCCAGCATAGCCGAATGAGCCCGATCCAGGAGAAGGTGCAGCAACAATTGGCAATAGTGATCAGCTCATCTCAGACTCTGTGCCATGGTTGAGGATCCTTTCAGCTCACAGCACCTCCTACTTGATCGAAGGATAGAGAGCTCATCCATATTTAAAGCCACTCATAGGTGCTACATCTTCATATTAATATGTTTAAAACTTAATCTTTATAAAGTTAATATTTATTAGTAAATTTTAATTTTGTAATACATTCAAAGAGACTATAGTTGCTTGGGTGGTTATCAGGATCATTTGTTGATTGAGGTCAGGATTGATGAATGAGTTCTCCAGTTAACCATCGGGGGCTTGTGATGCAGCCTAGAAGATATCCTAGTAAGTCAAATGTATTTAATTTTTAAATTCATGAAATGTATGCATTTATTTTTTTAATACAAGTTTGTTTCTACTTACACGAGTACTACCAATTCAAGAATCCTCAAGCTGAGGAGATTGGCTATCCGATCTTCGAGTAGGTGGCTACACATAGGTTTTAGGATAGATTGTATAGTATCAGGATGATTGCCATAGAGCATTCTGATTCTCGGTCGCCATCGAGAATTGGATGACTTTCATTGATCACTAGATATAGGTGGATGTATGGGAGGCCCTTTGTAATATGTGGAACACTAAGGAGTACTTTATTAGGTGGTAGAGGGCATGGTAGAACCAGAATGCTTGATAAGATTCGATCAAAAATACTAGCAGCTCTATTGGTACACATGTGGTTGCTGATAGATTGATAAGTATTCTATGCTTATTTATATTAATTTCATATTAAGTTGATAATATATATTTTAATTAATTTATTTTAATTATTAATTTATTTTAGACATGGTAGTTGGGTCATCCACCAATGTAGTTGAAATTATGGTAAGCCACACAGCAGTCCAGGAGGACTAGTGATTATTTAGATGAGAGATCTTAACATATCATGGTGATCTTAAAACTTCAAGTATTAGTTTTTATATATACTGATAAATATTAATTGGACTAATCAATTTGTAAACTATATAGATGGATTATGTGAAGTATGTCATAGCACATCACGATGAGGACCCATCCTCTCAGCCCATCCTTGACCTCAGGGATAGCTCAGAGGCCACAAAAGGGGTGAGTAGGAGCTAGCTCATAGGATTTAGCCATAGATTTGATCCTCTAACAGCTTGATACTCTTTGGCATCTTCATCTTAGGCCCCAACAACTTAGACATGGAGTGATGCATACTTTAAGGACATCTTGAGCCATATTCTTGCCCAGCAACCTTAGAGCTTCTGAGATGCCATCCATGATGTGATCATCAAGCTTCTCCAGGACCTGCATCTACTTAAATAGTTCTCTTTATTATCATAGCCATTGTGGCAGGTAAGTCTACTGATAAATTTCTTTACATGTTTTAATTTTTTATACATAAATACTTATTAATAATATTTTATTTTTTTATTATAGGATACTGGAATATCTGACTCTCATCTACTAGCTATTGGAGAGGATATACAGGGAGGACAAGGATGAGGACAGCGATGCAAAGGGCCTCAAATGATTTTTTTATTTTGATATTATGTATTTATTTATTTTTTACTTGTAAAGCATTGTAAATGAGTAAAATTATGAAATTTAAACTTTTAATATAATATAATTAGATCTTTACTTATAATTATGGTTCTTAATTTATTTTTTGTATGGTTTAAAAATGTAAATTATTTTTTATTAGAATTAAAATAAAATTTTTAAAAAATAATTACTGCTATTTAAAAAAATAAATATGTTATTAGTGATAGCTTTGATGATGGCAAATGCCATCACTAGTGATTTATTATCGATGAAAAAATAATTATTATTTCTTAAAAAAAAAAAAAGTTATAGTGACGGCTTTGGTGATGGCATTATTGTCACTAAAGTTTTAACATGGATGAATGCCATTTTTAGTGATGGCACATTTTTTATCGCTAATAATTTTTAATTTAATTATTTTTTAAAAATGTAAATACTATTAGTGACGGTATTTGCTATCGCTAATAGCTATTTTCATATCCCTTATTAGTGATGGCCAAAAGAGCGATCACTAATAACGATTAGTTGAGAAATGGATTTATGTGACAGATTTTTAGTGACAGCAAGCTCACTATTAGCGATGATAATTAGCTAATGCTAATAATTATTTTTATTGCAGTGACTAAAGTCTCAAGACCAACTAAACAAGCAAAGCTATCTCCTAATTAGGAAGGACCTTACCGAGTATCCGAAGCCCTTTAATGAGGAGCTTTCAAAATTGAAGACCTCAAAGGAATGCCAATGCCCTGGACTTGGAATGTTGAAATCCTTTGAATTTAGTACCAATGATTTATTAACACTTATTCAGCAATGTAATAGAAATTATCTATGGCAAGGTTCCTAAAGTCTTCATCTTGGTTTGCTAATGTTTAGTCACCTTACACCCGATTGATAAAGATGGTTACATTTTCACACATTCCATCTCCTCTTCCTAGTTTTCCACACTTGGCTGCTGAAGATGATTATGTTTCCACATCTCTTGTCTCATTCAGACTCCTCACAATACTTTGACCACTTAATTCCTAGTCAATGAAGATGATTGTGTTTCTACACCTCTCACCTCTCTCGAACTCCTCACAATCCTTCGGCCACTTAACACTTGGCTAATGAAGAAGATTGCATTTCCACACCTCTAGTCTCTCTCAGGCTCCTCACAACCCTTCGGTTGTTTAACACTCGCTCAAAAAAATGGTTGCATTCTCACACCTCCATCTCCTTTTCCTAGGTTTCCACCCCCGATTGACAAATATGATTATATTTCTACACCTCTTATCTTATGGGCTCCTTGCAACCTCTCCACCAACTACCATTTGGTTAACAAAGAAGACCAACTACCAACTTGGTCGACTACACCTGACAAAGCCATGACAACGATTGATTGACACTCAGATACAAAGGTCCTAGGTGATTGATTAACACTCAATCATTGATAGAAGACCTACTATAATGTCAGTCGGACCATGGTGATATCTGCCGACTAATCGCCACCTATTGACCACCTTGATGGTTGACTAATACTTGGTTGCTTGAAGGAAGAATGCTGACACATTCAAGTGGTGGCTAATTCTTTCCAATCGAGTGAAAAAGATGTATAGTACCATAGTTGGAGGTCCTGTTCCTATATTGGGGAGTTAACGCAAAAGTTATGCTGACTAGCTTCCCAATCGACTAAGGGACTTGGATAAATTCTACCATCAAAGGACTAGCTACTCTATTAAGTTTGGAGAGTGTAGTTATTTAGCTAAACCATGTTCTCCTGATCAGAAGACTTATTAAACATTCATCCATTATTGCAAACAAGCATGTAAAAGTACAAGTACATTTTTCATTGTTATGAAAGTTCTTACAAAAGATGGATCAAGTTTGAGGAAGTTTTTACAAGAGTCGAACCATGTTTGAAGAAGTAAAATAAATTTCAAGAAAAAAAATAAAAAAGATATGAGTCTCTTCACTACTGATAGCTTCCTAAGCTCGATGCTTGTCATTCATTGTTGATAGCTTCTCATGATCACAAGCTCGAGGCTTGTCCTTTAGGTGAGGAACTCGACAAGAGAGGACTAAGCTGCTTACCAAAGGATATCTGAAGAGAATCTCAATTGATCATACCATGGTGGTGTTACCTCCATGGACACCTTCAGTATCCTTCTTCTTTTACCTCCAAGAACACTTCAATTTCCAACAAGTGCTTCCTCAACTCCATTTGCCTCTTCTTCCTTGGACTTCATGTCTCCTTCAGATGTGCCGATAAATTGCATTATTAAAGTCTCACTTGGCTAAGGATGACTATGTCAAAACCCGAGGAAATGAGAAAAGAACCAAAGCACTCCATTGATTTGCAACGACTGGAGCTCTTGCAAAAATGGCAAATGGGCTCCAATTTTTACCCTAGCCCAGGCTTCCAAACCCTGACACGCAATGCAATCCAAGAGGAGGTATTGGGCGCTACCACTTGGGAATGTTGGCCTAATAAATCCAGGACTAATTACTCCAATCCCCATGATCAATGCAAGTGGTTGGAAGTCAAACAGCATCTATATTGACTCCTAGATAGATTTTGATGAATAACAAAATACTTAAATATATATGAGTACTAACTATGTGTTTAAAGTATGTTTATCAGAAAATGTACTCATCAAAATTGTAATATGTTAAAGAGATTGCTTGTCAAACAGTTGAAGAAGTCAATTAAATGAATGGATTTTCAAGTTATATGGACCTTGGTACACAAGAATGACTTTGAAGGACTCAAGTTTTGAATTTGGTAATGTTTCAGCAATGTTTCAGCCATGTGTCGACTCATAGAACCTTGAGCTGATATGTAGAAAAAGTTTCAACCGGCATGCATAAAGTGTCGACTCATGAAAGTCAAGTATCGACACTTGAGTCGACTCATGGTCAAGCAAGTGTTGACTCAAGGCCTGAGACCAAAATAAAGATAGAACATGCTGATTTCTGGATTTTATCTAAGTGTCAACTCATGAATATAAAGTGTCAACTCGAGTATCGACTCACTAGAAGAAGTGTTAATGCACAAGATCACTCCAGAAAGCTTCAAAAAATATTTTAGACCTAGCATCAACTCAAGTGTCGACTCATGTGTCGACTTATGACCTGAAGTGTCGACACCTACAGGTCTGGATGAATAGTAATGGCTAGTTTTCTGAAGTATAGAATTGCTCCTTTTTATGTCTAACGACTATTTTCTCCTCTTCAATGGTCATAAACAATCATTTAAAGCTTGGAAAGGGATTTAAAGTGCACCAAACACAAAGGGGAAGTATTCATTGAAATTCATTGAGTAACTAATGAGCATTCATTGAGTATTCATTACTTTTGAGTGAAGTTGAGCATTCAAGCATTCAAGAGCATTTAAGTCCAATCTTCCAGCATTGATTAAGGCTTCAACAATTTGGAGACAAGCTTTCTCAACAGCAATCAAGAGCTTTAAAAAGATATTTACTTTTATTTTGAAAGCTTATTATATTCTTGCATCATACTTGAATTATCTTATTGTTTCTAGTTTCAAGTGAATTGAAACTAGCGTTCGGATTATTAGTGAGCCTTGTTTGAAAACCAACTGGTTGTTGGTGATCCTTGTTTGAAAAACAACAAGGTTGTTGGTGAGCCTTATTTGAAAAATCAAATAGGTTATTGGTGAGCCTTGTGTTGAAAAACTAACTAGGTTTTTGGTTAGCCTTGTGAAAACCAAGGGATTTTGATTAGTGAACCCCGAAAACTAATCTACTGTAATCGAGAAATGATTATAGTGAAATATCTAAGTGGACCTTGGAGAGTGGACATAGGTGCTTTGAGTGCACCGAACCACTATAAATTCTTGTGTTTGTGATTGCTTATATTTCTCTTCTTGCATTTACATTATTACTTCTGCTGCATACTTTTGTTGAGCACACAAACACTTGCAAACACACAAGCACTTATCTTTAATCTTTGCAAAAAGTTTTAAAACCTAATTCACCCCCCCTCTTGGACTGCTTTAGCTGGGCAACAAGTGGTATCAAAGCCTTGAACTCAACTTGTAGGTCTAACCACCTCGAGTTAAAGATCTATGATGGCAGTAATAGGTTTTATTGTTGTTGAGGGTCAAGTCTCAAATAGACCACTATTTTTTAATGGCACTAATTATACATATTGAAAAACCCGCATGAGAATTTGTATGCATTATATTGATTACAATCATTGGAAAGTAGTTGTTAAAGGCCCTCATGTTCCTTCAATTTTGGTTAATGGCATTTCTGTTCCAAAGCTTGAAGAGGATTGGGATGAAAATGATATTAAGCAATCTGAGCTAAATGCCAAAGCAATGAATTTGCTTTATTGCATATTGGATCCTAATGAATTCAATAGGATATCCACTTATGCATCGGCAAAAAAAATTTGGGATACACTTGAGGTTATTCATGAGGGTACCCATCAAGTGAAGAATACTAAAGTAAATATGCTCATTCATACATATGAAATATTTAGAATGGAGTCTAATGAATCCATAATTAATATGTATACAATATTTACTAACATTGTAAATAGTATAAGAAGTCTTGGCAAAGTTATGTCTAATGTTGACCTTGTTAATAAAATTCTCAGGTCTTTGCCAACTTCATGGAATCCGAAGGTCACGGCAATCCAAGAAGCAAAAGATGTTGACACAATTCCCTTGGAGCAACCTGTTGGTTCACTCATGACTTACGAGTTGAACTTAAAGCAAAAAGTAGTAGATGTCAATAGAATAAAGAAAACAATTGCTCTCAAATCCACTACACCAAATGATCCTTCAAGTGAAGAGTTAGAAGAAAGTGAAAATGAAGAGGCTCTAGTGGCTAGGAAGTTTAGGAGATTCATGAGAAAAAAGAAATTCTCATACAAAAAGAAGCCACAAAAAGGAGAGCCTAGTAAAGTTAAAGGATAAAGAAAAAGAAACAGAGAAGGAGAAGAACCAACCAATTTGCTTTGAGTGTAAAAAGCCTGGATACTACAAGATTGATTGTCCTCTCCTCAAGAAGCTCAAAAAGAAATATAAGAATAAGGTAATGATGGTAACTTGTAGTGATAATGAAGACTTCAGTTCAGAGGAAGAACAACAAGAAGTTCCCAACCTTTGCCTTATGGCAATTGAAGTTGTGGTATAATCTGAATTTGAATTTACTTTTGAAGAACTTGGAGATGCTTTTGATGAACTTATGCATGAGTATAACTTATTAAAAGTTGAGCACAAAAAGATAAAAAAGCATGTTGATTCTTCTTCTTTTGAAAACAACAATCTTGTCAATGAAAACAATGATCTAAAAGCCAAGATTGATATTTTGAAAAAATAAAAGAATGCTCTCTCAAAAGTAATAGAAGTTTTAAAAAGATCCAAGACTTTTGTTACAAATAATGAGCTTTTAAAGAAAAACAAAGACATTAAGCAAGAAAACAAGAAATTAAAAGATGAGCTTGATAAAGTGAAATCTTTTGTTAAAAAAATTACTTTTAGTTTTGAAAAACTAAGTCTATTTTCAAACAATCAAAGAGCTATTTTTAATAAAGCTAGACTTGGTTATAAACAATAAAAGAAGCAAAATTATTGAAGAATTTCTTTGTTCCTGCTTCTACTAGTATTATATATTTTTGTTGTGGAAAATTTTGACATAAGGCTTATCAATGTAATCTTAGAAAAGTAAATAAATCTAGAAAAGTTTGGGTTACAAAAGGAATCATTAATACTAACCCTAAAGGACCCAAGATGGCTTGGGTACCTAAAGCAAAAATTTGATATATTTTGCAGGTGTGTCTTGTAACCAAAGAGAAAAGGAAATTGTTGTATCTTGATAGTAACTGCTTAAGATACATAACAGGAGATGTGAAGCTATTCACCTCTCTAGAAGCTTTGAATGCAGAAAATGTAACTTTTAGAGATAATGGTAAAGGGAAAATCATTGGTATCGATAAAGTATACATTTTTCCATCCACTTTTATTGATAATATATTATTAGTAGAGGGATTAAAACATAACTTGCTTAGCATCAAACAATTTTATGACAAAGGTTTTGAAGTAGTTTTTGAATCATCTCTTTGCATGGTATTTAGTCTTGATGTTAATGGATAGAAATTTATTGGAAATAGGCATGGCAACATCTACTTGTTGATCTTGATAATTTATCAATACAAGATGGTGAATGCCTAGTTGCAATGAATGCCATAATTAATGAGACTACTTGGTTATGGCATCATAGATTAGGTCATGCAAGCATGCATTTATTTTTCAACTTATGTAAAAAGGATTTAGTTAAAGATTTACTAAAACTCAGATTTGAAAAAGATAAAATTTGTGATGCTTGTCAATTTGGAAAAAAAACAAGAACTTCTTTTAAATGAAAAGAAATTGTTTCAACTTCTTGGCCACTAGAACTACTCCATATAGATCTCTTTGGAACAACTAGGACCATAAGCCTAGGAGGTAAGAGATATGATTAGTTATAGTTGATGATTTCTCTCGATTTACTTGGTTTATTTTTAGCACATAAAGATGAATCTTTCATGGCTTTTACAAAGTTTTATAAAAGGTATTAAATGAAAAAGGTACTTCCACTATTTGTATTCGAAGTGATCATGGAACTGAATTTGAAAATCAAGATTTTGAAGATTTGTGTAATGAAAAAGGCATTGAACATAATTTTTCTGCACCTAGTACACCTCAACAAAATAGGGTGGTAGAAAGAAAAAATAGGATTTTAGAAGAAATGGCATGCACAATGCTTTGCAAAAATAACCTTCCTAGATATTTTTGGGCCAAAGCTATTAATACTACATGCTATATTTTAAATCGAGTTTTGATCTGACCAATTTTAAAGAAAACACCATATGAACTTTTGAAAGAAGGAAAACCTACTTTAAAGTATTTTTGTGTATTTGGTTGTCGGTGTTTCATATTAAACAATGGCAAGGATAATTTAAGCAAATTTGATGCCAGGTCAGATGAAGGAATCTTCTTGTAGTAGAAGTGTCTATGCATGTTATATTTGAAGAGTTTACTAACAAGTCCTCTAGAAAAGAGGATACTTATGATGATGATGTAGGTATTGAAGGACTTAAGAAGCTGATATTGGATGATCATCCTTCCAAGAAGAATAAAGAAGATCAAAACAAGGAGAATGAAGAAGAAGAAGCTACAAGATCTTCACCAAAGGACAAAGGTCTATCCAAAGAATGGAGGTATGCTCATGGATGTCCTAAGGAATTAATCTTAGGTGATCCATCAAAGGGATAAGAACTAGATCCTCTCTTAGAAATGAATGTGATTATTTTGCATTTGTATCTCAAATTGAACCTAAATGCATATAAAAAGCTGAAAAAGACCTAAATTGGATTATTGTTATGCATGAAGAATTAAATCAATTTGAAAGAAATAAAGTTTGGACACTAATAGAAAGACCATTTAATACTTCTATAATTGGCACTAAATAGGTATTTAAAAATAAACTAGATGAAAATGGAATAGTAACTAGAAACAAGGCTAGGCTGGTAGCTAAGGGTTACAATCAAGAAGAAGGAATTGATTTTAATAAAACCTTTGCTCTAATAGCTAGACTAGAAGCTATTAGACTACTTTTAGCTTGTGCATGTTTATAGATTTCAAATTATTTTAGATGGATGTTAAAAGTACATTTTTGAATGGTTACATCGTTGAAGAAGTTTATGTTGAACAACCACCAGGTTTTGAAAATCATGCATATCCTGACTATGTTTTTAAATTGCATAAAGCACTTTATGTTTAAAATAGGCCCCTCGTGCATGGTATGAAAGACTAAGTAAATTTTAATTAAAATATTTTCACTAGGGGTCATATAGTTACAACCTTGTTTTTAAAGAAAAATGTTGATGATCTCTTAGTAGTATAGATCTATGTCATTGATTTTATCTTTGGTGCTACTAATGAATCACTTTGTCAAGAATTTGCTAAGCTCCTGCAGGGTGAGTTCAAGATGAGCATGATTGGTGGGGGCACCAGGATCTGAAATAAATTATTAGGCCCTATCTGGTTTACTAATTAGGGTTTTGAGCCCTTTATAATGTGTCAAGTTTTATAATAAATTAGTCCAGTTGAGTTAAGTTGAGTCCTGTAATAAGTTGAGATTAGTCCAGGCCAATTGAGTCATGTGAATTTATGTTAAGTCCAGTATAAGTCCAGTTTTATACAAGATGAGGAGCACTAGCCAAAGCCTTCACCAGGCCCTCCCAGAACAAAGCAAGCACAAGCCCATGAATCCCCACACATGAAGACTCAAGGCGCCACCATGGAATATTCTCCAGTCCAAATTCAATCAGGCACCAAGGGTTTCCAACCTACCAGGGAGTTCATGCACCAGGCCCATGCACCAAGCTTTCTTGGAGGTCGCCCAAAGCCCATTGGATGTAGCCCCTTGCTGCCCAAAGCCCACACCCAAATCCACTTTGGCATCCAAGCCAAAGGAGCCTTTGACCAAGTCTAAGATGGAGCGAAGTCCACTTCAAACAAGGAGATAATGTTTTATTTCTACTCAAAGTGTGTTTTACTAGTTCTAAGCAACTTTGTAATCCTTCTCCCTATCAAATTTTGTATTCCTATCCTACCTAGGAGAGGGCATGGGAACATCTATAAATACCCCACCCCTTCCCCTCTTGTAATCAACTCTTATTCATGAAATAAAATTCTGGAGAAATTTTTCTTAACTTGTTATGTTCTTTGAAGTGAGTGTGAGTGACTTGTGTTCCCTAATTTCTTCTAGCCCTAGCCGCCCAAAGCATCTTCTTCCAAACCCTAATATGCCCAAAGTGGAGAAGACCCAGCCATCCACAAGTAAGGAGTCTTCTTCCACCCTAGGCCGCCAGCATCAGCAACCCTGATTCTTCCTTCTTTCTAACCCTAATTTCCATCTATTTTCTTGTTGCTTCCTAACTGACCTCTGACACTTGCAGGATCCCCAAGGTGTTCACCTCCAAAGAGGAGGCCTTCTTTGCCTCTTGAACCGACCAAGATAGCTGACTGATCCGAGGACAACAGGCTCATCTTCTAGGTGACGATCGAAAGTGTTGTGTGACAATGTCTTCGACAGGATTTTTGAATCATTGTTCGGTACAATTTTTTCCCCTCCCGATATCTGATTTTTTGAAGGCACGCTATCCTAACCATGAGTTTCTTAATTTTCTAGGCCCTCCTTTTTATTATTCTGCATGAGTCCATATATGGGTATGTTAGATCTTTTAATTACTAGTCAGCCTGCTAATCTTTACTTGCTTTTGGGATTTTAGCCTCCAAATTAAATCTCTAAAAAATCAAAAAAAAATTAGTTATTATTTTTCTACATTCATGTCAGTCCTAGGTTCATTCCGCATCAGTTTTGTATCAGAGTGGGTTTAGGATAGCTTGCATTTTCATTAAAACTACAAAAACACTCATACCTATTTTTCTGTATCTTATCATCTTCATTAAGGATCTGAGTTTCAGTATATTTTGTTAACTTAGATATTTTATTTTCCTTTAAAATAGCATATTCTTTATTTAGTCTTGATAATTTTTGTAATTTTTAATTATTTTTACTGAAACAAAAAATTATAAAAATCTGCATCCTAGAAACCCTAATAGAAATCATAATTTTCTGCATATAGTCTAAAACCCCTAGGTATTGCATCATCATCCAAATTTTAGTTTGCCTAAAATGTGGTAGGGATCATCTTCACTTCTAATACTCTATCCTGAAATTTTTTAGAATTTTTTTATGCTCTCAAACTCATACAACTACTTTATCAAAGCAAACCCTAATTTCTGATTCTATGATTTCTGCACACCTGACTGAACCAAACCTAACTCACTTCCAAACCCCACTTCACCCAAGCCAATGTTTTTTGATAACTTAACCAACTTAAATTTAATTTGCCACCTCATAAAAAAATAAAAAAATATTTTTATTCTCTGATTGTTATTAGATTGCATCAGCTTTCATTGTGTGTTCTTCTCAATCAATTAATCTTAAGGGCAATTTTCTATCTCAGATCAGGACAGGATTTCATCACCTATCCTAGGCCCAAAATAACCACCCAGCATTAGAATCCAAGCCTTAATTAAAATCAATTAGCAACATAATTTTTTTCTAGTGAGCTAGGGACACCAACAAGTCGGGTCTGAGTTGTGTGGGTAAACTAGTGCACTCAATTCCTCAACTATTACTGAAAGCTAGTGTCTAAGGATAGAGGTCCGAGGCAAATGCCCTAAGTGAACTAGTGGTTTTTAATTAGGATCCTATCATAGGCAGGGGGAGCCTCTCACCACCCCACCTCTTACCTAGCCAGTGGAAGGATTAGTTGTTGAGCTGGGTGTAAGTTGACTAGACCCATTCTACTTTGGCTCTAGGTCTAGCAAACTGTAGTCCATAGTAACCTTTGTATGCTTGACTACATCATAACAACTTGACTGGTTGATTGCATGACCACTAGATTAGGAACCCAGTACCAATGATCCAAACCCCAACTCAGCTCATTCATGGAAACCAATCTTGAAACTCTCATTAAGGCTATGAATGAACAGTTGACCACCCAAATGAACCAGATGAACCACAAGCTCGACCAATCCAATACTCAATCCCAAAATCAGATTGCCCAATTGACCACTCAGGTTATCCAAATGAATAATAGATTTGATCAATTAACCCAATCGAATAACCAAGCAACCAATAGGCTTGACCAATTAACCAATAGGTTTGACCAAGTAGAGAACCAATTAGGTACCACAGAAATAACCCAAGAGTCCAATACTGAACATGATCCTGAATCATCCTGTTCCACCTCTCATAACCCTAGGGCAACCCAAAATCAATACCAATTTATGGAGGTCAACCCTAGGAGAACCCAGAACCAGGGCCAATTTATGGAGCCCAATCCTAGGATAGCCCCACGCCAGGAACCACATCAGGAGCCCAACTCTAGGAGAGTCCAAAACCTTGACCCCTTTCAGAAACCCAACCATAGGAGGCCCCACCATGAAGTTTGTGATCAAGATGAGAGGGCCATGAGAAGCATTAGGGTAAAGGCACCCACCTTTGAAGGTAGTCTAGAACCAAAGGTCTATGTAGATTGGGAAGGAGACATGGATTATTATTTTGAGTGGTATGACATGAGTGAAGAAAAGAAGTATAAATTTGCAAAGAAGAGACTAGTTCGTTAGACTATGTTACATTGGACCAACCTTGTGCGTACTAGGAGACAACAAGCACTTCTTCCCATAACCACCTAGTAAGACATGAAATTAAAATTTAAGGAGAAGTACTTTCCTGAATCCTACAATCAGAAACTCCAAGACCAATGGAATAGGATACGCCAAGGGAATAGGTCTGTATCAGATTATATCGCCCAGTTTGATGACTTCACCGTTAGGTGTAATGAACCTGGGTCTCTAGCATAGACCTTGTCTAGGTTTAGAACCGGATTACGTGAAGATATCCAAAAAGAGCTGTATATGAGGGAGGTCACCGATTTAGAGCAAGCATACTAGATAGCTAGACATTATGAACAATTCCAAAGGGGACCTACATACCAGCGATCTGAACCTTTTAGGAATAATGCTCCTTTCCTAAAACCAAACCCAAGTCAGGTATACCATGGTTGACCCAATTAGAACCCAATCGAGTCAACCCCAACCCAGTCAGACTGAACCCTAACCCAATTCAACCCAATCCCAACCCAACCCGTCCCAACCCTAACCCACTTCGACCCAACCCTAGATCGAGTCAATCTAGTTCTAGCAATTCTGCACACTTTAGGATAGATAAGGGTAAGGTACCCGCATTTCAGAAAGCCCCAAGCCCCAGCCCTAATGCTTGCTTTAGGTGCAATAAGATAGGTCATTATGCTAGCCAATGTCCTACCAGATCTTTACACATAGGGGAGCTTGAGGAGGAAGACCCTGAACCCAATGATGAGGAGGAAGAAGAGGTTTATGAAGTTGAGGCAGACTTGATATTAGAATATGAAGGAGATGAGGAGGATTTTGATTAGTCTGTCCTAGTAGGGGTAGTTAGATGCATCCTATCCCAAACCAAGATACAAGAAGATTGGCATATGACTAACATCCTACAAACCTTTGTGAAAATTGGGGATAAGGTATGCAAGATTATAATAGATAATGGGAGTTGTGTTAATGCCATCTCTGCCGGTACAGTTAAATCTTTAGGGTTGACCTTAGTTCTCCATCCTAGCCCCTATAAGGTCTCATGGGTAGACTCCACCTCCATCCCAATCGAGTCTAGGTGCCAAATCTTAATCAAACTGTAATCATATGAGGAGAAGATTTGGTGTGATGTCCTTTCCATGGGAGTTAGTAGTATCATCTTAGGTCGACCATGGCTTTACGATCATGATGCAGCCTTGTTTGGTTGAACCAACATCTGTACCTTTAGTCACCATGGGAATAAATTTGTAATTCATCAGACTCAATCTAGAGATCCAGTTAAGAGAGATTCTAGTAGACTTAAAGAAAAGAAACCAGGGGTTAATCTAATTAAGTCTAAAGAATTAGAGAAGGAAACTCCTGAGCCAATTGAAGGATCTAAAAAGGACATCGATGAGTTGAGCCCAGTAGAGGAACCTGAAGAAAAGGAATTAAAGAGTGAACCCATTGAGGAATCAAAGAAAATTGATCCTGAACCCACTATAGTATTTGAAGAAAAAGTGACTGAGCCAGGATCAAACATTGTAGATGAAAGTGAGGGTTCACAAGAGTTGTCCATAGAGGAGGTCCAGGAACAAGTCTTTAAGGAACAACCCTAGGAAATAGCATATGGTTTTGAGTCCAATAAGTCCATAGCCCTAATCCATCTATCCACACCTGCACTAACCTCTACATAGCATTTGCATTAGGACATTAGCCAAAAGATAAACATAAGTAATGAACTCTATAAAAACTTGGCTAATTTCTAAAAAAGAGATACAGAGTTTTCTACAGGGGATTATGTGATGATCAGGCTTAGGCTTGAGCGATTGCCTTCAGGGACCGTAAAGAAATTACATGCTCATAGAGCTGGACCTTTCAAAATAATAAAGAGAGTTGGATCCAATGCCCATATGTTCGAGTTGCCACCCGAGTTAGGTATTAGTTCAACCTTCAATATTTCAAACCTTGTGGAGTACCGAGAGCCAGCAGTGATACCTAGTAAGCCCTTTCGACCTATTCCTTCCCTTGAGAGTGAACCCATCCCAGAGTGTCCATGTACAAATTGGCTTATTAGTGAGGAAAGGATTGAGCATATCCTGGATGATCAAGCCATCAATACCCGGAATAAAGGCTATCAACAATATTTGGTCCGATGGCAAGTTTGACCAGAATTTGAGGACTCGTGAATCACCCAAGAAGATCTGCAGTGCCTTATCCCAGACCTTCTTGAGCAATATGAGAGCCAAATTGACCCTTACTCGACGGGGTCGAGTTCCTCCCACCCTGGGAGAATTGGTGAGGGCACCAGAATTCGACACAGATTACTGGGCCCTATCTAGTTTACTGATTAGGGTTTTGAGTCCTTAATAATATGTCATGTTTTGTAATAAAATTAGTCTAGTTGAGTTAAGTTGAGTCCTGTAACAAGTTGAGATAGGAAGTCCAATTGAGTTGCTTAACCTCAGTCTAGTCCAATTGAGTCCTGTAAGTTTATGTTAAGTCCAATATAAGTCCAGTTTTATACAAGAGGAGGAGCACCAGCCAAAGCCTTCACCAGGCCCTTCCAAAACAAAGCAAGCCCAAGCCTATGAAGCCCCACACATGAAGATTCCAGGTGCCACCATGGAATATTCTCTAGTCCAAATTCAATAAGGCGCCTAGGGTTTCCAGCCCACCAGGGAGTTCATGCAACAGGCCCATGTGCCAAGCTTTCTTGGAGGCCGCCCAAAGCCCATTGGAGGCTACCCCTTGCTGCCCAAAGCCCATGCCCAAATCCACTTTGGCAACCAAGCCCAAGAAGGAGCCTTTGACCAAGTCCAAGATGGAGAGAAGTCCACTTCAAACAAGTAGATTATGTTTCATTTCTACTCAAAGTGTGTACTCCTAATTCTAAGCAACTTTGCAATCCTTCTCCCTATCAAATTTTGTATTCCTATCCTAACTAGGAGAGGGCATGAGAACATCTATAAATACCCCAAAACTCCCCCTCTTGTAATCAACTCTTATTAATGAAATATAATTCTGGAGAAATCTTTCTTAACTTGTCGTGTTCTTTGAAGTGAGTGTGAGTGACTTGTGTGCCCTAATTTCTTCTAGCCCTAGCCACCCAAAGAATCTTCTTCCAAACCCTAATACACCCAAAGTGGAGAAGCCCTAGCCATCCACAAGCAAGGAGTCTTCTTCCACCCCAGGCCGCCAGCATCAGCAACCCTGACTATTCCTTCTTTCAAACCCTAATTTCCATACTTTTATTTTCTTGTTGCTTCCTAATTGACCATTGACACTTGCAGGATCCCCGAGGTGTTCACCTCCAAAGAGGAGGCCCTTTTTGCCTCCTGAACCGACCAAGATAGCTGACTGATCCGAGGACAATAGGCTTATCTTTTAGGCGATGATTTAGAGTGCTGTGTGACCCCGTCTACGGCAGGATCTTCAAATCGTTGTTCGGTACAATCCTTCCCCCCTTTGATTTCTAATTTATTGAAGGTACACTATCCTAATCGAGGGTTTCTTAATCCTCGAGGTCCTCCATTTTGTTATACTACATGAGTCCATATGCGGGTATGTTAGATCTTTTCATTACTAGTCAGCCTACTAATCTTTACTTGCTTTCAGGATTTTAGCCTCCAAATTAAATCTCTAAAAAATTATTATAAAATTAGTTATTATATTTCTGCATTCATGTCATTCTTAGGTTCATCCCGCATTAATGATGGGAGAATTGAGCTACTTCCTCGGACTCCAGATCAAGCAAACTAGTGAAGAGATATTCATCAACCAAGCTAAATACACAAACGAGATTCTGAAAAAGTTTGGGATGGAGAAGACTAAACCTATTGGTACAGCAATGAGGCCTTCATGTAAGCTTGATAAGGATGAATTCGATAAGAAAGTTGATCAAAAACTTTATAAACACATCATTAGATCTTTATTGTACTTAACTGCAAGTAGACCAGATATTATGTTTAGTGTTTGGATGTGTGCTAGATATCAGTCTAAGCCTAAGGAATCACATTTATTGGTTGTTAAATGCATATTTAGATATTTATCTGGTACTCTTGATATTGAATTATGGTACTCTAGGAATTCAACTATATATTTGATTGCATATTCTGATACTAATTTCGTTGGCTATAAATTAGATGGAAAAAGTATATCTGAAACTTGTCAATTTCATGGAGTTAATTTAATCTCATGGTTTAGCAGAAACAAAATTCAGTTATACTTGTTGGATTTCTCCCAGGAACAGTATATTGCAATCAATCAGGCATCAAAAGCCTGACATAGCGAAAGTAGATATAAAAACTATTCTATATCTAATCATGCAATTTATAAATAAATCTAATTTATTCATAATAAATTCCTAAACATGCTGTAATATATGAAAAAAATTTCAGATCTAAAAATAAAATTATTTTGAATAGAAAAAACTTACCTAGATCGCTATCCTCGCCCGCTTTGAAAAACATGTCGATCCACTTTTAAAATCAGGATTCTACCGGAGCTGTGCAATCGCTCGACCTTTGCTAATATCTACACAGAGCTTGCATAACGGAGTCGTAGAGAGCACTGGACTACTAGATCCTTGCAACCCTCTCCTCTTTCGGCAAATCAGCCACTTTAAAAACTTTGCCGATCGTAATCTAGACCGGCTTTTCTTGAACTGGCTTATTTCTTGTAAACTAAGATTTGCAAGATGTAGGACCTCTTTCTTTCTTCTTTCTCTTGTAGAATATCTCTCTAGATCTCACACAAGGAAGGAGAAAATAAATAAGAGGGAGAGGATGCCCAAGAGACAGAATCTCTTCTATTGATGCCCAAAAGAAAATCATGCCAAAAGGGAGAAGCATTTTTTTGGCCACCCCTTTCCCTTCCTTTTATGATTTACGGTTAATCCCTTCTCCAATTCCTCCATGCCAAAAGTGAGGAGTTTACACTAATCTAAATTGGTTTAAAATTTAAGAGAAGTAGAAGAGAAGGACTCTTTCCTCTCTTAAAATTCTCCACGCCTAAACACTTTTAGCACCCACCTCTTTTCATGCCCACTTTTCTTTTGTTGCACAAAACACTTGGGCCTACTTGGTTGGCATGTGGAGACATGATGAGACAAGGAGAGAGTCCTAGTCCAATGGGACTCTAAGTCGTAGGTCCAAATTAAATGATTTGACAGTCAAATCGACCCATTTCAAAAAGGCCATTGACCCAACTCAATTAGGATCAATTAATAGAGTCTAGCTTAATTAAATTAAATATAATTTAATTTGATTAATAATTAATCCATAATTTATTAATTGTAACATTTACAAGTAGGTCCAAATGTACTAAAATTGTCAAATTTAGTAACTTTTTGATTTGCTGATGGGTTACTTAAGCTCCTAGTGTGTGTGACTCCTCAGGTCCTATCCTGTCTTGTAATGAGACATGCTATAATCTCATTATACATCATCGAAACTCCTTTCGATAGATAGAAATAATTTTTTCTCAATCCTAATTAGGATCATCGATCTGAGAATAATCTTAATGGGCTCTCACAATCCACTAGTGACCCTAGCAGTATATATGGCGACCTAGTAGAATAAGATTGAAATCTCTAGGTATGTGACCATGTGATTCGGTTCCTCTATCAAAAATCCTGACTTGACATTGGTTATAGAAACTCATAAAACCCATAAATCATATACTTAACTAAATCGACTCAAGTCCAATTGTGATACTAATGAAAACATCCTTTTCATTATCACCCTGCTATGGCCATAGACTTCTGGATTTAGTCACATTAAGCTGCATAGGATTATACCTTACTACTAAGGCTGATAAATCCCTACAAGTGAACATCCTACTCCTACAATAAACTTACTACAGCCAACGAACACTGCAAGGTCCCGTATGGATAGGAACCATTTGTTTGTGCTGTCAAACTACAACAATCTTATTGTGAGTAGCTGAGACACTCTAGGTCAAAGAACTATTCCATAACTACAACATCAGGAAGTTATTGGTGAGGACACAAGAGCCAGGAAGAGAAAACAAATCTTTCCTAATATAATTTGGATCACCAATGAGTAAGTCCATGTGTTCTTCAAAAAGAACACTCGAGTCCCAGTTATTTTGAGTTCGTAATTAAGTCAATTTGAGTTATAATTTGATTAAATTGAGTGTAATTTGGTCAATTATGGTTGTTGAGTTTCTAATTGAGTCCACTGAGTCCTTCAATTAGTTTAAGAGTTTTGTAAATAGCATTAATTTGCTTTATTTGGTGAATTGTCTAATTTGAGTCCTATAATTAGTGCTTGAATAAGTCAAGGGGTGTCATAAGTACCCAAGAGACAAGTCATCATCACCTTGGTGGATCAATTCTAGGTCAAAAAAAGGTTGTCCAAATTTTTCACTAGACATACGGGCATCCGAACATCTAGACATCCAGACATCTGGACATCTAGACATCAAGACATCCAGACATCCGACATCAGGACATCCGAACATCTGGACATTGGGACATCCGGACATTTGGACATCAAGACAATTTAAATTTCATCATTATCCAAGAAAGGCGCCCCATCCAATTCCCTTTCATCACCCATTTGAGATTCCAAGGAGGAGCCAATTGAGAGAAGTAAAGCAGAAGGACTCTGCTTCTCATCTAGCACCCCCCGTAATTCTCCCTTGTCGCCCACTCTAGATGATGCCCACCCATGGTTCATTCAAAGTTTAAATGGGAGGAAGAGTCCAAGATAAGTGGAGGTTCATCCAAAATTTAAAGAAGGAGTTATCTTCTATCTACTTTCAAATTCAAAGGAGGATATATCTTCATCCAAATTCAAATTCAAAGAAGAGTTCCAAGGCTAAGGAAGAGTTCAAAATTCAAGTTTGAAAGTTGTATTAAGATGAAGATAAAGTTTTGAAGTTTAAATGGATGCCCCTCATCCAAACCTCTTTCAAATCCAAATGAAGGGTTCAAATTCAAACTTAAACCTTTGAAGCTGCTTCTTATCCCATGTTGCCAATCAAGTAGTTCAAAAATTTAGATGTGACACCAATTGAGATTAAGAAAGAGAGATTAGCACCAAATGAGAAGAAGGATTAGCTCCAAGAAAAGGATTAGTGCACCATCTCAATCTTAAATTTGTCGCACACTTTTTTCATGAAGCCAAAATATTTCATGTTGTCACCCAAGCCATGAAAGGTCTATTCAAAACTCAAAATTTCAAGGGGAAGCCAAGAAGCCAAGGAGTGTTTGAATTAGAATTTAAATTTAAATATAATTTGAATTCAAAGGAGTCCTATGATATCTTCATGTGTGAAGAACCCTATAAATAGGACCCCATACCCCCCTTATAATTATTATTCATTCATGAAATAAAGATGCATTCTTTCTTCCACAAAGCTAGGTTAGGCTTTAGTGTTTTTCTTTAAGGGCAGGGAGGTCCTTAAGAGCTCAAGGTGGGGAGGTCCTTGAGAGCTCAAGGCGGTGAGGTCCTTGAGTGGAGGTTCTACCGGATTCAACAAGCTGCTACCGATCTTTTTCAAGCTTTACGCAACCAACCCTTCCTTTTTTCCATTTTGAATCTGATTTACTTCATTCTTAAAGTCTTGTTTGCTGCCTTCTCTGTAGATCCCAAGTGTTCAAGGACTTTAGAGGATAGATCCTTTGCTTTCGAACTGAGATCTGATGGTAGATCTAAAATCTGGAGTGCCGATATTCATCCTATTGTGAGATCTGAGCGACCAAGCAACCGATCTATCCTGAGTCAATGAAAATCCCTATTGGGATAAGCAACCAATCCTTTCTCATTAAATTTGGTAGTTGAAGCATGAAATAGCCTAATCATAGATGGTTTCATAGCCATCGGGTCCTTATTCTTTATAGCTTGCGGATCAGATTACGGGTAAGTAGTTAGTTACTTTCTTTAATCTCTTTAGTCTGTTATGTTTAGTTGCTTTACTGCTATGATCATTGCTTTTTAAAATATATTAGACTAAAATTAGATCATCTTACACCGTATCGCATCATTCCGCATCATCTTATTTGTATCAGAGCATTAGGTTAGATTAGGGTTTCATGCTTGTTGAATTCTATTTAAGTACTCGAATCGGGTGCTTCACCATGGCCATCCGATCATAGAAAAAGTAGGGCTGCAAAATCCTCACATCCCATTCAAAAGGGATTTCTTTTGGCATGTAGGGTTGCCGCTGTGAATTGACCCCTGAAGAAGAAAACGAAGAGAAATGCATCTTTAGGATTATTTTCTGCATCCCGTCCATTCCAGTACATAGTCTGTTATTTTAATTGTTTCTATATATAAGAAAATTATAAAATTCTGATTTTTATTTTGTTGGATTCAATACATTTGGTTTTATTTTTTGAAATTTTATTAGGATTTAATTCGATCTGCAGAATTTCTGCAAGCCTGATTACTGACTTAGAACATTTCTGTTTCAGAATTTCAGCATATAGTTTAAATTCCATAAAAGTTTAATTTCTGTAATTTAAAATTTAAAATTTAAAATCCAAATCTGAAATCTAAACTTAAAATTTGAAATTTAAAGTTTAAATTTTGAATTGCTAGTGTTATCTTATATTATCTTGATTGTGCATTCATTTTACTTGAAAACACTTAAGGGAAAGCAGTATAACATAAGTGAAGGATTGAGACCCTTTCCTTAGCCCAAAACAACCAACCCCATTTGCATAGTCCTAAGCCTTAATTAAATTTGAGTAGCACTTAAAGCTAAGGACAGCAACAGGTCGGGTTTTATATACATACTAACCCATTGTAGTAATCACTGCTATGTGTGCTCCTAAGAATTGGTGTCTAAAGCTAGAGGTCCGGAAGGCAAACACCCTAAGCACACTGGTGGTTCTTTAATTAGGACCTCACGAAAGTGAGGGGAGCCTCCTACCACCCCACCTCTTACTTGGCCAATCAAGGAGTTACTACAGTCTTGGTTATTACCTTGACTAAGCACTATATTGGCCCTTAGGTCTAGGAACCCTAGACTTAGGTTGATTTGTATTGTTTGCACTGCATGACTACTAGGGCAGGTACCTCATACCGAGATCAACAGACTCAAGCCAGTACATCTGCATCTATGGATTTCAGTTTAGAAAGCCTAATGTGTACTTTGACTGAATAGTTTAGGCATACTTTGATTGAACAGTTTAGGTAGTTGAGTGGTAGGCTAGACCAAATTGAGCATAGAATGAGAACCCTTGAAGAATCTCATGTGTCTGAGCTAGACATTACGCCTCCTCGACCCATTCCAGTTCATATTCCTAGAGCCCAACATCCTGATCCTATTCCTAATCCAAATCCTAAACGCCCAACTCAAGATGAAATTGAAAAAGATAAAGCCTTTAGGAGTGTCAAATTTGATGCACCCACATTCGATGGGAACTTAGATCCTAAGGTCTATACGGATTGGGAGAGTGACATGGATCAATATTTCGAATGGTATGAAATGTCGAGGAGCGAAAAATGAAATTTGCAAAGTTCAAGTTAGTCCGACAAGCACGATTGTATTGGGGTAATATTGAGAGATTGACCCTTCAGAGAGGACACATGACCATAGTTACATGAAGGGATATGAAGGACAAGTTAAGAGAGAAGTATGTGCCATTAACATATCAACAAAGGCTATTGGATCAATGGCAGGACTTGACCCAAGGTAGTAAGACCGTGACCAAGTACATTGCCAAGTTCGATGAGTTTGTTATGCGATGTGGTGTAGTCGAGTCAGAATCTGTGACACTATCTAGGTTTAGAAAAGGCTTGAATGAGGATATTAGAAGGGAACTATTTCTAAGGGAAGTACATGATTTGGAACATGCTTATCAGGTTGCTAGAGATTATGAACGATTTCAAAGAAGACAACCTATCTATCAACCTGAACTCAATAGGTTTAGTAACCCTAGAAATAGTAGGTCAAGCCAAGTTCTTGTTAGTCAGCCTAGTCAACCCACACTAGTAGGTCGAATGGCTGATTGAGGAAAGGCACCAATTGGTCGAGTGGATGATCGAGGAAAGGTACCAATAAGTCATATGAATGATAGAGGAAGGGAACCTGTAGTACATGGAGAAGGAAGTCAGAATGTAGAGTGTTATAGGTGTCATCAGGTTGGCCATTTTTGTAACAAATGCCCTGTACAGAACCTATACATAGGTGAGATGGGAGAAGAAGAGGAACCTGAAGCAGCTGAAGAGTGTGGAGAGGAAGTATATGAAGCTGAGCTTGATTTAGCAGAGGAGTATGAAGGTAATGAAGAAGAAATAGAGTCACCTGACCTTGTAAGAGTTATTAGGTGTATTCTAGCTCAGACCAGGAAGAATGAGGACTCGCGTAGGACCAACATCCTGCAAACCTTCATCAGATTAGGGGACAAAGTGTGTAAGATCATTATAGACAGTGGGAGCTGTATCAATGCCATTTCTACCAATGCAGTCAAAAGTTTAGGTTTACCTACAGCACCCCATCCCAACCCCTATAAGGTTTCATGGATTGATGCAACCTCAATTCCCATTAAGTCGATTTGTCAGGTCGCAATTCATTTCCAGTCATACCAAGAGATGTTCTGTTGTGATGTGTTACCAATGGGAGTCAGTAGCATAATTTTTGGAAGACCCTGGTTATATGACCATGATGTTACCCTATTTGGAAGATCAAATTCTTGTTCTTTTAATTATCAGGGTAAGAGGATAGTCATAAATTCATCCCCACCCAAGGATAACATTAAGAGGGGGTCCAGTAATTTGAAAGAAGAGAAGCCTGGATTGAACCTAATTACTGCTAAAGAAATGGGAAGAGAAATCATTGGAGGTGCACCCATTGGAGTTTTAGTGGTTAAAGAGATTCATGAATAACCTAAACCTAAAAACCCTAAGGAAGTTGTAGAGCTTTTGAAAGACTTTCAGTATGTGTTTCTTGAAGACTTGCCAAATGAACTGCCACCATTAAAGGACATCCAACATGTCATAGACCTAGTCCCAAGAGCTACATTACCAAACCTCTCACATTGTAGGATGAACCCTACAGAACACTTAGAGATGCAAAGACTAAGGGAGCTTTTTCAGAAAGGATTCATTAGGGAGAGTCTTAGTCCTTGTGCAGTTCCAGCCTTGTTAACCCCCAAGAAAGATGGCACTTGGAGGATGTGTGTCGATAGTAGAGCCATCAACAAAATCACTGTTAAATATAGGTTTCCAATTTCCTGTTTGGACGAAATGTTAGATATGATGGCCGGATCAACCATTTTCTCGAAAATTGACCTTAAAAGTGGCTATCATCAAGTTAGGATCAGAATTGGGGGTGAATGGAAAACAACCTTTAAGATTAAGGATGGTTTGTATGAATGGTTGGTAATGCCTTTTGGCTTGTCCAATGCTCCTAGCACTTTTATGAGGATAATGAAACAAGTATTAAGAGCCTTTATAGAAAAATTTATGGTTGTATACTTTGATGATATCCTCATATACAGTAAAACATGAAAGGATCACTTAGACCATCTTTATCTAGTGTGTCAAACACTTAGGAAAGAGAACCTGTATGCCAATCTTAAGAAGTGTAGCTTCATGACTACTAGGATAGTCTTTTTAGGTTTTGTAGTGACCCTAGAGGGAGTATCAGCTGATCTTGAGAAGATCAAATCAATAGTTGAGTGGCCCATACCTAGGAATATCCACGATGTCCGTAGTTTTCATAGATTAGCCACCTTTTATAGAAGATTTAACAAAGGATTTAGCACCATTATGGCATCGATTATAGATTATATTAGGAAGGGAGCCTTTAAGTGGACCAAGAATGCTGATAGAGCATTCCTAGAGATAAAAAAGAAGATAACACAAGCCCCGATCTTGAGACTTCCTAATTTTTCTAAAGTATTTGAAGTTACTTGTGATGCTTTGGGTGTTGGCATAGGAGTACTTAGTCAAGAGAGTCATCCTGTAGCCTTATTTAGTGAAAAATTAAATAAGGCTAAATCCAAGTACTCAACCTACGATAAAGTGTTTTATGCGGTAGTACAAGCATTGAAATATTGGAGATATTATTTACTACCACAAAAAATTGTTTTGTACTCTGACCATGAGGCACTTAGGTTTCTAAACTCTTAGAAGAAATTAAATCCAAGACATGCTAAGTGGGTAGAGTATCTCTAGTCTTATACTTTCATATTGAAGCATCGAGCTAGTTTAGAGAATAAGGTTGCAGATACCCTTAGTCGCCGATCAATGTTGTTGAATTGTGTCAATACTGAGGTTGTTGGATTTGACAAGCTCAAGGAGCAGTATGAGTCTTGTCCAGTTTTGGGAAAATCTATGAGAAAATCAAGCAAGGACCATCTAGTTTGGATAGTGATTATACTTTGCGAGATGGTTATCTTTTTAAGGAAAATAAGCTTTGCATACTTAGAACATCCCTTAGGGAATTTCTGATTTGGGAGTTCCATGCTGGAGGCTTGGCAGGATATTTTGGAAGAAATAAGACTATTCTAGCAATGGAGGACCAGTTCTTCTGGCCAAGTCTAAGAGAAATGTAGCTCAAATAGTGGCTAGGTGTAGAACTTGTACTGTTGCAAAGCAGCAAAAGCAGAACACTGGCCTCTATACCCCTTTGCCTGTGCCCGACTGCCCTTGGCAAGATCTAAGTATGGACTTTGTTCTAGATTTACCCAAAACCATGAGGCGATACGATTCCATCTTTGTCGTGGTTGATAGATTTTCTAAAATGGCACATTTTATTCCTTGTTCACAAACATTCGATGCCTCTAGAGTCGCCAAACATTTCTTAGATGAGGTGGTTAGATTACATGGTTTACCCAAGACAATTATGTCTGACAGGGATGTACAGTTCACAAGTTATTTCTGGAAAACCCTCTAGCATATGTTAGGGACTAAGCTAAAGTTTTCTACTACTTATCACCCTCAAACTGATGGCCAGACCGAGGTAGTGAACCAAAGTCTAGGAAACTTGTTAAGATGTCTGGTAGGGGAGAATACTAGCAATTAGGACCTATTACTGTCTAGAGCTGAGTTTGCCTATAACAGTTCAGTCAATAGGTCTACTAGTAAGTGTCCTTTCGAGATTGTACATGGGTACAAGCCACGAAAGCCTTTAGATTTGATTCCATTACCCATGCATGCCCGCATTTCCTAATCAGCCGAGTCATTTGCACAATATGTCAAAGCATTGCATAAAGAAATCAGTAACAAAATTAAAAAGTGCAATGAATCATATGAGCATGAGGCTAACTTACATAAGTGATTTAAAGAGTTCAACGAAGGGGACTTCGTCATGATCAGGTTATGACCTGAATGTTTTCCAGTCAGAACCATGAAAAAACTACACGCCCATAGTGTTGGACCGTATAAGATTATAAAGAAGATTGGACCTAATGCTTATATGCCAGAATTACCATCTAAGCTAGGTATTAGTCCGAACTTCAATATATCCAATCTAGTCAAGTTTAAGGAACCAATGGTCATACCTAGTAAGCCATTTGAGCCTGATCCCACCTTTGAGAGTGACCCTATCCTAGAATGTCCACCAGCCAAATTACCAGAGAGGAGAGAAAAGATTGAGCAGATCATGGATGATAAGATCATAACTACTAGAAACAAGAACTACCAAAGATATCTGGTACGTTGGCGAGGGAAACCTGAGTCTGAGGATTCTTGGATCACCAATGAGGATCTTCAAAAGTTGAACCCTGACTTGCAAGAACATTACTGGAGCCGAATTGACTCATACTCAACGGGGTCGAGTTCCTCCCACCCTGGGAGAATTGGTTGTTGGGGTTCCGGAGCAACGCAGCGGAAGTGTAATTTCAAAAATGAAACTAAATTCATACCAAAAACCCTAAAACAGGAACTCCTTAAATAAGACTAGATCATATGACAAACATATGTATGTAAATTAGGATTAGGGTACCAACCTTTAATCGCTAATTCCAACAGAATTTGATGTTGAAGAGACTAATTGATTTCACCAGGCGTCCAAGTGTCCGCCCTCTGATGGTGATCCACACAGAGCAATGATCAAGACAACTCTATCTTCTTTTCAATGGTTCCTTCTATTGAGTTCTTCTTCCTAGAACTCAATTGCTTGGGCTATGGCTTGAATTTCTCCAAACAAGAGCTTGCCTCCCTTTCCTTGACCTCTTCTCCTCCTTCCACTAAGACCTTGGCCCTTTAGACACCCTTGCCTTGAAGAAAAGACCTTGTCCTAAGAGGACATAGGCTTGTCTTAAGTTGGAGGAGAAATTAAGACAATGATGTCTTAATGTAAGAAAGAAAGGAACAAATCAGAACTCCTTTCATTCCTTTACCGTCGGAGACTTTTACTCTTATTCTTGTTCAGTAGCAGAGTTTCGACAGAGGTGTACTCTATAAAGGAAACAGTGCAAGAGCAAGAAAAGAATAAAAGAGTCTTCAAGAGAGGAAGAAGGAATAAAAGAAAAACACATCCCCCGAGTTCTGATTTTTCCTGCCCCTTAAATAGTTTTCAGAGAGGCGCCTTCAAAACTCTCCGTAAACTCCTTCTCATGCCCTTCTCAATTTCAAATGCCCCATCCTCCCATCTCACGGCCTTTCAGATTAAATCCCATGGCTTTTCTTAAAGGAAAAACTGTGGTGTTTAAAAGGAAAGGGGTCGCGACTTTTCATCTCCGAAGAGATGTTATTTCGCGCGCCCGGGAGGAAACAGCGACTTTTGTCTTTCTTAAAAGACTTCCAGCCATTGGATTCCCATCCAAGGGGGGTATATGAGGTGCTAATTTTAAGAAAAGAAGGCCACCCCATGTTAATTCATCGGAGAATTAAGCGGGGCGCGCCAAGAGTCCATGCGCCATGGACTCTTCCAAATGGCGCGCCAAGAGTCCATAAGCGCATGGACTATTGGCTTTTGGCATGAAAAAAGAAAAAGGGGCGGGTGGGGAGGCTAGCCTAGTTACATGGCTAGCCAATAGGGTTAGCCATAATTCCTATTTTCACAATTAAGGTCTAATTAGGTCCAATTAGAACCCAATTTGAACCAATCCAGAACCCTAATTCGAATCCGATTCGAATAGAAGCTAGGGTTTGCAACACCTGCTAGAGTGTTATCCTGCAAAGATGATTTAATCACAAATTAAACTTTTTATCAATCCTCTTAAGTGTGTGACCCATTGGGTTCCACATCTAGCCAGCAGTGGGTTCGAATACAAGTTGACCTAATTTGATTAGAACTCTTTCTAATCGATTTAGGTCAAACCGGGCTTACCCGATTAGATCAATTAGGACTCTTCCTAATAAGTGATCTTTAAATTTGATCAACCCACAAGACAAGATTGACGTCTAGCAACGTGTCATGTCTACCCGGAAGATATGGAAATTCTGGTGAAATACCAAAATTACCCTTCAATAGAGAGTTACCGTACAATTAAATCTTTCGATCAACCGCACCCAAAATATAACTATGGATATGGATATATGTCAAATCCAATATTATATTTATTTCTAGCCCAATCTTATATTGATGATTCAATTATCTTGATATTAGAAACCATCTCTAATATCTTTACTTTGATCAAAGATTCCCAGAATCATCATCCGATTGTTAACTAGCTGGATGCAATCTCCTCTTACCATGAGTGATCGATTCCATGTTGACCTACTCATTACCTTCATATCCAATTCACCATTCCCAGTATCAATCCTGTGCATGACTCAGTGTCATGATTAGGATTGAACCAAAGCATGGGTTCATGTACATAAGGTACTTATGGCAGTCTCAGGTCAAAGGATTACTTGTACCACTCCCACTATGAGAACCTTCTATTGACATGTAGCTAAGACTCCATTAGATGTTCTCAAGTTGGATCATATCAGTGAACTCATTCTCCAATGAGCACCCACATCCCGGTATTAGTGTCATACACAAGTGACTGTGAGAGCAGTCACCCTTTCCAGTATACATGGGATGTGCTAGTCTTACTGGAAAACCCTGATCCCCTACTCAGGGTTCCTTTGACTAGGAATACTTTAGATTAAGCTTTTAAGATTTTAGGTCTCACTGGTATGATCTCATCATAACCCTAAAATCATAGCCCTAATCTATGGGGTTCATCATATAAAACACAGAGTATGATAAAAATAATGCCTGTATTTAGAATATTGTCAATTACAATGGTTTGGGAGATACAACATAGATTGGCTTGTAGGGCATATCCCTTTCAGTCTCCCACTTGCACTAAAGTCAATCGCCTTTAAATCTTAATCCCATACACTCGAGGTGGCGATCAAAATCTCGCTGTGGTAGAGCCTTAGTGAACGGGTCTGCTACATTGTTCTTTGTATCAACTCTATTTATGTAGACATCTTGTCTCTCTACTATTTCTCGGACGAGATGGAAGCGTCTCAGAATGTGCTTGGACTTATGATGAGCTCTTGGTTCCTTAGCTTGAGCAACAGCCCCAGTGTTGTCACAGTAAAGTGGCACTGGTTTTTCAATTTCAGGAACAACACCCAACTCTGTGATGAACTTCTTCATCCAGACTGCTTCCTTGGCGGCTTCACTAACAGCTATGTATTCTGCCTCTGTGGTTGAGTCAGCTACAGTCTGCTGCTTGGTACTCTTTCAACTCACTGCTTCACTATTTAGGGTAAAAACATATCCCGAAATGGATTTGCTATCATCAGGGTCTGATTGAAAACTAGAATCAGAATAAGCTTCTAGTTTAAGATCAGAACCACCATAAACCAGAACAATATCCTTAGTCCTTCTTAGGTACTTAAGAATATTTTTAACTGCTTTCCAATGATCCTCTCCTGGATCAGCCTGAAACCTACTGACAATGCCTGAAGCATATGCCACATCAGGCCTGGTATATAACATGGCATACATTATGGGCCCTATTGCCGAAGCATAGGGTATAGAATTCATTCTATTTCTTTCTTCAGGTGTCTTAGGAGACATCCTTTTAGAAAGATGTATGCCTTGACTCATAGGAAGATAACCTCTTTTACTTCCATCCATGCTGAATCTTTTCAGCACTAAGTCAATGTACCTAGATTGGGATAAACCTAGCATCCTCTTAGATCTATCTCTATAGATCTTAATACCTAGTATATAGGATGCTTCTCCCAAATATTTCATAGAAAATTGGTTTGATAGCCAAACCTTGACTGATTGCAACATTAGGATATCATTCCCAATGAGGAGTATGTCATCTACATACAGAACCAAGAAGACTATGGCACTCCCACTAGTCTTCTTATGAACACAGGGTTCATCCACATTTTTGATAAAACCAAACCATTTAATAGTTTCATCAAAGCGGATGTTCCAACTCTTGGAAGCTTGCTTTAATCCATAAATAGATTTCTTTAGATTGCATACTTGATTAGGTTTATTCTTTGAAATAAAACCTTCTGGCTGTGACATGTAGACTTATTCCTCAAGGAAACCATTGAGGAATGCAGTCTTCACATCCATCTGCCAGATCTCATAATCATGGTATGCTGCTATAGCAAGTAAAATCCGAATTGATTTGAGCATGGCAACAGTTGAGAATGTTTCATCATAATCAATTCCCTGTTTTTGTCTAAAACCTTTAGCCACTAATCTGGCTTTATAGGTTTCAACTTGGCCATCAGCCCCAATCTTTTTCTTATAGACCCATTTGCACCCAATAGGATTAACACCCTCTGGTGCATCAACCAAAGACCATACTTGGTTTACATACATAGAGTCTATTTCGGATTCCATGGCTTCTTGCCATCTATCTGAATCAGTACTCAAGATAGCTTCCGTATAGGTCAGAGGTTCATCATTTTGAATGACTTGGGCTTCATTATTTTCAATAATAAACCCATACCTCTCAGGTGCCCGTGGCACTCTATCAGACCTACGGGGAGGAGTTTTGTGTTCTGGTTCTGTCCTAACTATATGTTCTAATGGTTGAGAATTGTTTATCTGTGTTTCTTGTACTTCTCCAAGTTCAATAATTCTACCATTGCCCTTTTCTAAAATGAACTCCTTTTCTAGAAAAGTGGCATGCCTGCTGACAAAAATCTTTTGTTCAGTAGGATGGTAGAACAGATATCCTCTACCTTCTCTAGGATATCCTACAAATAGACATTTATCCACTCTAGGTTCTAACTTATGTCCAAAATTTCTTTTAACATAAGCTGGACATCCCCATACCTTAAAATATTTAAGATATGGTTTCTTTCCACTCCAAATTTCATATGGAGTACTAACAATGGATTTAGAAGGTACCTTGTTCAGAATGTAAACAGCAGTTTCTAGGGCATGACCCCAGAAAGAAATGTGTAAATTTGTGAAGCACATCATGGATCGTACCATATCTAATAAGGTTCGATTCCTCCTTTTAGCTATACCATTTAGCTGTGGTGTATAAGGAGGGGTCCATTCAGAAAGAATTCCATTAACTTTAAGATAGTCTAAAAACTCCGTGGATAAGTATTCTCCTCCTCGATCAGAACAAAGAACTTTAATACTTTTCCCGGTTTGTTTTTCAACCATACTTTGATACTCCTTAAATTTATCAATGGCTTCAGATTTATGTTTCATAAGATACATAGATTCGAACCTAGATAAATCATCTGTAGAAGTGATAAAATATGAGTATCCACCACTGGCCTGAGTTGTCATTGGACCACATACATCAGTATGTATAAGTCCAAATAACTCAGTTGACCTTTCTCCATGTCAAGTAAATGGAGTCTTGGTCATCTTACCCATGAGACATGATTCGCAAGTTCCTAATGATTCATACTCATAAGGATCAAGGAATTTTTTCTTGTATAACTTGCTTATCCTAGACTCATTAACATGACCAAGTCGATGATGCCAAAGTAAAGTATCATTAAAGTCTTTTCTTTTTCTTTTATTATTGACATGAAAAATACTATCATTGGAAGAAAGAGTTAAGAGACCATTGCTAAATATGCCAGAACAAATAATTTTATTAGATAACATTATCGAGCAACCAGTGCTCGTTACATCCATTACATATCCTTGTTTTAATAACAAAGGAATAGATATAATGTTCCTAATAATCTTTGGCATATAGTAACAATTTTCAAACTCCAAGATCTTCCCTGAAGGCAACTTCAGAATATAGGTCCCTACAGCTTCTGCTTGGATGATATCACCACCAGCACCGTAGTGATTGAAGTCGCCTTCCTTTAATACTTTAAGCTTGTGGAGGTCCTGCAAAGATTTGCATATATGGTAACCACAAGCGGTATCCAATACCCAGGTATTTGATATAGACGAATTTAATGTCAATATAGTATGTATCTCATACATACCTTTTGGTGCATCTGCCGCACCAGGCTTCATAGTTGCAAGGTAAGCCTTACAATTCCTTTTCCAATGTCCCGCTTTGCCGCAAAAGAAACAGGTTGACTGTTTTTAGGCCTTCTTTCCTTTCTTGTTCTTATTGATGCCACCCTTATGATTTAGCCTTCTATTAAAACCCTTTTTGCCTGATTTCTTCTTATTGGTCTTATCAACAAGAAGAAGTAGAGCCTTTTCTTTCTTAACGTGGCTCTCTACTATTTTTAACATATTTAACAGCTCAGGCAAGGAAGTGTTCAGTTTGTTCATGTGATAATTCAAGACAAACTGAGAAAATGACTCCGGGAGTGATTGCAGGATTAAATCCTGATTCAGCTCCCCATCCATAATAAACCCTAATTGACCCAATCTGGTGATTAAGTCAATTACCTTCAGAACATGATCCTGAACGGATGTTCCCTCTGTCATCCTAGCATGGAATAACTGCTTAGATATTTCGTATCTAGCAGTTCTGCTTTGTTCTCCATAAAGCTCTTTTAAATTGAGCATTATGGATTGAGTATCCATGCTTTCATGCTGCCTCTGTAACTCATTGGTCATAGAGGCCAGTATGATACACTTGACAGTGAGGGAGTCATTCTGCCACATTTTGTATGTGGCCATATCTTCCTGTGTGGCATCATCCCCTAGTGGATTAAGACTAGGGGTATCAAGAATATAAGAAAGTTTTTCTGAACTCAGTACAATCTTTAAGTTTCTCAACCAGTCCATATAGTTTGGATCAGTCAGTTTGTTGGTATCTAAGATACTTCGCAGTGATAATGAAGATGCCATTTATCTACATTTAGTAAAGAACAATACATAAGCAAACAACCATGAAATGACTTACATAATTAAATTAGGTCTTCAATTTAATTATGTCTCCCACTATTTTATCAAAAATCATAGCCCTCACTATGATAATCGAGAAGAACCCTGATCAATTTTTCTTAGTGAGATTGAGATCCTAATAACTTATAAAAGATCTTGCAGAAAACACAACAAATCTTTTATAAGCTCAAAGGTAGGAAACTCTTCCAATTATATCTCATATAATTCTCAAGAAGTAACTTGGCCTCTAGAACATTATTAGTCTTGCAGAAAACACAACAAACCATAATGTTCTAGTTAAGTCAAGACCCTTTCATTTCTATACAGTCAATACTCAAATATAATGCCCTTGCAGATAACACAACAAAGCATTATACTGAATATACTATAAGCATATATATGCACTAGACTAGTATCATGTCAATCACCATATTTGGTCTTGCAGATAACACAACAAACCTAATGTGGTTCATAACACAATAATGATCCAACATGAAGGAAGGCCAATATATAGTATTTTTAACACTAAGCATTTTAGTCAAGATTTAAATTTAATCAAATCAGCCAGGCAAGTGGAAGAGATGTGGGAGTCCCCCCGTTGCTTTCCTAGAAACCAATCAAAATTGGCCAGGTCAGTCAACAGAACTAATTAAAAACCATAATTCTTTTTACCTTCCCAGAACCACCTTTCTAGACACCGAATGATCAATTGTACATCATGACTAGTGATGCTTATTAGTTAAATATACTAAGACTTAATATAATTTTTAAATGGAGGGATTTATAAATTGCCAGCACATTCTTATAGAACGTATCACAATCAACTGATCACTCTTATAATCAAATATGTGCTAAGTGTGTCATCATACTAGGACAACCATTTACCACATAATGGATCCACCATTATGTCAGGACAACCTTATTTCAGTATGATGACTTCAAAACTAAACATATCTCTATAATAATTAGGGTTTGAGTGAAAAACCCTAACTGGTGGCATACATCAAAACATATATGCAATCAAAGATATACTAAGTGTAGTAACATATTAGGACTTAAAAAACCCTAATATGTAACACACAAAATATCAGAGATCATAGTCCTAATTAAGGTGGCTCTGATACCACTGTTGGGGTTCCGGTGCAATGCAGCGGAAGTGTAATTTTAAAAATGAAACGAAATTCAAACCAAAAACCCTAAAACAGGAACTCCTTAAATAAGACTAGATCATATGACAAACATATGTATGTAAATTAGGATTAGGGTACCAACCTTTAATCGCTAATTCCAACAGAATTTGATGTTGAAGAGGCTAATTGATTTCACCAGGCGTCCAAGTGTCCGCCCTCCGATGGTGATCCATACAAAGCAATGATCAAGACAACTCTATCTTCTTTTCAATGGTTCCTTCTATTGAGTTCTTCCTAGAACTCAATTGCTTGGACTATGGCTTGAATTCCTCCACACAAGAGCTTGCCTCCCTTTCCTTGACCTCTTCTCCTCCTTCCACTAAGACCTTGGCCCTTTAGACACCCTTGTCTTGAAGAAAAGACCTTGTCCTAAGAGGACATAGGCTTGTCTTATGTTGGAGGAGAAATTAAGACAATGATGTCTTAATGTAAGAAAGAAAGGAACAAATCAGAACTCCTTTCTTTCCTTTACCGTCGGAGACTTTTACTCTTATTCTTGTTCAGTAGCAGAGTTTCGACAGAGGTGTACTCTGTAAAGGAAACAGTGCAAGAGCAAGAAAAGAATAAAAGAGTCTTCAGGAGAGGAAGAAGGAATAAAAGAAAAACACATCGCCCGAGTTCTGATTTTTCATGCCCCTTAAATAGTTTTCAGAGATGCACCTTCAAAACTCTCCGTGAACTCCTTCTCACGCCCTTCTCAATTTCTCACGCCCCATCCTCCCATTTCACGACCTTCCAGATTAAATCCCATGGCTTTTCTTAAAGGAAAAGCCGTGGTATTTAAAAGGAAAGGGGTCGCGACTTTTCATCTCCGAAGAGATGTTATTTCGCGCACCCAGGAGGAAACAGCGACTTTTGTCTTTCTTAAAAGACTTCCAGCCATTGGATTCCTATCCAAGGAGGGGTATGTGAGGTGCTAATTTTAAGAAAAGAAGGCTGCCCCATCTTAATTCATCGGAGAATTAAGCGGGGCGTGCCAAGAGTCCATGTGCCATGGACTATTCCAAATGGCGCGCCAAGAGTCCATAAGCGCATGGACTCTTAGCTTTTGGCATGAAAAAAGAAAAAGGGGCGGGTGGGGAGGCTAGCCTAGTTACATGGATAGCCAATAGGGTTAGCCATAATCCCTATTTTCATAATTAAGGTCTAATTAGGTCCAATTAGAACCCAATTTGAACCAATTCGGAACCCTAATTCGAATCCGATTTGAATAGAAGCTAGGGTTTGCAACACCTGCTAGAGTGTTATCCTGCAAAGATGATTTAATCACAAATTAAACTCTTGATCAATCCTCTTAAGTGTGTGACTCATTGGGTTCCACATCTTGCCAGCAGTGGGTTCGAATACAAGTTGACCTAATTTGATTAGAACTCTTTCTAATCGATTTAGGTCAAACCGGGCTTACCCAATTAGATCAATTAAGACTCTTCCTAATAAGTGATCTTTGAATTTGATCAACCCACAAGACAAGATTGACATCTAGCAACGTGTCATGTCTACCAGGAAGATATGGAAATTCTGGTGAAATACCAAAATTATCCTTCAGTAGAGAGTTACCGTACAATTAAATCTTTCGATCAGCCTGCACCCAAAATATAACTATGGATATGGATATATGTCAAATATAATATTATATTTATTTCTAGCCCAATGTTATATTGATGATTCAATTATCTTGATATTAGAAACCATCTCTAATATCTTTACATTGATTAAAGATTCCCTGAATCATCATCCGATTGTTAACTAGCTGGATGCAATCTCCTCTTACCAAGAGTGATCGATTCCTTGTTGACCTACTCATTACCTACATATCCAATTCACCATTCCCAGTATCAATCCTGTGCAGACTCAGTGTCATGATTAGGATTGAACCAAAGCATGGGTTCATGTACATAAGGTACTTATGGCAGTCTCAGGTCAAAGGATTACTTGTACCACTCCCACTATGAGAACCTTCTATTGACATGTAGCTAAGACTCCATTAGATGTTCTCAAGTTGGATCATATCAGTGAACTCATTCTCCAATGAGCACCCACATCCCAGTATTAGTGTCATACACAAGTGACTGTGAGTGCAGTCACCCTTTCCAGTATACATGAGATGTGCTAGTCTTACCGGAAAACCCTGATCCCCTACTCAGGGTTCCTTTGACTAGGAATACTTTAGATTAAGCTTTTAAGATTTTAGGTCTCACTGGTATGATCTCATCAAAACCCTAAAATCATAGCCCTAATCTATGGGGTTCATCATATAAAACACAGCGTATGATAAAAATAATGCCTTTATTTAGAATATTGTCAATTACAATGGTTTGGGAGATACAACATAGATTGGCTTGTAGGGCATATCCCTTTCATTGGTAAGGATACAAGAGCTAGGAAGAGGAAGCAAACCTTTTCCAATTCAATTTGGATCATCAATGAGTAAGTCCACGTGTTCTTCACAAAGAACACTCGAGTCCCAATTGTTTTGAGTTTGAAATTAAGTCAAATTGAGTTGTAATTTGATCAAATTGAGTGTAATTTGGTCAATTAGGGTTGTTGAGTTACCAATTGAGTCCATTGAGTCCATCAATTGGTATAAGAGTCTTGTAAATAGCATTAATTTGCTTTATTTGGTGAATTATCCAATTTGAGTTCTGTAATTAGTGCTTGAATAAGTCAAGGGATGTCATAAGTACTCAAGACCCAAGTCATCATCACCTTAGTGGATCAATTCTAGGTCAAAAAAGGGTTGTCCAAATTTTTCAACAGACATCCAAACATCCGGACATCCAGACATCCGACATCCGGACATCCAGACATCAAGACATTCGGACATCTAGACATCAAGACATCTGGACATTCAGACATTTGGACATCAAGACAATTTAAATTTCATCATTATCCAAGAAAGGCACCCCATCCAATTCCCTTTCATCTCCCATTCGAGATTCCAAGGAGGCGCCAATTGAGAGGAGTAAAGCAGAAGGACTCTACTTCTCATCTGGAGCTCCCCCTCATTCTCTCTTGTCGCCCACTGCAGATGATGCCCTCCCATGGTTCATTAAAGCTTTAAATGGGAGGAAGAGTCCAAGATAAGTGGAGGTTCATCCAAAATTCAAAGGAGGAGTTATCTTCTTTCTACTTTCAAATTCAAAGGAGGAGATATCTTCATCCAAATTCAAATTCAAAGAAAAGTTCCAAGGCTAAGGAAGTGTTCAAAATTCAAGTTTGAAAGTTGTCTTAAGATGAATATAAAGTTCTGAAGTTTAAATGGAAGCCCCTCATCCAAACTGCTTTCAAATTCAAATGAAGGGTTCAAATTCAAACTTAAACCTTTGAAGCTGCATCTTATCCCATGTTGCCGATCAAGGAGTTCAAAAAATTCAGATGTGATGCCAATTGAGATTAAGAAAGAGAGATTAGCACCAAATGAGAAGAAGGATTAGCTCCAAGAGAAGGATTAGTGCACCATCTCGATCTTAAATTTGTCGTACATTTTTTTTATGAAGCCGAATATTTCATGTTGTCACCCAAGCCATGAAAGGTCTATTCAAAATTCAAAATTTCAAGGGGAAGCCAAGAAGCTAAGGAATGTTTGAATTAAAATTTAAATTTAAATGTAATTTGAATTCAAAGGAGTCCTATGATATCTTCATGTATAAAGAACCTTATAAATAAGACCCCATACCCCTCTTGTAATTATTATTCATTCATGAAATAAAAATGCATTCTTTCTTCCATAAAGCTGGGTTAGGCTTTAGTATTTTTCTCTAAGAGCGGGGAGGTCCTTGAGAGCTCAAGATGGTGAGGTCCTTAAGAGCTCAAAGCGGTGAGGTTCTTGAGTGGAGGTTCTTCCGGATTTGACAAGATGCTACCGATCTTCTTCAAGCTCTACGCATCTAACCCTTCCTTTTTTTCATTTTGAATCTGATTTACTTCATTCTTAAAGTCTTGTTTGTTGCCTTCTCTGTAGATCTCAGGTGTTCAAGGACTTTAGAGGATAGATCCTTTGCTTCCGAACCAAGATCTGATGGTAGATCTGAAATCTGGAATCCCGATCTTCATCCTGCTACGAGATTTGAGTGACTAAGCAGCCGATCTATCCCGAGTCAAAGAGAATCTCCATTGGGGTAAGCAACCAATTCTTTCTCATTAGATTTGGTAGTTGAAGCATGGAATAGCCTAATCTTAGATGGTTTCCTAGCCGTCGGGTCCTTATTCCTTATAGCTTACGGATCAGATTGCGGGTAAGTAGTTAGTTACTTTCTTTAATCTCTTTAGTCTATTATATTTAGTTGCTTTACTGCTATAATCATTTCTCTTTAAAACATCTTAGACTAAAATTAGATCATCTTACACTGTATCGCATCATTCTACATCAGTTATTGACGAGTGAGTGTCATCTATATAACTTCTTGTGCTTGGTCATGCTCAGTACCGTTGATCTCTATCAACTACCTGTACTCTCACTCCAATGTCACCAAACTTAGGTCAGAGACTCATCTACCCATAAAGGGAAGTGATCTGTGCATCGATTTTAATGGATCAGTCACCGTCCTTGGATATTCTAATAATCGGGAGTTTTTAGGAGTTAATCTATAAAGACACATGCCTCAGATTCTCAACTCTTGAGAATATGTGTCATTGCCCATTAACTCCATGGACAATTCATAGACACATCATTATGAATAAAACTAATATCCTTTTTTTAATAAGAAAGATTAAGTACAAAATTCATGCCCTAAAAATTAGAATGTGTCAAGCCAACTTGGCTTTCAGGGCATACATCTAACAATACTATCTATAGCTAAGCTAAATATATTGCAGTTGGAACTTGTTGTGCTTAAATCTTGTGGATTAAACAACAACTCGAGGATTTTGGCATCAAATTAACTAAGACACCAATAAGATATGATAATACAAGTGCAATTAACTTAACTAAAAATCTTGTTCTATACTCAAGAAGTAAGCATATAGAAATAAGACATCATTTTATCAGAGTCCATGTTCAAAATAATGATGTTATGCCTGAATTTGTTTGTACTGAAATACAACTTGCTACATTCTAACAAAGCCTGTTAATGAATATAGGTTCAGTATGATTAGACGAGAATTAGAAATCATTAATCCATTTGATTAAATCTCATAACCTTTGAAATTTTCTTTAAAAATTTCCTAAATAAATATCCTTGAAAATCATATTCAATCATTTATTGGCTATTAAAATCAATTATTTTGATTTTTCATGATTTTTTTCCTAATTTCTTGATTTTTCCTCGATGTGTCGACACCTCGAAGTGTTGACACTTGGCTTAAGCACATGAGTCGACACTTGATCGCTGGGAACCGGTGATTAAATAAGAAAAATGATCCATTTCTTTCCATTTTTCTTGATTTGACACATCCTCCCACAGTACCCTAACTTCTGTTAGATCATATTCAGTGTTCTAACACTCTTATTTTGAGTTTGAGCCTGATCCTTCCCTCTCATTTTCATTGCTCTTCATGGTTTCACTGTGACTCCCTTGTGCATTTCCCTTTCCATCCATGTTTCTTCTTTTTTCTTGGACAATAAGGCCCATGAAGTAGCTGGTTAGGAGGCCATGACCTTCTCTCAGGGTGCGAAGCACTGCACGAATTCTAGACATGACTATCAGTCTACAAAGGCAGTAGCATAGCTTTAGATTCCAGTTCGACCTCCACCAGTGCCTGGAGCAGACCGTGGTGGGGGCACCAGGATCAGACACAAATTACTGGGCCCTATGTAGTTTACTTAGCCATGTGTCACATTTTTGTAAGCAAATAAGATTAAGTCCTGTAATAAGTTGAGACTAGTTGATTTGTCTCAACCCTAGTCTATCATTAAGTCCTGTACTTGACTATTAGTCCAGTTAAAGTCCAATTTTTGTACAATAGAGGAGGTTGTCCTATTTTGGAGTTCCACTAGGCCTCACCCAGGAGCTAGAGACATTTACATTAGCTTATGGGATCTTGTTTGACACCCTAGAGCCCTAGATACCCTCCAGATGCTCTCCATATGTCCTGATTCCTTCCAAATGCTCTTCAGATGCCTAGATTCCCTCCATATGCCAGAGTATATTCCCAAACCAGGGCCTATCATGAATACAGAGGTCCATCTACACCCAGCCCAAGAAAAACCAAGATTAAGTGCCAGGCCCAAGCCTTTAAGAACCAAGATTCCAGTCTGATGCCAGGAATATACCAGCCCAGGCACCCCAACTTCCAAGAGGCCCAAAGCCCATGCGCCCCAAGAGCTTGGCCGGCCCTTGCTACCCCCCATGAAGCCCAACATGCCAAGAGTGGCATCCTTAATGGTTGACCAAGTCCAAACATGGTGGAAGAGTTCAAATGAAAGAAAAAGTTTGAGTTTTTATTTTATTCATCTTGTATACTCCTAGTTCTAGGTTTATTTTGAAATCTTTCTCCCACTTAAATTGTGTAAACCTATTCTAACTAGGATAAGACTTGTAATCCATTTAGGAAAGGGCATGGGACTCTGTAAATACTGTTGCCCGGCTGGCTTTTTCCCAAGAGGGGGTGAATTGGGAATTACAAAATTTTCACAAGTATGTGCACGAGTAATTCCTTTTAGTGGTTAAGTGCTATGTTAAACAGAGTATAAATGCAGAAGCTAAAAGGTAGATCAAGCACAACACAAACAAGGCAGATTTATAGTGATTCGAAGCAACCCAACTCCTACGTCCACTACCCAAGTTCACCACTCGGGATTTCCACTATATCCTCCAAACCAGAATATAGTCGAATTGTTTTACAGGCTCACAATCCCAACCTCTACACTTTGGTTTTTAAAACCGGGCTCACCAAAGAAACCCACACTAGGTTTTTACAGGCTCACCTAGAACCTCTCCACTTTGGTTTTTGAAAGGCTCACCAAAGAAACCTATTTGGTTTTTACAACTAGGCTCACCAATAACCCAAATATTCTAAGAATAGAATAAAAAAGCAACAAAAATCACAAACTCTGTTATCGGGTGGTTGCCAAGATAGCTCGAGTGAAGCTCTACTGAATGCTTTTCAATGCACTTCAATGGCTTCCTTGCTTTCTTCAAAAGGTGCTTCAAGCTTCTGGTAAGAGTTGGTGAAGACTTGAAGGCTAACTTTAAAGCTCAAGTGCTCTCTCTTCTCACTTCAATAAGTGTTCAATAAATGCTCAATAATTTATTAGTCTCTCCAAAGATGTTCTCATACCTTATTTATAGAGACTTCAACTGCCTTCTCTTGATTTTGAACATTGTAGATCGTTGGGAGGTGACAGGTTACCGTTGGAGCACTTTTTGAATTTAAAAACTGGAAACTATAACTAGCCATTGGAGGTGACCCCGTCATTCCAGTCAGCTCGAATAATCTTCGAGTTAGCTCGGATCATGTTCAGGTCGACTGGGCTGAATGCCAGTCGGCTAGCTTCCACAGTTAAAAAAATACCTTACTCTGGATGAGTTGGCTAGGTTAGACTCCAGTCGGCTCGGATCTCAGAGGCTTTCAGACCATTCACAACCGAGTTATGGATGAGTCGGCTGGGCTGAATTCCAGTCATCTCGGATCCCTGAGAATCTCAGAACGTTCTCAACCATGTTCTGGATGAGTCGACTGGGCTTAGGTGCCAGTCAGCTGGATCTGTGTGCCAGAGAACTTCTTTCCTGTACGAGTGCCAGAGTCGGCTGGTTCCTTCATCTAGTCAGCTCGAGAGTTGTTCTTCAACCAGATCAAATCCAATTCTCCAGAACACTTGTGCCAAGCTTTGAAGTCTTTTACAAGGATTTCTTACAATAAATTCAAGAAAAATTGAAGCTTGAAAACTACTAGAAGTAACCCTTAAACTTGATTTAAATAGAAAATTTTTTGTAGGGTTCTTCTTTACAAGATTCTAGGCACTTTACAACTCAAAATAAAATATTAAAGATTGTAGGATTTAGAAAGTGTGTCAATGTAGTTGTCCTACAAAAACTTGTCAATCATTTGAAGAGTTGTTAGATAACCAAATGTATGCTCCAATATTTTGTTATCATCAAAATCACTTTAGGAGTCAACGATCTCTCCCTTTTTGATGATGACAAAATACTGGGCATGAAAAGAATCTATTCTATTTACAAGTATGGATGTATATTATGGTAAGCATTTACACTTGTTTGACAATTCATAAATCAATTGTATTCTCAAATGTGTATCAATATATGCTATATAGTATCAGAGAATGATTGCTTGTATGTAACAAGCAGCATTAAGTATTGAAGGATAGATGTAATAAGTAGAGAGCATCATAGTGGTCATTGAAGCATGTAAATTAAACATGTATATCTTCCCCTTTTTATAAAATTTCTAAACAATATGAAATTTCTCTAAGTTTCTCCCCTTTATCATTCATTTGAACATTTCAATAGAAAAGTATTCATAAATCATTCAAAAATGCAAAGATCATTCAAGAATTCTTTAAACTCCCCCTGTCTAATTTACTTTAGTAGTTCTATTAAACTTTTTATTTCATGCATTCTATGATTCTCCCCCTTTTTGTCATCAATTCAAAAAGGTTAAACAGATAAGCTCAGAATTTTAAATAGATTGAGAATGTTTCAAGATTTGTTTGAGATAATTTCACTTTCTTAACTTAGAGAGAGAATTCTATTTAAACAAATAGAGAGAGTAAACAAGATAATACATATACAGACATTTCATAGTGACCAAAAAGATGTTCATTTCATTTCTATCAAAAAGGTGTTCAATACATCAATCATTACAAAAGTTTCGAAAAGCATCCAAAAACTACTGAAACTACAAAATATCTAGTCAGAATCATCACTAGGAACATTGGCACCATGCCAAGAAGTGGGTCTAGGATGTCTGCTAGAGGAGGCATGAGGAGGAGGAGCCCTATGGTGATAAGAAGTACTAGGAGCCCTAGTGGCAATAGGAGGTAGATCATATAAGGGTCTAGTCCTAGCAGTGACCTCCAAGGATCTGACAGTGCCACAGATAGACACCATCTCCATCCAAATTGCTCCCAGCTGTTGCTCCATATCTTTGAGACTTGCTGGCACTTTGTTCACTGCCTCCTTCATCTCACTTATTTCTTTCTGCATTGATATAAGCTCAGATGCTTGGACATTGGCGAATGCTTCAGGTGATCCTCGAAGTCTTCCAAGCTCCGACCTGATGATCCCAATGCCTCTAGTGTAATCATCTGCCATAGTTCTTATATCAACTATAGTTCCCACTTTGCCTCTAAGCTCCCCTAACTCAGTTTGGTATTCATTTAATGTAGCATCCACAGACTTCAAAATTGCTTCAGAACTTGAAGAGACACAACTTAGGATTGGTTGAAGTTCTATCTGAGGAGTTGATCTTGAAGCTTCCATAGCTTCAACCTTTCCTTGAAGATTTGAAACATGCTCTTCCAGTCTGTCCAATCTGCTGTCTACTAACTTTTTCAAATCACTAAATAAAGAAGTTATTGTACCTGTCAGTGTATCTGTCAAGCTTCTCATTTGTTCTTCAATCTGAGCTTGACTCATTGGAGGCTGTGGTGCTGCAGAAGGGTAGTCAGGTAAAGGAACATCAGCTGCGGGCAAGTCAAACTCCAATGCAGGCAAATCAAACTCTGCTGCAGGCATATCAAACATAGGAGAAGGTGCTCTAATCTCCTCAGCAGTAGCAGGCTCAGATATATGTGACTCAGGCTTATGTACTGGTGTAGAAGAAGTTCTAGCTGCTTCTATATTCTCTTCCTCTTCTTCTTCTTCACTACTACTCGAGCTGCCAATAGCCCTTACATTTGTGCCTTTCTTTCTCCACACTCCTTCCACTTGGAAGTACCCCATCCTCTCTAGAGTTTTGGAGGTGTATACATCTGTATGATGCAATTCTAATCCATCTTCACCCTCCAAACTTACTATATGAGATTTAAACAATAAGGTAAGCATCATTCCATAGGGTAGACAAGATTTGGCTTTTCTTACTGTCACCTTCATTTGCATGATTATAATGTATGACAGATTAATAGGAGTTTTGTCTAAAATGTGTTCCATCAAACATAGATCTTTTTCACTCACCCAGTCAAATCTTCCGGTTCTTTGCAAGAAAATTCTACAAATAAAATTGTGAAGCAATCTCATTTCCAATGACAGGGTGTTAGCAAAACTGTACCAATTCCTCCAACATCTTCTTTGTTCAATATTGTTCTTAGAGTCTTCTCTCTATTGTCAATTACTAGAAACTTCACTCCCTCTGAAGGTAAGTCCAATACACCTTGTAGAAATTCCTCATTGACTATAATCCTCTTTCCTTTTACAGTGGACTCTACATGATTAGTTCCCATTCTTAAATTTTCATAAAAACTTCTAACCAAAGTGGGATAGGTCTTTTCATTCAAAGAACAAAATTTTCACCACCCTTGATCTTCAATTAAATCTCCTATTTTTAACCCAATGCCTTTAATAAACTCAAAGTTAATGTGGCGGCCGGAGGTTACCGGACGCGTAGACATCGAAGGCACTTGGCTAGGAGCGGTAGGAGCATCTCTTGCGGCTTCCTCTGCAAATTCTTCACTGTGGATGGTGCTACTTGGCTCTTTTTGCCACCTTTTGGACCTTCTTTCCTTTTCAACAGATGCAGCAGCCCTAACGGAGCGTTTACCCATCGCACGCTTGGGTGCCATTGCTAGGAAAGATGGAAAATCAAGAAATTAGAGTGCTTGGAAGGGAGAAGGAAGTCTTTGGAGCAAGTTTTGGAGATGAATGAACCATTAGAGAAGACAACATAAAGGTTAAACAGTTCGGTGAAGAGTTTATAACCCTAAGCAAAATACATCGGTGCGAAATTCCAGTCGACTCGAGTAGCCCTAAAAAGGCTTGAGTTAGCTCGGCCAGAGCTCTCCTAAAATTATCAGAAGATCTAGTTGACTCAAAACTGTTTGAGTTAGCTAGGCCAGAACTCACTCAAAACTCTCAGAAAATTCAGTCGACTCGGATTAAGATCTAGTCAACTCGAATAGAGAAAATAGAGTTTTTGAAAATTTGATCATAAATCAAAAAGATTTTGAAGAGAATTTTAGAGGAAATTAAGGCTCCATAAAATAGAATAAATTGAGAAGGTTCTCTAGATGAAATTCCTTAGATTCGAAGGAATTAGGTTAGAGAAATTAGAAAGGATCGCAAAGTCCTAATTCACTCTTAATTAGCTCAAATCTATCTTGATTGAGTGGCTTAGTGAATATGTCAGCTAATTGATCTTCAGTAGGAACAAAATCAAGCACAATATCACCATTTGAAATGTGATCTCTAATAAAATAATGTCTAATTTCAATGTGCTTGGTTCTAGAGTGTTGAATTGGATTCTTTGTCAGATTGATAGCACTTGTGTTATCACATTTAATTGGAATTTTATATTATGATACACCAAAGTCTTCTAGTTGTTGTTTAATCCACAACACTTGAGCACAACAACTACCAGCAGCCATGTACTCAGCCTCAGTTGTGGACAAAGCTACGGAGTTTTGCTTTTTACATTGCCATGAGATTAAATTCAATCCTAGAAATTGGCATGCGCTGCTAGTGCTTTTTCTATCTATTTTACAACCAGCATAATCAGCATCAGAGAATCCAATCAAATTCAAAGTAGAATGTTTAGAATACTAAATTCCTAAATTACTTATTCCTTTCAAATATTTAATTATTCTTTTAACAGCAAGTATATGTGATTCTTTTGGTGATGACTGAAATCTAGCACATACACATATACTATATAATATGTCAGGTCTACTTGCAGTCAAATACAATAAGGATCCTATCATACCTCTATATAGCTTTTGGTCAACATTGGATCCATTCTCATCTTTGTCCAATCTGCAAGCTGGGCTCATGGGTGTGCTCATTGATTTGCTACTCTGCATACAAAATTTTTTGATGATATCCTTGATGTATTTGGCTTGGTTGATGAAGATGCCTTCCTTTGTTTGTTTTACTTGAAGTCCAAGGAAGTAGTTCAGCTCGCCCATTAAGCTCATTTCAAATTCTCCCTGCATAAGCTTAGTAAATTATTTACATAGAGATTCGTTAGTTGCACCAAAAATGATATCACCAACACATATTTGTACAACTAAGATGTCATTATTTTTCTTTTTGATAAATAGAGTTTTGTCTACATTACCTCTTGAAAAATTATTTTCAATTAAGAAAGTGCTAAGTCTATCATACCAGGCTCTAGGTGCTTATTTCAAACCATACAATGCTTTGTTTAATTTAAATACATGGTTTGGAAAAGTATGATTTTCAAAACCTGGTGGTTGTTCCACAAAAACTTGTTCAGAGATAAAACCATTAAGAAATGTACTTTTTACATCCATTTGAAAGAGTTTAAAGTTTATGTAGCAAGCAAATACAAGTAGTAATCTAATGGCTTCTAGTCTTGCTACGGGTGCATAAGTTTCATCAAAATCAATACCTTCTTCTTGGTTATATCCCTTAACCACTAATCTAGCATTGTTCATTAAAATGTTTTCTTGCTCATTTAATTTATTCCTATAGACCCATTTGGTTCCTATTATTGGATGGTCAGTAGGTCTATCTACAAGTGTCCATACCTTATTTCTTTCAAACTGGTTTAATTCTTCATGCATTGCCATCATCCAGTTTGGGTCAGTCTTAGACTCTTCTAAGCTATGGGGTTCTATTTGTGACACAAAGGCTAGGTAATCATGTGCATCCTTATGTGCTGCCCTATTCCTAACACCATGTGAAGGATCTCCTATTATTAATTCTTTAGGGAGAGATGTAATATACCTCTAGTCCCTCAGTAGATCGGTGTGATCCTTACTTACCTTTTCTTCTCCATCTTGAGTGTTTTTGTCTTGAATGCTCAAGTCATCCATTCTTTTTTGCAATGTACCTGCATCATTGACTATGCACTCTTCTTGTCTAGAAGGTGTAGGGTTAGTTTCAATAAATACAATATGAATTGACTCTTCAACAGTAAGAGTCCTTTTATTAAAAATCCTATATGCTTTGCTATGTAATGAATAACCTAGGAAAATTATATCATCAGCTTTAGAATCAATTTTTTCTAAATTATCTTTTCCATTGTTATGCACAAAGCATTTACATCCGAACACATGAAAATAACTAATATTGGGTTTTTTATCATTCCAAAGCTCATAGGGGGTCTTCTTTAAAATATGATGGATCAAAATGCGGTTTAAAATATAACATCCAGTGTTCACCGCTTCTGCCCAAAAGTACTTTGGAAGATTGCCTTCACACAACATTGTACGAGCCATTTCTTCCAATGTTTGATTTTTCCTCTCTACAATACCATTTTGTTGAGGTGTTCTAGGAGTAGAGAAGTTATGATCAATGTCAAATTTAATACAATAATCTTCAAAAAATTGTTTTTCAAATTCAATTCCATGATCACTTCTAATTGAAATCAAAGATAGGTTCTTTTGATTTGAAACATTTTTATGAAATTTTCTGAAAACATGAAAAGTTTCATCTTTCGAAGCAATAAACAAAACCCAAGTAAATCTCGAAAAATCATCTACTATCACAAGAGCATATTTCATACCTCCTAGGCTTGTGGTCCTAGTCGGTCCGAAAAGATCCATGTGAAGTAGTTCAAGAGGTCTTGTTGTAGAAACTATATTCTTTGATTTAAAACTCCCCCTAGTTTGTTTACCCATTTGGCATGCATCACAAACATGATTTAAATCAACTTTAAACTTTGACATGCCCCTAACAAGATCTTTAGAAATTAATCTGGCAATGGTATGCATGCAAGCATGACCTAATCGTCTATGCCATAGTAAACCTAACTCTTTGGTCTTAGCATTCATTGCAACTAGACTAGGGCTACTTGACATGGCAAGATCATTAAGATCTACCACATAGATATTCTCGAGTCTATGTCCAATGAATTTATTGCTAGAATCTAAAGAGTTAGTTACTATATACATAGAAGATTCAAAGACAACCTTGAAGCCTTTATCACACAATTGACTTATACTTAAGAGATAATGCTTCAATTTATCTACTAGCAAGACATTTTCAATAAAAGTGAAGGGAGTTATTTTGATCTTACCAATACCGATTATTCTCTCTTTGCCATTGTCTCCAAAGGTGACCAAGCCTCCTTCTTTCATTTCAATGGTGTTGAATTGGTCCTTGTCACCCGTCATATGTCTTGAGCAGCCACTGTCTAAGTACTACCTTTTCTTCAATTTTTGGGCTGCAAGACATTCCTGTAAAACAGTCAATGAATTCTTTTAGGTACCTAAGCTACCTTGGGTCCTTGCAGGTCAGCAGAGGCAGTTCCTTTGGGAATCCAAATCTTTCATACTTTCTTAAGGACATTTCTAACATTATTGCATTCAAAAGCTTTATGTCCTATTCTTTTACAACCATAGCAAACAACTTTAGAATTTTTGATAGAAACTAAATTTGTAGTTCTAACGGTTGATGCACTTGATGTAGATTTTGAACTTTTTGAAATGTATGCATTTTTGCTCAAATTCTTAGGAATATATAACAAAGACTTTGAAGTAGAAACAGTTTTTGGTATGGCTGAAACTTTTTCAGATAAAATATTTTGAATAGGCATTTTGAATTTCACAAAAGTAGTTGCTAAAATTTCATTCATAAAAGAAGTTTTAAAGCCAATTCTAGCATTATTTCCTGAAATTCGTTGTTCTTTTAAAATTAACTCAAGCTTATTTGAATATAAAGTGAGTTTTTCAACTAAGGGCTTGAGTTTTGTAACCTCCTTTTTCAATTCATTATTTCATCAAGTAAATCACTGTTTTTCTTTTCACATGAAAGATTCTCATTTTTCAGTTTTTCAAATTTTTTAGAAAAGTCATGCAGCTCCTTTTGTAATAAAATGTTCTTTTCTAAGATTTCATCCTTTTGTTTGAGTAAAGAATCATTCATATTTTTCAATGATTTTATCTTTACTCCAGCTTTTTTAAATTCATAAAGTAAGTCATGAAAAGCAGAATTTAATTCATCAAAAGTAAATTCAGTACAATTGTTAGGGGATGTTACCTCATCTTCGAGACCCATTAAGCAAAGATTTGTAGTCTTGGTGGTCTCTTCTTCTTCAGATGAAGACGAGTCATCACAGTCGGACCATGTGGCAACCATGGCTTTCTTTTTCTTCTTCTGTCTGAAGGATTTCTTTAATAGTGGACAGTCCAGACATATGTGCCCCGGCTTCTTGCATTAGTAGCATATGGGGACTACCTCTTTATCTTTCTCTCTGTCCTTTTCCTTTCCATAATCTTTCCTATGAAATTTCTAATTGTACCTTCCTTTCTTTCTTCCCATAAATTTTCTGAATCTCCTCAACACCATAGCAATGTCATCGTCTTCTAGGTCATCATTGGAGGAGGTACTTTCTTCTTCAGATTCTTCATCATCCCTCTTTGATTCGGAAGTGGCTTTGAAGGCTATCATCTTCTTTTTCTTTCGTTCATCTACCGTTCTGTGCTGCATTGTCAGCTCATTGTTGATGAGTGATCCTAGCTGTTCATCCAGCAGCAATATGTTTAGATATTTGGCTTCCTGGATTGTTGTCACTTTGGGATCCCATTTGTCGGGCAAAGAACGAAGGATCTTTTGAACTAGATCAGCATTAGAGTATACCCTGCCAAGACTCTTTAAATCGTTAATAATATCTGTAAATCTAGAAAACATGGCATAAATTATTTCAGAAGGTTCCATTTTAAATAATTCATAATTATGAACTAAAAGATTTATCTTGGAGGTTTTCACTTGGAAAGTTCCCTCATCGGTCACTTCGAGTTTATCCCAGATTTCCTTTGCTGAAGAGAAAGTGGAAATTCGGTTGAACTCGTTTGCATCCAAAGCACAATATAATAAATTCATTGCTTTGAAGTTCAATTCCCCCATCTTCATGTCATGATCATCCCAGTCCTCTTCAGGCTTAGGGATGTCCATGCCAACAACTTTAAATGTGGGAATGTGTGGCCCTTTCAAGATGACCTTCCATAATTGAAAATCTACAACTTGTATGTAAATATTCATTCGTAATTTCCTGTATGTATAATTAGTGCCTGTGAATAGTGGATGTCTATTTTTTGATTGGCCTTCGGCCATGGATGTACTCATGGGATGAGCCATCAATCTTTACTCAAGTAATCAGAGACACTGCTCTGATACCAGCTGTTGCCCAAGTGGCTTTCTCCCAAGAGGGGGGTGAATTGGAAATTACAAAATTTTCACAAGTATGTGCACAAGTAATTCCTTTTAGTGGTTAAGTGCCATGTTAAACAGAGTATAAATGCAAAAGCTAAAAGGTAGATCAAGCACAACACAAACAAGGCAAATTTATAGTGGTTCGGAGCAACCTAGCTCCTACGTCCACTACCCAAGTTCACCACTCAGGATTTTCACTATATCCTCCAAACCGGAATACAATCGGATTGTTTTACAGGCTCATAATCCCGACCTCTACACTTTGGTTTTAAAAATTGGGCACACCAAAGAAACCCACACTAGGTTTTTACAGGCTCACCTAGAACCCCTACACTTTGGTTTTTGAAAGACTCACCAGAGAAACCTATTTGGTTTTTTCAACCGAGCTCACCAATAACCCAAATGTAAGAATAGAATAAAAAAGCAACAAAAATGACAAACTCTGTTGTCGAGTGGTTGCCAAGACAGCTCGAGTGAAGCTCTATTGAATACTTTTCAATGCACTTCAATGGCTTCCTTGCTTTCTTCAAAGGTGCTTTAAGCTTCTGGTAAGAGTTGGTGAAGACTTGAAGGCTGACTTTAAAGCTCAAGTGCTCTCTCTTCTCACTTCAATAAGTGTTCAATAAATGCTCAATAATTCATTAGTCTCTCCAAAGATGTTCTCATATCTTATTTATAGAGACTTCAACTGCCTTCCCTTGATTTTGAACATTATAGACCGTTGGGAGGTGATAGGTTACCGTTGGAGCACTTTTGGAATTTAAAAACTAGAAACTGGAACTAGCCGTTGGAGGTGACCCCATCATTCCAGTCGGCTCGGACAATCTTCGAGTCGGCTCGGATCAAGTTCAGGTTGACTGGGCTGAATGCCAGTCAGCTAGCTTCCACAGTTGAAAAAATACCTTACTCTGGATTAGTCAGTTAGGTTAATGATGCAGAATGGAAGCTCTGATACCAAAAATGATGCAGAACAAAAAAACCAAAGAAGCGTATACGGAAGTAAAATTAAGATTAATTTTTTTTTTTTTATATATTTCAGAAATTGGCTTCGACTCAAAGTAAAGCTAAACTACGTTGAAGGAAACTAGGTAAGGATTGAAAGCACAGTTTAGAAGAAACTAAAGTATCAGAGTAGTTCAAAAGTAACGGATCGCTGGGGGTTGAGAAACTCCCAGACCTAGGGTTTCGCTCTGAACTTTCAACAGAACAGAAATAGAGAGGAGAGACGGTTTACTAACCAGACAGTGATCTTCTCAGGATTCTGGTGGAAGAACTCTCTCGAGCAGATTGTGGGATCCTCGGAGTCAGCTATCTTCGCAATGGATCCTCCAATACTGGTCTCGTGGTTTGGTCGGCTTCTCCTGGACTCAAGATCTGGGAAAGAAGAGGAACAAAAGATGGAATTCAGAAACTCAAGAAAAGATTTTACCAGGTTGAAAAACTTGAAAGCTGAAGTTGCTGGAATCGAATTCTCCTGGCGGCCGATCTGACTTCCCCTTAGAATTGTTGTAGATCTGCAGTGTCTGGACTGAGGCTGGATGCTGGTGGTCGGCCTGGACTTGGAGATGGTGGCCGTGAGAAGGGAAATAGACTAGGGCTTGGTGGAAAGAGAAGGGTGATGGCGGCTAGGGTTTGGGAATTGAGTGGCTAACCTAGGGTTTAGGGTTTTGGAGATCTCTCACCTCCTCAAGGTTCCAGGAGAACCCGGATTTACTCCCTCACGGAGCTCAACACCTGGAAGCAAGTGCGGACAAGAGAAAACACAAGTTTGCTCAAGAAAAAATTTCTTTCATTCATCTGATTGTTGTAAACTTACAAGAGGGGTTTAATTTATAAGGCTTTACAAGGGAGGAGGGTTTCACATCTTCCCATGTGGGACTAAAGGAGGATCTACAAATTAGGGCAAATCCTTCACATATGGTCGGCCAAAATACCAAAAAAAATGGATTTGGGTTATAAATGGCAGGTAGATGGCGCCACCTTGCTTGGATCTTCAAGAAAAATTTTCTTCCTTCCCTGGATCAACTCTTTTGGACTCCTCCTTTTCTTCCTCCCTAAGTCAAGGTCCTTCCCATCTTTGTTTTGGATGTCTTTGGCAGGTAGTGGGCGCCCCCCTTGAAATTCTCTTCCAAGATGATTTCTTCCCTTCTTTGCTTTGGGTTTCTTGGGAAAGTCTTGGCCGCCCCCTTGATTTGAGGTCTCTTGGTGGACTTCTCTTTATCTGGCGCATGAGAGAAGGAAGTTGCCATCTGTGGAGTGGGGACCAAAAGCTGCTGTATGTGGATATGGCACCCCCTGGACTGGGAGTGTGGCTGGGAGTGTGGTGTCCACTTGCCTGGTCTTGGAAGAAAGTGTAACATCCCAGTTTGAAACCCTAGTCCACTACTGAGTCAACGTGACTCAACAAAATAAAATGCAGGTAATGTAGACTCAAGCTAAATTAAGTTGATCTAGTCAACTCTTATTAAAAACCAAAAAACCCTAATTCTTCGGGCAAGGTTAATCAGAGATCCAGATGGAGCTCTGAAGTCTTCTTCTGAGTCTGGTGCCCGCACCATTCTCCTAGGGTGGGAGGAACTCGGCCCTGTCGAGTATGGATCAAGTTGGCTCTGGTATCTCTCCAAGAGGTCTGGGTCCAGCTCTTGTAACTCTTCTCGGGAGATCCAAGAGTCATCAGAATCTGGCCTTCCTTGCCAGCGGACCAGGTATCTTTGGTATCCTCGATTACGAGTAGAGATAACCTGATCATCCAGGATCTTTTCAATCTGCTCTTTCCTCACAGGCCAGTTTGTTGGTGGACACACAGGGTTGGGTTCACTCTCAAGAGCAGGATTAGGCTCAAAAAGGCTCACTGGGAATCACAGCTGGCTCTCTATACTCTACTAGGTCTGTAATGTTGAAAGTGAAGCTAATGCCTAGTTCTGAAGGCAACTCGAGCACATAGGCATTGGACCCTACTCTCTTCACCACTCTAAATGGTCCAGCTCCTCTAGCATGTAACTTTCTAACAGTTCCAGGAGGAAACCGTTCAGGCCTTAACCTAATCATTACATAGTCTCCTTCAACAAAAGTTTTGACTCGCCTTGGAGAATCAGCCAACTTCTTATAAGTTTCATTACTTAAATTTATTTTGGCATGAATTTCTTTATGCAAGTCCTTTACATGCTATGCAAGTGCATCAAGAGACTTGTGTGTGTGGACTAATAGTGAAATCAGATCAAGTGGTGTGTGAGGCTTGTATCCATGAACAATTTCAAAGGGACTCTAGCCTATAGACCTATTGATCGAAACATTATATGCAAATTTAGTCCTGGACAAAATACAAATCCCAATTCCTGGTGCTCTTAATCAAACCAAAATCTGAGCCAAAGCCTAGTAAAGGGTCAAGAAAAACTAAACTAGACTGACGACGCATTCCTAAAGAATGGACTTTATTCCAAAGGAACCCTAGGTCTAAACCTAACAAACTAAGGCTCTCTAGGTTTGACCTTGGGTCGGAGGATGGCATGCAGAGCATGAAAACTTATCATGGGTGCCTAGTAGGTGCCATAAGGTCTTCCAGAAGTAGGTGGCAAACCTAATAGGTTCTGACACGTGGTTCACTCTAAAGACTTCGACAAAGTATACTTGGATGGTGTAAGAAGCATTGGAAGTCCTAGAGAAAGGGAGGAAATATGAGGTGGAGTCTTGAATTACCTGCTGATTAAAGGTGGTGACCTGAAGGTTTGAATGGTGATCTATGAGTGTCAACTGGTATCCTTACGAAAGGAAAAGTTTGCTATTCCTAGGAATGGATCAAGAGATGGTTCGGGGAGTAGCCTAGGACATGTGATTGCAATAGTTAAGGTTTGTTCTCTAAGCAAACAATGATCCACTTTCTCAAGAAATGGATTAAAGAATGATTCATGGAAGGGCCTATGGATGATGACCTCAAGACTTGAAATTTGACCTATGGGTGAGGAAAGGTATACTCTATAGAAGGGTAGGTCAGTCATGCGAAGGAAGGGGTCTGGGGTCATAAGGAGGACTTCTACAGGACTGGGAGAATCAATCCGCTCAAGACAAGGATGTTCAACTGAGATTACGGGAGAGACCTTAGTGGCTGGGCATGGGACAAGGTCCAATTGTAAGAGGCTTGATTCAGTCATCCTAAGGAGAGGATCTACCATAGGGTGGGCAAACTTAAACAGTTCAGTGCAAAGATCTTCAATTGGTACTTGGGGAATGACTGTCATTAGAGGGTACGAACTAATAGCTCGGGCTAACACTATGAGTTCTTCCTGGGGGTATTTGACTAAAGGAACCCGGTTCTCACAAATCTCTTGAATTTCTAAACTAGGTCCTATCAGTTGGTTGCTTTCCAAGGTCTCCTCAGGTAAGGAACCAATAGTATCAATGTCACATTCTTCAAGTTCTTCCCCCTCATATTCATCAACTAGACTCAAGCCAGCATCATATACTTCCTCGATGCCATCTTCAATGGGTTTCGGGTCAGTGGTAATCGGGTCAACTGATTCTAGGCTTGTCATACCTAACTGTTCTTCCTCATTGGTAGGCTTGGGTTCTCCCTCATTAATGTCATCCTTAGGATTCTTACCACTTAGCTGTGCACAAGCCAGTCCTATACATGGGCACTGACTAGATTTATGGCCTCTTTCTCCACAAAACAGACATTCTTGAGATATAGGAACCTGGGTCACACTGGGTTTCAAGAAGCTAGTAGAGACCTTACTTGGGCATGGGTGTGGATCTAAATGGTTTGATCTAGAAGACTTGGGTTGTTGAGTGATTGATCTAGAATATTGTAAGGACCTCTCATAGACACGATCCACACTATAGATATCATGGTTAGGCTTCCTAAGGTTATGCTCGGGATCACGGTATAAGGTCCTCCTAGGTTCCTGGCATGGGTGAGGTTGGGGCCTATTAAATTTTGGATCAGAGGTCCAATTTTGATGTCTACGTTTCTCAAGTACTTGGACTCGATCCCTAAACTGGGAAAAACCCTCATTCATGTCCTGACTCAATTTGGTCATACTTTCGGTAAGATTTCTAACCATGGCCTCTAAATCTGGTTGGGTTTGACTAGGTTGGTAGGGTACTCCATTCCGGGTAGACATGATGATGCAAGCAAACACACAAAATGAGACTCAACTAAATCGACTATGGGCTAACTAAACCTAGAGCCCAAACTAGATGCCCAATCAGAGTGGCAAGCTAGCCTGTAGTAACTCAGGACTCAGCCAGGCAGGTGTAAGGGGAGTGTTAGGTCCCTAGATGCCAATCCTAGACACCAATCAGAGATTGGCCAGGTAGGCGGACCAGCACACAAGCCCTTCGGGATGGAATCCCTAAACCACCGTTCTAGACACTGAGTATAAAGCACACACAGAGTAACCAGACAAACTGACTCAACACTAGCCTTGACCCGACTTGTTGATGTCCCTAGCCCACTAAGGCAAATTAGGTCTAATTAATTTTAAGATTAAAGGCTTAGGTTCGAATGAGTGGGTGGTGGTTTTGGGCTAAGGAGAGGTTATCAACTCCTCCCCTTATCTAAGATGCTCAAATGCCCTTAAGATGTATTAAGTGTTGAACATTCAAAAATAATTGAATTGCAGAAACACAAAAACAGAGTTGCAGTAATTTAATTCTCAGAAATCTCACGGAAACCAATAAATTACAGAAAAATTATGCAAAATAGCTTCAATTATAATGGTTTCAGCAAAATAAAAATCACTAAATTTGGAATTACTTGCAGTGAGAAATAATTTCTGCAATAAGCCAATTACGAGCTGAAAACAGAGCACTTCCCCGTTTACAATTCCTGCTACGAAGTTATAACCCAACGGATCCCCTACACGCCCTAGGAACACCCCGTGGAATGGGAAGAGGAGGTTTGCACCTCGCTTCGTTCCTAGGACCGGACGTCCTGGGGAGTCTACTTCGAGCAGACAAAGTAAAAAGAGAGAGACTCAAACAAGCAATCAAAACAGAAACCCTAGACAGGGCTCTGATACCAAAATTGATGCAGGACGAATGCTCTGATACCAAAATTGATGCAGCACGGAAGCTCTGATACCAAAAATGATGCAGAACAAAAAAAACAAAGAAGCGTATGCGGAAGTAAAATTAAGATTAATTTTTTTTATTATTATTATATATTTCAGAAATTGGCTTCGACTCAAAGTAAAGCTAAACTACGTTGAAGGAAACTAGGTAAGGATTGAAAGCACAGTTTAGAAGAAACTAAAGTATCAGAGTAGTTCAAAAGTAACGGATCACTGGGGGTTGAGAAACTCCCAGACCTAGGGTTTCGCTCTGAACTTTCAACAGAACAGAAATAGAGAGGAGAGACAGTTTACTAACCAGACAGTGATCTTCTCAGGATTCTGGTGGAAGAACTCACTCGAGCAGATTGTGGGATCCTCGGAGTCGGCTATCTTCGCAATGGATCCTCCAATACTGGTCTCGTGGTTTGGTCGGCTTCTCCTGGACTCAAGATCTGGGAAAGAAGAGGAACAAAAGATGGAATTCAGAAACTCAAGAAAAGATTTTACCAAGTTGAAAAACTTGAAAGCTGAAGTTGCTGGAATCGAATTCTCCTGGCGGCCGATCTGACTTCCCCTTAGAATTGTTGTAGATCTGCAGTGTCTGGACTGGGGCTGGATGCTGGTGGTCGGCCCGGACTTGGAGATGGTGGCCGTGAGAAGGGAAATAGACTAGGGCTTGGTGGAAAGAGAAGGGTGATGGCGGCTAGGGTTTGGGAATTGAGTGGCTAACCTAGGGTTTAGGGTTTTGGAGATCTCTCACCTCCTCAAGGTTCCAGGAGAACCCAGATTTACTCCCTCACGGAGCTCAACACCTGGAAGCAAGTGCGGACAAGAGAAAACACAAGTTTGCTCAAGAAAAAATTTCTTTCATTCATCTGATTGTTGTAAACTTACAAGAGGGGTTTAATTTATAAGGCTTTACAAGGGAGGAGGGTTTCACATCTTCCCATGTGGGACTAAAGGAGGATCTACAAATTAGGGCAAATCCTTCACATATGGTCGGCCAAAATACCAAAAAAAATGGATTTGGGTTATAAATGGCAGGTAGATGGCGCCACCTTGCTTGGATCTTCAAGAAAAATTTTCTTCCTTCCCTGGATCAACTCTTTTGGACTCCTCCTTTTCTTCCTCCCTAAGTCAAGGTCCTTCCCATCTTTGTTTTGGATGTCTTTGGCAGGTAGTGGGCGCCCCCCTTGAAATTCTCTTCCAAGATGATTTCTTCCCTTCTTTGCTTTGGGTTTCTTGGGAAAGTCTTGGCCGCCCCCTTGATTTGAGGTCTCTTGGTGGACTTCTCTTTATCTGGCGCATGAGAGAAGGAAGTTGCCATCTGTGGAGTGGGGACCAAAAGCTGCTGGATGTGGATATGGCGCCCCCTGGACTGGGAGTGTGGCTGGGAGTGTGGTATCCACTTGCCTGGTCTTGGATGAAAGTGTAACATCCCAGTTTGAAACCCTAGTCCACTACTGAGTCAACGTGACTCAACAAAATAAAATGCAGGTAATGTAGACTCAAGCTAAATTAAGTTGATCTAGTCAACTCTTATTAAAAACCAAAAACCCTAATTCTTCGGGCAAGGTTAATCAGAGATCCAGATGGAGCTCTGAAGTCTTCTTCTGAGTCTGGTGCCCACACCAGTTAAACTCCAATCAGCTAGGATCTTAGAGGCTTTTAGACCATTCTCAACTGAGTTCTGGATGAGTCGGCTGGGCTGAATTCCAGTTGGCTCGGATCCCTGAGAATATCAGAATGTTCTCAACCATCTTCTGGATGAGTCGACTGGGCTTAGGTGCCAGTCGGCTGGATCTGTGTGCCAGAGAACTTCTTTCCTGTGCCTGTGCCAGAGTCGGCTGGTTCCTTCATCCAGTCAGCTCGAGAGTTGTTCTTCAGCTAGATCAAATCCAATTCTATAGAACACTTGCGCCAAGCTTTGAAGTCTTTTTGAAGAATTTCTTACAATAAATTCAAGAAAAATTGAAGCTTGAAAACTACTAGAAGTAACCCTTAAACTTGATTTAAATAGAAAAATTTTGTAGGGTTCTTCTTTACAAGATTCTAGGCACTTTACAACTCAACACAAAATATTAAAGATTGTAGGATTTAGAAAGTGTGTCAATGTAGTTGTCCTACAAAAACTTGTCAATCATTTAAAGAGTTGTTAGATAACCAAATGTATGCTCCAATGTTTTGTTATCATCAAAATCACTTTATGGGTCAACAAATACCCCACCCCTCCTCCTCTTGTAATAATTCAACTCTTATGAAATTAAATTCTGGTGAAATATTGTCTTGAGTTTTGGTGTTGTGTTTGATTTGCTTTTGTTCCTTTACATGGCCGACCTATACATCCAACCTTCATCCATGCCCAAGCACCTTCCAAGCCTTCAAGCATCAGCCTTCATCCTTTGAGAAGAAGCCCAAGGCCATCACCTTCTAAGAGCCTCCTTATTCTCCTAGCAACCAGCTCTCCTAACCCTAATCTTTCCCTTCAATTTCATACCTTGATTATTTCATTTGATTGTTGATTCAAACCTAACCTTGATGCTTTGCAGGATCCCCGAGGTGTTTCCCCTCCCTAGAGGAGGCTTTCCTTGCATTCAGACTGGGTCCAAATCACCTTCAGATTCGGGAACCAAAGGCTTCATCTTCCAGGCATCAATCTGAGAGCTATGTGACCCCTTCATCAGCAAGTTCTTCGATCTCTGACTTGCACAAACCTTCTTGATGAGGAATGAAAATAAAATGATGAATAGAGAGTTTAGCAAGCTAACCAGCAAGCAAACTTGAGCAATTAGTTATCAAATAAATGGGCTAAATTAATCCAAAAAATAATTTTCATTAGGAGACTAGTTGATCTAATTTTTAAGACCTGCAACATAGATTTACTTCCAAATAAAAAATAGAATCTTCATGGCAAGGAAACCATCACTACTAGGGCAAGTTAACCTTCAAATGATCAGATCTAATGAAGCTTAGGAAGAGTTTTCCTACCAACAATGATGGCTAATTATTTGGTGGAAGAAGGAGCTCTCATCACTCAAGGATTGAGGCCTAGAAGTCAAGATTGGCACTCTCTACTTTGAGACTCACCTTGGCCTTCATCCATGGTATGGAGACCTTCATCCTTGACCTAGGAACCTGAGAGAACCTACAAAGAAATTTGTGATTAGACATGGAAGAAGAATTGGAGTTGGAATGGAAACAAAGAAAAAAAAAGGAAGAAGAAGAAAGCGGCCGGCGGCTTGGGACTTGGAGCTTGATCATAGATCCATCAATTGGAATTCCATCCTTTACTCCTTGCAAAAGTACTCTTCACTTTCAAACTCAAACTTAGAAAACTCTCATTCTCTCCTTGGATAAGGATCTACATACTCAAACTAGCTAGAAAACTTTCACTCCAAATAAGAACTCAAGAAAACTAGAACACAAGGAAACAATCCTTTCATTAATTCAAATCATAGCATAGAATGAATACAATGAAAGCCTAGGAGCCCTATTTATAGGCTCCAATGCTAGAAATTTCATCCAAGGGTGGAGAGGAGGGGATAAGGATGGCTTAGTTCGCTCCAACAATTTTTAGGTAAGTGGTTTTAACTAAAAACAAATTATTGGTAGAAAGTTACAACTACTTTGACATGTGGCATCTAGAAGATCCTAATGTGGCTTCCAAATGCTGATGTGGAGGCTTAGGTGTCATATGTTGTAGCATCCCACATGTCAAATATTGTTGGGGTAGTGGAAGGAATCTTTATGTTCCCTATAAAACTCTTGATGTAGTGTAATTCCTTCTCCCCCAAGGTTGTTTGATGAGTTATTCCCCCATGTGCTTCAAATCATGGCATGAATTGGGCTTGGGCTTGGTCTTGAAGAGGCTTGATTGGTTGGTCTTGGACTTGAAGAGGATGCCCTCCATCATGCTTTGGGCTTGAGCCGAATGGGCTTCTTCCATGTGTTGGCTTATGAGCCAAATCATGCTTCAAGAAAATTTGGCTTATGAACATGCTTCAAAAAAATTAATGGACTTCTTTCATGTATTGGTTTATGAGCCAAATCATGCTTCAAGAAAATTTTGCTTATGAACATGTTTCAAGAAAATTTATAACTTGCTTCTGAAACTTTATTGACTATAGCTACAAAAATAAAATGAGTTAATCAAAGTATATATTCTTATTATGGATGTCCCCATCAGTTCTCCCGGGGTGGAAAGAGCTCGACTCCGTCGAATAGGAATTCATCTGGCTTTGGTAGTACTCTAGGAGGTCAGGATCAATTTTTTTGTAAGTCCTCTCGAGTGATCCATGAGTTCTCAGAATCAGGATGTCTGTTGATCCCATAAGTGATTTTGAGGATAACCAAACATTGGAGCATGTATATTTATTTCTAACAACTCTTCAAGTATTTTACACTGTTGACCCCATAAGTGATTTTGATGATAACCAAACATTGGAGCATGTATATTTATTTCTAACAACTCCTCAAGTATTTTACAAGTTTTTGTAGGATGAATTAATTGTTCAAACTTCAACTCCTACACCTTTGTTTCTTGTTTGAGTTGTGTTGTAATATGTCTTTGTAAAGAAGAACCTAATGAAAAAGCTAAGAAAAAATCATATAAAAAGGGTTACTTCTGTGTGTGTACCATAAAAATTATTTTAAGTTGGTATGCTTGAAAATGTAAAAAGTTAGTGAGAGTTTCTCTTTGAGTTCAAGTGTAAAAATCCTAAAGAAGATACTCGAGCCGACCCAGCATGATGAAGAGTCGACTCCACTTACTGGCATGCAGCAAGGATTTTGGAATGCAGCAATCTGAGCTAGCTCGAAGGCAACCGAGCCCACTCTAGTGAATCCGAGTTGACTGGATTATGTCCGAGCTAACTCCTCTAGAGTCTAGTGCTAAAGTTTTTTGAGAATAGCCAAGCGAGCTAACCAGAACCAGAAAGAGTCGGCTCTGCCAGACCTAATTTTGGAAACCTGAGAAAGCAAGCTGACCCGAACTGCATCAAGCCAACTCTTCCAGAGTGATGATTTCAGAACCTGAGAAGAAGAACCGACCAATGATCAAAAGAGCTAACTCCTCGAGTTCAAGTTTTTCAAAGAAAGAAGTCCAAGCCGACTCGAGCTATCAAGAGCCAACTCGTCTAGAGTGAAGTTTTGCACCTTGAGACAAAGAGCCGACTGCACTGAAGATTTGGCGACTAGACCTATCGACTCGAAGGATCCGAGCCAACTCGAACATCTTTTTTAGGTATCCAACGGCTAGTTCCAAAAATTATTTTTGAATGCTGAAAAGTTCTCCAACTGTCACAAATCATTCCCCAACGGTCTATAATGGCTAGAACTGCCTTGGAGTGATAGAAGACCTTATATTTGAAGAATTTGAACATCCTAAAAGTGAGAGTTTTTGAAAAATTTTAAAAGAGAAGAGAGCTTCATTGAATATCCTGACTACCAACAGCAAAAGAGCATAAGAGCATTCAAGTCAGCCTTCAAGTCTTCACCAACTCTGATCAGAAGTTTGAAGCACCTTTTGAAGAAGCCAATAAAGTAATTAAAGCTTATCAAGTGCATTCAAGAGGACTTCCATCAAGCTACACTGGAAACTATCCGACAAATTGAGTTTATCATTTTTGTTGCATTTATTTCAATTCAATTTTTGAATTGTTGGGTTATTGGTGAGCCTGATTGATAAACCAAATAGGTTCTTAGTGAGCCTTGATAAAAACCAAGTGTTGGATTCTTAGTGATCCTGGTAAACCTAAGTTAGGTTCTTGGTGATCCTGTGAAAACCAAGTTAGGTTTCTTTAGTGAGCCTGTTTAAAATCAAAAGGAGTTGGGTTTTCTTTGGTGATCCCGTAAAACCAAAGTGTAGAGGTTTTGGATTGTGATCCTGTAAAACAATCCTACTGTATTCGGGTGTGAATATAGTGGAAATCCAAAGTGGTATCTTGGGTAGTGGACGTAGGAGGTGGGTTGCTTCGAACCACTATAAATTTTGTATGTTTGTGTTGTGCTTCCTTGCTCTTACTTAGCTTCTGCGATTTATTATCTTGTCACAGCACCTACCACTTGCAAAGGATTTTTAATTACACATAATCATGCCTTAATTTTTAAAATTCCCAATTCACCCCCTCTTGGGTAGCCACCTGGGCACAATGTCTTTGCTAGTGAACCAAGTAGTGCTGATAGTATTTGTTTCGAGTAGTGATAATCTTGTCATCCAAGATTCGCTCGATCATATCTTGCCACTTTGGTAATACGGCTGGTGGACACTCAAGGGTTGGTTAACTCTCAAAGGTGGAATCAGGCCTGAATAGCTCACTAGGTATCATTGTTGGTTCCTTATACTTTACTAGATCGGAAATGTTGAAAGTGAAACCGATACCAAAGTCGGATGGTATATCTAGCATATATTAGGTCAAATTTTTCTTACTATTTTGAAAAGGACCTATACCATGGGCATGTAATCGTTTTGAGCCTAATCAAGATATAGTCTCCTTCCTAAAATTCTTTTATTTTTTTTATAAAATTTAGCCATATGCTTCTTAATTTCATTGCTCAAAATTTGTTTTACTAATCACGCTATGCATATGACTCTCATAATCATGGATACTTATGCATGGGACATCAAATGACAAGAGACAAATTAAAATGATACTAAATGGTAAAAGACAAACAAAAACAAAACAAGCTCAAATGGACTTTATTATCTATGGACTAACTTTATTGTTGGGCTAGGAGACAAGGTTCCTAATTTCCAATATTCCCTAAACGGCTTTGAAGACTCTGGCACAAACTTCAGGTAGGTGGCAGTGAATCTTAATTTGGCTCCCAACATATGCCAAAGAGTTTTAATAATTTATTATCTATGGACTAACTTTATTGTTGGGCTAGGAGACAAGGTTCCTAATTTCCAATATTCCCTAAACGGCTTTGAAGACTCTGGCACAAACTTCAGGTAGGTGGCAGTGAATCTTAATTTGGCTCCCAACATATGCCAGGAGTTTTAATAAAGTAACTGTTGAATATCATTGGGACCAGTTCAATGGTATGGTAGATGTCCCAATCGGATGGGATAGAAGAGTGAATGAAATGTAATGGTGGATCGGGATGGTGGATGTTCAGAAATGGGGAATCAGGGATAGAAAAATTGTTAGGAAAAATATTTTGCAAGGTTTTCAAAGGCTCTACAGCTTTTTGGGGCTGATCCATAGGGTTTTGTTCTTTGACAGTCAATACCCCATTGGTGATCCTTCATTAATCTCTAGATTTAAATCCTCAACTTTGATTAATTCTGGGTCCTCTATTATCTCCTCGAATTGTTCTTCAAGGCATTATCCCTGGACTTCATTTTCTTCAATTTGATTATTCCCGTTGTTGATTTCTTTAGGCTGGGTAATTATTTTATCTTCAAGCAATTGTTCTTGTTCATATATATCCATAAGGTTAGACCCAGCTTCATAAACTTCTTCCTTAATTTCTTCAATGGGTTTAGGATTTTCTCTTTCTAGCCCTTCATTTGGACAATATTTTGATTATATTTCATCTTTTAATTCTTTAATTAGTTCAGGAGATCTTTCTTCTAAATTCTTAGTGGGTTCAGTCTCTTCCTCATCTCCCTCATATTTATTGAATTCAGCAATATATTTAAACACAGTTTCATCATCTTGTCTTAATTTGTACCATTGGGTTGGAAGATTTTGCTTATAAGAATTTTCAAGGTACTATTCTCTCAGCTTACTCTTCATATCTCTCCAAGTAATTTTTTTATCCTCACTATAATAACTTTTATGCTCAACATGTTTCCAATATGACTTAGCATGTCATACTAGCTTTAATTTGATAAATTGACATTTCTTTACTTTCGACATTTCATCAAATTCAAAGTACCGATCCATTTTCTTCTCCCAATCGACATACACCTTAAGGTTTCCATCAAAAGTGGATGCATAGGGCCGATTGCTCCTAAAGACTCTTTCCTCCTGATCTACAAATCCTTGGCATGGGTGAGATCATGATAATGGGCTCTTGGACCAATGGGAGGTGATTTAGGATTAGTACAGGTCAAACGATCTTTTTCGGGTTCCTAATTTGATTATTTACTTGCCCTAACATTTGGTTCACTTGTCCTAATTGTTTATTTAGGGTATCAAATTTTTTAGTCAGGGTCCTCATAAAGAATTCAAGATTGGGATCCATGGATTGTTGGGTTCTGGTGCTACGCAGCGGAAGGGTAATTTCAAAATTGAAACTAAATTCACACCAAAAATCCTAAACCAGGAACTCTTTAAATAAGACTAGAACATATGACAAGCATATCTATGCAAATTAGGATTAGGGTACCAACCTGTAATCGCTTATTCCAACAAACTTGAAGTTGAAGGGGCTAACTGAATTCACAAGGCATCCAGGTGTCCGCCCTCCGATGGTGATCCACACAGAGCAATGATCAAGAACACTATCTTCTTGTCCAATGGTTCCTCCTATTGAGTTCTTCTTCCTAGAACTCGATTCTTCAGATTATGGCTGGAATTCTTCCACATAAGAGGTTGCCTCCCTTTCTTTGATCTCTTCTCCTCCTTCCACTAAGACCTTGGCCCTTTAAGACACCCTTGTCTTGAAGATAAGACCTTGTCCTAAGAGGATATAGGCTTGTCTTAAGTTGGAGGAGAAATTAAGACAAGAATGTCTTAATGTAAGAAAGAAAGGAAAGAATATCAGAACTCCTTCTTTCCTTTACCGTCGGAGACCTTCTCTTTTATTCTTGTTCAGCAACAAAGTTTCAACAGAGGAGTCCTCTGTAAAGGAAACAATGTAAAACAAGAAAAGAGGGAAGGAGTCTTTTGGAGAGGAAGAAGAAAATAAAAGCATTACAGATTTATATATCAAGTTCTGATTTTCCTGACCCCTTAAATTGTTTTCAGAGAGGCACCCACACAACTCTCCGTAAACTCCTTCTCATGCCCTTCACATTTTCTCACGCCCCTTCCCTCCTTCTCACGGCCTTCCAGATTCACAGCCTTCCAGATTAAATCCCAAGGCCTTTCTTAAAGGAAAAGTCACGATGTTTTAAATAGAAAGGAGTCACGACTATTCATCTCCGAAGAGATGTTATTCCGCGCGATCGGGAAGAAACAACGCTTTCTTTCTTTCTTAAAAACCCATTAACCGTAGGATTCCCATCCAAGGGGGCATATCTGAGGCACTAATTTTTAAGAAATGAGGCCGCCCCATCTTAATTCATTGGAGAATTAGGTGGGGTGCGCCAAGAGTCCATGCGCCATGGACTCTTCCAAATGGTGCGCCAAGAGTCCATTAGCGCATGGACTCTTGGCATTTTGGCATGAAAATGCAAAGGGGCGGGTGGAGGGGCTAGCCTAGATACTTGGTTAGCCAATAGGGTTAGCCATAATCCCTATAAACTCAATTAGGGTTTAATTAGATCCAATTAGAACCCAAATTGAACCAATCCGGAACCCTAATTCGAATCTAATTCGAATAGAAGCTAGGATTTGCAACACCTGCTAGATTGTCATCATGCAAAATGATTTAATTACAAAATTAAACCCTTGATCAATTCTTTTAAGTGTGTGACCCATTGGGTTCCACATCTAGCCAGCAGTGGGTTCGAATACAAGTTGACATAATTTGATTAGAACTCTTTCTAATCAATTTAGGTCAAATCGGGCTTACCCGATTATGATCAATTAGGACTCTTCCTAGTAAGTGATCATTCAATTTAATCAACCTACAAGACAAGATTGACGTCTAGCAACGTGTCATGTCTACCCGGAAGATATGAAAATTCTGGTGAAATACCAAAACTACCCTTCAGTAGAAAGTTACCGTACAATTAAATCCCTCGATCAGCCTGCACACAGAATATAATTATGGATATGGATATATGTCAATTCCAAATTACATTTGTTTCTAGATCAATCTTATATTGATGATTCAATTATCTTGATATTAGAAATCATCTCTAATATCTTTACTTTGATCAAAGATTCCCTGAATCATCATCCGATTGATAACTAGCTGGATGCAATCTCCTCTTACTAAGAGTGATCGATTCCTTGTTGACCTACTCATTACCTTCATATCCAACTCACCATTCCCAGTATCAATCCTGTGCATGACTCAGTGTCATGATTAGAATTGAACCAAAGCATGGGTTCATGTACATAAGGTACTTATGGTCGTCTCAGGTCAAAGGATTACTTGTACCACTCCCACTATGAGAACCTTCTATTGACATGTAGCTAAGACTCCATTAGATGTTCTCAAGTTGGATCATATCAGTGAACTCATTCTCTAATGAGCACCCACATCCTAGTATTAGTGTCATACACAAGTAACTGTTAGAGAAGTCACCCTCTCCAGTATACATGGGATGTGCTAGTCTTATCGGAAAAACCCTGATCCCCTACTCAGGGCTCCTTTGACTAGGAATATTTTATATTAAGGTTTTAAGACTTTAGGTCTCACTGGTATGATCTCATCATAACCCTAAAATCATAGCCCTAATCTATGGGGTTCATCATATAATATAAACACAGCGTATGATAAAAAATAATGCCTTTATTATATTATTGTCAATTACAATGGTTTGGGAGATACAACATAGATTGGCTTGTAGGGCATATCCCTTTCAATCTCCCACTTGCACTAAAGCCAATCGCCTTTAAATCTTAATCCCATACACTCGATGTGGCGATCAAACTCTCGCTGTGGTAGAGCCTTAGTGAACGGGTCTGCTACATTGTTCCTTGTATCAACTCTATTTATGTAGACATCTTATCTTTCTACTATTTCTCGGACGAGATGGAAGCGTCTCAGAATGTGCTTGGACTTATGATGAGCTTTTGGTTCCTTAGCTTGAGCAACAACCCCAGTGTTGTCACAGTAAAGTGGCACTGGGTTTTCAATCTCAGGAACAACACCCAACTCTGTGATGAACTTCTTCATCCAGACTGCTTCCTTAGCGGCTTCACTGACAGCTATGTATTCTGCCTCTGTGGTTGAGTCAGCTACAGTCTGCTGCTTGGTACTCTTCCAACTCACTGCTCCACCATTTAGGATAAAAACATATCCCAAAATGGATTTGCTATCATCAGGGTCTGATTGAAAACTAGAATCAGAATAAGCTTCTAGTTTAAGATCAGAACCACCATAAACCATAAAAATATCCTTAGTCCTACTCAGGTACTTAAGAATATTTTTAACTGCTTTCCAATGATCCTCTCCTGGATCAGCCTGAAACCTACTGACAATGCCTAAAGCATATGCCACATCAGGCCTGGTACATAACATGGCATACATTATGGACCCTATTGCCGAAGCATAAGGTATAGAATTCATTCTATTTCTTTCTTCAGGTGTCTTAGGAGACATCCTTTTAGAAAGATGTATGCCTTGACTCATAGGAAGATAACCTCTTTTACTTCCATCCATGCTGAATCTTTTCAGCACTAAGTCAATGTACCTAGATTGGGATAAACCTAGCATCCTCTTAGATCTATCTCTATAGATGTTAATACCTAGTATATAGGATGCTTCTCCCAAATCTTTCATGGAAAACTGGTTTGATAGCCAAACCTTGACTGATTGCAACATTGGGATATCATTCCCAATGAGGAGTATGTCATCTACATACAGAACCAAGAAGACTATGGCACTCCCACTAGTCTTCTTATAAACACAGGGTTCATCCACATTTTTGATAAAACCAAACCTTTTAATAGTTTCATCAAAGCGGATGTTCCAACTCCTTGAAGCTTGCTTTAATCCATAAATTGATTTCTTTAGCTTGCATACATGATTAGGTTTATTCTTTGAAATAAAACCTTCTGGCTATGACATGTAGACTTCTTCCTCAAAGAAACCATTGAGGAATGCAGTCTTCACATCCATCTGCCAGATCTCATAATCGTGGTATGCTACTATAGCAAGTAAAATCCGGATTGATTTGAGCATGGCAACAGGTGAGAATGTTTCATCATAATCAATTCCCTGTTTTTTTCTAAAACCTTTTGCCACTAATCTGGCTTTATAGGTTTCAACTTGGCCATCAGCCCCAATCTTTTTCTTATAGACCCATTTGCAACCAATAGGATTAACACCCTCTGGTGCATCGACCAAAGACCATACTTGGTTTACATACATAGAGTCTATCTCGGATTGCATGGCTTCTTGCCATCTATCTGAATCAGTACTCAATATAGCTTCCTTATAGGTCAGAGGTTCATCATTTTGAATGACTAGGGCTTCATTATTTTCAATAATAAACCCATACCTCTCAGGTGCCCGTGGCACTCTATCAGACCTACGGGGAGGAGTTTTGTGTTCTGGTTGTGTCCTAACTATATGTTCTAATGGTTGAGAACTATCTATCTGTGTTTCTTGTACTTCTCCAAGTTCAACAGTTCTACCATTGCCCTTTTCTAAAATGAACTCTTTTTTTAGAAAAGTGGCATGCTTGCTGACAAAAATCTTTTGTTCAGTAGGATGGTAAAACAGATATCCTCTACCCTCTCTAGGATATCCTACAAATAGACATTTATTCGCTCTAGGTTCCAACTTATGTCCAAAATTTCTTTTAACATAAGCTGGACATCCGCATACCTTAAAATATTTATGATACGGTTTCTTTCCACTCCAAATTTCATATGGAGTACTAACAATAGATTTAGAAGGTACCTTGTTCAGAATATAAACAGCAGTTTCTAGGGCATGACCCCAGAAGGAAATGGGTAAATTTGTGAAGCACATCATGGATCGTATCATATTTAATAAGGTACGATTCCTCCTTTCAGCTATACCATTTAGCTGTGGTGTATAAGGAGGGGTCCATTCAGAAAGAATTCCATTAACTTTAAGATAGTCTAAAAACTCCGTGGATAAGTATTCTCCTCCTCGATCAGAACGAAGAACTTTAATACTTTTCCCGGTTTGTTTTTAGACCATACTTTGATACTCCTTAAATTTATCAAAGGCTTCAGATTTATGTTTCATAAGATACACACATCCGAACCTAGATAAATCATCTGTAAAAGTGATAAAATATGAGTATCCATCTCTGGCCTGAGTTGTCATTGGACCACATACATCATATGTATAAGTCCTAATAACTCAGTCGACCTTTCTCCATGTCCAGTAAATGGAGTCTTGGTCATCTTACCCAAGAGACATGATTCGCAAGTTCTTAATGATTCATACTCATAAGGATTAAGAAATTTTTCCTAGTATAACTTGCTTATCCTAGACTCATTAACATGACCAAGTCGATGATGCCAAAGTAAAGTATCATTAAAGTCTTTTCTTTTTCTTTTATTATTGACATGAAAAACACTATCTTTGGAAGAAAGAGTTAAGAGCCCATTGCTAAATATGCCAGAACAAATAATTTTATTAGACAACATTATCGAGTAACCAGTGCTCGTTACATCCATTACATATCCATGTTTTAATAACAAAGGAATAGATATAATGTTCCTAATAATCTTAGGCATATAATAACAATTTTCTAACTCCAAGATCTTCCCTGAAGGCAACTTCAGAATATAGGTCCCCACAGCTTCTGCTTGGATGATATCACCACTAGCACCGTAGAGATTGAAGTCACCTTCCTTCAATACTTTAAGCTTGGGGAGGTCCTGCAAAGATTTGCATATATGGTAACCACAAGCGGTATCCAATACCCAAGTATTTCATATAGATGAATTTAATGTCAATATAGCATGTATCTCATACATACCTTTTGGTGCATCTGACGCACCAGGCTTCACAGTTGCAAGGTGAGCCTTGCAATTCCTTTTCCAAAGTCCCGCTTTGCCGTAAAAGAAATAGGTTGACTGTTTTGAGGCCTTCTTTCCTTTCTTATTCTTATTGATGCCATCCTTAGGGTTTAGCCTCATATTAAAACCCTTTTTGCCTGATTTCTTCTTATTGGTCTTATCAACAAGAAGAAGTGGAGCCTTTTCTTTCTTAACGTGGCTCTCTGTTGTTTTTAACATATTTAACAGCTCAGGCAAGGAAGTGTTCAGTTTGTTCATGTGATAATTCAAGACAAACTGAGAAAATGACTCCGGGAGTGATTGCAGGATTAAATCCTGATTCAACTCCCCATCCATAATAAAACATAATTGACCCAATATGGTGATTAAGTCAATTATCTTCAGAACATGATCCTGAACGGATGTTCCCTCTGTCATCCTAGTATGAAATAACTGCTTAGATATTTCATATCTTGCAGTTCTGCTATGTTCTCCATAAAGCTCTTTTAAATTGAGCATTATGGATTGAGTGTCCATGCTTTCATGCTGTCTCTGTAACTCATTGGTCATAGAGGCTAGTATGATACACTTGACGGTAAGGGAGTCATTCTGCCACATTTTGTATTGGCCATATCTTCCTCTGTGGCATCATTCCCTAGTGGATTAAGATTAGGGGTATCAAGAATATAAGAAAGTTTTTCTGAAACAGTACAATCTTTAAATTTCTCAACCAGTCCACATAGTTTGGACCAGTCAGTTTGTTGGTGTCTAAGATACTTCGTAGTGATAATGAAGATGCCATTTATCTACATTTAATAAAGAACAATACATAAGCAAACAACCATGAAATGACTTACATAATTAAATTAGGTCTTCAATTTAATTATGTCTCCCACTATTTTATCAAAAATCATAGCCGTCACTATGATAATCGAGAAGAACCCTGATCAGTTTTTCTTAGTGAGATTGAGATCCTAATAACTTATAAAAGATCTTGCAGAAAACACAACAAATCTTTTATAAGCTCAAAGGTAGGAAACTCTTCCAATTATATCTCATATAATTCTAAAGAAGTAACTTGGCCTCTAGAACATTATTAGTCTTGCAGAAAACACAACAAACCATGATGTTCTAGTTAAGTCAAGACCCTTTCATTTCTATACAGTCAATACTCAAATATAATGCCCTTGCAGATAACACAACAAAGCATTATACTGAATATACTGTAAGCATATCTATGCACTAGACTAGTATCACGTCAATCACCATATTGGGGCTTGCAGATAACATAACAAACCTAATATGGTTCATAACACAATAATGATCCAGCATGAAGGAAGGCCAATATATAGTATTTTTAACACTAAGCATTTTAGTCAAGATTTAAATTTAATCAAATCAGCCAGGCAAGTGGAAGAGATGTGGGAGTCCCCCCGTTGCTTTCCTAGACACCAATAAAAATTGGCCAGGTCAGTCAACGGAACCAATTAAAAACCACAATTCTCTTTACCTTCCCAGAACCACCTTTCTAGACACCGAATGATCAATTGTACATCATGACTAGTGATGCTTATTAGTTAAATATACTAAGACTTAATATAATTTTTAAATGGAGGGATTTATAAATTGCCAGCACATTCTTATAGAATGTATCACAATCAACATATCACTCTTATAATCAAATATGTGCTAAGTGTGTCATCATACTAGGATAACCATTTACCACATAATGGATCCACCATTATGCCAGGGCAACCTTATTTCAGTATAATGACTTCAAAACTAAACATATCTCTATAATAATTAGGGTTTGAGTGAAAAACCCTAACTACTGGCATACATCAAAACATATATGCAATCAAAGATATGCTAAGTGTAGTAACATATTAGGATTTAAAAAAAAACCCTAATATGTAACATACAAACTATCATAGATTATAGTCCTAATTAAGGTGGCTCTGATACCACTGTAGGGTTCTGGTGCAATGCAACGGAAGGGTAATTTCAAAATTGAAACTAAATTCAAACCAAAAACCCTAAACCAGGAACTCCTTAAATAAGACTAGAACATATGACAAGCATATCTATGCAAATTAGGATTAGGGTACCAACCTGTAATCGCTTATTCCAACAAACTTGAAGTTGAAGGGGCTAACTGAATTCACCAGGCGTCCAGGTGTCCGCCCTCCGATGGTGATCCACAAAGAGCAATGATCAAGAACACTATCTTCTTGTCCAATGGTTCCTCCTATTGAGTTCTTCTTCCTAGAACTCGATTCTTTGGATTATGGCTGGAATTCTTCCACACAAGAGGTTGCCTCCCTTTCTTTGATCTCTTCTCCTCCTTCCACTAAGACCTTGGCCCTTTAAGACACCCTTGTCTTGAAGATAAGACCTTGTCCTAAGAGGATATAGGCTTGTCTTAAGTTGTAGGAGAAATTAAGACAAGAATGTCTTAATGTAAGAAAGAAAGGAAAGAATATCAAAACTCCTTCTTTCCTTTACCGTCGGAGACCTTTCTTTTATTCTTGTTCAGCAACAGAGTTTCGACAGAGAAGCCCTCTGTAAAGGAAACAATGTAAAACAAGAAAAGAGGGAAGTAGTCTTTTGGAGAGGAAGAAGAAAATAAAAGCATTACAGATTTCTATATCAAGTTCTGATTTTCCTAACCCCTTAAATAGTTTTCAGAGAGGCACCCACACAACTCTCCGTAAACTCCTTCTCACGCCCTTCTCATTTTCTCACGCCCCTTCCCTCCTTCTCACGGCCTTCCAGATTAAATCCCATGGCCTTTCTTAAAGGAAAAGTCATGATGTTTTAAAAGAAAGGTGTCGCGACTTTTCATCTCCGAAGAGATGTTATTTCGCGCGACCGGGAAGAAACAACGCTTTCTTTCTTTCTTAAAAACCCGTCAACTGTTGGATTCCCATCCAAGGGGGCATATATGAGGTGCTAATTCTTAAGAAATGAGGCCGCCCCATCTTAATTCATCGGAGAATTAAGTGGGGCACGCCAAGAGTCCATTAGCGCATGGACTCTTGGCATTTTGGTGTGAAAATGCATAGGGGCGGGTGGAGGGGCAAGCCTAGATACTTGGTTAGCCAATAGGGTTAGACATAATCCCTATAAACTCAATTAGGATCTAATTAGATCCAATTAGAACCCAAATTAAACCAATCCGGAACCCTAATTCGAATCTAATTCGAATAGAAGCTAGGATTTGCAACACTTGCTAGAGTGTCATCATGCAAAATGATTTAATTACAAAATTAAACCCTTGATCAATTCTCTTAAGTGTGTGACCCATTGGGTTCTACATCTAGCCAACAGTGGGTTCGAATACAAGTTGACCTAATTTGATTAGAACTCTTTCTAATCGATTTAAGTCAAATCGGGCTTACCCGATTATGATCAATTAGGACTCTTCCTAGTAAGTGATCATTCAATTTAATCAACCCACAAGACAAGATTGACGTCTAGCAACGTGTCAAGTGTACCCAGAAGATATGGAAATTTTGGTGAAATACCAAAACTACCCTTCAGTAGAAAGTTACCGTATAATTAAATCCCTCGATCAGCCTGCACCCAGAATATAATTATGGATATGGATATATGTCAATTCCAATATTACATTTGTTTCTAGCTCAATCTTATATTGATGATTCAATTATCTTGATATTAGAAATCATCTCTAATATCTTTACTTTGATCAAAGATTCCCTGAATCATCATCCGATTGATAACTAACTGGATGCAATCTCCTCTTACTAAGAGTGATCGATTCCTTGTTGACCTACTCATTACCTTCATATCCAACTCACCATTCCCAGTATCAATCCTGTGCATGACTCAGTGTCATGATTAGAATTGAACCAAAGAATGGGTTCATGTACATAAGGTACTTATGGTAGTCTCAGGTCAAAGGATTACTTGTACCACTCCCACTATGAGAACCTTCTATTGACATGTAGCTAAGACTCCATTAGATGTTCTCAAGTTGGATCATATCAGTGAACTCATTCTCTAATGAGCACCCACATCCTAGTATTAGTGTCATACACAAGTGATTGTGAGAGCAGTCACCCTCTCCTGTATCATGGGATGTGCTAGTCTTACCGGAAAAACCCTGATCCCCTACTCAGGGTTCCTTTGACTAGGAATATTTTAGATTAAGGTTTTAAGACTTTAGGTCTCACTGGTATGAACTCATCATAACCCTAAAATCATAGCCCTAATCTATGGGGTTCATCATATAATATAAACACAACGTATGATGAAAAATAATGCCTTTATTAGATTATTGTCAATTACAATGGTTTGGGAGATACAACATAGATTGGCTTGTAGGGCATATCCCTTTCAATCTCCCACTTGCACTAAAGCCAATCGCCTTTAAATCTTAATCCCATACACTCGAGGTGGCGATCAAACTCTCGCTGTGGTAGAGCCTTAGTGAACGGGTCTGCTACATTGTTCTTTGTATCAACTCTATTTATGTAGACATCTTGTCATTCTACTATTTCTCGGACGAGATGGAAGCGTCTCAGAATGTGCTTGGACTTATGATGAGCTCTTGGTTCCTTAGCTTGAGCAACAACCCCAGTGTTGTCATAGTAAAGTGGCACTGGGTTTTCAATCTCAGGAACAACACCCAACTCTGTGATGAACTTCTTCATCCAGATTGCTTCCTTGGCGGCTTCACTGACAGCTATGTATTCTGCCTCTGTGGTTGAGTCAGCTATAGTCTGCAGCTTGGTACTCTTCTAACTCACTGCTCCACCATTTAGGGTAAAAACATATCCCGAAATGGATTTGCTATCATCAGGGTCTGATTGAAAACTAGAATCAGAATAAGCTTCTAGTTTAAGATCAGAACCACCATAAACCATTAAAATATCCTTAGTCCTTCTCAGGTACTTAAGAATATTTTTAACTGCTTTCCAATGATCCTCTCCTGGATCAGTCTGAAACCTATTGACAATGCTTAAAGCATATGCCACATAAGGCCAGGTACATAACATGGCATACATTATGGACCCTATTGCCGAAGCATAAGGTATAGAATTCATTCTATTTCTTTCTTCAGGTGTCTTAGGAGACATCCTTTTAGAAAGATGTATGCCTTGACTCATAGGAAGATAACCTCTTTTACTTCCATCCATGCTGAATCTTTTCATTACTAAGTCAATGTACCTAGATTGGGATAAACCTAGCATCCTCTTAGATCTATCTCTATAGATCTTAATACCTAGTATATAGGATGCTTCTCCCAAATCTTTCATGGAAAACTGGTTTGATTGCAAAACCTTGACTGATTGCAACATTGGGATATTATTCCCAATGAGGAGTATGTCATCTACATACAGAACCAAGAAGACTATGGCACTCCCACTAGTCTTCTTATAAACATAGGGTTCATCCACATTTTTGATAAAACCAAACCTTTTAATAGTTTCATCAAAGAGGATGTTCCAACTCCTTGAAGCTTGCTTTAATCCATAAACGGATTTCTTTAGCTTGCATACTTGATTAGGTTTATTCTTTGAAATAAAACCTTCTGGTAATGACATGTAGACTTCTTCCTCAAGAAAACCATTGAGGAATGCAGTCTTTACATCCATCTGCCAGATCTCATAATCATGTTATGCTGCTATAGCAAGTAAAATCCGGATTGATTTGAGCATGGCAACAGGTGAGAATGTTTCATCATAATCAATTCCCTGTTTTTGTATAAAACCTTTTGCCACTAATCTGGCTTTATAGGTTTCAACTTGGCCATCAGCCCCAATCTTTTTCTTATAGACCCATTTGCACCCAATAGGATTAACACCCTCTGGTGCATCGACCAAAGACCATACTTGGTTTACATACATAGAGTCTATCTCGAATTGCATGGCTTCTTGCCATCTATCTGAATCAGTACTCAAGATAGCTTCCATATAGGTCAGAGGTTCATCATTTTGAATGACTTGGGCTTCATTATTTTCAATAATAAACCCATACCTCTCAGGTGCCCGTCTCACTCTATCAGTCCTACGGGGAGGAGTTTTGTGTTCTGGTTATGTCCAAACTATATGTTCTAATGGTTGAGAACTGTCTATCTGTGTTTCTTGTACTTTTCAAAGTTCAACAGTTCTAACATTGCCCTTTCCTAAAATGAACTCTTTTTCTATAAAAGTGGCATGCCTGCTGACAAAAATCTTTTGTTCAGTAGGATGGTAAAACAGATATCCTCTACCCTCTCTACGATATCCTACAAATAGACATTTATTCACTCTAGGTTCCAACTTATGTCCAAAATTTCTTTTAACATAAGCTGGACATCCCCATACCTTAAAATATTTAAGATATGGTTTCTTTCCACTCCAAATTTCATATGGAGTACTAACAATGGATTTAAAAGGTACCTTGTTCAGAATGTAAATAGTACTTTCTAGGGCATGACCCCAAAAGGAAATGGGTAAATTTGTGAAGCACATCATGCATCGTATCATATATAATAAGGTATGATTCCTCCTTTCAGCTATACCATTTAGCTATGGTGTATAAGGAGGGGTCCATTTAGATAGAATTCCATTAACTTTAAGATAGTCTGAAAACTCCGTGGATAAGTATTCTCCTCCTCGATCAGAACGAAGAACTTTAATACTTTTCCCGGTTTGTTTTTAGACCATACTTTGATACTCCTTAAATTTATCAAAGGCTTCAAATTTATGTTTCATAAGATACACACATCCGAACCTAGATAAATTATCTGTAAAAGTGATAAAATATGAGTATCCACCTCTGGCCTGAGTTGTCATTGGACCACATACATCAGTATGTATAAGTCCTAATAACTCAGTCGACCTTTCTCCATGTCCAGTAAATGGAGTCTGGGTCATCTTACCCATGAGACATGATTCGCAAGTTCCTAATGATTCATACTCATAAGGATCAAGGAATTTTTCCTTGTATAACTTGCTTATCCTAGACTCATTAACATGACCAAGTCGATGATGCCAAAGTAATGTATCATTAAAGTCTTTTCTTTTACTTTTATTATTGACATGAAAAACACTATCATTGGAAGAAAGAGTTAAGAGCCCATTGCTAAATATGCCAGAACAAATAATTTTATTAAACAACATTATCGAGCAACCAGTGCTCGTTACATCCATTACATATCCTTGTTTTAATAACAAAGGAATAGATATAATGTTCCTAATAATCTTAGGCATACAATAACAATTTTCTAACTCCAAGATCTTCCCTGAAGGCAACTTCAGAATATAGGTCCCTACAGCTTCTGCTTGGATGATATCACCACTAGCAACGTAGAGATTGAAGTCACCTTCCTTCAATACTTTAAGCTTGTGGAGGTCCTGCAAAGATTTGCATATATGGTAACCACAAGCGGTATCCAATACCCAAGTATTTGATATAGACGAATATAATGTCAATATAGCATGTATCTCATACATACCTTTTGGTGCATCTGACGCACCAGGCTTCATAGTTGCAAGGTAAGCCTTGCAATTCCTTTTCCAATATCCCGCTTTGCCGCAAAAGAAACAGGTTGACTATTTTGAGGCCTTCTTTCCTTTCTTATTCTTATTGATGCCACCCTTAGGGTTTAGCCTCCTATTAAAACCCTTTTTGCCTGATTTCTTCTTATTGGTTTTATCAACAAGAAGAAGTGGAGCCTTTTCTTTTTTAACGTGGCTCTCTGTTGTTTTTAACATATTTAACAGCTCAGGCAAGGAAGTGTTCAGTTTGTTCATGTGATAATTCAAGATAAACAAAGAAAATGACTCCGGGAGTGATTGCAGGATTAAATCCTGATTCAACTCCCCATCCATAATAAAACCTAATTGATCCAATCTGGTGATTAAGTCAATTATGTTCAGAGCATGATCCTGAACGGATGTTCCCTCTATCATCCTAGCACGGAATAACTGCTTAGATATTTTATATCTAGCAGTTCTGCTATGTTCTCCATAAAGCTCTTTTAAATTGAGCATTATGGATTGAGTGTCCATGCTTTCATGCTGTCTCTATAACTCATTGGTCATAGAGGCAAGTATGATACACTTGACAGAAAGGGAGTCATTCTGCCACATTTTGTATGTGGCCATATCTTCCTCTGTGGCATCATCTCCTAGTGGATTAAGACTAGAGGTATCAAGAATATAAGAAAGTTTTTCTGAACTCAGTATAATTTTTAAATTTCTCAACCAGTCCACATAGTTTGGACCAGTCAGTTTGTTGGTGTCTAAGATACTTCACAGTGATAATGTAGATGCCATTTATCTACATTTAATAATGAACAATACAAAAGCAAACAACCATGAAATGACTTACATAATTAAATTAGGTCTTCAATTTAATTATGTCTCCCACTATTTTATCAAAAATCATAGCCCTCACAATGATAATCGAGAAGAACCCTGATCGATTTTTCTTAGTGAGATTGAGATCCTAATAACTTATAAAAGATCTTGCAGAAAACACAACAAATCTTTTATAAGCTCAAAGGTAGGAAACTCTTCCAATTATATCTCATATAATTCTCAAGAAGTAACTTGGCCTCTAGAACATTATTAGTCTTGCAGAAAACACAACAAACCATAATGTTCTAGTTAAGTCAAGACCCTTTCATTTCTATACAGTCAATACTCAAATATAATGCCCTTGCAGATAACACAACAAAGCATTATACTGAATATACTATAAGCATATATATGCACTAGACTAGTATCATGTCAATCACCATATTTGGTCTTGCAGATAACATAACAAACCTAATGTGGTTCATAACACAATAATGATCCAGCATGAAGGAAGGCCAATATATAGTATTTTTAACACTAAGCATTTTAGTCAAGATTTAAATTTAATCAAATCAGCCAGGCAAGTGGAAGAGATGTGGGAGTCCCCCCGTTGCTTTCCTAGAAACCAATCAAAATTGGCTAGGTCAGTCAACAGAACTAATTAAAAACCACAATTCTTTTTACCTTCCCAGAACCACCTTTCTAGACATCGAATGATCAATTGTACATCATGACTAGTGATGCTTATTAGTTAAATATACTAAGACTTAATATAATTTTTAAATGGAGGGATTTATAAATTGCCAGCACATTCTTATAGAACGTATCACAATCAACTGATCACTCTTATAATCAAATATGTGCTAAGCGTGTCATCATACTAGGACAACCATTTACCACATAATGGATCCACCATTATGCCAGGACAACCTTATTTCAGTATGATGACTTCAAAACTAAACATATCTCTATAATAATTAGGGTTTGAGTGAAAAACCCTAACTAGTGGCATACATCAAAACATATATGCAATCAAAGATATACTAAGTGTAGTAACATATTAGGATTTTAAAAAAAACCCTAATATGTAACATACAAACTATCATAGATAATAGTCCTAATTAAGGTGGCTCTGATACCACTGTTGGATTCTGGTGCAACGCAATGGAAGGGTAATTTCAAAATTGAAACTAAATTCACACCAAAAACCCTAAACCAGGAACTCCTTAAATATGACTAGAATATATGACAAGCATATCTATGCAAATTAGGATTAGGGTACCAACCTGTAATCGCTTATTCCAACAAACTTGAAGTTGAAGGGGCTAACTGAATTCACCAGGCGTCCAGGTATCCGCCCTCCGATGGTGATCCACAAAGAGCAATGATCAAGAACACTATCTTCTTGTCCAATGGTTCCTCCTATTGAGTTCTTCTTCCTAGAACTCGATTCTTCGGATTATGGCTGGAATTCTTCCATACAAGAGGTTGCCTCCCTTTCTTTGATCTCTTCTCCTCCTTCCACTAAGACCTTGGCCCTTTAAGACACCCTTGTCTTGAAGATAAGACCTTGTCCTAAGAGGATATAGGCTTGTCTTAAGTTGGAGGAGAAATTAAGACAAGAATGTCTTAATGTAAGAAAGAAAGGAAGGAATATCAGAACTCCTTCTTTCCTTTACCGTCGGAGACCTTCTCTTTTATTCTTGTTCAGCAACAGAGTTTCGACAGAGGAGTCCTCTGTAAAGGAAACAATGTAAAACAAGAAAAGAGGGAAGGAGTCTTTTGGAGAGGAAGAAGAAAATAAAAGCATTACAGATTTCTATATCAAGTTCTGATTTTCCTGACCCCTTAAATAGCTTTCAGAGAGGCGCCCACACAACTCTCCGTAAACTCCTTCTCATGCCCTTCTCATTTTCTCACGCCCCTTCCCTCCTTCTCACGGCCTTCCAGATTAAATCCCATGGCCTTTCTTAAAGGAAAAGTCGCGATGTTTTAAAAAGAATGGAGTCGCGACTTTTCATCTCCGAAGAGATGTTATTTCGCGCGATCGGGAAGAAACAATGCTTTCTTTCTTTCTTAAAAACCCATCAATCGTTGGATTCCCATCCAAGGGGGCATATCTGAGGTGCTAATTCTTAAGAAATGAGGCCGCCCCATCTTAATTCATCGGAGAATTAAGTGGGGCACGCCAAGAGTCCATTAGCGCATGGACTCTTGGCATTTTGGCATGAAAATGCAAAGGGGCGGGTGGAGGGGCTAGCCTAGATACTTGGTTAGCCAATAGGGTTAGCCATAATCCCTATAAATTCAATTAGGGTCTAATTAGATCCAATTAGAACCCAAATTGAACCAATCCGGAATCCTAATTCGAATCTAATTTGAATAGAAGCTAGGATTTGAAACACCTGCTATAGTGTCATCATGCAAAATGATTTAATTACAAAATTAAATCCTTGATCAATTCTCTTAAGTGTGTGACCCATTGGGTTCCACATCTAGCCAGCAGTGGGTTCGAATACAAGTTGACCTAATTTGATTAGAACTCTTTCTAATCGATTTAGGTCAAATCGGGCTTACCCGATTATGATCAATTAGGACTCTTTCTAGTAAGTAATCATTCAATTTAATCAACCCACAAGACAAGATTGATGTCTAGCAACGTGTCATGTCTACCCGAAAGATATGGAAATTCTGATGAAATACCAAAACTACCCTTCAGTAGAAAGTTACCGTATAATTAAATCCCTCGATCAGCCTGCACCCAGAATATAATTATGGATATGGATATATGTCAATTCCAATATTACATTTGTTCCTAGCTCAATCTTAATTGATGATTCAATTATCTTGATATTAGAAATCATCTCTAATATCTTTACTTTGATCAAAGATTCACTGAATCATTATCCGATTGATAACTAGCTGGATGCAATCTCCTCTTACTAAGAGTGATCGATTCCTTGTTGACCTACTCATTACCTTCATATCCAACTCACCATTCCCAGTATTAATCCTATGCATGACTCAGTGTCATGATTAGAATTGAACCAAAGCATGGGTTCATGTACCTAAGGTACTTATGGTAGTCTCAGGTCAAAGGATTACTTGTACCACTCCCACTATAAGAACCTTCTATTGACATGTAGCTAAGACTCCATTAGATGTTCTCAAGTTGGATCATATCAGTGAACTCATTCTCTAATAAGCACCCACATCCTAGTATTAGTGTCATACACAAGTGACTGTGAGAGCAGTCACCCTCTCCAGTATACATGGGATGTGCTAGTCTTATCGGAAAAACCCTGATCCCCTACTCAGGGTTCCTTTGACTAGGAATATTTTAGATTAAGGTTTTAAGACTTTAGGTCTCACTGGTATGATCTCATCATAACCCTAAAATCATAGCCCTAATCTATGGGGTTCATTATATAATATAAACACAGCGTATGATGAAAAATAATGCCTGTATTAGATTATTGTCAATTACAATGGTTTGGGAGATACAACATAGATTGGCTTGTAGGGAATATCCCTTTCAATCTCCCACTTGCACTAAAGCCAATCGCCTTTAAATCTTAATCCCATACACTCGAGGTGGCGATCAAACTCTCGCTGTGGTAGAGCCTTAGTGAACGGGTCTGCTACATTGTTCTTTGTATCAACTCTATTTATGTAGACATCTTGTCTTTCTACTATTTCTCGGACGAGATGGAAGCGTCTCAAAATGTGCTTAGACTTATGATGAGCTTTTGGTTCCTTAGCTTGAGCAACAACCCCCGTGTTGTCACAGTATGCGATTCAAACTCGAATTATAAAAAAAAAATCAGAAATTTAATTGGAAAATTTAGATTTTGAAGTTCAAAATTTAGAAATCAAATTTTAAAATTTAAATCTTGAATCAGGATAAAAAATTCATTCTAGAAGTTAGAGTTGTTGCAAGATAGTTTTAGCCCTAACAACTTCTAGTCAACTAGTTTTAAAAATTTGAAATTAAAATTTTAAAATTCTAAAAAAAAAATAAAATTAAAATTTGAATTTTTAAATCTCTCAGTGAAGATTCCAAATTCCAGATTTTGATATTAAATTCCTGAAATGTGGTTAATAAATTCTTTTTGAAAGCTTGTAAAAGAAAATTTCAGCAGGGAACAACTTTATACTATCTAGTTTTAAAATTCAAAATTTAATTTTTTTAAAATTCAAAAAATTAAAAATAAAACTGATTTGGTTAGCTCTCATATCAGAAATCTCGTATTTTAAATTTTTGACTTCAGATTAACTCAAATTTTGGTTGAAAAGGTAGTTTGAAAATAGTTGCTAGAAGGTTCCAGCAGTTTATCTAACTCTTAACAACCTCAATTCAAATTTTAAATTCTGAATTCTAAATCTTTCTAAAATTTAAAATTATAGAGGAAAATAACAAAACATGAAGATAGGATCTCAGATCTAAAATTCAAAATTTATAAAAAAAATTTATTTTTTTTTGAAAATTAAAATAAATGGAAGGCAGAAACAGAATTCTGGACAGAATTTCATAAATAATCTAAGAACTCATATTTTTGAATCTAGAAATAAAAAGAATTTTTTTTTAATTTTATATTTAGAATTCAAGCACACTAGGGTATTAGAAAAGTATTTTTTTGGATTTTTTTGATCAATATAAAAAATACTAAATTTTGTAAAATATTCAGGTGAATACTAGAACATAAATTTCACCAATCAAACACTTGACTTAGTAAACCATAAGCTCTGATACCAAAAAATTGATAGGGGACGAAAATAAAATGAGCAATTAATTATCAAATAAATGGGCTAAGTTAATCCAAGAAAAGAATTTTCATAGGGAGACTAGTTGATCTAATTTTTAAGACCCGCAATATAAATTTAGTTTAAAATAGGAAATAGGATCTTCATGGCAAGGAAACCATCACTACCAGGAAAAGTTAACCTTCAAATGATTAGATCTAATTGGTGGGGGCACCAGGATCAGACACCGATTACTGGGCCTTATTTGGTTTACCTAGCCACGTGTCAAATTTTGTAATCAACTAGAATTGAGTCCTGTAATAAGTTGAGGTTAGTTGATTTGTCTCAACCCTCAACCTAGTCAATATTTTGAGTCATGTACATCAATTATGAGTCCAGTATGAGCCCGATTTTTATACAAGAAAGGAGGTCACCCTATTTTAGAGTTCCACTAGGCCACATCCAAGAGTCAGAGGCTGCTACATCAGCCCACTAGATTTTGTGTGACAACCCAGGATCCAAGATGCTTCCAGAATCCTAATTCTTTGCAGATGTCCTCCAGATGCCTAGATTCCACCCCAGACACCAGAGCTTATTCCTAAACTATGGCATCCATGATTGCAGAGGACCACCTGCATCCCAGCCAAAAGAAATCAAGCCCAGGTGCTAAGCCCAAGCCCTTAAGAAGCAATATTCCAGGGAATATTCCTGCTACCAGGCTACTAGACCACCCCAGCTTCCAAAGGCCCAAACCCATGCACCCAAGCACCTTAAGGCCGGCCCCTTGCTGCCCCTAGAAGCCAAACACACTCCCTAGGCATCCATGAGGTGTTGACCACGTCCAAAGAGGTTTGACCAAGTCCAAGTTGAAGAGAAGAAGGAGAAGACCAAGTTTATTGCTAACCTAGTTGGGATTTCTTATCCTTTTAAACTTTGTAATTCTAACCTAGCTAGGAAAGGACTTGTATTCCAATTTGGAAGAGGACTTGTAACCCAAGTGTAGGCATGGTTAGTGAGGGCATGGGAACTCTATAAATACCCCACCCCTCCCCCTCTTGTAAGCATCTCTTTCTTATAGATACAACTTGCTGAAATTTTGAGTTATTGTCTTGTACTGGTGTTTTGTTTTTGTTCTTTGGTTGGTGTTTTTGTGCTTGGACGAATTCCTTTTTGCCCTAGCTCCCTTCCACACCCTAACTCACTACCATCCAAGCCTTCACACATCCAAGAAGGAGTTCCCTAGGCTGCCAAGCAAGGAGATCTTCAACAAGCTTTAAACAACCATCTTCTAACCCTAATCCTGATTCCTTTCAACCCATTATTCCTTTTCTTAATTTTTAATTGCTGTTTTGATTAACCCTGAAGCTTGTAGGATCCTCGAGGTGCTTCCCCTCCCCTGAGGAGGCCTTCTTTCCTGCCCAGACTACCCAGATCAACCATCAGATTCAAGGGAAACAAGGCTTCTTCTTCCAGGCTCCGATCAGAGTTGTGAGTGATCTCTTCTGCTACTGATATTATCATCTCTGACTGGTATGAAACCTTCCCTTCTCTTATTATCTGATTTGCTTAAAGTTAACTATCCTAAGCCAGGAATTCCTTAATTTTTGGGTCCTGTCTTTTAGTTATCTTGCATGATTCAGCCTGCGACAAGTTGATTCTTAGAATTGCTAAATATTTGGTAGTTTTTACTTTGCTTTGAGAGATTAGCCATCAAACCTAAATCTGAAAATCACAAAAAAAATATTTTACTAGTTTTACTGTATATCTAGGATTCTTAGAGTCATCCCGCATTAGTTTGGTATCAGAGCAGGTTTAGGATAGTTTTTATTTGCTTTGAACTCACAAACCCTAATTTCTGCATTCTGTCCACTGCATTAGGTGTCTAAATTTCATCTGATTTTGGCATCATAAACATTTTATTTTTTGCAAAATTTGCACTGAATATCATCTATTTTATCCTAGTAATTATCAAAATTTTTAATTATTTTTAGTGAAACCCTAATTCTCTAAAATATAGCATAATAGGAATCCTAATAGAATCCTGATAATTTCTGCAGCAGTCCTGGAAAACCCTAGGTTTGCATTATCATCTGATTTTTTTCTAGAATTAAATTTGGTAGGCTTCATCATCACTGTCCATCCTCTATTTCAGATTTTTTTTTTGAATTTTTTATACATCAAGATCTGTGTCAAACTCTGCGATAACTGAAACCCTAATTCACTGATTTCTGCTACATTCTGCATCTTGACTCAACCTAACCTAATCAACTACCAAATCCCCAATCCAAAGCCAAGCTTTATTTGATAACCCCAGTTAACATAAACATAACTTGACACATCATAACTCATTAAAAAATATTTTATTTTCTGATTGTTTTAGCTTGCATTAGGGCCATTGATTGCCATCATTTTAACCTAATCTTAAGGGCAACTCAAAATCTCAGATCAGGGCAGGATTTCATCACCTGTCCTGGGCCCAAAACCACCATCATCATACTAACCCAAGCCTAATTAAAATCAATTAGACCTAATTTGCCCTACTGGGCTAGGAGACATTAACAGGTTGGGTCCGAGCTGTGTGGGCCAACTAATGCATTTAACCTTTTAGCTATTACTGAAAGCTGGTGTCTAAGGCTGGGAGTCCAGAGTCAAATGACCTAAGTGGTGCTGTGATTTTTAATTGGGTCCCTGCGAAAGCAAGGGGGGCCTCCCACACTCCCACCCCCTACCTGGCCAGTGGAAGGATTAGCTATTGGGTTAGGTGTAAGTTGAGCTGACCCACCCAGTTTCTGGCTCTAGGTCTAGGAAACCCTAGATTATACTAGCCTTTTCTTTCTCTTTTGCATGCTTGGTTGCATCATTTCATTTTGATTGTTTGATTTGTTACATGACCACTAGATTAGGAACCCAATATCAAAAGCCCAAATCTTAGCCCAGCCAAACCATGGAACCCACTTTGGGGACCATCCTAGCTCAACTTGCCCAAATGAATACCCAAACCCAAGCCCAGCTTACCCAGATTAACCAATCAAATACCCAAATTAATAACATGCTTGACCAAATGATCTAATTCAGTAAACCCCAGGAACCCATAGTCCTTAGATATGAACCCAGTAGTAACCCACTACCCCTCAGTCAACCTGAACCTTATAGGATTGACACCCCTAGATTTGAACCCATAACCTTTAAACCCATAACCTTTGAACCCATAACCCTTAGTTTACCCAACCCTATTACCCCAGACTTTAGTCAATTTTCCTTGAGCCAAACCCCTCCTACTACCCCATTGGTTCACCAAGATGACTTAGAAGAAAAAATATATGAGGCTGACCCAAGTCTAGTAGAAGAGTACGAAGATAATGAGTCTATTAAAGATCTAGAAGACTACCCTATAGAAGACCCAATGTCAGTTGAACCAATAGAAACCCAGGTAGAAACCAATCTAATGTTAGTTGATCCAGTAGAAACCCTAGTAGAAACCAATCCAGAGCTAGTTGAATCAATAGATACCTAGGTAGAAGACCACCCAATATTAGTTGACCATACCCAAGTAGTAGCCAATCTAGATTTAGTAAACCTTGACCATAATCAATTAGTGGCCGACCTAGAATTAGATAACCCAGATCACACCCAAGCTGCAATGGAAGAGCAATTAGAGGAGACTTTAGAAGAGGATCCAATTGTAGAGCCTAGTCCTGAATTTCCTTAGCCAAAAGAGTTTATTGAGGACTTGGCTTATTTCACCTAGTACCCTCATGATGAAGTCACTTCCTTGATCCCAATTGAAGATCTTTTCCATGAAATTAGTGACCCATTCTTCTAAAAGGCAGACCCAATAGATAGACACCAACCTCTTAAGGTCAATCTTATTAGTTTAGGATTAATCCCTGACACCCCTTCTTACATCCTAGTCTATCCAATCAATCCCGAACTCTTTTCCTGCCAGACTAACCCCGAATCTACCTTTTATTTTTTGCCTTTTCTTGAGTTTTCTTATGTTTCTTTAACCATTCACCTTCATCATGTAGAGAATTGCATGTTACATTCATTCCTTGCACATGTTAGGTTTGCATCAAACTTCTTGCAAACCCTTTGGCATTTACTAGAAGTATATAGTAAATTCTCATGTGCATGCCATGCTAGGGTTAGACCTAAAGAGTCTATAGTCTGTTAAAGTTTAGGCCCATAAATTTTCTTTAGGAAAGTCTAATCGAGTCTATTAGGTATTAGTTGAGTCCAATAAAATTCATAGTCCTAAATTACATGTCTACACCTGCACTACCCTCTGCACAGCATATGCATATGGAAATTAGTCAAAAGCTGAACATAACTAATGAACTAACTAACAACTTGGCTAATTCCCAAGAGAGAGATAAAGAATTTAGCAGGGGATTTTGTAGTTGTAAAGAATCTTCTGCTCGCAAAGCTAGCCCATCCAAGATAATGAATATCTATGGACCCAATGCCTATGTGCATGAGATGCTACCTGATTTAGGTATTAGCTTCACCTTCATCATCTCAGATCTTATAGAGTCTAGTGAGCCAGCAGTGATATCTAGCAAGCATCTTGTGCCTATCCCTCCCTTTGAGAGAGAACCCACCCCAGAGTGTCCACATATAATTGGCCAAATAGTGAGAAAAAGATTGAGAGAATCCTAGACGATCAAGCCATATGTACCCAGAATCACGGCTATCAGAGGTACTTGGTCCGATGGTAAGGTCGGCCAGAATCTGAGGACTCGTGGATCACCCATGAGGATCTGCAGTGCCTCAACCCAGACCTACTCGAGCACTTGAAAGCCAAGTTATCCCATAATCGACGGGGTCGAGTTCCTCCCACCCCGGGAGAATTAGTGGGGGCACCAGGATCAAACATCGATTACTGGGCCCTATTTGGTTTACCTAGCCATGTGTCAAATTTTGTAATCAACTAGAATTGAGTCCTGTAATAAGTTGAGGTTAGTTGATTTGTCTCAACCCTCAAACTAGTCAGTATTTGAGTCATGTACATCAATTATGAGTCCAGTATGAGCCCGATTTTTATACAAGAGAGAAGGTCACCCTATTTTGGTGTTCCCCCAGGCCACATCCAAGAGTCAGAGGTCGCTACATCAGCCCATTAGATTTTGTGTGATAACCCAGGATCCAAGATGCTTCCAGAAACCCTGATTCTTTCCAGATGCCCAGATTCCTCCCCAGACACCAGAGCTTATTCCTAAACTAGGGCATCCATGATTCCAGAGGTCCTCTTGCATCCCAGCCCAAAGGAATGAAGCCCAGGTGCTAAGCCCGAGCCCTTAAGAAGCAAGATTCCATGGAATATTCCTGCTACCATGCTACCAGGCCACCCCAGCTTCCAGAGGCCCAAACCCATGCACCCAAGCCCCTTTAAGCCGGCCTCTTGCTGCCCCTAGAAGCCCAACATGCCCCCTAGGCATCCATGAGGTGTTGACCACATCCAAAGAGGCTTGACCAAGTCCATGTTGAAGAGAAGAAGGAGAAGACCAAGTTTATTCCTAACATAGTTGGGATTTCTAATCCTTTTAAACTTTGTAATTCTAACCTAGCTAGGAAAGGACTTGTATTCCAATTTGGAAGAGGACTTGTAACCCAAGTGTAACCATGGTTAGTGAGGGTATGGGAACTCTATAAATACCCCACCCCTCCCCCTCTTATAAGCATCTCTTTCTTATGAATACAACTTGCTAAAATTTTGAGTTATTGCCTTGTGCTAGTGTTTCATTTTGGTTCTTTGGTTGGTGTTTTTGTGCTTGGACGAATTCCTTGCTGCCCTTGCTTCTGTCCACACCATAGCTCACTGCGATCCAAGCCTTCACACGTCCAAGACGGAGTGCCCTAGGCTGCCAAGCAAGGAGATCTTCAACAAGCTTCAAACAGCCATCTTCTAACCCTAATCCTGATTCCTTTCAACCCATAGTTCCTTTTCTTAATTCTTAATTGCTGTTTTGATTAACCCTGACACTTGTAGGATCCCCGAGGTGCTTCCCCTCCTTTGAGGAGGCCTTCTTTGCTGCCCAGACCGCCCAGATCAACCATCAGATTCGATGGAAACAAGGCTTCTTCTTCTAGTCTCCGATCAAAGTTGTGAGTGATCTCTTTTGCTACTGATATTATCATCTCTGACTGGTATGAAACCTTCCCTTCTCTTATTATCTGATTTGTTTGAAGTTAACTATCCTATGCCAGGAATTCCTTAATTTTTGGGTCCTGTCTTTTAGTTATCTTGCATGATTCAGCCTGGGACAAGTTGATTCTTATAATTGCTGAATACCTGCTAGTTTTTACTTTGCTTTGAGAAATTAGCCATCAAACCTAAATCTAAAAATCATAAAAAAAATAGTTTACTGCTTTTACTATATATCTAGAATTCTTAAAGTCATCCCACATTACTAATGAAGCTTAGGAAGAGTTTTCCTACCAACAATGATGGTTAATTATTTGGTGGAGAAAGGAGCTCTCATCACTCAAGGATTAAGGCCTAGAAGTCAAGATTTACACTCTCTACTTTGAGACTCACCTTGGCCTTGATCCATGGCATGGAGACCTTGATCCTTGACCTAGGAACTTGAGAGAACTTGCAAAGAAATTTGGGATTAGACATAGAAGAAGAATTGGAGTTGGAATGGAAATAAAGAAAAAAAAAAGAAGAGAAGAAAGTGGCCGACGGCTTGGGACTTGGAGCTTGATCATAGATCCATCAATGGGCATCCATCCTTTACTCCTTGCAAAAGCACTCTTCACTCTCAAACTCAAACTTAGAAAACTATCATTCTCTCCTTGGATAAGGATCAAAACACTCAAACTAGCTAGAAAACTTTCACTCTAAACTAGAACTCAAGAAAACTAGAACACAAGGAAACAATCCTTTTATTAATTCAAATCATAGCATAGAATGAATATAATGAGAGCCTAGGGGCCCTTTTTATAAGCTCAAATTCTAGGAATTTCATCCAAGGGTGGAGAGGATGGGATAAGGATGGTTTAGTTGGCTCCGACAATTTTTTGGTAAGTGGTTTTAACTAAAAACAAATTTTTGGTAGAAAGTTACAACCACTTTGACATGTGGCATCTAGAAGATCCTAATATAGCTTCCAAATATTGATGTGGAGGCTAAGGTGTCATAAGTTGTGGCATCCCACATGTCAAATATTGTTGAAGTAGTGGAAGGAATCTTTATGTTCCCCATAAAACTCTTGATATAATGTAATTCCTTCTCCCTCAAGGTTGTTTGATGAGTTGTTCCCCCATGTGCTTCAAATCTTGGCATGAATTGGGCTTGGGCTTGTTCTTGAAGAGCCTTGAATGGTTGGTCTTGGACTTGAAAAGGCCGCCCTCCATCATGCTTTGGGCTTGAGCCGAATGGGCTTCTTCCATGTATTGGCTTATGAGCCAAATCATGTTACAAGAAAATCTAGCTTATGAACATGCTTCAAGAAAATTAATGGGCTTCTTCCATGTGTTGGTTTATGAGCCAAATCATGCTTCAAGAAAATTTAGCTTATAAACATGTTTCAAGAAAATTTGTAACTTTCTTCGAAATCTTTATTAACTATAGCTGGAAAAATAGAGTTAATCAAAGTATATATTCTTATTATGGATGTCCCCATCACTTCCCACTCTTAATTTTTATTTTGATTGAAGGTTAGCTATCCTAAGCTTGGAATTTTTCAATTCTCAGGTCCTAACTTTTATTATTTCGCATGAGCATGCCTGCATGCTGGTTCTTTGCATTGCTATTCATCCTGCTAGTCTTTACTTGATTTCGGGAATCTACCCTGCAAATTAAAATTATAAAAAAATATAAAAAAATTAGTTTACTATTTTTCCTGCATATTTTGCAATCTTAGAGTTATCCTGCATCAGACCGCATGGCCCCCATGGCCATTGTCAGGGGATGGAGATTGGATTTCAAGTTCCTCGACCAGTAACATTTTAGGATTGGTGATTAGCTGAGAGATGCTGGTCTTGCACAATTTTGTTCCATCAGAGAGAGGTTTTATCCAATACTGATGAGGGAGTTTTATGGGACTCTTGCCTGAGGCACTGATGGATGGACCGCAGAGGTTAGAGGGATCACTATTTTATTATCAACTGAGATATTAAGTCGGGTATGGGAGATCTCGATGAGGGGGACAGTCATAGACTTACTTGTAGATAGGATCAGTGGCTACAGGTGCATATTTGAGAGAGATGACATTGGAGAGGGAGCCAGCATTGTTGCTTCATGGCTATCACTAGAGATGAGGCTCTTGCACCACATAGTTGCCCAGATTTTACTGTCGAAGATCGGGTGATTTGATTTCATCATTAAGAGGGAGCTTCTGGTGATGGTTGCCCTAATATAGAGGACTCCAGTCTGCCTACCTGTGCTCATGATGCATCAGATGATGGAGGTGGCAACCGGCAGGAGACTTTGTCTGCCATATAGGATGGGTTTTACTATATTGTTTAGAGCATACAGATAGCTACTCCACACAGATATAAACGATGAGAGATCACTGCATCGTATGGGATATCACAGATACCAAGGTTAGTGGAGATGGAGAGTTTCTAGAGACACACCTAACACAGATTCAGATGATGTGCAGTTGAGGAGGAGGATATACCTAGAGATGAGGTTGGGCCATCTAAGCCTTCACATGCTACACCAAAGTTACAGCCCGAGCCATCAATATCGGCACATGCAAAGGTGACACCTCTTGGAGATACTTCTAACAGGATCAGTTGACTAGAGGTTGAGATGCAAATCATTAGACGGTGAGAAGATTTGATGCATATGGAGATGAGATCAGGTTTTTAGGAGATGAGGAGAGTTTTACTGTTGTTCTGGCTGCTTTACATAGATTATCTTCTAGCAAGCCACCTTCCCCTCCACCTTCTCCACTAGCTCCACCAGCTCCACTAGCAGATACTGAGATGGGAGATGGTCAGGGTGACTCATCCGCAGACTTCAACATTGATGACTTCATGGTGGATCCTGAGCCGAACACTGTAGCTGACCAGGATGCTGAGCCTGCAGCAGATAAGATGAGGACTTCAGAGGCTGCTGCTACCCCATCCAGTCCAGCTCTTCGGACTCCTATCCTTCTTAGTATCCCCATTATACCTGATTCTTCATATCCTATTGTTTCCACACCTACACTTCATTATGATCCATCAGATACTCTAGTTGACTTACTTACACCATCATTTTTTTTACATCCTACCATTTTTGAAATCAATAGGACACCAATTTTACATTTATATCTCTACCTATTTTCTCTTTATCTAGAGAGATGATTTTACACTCCTTGATTCCACATTCTTTCATCTGGTCCTATTTTTGACATCACTCCACCTATACTGATAGTGATCTCACTGATCCTGATCCTGTCCCATTTCCTGACCCTGCTCCTAATGTTGCTTCTTCTTCAACACGAGCTAGAGGGAGAGCATGAGCTAGAAGTAGAAGCCAAGGACATGGTGACATTCCTAGAGCTATCCGCATTAGGCTTGCTGATCTCTGACCGATGTGGCCATGACCCCATCCCTCTAGGATTACAGGACCTATCATTTTAGTGATTAGGCCTTTCTTTGATGAGGACAGCACCCCTTAGGATTGATTAGCATATTAGTTAGTATCATATCAATTAGATGTATGAGATAGTTATGTATCAGTTAGTTCTATTTGTATCAAATTATGTATCAATGTGTCAAATTTTGTATCAAATTTTGAATATTATATATAATGACACTTTCAGCCTTTTCTCTTGAGTACTCATATCTCTTCTTACTGTACTTTTATACTCATCTTTCCTTACTGCTTTTCACTTTATCTCCATTTTATACTACTTTTCACCTCTTTTTTTTATGATGATGAAAAAAAGGGGGAGAAAGCGGATGAGAATGAGAATTGTAATAGTAATGGGAGAATGAAAATGAGATTAATGGTAGCAATTGGCACAATGTTTTATGGTATCAAAATGGTAAACAAAGGGGGAGAATAAATGGTATAAGTAAAAGAGGGGGAGACAAGAAAAAAATAAGTGATAATTAAGAAGAAAGAATGATTAAGGTGGAGAAAAATTCTAAAGAAACAATTTTGAAAATTTTAAAATTTCTAAATCTTTTGAAATTTTTCTTTGAGAAATGCTAATATATGTAAGTTTTTGATAAATATTTTCAGATCATATATTAAGGGAAAGCTTCAGTTTTGTGCTCTGATACTCCTTATTTACTTTGTTTTTATGCTATGATAATCCTTATTTTTATTTTTATTTTTTATGCTTTGATACTCCTTATTTTCATGCTCTGAAAGTCTTCATGATCTGATATCTTTGCTCTGATATTCTCTATCATTATGTTTATTATTTGCTCTGACATGCTCTAATACTTTTCATGCTCTTTATCTTTATGTTGTATTGTTTACTTTGATAATCTTAAAGATTTTTCTCTGATACTTTTTATGTTCAATCTATTTTTGTTCAAATGCTTATCTTTCAAAATCATTTTAGCTCTGATACACCTTTTGAATATCTCATATAAGTATATAGCTCTGATGCATTATAGTTATAGCTCTGATACATTAAAACTATATGAATTAAATTCTTTCTTATATATATACATATATCTCTGATAAATTGTAGAAAAGTCTTTGCTCTTGATAATCATAACAACATAGCTCTGATGCTTATTATCAATAGCTCTAATACTAATAGTCAATTGCTCTATATTTATTAAAAATATTTTGAGCTTACTATGTATATATACTTAAAGATTTTGTCATCATCAAAAAGAAAGAGATTATTGACTCCTGGATTGATTTTAATGAATAACAAAATTCTTATGTATACCTAAGTACTAATTACATGTTTAAAGTGTGTTTATCAGAACAACGTACTCATCAAAGTTATAATGTGTTGAAGAAATCAAATTGCTTGTCAAATAGTTGAAGAAGTCAATTATATTAATGGATTTTCAAGTTATATGGACCTTAGCACATAAGAATAACTTTGAAGGACTCAAATTTTGAATTTGAAAAAGTTTCAGCAATGTTTCAGCCATGTATCGAATCATGAAGATTAAGTACCTACTCAAGGTGTCGACTCATAGAACCCTAAGCTGATACATAGAAAGAGTTTCAGCCGGCATGCATAAAGTGTTGACTCATAAAAGCTAAGTGTCGACACATAAGTCGACTCATGGTTAAGCAAGTGTCGACTTAAGGCCTAAGACCAAAATGAAGAAAGAACATACTGATTTATGGATATTATCCAAGTGTGACTCATGAATATGAAGTGTGGACTCAAGTGTCGACTCACCAAAAGAATTGTCGATGCACCAGTGCACTCTAGAGAGCTTCAAAAAATATTTTTGACCTTGTGTCGACTCATGTGTCGACTCATGACCTGAAGTGTCGACACCTGCAGATTTGGATGAATAATAATGGCTAGTTTGTTGAAAAACAAAATTGCTCCATTTTGTGTCGAACGACTATTTTCTCCTCTCCAATGGTCATAAATGATCATTTAAGACTTGGAAAGGTATTTAAAGTGTACCAAACACAAAGGAAAAGTATTTATTGGAATTCATTGAACATCTAATGAGCATTCATTAAGTATTCATTACTTTTAAGTGAAGTTGAGCTTTCAAGCATTCAAGAGCATTCAAGAAGCATTCAAGTCCAATCTTCAAGCATTGATTAAGGCTTCAACAACTTGGAGACAAGCTTTCTCAACAGCAATCAAGAGTTTCAATGAGATACTTGCTTTTATTTTGAAAGCTTATTGTATTCTTACATCATATTTGAATTATCTTGTTCTTCCTAGTTTTAAGTGAATTGAAACTAGTGTTTCGGTTGTTGGTGAGCCTTGTTTGAAAACTAACTAGGTTGTTGGTGATCCTTGTTTGAAAACCAACTAAGTTGTTGGTGAGCCTTGTTTGAAAAATCAACTAAGTTGTTTATGAGCCTTGTGTTGAAAAACAAACTATGTTTTTGGTTAGCCTTGTGAAAACCAAGAGCTTTTGATTAGTGAGCCCCGAAAACTAATCTACTGTAATCAAGGAAGGATTATAGTGAAATATCCAAGTGGACCTTGGGGAGTGAACGTAGGTGCTTTTTGTGCACCAAACCACTATAAATTCTTATGTTTGTGATTGCTTATCTTTCTCTTCTTGCATTTACATTATTACTTCTACTGCATACTTTCATTGAGCACACAAACACTTGCAAACACACTAGCACTTGTCTTTAATTTTAACAAAAAGTTTTAAAACCCAATTCACACCCCCCCCCCTCCTAGATTGCTTTAGCTGGGAAACAATCTACCACATGGCATGAGCAAAGCAGCCAAGAAAGGTGGTCATCAAAGCAATAATTAGGCTATTTTTTCAAGCATAGCTCATTTTTCAACAAGGTTGAAAGCTCAAGAAGAGCAGTCAACTTACCTAGTCAACACAAGTAAAAGCTTGATACTCAATCAACATCCAACCAGGATCTCTACCCCGACTGAACAACCTCTAAATATAAGGACCTTGAGGCAATTGGCTAACGTCATCGAAATGAGTGCCGATATGATTGGCCTACAACTGACTTTCTATAGTCTTGTTTCAAGTAATGATCGACTTTCTATTGTTGGTCAAACATCAAGTCCTATTAGGTAATGAACTCAGCTATAGGATAGAAAGGTTCTCACTTCACCAAGGTTGCATCTTTGATTATGTTACTTGGCTAATTGCAAATCTACACCATAGTTTGAGCTAGTGTGGTTACCTACTCAAACAAAGACATTGTTGGGTTTCATGATGTTTTCATGCATGTAGATTTTAAAATTTTTGTTTGTTTGCATGGTGGAAGTAAAAGTAGATTAAAACTATTTTAATCTAAAATATGCATGAGATCATATCTTCTAAAATACCTAATTAGGACCTTATGTATAAGATATTAAGATTCAGATCTATAAAAACAAATTAAACATCATTCTAGGACAACCATTCAACATAATGATCAAATCGTTATGCCAAGGCAATCTTATATTAGAATGATGTTTCTCTATGATATACAATGCCAAGATCTATCTGTTGGAGTTCTCCCAGGAATAGAAAATTACAATTGAACAGGCATCAACAGCCTATCGCAGGAGAAGCAGATATAAAAAATAATTTATATCTAATCATACAATTCATAAATAAATATAATTTATTTATCATAAATTCCTAACATGCTGCAACATATGAGAAAGATATCAGATCTGAAATAAAAATTATTTTAAGCATAAAATACTTACCTGGATCGCTATCCGGGCTTGCTTTGAAAAGCATGTAGATCCGCTATTGAAAACTGGGATTCTATCGAAGCCACGCAAACACTCGGCCTCTGTTGGTATCCACGTGAAGCTCTCACAACCGAGTCATAAAAGGCACCAGACTACTAGATCCTTGCAGCCCTCTCCTCTTTCAGCAAATCGCTCGCTTTAAGAACTGTGCCAATCCAAATCTGGACTGGCTTTCGGCTTCTGTATTGCAAATCAAACTATGCAAGATCTTTAGACCCTTTTCTCTCTTCTTTCTCTATTAGAGCATCTCTCTAGACCTCACAAAAGGAAGAAGGAAATAAAAAGGGTAGAAAAGAACTTGGTGCCAAGAGAGAGAACCTCAGGTGAAGATGCCCCAAAAGAAAAGCTCTCGGCCAAGAGGAATATTCACGGTGGAAGGAGAAAAATATTCATCCCAATTGTTCTCTTTTTGGTCAACCACCTTTCTTCTTATTTAAATTCAAGTTCTCCCATCCCATCAAAACAAAACTCCAGTATTTTATTTTATCTGGCTAGGATTTAAGAGGAGTGAATGAGAAGGACTCCTCCTCCTCATATTCCTCCATGCCAAAAGAAGGATTAGCTCCATCTAATATTCATGCTTCCTCTCTTTTGTCACTTAAACACATGAGATCCACAAGGTAGGCGTGTGGAGGGAAGGGGAGACATGGAGAGAGAGTCCCATTCTAACTAGACTCTAGGTCATGGTCCAAATGAAGTGATTTTACAGTCAAACTAAAATCGATTTTAAATCCGATCGAACCATTTCGAAGCAGACATTAACCCAGCTCAATTAGGATTAATTAATTGAGTTTAACTCAATTAAATTAAATAAAATTTAATTAAATTAACAATTAATCCATAATTAATTAATTGTAACATTTATAATTAGGTCAAATATTAATTGTAACACTTACAATTAGGTCCAAATTGATTTGCTGATTGGTTACTTGAGCTCCTAATGTGTGTGACCCCTCAGGTCCTATCTTATCTGGTAATGAGATATGCTATAATCTCCATTATACATCATCTTAACTCCTTTCTATGGACTGAAATAATTTCAACTCAACCTTAATTAGGATCATCGATCCGAAAACAATCCTAATGGGCTCTCATAATCCACCAGTGGCACCTAGCAGTATGTAGTGGCAACCCAGCAGAATAAGATTGGAACCCCTAGGTGTAGTTATCATGTGATTCGGTTTCTCTATCAAAATCTTGACATGATGTTAGTTACAGATACTCATTAAATCCATCAGTCATATGCTTAACTTAATCGACTCAAGTCTAATTATGATACTAATGAAAACACCTTTTCATTATCACCCTACTATGGTCATAGATTTCTGGACTTAGTCTCATTAAGCTTCATAGGATTATACCTTACTACTAAGGCTAATAGATCCCTACAAGTGAATATCCTATTCCTACAATAAACTTACTGCAGCCAACGAACACCTCAAGGTCCCATATGGATAGGAATCATGTGATTGTGCTGTCAAACTACAGCAACCTTATTATGAGTAGCTGAGACACTCTAGGTCAAGAAACTATTCACACGACTACAGCATTAGGAAGTTATCGACTAGTGAGTAGTCATCCGTATAACTTCCGATGCTTGGTCATGCTCGGTACCATTGATATCTATCAACTACCTGCACTCTCACTCCAGTGTTCCATGCTGTAGGTCAGAGACTCATCTACCCAAAAGAGAAGTGATTTGTGCATCAATTTTAATGGATCAATCACCATCCTCAAGATATTCCAACAATTGGGAGCTTTTAGGAGTTAATCTATAAAGACACATGCCTCAGATTCTTAACTCTTGAGAATATGTGTCATTGTCCATTAACTCCATGGATGATTCATAGACATAACAATATGAATGAAACTAATACCCTTTTTATTAATAAGAAAAATTAAGTACAAAGTTCATGCCCTAAAATTAAAATATGTCAAGCCAACATGGCTTTCAGAGCATACACCTAACAATCTCCCACTTGCACTAAAGCCAATTGGCTACATATCTAAGTCCCATTTTCTCAAATCAGACTTCAGCCTTCTGATGGCCCAGAGTCTTAGTCAGTGTATTTCTTCTCGAGGTAGTCATGTATGATATGAAACCACCGCTCAATATGCTTGGACTTCTGGTGAGACCTAGGCTCCTTAGCTAGAGTTATTGCATCATTATTATCACAATATATGGGGATGGCACCAGATGGCATCACTCCAAGCTTCGCAATGAACTTTTGTACCAGAAGGCTTCTTTTGCAGCTTCAGAGGTAGCGATATATTCTACTTCCATTGTTGAATCTGTTATGATGGGCTGCTCGGAACTTGTTAAACTAGTTGCCCAACCATTGCATAAAAATACAGACTCTGATGTAGACTTTCTATCATCAGGATCAGACATAAAGTCTGAGTCTGTATATCCTTTTATCCTTAATTCTGAACTCCATCCAAAGACTAAGAACAAATCTTTAGTCCTTCTCAAGTACTTAAGAATGTTCTTCATAGCTATCCAGAGTTCTTCACCTAGATTCGACTGATATCTGCTCGTGACACTCACAACAAGAGCTATTTCAGGTAAAGTACACAACATAACATACATAAGGCTTCCAATTGCCGAAGCAAATGGAATCTTGCTCATGCATCGAATCTCTTCAGGTGTGTTGGGACTCATTTTCTTGGAGAGATTAATGCCATGCCTAAGAGATAACAATCCTCTTTTAGAGTTCTCCATGCTGAACCTTTTCAGCACTTCCTCTATGTACAATTTTTATGAAAGGCCAAGCATCTGATTAGATCTATCTCTATAGACCTTAATCCCCAAAATATAAGATGCTTCACCTAAGTCTTTCATAGATAATTCGTTAGATAACCAACTTTTGACCAAAGTCAACTTGGGAATATCATTGCCTATAAGGAGGATGTCATCCACGTACAATACGAGGAATGTCACTGCCCTCCCACTAACCTTCTTGTAAACACATGGCTCATCCTCATTCTTAATAAAATCAAACAATTTGATTGTATCATCAAAATGAGTATTCCAACTCCAAGAAGCTTGCTTTAATCTATAGATTGATCTATGCAGATTGCAGACCTTATAATTTTCATCATTGGAAGTGAAACCCAAAGGCTGCTCTGTATAGATATCTTCCTCAAGATATCCATTCTGGAATGCAGTTTTCACATCCATATGCCATATCTCATAATCATGATATGCTGCAATTGCAAGCAATGTACGGATAGATTTCAACATAACTACTGGTGAAAAGGTATCATGATAGTCAATGCCTTCACGTTGACTATATCCTTTCGCCACTAACCTAGCTTTAAAGGTCTCTACCTTATCATCTACATCTATTTTTCTTTTGTAGATCCATTTACAACCAATAGGTATAATACCCTCTGGTGGATCCACTATGGACCGAACTTGGTTAGAATGCATTGAATCAATTTCTGACTTCATAGCATTCAACCATTTCTTGGAGTCGATGTTTGACATCGCCTCATCATAAGTCTTAGGATCAATCAATTGATCCTTGTCCCCAACAAAAAACATTTCCTTTATATCCTCCATAAGCATACCCAAGTACATTTCAGGAGGTTTGGAGACTCTAATAAACCTACGAGGTGGAAGAGCATTTGTGTATTTGTTGATCAGGTTCGATTTGATCTCCAGCTGGTAGCTCTTTAGAGACTTTCTCATAGAGCTCAATTAACCTCCCACTACCACCTTCCTAAATAAACTATTTTTCAAGAAATGTGGCATGTCTTCATACAATCACATTGTGATCTTCTAGAAGGTAAAAGTAATATTCAAAAGTTTTTTAAGGATACCCTATAAACCGAGCATTCACAGATCTAAAATCCAACTAATTCATCATAGTCTTTTGTCATAGGCTGGACATCCCCAAATCTTGAAATGGGCAAGACTTGGTTTCTTACCATGCCAAATCTCATATGGTATGGTAGGAACAGATTTAGATGGAACCCTATTTAGAATATAAATTGAAGTTTGTAGGGCATCTCCCCAATGAAATAAAGGCAAGTCAGTGAAGCTCATCATGGATCGGACCATATATAATAATATCCTATTTCTCCTCTTAGACACCTCGTTGATCTGAGGCATACCAAGTGGAGTCCATTATGAGACTATGCCATTGTCTTTAAGATAACATAAAAATTCCTTACTAAGGTATTCACCTCCTCAATCTGATCAAAGAACCTTAAGGGTTTTACCTATTTGTTTTTCTATCTTATGTCTGAATTTCTTGAACTTTTCAAAAGCTTTAGATTTGTATCTCATAAGAAACACATAATCATATAGTGAACAATCATCTATAAAGGTTATGAAGTAGTAAAAATCATCCCTGGACTGCACATCAAATGGACCACACACATCAATGTGTACCAGGGCAAGTAATTCTGTCTCCCTCTCCCCATGTCCTACAAAGGTTATCTTGGTCATTTTCCCTTGAAGACATGACTCACAAGGTGCATATGATTCGGAATTAACTGAATCTAGGATCCCATCCCTTTCAAGTTTTTTATTCTGTCCTCACCTATATGACCGAGCTTTAGGTGCCACATGTATTTATCATTTAGGTCATCTCTATGATGTTTATGTCCTATGTCATTCACTTTAATTTTCTGGTTAATATTCAAAGATACATCAGCATGCAAATGATAGAGAATGTCAATAAAATAGCTTTTGCAATCAATTTATTTCTCAAATAAATACTATAAAAGTCTTTATTGAATATAAATTCAAATCCTTCCTGTGCTAGCACAAAAACATAAATCAAATTTCTACTAGCTTCAGGCACAAAATAATAGTCACTAAGTACTAATTTAAACCATAAATGTAACACGAGAGAATATGATCCAATGGCTTGAGCAGCAACTCTTGCTCCATTTTCGACACGTAGGACCATCTCACCTTCTCTCAGCATTCTACTTCTTTTCAGGCCCTGCATTGAAATGCATATATGAGCACTAGAGCTAGAGTCTAAAATCCAACTAGAAGTAGATGAAACCGTTAGGTTAGATTCAATAACGAGCATAGGCTTACCTTCAGAAGGTGCATCCTCCTTCTGTTTCTTTAGGCTTTTCAGGTAGAGAGGACAATTCCTTTTCTAGTGGCCATCTGTATTGCAGTAGAAACATTTTCCTTTGCTAACCTTGGCTTTGTTGGGAGTGTCCTTCTTCTTTTGTTTGCTTTCCTTCTTCTTCTTCTTTGCAGGTTTCTTCTTCTTCAAAGTAAACTTTTTTTTGGAGGAAGACTGCTCCATAGAGAAAACAGATCCCCTTGAACTTTTCAAGGTCCCCTCATTGCTTACTAGCATGTTCAATAATTCAGGCAAAGTGTAATTCAACTTGTTCATATTATAGTTCATAACAAATTGAGCATATGAACTAGTCAAGGAGTGGAGGATCAAATCCACCTGTAGCTCCTTATGAATTGGAATACCCAGCTTCCCAAGCTGTTCGATGTCCTAGATCATTGTCAAACAATGATCATGCATTGACTGCCCTTCATGCATCATATTCTTAAAAAGCATTTTTGACACTTCAAAACGTGCAATCCGACTTTGTTCACCACATAACTCTTGTAGGTGAATCATAATCGATTTAGCAGTTGGCATATCCTCATGTTGGCTCTGCAATTCATTTGATATTGAGGCCAACATATAAGACTTAACCTTATTATCATCATCCATCTATTTTTCATGTGCAGTCGTCTGACAAGTATTTGGATGGTCAGGTAAGACAGGGGGTTCCTGGTCAAGCACATAGCCCAACTTCTTAGAACTCAAAATAATTTTGATGTTTCTCAACCAATCCTTAAAATTGAGGCCTACTAGTGGGTTTGTCTCTAGAATACGGACTAAGGAATTTGAAGCAGACATGGTTAACTGCAAGAGTAGAATATTCAAATTAGATACTTTACACTTAATTATAAAAAATTATTCTAGGGTCTTTAAGAAATAATTTTAGAACTCCCACTATTTTCTCGGATCACTCACACTCCCCGTGGAGAAGCAAAAATCTTGTGACTCTAGGTTTCTAGTGGGTGCTATGGTCCCATCGATGTAAGGCACCTCACCATATCCGATAATTGGTAACACACTACACTAATAAGTGGCCAACACTTGTCCAATGTATCTAATACAAGTTGTAACTACTTGGTCTCTAAATCATGGTGATGTGGTAGGAAGCTGACGTGTAAACCCTGTCAGATGCCATGTTAGAGAAAGCTGCCATAGCGGACACTAAGAGCGACAGCAGGAAAGTTTCTCGACTTCAAGGTCACTAAGAGGGGCATCGAAGTGAACCCAGAGAAGGTCCAGGCAATCGTCGACATGGAGCACCCGACATCCAAGAAGCAGGTCCAGCACCTGACGGGGCAGATTGTAGCTCTGAGTCATTTCATCTCGAGATCAGCTGACTGCTGCCTTCCCTTCTTCAAGTCACTATGCAAGATGTATGACTTCACCTGGATGGAGGAATGCAGGACGACCTTCGAAGAATTGAAGAAGTTCCGGGTGTCTCCTCTGCTGCTCTCAAGACTAGAGGAAGGAGAGGAGCTCCTACCTTACCTGGTAGTCACACCTGGAGTTGTCAGCATGGTACTCATCTGTGTAAACGAGGACAGATCTCAGAAGCCGGTGTACTACACCAGCAAAATCCTTCGTGATGTGTAGATCAGGTATACTCGTTTCAAGAAACTCATTTTTGCTCTAATAATGTCTGTTAAGCACCTCAGACCCTACTTCCAAGCGCATCCCATTACGGTCATGACAGATCAGCCACTGAGGAGCATACTCAGCCACCTCAAAACCTTCGGGTGGCTGGCCAAGTGGTCCCTGACGCTGAGCAAGTTCGACATCGCATATCAGCCAAGGTCATCACAGAAGGCCCAGGTCCTAAACGACTTCCTGGTCGACTGCACGGGACTCACCGAGGAGCCAGAGTGAACATCCTCGGAGAATCAAGTTAAGCCTGGAATAGAGAAGGAGACCTGGGTCCTCCATATGTACGACACGTCCAACCCAGCGGGAGCGAAGCAGGCCTCATCCTCGCCAACAGTGTCGGGACCGTGGCGGAATGTGCTCTCCGTTTCAAATTCGTTGCAACAAACAATCAGGCGAAGTACGAGGCACTCCTCGTGGGCCTAAAGGTCTCTCGTGAGCTGGGTGTGCAAAGCTTGAAAGTCTTTACCGACTCCCAACTGGTAGCTGGACAAGTCTCCGAAGAATATGAAGCTAGAGACCTCCAGATGATGAAGTACCTAGAGTGAGTCCGCTCGAGCACAGTAGGTTTCCGACGCTTTAGTATCTTCCATATCCCCCGTGGAGAGAATGCTCGCGCAGATGCACTATCGAGACTCATGACCTTGCCGGACTCGTCACTAGGGCGTGCCTACATCGAGTACCTCGAGAGTCCAAGTTACGAAGCCTAGGAGGAGGTGCAGTAAGTCACCCTGGAGCCAAGCTTGATGGATAAGTATGTCAGATACATCGCTGATGGCACCTTACCAGAGGACTGTGCGGAAGCCAGCCTCATCAAGAAGAAAGCCTCCCGGTTTGTCCTAATGGAAGGATAGCTCTACCACTGATCCTACTCCTACCCACTCCTGAAGTGCCTGAGACCCACAAAGATAGCCTTTGTACTCCAAGAGATACATGAAGTCCTTTGCGGGAACCACATGGGAGGAAGGATGCTGGTGTACAAAGCTCTCAGCCAGGGGTACTTCTGGGAGACCATGAGGGAGGACGCCGCCGACTTCATGAAGAAGTGCGACAGATGCCAGCGCCATGCTCACATACAGCACCAACCGGTGGTGCCGATCTCCCAGCTCTCCACCCCTTGGCCGTTCTCCCAGTGGGGAATGGACATATTAGGGCCATTTCCCACTACACCGGGGCAACAGAGATTCCTGCTGGTAGCTTTGACTACTTCACCAAGTGGGTGGAAGTAGAGCCACTAGCACGGATCACGGAAGCCAAGGTCCACCAATTCTTTTGGAAATCAATTATCTGTAGCTTCAGACTCCCCCACTGCATCATCACCGATAATGGATGGCAGTTCGATAATCGGGAGTTCAAAGGATTTCGTGCCGAGCACAGCATCCGACATCGCTCCACCTTGGTAGCTCATCCCCAAACAAATGGAGAAGTCAAGGTAACCAATCGGACCATCCTTCAAGGACTCAGGACCATGCTGGATCGAGCCAAGGGCAGATGGGTAGAGGAACTCCCATGTATTCTATCGGCCTACCACACAACACCTAGAACGGTGACCGACGAAATGCCTTTCAACATCGTATTCAGTGCTGAGGCCGTTGTCCCGGTCAAGCTCGGTGTGCCAACACTATCGATACAGCAGTACGATGAAGTGGAGATCCCGGCATGCCTTCTACTCAACCTGGACCTCCTTGAGGAAACCAGGGATAAAGCTCAGCTCCGGATGGTAGCATACTGGCAACGAGTGGCCCGGTACTACAATGCATGGGTAAAGCCAAAGGTCTTCCGACATGGCTACCTAGTGCTGTGCCGAGCAGAAGCATCTCAACGCCAGGAGTATGGTAAGCTCTCGCCAAACTAGGAAGGCCCCTACAAGGTGGTCGAAGCTCTTCCACATGGAGCCAACTATCTTGAGGATTTGGATGGAGCCAGATTCCTATGAACATGGAATGCCTGCAACCTAAGAAGATACTATCAGTAGTGTAAGGCTTTCCTCCAATAATAATAAAGACATTCTTTTATACAAATCGCTCTCTGTCTTGTAGGGATGTTGCTAACTGGCCCAAGGTCCGGTACAGTGAAGCCCGGAACCCAGCACTCCAGCACCGAAGCCCAAAGCCTAGCTTTCTGACATGCTCAAGCCCGGAGCCTAGCTCTTCGGCACCGAAGCCCGAAGCCCAGCTCTCCGGCATGCTCAAGCCCGGAGACCAGGTCTTCAGCATGCTGAAGCCTGGAGCCCAGCTCTTTGGCATCGAAGCTCGGAGCCCAGCTCTCCGGTACACTCAAGCTCGGAGCCCAGCTCTCCTACATCAAAGCCCGGAGCCCAGCTCTTTGGCATGCTCAAGCATGGAGCCTAGATCTTCGGCGTCGAAGCCCAGAGCCCAGCTCTCCAGCATGCTCAGGCTTAGAGCCCAGCTATCCAGCATGCTCAAGCCTGGAGCACAGATCTCCGGCACCAAAGCCCAGAGCCCAGCTCTCCGGCACATTCAAGTCCAGAACCCAGCTCTTCAGCACTCAAGTCCATAACCCAACTCTCTGGCACCAAAGCCTAGAGCCCAGCTCTCCGGCACTCAAGTCCGGGGCCCAGCTCTCCGGCATTCAAGATCGGGGCCTAGCTCTCCGGCACTCCAACTTGCAGCCCAGCTCGCCAGCACTCAAAGCCTGGATCCCATGACTCTCCGACACCAAAGTCCGGGGCCCAACTCTCTGGCATCAATAGTGTAAGGTCCTTCCTCACTAATAATCAAGATACCCCTTGTGCAAACACTTTTTGCCTTGCAGGAGAATCATCGCTAAACCCCAGATCTGGCACTCAAAGCCCGGATCCCATGACTCTCCGGCACCGAAGACCTGACCTTGCTCTGGCACTAGGATCCTAGCTTCTTGGCATTCTAAGCCCGGATCTCACGATCATCCGGCACCAAAGACTGGACCCTACTCCGGCACCAGGAGCCTAGCTTCCTGGCTTTCAAAGACTGGACCCTGCTCCAGCATCAAGAGCCTAGCTTCCTGGCATTCTAAGCCCAGATCTCACGACCCTCCGGCACTAAAGACCGGACCCTTCTCCGGCACCAAGAGCCTAGCTTCTTGGCATTCTAAGCCCGGATCTCACGACCCTCTAGAGCCAAAGACCAGACCCTGCTCCAGCACCAAGAGCCTAGCTTCCTGGTGTTCAAAGACTGAACGCTGCTCTGGCACCAAAGACCAAACCCTGCTCCTGCACCAGGAGCCTAGCTTCTTAGCATTCAAAGTCTGGATCTCACACCCCTCCGATGCCAGGACTCAAGCTTCCTGACATCAAGCAGAGCGGAGAGATCTTCATAACTACTTCATACCCCAACTGGGCATGATCGAGCAAGACAAATACTCCTTCACCTTTTCACTTATCCATCCATCTAGATGATCAAGAAGTGGAGAAGAGACATTTGCATTACAAATACAAAAGCAAAGAAAAGAAGAAACAAGTCAAGTCAGTGAAAATATTTTCATTACTTGGCAAAATGTTACACTGTTCCTAGGCCTCGACATGTCGGGCAGCCTAGATCAGAAAACAAAAAAGAAATGGCTACAGCTGCTAAGAAGCCCGATCTACTCAGCTGGTGCCTTCCCTAGATGGTGCTCAGCTGGGGTCTCATCCTTCTCTGCCTCCGGGGCCGGGGCCCCTCCTTCAGTCGCCGCTGTCGATGGAGTCGGTTCAGCTGCCACCACCTGCATAGTCGGTTCAGCCGCAGCCGCATGCTATCCTGCCATCGCTGGTGAAGGAACCGAAGACTTTTCCCTGTGGAGCCCGGAAGGCGGATGCCGGCCATCTGCATGTCTAAAAGGATGCTACGCAGTAGGGATCGGCAGTACACGAACCCCTTGAAGAAGGAGTCCGTCGCCGCCTCCTTCAAGTCGAGCTTGAACTCTGGGGAGGCCTTGTAGTTGGAAACCACATCGACGGCCTCCTTCCTGGTAGTCTCTGCCCTGCGGGTCACCTCGGTCGCCTCCTTTTTTGCATTCTCAGCTCGGTGGACTGCCTCGACTGCCTCTTTCCTCGCAACCTCTACTGAGCTGACGATGGCGGAAACCTTCCCCTTTGCCTCGGTAGCCTTCTGCTCGGTGGCTGCGGCCTTCTTCTCGATAGAGGAAGCCCGCTCCTTCACCGCATCCAACTCGACTCTGAGCTCCTTCAGCCAAGCCCCTTTAGACTTGAGCTCCTTCGAGAGTCACTCGGTGCTAGCGACTTCACCCCGGAGCCCTTTGACCCTCAAATTCGCCTCCCAGGCCTCATCATTCTTCGGCCTCAGCTCAGCGTTCAAAGACTCGAGCTCCGCTGCTCACTCCCTGTCCCTCCTAGCCCAGGTGCGGCAATAGTCCCTGATGAGCAGGAGCTCCATGCCTTGTTGCATAGAAGGGGATGTCGGTCGTAAAGACAAGAAATAAAGAAGGAAGTTAGGCAGAGCAGAGAAGCGCTTATAGTGAAGAGATCTGAGAAGGTGGGGTTGATTGAGTAACCCAGAAGTTTCCCGGCCCTCTCTCATCGGTCGCATGACTAGACGGCAAAATCCATCATGCGCTCGGTGAGCGCCGGGTCCTTGGCCAGGGAGACGTTGGGTCCCAACCTAAAGGGGACCCGGTGGTAGTCCCTGTCTCTCTTGTTCACCACCATTGCAAAGTCACCTGCACCATCGGCGGAAGAAGCTTCCAGCGTAGGTTGCGAGCTCGGATGGCACTGCCGATGTCGGTCCCATACTTTTTGGCTCTCCTTCCTCCTCGACCTCGATGATCTCCGGAGGGGGGAGACCATTACGGCAATAGCGGCAGCGGATCTGGCCTGGACAACCACCTCGGACTCCGGTGCCGAGACCGGATTGCACTCCCTCGAAGGATCGAGGATGGGCTCGGCGACCCTCCTGCTCAGCTTAGGAGTGGGCTCGGCTGGTGTAGCAGGTACGACCGTCGCACCATCACCTACTAGATCCCTCTTCGAAGCGGGCTAGCCAACCCCCTCCGCTTGGCCCCTCTCTTTGGAGAACGAGAGGAGCTCGTCCATGGAGAACTTCATGCCTACACCAAGAAAAAAGATATTTGCTTTGAGTTTAAAAAAAAGGGGGGGGGGAAGAAAAAGAAAAAGAGAAAAAGGAGGTAAGAGCCAAACTCAACCAACTCCTGTGTTGGGCCGATCCCGGCCGCGTGAAGATTCTGCTTTGACAGCAGGACCTCAAGTGAAGGAATCTTAGCAGAGCGAAGCTGGTCATATACCTCCAGGTTGGTTGCCTCGATTGCAGAGTTCCGGTTGGGGGTCCAATCGGGGTCACTCCAAACCCGATCGATCCCCCCAACCGAGGCAAAAAAGTATCTACTCTTCCATCCTTTGATGGAAGAGGGGAGTTCGAACCTAATTCTCCTTGGACGGGAAGAAAGGGACCACCACCCCTCCTCGGTGGGGTGGCATTTCAGGGTGAAAAAGGCCCTGAACAAAGAAAAATGGGCAACTATCCCATGAAAAAGACATAAAACAACGAAGCAAAAAATTATTTTGATGGCATTTGGGACAAGTTGGGCAAGGAACAAGGTGGTAGTTATTCAAAATAGAAAGGAAAAATGGGTGGAATGGAAATCAGAGGCCCCCCACGAAGGTCTCCTCATAGAAAGCTATTCGATGTGGGCCACTGGAAGTGACCCGCTCCCCCGATCGAGGGACCAAGAGCCGGACAGAGTCTGGGATACCATATGTGTCCCAGATGGTAGCGAGATCTACAGCGATGATCACTGAAGCAATCCCCCCGGGACCTGTCGACCGAGGAGGTTCAGGAGTAGGTACAGGTTCAGGAGCAGGTAGAAGAAAAGGACGGAGTAGAAGAGGAGATGTGGGTTCCCTAATCACTATTCCTCTAGGCGCAGGTCTTTGGCTGACCTCGAAGCCCGCTACATCCTCCTCCTCATCGGAAGAAGAAGAAGGCAGCCTCGGCCTTGAAGGCCCGGCCTCACCCTGGTTAGTGGTGGGGCGAAAGTTTGGTCCGAAGCGAGACATGGAGAAGAAGATGAAAGCCCAGAAACAGAAAGAAGGGAGAGGACGTATAAGAGTCCCAGGAAGAACCTAGCCCTAGAAGGTGGACTCTACTCGATCGGGACGGGGAGGAAGGAGACTAACCTACTATGAACTTGGGGAAACAGAGATGGCCGGGGGAGCGAAAGAAGACTTTGGTACGATGGTGGGCATGCATGATTTGAAAGAAGGTATGTTTTGGAAAAGATTGCTTTTCCTTTTGAAGTGACCAGCGCCCGACCGTACCGTTACAGCTCCCCACCGACAGGTCCGTGCCACGTGTCATGAATCTGCAAAGCTAGCATTTGGCTTCGACTGCGATCGCTCTGAATTCTGTGCCCGTAATAACTACTCCTCGGACATGTCCATGTTACTCCTCTAGAAAGGCTGAGGAAATCGCTTCACGAAGCACTGACGATCATGGCTATCATTGCGCCTGATTCTCACCTTTCCACGTCAGCGTTGCATTTACTCCCTTTTCCCCAAGCACCCCACGCCAATGGGACTCGGGAGTGGGGGGCAAATGATGTGGCTGCAAGCTGACGTGCAACCCTGTCAGATGCCATGTCAGAGAAAGCTGCCATGGCGGACACCCCTCCTCGGACTCCTTTGCCGGGCTAAGCTCCCTCAGCATATCAGGGCGGCCCATCGAAGACGAGTTCAATCCTTCGCCGGGTCGGCTCATGCAAGATCGGGATGCCTAGGTCGAAGCCGAGCAACATCCTTCGCCAGATTGAGCCCCTCCGAGGCCAAGCCCCCTAGGCCGGAGTCGAGCCCAGCCCTCCTCCGCCAAGTCGAGCCCCTCCAAGGCCGAGCCCTTTGTGCAGGAGTCATGTACTGACCTCATCCACCAGATTGAGCCCCTCTAAGGTCAAGCCCCTTGAACCAAAGTTGAGCCCCGCTCTCCTTCGCCAAGTCGAGCCCCTCTGAGATCAAGACCCTTGAGCCGGAGTCGAGCCCCGCTCTCCTCCGCCAGGTCGAGCCCCTCCGAGGTCGAGCCCTTTGTGCAGGAGTCAAGCCCTGCCCTCGTCCTCCAGGTTGAGCCCCCTCGAAGTCAAGTCCCTTGGTCCGGAGTCGAACCCAGCCCTCCTCCGCTAACTGGAGCCCCTTCAAGGTCGAGCACCTCAGAGTCGAGCCTCAACTCTTCAGTTCGGCCTCCACCTCGGACAAAAATGCTGGCCACCAAGGAAGTGGTGCCGCCCTCCTGGGATACCGGCAAGCCATCCAAGGACTACAAAGAAGCACCCTCCAAGCCATAATAACTGTCCGCAGCCACCACTTACACCAGAAAAGGAAGAAGCTCCATGATCGAGGTGCCATGCTCTCCGCTAACCGCCTACACCACCCGAAAGTGGAAGTCAACTAGGAGATTTGAATCCCAGGGGTGGCGGCCCCGTGATCGAGACCTTGCCAAGTTTTCCAGAATGGAGCAACCGGAAGGAATGTAAGAGCGCGTTATAGCTTCCCCTATCACGAACCAGGAAGGATGTCCTGTCCATGGCACGAAACACCACTGCACGCGCCTGCTAGCACATGGGAGATCCTGAGGTAAGCATTCAATAACCACCTGGACTTAAAAGAACCATCGACACCCCCAGCGGGGAGGTAAGCAAGAGTAAGCCAAATCTAAGCTAAGAACACCCAAGCAAGTGAGGGAGAAGTGGCCACAAAGGAGAACCACTAAGGAGACTGAGAATTCAAGGCTACCGGAGATCCATAGGAAGGATTGCCCAAACATAGCCATCCAGCTCCATTTTACCTCGGCCACCACCTTTCCTAGCTTGCTTGCACCCCACTCACAGATCATTTACTACTCCTAGCATGGAGTCCATCTCAGGGGCTCGACTAGGAGGACCTGTTCCCCCGGATCGTCACTGACTTGACCGTCGGAGTGCCCTCGCCAGTATCCCCGGCCCAAGTCTTTAACCCTTATTTTGTAGGTCCTGATGAGCAGGCCGGTCCCAAAGAGACGAGGGGCCATCCGACGCTGACAGTAGCTACGGGCCACAACGATCTTGGCGGCAACACATGGAACTTCAACATGCCAGTTTATTGGTCCAATCATTATTTAAGTAAGACCCACCATTCCTGCTAGACAAAGCCATCATTGAGTCCCTCAACGTGCCTATTTATTGGGCCCAACACCATCAGTGCCTAGCAACATCTCATGCCTAATAGGGTGGTTGTTTCTTCCCGATGCAACTAGACCACTATAACTAGCCAAGAATAATCAACACCAGTAGGATACCCACACACCTACAATGGTGGAAGACTTATGACTTAATATTTATTGGGAGCATAGGTTCAGGTCTCTTCTAAATTGATTAGCCAAATCATGACTAACCATTTACATTAAGTTAGTACATTCTCATGTCTGACTAATTACATTCAATCAGCACAATCTTATGTCTGACTAAAAATAGTTAGCATGGGTGAACTCAAATCAAAAGTGACCCTTTTGAAAACCTAATCAACCAAATTGGCTAGATCAGTTTGATCCATGGGAGGGTTCTATCAATTTACCCTCTTTCCGCCAAACTAGTTGGTTGAGAAAGAGTTAGCCCCAATTAAAACAATGATCGAAACCTTCCTTAGACACCAATTGACTGACAAGATTCAATTAGGTCATATAATGATCTGGGCTCTTCACTAAGCCAAATTAGGTCTTAACTTATCGATTCAGTCTACAGATCACGTGCATCCTGGAGTCTGAAGATTGCTGAAGCTTGACTCGATGGAGTCGAGTTCCCCCAACCTCAAGGGAATGATGGGGACATTGATCAACCCAGCCTAGAAGCCAGCCCAGAACCTGAAGCCCAGCCTAGCCCATACCTAAAGCCTAGCCCTGAACCTGAAGCCAGCCCAGTCCAAACCCTGAAGCCTCAGTCGATGCAGCATATATCCCGGAGCAGGATGGATCCTGGAACAGCATGAATCCCGAAGCACATCAAAATGAAGATAATGTTAATTTTTTATGGGTGTATGAGGGATTGGGATATTAGGATATTTTTAGGATTTATCTCGATTGTTTGAAAGTTATTTTTAGGATTTAGTTGGATTAGTTTATTTTAATAGTTTGAATGTATTAGGATTAAGGTTGAGGTATCAAGATATTGGATATTTTAGAGTAGCCTATTTATTGTTTTATCAATCAAATAAAACTAGATGATGAATTTTTAGGATGGGAAAATAAGAACTCCTGGTTAAGGAGAGGGTGCATCACTACTGGTTAAGGAGGGTGCTGACGCCCTACATGGTCACTCTAGTTACGAGTGGGCACTAAAGCCTGGGTGGGCAACCCAACCATGTTTTTACCTTTTTCTTCCTAAATTTCCATTCCGTCTTTCTTCTTCATCTACATTATTCCTCATTTCTCCTCTCTGTTTCCTTCTCCTTCAAACCTCAGAACAAACACCAAACTATCAATCTTCTGGATCCTGCTTCCACCAAACACCGGAGAGCCTCCACAGCACAGAGCCACCCGATGCCCTGAACAACTCCATCTCCTATGTCCTATGAAAGTCCCATCTCCGTGCCTAACCTCTTCCATTCGTGAGCAAGCCACACCAGTAAATGGAAAACCCCTCCGCCCAAGATATTCATTCCCCGTCCTCTTCTCCACCCCTGCCGGCAAATCGATGACCACCGACTGGAGCCATCCTATCCTCCCTTCCAATCAACACCACCTCTCCCTTCAACGTCGCCAGTAAGTCCACTGCCTTCCCCCCAATAGGAGTTGTCCACCGGCCAGCCGAGAGAGCGACCGCCATCTCCCAAGATCCAAGTCCACGCCAACCATCGACCACCAATGCCCCATCGAAAGATCCACCTCCACCACTGCCGGCTGACCATGGTCGACGCTCCGACCAAAGCCCCCTCCTCCGGTGCCTCCACTCCCCATCTAAGCTCATGATGTCATGATGCCTGTCACCCACCGGAGAGCCACGCCGCTACCTTCCCGAGCTGCCGTCTTCCTCCCCCACTGCCGTCGCTGGTTGAGAAACCACCGGAATCCCAACCGAAGACTTCCCCTATTTTAATCCACAAAGGAGAGCTTCTACACGATCGTGAATGCGCACGATCGTGAAGGAAAGCCGACTTCTGAATGCCAACTTCAAGCTAGAAAAAAGAGAAAAAAAATATGAAATATATATATATATATATATATTTGAATAGAAAAAAAAAGAGGTTATTTGAATAAAAAAAATTTTAAAAAAAATAAATTGGGTTTAACCTAGCCTAGGGTCATTTCTTAACGACCAACAGTCCAATCTCCTAGAATAAATATTGATCAGGGCTGTCCCATATCAGCCCCATTTTTAATCTAATGCCATGCTTGGATTAAACCAATTTAGTTTGAAGTTAGAATCCTAATCCAGTTCAAACCAAAGAGGATAGGGATGAGAGAGACCCCAGAGGGGGCATGAACTATTAGATCACCCCCACTTATTTTTTCGATATGCATTACATGCAAGAAGAAGAGATGCCAATCATCTTATGCGCCATATTATTTTCTCTCCTTTTGTTTTGGCATGAAGATGAGGAGGAGAGAGAGTCCCAAGGGGCTCCAACTCCTGGAGCACCCCTCCTCTCTCTTTTTTTGTTACATGCAATAAAATAAAGGAGTTCCACTCCTTTATTTCTTACACATGACAAAAAGGGGGACACCACATATTTTGTGCATCAACTCCTTCATATCTCATATTGGCATGGAGTGGGAAAAAGGGGAGAGAATCCAAATCTTAATGGGACTCTAATATCCTAATCATATGAGGTCCAATCTAGTGCCAATTCAAATTCGATTTGAACCAAGTTTGGGTCAAACTTAATCCTAATCCTATTTGGTCCAATCCAAGTCCAATTCAAATTCAATTTGAATATAATTTAAATCAAACTCAATTTTAATCCTATCTGCCCCGAATCCCGCACCGGAATTGGCTACGCGACCGGCCACACAAATCCTAGGTTTTACCATAGAGATCATGCAAGATCTAGGTACACAAGAGTCACAAACTTCAAAAATCACATCAAATAAACCAATATTATATAAATAATTGGATAATAACTAAACAATCCATTCATTTAAGTCAAAAATCACTAAAGGGTCCACTAATTTAATTACATAAATATGAACAACAGATCTAACTAAACAGAACTAACTAAACCATTTTAAAATTTGTGTAAGTCTCACGCCCAACCCGATCCTTGCTACATATCATTTCATCACAAATCCAATCCACTACCAAGATCGAATATCTTGCACAACTTTGAGAAGGAAGAAAGTATGTGAGCTTTACAGTATAGTAAGGTCTCTAAACAGTCACCAATAATAGTAATAATTTAAAAATTGCAAGGAGAAAAGAGTATATCATATCATGCAACGAAACAACTTAAATGTCACATATGACAAAACCTTTCATAAAATCATGTTTCCTTTTTAATTTTTTCAATTAAATCATCCTTCTACTTTAGGGTTCTCTTTAGGGTTCGAGATTAGCCATGGTCATGCTCCAGTCCATGATTGGCAACCTCATAATTGACCATTTAATCTATGGCCAGACTAACTCACGTACAAAGCCCATGCTTAGGCTGTCCTATGTACTATCTGCCCGTGGTCAGCTATTCCATGTATAAAGCCCATGGCTCAGGCTGTCCCATGTACTATCCATCCATGGCTAGCTATTCCACATACAAAGCCCATAGCTCAGGTTGTGTAACCATTGTACCTCCATGGCATGGCTAGTCTAAATACCGTTAACACTTTATCCTTCCTCATCATCGTGTCAATTCATATTATTTACAGCTTCCCAACAACTGGTATCATGGTCCAACCCACATAAGTACCTCTTTACTTGATAAAACATGGTATATAGGAATATAAATAACAACAATTATACTGTCCATCTTGAAAAGTCAACTATACCATGCAAAAGCAAATCATGATGCCAATGCATTGCGCATGGATCAAATCATGTCAAAATAAATACATAGATATAACTGGTGAACAGGTCTAGAGATCCTTACCTTTAAAAGCTAATCCAACATACCAGGTGTCAATTTTTACCTGGAGCCCGCTCAACACTTTCCTACTCAAAAAGCTAATCTCCTACAAAAGTAAATAATTCTTATTCACAAATTCTTCTATGATTCACCCTAAAATCTTGACTGCATGAATTTCGAGAAAGAAGACATCCCGATCCTCTCTCCTACAATTATTATTTATTTTCTCTCTCCTCTTTTCTTTCTTCCTTCTCTCTCCTCTTTCTCTTTCTATCTTCTCTTTCTTTCTCTCTCCTTATCTTCTCTCTCCTCATCTTATGTCTTCCCATAAACCAAATATCTAAGATCTCTCCACTTCTCTATCCAGAACTCCAACATATCCCCAAAATTGGTCGCTATCCGATGCCATCATAGCATGATAGCCTTCCTCTTCTCTAACAAAGAGGATCCATCCTCCTTTTCATGACCAAGTGCTCCTCTATTCTGGCTCTCTCCATTCTATTGGCACTGTGAAATAACCCTCGACGTCTCGGCATCCCTAGTTGAAAAGAATAATGAAACCATTCTAGAATCTCGTGAAAATACATCTCAGAAGTCCAAAACCATCAAAAAAGCTCCTAGTCCATCAGATCTGAGATCAACATCTCATATCGCATCAAAATTTGAATCCAAAATCTTCGGATCAAAGCCTAATCTCCCTTAGATCTATCTCAGCCATCCGATCAGGCGATTGGATGGTCCAGATAATGCAAAAATGCCATGGACCATTGTGAGCCATGAGAAATGGGCTAGGAAACGCCTAGGAAATGACCAAGAAATGTCTCAGCAATAGCCACCTCCAGCTGGGCCGAGTCCATGCACCCGCACGTGCCTCGTGCATGGGCCTAGGCTACGTCCCGCACGCCCATGTGACGGGCCAGGCCGCGCGCCCTATGACATGCCGGGCTGCGCTCCAGCGCACCTACATGCATGCCTGCTCGCTTGCCCACCTGTCCGCCTATGCATCCGGCAGCTCGCGCGATTGCCCGGGTGTGCGCCTAGGATGCGTGCTGGGCCACGCGTGTGGGTCTGGGCCGGGTCCAACCAGGTTGACTAACCCAGTTCAATTCTTATTTTTTTCCTGAGTTATTACATTCTCCCTCGTTTAAAATAATTTTATCCTCGAAATTAACTTGATTGAGGTTTTAAACCTTAAAATATCTAACTTTCATGTCATTCTCAAACGCACAAATAGTTTGCCTTTTAAGGTACTTCTTATTTCAACATCTTAATATAATAAAATTATGTTATACTCAAAACTAAATCCTTTCCATTTATGATATGTATCAAATTCTATTGAGTTCTTCAAAAAATACTAATCTTTCAATGTCACTATAATTAATTATCCTTAATCAATTCTATAGAAGTTCATGATGGCCCAACCTTGGATATACATGATTTAACATCATCCTCGAGCTTCTACATAATTCTTTTCTTAGAATGTTTACTACATAAATCTCTAACATATAAAATTATATCATATCTCAATTCTTGCTCCTTATAATTCACGGTACATAATGAATTCTCTTAATTATTTTCAAATGAACATTAACACTTCAACCTCGAATTAAATATACAATTCTTTGCCCCTGAGATCTATTTTTCTTGATTAGCTCATTGTGGAAATCATAATTGGTCCAATATATTCTTAACCAAAATTAGAAGAAGGCTTGAGCATTAGATACTTGCCACGATCTTTAGCAATCATTCTTCTTTTAAGTTTTTCCATGATTTTATGATCAGTCTTTTATCTTATAGAAACCCTAAGCCCTCCTTAAATAAAGAAATCATAATGTCATAACTAAAGGATCTTGGTGTTATAAATAGTCCCGATCCTAGCCGGGTAATAGATCATCACCTCACTATTCTAGATTTAGAGATGTCTAAAATTTTTACTAGTGTCCTCTATACTAAAAAAATCTACTGATAAAAATTGCATGGCAACACCTATAGACTAGCCCAAAGATCAGTAACATCACCTTTTCATTCATTACTTAAATCTTGTTACTAAAATTCAAATTAGCACTCCCATCATAACACTTCTAAAGTTAGAATTAACATTCTTAACTGATTTCAGGATAGCCCAAACCACTACACTTCCGCTGCACACTCTGATAAAATTTACTAAACTATCTAGTTTCATTAAATGAATCTCTCCAAAAATTTATCTTATTTTGATACCACGAAGATCTCAAGTCATTTAAATAAAGCTATTAAGTCTCTTTATCTCGTTCTCACCTCAAGCATATCATTTCATAGTTTATCTGAAAGGTTTATGCCCTATAAGCCAATATTTGTATCTCCCAGACCATTGTAAATTGACAAGTTAATAAAGGCAATATTTTTCCATCATTCGCTGTGTCATTATATGATGAACCCCATAGATTAGGGCTATGGTCCTAGGGCTATGATGAGATCATACCAGTGAGATCTAAGGCCTTAAAACCCTAATCTAGAATATTCCTAGTCATAGGAACCCTGAGTTGGGGATCAGGGTTTCCGGTTAGACTGGCACATCCTATGTATGCTGAGAAGGGTGACTGCTCTCACAGTCACTTGTGTGGGACACTAATACAAGGATGTGGGTGCTCATTAGCGAATGAGTTCACTGAATAGATCTAGTTTGAGAATATCTAATGGAGCCTTAGCTGCATGTCAATAGATTTTTTCTCATAGTGGGAGTTGTACAAGTAGTCCTATGACCTGAGACTGCCATAATACCTTATGTACATGAACCCATGCTTTGGTTCAATCTCAATCATGACACTGGGTCATGCACGAGGTTGATGCTGGGTGTGGTGAATTGTATATGAAGGTAATGAGTAGGTCAACAAGGAATTGATCACTCCTAGTAGGAGGAGATTGCATCCAGCCAAATTAGGTCAGATGATGATTCAGGAAATCTTTGATCAAAGTACAGATATTAGAAATGATTTCTAATATCGAATTAATTGAATCATTAGTGTATGACTGAGCTGGGAATGAGTATAAGCTGGTTTTAACATGTTTCCATATCCATAGTTATATTCGGGATGCAAGATGATTGAAGGATCGAATTGTACGGGAACTTTCCACTGAAGGGTAGTTTTGGAATTTCACCAGAATTTCCATATCTTCCAGGTAGACATGACACATTGCTAGACGTCAATCTTGTCTTGTGGGTTGATCAAATTAAATGGTTTAATTGGATCACTAATTAGGAGGAGTCCTAATTGACTAACTCGAGTTAGCTCGATTTGACCTAAATCAATTAGAATGAGTTCTGATCAAATTAGGTCAACTTGCACTCGGACCCACTGCTGGCTAGGTATGGAACCCAATGGGTCACACACTTAGGATAGATAATCAAGGATTTAATTTGGAATTAAATCTCGTTTGCAGATGAACACACTAGCATGTGTTGCAAACCATGGCTTCTACTTGAATCGGATTCGAGTTAGGGTTCCGATTTGGTCTTTTTTAGATCCAAATTCATTCCGGTTTGAATCTAATTGAAGATTCAAGCCATTGGACTAATAATAGGCTAGCAATTGGGCTAACCTAAGAGGCTAAACCCCTTTCCCACATCGCCTAAGCCCCTTCCCCTCTCTTCCCACGCGCGCGCGCAAGGAGAAGAGTCCACGCGCACGTGGACTCTCTCAAGCGGCATTTTTGCGTGAGAAAAGAAAAAAAAAAAAAAAAGGGGTCGGTGTTTTGGCTGAAGAGCCATGGAAGAGAGTCCACCTAGGCGTGGACTCTTCAAAAAAACGGGATTACCGTGAAAGAAAAAAAAAAACACCGAAGGGGCGCGACTCTTCTCTTCTGCGCGCGCCCTTCTGTGTTTTTCGTGACTCTTTCCTGCGTCTTCCCATCCCAAAGGCCGTGAGATTAATTCAAGGGCCGTGAGATGAAGGGAAAGGACGTGAGAAGGGAGAGAGGGGCGTGAGAGGGTGATTACAGATGGGTAGGCGCCTCTCTGTCGCCTATTTAAGGAGAAGACTTCACCGTAAAACTATTCTAAGTTTTTATATAGCGAAGCCTTGCCTTTTTATTTTCTCCCTCTCCAGAAGATTGTTTCTCCCTCCTCTCTTTCCTCTTTGATTCCTTTACAGAGCCTTGGCTCTGTCGAATCTCAGAACAGAAGGAGAGTCAGAGAGAAACTCTCCGACGGTAAAGGAAGAAGGCGCCTCTCCTTTCTTTCTTACATTAAGACAATCTTGTCTTAATTTTCTTCTCCCTCCAAGACAAGCCTTGTCTCATTTTAGGACAAGGGATTATTCTTAAGACAAGAGTGTCTTAAGGGGCCAAAGTTGCTAGAAGACAAGGAGAAGGGTAAGAGAGAAGGTTTAGTCCCAGTTTGGCTAGAGGAGTCCTGGCCAATAGCCCATATATCAAGTTCTTGGGGTAGAACTTGATTGGAAGGAATCCAATTAAGGAGTCAGTGTATTGATCATCTGCCCGTGTGGATCACCATCGGAGGGCGGACAAGTGGACGCCTGGTGTGTTCAAGAGGCTGCTCAATTTGGAGTTCATTTCTGCATCAGACTGTAATAGCAATCTGAGGTTAGTATTTAAACAATGTTTAAATTTGGACATGCATGTAGTCATAGTTTTTAATTGCTAATAAGGAGATTTGGGATTAGGGTTCGGACCTGGTTTCATAAATTTTTGAAATCCACGCTTCCGCACTGGTTACCGAACCCAACAGTGGTATCAGAGCCACCTTATTAGGATTAAAACTTATGCAGTTCAATTCATGTTTTATTAAATGATGTAGTATCATGTTAAAGTTTTTGTATTGATGCACAATGCATGTCTTTGATTGAACATGAGTTTGATGATTGCCACCAGCTAGGGTTTTCCACTGAAACCCTAATTGTCTTAGAGATATGATTAGCCCTGGAGCCATCATACTGAAATAAGGTTGCCCTGGCATAATGGTATATCCATTATGTGGTAAATGGTTGTCCTAGTATGATGGCACACATTTCACATATTTGCTTAGTTTAAAGCATGTATTAATATATGTGATAGCTTTTAATTGAATGTGCTGGCATTGCATAAATCCCTCTTAAAATTATATTAAGTGGTAGTATAGTTAACCGATAAGCATTATTAGTCATGATGGATAATTAGTCATTTCGGTGTCTAGAAAGGTGGTTCTGGGAAGGTAAAGGGAATCGTGGTTTTTTATTGGTTCCGTTGTCTGACCTGGCCAATTTTAAATTGGTGTCTAGGAAAGCAACGGGGGGACCCCCACATCTCTTCCACTAGCCTGGCCGATCTAATTGATTTAATTCTTGACTAACGTGCTTGGTGTTAAAATACTATTATTGGCCTTCCTTCATGATAGGTCATTATTGTGTTACGATCTATACTAGGTTTGTTGTGTACACACAAGACCTAATATGGTGACTAACACAATTTTTGGCCAAATACAATTATTTGTTTATGGCATGATTTAATGTAATATTTTGTTGTGTACACACAAGGGTATTACTATTAAAGTCATGACTATATGGCTATGGAGGGTCTTACTTAACTGAAATATTATAGTTTATTATGTATACACAAGGCTATTAATATTTTAGAGGCCGGGATAAGTTGAGAATTGTACGAGTTACAATTGGAGAGAGTTTTCCTACCTATGAACTTATACAAGATTTGTTGTGTACACACAAGGTCTTTTATAAGGGATTGGGATCTCAACCCCACTAAGAAAAACTAATTAGGGTTTTTCTCGATCATCGTATAGAGGGTTATGATGCTCGATAAAATAGTGGGAGACATAATTAAATTAAAGTCCTAATTTAATTATGTATTGTCATTTCATGGTTGTTTGCTTATGTATTGTTCTTTGTTTAAATGTAGATAAATGGCCTCTTCACTCTCACTCCGTAGTATTTTAGATGCCAACAAATTGACTGGGCCTAATTATGTTGATTGGCTGAGAAATTTAAAAATAGTACTCAGTCAAGAAAGAATTTCCTATATTCTTGATACCCCAATTTTGGAACCACCAAGGGAAGATGCCTCGCAAGAGGAGAAGACCACATATAATATGTGGCAAAATGACTCACTTACTGTCAAGTGTGTTATGCTTGCCTCTATGACTAATGAGTTGCAGAGGCAGCATGATAGCATGGATACTAACTCCATACTGCTCAATTTAAAAGAGCTTTATGGAGAACACAGTAGAACTGCTAGATATGAAATATCTAAGAAGTTGTTCCGTGCAAGGATGACAGAAGGTACATCAGTACAAGACCATGTATTAAAGATAATTGATCTAATCACTCGATTAGGTCAATTAGGTTTTGTAATGGATGGGGAGTTGAATCAAGACTTGATCTTGCAATCACTCCCAGAGTCATTTTCACAGTTTGTTCTTAATTACCATATGAACAAACTTAATTCTTCCTTGCCTGAGCTGTTGAATATGTTGAAGACAGCAGAGAGCCATGTAAAGAAAAATAAGGCTCCAGTTCTTCTTGTGGATAAGAAGAAGACAGGCAAAAAGGGTTCCAGTAAGAGGATGAATCCCAAAGGGGCATTAAGAAGAAGAAAGGAAAGAAGGCCTCCGGACAGATGACCTGCTTTCATTGTGGCAAGCCGGGTCATTGGAAAAGGAACTGCAAGGTTTACCTTGCAAGTGTGAAGCCTGGTGCATCAGAGGCACCAAAAGGTATGAAAGAAGTTCATACTATTTTGTCATTGGATTCTTCCATTTCAAATACTTGGGTGTTGGATACCGCCTGTGGTCATAACATATGCAAATCATTGCAGGGACTTCAGGGGCTTAAAGTATTGAAGGAAGGTAACTTTGAGCTCTACGGTGCTGGAGGGGACCCCATCCAAGCAGAAGCTGTAGGGACTTATATTTTGAAGTTACCTTCAGGGAAGATCTTGGAGCTAAGGAATTGTTACTATATGCCAAAAATCATTAGAAATATCATATCTATACCCTTGTTACTTAAACAAGGATATACTATGAATGTAATGAGCAGTGGCTGCTCAATTTCTTTATCTAATGAAATTATATGTTATGGCATATTCTGCAATGGTCTATTAACTCTTTCCACTAATGACAATATTTTTCATGTTTCTAACAAACGGAAAAGAGATGATGTAAACAATACCTTACTTTGGCATTGTCGACTTGGACATATTAGTGAGACTAGGATTAGCAAGTTATACAAAGAAAATTTCTTTGATCCTTATGACTATGAGTCATTAGGAACTTGTGAATCATGTCTCATGGGTAAGATGACCAAGGCTCCATTTAGTGGACATGGAGAAAGGACAAAAGAGTTATTGGGACTCATACACACAGATGTATGTGGGCCTATGACAACTCAAGCCTATGGAGGATACTCATACTTCATCACATTTACTGATGATTTTTCAAGGTATGGATTTGTGTATCTAATGAAACATAAGTCCGAGGCTTTTGAAAAATTTTTAGAGTATCAAAGTATGGTAGAGAAACAGACAGGAAAAAGTATAAAGATCCTCCGATCAGATAGAGGAGGTGAGTACTTATCCACTGAGTTTCTTGATCACCTTAAAGATAAGGGGATCATCTCTGAATGGACTCCTCCTTACACACCACAATTAAATGGTGTTGCTGAAAGGAGGAATCATACTTTATTGGATATGGTACGGTCCATGATGTGCTTCACGGAGTTACCTTTTTCTTTCTAGGGATATGCTTTGGAAACAGCAACTTATATCTTGAATAGAGTACCATCTAAAACTGTCTCTAGCACTCCATATGAATTATGGAGAGGTAAGAAGCCCAATCTTAAGTATATTAAGATATGGGGATGTCCAGCCTATGTAAAAAGAAATTTTGGACATAAACTAGATGCTAGAGCAGACAAATGTCTATTTATGGGATATCCTAGAGATAGTATAGGATATCTGTTCTACCACCCTACTGAACAAAAGGTTTTGGTCAGTAGGCATGCCACTTTTATGGAAAAGGAATTCATCCTACAAAAGGGCACTGGTAGAAATATCGAACTTAATGAGATTCAACAAATAGACACTTCTCAGTCAAGTAACAACATAGTTAATATAGAACCTGAACACACTCCTATCCGTAGGTCTGATAGGGTGCGACAGGCACCTGAGAGGTATGGGTTCATAATTGAAAATAATGAAGCCCAAATCATTCAAAATGATGAGCCTCTAACCTATACGGAAGCAGTCATGAGTAGAGACTCAGACAGATGGCTGGAAGCCATGAGATCCGAGATGGACTCCATGTATGTCAACCAAGTATGGTCTTTGGTTGATGCACCAGAGGGTATTAACCCTATTAGGTGTAAATGGGTCTATAAAAGGAAGATTGGGGCAGATGGCCAAGTTGAAACTTATAAAGCCAAATTGGTGGCTAAGGGTTTCAGACAAAAACAGGGAATAGATTATGATGAAACATTTTCCCCTGTTGCCATGCTCAAATCTATTCGGATTATGCTTGCTATAGCAGCATATCATGATTATGAGATCTGGCAAATGGATGTAAAAACTGCATTCCTCAATGGTTTCCTTGAGGAAGAGGTTTATATGTCACAGCCAGAAGGTTTTGTCTTGGAGACTAAACCTAATCAGGTATGTAGGCTAAAGAAATCCATTTATGGATTAAAGCAAGCATCCAGGAGTTGGAACATCCGATTTGATAAAACAGTCAAAGAATTTGATTTCTTCAAAAATGAGGATGAACCTTGTGTGTACAAGAAGACTAGTGGGAGTGCCATAGTTTTCTTAGTTCTATATGTTGATGATATACTTCTTATTGGGAATGATATCCCAATGTTACAATCAGTCAAAGTGTGGTTATCGAAATAGTTTTCCATGAAAGACTTGGGAGAAGCATCCTATATACTGGGTATAAAGATCTATAGAGAAAGATCAAGAAGGATGCTAGGCTTATCCCAGTCTAGGTACATTGACCAGGTGCTAAAGAGATTTAGCATGGAGGAAAGTAAAAGAGGTTACTTACCTATTGGTCATGGCATACGTCTTTCTAAGAGGATATCTCCTAAGACACCTGAAGAAAGAAATAGAATGAGTTCTATACCTTATGCTTCGGCTATAGGGTCGATTATGTATGCTATGTTATGTACCAGGCCTGGTGTGGCATATGCCTTGGGTGTAGCCAGTAGATTTCAGGCTGATCCAGGAGAGGATCACTGGAAGGCTGTGAAAAATATTCTTAAGTACCTGAGAAGGACTAAGGATATTTTTCTAATATACGGAGGGTCTGATCTTAAACTAGAAGCCTATTTAGACTCTAGTTTTCAATCAGACCTAGATGATAGTAAATCCATTTCAGGGTATGTCTTTACCTTGAATGGTGGAGCAGTAAGTTGGAAGAGCACTAAACAGCAGACTGTAGCTGACTCAACTACCGAGGCAGAGTACATAGCTGTCAGTGAAGCCGCCAAGGAAGCTGTCTGGATGAAGAAATTCATCACAGAGTTGGGAGTAGTTCCTGAGATTGAGAGCCCGGTGCCACTCTATTGTGATAACACTGGACCAGTTGCTCAAGCTAAGGAACCGAGAGCCCATCACAAGTCCAAGCACATTCTGAGACGCTTCCATCTTGTCCGAGAGATAATCGAGAGACAAGAAGTCTGCATCAATAGAGTGGATACAAAGAACAACATAGCAGACCCGTTCACTAAGGCTCTACCACAGTGGGAGTTTGATCGCCACCTCGTTTGTATGGGGTTAAGAATAAGAGCGATTGGCTTTAGTGCAAGTGGGAGATTGAAAGGTTTATGCCCTATAAGCCAATATTTGTATCTCCCAGACCATTGTAAATTGACAAGTTAATAAAGGCAATATTTTTCCATCATTCGCTGTGTCATTATATGATGAACCCCATAGATTAGGGCTATGGTCCTAGGGCTATGATGAGATCATACCAGTGAGATCTAAGGCCTTAAAACCCTAATCTAGAATATTCCTAGTCATAGGAACCCTGAGTTGGGGATCAGGGTTTCCGGTTAGACTGGCACATCCTATGTATGCTGAAAAGGGTGACTGCTCTCACAGTCACTTGTGTGGGACACTAATACAAGGATGTGGGTGCTCATTAGCGAATGAGTTCACTGAATAGATCCAGTTTGAGAACATCTAATGGAGCCTTAGCTGCATGTCAATAGATTTTTTCTCATAGTGGGAGTTGTACAAGTAGTCCTATGACCTGAGACTGCCATAATACCTTATATACATGAACCCATGCTTTGGTTCAATCTCAATCATGACACTGGGTCATGCACGAGGTTGATGCTGGGTGTGGTGAATTGTATATGAAGGTAATGAGTAGGTCAACAAGGAATTGATCACTCCTAGTAGGAGGAGATTGCATCCAGCCAAATTAGGTCAGATGATGATTCAGGAAATCTTTGATCAAAGTACAGATATTAGAAATGATTTCTAATATCGAATTAATTGAATCATTAGTGTATGACTGAGCTGGGAATGAGTATAAGCTGGTTTTGACATGTTTCCATATCCATAGTTATATTCGGGATGCAAGATGATTGAAGGATCGAATTGTACGGGAACTTTCCACTGAAGGGTAGTTTTGGAATTTCACCAGAATTTCCATATCTTCTGGGTAGACATGACACGTTGCTAGACGTCAATCTTGTCTTGTGGGTTGATCAAATTAAATGGTTTAATTGGATCACTAATTAGGAGGAGTCCTAATTGACTAACTCGAGTTAGCTCGATTTGACCTAAATCGATTAGAATGAGTTCTGATCAAATTAGGTCAACTTGCACTCGGACCCACTGCTGGCTAGGTATGGAACCCAATGGGTCACACACTTAGGACAGATAATCAAGGATTTAATTTGGAATTAAATCTCGTTTGCAGATGAACACACTAGCATGTGTTGCAAACCATGGCTTCTACTTGAATCGGATTCGAGTTAGGGTTCCGATTTGGTCTTTTTTAGATCCAAATTCATTCCGGTTTGAATCTAATTGAAGATTCAAGCCATTGGGCTAATAATAGGCTAGCAGTTGGGCTAACCTAAGAGGCTAAAACCCTTTCCCACATCACCTAAGCCCCTTCCCCTCTCTTCCCACGCGCGTGCGCAAGGAGAAGAGTCCACGCGCGCGTGGACTCTCTCAAGCGGCGTTTTTGCGTGAGAAAAGAAAAAAAAAAAAAAAAGGGGTCGGTGTTTTGGCTGAAGAGGCGTGGAAGAGAGTCCACCTAGGCGTGGACTCTTCAAAAAAATGGGATTACCGTGAAAGAAAAGAAAAAAACACCGAAGGGGCGCGACTCTTCTCTTCTGCGCGCGCCCTTCTGTGTTTTTCGCGACTCTTTCCTGCGTCTTCCCATCCCAAAGGCCGTGAGATTAATTCAAGGGCTGTGAGATGAAGGGAAAGGACGTGAGAAGGGAGAGAGGGGCGTGAGAGGGTGATTACAGATGGGTAGGCGCCTCTCTGTCGCCTATTTAAGGAGAAGACTTCACCATAAAACTATTCTAAGTTTTTTATAGCGAAGCCTTGCCTTTTTATTTTCTCCCTCTCCAGAAGATTGTTTCCCCCTCCTCTCTTTCCTCTTTGATTCCTTTACAGAGCCTTGGCTCTGTCGAATCTCAGAATAGAAGGAGAGTCAGAGAGAAACTCTCCGACGGTAAAGGAAGAAGGCGCCTCTCCTTTCTTTCTTACATTAAGACAATCTTGTCTTAATTTTATTCTCCCTCCAAGACAAGCCTTGTCTCATTTTAGGACAAGGGCTTATTCTTAAGACAAGAGTGTCTTAAGGGGCCAAAGTTGCTAGAAGACAAGGAGAAGGGTAAGAGAGAAGGTTTAGTCCCAGTTTGGCTAGAGGAGTCCTGGCCAATAGCCCATATATCAAGTTCTTGGGGTAGAACTTGATTGGAAGGAACCCAATTAAGGAGTCAGTGTATTGATCATCTGCCCGTGTGGATCACCATCGGAGGGCGGACAAGTGGACGCCTGGTGTGTTCAAGAGGCTGCTCAATTTGGAGTTCATTTCTGCATCAGACTGTAATAGCAATCTGAGGTTAGTATTTAAACAATGTTTAAATTTGGACATGCATGTAGTCATAGTTTTTAATTGCTAATAAGGAGATTTGGGATTAGGGTTCGGACCTGGTTTCATAAATTTTTGAAATCCACGCTTCCGCACTGGTTACCGAACCCAACATTATCCTGATCCAGTTTCCTTATTGAAGGTCCTTGCATAAATCTCACCATCCTTTAAGACACCAATAACTCTAGTTCAAGTCTGGATTAATCAAACTTTCTTTTACAATTCAAATAGACAATCTATATCAACTTTTCTCTATAAAAGTTATCATTAACTCCAACAAAGTAAATGACTTAAATCAATGCTCTTATGAATAAATCAGTCATATTATCACTCATAGAACTATCTTACCATTACTCTTAGCATTAATTAATAAACTACCTAAATATTATCCCTTATAAGCTACACCCATATAAGTCTTCCAATACCAATTTCTTTGCTCAATACAATATCAGTAGTAGAAGAACTTAATTTTTTGATAGATTTTAAATTTGACTCAAATTTGATATACCAAATAATCTCCGGCAAATATAAGGAGCATCAAGTAACTCAATCCCAAATTACTAACCTAAGCCATCAAGGATTCTACCAAGATGTGCATGACATGTTCACATAATATAATTTAATCCACTGATAACAATTTTCCAATATATCTTCATCCCAAATATATTTTTCATTACATATTTTGAACAATAATCCCTAATAATTATAGGATAGATCCAGTAATCCAATCCAAAATTGCAAACATAGGCTATCAAGATTCTTATCAAAATATGTATGCCATGTCAACATAATATATTCTAATACACCAATAGAGAGTTATTAAACTATACATCATCCCAAATACAATTTTTCTTATATATTTTTAATGATAATCCACAAACAGATTCATCAAAAATATATTTTTCTAATATTATTGAACTCTTACACAACCTATACTCTAAACATCTTCTTACAACAATTCCAAAATTTACAATTTAATAATTAACAACAAAAACTGGAATGTTATTATGATTTTCATTCCTACCAAGTTTAGGATTCCAAAATCATTCAATTGATAATTGAACCTACTTATTCAATGTGATCCATTAACATAATATATTATAATTTCAGGCCAGTACTCTTGATGCTCGGGTCAAACCCAATTATCAAAGGCAAAGACACATCCTATCCAACTCTCCAATATCCATCATATATATACTTATAAATCATTCAGCCATTTACACTCATTTTAGGTCAATCTTACTACTTATATCAATAACAGAAATCATGTTCCTTTCTTGCACCAATCATATTTCAGATCTTATGCATAATACCTAAAGATTAAAAGTTCAAACTTTGAATCCATTCTTGCAACTTTTATCATGTCAAGACTGATTATAACACTAAGTTCAATTACCTCTTAAATCACAGTCCATAAACATCATAGCTCAAATTTTGATATCCAAATCATATCCTAATCACTTATACTACAGTCCCAAGTCATCATAACCTAAGCTCCGACACTATTCTAGTCATATCCTAATATCCATCATGTTATTATTATTTGAACCACTTGTATCACCATTCCAAATAATCATAACCTAAGCTCTGATACCACTCTATCATGCCCCGAATCCAGCACCAAAATTGGCTACGTGACCGGCTACACAAATCCTAGGTTTTATCCTAGAGATCAGCAAGGCCTAGGTACACAAGAGTCACTAACTTCAAAAATTACATCAAATAAACCAATATTATATAAATTGGATGATAATTAAACAATCCATTCATTCAAGTCAAAAATCATTAAAGGGTCCATAAATTTAATTTCATAATATCAACAATAGATCTAACTAAACAAAACTAACAAAATCATCTAAAAATTTATATAAGCCTCATGCCCAACCCAATCGTTGCTATGCATCATTTCATCACAAATCAAATCCACTACCAAGCTCAAATATCCTGCATAACTCTAAGAAGAAGAAAGTAGAGGGTTGTGAGCTTTACAGTCTAATAAGGTCTCCAAATAGTCACCAATAATAGTAATATTTGAAAATAGCAAAGAGAAAAGAGATATCATGTCATGCAACGAAATAACTTAAATGTCACATATGAAAAAAATTTTCATAAAATTATGTTTCCTTTTTATTTTTTTCAATTTAATAATCCTTCTTCGTTAGGGTTCTAAACTAGCCACGATCATGCCCCAGCCCATGACTGGCAACCTCATAATTGACCATTTAATTCATGGTCAGGCTAGCTCTTGTACAAAGCCCGTGGATCAGGCTGTCCCACGTACTATTTTCCCGTGGCCCGCTATTCCATGTATAAAGTCGTGGCTCAGGTTGTCCCACATACTATCCACCTTTCGCTGGCTATTCCATGTAGCCCATGGCTCAGGCTATGTAACCACAGTGCCACCGTGGCATGGCTAGTCCAAATACCATTAATACATTATCCTTCCTCATCATGTCAATTCATATCATTTACAGCTTTCCAACAACTGGTATCATGGTCCAACCCATACAAATATCTCTTTATTTGATAAAATATGGTATACATGAATATAAATAATAACAATCATACTGTTTATCATGAAAAGTTAACTATACCAAATCCTGCATGCTAATGCATATGCGCATGGGTCAAATCATGTCATAATAAATACATATATATAACTGGTGAATAAGTCCAAAGATTCTTACCTTCAAGAGCTAACCCAAAATACCCGATATCAATTTATACCGGAGCCCGCTCAACATTTTTCTGCTCAGAAAGCTGTTCTCCGACAAAAATAATAATTTTTATTCATAATTATTATATGATTCACCCATAAAATCTTGACTGCATGAATTTCGAGAAAGATGACTTCTCGATCCTCTCTCCTATAATTATTATTTATTTTATTTTCTATCATTTTCCTCTCCTCTTTCTCTCTCCTCTTTCTATCTCTTTTCTCTCTCCTCTTTTGATCCTTCTTTCTCTCTCTTCTTTCTTTCTCCTCTTTCTCTCTCTCATCATCTTCTCTCTTCTTATATTCTCTCTCCTCTTTCTCTCTCTCATCATCTTCTCTCTTCTTATATTCTCTCTCCTCTTTCTCTCTCCTTCTTTCTTTTCTCTTCCCACCAACCAAATCTCTAAGATCTTTTCACTTCTCTATCCTGAACTCTAACATATCCTCAAAACTGGTCGCTATCCCATGCCATCATAGCATGACGGCCTTCCTCTTCCCTAACAAAGAGGATCTATCCTCCTATTCATGACCAAGTGCTCCTCTATTCTGGCTCTCTCCACTCTATTGTCCCTGTGAAATAACTATCGATGTCTCGGCATCCATAGTTGAAAAGAATAATGAAACTAGTCCAAAACCTCATGAAAATACATCTCAGAAGTCCAAAACCACTATAAAAGCTCCCATGCCATTAGATCTGAGATCAACATCTCAAATTACATCAAAATATAAATTCAAAAGCCCAAGATCAAAGCCTAATCTCCCTTGGATTTATATTAGCCATCCGATCAGCCGATCGGACGGTCTAGATCATGTAGAAATGCCATGGACCGCTATGAGCTGCGAGAAACGGACTAAGAAATGCCTAGGAAATGACCAGGAAATGTCTCAGCAATAGCCACCTCTAGCTAGGCCAAGCCCACAAATGATGCAGGATGATTTATGCATGCAAAGTATTTTTCTGTGATTAACTAAGGAGTTAGGGTTTTAGATCCTAAATTTCAAGTCAAAATTCAAAGTAAAAAATTCTAGAAAATTTTTAAAAGTCATGCATGTAGAAATAAACCCTAAAAGTTAGAGAAAACAGGATCGCCAAGGTTTAAGAAAACCCTGGAAAGGCTGCTCTTCTGCAAGACCACTACTTGGGAGTCAAAGGGGTGTACCTGGTAATGATTGAAGCGCCAGATGAAGATCATGCATGAAGAGATCACTGTCGCTCTCGGATGTGGCCTGTAAAAGTAAGCTTATGGTCTTACAGATTCATGGCTTTCGGCTTGGTGATCCGAAGGCTGATCAAAAGGTATCCTCAGATTCCCAGGAACTGAGGGGCCTGCAAATCACCATCTGCGAGTTAGAAAATGGTGTAGGGATGATGAAATAAATCAAAAATAGCAAGGAGAAGAGTGTTTTATGTTGGGTGGCCAAGACTTGGAAGGAGGGTAGCTAGGGTTTTGATATTGGGGATGGAGGTAGGGCACAGGAACAAGGAGAAAAAATTCACACACAGCTCGCACACAGCATGCACATAGAAAAGAGAGAAAACTCAATTTAATTCATCAATTCATCTCAAATTACATGAGGAGGGGAGGCCTTTATATAGGCTTACAAACTTGGGGCTTAAGAAAGGGTATACAAGTAATCTCACAGTAAACCCTTACCTATATAAACTCTCCCTCAAGTTCTCTCCACTTTGACTGAGTCTCTCTCACTCCCTTTCCTTCTCTTGGTCAGCCAAAGGGTGGTGACACTAAAGGTGGCTGACCAAGGGGTGGTAACCCTATGGGTTGGTGCCTTCTTGGTTGCTCTTGGGCCGTTGGAGGCCTACTTCAATGCTAGGCAGGCTTCAGGGCTTCTTCAGCTGTTCTCCTCTTGGCGGGCTGGATCACATGTCCTCCACGTCTCCCTTGATGGCTTCATGCTCCTAGATGGCTCAACTAGGTGGATGACTAGAGTGTTATGCTGACAGGCTTCAAAATAATTTGAGTCTTCTCCTTTTTTACAGGACTAGATTGGACTCAATAGACTAGACTCACATTTACATAATTTAACTTCAAAATTTACATGACTCAAAACTTGACCTGACTTAAATGACTTGACAACCCAAAAACTGATCTCAAACCCTAATAGTATGGATCAAAACCCAACATAGGACTGAAATATTGAAAGGCCCAAAACAGGACTCAGGGGCCATACAAAGACTCATATGGACTAACCCACAAAACTCAAATGAACTCACCCAAATTAACTAAATCATAATTACAAATTGGATTCAAATCCTAAACTCTAATTTGATAACCACAGATGATTGAGATGCCTCTACCAAAGTCTAGGACCTCTGATGTCCCCATCAATTCTCCCTGGGTGGGAGAAACTCGACCCTGTCGAGTAGGGTCACACCGAATCTGGTGTCTCTCTGGAAGGTCTAAGTACAGGTGCAACAAGTCCTCTCGAATAACCCACGAAGCATCAGATCCTGGTAGACCTTGCCAATGGACTAGGTGGCACTGAAAACCACTATCCCAGGTCAAGGTAGCTCGATCGTCTGGGACATGCTCGATCCATTTACCTCTCTCAGGCCAAAATATAGGTGGACACTCAGGGTTAGGCTCACTCTTAATGGATGGGGTAGGCTCAAAGGCCTTACAAGGAATCGCTGTCAGTTTCCTAGACTAACAAGATCTATGGTATTGAAGGTAGAGCTAAAGCCAAAATTCGAGGCAACTTGTGCACATGGGGTCCTACCTTCTCTATCACTTCTAAGGATCCAGCTCTGCGAGCATGAGACTTCTTCTTAGGCCTAATCCTAACCAAGATAGAATTCCCTACATTGAATCTATTGGCTTTTATTCAGGAATTAGCCGGTTTGTTCGATGTTTCATTACTTAAGTTACTCTTATGGCTAATATCCTGATACATATGTTGTGCGGTGTTCAGTGCAGGTGTGGACAGTTGAACTAGATTTATGGACTCCTAATAGGTGATACAAATTACTCATACTAACACCTAATAGACTCGACTATGCATTCCTATCGAAAGAGGTTTATTAGGTCTTAACTACAACTTCGGCATGGGGCATGAGTCATGGTTGATGGGTGACATGCAGATAAAAATTTTCCAGGAACTCCTAATAGATGTCAGAGAGTCTTCCAAAAGTAGGTAGCAAATGGGATGGGCTCTAAGGGTTCATGCAACCTGATAATCTCAACAAAATTTGACCTAATGTTTCTAGATACATGAGATGACTTCGGGAACGGTAGGAAATAGGAAGGGGATTCCGGGACTGGTTCTGGACTAAAGAGATTGACCTTAATGTATGAACATTGGGTTATGTCTCCAGGCAAGAAATGGTCCATGCAATGGAAGGATGGGTTAACAATTTCTAAGAAGAGGTCCTCAATGGGAACTATGGGAGGGGATTCATTCTGAGGGTACTAAATTAAAGAGATCATGTCCTCAATAAATTCCTTGGGCTCTTGAATTTTAGGACTGGGCTCTATAATTAGGCTTTCCTCTAGTGGCTCCTCAGGCATGATTCTAATAGTAGGGTCAGGTTCTTCATGGTCTCTTTCTCTAACTATTCTTCCAATATGGGTTCGGTTTGGATGTGGTCAGGGTCAGCTACCTCTAGATTGGCTTCTACCTGGGTACCTATGGGGTCAACTAATTCTAGGTCTTCTAGAGATGTCTCCTCTTCTTCTCCCTCGTACTCATCCACTAAGCTCACATCAGCTTCATACACTTTCACTTTAATGTCATTCTGGTGAACCAGTGGGGTGGTAGGAGGGGTTTGGTTAAGGGAATATGACTAGTGACTAGGATAGCTGGGGTGGGTTGACTAAGGGGTACCTGACCAGTATCTGGATTTTGACTATGGGCACTGATCCTAGTGGGTTCAAGTTGACTACAAGGAAGGGGACTAGTACTGGGCTCATATCTAGGAGTACTAATCTTGTAGGATTCAGGTTGATGGCCTATGGGTTCATTCTACTCATAGGTCATGGGTTCAGATCTATAAGTCATGGGTCACTGGGCTTATAGGGTATGGGTGCATAGGATCTATGGTCATAGGACCTGGAGTCATAGGATCTAGGTTCATAGGTTCTAGGTTCATAGGTTCTGGGTTCATTGGATCTGGGTAGTGTGGGTAAAGGTGGCTCTGGTTTGGATCTAGTCTGGGTCCTATGGGTTTTCTCTAGGGTTCCTAGTCGAACATCTACTTGGTCAAATCTGAGTCAATTGGGCATTTAATTGGGTCATCTTGTCATCCATTTGGTCTAATCGGGTGCTCAATCGGGCCATCTGGTCACTCAAGGTCTTTAGGACAGCATCAAGGTGGGATTCCATTAATTCAGTGAATTATAGAGGTGGTGGATGATAAGAGGCTCTTGATCTACTGCACATGCAAGACTCAAACAAATCGACTTTGGGTACCTAGACCTAGAGCCCAAACATAATGGATCGACTCAACTTACACACAACTCAACCCTAATCTTTCCACTGACCAGGTAAGAGGTGGGATGGTGGGAGGCCCCCTTACTTAACACAGGACCCAATTAAAGAACCACCGATTTGCTTAGGTCGTTTGACACTATACCTTTAGCTTAGACACCAGCTTCCAGTAATAGGAGATGAATTGGATGTACTAGTCTTCCCACAATGGTTGAACCCGACCTGTTGATGTCCCTAGCTCTCTAGAGCAAATTAGCTCTATTCAATTTTAGTTAGGGTTGGGTTCAGATGCAAGGATTATGGTTTTGGGCTAAGGAGAGGTGATCAAATCCTCCCCCCATCTGACATAGTAAAAGTACCCTTAAGGTAAATTATGTAGATGATGGCACACATATGGAAATGCAACTTAGGGTTTCTATTATTTTTTGTATTTTTGATTATATATATATATTTTTTATATGGTAGGAAAAAAATATGCAAAAAGTACCTAATATGCAGGAAATATGCAGAAAATTAAAATATGGAAATAATATGCAAGAAGAACCCTAAACATACTGAAATTTGTCTTGCTAAAAATAGAGCAGAATTATTTTCAGGAAGTATTCCGGTGTATAAAAATATATAGACTGATATAAATCATAAGAAAAATATAAAAATATTTTCAATCATAAGGAACTCACCAAAACAAAATCAAGATTTTTAGATCTTCCAACATATAGAAATCACAAGAATAACAGACCATATACTAAGATGATGGGATGCAAAAACTAGCCTTAAACTATGCCCTGATACCAATGATGCGAGATGATTTATGATGCAAAGTGTTTTTCCATGATTAACTAAGGAGTTAGGATTTCATATCACTAATTTCAAGCTAAAATTCAAAGTAAAGAATTCTAGGAAATTTTTAGAAGTCATGTATGCAGAAATAAACACTAAAAGTTAGAGAAAATAGGAACGCCAAGGTTTAAGAAAACCCTGGTAAGGCTGCTTTTCTGCAAGACCACTACCGGGGAGTCAAGGAGGTGTACCTAGCAATGGTTGAAGTGCCTGATGAAGATCGTGCACGAAGAGATCACTCTCACTCTAGGATGCGGCTTGGAAAAGCAAGCTTCTGACACTGCGGATTCGTGGCTTTCTACTTGGTGATCCGAAGGCTGATAGAAGGTATCCTCGGATTCACGGGAACTAAGCGACCTACAAATCACCATCTGCAAGTTAGAAAATGGTGTAGGGATGAAGAAATAAATCAAAAATAGCAAGGGGAAGAGTGTTCTGTGTTGGACATTCAAGACTGGGAAGGAGGGCGGCTAGGGTTTTGATGTTGGGGATGGAGGCAGGGCACAGGAACAAGGAGAAAATAATTCACACATTACTCGCACATAGCATGCACATAGCAAAGAAAGAAAATTCAATTAATTTATCAATTCATCTCCAATTACATGAGGAGGGGAGGCCTTTATATAGTCTTACAAACTTGGGGCTTAAGAAAGGATATACAAGTAATCTCACAGCAAACCCTAACCTATACGAACTCTCCCTCAAGTTCTCTCCACTTTGACTGAGTCTCTCTCTCTCCCTCTCCTTCTCTTGGTCGGCCAAAGGGTGGTGACCCTAAGGGTGGCCGACCAAGGGGTGGTAACCCTAAGGGTTGGTGCTTTCTTGGTTGCTCTTAAGCCCTGGGAGGCCCACTTAAATGCTGGGCAAGCTTCAGGGCTTCTTCAGCTATTCTCCTTTCTAGCAGGCTGGATCATATGTCCTCCAGGTCTCCCTTGATAGCTTCATGCTCCTAAATGGCTTAATTAGGTGGATGACTGGAGTGTTATGCTGACAGGATTCAAAATGATTTGAGTCTTCTCCTTTTTTACAGGACTAGATTGGACTCAATAGATTAGACTCACACTTACATAATTTAACTTCAAAATTTACATGACTCAAAACTTGACCTGACTTAACTGACTTGACAAAACCCAAAAACTGATCTCAAACCTTAATAGTATGGATCAAAACCCAGATACAGGACTTAAATATTGAAAGGTCCAAAATAGGACTCAGGGGCCATACAAAGACTCATATGGACTAACCTACAAAACTCAAATGAACTCACCCAAATTAACTAAACCCTAATCACAAATTGGACTCAAATCCTAAACTCTATTTTGTTAACCACTGAGGATAGAGATGCCTCTGCCAAAGTCTGGGACCTTTAATGTTCCCAACACCACGCTCCCGCACGCACCTTGCGTGTGGGCCTGGGCTGCATCCTGTATGCCTGTGTGACGAGCCGGACCATGCACCCGCACATTGGCACATTTGCCCGCCCGCATGCCCGCCCACGCATTCGCCCACCCATGTGCCTGGGCGCTCACCTGGGACACGGCTAGGCCATGCACGTGGGTCTGGGTCGGGTCCAACCAGTTTAGCTGGCCTTCTTCAATTCTTTTTTTTTTCTTGGGTTATTACAAATCCAATTAGGAATCAAGTCCAAGTTCCAAATGAATTGGAGAAAGAGTCCTAGCTAATTTGGACTCAAGGGTTTTAACCCATTTTCAAGTTAATTTGATCTAGTCTAAATCCCATTTGGCTATTGAACCAAATTAGATTCAAATTAAACCATGGGAAGAGATAAGCCAAGTCCTCAATAAACTCTTTTGGCTCAAGAAATTCAGGACTAGGCTCTACAATTGGATCCTCTTCTAAAGTCTCCTCTAATTGCTCTTCCATTGTAGCTTGGGTGTGAATGGGTTATCTAACTCTGGGTCGGCCACTAACTGATTATGGTCAAGGTTAGCTAAATCTATATTTGCTATTACTTGGGTATGGTCAACTAATATTGGGTGGTCTTCTACCTGGGTATCTATCGATTCAAGTAGCTCTAGATTAGTTTCTACCTGGGTTTCTATTGGATCAACTAACATTGGATTGGTTTATACCTGGGTTTCTACTAAATCAACTAACAATGGATCTTCTATAGGGTAGTCTTCTATATCTTCAATAGACTCATTATCTTCATATTCCTCTACCAGACTTGGTTCAGCCTCATATATTTCTTCTTCTAAGTCATCTTGGTGAACCAATAGGGTGGTAAGAGGGGTTTGGCTAATGAAAAATTGACTAAAGTCTGGGGTAACAGAGGTGGGTAAACTAAGGTTTATGGGTTCAAAGGTTATGGGTTCAAATCTAGAGGTATCATTCTATAGGGTTCAGGTTGACTGAGGGATGGTGGGTTACTACTGGGTGCATATCTAGGGACCATGGGTTCCAGGGGTCTATAGGTGGTGCGGACACCAGGCACAAGAAGAGACTTCAGCAAGCTTAGCTAGGTTCTTATTTGAGTCCTGTAATTATTTAATTTTGCATTTGTTTTCTTTTAAATTGAGTCATGAGTCAAGTCTCATTGAGTCTTGTTTAAATCAAATTTCGTTGAGTCTTGTTTAAGTCAAGTTCAGGCCAGTCCAATTGTAAAATCTTGAAGGGTTAGTGTATAGTCAAAAGTCAAAGGGAGCAAGGTCCATGGGTTCACCACCAAAGAAGCCACATCATCACATGGAAGCCACTTCCTTGCCACATCATAAGGAGGTTCAAATTAAAGGAAATTCGGCCAAAGAAGAGGGAATTTTGAATTGGCCAACCTCCCCACCCATCTCTCCTACATTCATGGGGACATCCCACCTTTCTAGGAGTTGCATTTTGAATTCAAAAACAAACAAGGCTGCAAAGAAATTCTTATAAGAGTCCTTGGTTTTTGTAAAAATGGTAGATTATGATGATGAATGAAGAAAATAGCCTTTCTTTTCCAAAGAAGTTCTTTTGCTTTTGATGTTTGGTACCCTATGCGTGGGTAAGGTGTGAGGCCTTGAAGTTTTGTTCTCCGGTAATCTACAACTCTCCCTCTCCATTCCAAGATTTTGCATGAATTAGGCTCAGAGGAAATCTTCCAAGATCTTGCCAAGGGTTGCCTCATCAACAACTAGTGCAACAAGGATTTCTACAGCAAACCTTAAAGTCATCCTTCTAAGGAGCCATGAAAGATTCAAGACAAACCTCCACAACCTCTTCCCATCTTGTTTATTTATTTCTTTTATCCCAATCATAAATTCTCCTCCTAACCCCTCCATCTAATTTTGTTGCAGGATCCCCGGGTTTATTCTTTAGTTCCAAATAAGGAGGTTGGATTTGCTAAGAACTAGAAAACCTACCTAGGGTAATTTCCTTATCATCCAGAATTCTCCCCTGAGTGTGTTATTCAAGAGAGTAGTTTAATGCCTGGAAGCCCTCTTATGAACTCTTTCAGATCTGAAATTGGTAAGGTGAATTAGCTCTAATCTGAGTGGTTTCCTAACCACTAAGATCCTTCTCTCTTAATTATCTTGAATAGAACAAATTTCAGGGTTTTGTGTGACATTTCAGAATTTCCTTTATTTACATCTAGGTTCTTTGCTTTGAATGGCGAACTCTTATTGCTTTGTTTTCATTTAAGTTTTACTAATTTGATTAAGAGCATGTCATTCCCATTATTTCTCGCATCATTTGATATCAGAGCAGGTTAGATTAGAGCATCATAGTTAAAAACCCTGTTTTTCTGGTTTGCATGATATTTTCTCTTGTGCTATAAGATTATAACCAAATCTTTACATCGTAATACCAAGGTGAAATCAGGTTGTCCTACTATAAGGTGGATCCTTATAGTGTAAGGTTGTCCTATCTTGGTTATTGCTCATTGACCACATAGAAGAAATCCGTGTAGGTCTGATTTCCTTGCTTGCTGTAATTCTGTGCAGGTTGACTGTAATCCGCCTGCAACTCTAAAGGCAAGAAGTTCATTTTGCATTGAAACATTTTTTTTCTTGTTCCATTTCGAGTTAGTTGTCACCTTAATAAATTTCATCATCAGAGAAAAATCACAAAAAAAATGAAAAGTACTACATTCCATCACTATTGCTGAAATTTCTTGTATGTTCTGTTCTGATCCTTTTCACATTGTTTAACTTTAATGATCTGCTCAGCACAGTACAGATTTTATCTTCTAATTTCCTTTCATATGGAATATCCTATATCAGCTAGAAATCTTCTATGAATTTTTCAATTTGTTTTGAAACTGTTACACAACACTTCTCAGCCCCACTTTGAACTGCAACACATAATATTTCTGCTGCTGAGATTAGGGTTTATATGCATGTTTTGCATCATCTCATGATAAATCAATTAAGGGCATCATTATGTCATGGGGGCAGGAATTAATCATCTGTCCTTAGCCCAAAACCACAACTCTTCATCTCGATCCCAACCCCTTAATTAAAATCAATTAGACCTAATTACCCTAGTGGGTTAAGGACACCAACGGGTCGGGTTCAGATTAGGGTCAAGTTAATTGTGTCAACTAATTGGTTTGTGCTTATGGTTTGGTGTCTAGGATTGGTGCATTAGGGCTTGTGGTTTGGTCCACCTACCTGGCCAATCTCAGATTGGTGTCTAAGGATTGGCAAAACAGGGACCTCCACTCCCCTTTCACCTACCTGGCCAAGTCACATAAGTTACTACTAGCTAGTTTGTCCTTTTAATTAGATCCCTAAATTGTGCTCTAGGTTTAGGAGCCTTAATCGTCTTGGTTTGAGTGCATTATTTCATGAAAACTAGATCAGGAGCTTCATATTCATGAGTCCAACCCCAATCTAGTGTAGCCATGGACTCGAATCTTGAAACCTTGATGAAAGCCCTAAATGACCAAATGGCCCAACTCAACCAAAATTTGACTGATCAGTTGGCCCAAAACAACCAGAGCATGAGGGAACAAATGTCCCACATTACTGCTAGGCTTGACCGACTAGAGTCTAGAACCCCTGGAGGAAATCAAGATGCCCAAAATGAGCTAGACCCTGAGCCTGAATTTAAGACACCAGCCAACCCTAGAATGATCCCAAGACAAGGCCTTTTCCGAGAGCATGATGCTAATCGAATCTATGAACCAAATCCTAAGAGACCCACCCCAGCCCAATTGGACCAAGATGATCAAACCTTGAAGAACATTAGGTTGGAAGCCCCCACCTTCGATGGAATATTAGATCCCAAAATCTACATTGATTGGGAAGGTGAGATGGACCAGTACTTTGACTGGTATGAGATGAGTGAGGATAGGAAGTGTAAATTTGCAAAGCTTAAACTTGTGCGTCAAGCTAGGTTACATTGGGGAAACATTGAGAGACTAGCTAGACAAAGAGGAGATGTCCCTATAGTAACTTTGAGAGCAATGAAACTTAGGTTGAGAGAGAAATACCTTCCTATGTCCTACTATCAGAGATTGTTAGATCAATGGCAGAGACTGATACAAGGGAACAAAAGTGTGGCTAAGTACATTGCAAAGTTCGATGAGTTTGTAATGAGATGCAATATCGATGAATCAGAGTCAGTGACTTTATCTAAGTTTAGAGCCGGACTTAGAGAGGAAATCCAGAAAGAACTATTCATGAGGGAAGTCCATGATTTGGAGCTAGCCTACCAGATAGCGCGTGATGCAGAACGATTCCATAGGGGTCCAGTTTTTCGTCGACCTGAAGCCCCTAGGCCTAGTGTTTCTAGTCAACAACCAGGACAAAACCAGTTAAGGTATAATTGACCCAATTACAACACCCCTCAGACCTGAAGAGATGATAAAGGGAAAGCACCCGAAGTCCAAAGAAATCCGAATGCATGCTTCAAATGTCAAAAGGTAGGTCACTCTGCTAGCAACTGTCCAAATAGAGCCTTATACATAGGAGCAGCAGAGGAAAATAAATCTGAGCCCATATAGCCCTTAGCAGATTGTGTGGAAGAAGTATATCAGGCTAATAATTGTTTAGCTGATGAGTATGAAGGGGATGAAGAGATTATTGACTCATCAAAAATGCTAGGAGTCATCAGATGTATTTTGACCCAAAATAAGGTACAGGAAGATTGGCGAAGGACTAGTATCCTACAGACTTTTATCAAGATAGGGGAGAAAGTTTGTAAAATCATAATCGATAGTGGTAGCTGTGTCAATGTAATTTCAACAAGTACAGCCAAGAGTCTAGGATTAACCACTGTCCCTCATCCCAACCCCTCCAAAGTTTCATGGATAGATGCTACCTCGATACCTAACAAATTTAGATATCAGGTCCAGATCCAATTCCAATCATATCAAGAAAAGATCTGGTGTGATGTGCTCCCTACGAGAGTAAGTAGCATCATCCTAGGCAGGCCATGGCTATTTGACAATGATGCGACCATTTTCGGTCGATCAAATTCATGTGCCTTCACTTTTAATGACAAGAAAATTGTCATTCACCCTACTAAGCCTAAGGACAACACTAAGTGAGGGTCGAGCAACCTGAAAGACAAGAGACCGGGATTGAACCTAATAAATGCAAAAGAATTAGAACAAGAAATCAATGGAGGTTCACCCATTTGGATGCTAACTGTTAAGGAAACCCAAAGTCGAAACCTTGTAGAACAACCTAAGGAAGTGATCAAATTGTTAGAGGAATTTAAAAATGTCATTCCTAAAGACTTATCTGATCACTTACCACCATTAAGGGATATTCAGCACGCTATAGATTTAGTCCCTGGTGTTGGGGTTTCCGGTGTACCGCAGCGGAAGTGTAATTTCATAATGATGAAATTTGCACCGAAATCCCTTAGCCAAGATCTCCTTATTTCGAATTAAAACATACATACTAACTTTCAAACATAGATTGTTAGAATTAGAGTACCAACCTGTAATCGCTAATTCCAACAAAGTTGATGTTGAAGGGGCTGATTGAATTCACCAGGCGTCCAAGTGTCCGCCCTCCGATGGTGATCCACACAGAGCAGTGATCAAGACAACTCTATCTTCTTTTCAAAGGTTCCTTCTATTGAATTCTTCTTCCTAGAATTCAATTGCTTGGATTATGGCTTGAATTCCTCCACACAAAGGCTTGCTTTCCTTTCCTTGACTCCTTCTCCTTCTTCCACCAAGACCTTGGCCCTTTAGACACCCTTGTCTTGAAGAAAAAGACCTTGTCCTAAGAGGACATAGGCTTGTCTTAAGTTGGATGAGAAATTAAGACAATGATGTCTTAATGTATGAAAGAAAGGAAGAAATCAGAACTTCTTTCTTTCCTTTACCGTCGGAGACTTTTACTTTTATTCTTGTTCAGTAGCAGAGTTTCGACAGAGGTTTACTCTGTAGAGGAAACAATGCAAGAGCAAGAAAAAATAAAAGAGTCTTCAGGAGAGGAAGAAAAAAAATAATATTATCCTGTTCTGATTTTCCCGACCCTTTAAATAGAAATCAGATAGGCGCCTACACACCTCTCCGTGATCTCTTTCTCACGCCCTTTCCAATTTCTCACACCCCATCCTCCCATCTCATGGCCTTCCAGATTAAATCCCACGGCTCTTCTTAAAGGAAAAACCGCGGTGTTTTAAAAGGAAGGAAGTCGCGACTTTTCATCTCCGAAGAGATGTTATTTCGCGCGCCCGGGAGGAGTTAGCGCTTTCTTTCTTTCTCAAAATCCCATCAGCCATTGGATTCTCATCCAAGGGGGGAGAGATGGTGCGCTAATCACTTAAGAAGGAGGCCGCCCAAATAAAAACATCGGAGAATTTATTTGGGGCGCGCCAAGAGTCCATGCGCCATGGACTCTTTCTTAAGGCGCGCCAAGAGTCCATATGCGCATGGACTCTTGGTGTTTGGCGTGAAAAATAAAGGGGGCGAGTGGGGAGGCTAGCCAAGCTACATGGCTAGCCAATAGGGTTAGCCATATTCCCGTTTTCTTAATTAGGGTCTAATTAGGTCCAATTAGAACCCAATTTGAACCAATCCGGAACCCTAATTCGAATCCGATCCGAATAGAAGCTAGGGCTTGCAACACCTGCTAGAGTGTTATCTTGCAAAGACGATTTAATTCCAAATTAAACTCTTGATCAATCCTCTTAAGTGTGTGACCCATTGGGTTCCACATCTAGCCAGCAGTGGGTTCGAATACAAGTTGACCTAATGTGATTAGAACTCTTTCTAATCGATTTAGGTCAATCCGGGCTTACCCGAATCGATCAATTAGGATTCTTCCTAACATGTGATCTTTGAACTTGATCAACCCACAAGACAAGATTGACGTCTAGCAACGTGTCATGTCTACCCGGAAGATATGAAAATTCTGGTGAAATACCAAAATTACCCTTCAGTAGAGAGTTACCGTACAATTAAATCTTTCGATCAGCCTGCACCCAAAATATAACTATGGATATGGATATATGTCAAATCCAATATTATATTTATTTCTAGCTCAATCTTATAATGATGATTCGATTATCTTGATATTAGAAACCGTCTCTAATATCTTCACTTTGATCAAAGATTTCCTGAATCATCATGCGATTGTTGACTAGCTGGATGCAATCTCCTCTTACTAAGAGTGATCGATTCCTTGTTGACCCACTCATTACCTTCATATCCAATTCACCATTCCCAGTATTAATCCTGTGCATGTCTCAGTGTCATGATTAGGATTGAACCAAAGAATGGGTTCATGTACATAAGGTATTTATGGCAGTCTCAGGTCAAAAGATTACTTGTACCACTCCCACTATGAGAACCTTCTATTGACATGTAGCTAAGACTCCATTAGATGTTCTCAAGTTGGATCATATCAGTGAACTCATTCTCCAATGAGCACCCACATCCCAGTATTTGTGTCATACACAAATGACTGTGAGAGCAGTCACCCTTTCCAGTATACCCGGGATGTGCTAGTCTTATCGGAAAAACCCTGATCCCCTACTCAGAGTTCCTTTGACTAGGAATACTTTAGATTAAGGTTTTAAGATTTTAGGTCTCACTGGTATGATCTCATCATAACCCTAAAATCATAGCCCTAATCTATGGGGTTCATCATATAATAAACACAGCGTATGATAAAATAATGCCTTTATTAAAAAAAATTGTCAATCCCAATGGTTTGGGAGATACAACAGAGATTGGTTTGTAGGGCATATCCCTTTCAATCTCCCACTTGCACTAAAGCCAATCGCCTTTGAATCTTAATCCCATACATTCTAGGTGGCGATCAAAATCTTGCTGTGGTAGAGCCTTAGTGAACGGGTCTGCTACATTGTTCTTTGTATCAACTCTATCTATGTAGACATCTTGTCTCTCTACTATTTCTCGGACAAGATGGAAGCGTCTCAGAATGTGCTTGGACTTATGATGAGCTCTTGGTTCCTTAGCTTGAGCAACGGCCCCAGTGTTGTCACAGTAAAGTGGCACTGGGTTTTCAATTTGAGGAACAACACCCAACTCTGTGATGAACTTCTTCATCCAGACTGCTTCCTTGGCGGCTTCACTAACAGCTATGTATTCTGCCTCTGTGGTTGAGTCAGCTACAGTCTGCTGCTTGGTACTCTTCCAACTCACTGCTCCACCATTTAGGGTAAAAACATATCCCGAAATGGATTTGCTATCATCAGGGTCTGATTGAAAACTAGAATCAGAATAAGCTTCTAGTTTAAGATCAGAACCACCATAAACCAGAAAAATATCCTTAGTCCTTCTTAGGTACTTAAGAATATTTTTAACTGTTTTCCAATGATCCTCTCCTGGATCAGCCTGAAACCTACTGACAATGCCAAAAGCATATGCCACATCAGGCCTGGTACATAACATGGCATACATTATGGATCCTATTGCCGAAGCATAGGGTATAGAATTCATTCTATCTCTTTCTTCAGGTGTCTTAGGAGACATCCTTTTAGAAAGATGTATGCCTTGACTCATAGGAAGATAACCTCTTTTACTTCCTTCCATGCTGAATCTTTTCAGCACTAAGTCAATGTACCTAGATTGGGATAATCCTAGCATCCTCTTAGATCTATCTCTATAGATCTTAATACCTAGTATATAGGATGCTTCTCCCAAATCTTTCATGGAAAACTGGTTTGATAGCCAAACCTTGACTGATTGCAACATTGGGATATCATTCCCAATGAGGAGTATGTCATCTACATACAGAACCAAGAAGACTATGGCACTCCCACTAGTCTTCTTATAAACACAGGGTTCATCCATATTTTTGATAAAACCAAATCTTTTAATAGTTTCATCAAAGCGGATGTTCCAACTCCTGGAAGCTTGCTTTAATCCATAAATGGATTTCTTTAGCTTGCATACTTGATTAGGTTTATTCTTTGAAATAAAACCTTCTGGCTGTGACATGTAGACTTCTTCCTCAAGGAAACCATTGAGGAATGCAGTCTTCACATCCGTCTGCCATATCTCATAATCGTGGTATGCTGCTATAGCAAGTAAAATCCGAATTGATTTTAGCATGGCAACAGGTGAAAATGTTTCATCATAATCAATTCCCTGTTTTTGTCTAAAACCTTTAGCCACTAATCTGGCTTTATAGGTTTCAACTTGGCCATCAGCCCCAATCTTTTTCTTATAGACCCATTTACACCCAATAGGATTAACACCCTCTGGTGCATCAACCAAAGACCATACTTGGTTTACATACATAGAGTCTACTTCGGATTCCATGGCTTCTTGCCATTTATCTGAGTCAGTACTCAAGATAGCTTCCGTATAGGTCAGAGGTTCATCATTTTGAATGACTTGAGCTTCATTATTCTCAATAATAAACCCATACCTCTCAGGTGCCCGTGGCATTCTGTCAGACCTACGAGGAGGAGTTTTGTGTTCTGGTTCTGTCCTAACTATATGTTCTAATGGTTGAGAATTGTCTATCTGTATTTCTTGCACTTCTCCAAGTTCAATTGTTCTACCATTGCCCTTTTCCAAAATGAACTCTTTTTCTAGAAAAGTGGCATGCCTGCTAACAAAAGTCTTTTGTTCAGTAGGATGGTAGAATAGATATCCTCTACCTTCTTTAGGATATCCTACAAATAGACATTTATCCGCTCTAGGTTCCAACTTATGTCCAAAATTTCTTTTAACATAAGCTGGACATCCCCATACCTTAAAATATTTAAGATATGGTTTCTTTCCACTCCAAATTTCATATGGAGTACTAACAACGGATTTAGAAGGTACCTTGTTCAGAATATAAACAGCAGTTTTTAGGGCATGACCCCAGAAGGAAATGGGCAAATTTGTGAAGCACATCATGGATCGTACCATATCTAATAAGGTACGATTCCTCCTTTCAGCTATACCATTTAGCTGTGGTGTATAAGGAGGGGTCCATTCAGAAAGGATTCCATTAACTTTAAGATAGTCTAAAAACTCCATGGATAAGTATTCTCCTCCTCGATCAGAACGAAGAACTTTAATACTTTTCCCGGTTTGTTTTTCGACCATACTTTGATACTCTTTAAATTTATCAAAGGCTTCAGATTTGTGTTTCATAAGATACACATATCCGAACCTAGATAAATCATCTGTAAAAGTGATAAAATATGAGTATCCTCCTCTGGCCTGAGTTGTCATTGGACCACATACATCAGTATGTATAAGTCCTAATAACTCAGTTGACCTTTCCCCATGTCCAGTGAATGGAGTTTTTATCATCTTACCCATGAGACATGATTCGCAAGTTCCTAATGATTCATACTCATAAGGATCAAGGAATTTTTCCTTGTATAACTTGCTAATCCTAGACTCATTAACATGACCAAGTCTATGATGCCAAAGTAAAGTATCATTAAAGTCTTTTCTTTTCCTTTTAGTATTGACATGAAAAATACTATCATTGGAAGAAAGAGTTAAGAGCCCATTGCTAAATATGCCAGAACAAATAATTTTATTAGATAACATTATTGAGCATCCAGTGCTCGTTACATCCATTACATATCCTTGTTTTAATAACAAAGGAATAGATATAATGTTCCTAATAATCTTTGGCATATAGTAACAATTCTCTAGCTCCAAGATCTTCCCTGAAGGCAACTTCAGAATATTGGTCCCTACAGCTTCTGCTTAGATGATATCACCACCAGCACCGTAGAGATTGAAGTCGCCTTCCTTCAATACTTTAAGCTTGTGGAGGTCCTGCAAAGATTTGCATATATGGTAACCACAAGCGGTATCCAATATCCAAGTATTTGATATAGACGAATTTAATGTCAATATAGTATGTATCTCATACATACCTTTTGGTGCGTCTGCCGCACCAGGCTTCACAGTTGCAAGGTAAGCCTTGCAATTCCTTTTCCAATGTCCCGCTTTGCTGCAAAAGAAACAGGTTGACTGTTTTGAGGCCTTCTTTCCTTTCTTGTTCTTATTGATGCCACCCTTAGGATTTAGTCTCCTGCTAAAACCCTTTTTGCCTGATTTCTTCTTATTGGTCTTATCAACAAGAAGAAGTGGAGCCTTTTCTTTCTTAACGTGTCTCTCTACTATTTTTAACATATTTAACAGCTCAGGCAAGGAAGTGTTCAGTTTGTTCATGTGATAATTCAAGACAAACTGAGAAAATGACTCCGGGAGTGATTGCAGGATTAAATCCTGATTCAGCTCCCCATCCATAATAAACCCTAATTGACCTAATCTGGTGATTAAGTCAATTACCTTCAGAACATGATCCTGAACGGATGTACCCTCTGTCATCCTAGCACGGAATAACTGCTTAGATATTTCGTATCTAGCAGTTCTGCTTTGTTCTCCATAAAGCTCCTTTAAATTGAGCATTATGGATTGAGTATCCATGCTTTCATGCTGCCTCTGTAACTCATTGGTCATAGAGGCCAGTATGATACACTTGACAGTGAGGGAGTCATTCTGCCACATTTTGTATGTGGCCATATCTTCCTGTGTGGCATCATCCCCTAGTGGATTAAGACTAGGGGTATCAAGAATATAAGAAAGTTTTTCTGAACTCAGTACAATCTTTAAGTTTCTCAACCAGTCCACATAGTTTGGACCAGTCAATTTGTTGGTATCTAAGATGCTTCTCAGTGATAATGAAGATGCCATTTATCTACATTTAATTAAGAACAATACATAAGCAAACAACCATGAAATGACTTACATAATTAAATTAGGTCTTCAATTTAATTATGTCTCCCACTATTTTATCAAAAATCATAGCCCTCACTATGATAATCGAGAAGAACCCTGATCGGTTTTCTTAGTGAGATCGAGATCCTTATAATTTATAAAAGATCTTGCAGACAACACAACAAATCTTTTATAAGTTCAAAGGTAGGAAACTCTTCCAATTATATCTCATATAATTCTCAAAAATAACTTGGCCTCTAGAACATTATAAGTCTTGCAGAAAACACAACAAACCATAATGTTCTAGTTAAGTCAAGACCCTTTCATTTCTATATAGTCAATATTCAAATATAATGCCCTTGTAGATAACACAACAAGGCATTATACTGAATATACTGTAAGCAAATTTTGCACTAGACCAATATTATGTCAATCACCCTATTAGGTCTTGCAGATAACACAACAAACCTAATGTGGTTCATAACACAGTAATGATCCAGCATGAAGGAAGGCCAACATATAGCATTTTTTTAACACTAAGCATATAAGTCAAGATTTAAATATAATCAAATCGGCCAGGCAAGTGGAAGAGATGTGGGAGTCCCCCCGTTGCTTTCCTAGACACCAATAAAAATTGGCCAGGTCAGTCAACGGAACCAATTAAAAACCACGATTCTCTTTACCTTCCCAGAACCATCTTTCTAGACACCGAATGATCAATTGTTCATCATGACTAGTGATGCTTATTAGTTAAATATGCTATGACTTAATATGATTTTAAGAAGAGGGCTTTATAAAATTGCCAGCACATTCTTACATAAAAAATATATCATAATAATATGAATCTGATAAACATATATGTGCTAAGTGTGTCATCATACTAGGACAACCATTTACCACATAATGGATCCACCATTATGCCAAGGCAACCTTATTTCAGTATGATGACTTCAAAACTAATCATATCTCTATAATAATTAGGATTTGAGTGAAAAACCCTAATTAGTGGCATACATCAAAACATTAATTATCATATATGCATTCCTTAAATTATGCTAAGTGTATCAGCATTCAAGGGTTTAAAACCCTAATTTCGATACTACAACAAAAATGCATATAAATAATTTTCATATGTTTTAACTGTAATAAGGATGGCTCTGATACCACTGTTGGGGTTTCCGGTGTACCGCAGCGGAAGTGTAATTTCATAATGATGAAATTTGCACCGAAATCCCTTAGCCAAGATCTCCTTATTTCGAATTAAAACATACATACTAACTTTCAAACATAGATTGTTAGAATTAGAGTACCAACCTGTAATCGCTAATTCCAACAAAGTTGATGTTGAAGGGGCTGATTGAATTCACCAGGCGTCCAAGTGTCCGCCCTCCGATGGTGATCCACACAGAGCAGTGATCAAGACAACTCTATCTTCTTTTCAAAGGTTCCTTCTATTGAATTCTTCTTCCTAGAATTCAATTGCTTGGATTATGGCTTGAATTCCTCCACACAAAGGCTTGCTTTCCTTTCCTTGACTCCTTCTCCTTCTTCCACCAAGACCTTGGCCCTTTAGACACCCTTGTCTTGAAGAAAAAGACCTTGTCCTAAGAGGACATAGGCTTGTCTTAAGTTGGATGAGAAATTAAGACAATGATGTCTTAATGTATGAAAGAAAGGAAGAAATCAGAACTTCTTTCTTTCCTTTACCGTCGGAGACTTTTACTTTTATTCTTGTTCAGTAGCAGAGTTTCGACAGAGGTTTACTCTGTAGAGGAAACAATGCAAGAGCAAGAAAAAATAAAAGAGTCTTCAGGAGAGGAAGAAAAAAAAATAATATTATCCTGTTCTGATTTTCCCGACCCTTTAAATAGAAATCAGATAGGCGCCTACACACCTCTCCGTGATCTCTTTCTCATGCCCTTTCCAATTTCTCACGCCCCATCCTCCCATCTCATGGCCTTCCAGATTAAATCCCATGGCTCTTCTTAAAGGAAAAACCATGGTGTTTTAAAAGGAAGGAAGTCGCGACTTTTCATCTCCGAAGAGATGTTATTTCGCGCGCCCGGGAGGAGTTAGCGCTTTCTTTCTTTCTCAAAATCCCATCAGCCATTGGATTCTCATCCAAGGGGGGAGAGATGGTGCGCTAATCACTTAAGAAGGAGGCCGCCCAAATAAAAACATCGGAGAATTTATTTGGGGCGCGCCAAGAGTCCATGCGCCATGGACTCTTTCTTAAGGCGCGCCAAGAGTCCATATGCGCATGGACTCTTGGTGTTTGGCGTGAAAAATAAAGGGGGCGAGTGGGGAGGCTAGCCAAGCTACATGGCTAGCCAATAGGGTTAGCCATATTCCCGTTTTCTTAATTAGGGTCTAATTAGGTCCAATTAGAACCCAATTTGAACCAATCCGGAACCCTAATTCGAATCCGATCCGAATAGAAGCTAGGGCTTGCAACACCTGCTAGAGTGTTATCTTGCAAAGACGATTTAATTCCAAATTAAACTCTTGATCAATCCTCTTAAGTGTGTGACCCATTGGGTTCCACATCTAGCCAGCAGTGGGTTCGAATACAAGTTGACCTAATGTGATTAGAACTCTTTCTAATCGATTTAGGTCAATCCGGGCTTACCCGAATCGATCAATTAGAATTCTTCCTAACATGTGATCTTTGAACTTGATCAACCCACAAGACAAGATTGATGTCTAGCAACGTGTCATGTCTACCCGGAAGATATGAAAATTCTGGTGAAATACCAAAATTACCCTTCAGTAGAGAGTTACCGTACAATTAAATCTTTCGATCAGCCTGCACCCAAAATATAACTATGGATATGGATATATGTCAAATCCAATATTATATTTATTTCTAGCTCAATCTTATAATGATGATTCGATTATCTTGATATTAGAAACCGTCTCTAATATCTTCACTTTGATCAAAGATTTCCTGAATCATCATGCGATTGTTGACTAGCTGGATGCAATCTCCTCTTACTAAGAGTGATCGATTCCTTGTTGACCCACTCATTACCTTCATATCCAATTCACCATTCCCAGTATTAATCCTGTGCATGTCTCAGTGTCATGATTAGGATTGAACCAAAGAATGGGTTCATGTACATAAGGTACTTATGGCAGTCTCAGGTCAAAAGATTACTTGTACCACTCCCACTATGAGAACCTTCTATTGACATGTAGCTAAGACTCCATTAGATGTTCTCAAGTTGGATCATATCAGTGAACTCATTCTCCAATGAGCACCCACATCCCAGTATTAGTGTCATACACAAATGACTGTGAGAGCAGTCACCCTTTCCAGTATACCCGGGATGTGCTAGTCTTATCGGAAAAACCCTGATCCCCTACTCAGAGTTCCTTTGACTAGGAATACTTTAGATTAAGGTTTTAAGATTTTAGGTCTCACTGGTATGATCTCATCATAACCCTAAAATCATAGCCCTAATCTATGGGGTTCATCATATAATAAACACAGCGTATGATAAAATAATGCCTTTATTAAAAAAAATTGTCAATCCCAATGGTTTGGGAGATACAACAGAGATTGGTTTGTAGGGCATATCCCTTTCACCTGGAGCCACCCTACCCAACTTACCTCACTATAGGATGAACTCTACCGAACACTTAGAATTGCAATGACAAGTAGGGGACCTTCATAGAAAAGGATTCATCAAAGAAAGTCTGAGCCCCTGTGCAGTACCTGCACTCTTAACCCCTAAGAAGGATGGCACGTGGAGAATGTGTGTCGATAGTCATGCCATAAACAAAATTACGGTGAAATATAGATTTCCCATCCCCCGTTTGGATGATATGTTGGACATGATGGCCAGCACAAATGTGTTTTCTAAGATTGACCTGAAGAGTGGCTATCACCAGGTTAGAATTAGACCAGGGGATGAATGGAAAACAGCATTCAAAAGTAAGGATGGATTATATGAATGGGTAGTAATGCCTTTTGGACTAACCAATGCGCCAAGTATATTTATGAGGATGATGACCCAGGTCTTATGAGCTTTTATGGGAAAATTTGTGGTGATATATTTTGATGATATCTTGATATATAGTAGGACCAAAGAAAACCATGTGGACCACCTTAGACAAGTCTGTACAGTCCTTAGGAAAGAAGAACTCTATGCTAATTTAAAGAAATGTGAATTCATGACCCAAAGAGTTACCTTCCTAGGTTTCATTGTCACCCCTGATGGAGTTTTAGCCGATCCTGAAAAGATAAGATCCATAGTTGAATGGCCCGTTCCCAAAACCATTCATGATGTTCGTAGCTTCCATGGATTGGCTACTTTTTATAGGAGATTTATTAAAGGATTTAGCTCAATTGTTGCCCCGATAACGGATTGTATTAGGAAGGAAAGTTTTGAATGGACAAAAGCAGCTGACAAAGCCTTCCTAGATATTAAGAAAAAGATGACACAAGCACCTATCTTAAGACTGCCGGATTTTTCTAAAGTTTTCGAGATAGCTTGTGATGCCTCTGGAGTAGGTATTGAAGGAGTATTGAGTCAAGACAATCATCCAATGGCATTTTTTAGTGAAAAGTTAAATGAAACTAGGGCGAGATATTCAACGTATGATAAAGAGTTGTATGCGGTAGTCCAGGCTTTGAGATATTGGAGACACTATCTGATACCGCAAGAGTTTGTCCTCTTTTCTGATCACGAAGCCCTTAGATTTCTGAGCTCCCAGAAAAAGCTGAATCCTCGGCATGCCAAGTGGGTAGAGTTCATCCAAGCCTACACTTTCGTCCTGAAACACCATGCCGGAACTGAAAATAAGGTTGCTGATGCTTTGAGTCATAGAGCCTTGTTTATAAATTCAATTAGCACTGAAGTCATGGGTTTTGAAAGAATTAAGGATGAATATGACACCGTCCAGACATTAGTGAAACTTTTCAGGCTTTAAAACAAGGACCATCCTCTAATCATAGTGAATACACCCTTTTAGATGGATACCTATTCAAAGAAAACAAACTCTGTATTCCCAAAAAGGGACTTTTTAGTTTGGGAAACCCATGCCGGAGGCTTAGCTGGTCATTTTGATAGAAACAAAACCATCTTAGCTATAGAAGACCAGTTTTATTGGCCAGGTCTGAAACAACAAGTTGCCCAAATAGTGGCCAGATGTCGAACTTGTGCTGTTGCCAAACAGCAGAAGCAAAACACTGGACTCTATACACCCTTACCTGTACCTGATTATCCCTGGCAGGACCTGAGCAAGGACTTCGTGTTAGGTTTACCTAAGACCCAAAGGAGATGATTCAATTTTTGTTGTGGTCGATAGGTTCTCAAAAATGGTCCATTTCATCCCATGTTCGCAAACATTCGATGCATCCAAGGTAGCCAAACTTTTTCTAGACGAAGTGGTCAAGTTACATGGGCTACCTAAAACCATAGTGTCTGATCGAGATGTTAGGTTCACCAGCTACTTTTGGAAGACGTTATGGCATTTGCTAGGCACCAAACTGAAATTTTCTACTGCCTATCACCCACAGACTGATGGACAAACTGAGGTAGTTAATCGAAGCCTAGGGAATCTGTTAAGATGCTTAGTTGGTGACAATATTGGTAATTGGGATCTTCTCCTCCCTCGTGCCGAATTTGCTTACAGCAGCTCGGTCAATAGATCTACGGGCAGAAGTCCTTTTGAGATAGTCCATGGTTACAAACCTAGGAAGCCTTTAGATCTTATTCCGCTACCCACACATGCACGAATTTCTGAGTCTGCCGAGTCATATGCATAGCATATTAGAGAATTGCATAAAGAAATTAGAAAAAAAATTTAAATGAGTAACGAAGTATATAAGCATATGGCTAATTCATGGAAAAGAACAAAAGAATATAATGAAGGAGATTTTGTAATGATTAAACTAAGACCTGAAAGGTTTCCACCGGGAACTATGAAGAAACTACATGCCCGGGGAGCCGGGCATTTCAAAATAATTAAGAAAGTTGGACCTAATGCATACGTGTTAGAGTTGCCACCAGAATATGACATTAGTTCAACCTTTAATATTTCTGATCTGAAAGAGTATAAAGAACCGGCATTAATTCCTAGTGAGCCTTTTGAACCTTGTCCTATCTTTGAGAGTGCAACCTTACCTGAATGTCCACCAGCAAAGCCATCGACCGGAAAGATCGAGTTGAACAAATTTTGGATGATCAGGCAATTACCACTAGGAATAAAGGTTATCAACGTTACCTGGTTCGTTGGCAAGGACGACACGAATCGGAGGATTCCTGGATCACCCGAGAGGATCTTCAACAGATTGACCCAGACCTATTAGAAAGATATCATGAGCAGGTTGATCCTTACTCGATAGGGTCGAGTTCCTTCCACTATGAGAGATTTGGTGCGGACACCAGGCACAAGAAGAGACTTCAGCAAGCTTAGCTAAGTTCTTATTTAAGTCCTGTAATAATTTAATTTTGCATTTGTTTTCTTTTAAATTGAGTCATGAGTCAAGTCTCATTGAGTCTTGTTTAAATCAAATTTCGTTGAGTCTTGTTTAAGTCAAGTTCGGGCCAGTCCAATTGCAAAATCTTGAAGGGTTAGTGTCTAGTCAAAAGTCAAAGGGAGCATGGTCCATGGGTTCACCACCAAAGAAGCCACATCATCACATGGAAGCCACTTCTTTGCCACATCACAAGGAGGTTCAAATTCAAGGAAATTCGGCCAAAGAAGAGGGAATTTTGAATTTGCCAACCTCCCCACCCATCTCTCCTACATTCATGGGGACGTCCCACCTTTCTAGGAGTTGCATTTTGAATTCAAAAACAAACAAGGCTGCAAAGAAATTCTTATAAGAGTCCTTGGTTTTTGTAAAAAGGGTAGATTATGATGATGAATGAAGAAAATAGCCTTTCTTTTCCGAAGAAGTTCTTTTGCTTGTGATGTTTGGTACCCTATGAGAGGTTAAGGTGTGAGGCCTTGAAGTTTTGTTCTCCGGTAATCTACAACTCTCCCTCTCAACTCCAAGATCTTGCATGAATTCGGCTTAGAGGAAATCTTCCAAGAGCTTGCCAAGGGTTGCCTTATCAACAACTAGTGTAACAAGGGTTTCTACAACAAACCTTAAAGTCATCCTTCTAAGGAGCCATGGAAGATTCAAGACAAACCTCCACAACCTCTTCCCATCTTGTTTATTTATTTCTTTTATCCCAATCATAAATTCTCCTCCTAATCCCTCCATCTAATTTTGTTGCAGGATCCCCGGGTTTATTCTTGAGTTCCAAAGAAGGAGGTTGGATTTGCTAAGAACTAGAAAACCTACCTAGGGTAATTTCCTTATCATCCAGAATTCCCCCCTGAGTGTGTTATTCAAGAGAGTAGTTTAATGCCTGGAAGCCCTCTTATGAACTCTTTCAGATCTGAAATTGGTAAGGTGAATTAGCTCTAATCTGAGTGGTTTCCTAACCACTAAGATCCTTCTCTCTTAATTATCTTGAATAGAACAAATTTCAGGGTTTTGTGTGACATTTTAGAATTTCCTTTATTTACATCCTGGTTCTTTGCTTTGAATGGCTAACTCTTATTGCTTTGTTTTCATTTGAGTTTTACAAATTTGATTAAGAGCATGTCATTCCCATTATTTCCCGCATCAATAGGGCAAGGGTTCAACTTTATGGGTCTTGCCTAGGGTTCCCAATTAGTTGAGTCTTTGGTTCATTTGGTCAACCTGGTTTATTCGGGTAGCCAATTGGGCATTCATTTGGGCTAACTGATTTTGGGTTTGGGTGTTGGACTAGTTTATTTGGGTAAGCTGAGCTTGGGTTTGGGTACACATTTGGGCAAGTTGAGCTAGGATGGCCTCCAAAGTGGGGTTCATGGTTGGGTTGGGCTGAGGTTTGGATTTTTGATATTGGGTTCCTAATCTAGTGGTCATGCAATAAATCAAACAATCAAATTGAAATGATGCTGCCAAGCATGCAAAATAGAAAGAAAAGGCTAGTATATCTAGGGTTTCCTAGACCTAGAGCCAAAAAATGGGTGGGTCAGCTCAACTTACACCTAACCTAATAGCTAATCCTTCCATTGGCCAGGTAGGGGTTGGGAGTGTAGAAGGCCCCCCTGCTTTCACAGGGACCCAATTAAAAATGATAGCACCACTTAGATCGTTTGACTCTGGACCCCCAGCCTTAGACAACAGCTTTCAGTAATAGCTAAAAAGGTTAAATGCACTAGTTGGCCCACACAGCTCGGACCCAACCTGTTGATGTCTCCTAGCCCACTAGGGCAAATCAGGTCTAACTGATTTTAATTAGGCTTGGGTTAGTATGATGATGGTGGTTTTGGGCCCAGGACAGGTGATGAAATCCTGTCTTGATATGAGATAGAGAGTTGCCCTTGAGATTAGGTTAAAATGATGGCAATCAATGACCTTGATGCAATCTAAAATAATCTTTAATTAAAATAATTTTTAATGATTTATGATTTATCAAGTTAGGTTTAAGTTAATTGGGGTTATCAAACAAAGTTTGGTTGGGGATTGGGGGTTTGGTAGTTGATTAGGTTAGGTTGAGTCAAGATGCAGAATGTAGCAGAAATCAGTGAATTAGGGTTTCAGTTATTACAAAGTTTGACAAAAATTCTGATGTATAAAAAATTCAAAAAAAATCTAGAACTGAGGATGGATAGTGATGATAAAGACTACTAAATTTCATGCCAAAAAAAAAATCAGATGATAATGAAAACCAAGGGTTCTCTGGACTACTATAGAAATTATCAGAATTCTATTAAGGTTCCTATTATGCCAACTTTTGGAGAATTAGGTTTTCATTAAAATTAATTAAAAATTCTGATAATTACTAGGATAGAACAGAGGACATTTAATATAAATTTCATAGAAAAATAAAATATTTATGATGCCAAAATCAGATGAAACCTAGATATCTAATGCAATGGACAGAATGCAAAAATTAAGGTTTATGAGTGCAAAGCAAATAAAAACTATCCTAAACCTGCTCTGATACCAAACTAATTCTAGATGACTCTAAAACTACTAAACATATATAAAAAATAGTAAAATAATTTTTTTGTGATTTTTATAATTTTATTTGCTGGCTAGATTCCTAAAATAAAGCAAGAACTAGCGGAAAGACTAGCAGTGCAAAGATTCATCGGATCGCAGGCGAACTCATGCAAACTAATGAAATAGCCAAGACCCGTGAGTTGAGAAACTCCCAGTTTAGGATAACTTTTCTTTATTAAATTAGATAATAAGAGTTTGGAAGGTTTCTTACCAGTCAGAGATTAAAATTCAATAGCAGCAGGGATCACTCATAACTCTGATCAGAGCCTCGAAGAAGAAGCCTTGTCTCCCTCGAATCTGATGGCAGATCTGGGTGGTCCAGGTAGCAAAGAAGGCCTCCTCAGGGGAGGGGAAATATATCAGGAATCCTACAAGCATCAGGGTTAATCAAAATAGTAATTAAAAATTAAGAAAAGGAACTATGGGTTGAAAGGAATCAGGATTAGGGTTAGAAGTTTGGCTGTTTGAAGTTTGTTGAAGTTCTCCTTGCTTGGTAGCCTAGGGAACTCCTTCTTGGATGTGTGAAGGATTGGATGGCAGTGAGTTAGGGTGTGGAAGGATGCTAGGGCAGCAAGGAATTCGTCCAAGCACAAAAACACAAACCAAAGAACCAAAACAAAACACCGACACAAGGTAATAACTCAAAATTTTAGCAAGTTGTATTCATAAGAAAGAGATGCTTACAAGAGTGGGAGGGGTGGGGTATTTATAGAGTTTCCATGCCCTCACTAACCATGGTTATACTTGGGTTACAAGTCCTCTTCTCAATTGGAATACAAGTCCTTTCCTAGCTAGGTTAGAATTACAAAGTTTAAAAGGATTAGAAATCCCAACTAGGTTAGGAATAAACTTGGTCTTCTCCTTCTCTTCAACTTGGACTTGGTCAAACCTCTTTGGATGTTGTCAACACTTCAAGGATGCCTAGGGGGCATGTTGGGCCTCTAGGAGCAGCAAGGGGCCGGCCCAAAGGGGCTTGGGTACATGGGTTTGGGCCTCTGGAAGCTGGGGTGGCCTAGTAGCCTGGTAGCAGAAATATTCCTTGGAATCTTGCTTCTTAAGGGCTTAGGCTTGGCACCTGGGCTTGATTTCTTTGGGCTGGTATACAGGTGGACCTCTGGAATCATGGGTGCCCTATTCTGAGAATATGCTCTAGAATCTAGAAAGGACTATGGGCATCTGGAAGGAATCAGGGTTTCCGAAAGCATCTTGGATCCTGGGTTGTCACATAAAATCCAATGGGCTGATGTAGTGGCCTCTGACTCCTGGATGTATCCTGGTGGAACTCCAAAATAGGGTAACCTCCTCTCTTGTACAAAAATTGAGCTCATACTGGACTCATAACTGATGTACATGACTCAAAATACTGATTAGGTTGAAGGTTGAGACAAATCAACTAACCTCAATTTATTACAGGACTCAATTTTAGTTGATTACAAAATTTTGACACATGGTTAGGTAAACCAAATAGGATCCAGTAATCTGTGTCTAATCCTGGTACCACCACCACCCTTCCTCCTGATTGTAGCCTTTAGCAACTAGCCAAGCTTTATTCCTAGTGACCAAACCATTTTCATCAAGCTTATTTCTAAAATTCCATTTTTTACCAATTATTGAAACATTAGTAGGTCTTTCAACTAAAGTCTAAACATTATTTCTTCTAAATTGATTTAGTTCATCTTGTATAGCATTTATCTAATTACAATAAGATTCAGCTTCTTCAATAGATTTGGGTTCTACTTGAGAAACAAAAGTTAGATAATCATATACATTTCTAAGAGATGAACGAGTACTTACCCCTTTCGATGGATCACCAATTATAAGTTTTTTGGGATGTCCATGAGCATACCTCTATTCTTTAGGAAGTGGATTTTGTGTTGAGGATACTTCAACTCTTTGTACTTGTTCTCCTTCATTGTCTTAATTATCATCTTGCTCCTTGGAAGGTTCTTCATTGTTGTTCACTTTTTTAGATCTTTGCATACTTGTTTCATCATCAATAACATCTTCTTTTCTAGAAGATTTTTGATCAATCTCATCAAAAACTACAGGAATGGTTTCTTTAACTAGAAGTGTTTTTCTGTTGAAGATCCTGTATACCTTGCTAGAAGTAGAGTATCCTAAGAAGATACCCTCATCTGACTTGGCATCAAATTTGCTGAGATTATCTTTACCATTGTTTAGAATGAAGCAATGGCATCCAAAAATACAAAAATATTTAATAGTAGATTTTTTATTTTTTCAAAGTTCATAAGATATTTTCTTTAGAATATGATGGATTAAAATATGATTTAAAACATAGCAACCAGTGTTTATGCTTCTGCCTAAAAATATCTTGGAAAATCATTTTTGCAAAGCATAGTGCGTGCCATTTTTTCAAGAGTTCTATTTTTCTTTCTACTACCACATTTTATTGAGGTATCCTAGGTACATAAAAGTTATGATAAATACCATTTTCACTACAAAACTTTTCAAAATCATGATTTTCAAATTCTGTACCATGATTACTTATTAAAGAAATAATTGAAATACCTTTTTCATTTGAGAATCTTTTATGAAATTTAATGAATGCAGAAAAAACTTCATCTTTATGTGCTCAAAACATGACCTATATAAAACATGAGAAATCATCTACAATAACTAGACCATACTTCTTACCTCCCAAACTAGATGTTCTAGTTGATCCAAAGAAGTCCATGTAAAGTAATTCTAAGGTTCTAAATATAGAGACTACTCCTTTAGGTTTAAAAGATGATTTAGTTTATTTTACAAGTTGGCAAGCAATACAAATCTCATCCTTTTTAAAACTAAATTTTGGCAAACCTTTTATTAAACTCTTTTTGCAAAGTTTTGAAAGTAATTGCATACTAGCATGTCCTAGTCTATGATGCCAAAGCCAACTAGTTTCATTGATCCTGGCTTCTATAGCCACTAGGCATTAACCATTTTGAACTAGAAGATTATCAAGATCAACCATATAAATATTGCCATGCCTATGATCAATAAACTTGATGCCATTATCATCAAGACTAGAAACAATGCACATGGAAGATTCGAAAACAACTTTGAAATCTTTATCATAAAACTGACTAATGCTAAGTAAATTATGCTTTAAACCATCAATATAAAAAACATTATCTATATAAGTAAAAGGGGTGATATGGACTTTACCAATGCCAACAATTTTGTCTTTTCCATTATCACCAAAAGTTACATTTCCATCATTTTGATATTCAAGTGAAAGGAACTGCTCCACATCTCCAATCATGTGCCTTGAGCAACCACTGTCAAGGTACCACATTTTTTTTTTGTTGGTTGCAAGGCACACCTACAATAACAAATCAGGTGGAGACTTTAGGTACCCAAGTCATCTTGGGTCCTTCAGGGTTAGTAGTTATGGTACCTTTTGGAATCCAAACCTTTTTAACTTTTAATTTTCTTCTATTGCACAGATATAATTTATGTCCTATATTGCCATAAGAATAACAGGTAATAGAAGATGAAGCAGGCACAAAGAAGTTCTTGAAAAGATTTTGTTGTTTTTGAGTTTTGAAACCTAATCCAGCTTTGATGAAAATAGCTCTTTGATTATTTAAAAGCATGTTGAGCTTTGCAGAACTATAAGTAAATTTTTTCATAAAAGGTTTTAGTTTTTCAAGATCATCCTTGTACTTCTTGTTTTCATGCAAAAGCTCTTTGCTTTGTTTAGTAAAATTTTCATTTGAAACAAAAGAATTTATCTTTTTCAAATCTTCCTTTTCCTTTTCCAAAAAGATAATTTTAGCATTTAGCATTTTGTTTTCTTAGAGCAAACAACCATTTTCAATCAAATTCTTATCATTTGTTTTAAGCAAATCCAGATTTTGCTTTCTTAGTTCCTAGTGTTTTATTTTAAGTTTTTGAAATTCAACTACTAATTCATCAAAAACATCATGCAATTCTTCAAAAGTAAATTTTTCTTCAAGTTCAGACATTACCTCATCACTATTGGCCATTACACAAAAATTTGCAACCTCTTACTGTTCTTCATCAGAACTTGAGTCCTCATTGTCACTCTAGGTTGCCATCATTGCTTTCTTTCTTAATCTTCTTTTGGTCTTTTTGAGTAGGGGGCAGTCCAACTTGAAGTGGTCGGGTTTCTTGAACTCAAAGCATGTGGGCTGCTCCTTTTCTTTCTCTTTTTTTTCTCTTTGCTAGGCTCTCCCTTTTGAGGTTTCTTCTTGAGATTATATTTCTTCTTTCTCATAAACCTCCTAAACTTTCTTGCTATGAGAGCTGTCTCATCTTCATCATCCTCTTCTTCAGATTCATTACTTGACTCTTCTTTTGTAGTAGACTTGAAGGAAATTACTTTCTTCTTCTTATCATTGTTCACTATCTTTTGTTTCAAGGAGAGCTCATAAATCATAAATGAACCCAAAAGCTGCTCAAGAGGAAGTGTGTTGACATCTTTGGCTTCTTCTATGGCGGTGACTTTAGCATCATATGAAGCCGAAAGAGACCTGAGGAGTTTATTCATAAATTCACCATTATAAATAACCTTACCTAAACTTCTCATGCCATTTAAAATATTAGTGAATCTAGTGTACATTTCAGTAATAGATTCAGAAGGTTCCATTCTAAACATTTCATAGATGTGAATAAGCATGTTCACTTCGGTGGTCTTCACTTGATGTGTACCCTCATGGATAATTTCAAGCGTGTCCTATATTTTCTTGGCAGAGAGACAATTTGAAATTCTATTGAATTCACCAGGGTCAAGTGCATAAAATAATAAGTTCATAGCTTTAGCATTAATTTCAGCTTGCTTAATGTCATTCTCATCCCAATCTTCTTCAAGTTTAGGTGTGAGAATCCCTTTAACCAAGTGAGTGGGCTAATGAGACCCTTTAACTATAATTCCTCATATATTGTAATCAATAGCATGTAAATAAATATGCATGCATGTCTTATAATATGTATAATTTGTGCCATTAAATAATAGGGGATGGTTAGAGGCTTGCCCTTCTACAACACCCATACCAATTTGGGCTGCCATGATCTTTCATTCAAGATCGTTGGACCTACAAGTAGAGTACCGGTGCTCTAATACCACTTGTTATCCAGAAATGGAGCCAAAGAGGTGGGGGTGAATTAGATCTTTCGAAAAATCAAAACAATTATGTGATGGCCTTGAAGTGCTTATGAAACAAAATGATTAGCTCTAAGAGATATGCAGCGGATAATAACAAATTAAATGCAAGTAATAAAGAGCAAGTAGGAAAGAGAGCAATCACACACAAATACAATATTTTATAGTGGTTCGGTGCACTCCAAGCACCTACGTCCACTCCCCGAGCTTTTCCTTTGGAAAATCACTATAATCTCTTCAAGATTACAGCCGACTTGTTTTCCAAGGCTCACAAGTCAAAACCTAAGTTTTCTTTATCACTTAGGCTCACCAACAACCTTTACAACTTGTTTTGTCTTCGGGGTCACAAGTCAAATCCTAGTTGGTTTTATCCTTTGGCTCACCAACAACCTTTACAACGTAGTTTCAAAAACCTTGAAACCTAGGTCAACAAAGCAAGAACAAGAATATAATAAAGAGCATAATAAAAGCTCCTAGAATGAGCTAAAATGAAGATCGTTGAAGCTCTCTTGATTGCTTGAGTTGACTTTTCCTTGAAATCTCTTAAATGCACAATTATGGCAAGGCACTTGAAACCTTAGCAACTCAAAAATGGAAGGCTTTTGCAAGAAATCTCTTTAAATACACTCTTCTTATCTTTTCAAATGATTGGAGTTTGTCTCATGTGAATTCACTCTTCCTTCTTGACTTTATGAGGTTTGGTGAGTGTTAAATACCTCAAATCCATTGAAAAGATCGTTGAAGACCATTAGAATTTGAAAAATAGCCATTCAGAACCATTTGGAAGCAAGTCTGAAATTCTGAAAAACTAGCCGTTAGACCTTGAGTCGACCTCATGAGTCAACACTTGATCCATGAGTCGACCTCATGAGTCGACACATAATGCAGAATCCAGAAAACATGAAGTTTTATCAAAGATTTTTCTCGGGCGATGAGTCAACCTCATCAGTCGATACTTGAAGTGTGAGTTGACCTCATGAGTCGACACTTAAAGCGTGCCACTAAAACTTTGTGTACCGGTCTTCTGATACTTCTGAAATTCCTTCATAAGTCGACCTTGTGAGTCGACACTTGGTTCTGTGCCATTCAAATAAGCATGCCAAACTTGAAACTCTTAATGATTTGACCATTTATCTATTTGATGGTTCTTTAGGAATGCCAAAAAAGTTGTTTTGGCAATATTCCAAGGTGAAGAGCTCAATCAAAATGAGAAACTTCTTGCTCTTGAATTAGTAAACTCGATACCCTTTTGTTGGAGAAAGTGATGTACTTAAGGCTTGAAATTCATACTCCATTTGAAACATTAGTCCAAATATATGCTCGGTGTTTTGTTATTCATCAAAATTAAGGATCCAAAGCCAACAAATATGCATCCTGATTTAAACTTTCTATCATCAGTATCAATCATGAAATCTAAAAATAATCCTTGTATCCTCAACTCTCCTCTAAAGACTTATTAGAACATGTCATTAGTGCTTCTCAAGTACAAAGAATATTCCTCGTAGCTATCTAGTGCTCCTAGCATAGATTTGACTAATATCTAATGTGACACTCATAGTAAGGGCTATATTAATTCATGTATATGGCATGTATGAGGTTCCCTATAGCCGAAGCATATGAGATCATGCTCATCCACTACCTAAGGGGTAGAAGTCCCCTATTGGAGTTTTCTTTCTTAACCCTTTCAGCACCTCCCTTATGTACATTTTTTGTGAGAAGCTAAGCATCATTTTAGATCTATCTTTATGGACTTTTATTCCTAGAATATAGGATTCTTCCCCAATGCCTTTCATTGAGAATTCTTTGAACAACTAACTTTTAACCAATGTTAGCATGGAAATATCTTTTCCAATAAGGAGGATGTTGTCCATTTAGAGTACATGACAACACTCTCATTGACCATTTTGTAAAATTATGGTTCCTCCTCATTCTTAATGAAATTAAATAATTTGATCATAATACTAGAATGGTTGTTCTAACTTCATAATTTTTGCTTTAATCTACTATAGCTTGTAGACACTACAATCCCATCACTGAAAATGAAACCTAAAAGGTTGCTTCATATAGATATCTTCATAAGATATCCTTTCATGAAACCAGTTTTCATATCCTTCTACAAGATATCAAAATTATGATATGCTGCAACAACAAGAAATGTTCGGATGGATTTTGCATAGCCACTAGCAAAATTGTTATCACATTTCATTGCTTGACTTGCATTAGGAGTCTCTACCCTTTCATCTAATTTTGACTTTTGACATGAGCTGGACATCCCCAAATCATGAGATTATTAAAACATGGTTTCTTACTATGCCATATCTGATATAGTGTGGTAGGAATAGGT